>CM068979.1:47222860-49699483 GCA_035357415.1 Ophraella communa | reverse complement strand
AACTACGTAGAGTTAAAAACGCAAAAGAAGCCCTAAAATACGCAGCAGAAAGCAAGAAAACACTGTAGATAATCTCTTCAGTGATAGCCCATTCCTATGTAGGTTTCTGCCGAAACATATGGCGATGAATGTCGCTATGTACCATGCGCCAGGAATGGGGTTCTCACCTACGAAATATACCTACTACCGTGTTTTATTGAAAAGGGATGATAAAACAAACCAAGGAAAGATTGCATTGTAAACCTAAAATAAAGCCAGAAAGGTCCAAAACCAAAATAAACATTTGATCAACTGAAAAAGATTCTAACTACGTAGAGTTAAAAACGCAAAAGAAGCCCTAAAATACGTAGCAGGTTGCAAGAATGCACTGTAGATAATCTCTTCAGTGATAGCCCATTCCTATGTAGGTTTCTGCCGAAACATATGGCGATGAATGTCGCTATGTACCATGCGCCAGGAATGGGGTTCTCACCTACGAAATATACCTACTACCGTGTTTTATTGAAAAGGGATGATGAAACAAACCAAGGAAAGATTGCATTGTAAACCTAAAATAAAGCCAGAAAGGTCCAAAACCAAAATAAACATTTGATCAACTGAAAAAGATTCTAACTACGTAGAGTTAAAAACGCAAAAGAAGCCCTAAAATACGCAGCAGAAAGCAAGAAAACACTGTAGATAATCTCTTCAGTGATAGCCCATTCCTATGTAGGTTTCTGCCGAAACATATGGCGATGAATGTCGCTATGTACCATGCGCCAGGAATGGGGTTCTCACCTACGAAATATACCTACTACCGTGTTTTATTGCAAAGGGAAGATAAAACCAAGGAAAGATTGCATTGTAAACTTAAAATAAAGCCAGAAAGGTCCAATATCAAAATAAACATTTGATCAACTGAAAAAGATTCTAACTACGTAGAGTTAAAAACGCAAAATAAGCCCTAAAATACGCAGCAGAAATCAAGAAAACACTGTGGATAATCTCTTCAGTGATAGCCCATTTCTATGTAGGTTTCTGCCGAAACATATGGCGATGAATGTCGCTATGTACCATGCGCCAGGAATAGGGTTCTCACCTACGAAATATACCTACTACCGTATTTTATTGAAAAAGGATGATAAAACAAACCAAGGAAAGATTGCATTGTAAACCTAAAATAAAGCCAGAAAGGTCCAAAACCAAAATAAACATTTGATCAACTGAAAAAGATTCTAACTACGTAGAGTTAAAAACGCAAAAGAAGCCCTAAAATACGCAGCAGAAAGCAAGAAAACACTGTAGATAATCTCTTCAGTGATAGCCCATTTCTATGTAGGTTTCTGCCGAAACATATGGCGATGAATGTCGCTATGTACCATGCGCCAGGAATGGGGTTCTCACCTACGAAGTATACCTACTACCGTGTTTTATTGCAAAGGGAAGATGAAACCAAGGAAAAATTGCATTGTAAACTTAAAATAAAGCCAGAAAGGTCCAATATCAAAATAAACATTTGATCAACTGAAAAAGATTCTAACTACGTAGAGTTAAAAACGCAAAAAAAGCCCTAAAATACGTAGCAGGTTGCAAGAATGCACTGTAGATAATCTCTTCAGTGATAGCCCATTCCTATGTAGGTTTCTGCCGAAACATATGGCGATGAATGTCGCTATGTACCATGCGCCAGGAATGGGGTTCTCACCTACGAAATATACCTACTACCGTGTTTTATTGAAAAGGGATGATAAAACAAACCAAGGAAAGATTGCATTGTAAACCTAAAATAAAGCCAGAAAGGTCCAAAACCAAAATAAACATTTGATCAACTGAAAAAGATTCTAACTACGTAGAGTTAAAAACGCAAAAGAAGCCCCAAAATACGCAGCAGAAAGCAAGAAAACACTGTAGATAATCTCTTCAGTGATAGCTTTTTCCTATGTAGGTTTCTGCCGAAACATATGGCGATGAATGTCGCTATGTACCATGCGCCAGGAATGGGGTTCTCACTTACGAAATATACCTACTACCGTATTTTATTGAAAAGGGATGATGAAACAAACCAAGGAAAGATTGCATTGTAAACCTAAAATAAAGCCAGAAAGGTCCAAAACCAAAATAAACATTTGATCAACTGAAAAAGATTCTAACTACGTAGAGTTAAAAACGCAAAAGAAGCCCTAAAATACGCAGCAGAAAGCAAGAAAACACTGTAGATAATCTCTTCAGTGATAGCTCATTCCTATGTAGGTTTCTGCCGAAACATATGGCGATGAATGTCGCTATGTACCACGCGCCAGGAATGGGGTTCTCACCTACGAAATATACCTACTACCGTGTTTTATTGCAAAGGGAAGATGAAACCAAGAAAAGATTGCATTGTAAACTTAAAATGAAGCCAGAAAGGTCCAATATCAAAATAAACATTTGATCAACTGAAAATGATTCTAACTACGTAGAGTTAAAAACGCAAAAGAAGCCCTAAAATACGCAGCAGAAATCAAGAAAACACTGTAGATAATCTCTTCAGTGATAGCCCATTTCTATGTAGGTTTCTGCCGAAACATATGGCGATGAATGTCGCTATGTACCATGCTCAAGGAATGGGGTTCTCACTTACGAAATATACCTACTACCGTGTTTTATTGAAAAGGGATGATAAAACGAACCAAGGAAAGATTGCATTGTAAACCTAAAATAAAGCCAGAAAGGTCCAATACCAAAATAAACATTTGATCAACTGAAAAAGATTTTAATTACGTAGAGTTAAAAACGCAAAAGAAGCCCTAAAATACGCAGCAGAGAGCAAGAAAACACTGTAGATAATCTCTTCAGTGATAGCTCATTCCTATGTAGGTTTCTGCCGAAACATATGGCGATGAATGTCGCTATGTACCATGCGCCAGGAATGGGGTTCTCACCTACGAAATATACCTACTACCGTGTTTTATTAAAAAGGGATGATGAAACAAACCAAGGAAAGATTGCATTGTAAACCTAAAATAAAGCCAGAAAGGTCCAATACCAAAATAAACATTTGATCAACTGAAAAAGATTCTAACTACGTAGAGTTAAAAACGCAAAAGAAGCCCTAAAATACGCAGCAGAAAGCAAGAAAACACTGTAGATAATCTCTTCAGTGATAGCCCATTCCTATGTAGGTTTCTGCCGAAACATATGGCGATGAATGTCGCTATGTACCATGCGCCAGGAATGGGGTTCTCCCCTACGAAATATACCTACTACCGTGTTTTATTGCAAAGGGAAGATGAAACCAAGGAAAGATTGCATTGTAAACTTAAAATAAAGCCAGAAAGGTCCAATATCAAAATAAACATTTGATCAACTGAAAAAGATTCTAACTACGTAGAGTTAAAAACGCAAAAGAAGCCCTAAAATACGCAGCAGAAAGCAAGAAAACACTGTAGATAATCTCTTCAGTGATAGCCCATTCCTATGTAGGTTTCTGCCGAAACATATGGCGATGAATGTCGCTATGTACCATGCGCCAGGAATGGGGTTCTCACCTACGAAATATACCTACTACCGTGTTTTATTGCAAAGGTATGATGAAACAAACCAAGGAAAGATTGCATTGTAAACCTAAAATAAAGCCAGAAAGGTCCAATACCAAAATAAACATTTGATCAACTGAAAAAGATTCTAACTACGTAGAGTTAAAAACGCAAAAGAAGCCCTAAAATACGCAGCAGAAAGCAAGAAAACACTGTAGATAATCTCTTCAGTGATAGCCCATTCCTATGTAGGTTTCTGCCGAAACATATGGCGATGAATGTCGCTATGTACCATGCGCCAGGAATGGGGTTCTCACCTACGAAATATACCTACTACCGTGTTTTATTGAAAAGGGATGATTAAAACGAACCAAGAAAAAATTGCATTGTAAATTTAAAATAAAGCCAGAAAGGTCCAATATCAAAATAAACATTTGATCAACTGAAAAAGATTCTAACTACGTAGAGTTAAAAACGCAAAAGAAGCCCTAAAATACGCAGCAGAAAGCAAGAAAACACTGTAGATAATCTCTTCAGTGATAGCCCATTCCTATGTAGGTTTCTGCCGAAACATATGGCGATGAATGTCGCTATGTACCATGCGCCAGGAATGGGGTTCTCACCTACGAAATATACCTACTACCGTGTTTTATTAAAAAGGAATGATGAAACGAACCAAGGAAAGATTGCATTGTAAACCTAAAATAAAGCCAGAAAGGTCCAATAACAAAATAAACATTTGATCAACTGAAAAAGATTCTAACTACGTAGAGTTAAAAACGCAAAAGAAGCCCTAAAATACGCAGCAGAAAGCAAGAAAACACTGTAGATAATCTCTTCAGTGATAGCCCATTCCTATGTAGGTTTCTGCCGAAACATATGGCGATGAATGTCGCTATGTACCATGCGCCAGGAATGGGGTTCTCACCTACGAAATATACCTACTACCGTGTTTTATTGCAAAGGGAAGATGAAACCAAGGAAAGATTGCATTGTAAACTTAAAATAAAGCCAGAAAGGTCCAATATCAAAATAAACATTTGATCAACTGAAAAAGATTCTAACTACGTAGAGTTAAAAACGCAAAAGAAGCCCTAAAATACGCAGCAGGTTGCAAGAAAACACTGTAGATAATCTCTTCAGTGATAGCCCATTCCTATGTAGGTTTCTGCCGAAACATATGGCGATGAATGTCGCTATGTACCATGCGCCAGGAATGGGGTTCTCACCTACGAAATATACCTACTACCGTGTTTTATTGAAAAGGGATAATAAAACGAATGAAGGAAAGATTGCATTGTAAACTTAAAATAAAGCCAGAAAGGTCCAATACCAAAATAAACATTTGATCAACTGAAAAAGATTCTAACTACGTAGAGTTAAAAACGCAAAAGAAGCCCTAAAATACGCAGCAGAGAGCAAGAAAACACTGTAGATAATCTCTTCAGTGATAGCCCATTCCTATGTAGGTTTCTGCCGAAACATATGGCGATGAATGTCGCTATGTACCATGCGCCAGGAATGGGGTTCTCACCTACGAAATATACCTACTACCGTGTTTTATTGCAAAGGGAAGATGAAACCAAGGAAAGATTGCATTGTAAACTTAAAATAAAGCCAGAAAGGTCCAATATCAAAATAAACATTTGATCAACTGAAAAAGATTCTAACTACGTAGAGTTAAAAACGCAAAAGAAGCCCTAAAATACGCAGCAGAAAGCAAGAAAACACTGTAGATAATCTCTTCAGTGATAGCTCATTCCTATGTAGGTTTATGCCGAAACATATGACGATGAATGTCGCTATGTACCATGCGCCAGGAATGGGGTTCTCACTTACGAAATATACCTACTACCGTGTTTTATAAAAAAGGGATGATGAAACGAACCAAGGAAAGATTGCATTGTAAACCTAAAATAAAGCCAGAAAGGTCCAATACCAAAATAAACATTTGATCAACTGAAAAAGATTCTAACTACGTAGAGTTAAAAACGCAAAAGAAGCCCTAAAATACGCAGCAGAAAGCAAGAAAACACTGTAGATAATCTCTTTAGTGATAGCCCATTCCTATGTAGGTTTCTGCCGAAACATATGGCGATGAATGTCGCTATGTACCATGCGCCAGGAATGGGGTTCTCACCTACGAAATATACCTACTACCGTGTTTTATTGAAAAGGGATGATGACGAACCAAGGAAAGATTGCATTGTAAACTTAAAATAAAGCCAGAAAGGTCCAATACCAAAATAAACATTTGATCAACTGAAAAAGATTCTAACTACGTAGAGTTAAAAACGCAAAAGAAGCCCTAAAATACGCAGCAGAAAGCAAGAAAACACTGTAGATAATCTCTTCAGTGATAGCCCATTCCTATGTAGGTTTCTGCCGAAACATATGGCGATGAATGTCGCTATGTACCATGCGCCAGGAATGGGGTTCTCACCTACGAAATATACCTACTACCGTGTTTTATTGAAAAGGGATGATAAAACGAATAAAGGAAAGATTGCATTGTAAACTTAAAATAAAGCCAGAAAGGTCCAATACCAAAATAAACATTTGATCAACTGAAAAAGATTCTAACTACGTAGAGTTATAAACGCAAAAGAAGCCCTAAAATACGCAGCAGAGAGCAAGAAAACACTGTAGATAATCTCTTCAGTGATAGCTCATTCCTATGTAGGTTTCTGCCGAAACATATGGCGATGAATGTCGCTATGTACCATGCGCCAGGAATGGGGTTCTCACCTACGAAATATACCTACTACCGTGTTTTATTGAAAAGGGATGATAAAACGAACCAAGAAAAGATTGCATTGTAAACCTAAAATAAAGCCAGAAAGGTCCAATACCAAAATAAACATTTGATCAACTGAAAAAGATTCTAACTACGTAGAGTTAAAAACGCAAAAGAAGCCCTAAAATACGCAGCAGAAAGCAAGAAAACACTGTAGATAATCTCTTCAGTGATAGCCCATTCCTATGTAGGTTTCTGCCGAAACATATGGCGATGAATGTCGCTATGTACCATGCGCCAGGAATGGGGTTCTCACCTACGAAATATACCTACTACCGTGTTTTATTGAAAAGGGATGATGAAACGAACCAAGGAAAGATTGCATTGTAAACTTAAAATAAAGCCAGAAAGGTCCAATACCAAAATAAACATTTGATCAACTGAAAAAGATTCTAACTACGTAGAGTTAAAAACGCAAAAGAAGCCCTAAAATACGCAGCAGAGAGCAAGAAAACACTGTAGATAATCTCTTCAGTGATAGCTCATTCCTATGTAGGTTTCTGCCGAAACATATGGCGATGAATGTCGCTATGTACCATGCGCCAGGAATGGGGTTCTCACCTACGAAATATACCTACTACCGTGTTTTATTGAAAAGGGATGATAAAACGAACCAAGGAAAGATTGCATTGTAAACCTAAAATAAAGCCAGAAAGGTCCAATACCAAAATAAACATTTGATCAACTGAAAAAGATTCTAACTACGTAGAGTTAAAAACGCAAAAGAAGCCCTAAAATACGCAGCAGAAAGCAAGAAAACACTGTAGATAATCTCTTCAGTGATAGCCCATTCCTATGTAGGTTTCTGCCGAAACATATGGCGATGAATGTCGCTATGTACCATGCGCCAGGAATGGGGTTCTCACCTACGAAATATACCTACTACCGTGTTTTATTGCAAAGGGAAGATGAAACCAAGGAAAGATTGCATTGTAAACTTAAAATAAAGCCAGAAAGGTCCAATATCAAAATAAACATTTGATCAACTGAAAAAGATTCTAACTACGTAGAGTTAAAAACGCAAAAGAAGCCCTAAAATACGCAGCAGGGAGCAAGAAAACACTGTAGATAATCTCTTCAGTGATAGCTCATTCCTATGTAGGTTTCTGCCGAAACATATGGCGATGAATGTCGCTATGTACCATGCGCCAGGAATGGGGTTCTCACTTACGAAATATACCTACTACCGTGTTTTATTGAAAAGGGATGATAAAACGAACCAAGGAAAGATTGCATTGTAAACTTAAAATAAAGCCAGAAAGGTCCAATACCAAAATAAACATTTGATCAACTGAAAAAGATTCTAACTACGTAGAGTTAAAAACGCAAAAGAAGCCCTAAAATACGCAGCAGAAAGCAAGAAAACACTGTAGATAATCTCTTCAGTGATAGCCCATTCCTATGTAGGTTTCTGCCGAAACATATGGCGATGAATGTCGCTATGTACCATGCGCCAGGAATGGGGTTCTCACCTACGAAATATACCTACTACCGTGTTTTATTGCAAAGGAAAGATGAAACCAAGGAAAGATTGCATTGTAAACTTAAAATAAAGCCAGAAAGGTCCAATACCAAAATAAACATTTGATCAACTGAAAAAGATTCTAACTACGTAGAGTTAAAAACGCAAAAGAAGCCCTAAAATACGCAGCAGAAAGCAAGAAAACACTGTAGATAATCTCTTCAGTGATAGCCCATTCCTATGTAGGTTTCTGCCGAAACATATGGCGATGAATGTCGCTATGTACCATGCGCCAGGAATGGGGTTCTCACCTACGAAATATACCTACTACCGTGTTTTATTGAAAAGGGATGATGAAACGAACCAAGAAAAGATTGCATTGTAAACCTTAAATAAAGCCAGAAAGGTCCAATACCAAAATAAACATTTGATCAACTGAAAAAGATTCTAACTACGTAGAGTTAAAAACGCAAAAGAAGCCCTAAAATACGCAGCAGAAAGCAAGAAAACACTGTAGATAATCTCTTCAGTGATAGCTCATTCCTATGTAGGTTTCTGCCGAAACATATGGCGATGAATGTCGCTATGTACCATGCGCCAGGAATGGGGTTCTCACTTACGAAATATACCTACTACCGTGTTTTATTGAAAAGGGATGATAAAACGAACCAAGGAAAGATTGCATTGTAAACCTAAAATAAAGCCAGAAAGGTCCAATACCAAAATAAACATTTGATCAACTGAAAAAGATTCTAACTACGTAGAGTTAAAAACGCAAAAGAAGCCCTAAAATACGCAGCAGAAAGCAAGAAAACACTGTAGATAATCTCTTCAGTGATAGCCCATTTCTATGTAGGTTTCTGCCGAAACATATGGCGATGAATGTCGCTATGTACCATGCGCCAGGAATGGGGTTCTCACCTACGAAATATACCTACTACCGTGTTTTATTGAAAAGGGATGATAAAACGAACCAAGGAAAGATTGCATTGTAAACTTAAAATAAAGCCAGAAAGGTCCAATACCAAAATAAACATTTGATCAACTGAAAAAGATTCTAACTACGTAGAGTTATAAACGCAAAAGAAGTCCTAAAGTACGCAGCATAGCATGGAACAATAAAACACTGTAGATAATCTCTTCAGTGATAGCCCATTCCTATGTAGGTTTCTGCCGAAACATATGGCGATGAATGTCGCTATGTACCATGCGCCAGGAATGGGGTTCTCACCTACGAAATATACCTACTACCGTGTTTTATTGCAAAGGGAAGATGAAACCAAGGAAAGATTGCATTGTAAACTTAAAATAAAGCCAGAAAGGTCCAATACCAAAATAAACATTTGATCAACTGAAAAAGATTCTAACTACGTAGAGTTAAAAACGCAAAAGAAGCCCTAAAATACGCAGCAGAAAGCAAGAAAACACTGTAGATAATCTCTTCAGTGATAGCCCATTCCTATGTAGGTTTCTGCCGAAACATATGGCGATGAATGTCGCTATGTACCATGCGCCAGGAATGGGGTTCTCACCTACGAAATATACCTACTACCGTGTTTTATTGCAAAGGGATGATTAAACGAATAAAGGAAAGATTGCATTGTAAACTTAAAATAAAGCCAGAAAGGTCCAATACCAAAATAAACATTTGATCAACTGAAAAAGATTCTAACTACGTAGAGTTAAAAACGCAAAAGAAGCCCTAAAATACGCAGCAGAAAGCAAGAAAACACTGTAGATAATCTCTTCAGTGATAGCTCATTCCTATGTAGGTTTCTGCCGAAACATATGGCGATGAATGTCGCTATGTACCATGCGCCAGGAATGGGGTTCTCACCTACGAAATATAACTTCTACCGTGTTTTATTGAAAAGGGATGATTAAACGAACCAAGGAAAGATTGCATTGTAAACTTAAAATAAAACCAGAAAGGTACAATACCAAAATAAACATTTGATCAACTAAAAAAGATTCTAACTACGTAGAGTTAAAATTGCAAAAGAAGCCCTAAAATACGCAGCAGAAAGCAAGAAAACACTGTAGATAATCTCTTCAGTGATAGCCCATTCCTATGTAGGTTTCTGCCGAAACATATGGCGATGAATGTCGCTATGTACCATGCGCCAGGAATGGGGTTCTCACCTACGAAATATACCTACTACCGTGTTTTATTAAAAAGGGATGATAAAACGAACCAAGGAAAGATTGCATTGTAAACTTAAAATAAAGCCAGAAAGGTCCAATATCAAAATAAACATTTGATCAACTGAAAAAGATTCTAACTACGTAGAGTTAAAAACGCAAAAGAAGCCCTAAAATACGCAGCAGAAAGCAAGAAAACACTGTAGATAATCTCTTCAGTGATAGCCCATTCCTATGTAGGTTTCTGCCGAAACATATGGCGATGAATGTCGCTATGTACCATGCGCCAGGAATGGGGTTCTCACCTACGAAATATACCTACTACCGTGTTTTATTGAAAAGGGATGATAAAACGAATAAAGGAAAGATTGCATTGTAAACTTAAAATAAAGCCAGAAAGGTCCAATACCAAAATAAACATTTGATCAACTGAAAAAGATTCTAACTACGTAGAGTTATAAACGCAAAAGAAGCCCTAAAATACGCAGCAGAGAGCAAGAAAACACTGTAGATAATCTCTTCAGTGATAGCTCATTCCTATGTAGGTTTCTGCCGAAACATATGGCGATGAATGTCGCTATGTACCATGCGCCAGGAATGGGGTTCTCACCTACGAAATATACCTACTACCGTGTTTTATTGAAAAGGGATGATAAAACGAACCAAGGAAAGATTGCATTGTAAACCTAAAATAAAGCCAGAAAGGTCCAATACCAAAATAAACATTTGATCAACTGAAAAAGATTCTAACTACGTAGAGTTAAAAACGCAAAAGAAGCCCTAAAATACGCAGCAGAAAGCAAGAAAACACTGTAGATAATCTCTTCAGTGATAGCCCATTCCTATGTAGGTTTCTGCCGAAACATATGGCGATGAATGTCGCTATGTACCATGCGCCAGGAATGGGGTTCTCACCTACGAAATATACCTACTACCGTGTTTTATTGCAAAGGGAAGATGAAACGAACCAAGGAAAGATTGCATTGTAAACTTAAAATAAAGCCAGAAAGGTCCAATATCAAAATAAACATTTAATCAACTGAAAAAGATTCTAACTACGTAGAGTTAAAAACGCAAAAGAAGCCCTAAAATACGCAGCAGAGAGCAAGAAAACACTGTAGATAATCTCTTCAGTGATAGCTCATTCCTATGTAGGTTTCTGCCGAAACATATGGCGATGAATGTCGCTATGTACCATGCGCCAGGAATGGGGTTCTCACCTACGAAATATACCTACTACCGTGTTTTATTGCAAAGGGAAGATGAAACGAACCAAGGAAAGATTGCATTGTAAACTTAAAATAAAGCCAGAAAGGTCCAATACCAAAATAAACATTTGATCAACTGAAAAAGATTCTAACTACGTAGAGTTAAAAACGCAAAAGAAGCCCTAAAATACGCAGCAGAAAGCAAGAAAACACTGTAGATAATCTCTTCAGTGATAGCCCATTCCTATGTAGGTTTCTGCCGAAACATATGGCGATGAATGTCGCTATGTACCATGCGCCAGGAATGGGGTTCTCACCTACGAAATATACCTACTACCGTGTTTTATTGCAAAGGGAAGATGAAACCAAGAAAAGATTGCATTGTAAACCTAAAATAAAGCCAGAAAGGTCCAATACCAAAATAAACATTTGATCAACTGAAAAAGATTCTAACTACGTAGAGTTAAAAACGCAAAAGAAGCCCTAAAATACGCAGCAGAAAGCAAGAAAACACTGTAGATAATCTCTTCAGTGATAGCCCATTCCTATGTAGGTTTCTGCCGAAACATATGGCGATGAATGTCGCTATGTACCATGCGCCAGGAATGGGGTTCTCACCTACGAAATATACCTACTACCGTGTTTTATTGCAAAGGAAAGATGAAACCAAGGAAAGATTGCATTGTAAACTTAAAATAAAGCCAGAAAGGTCCAATACCAAAATAAACATTTGATCAACTGAAAAAGATTCTAACTACGTAGAGTTAAAAACGCAAAAGAAGCCCTAAAATACGCAGCAGAAGCAAGAAAACACTGTAGATAATCTCTTCAGTGATAGCCCATTCCTATGTAGGTTTCTGCCGAAACATATGGCGATGAATGTCGCTATGTACCATGCGCCAGGAATGGGGTTCTCACCTACGAAATATACCTACTACCGTGTTTTATTGAAAAGGGATGATAAAACGAATAAAGGAAAGATTGCATTGTAAACTTAAAATAAAGCCAGAAAGGTCCAATACCAAAATAAACATTTGATCAACTGAAAAAGATTCTAACTACGTAGAGTTATAAACGCAAAAGAAGCCCTAAAATACGCAGCAGAGAGCAAGAAAACACTGTAGATAATCTCTTCGGTGATAGCTCATTCCTATGTAGGTTTCTGCCGAAACATATGGCGATGAATGTCGCTATGTACCATGCGCCAGGAATGGGGTTCTCACCTACGAAATATACCTACTACCGTGTTTTATTGAAAAGGGATGATAAAACGAACCAAGGAAAGATTGCATTGTAAACCTAAAATAAAGCCAGAAAGGTCCAATACCAAAATAAACATTTGATCAACTGAAAAAGATTCTAACTACGTAGAGTTAAAAACGCAAAAGAAGCCCTAAAATACGCAGCAGAAAGCAAGAAAACACTGTAGATAATCTCTTCAGTGATAGCCCATTCCTATGTAGGTTTCTGCCGAAACATATGGCGATGAATGTCGCTATGTACCATGCGCCAGGAATGGGGTTCTCACCTACGAAATATACCTACTACCGTGTTTTATTGAAAAGGGATGATGAAACGAACCAAGGAAAGATTGCATTGTAAACCTAAAATAAAGCCAGAAAGGTCCAATACCAAAATAAACATTTGATCAACTGAAAAAGATTCTAACTACGTAGAGTTAAAAACGCAAAAGAAGCCCTAAAATACGCAGCAGAGAGCAAGAAAACACTGTAGATAATCTCTTCAGTGATAGCTCATTCCTATGTAGGTTTCTGCCGAAACATATGGCGATGAATGTCGCTATGTACCATGCGCCAGGAATGGGGTTCTCACTTACGAAATATACCTACTACCGTGTTTTATTGAAAAGGGATGATAAAACGAACCAAGGAAAGATTGCATTGTAAACCTAAAATAAAGCCAGAAAGGTCCAATACCAAAATAAACATTTGATCAACTGAAAAAGATTCTAACTACGTAGAGTTAAAAACGCAAAAGAAGCCCTAAAATACGCAGCAGAAAGCAAGAAAACACTGTAGATAATCTCTTCAGTGATAGCCCATTCCTATGTAGGTTTCTGCCGAAACATATGGCGATGAATGTCGCTATGTACCATGCGCCAGGAATGGGGTTCTCACCTACGAAATATACCTACTACCGTGTTTTATTGAAAAGGGATAATAAAACGAATGAAGGAAAGATTGCATTGTAAACTTAAAATAAAGCCAGAAAGGTCCAATATCAAAATAAACATTTGATCAACTGAAAAAGATTCTAACTACGTAGAGTTATAAACGCAAAAGAAGCCCTAAAATACGCAGCAGAGAGCAAGAAAACACTGTAGATAATCTCTTCAGTGATAGCCCATTCCTATGTAGGTTTCTGCCGAAACATATGGCGATGAATGTCGCTATGTACCATGCGCCAGGAATGGGGTTCTCACTTACGAAATATACCTACTACCGTGTTTTATTGAAAAGGAATGATTAAACGAACCAAGGAAAGATTGCATTGTAAACTTAAAATAAAGCCAGAAAGGTCCAATACCAAAATAAACATTTGATCAACTGAAAAGGATTCTAACTACGTAGAGTTAAAAACGCAAAAGAAGCCCTTTAATACGTAGCAGGAAGCAAGAAAACACTGTAGATGATCTTTTCAGTGATAGCCCATTCCTATGTAGGTTTCTGCCGAAACATATGGCGATGAATGTCGCTATGTACCATGCTCGAGGAATGGGGTTCTCACCTACGAAATATACCTTCTACCGTGTTTTATTGAAAAGGGATGATTAAACGAACCAAGGAAAGATTGCATTGTAAACTTAAAATAAAGCCAGAAAGGTCCAATACCAAAATAAACATTTGATCAACTGAAAAAGATTCTAACTACGTAGAGTTAAAAACGCAAAAGAAGCCCTAAAATACGCAGCAGAAAGCAAGAAAACACTGTAGATAATCTCTTCAGTGATAGCCCATTCCTATGTAGGTTTCTGCCGAAACATATGGCGATGAATGTCGCTATGTACCATGCGCCAGGAATGGGGTTCTCACCTACGAAATATACCTACTACCGTGTTTTATTGCAAAGGGATGATGAAACGAACCAAGGAAAGATTGCATTGTAAACTTAAAATAAAGCCAGAAAGGTCCAATACCAAAATAAACATTTGATCAACTGAAAAAGATTCTAACTACGTAGAGTTAAAAACGCAAAAGAAGCCCTAAAATACGCAGCAGAAAGCAAGAAAACACTGTAGATAATCTCTTCAGTGATAGCCCATTCCTATGTAGGTTTCTGCCGAAACATATGGCGATGAATGTCGCTATGTACCATGCGCCAGGAATGGGGTTCTCACCTACGAAATATACCTACTACCGTGTTTTATTAAAAAGGGATGATGAAACGAACCAAGGAAAGATTGCATTGTAAACTTAAAATAAAGCCAGAAAGGTCCAATACCAAAATAAACATTTGATCAACTGAAAAAGATTCTAACTACGTAGAGTTAAAAACGCAAAAGAAGCCCTAAAATACGCAGCAGAAAGCAAGAAAACACTGTAGATAATCTCTTCAGTGATAGCCCATTCCTATGTAGGTTTCTGCCGAAACATATGGCGATGAATGTCGCTATGTACCATGCGCCAGGAATGGGGTTCTCACCTACGAAATATACCTACTACCGTGTTTTATTGCAAAGGGAAGATGAAACCAAGGAAAGATTGCATTGTAAACTTAAAATAAAGCCAGAAAGGTCCAATACCAAAATAAACATTTGATCAACTGAAAAAGATTCTAACTACGTAGAGTTAAAAACGCAAAAGAAGCCCTAAAATACGCAGCAGAGAGCAAGAAAACACTGTAGATAATCTCTTCAGTGATAGCCCATTCCTATGTAGGTTTCTGCCGAAACATATGGCGATGAATGTCGCTATGTACCATGCTCGAGGAATGGGGTTCTCACTTACGAAATATACCTTCTACCGTGTTTTATTGAAAGGGGATGATAAAACGAATAAAGGAAAGATTGCATTGTAAACTTAAAATAAAGCCAGAAAGGTCCAATACCAAAATAAACATTTGATCAACTAAAAAAGATTCTAACTACGTAGAGTTATAAACGCAAAAGAAGCCCTAAAATACGCAGCAGAGAGCAAGAAAACACTGTAGATAATCTCTTCAGTGATAGCTCATTCCTATGTAGGTTTCTGCCGAAACATATGGCGATGAATGTCGCTATGTACCATGCGCCAGGAATGGGGTTCTCACCTACGAAATATACCTACTACCGTGTTTTATTGAAAAGGGATGATAAAACGAACCAAGGAAAGATTGCATTGTAAACTTAAAATAAAGCCAGAAAGGTCCAATACCAAAATAAACATTTGATCAACTGAAAAAGATTCTAACTACGTAGAGTTAAAAACGCAAAAGAAGCCCTAAAATACGCAGCAGAAAGCAAGAAAACACTGTAGATAATCTCTTCAGTGATAGCCCATTCCTATGTAGGTTTCTGCCGAAACATATGGCGATGAATGTCGCTATGTACCATGCGCCAGGAATGGGGTTCTCACCTACGAAATATACCTACTACCGTGTTTTATTGAAAAGGGATGATGAAACGAACCAAGGAAAGATTGCATTGTAAACCTAAAATAAAGCCAGAAAGGTCCAATACCAAAATAAACATTTGATCAACTGAAAAAGATTCTAACTACGTAGAGTTAAAAACGCAAAAGAAGCCCTAAAATACGCAGCAGAGAGCAAGAAAACACTGTAGATAATCTCTTCAGTGATAGCTCATTCCTATGTAGGTTTCTGCCGAAACATATGGCGATGAATGTCGCTATGTACCATGCGCCAGGAATGGGGTTCTCACCTACGAAATATACCTACTACCGTGTTTTATTGAAAAGGGATGATAAAACGAACCAAGGAAAGATTGCATTGTAAACCTAAAATAAAGCCAGAAAGGTCCAATACCAAAATAAACATTTGATCAACTGAAAAAGATTCTAACTACGTAGAGTTAAAAACGCAAAAGAAGCCCTAAAATACGCAGCAGAAAGCAAGAAAACACTGTAGATAATCTCTTCAGTGATAGCCCATTCCTATGTAGGTTTCTGCCGAAACATATGGCGATGAATGTCGCTATGTACCATGCGCCAGGAATGGGGTTCTCACCTACGAAATATACCTACTACCGTGTTTTATTGCAAAGGGAAGATAAAACCAAGAAAAGATTGCATTGTAAACTTAAAATAAAGCCAGAAAGGTCCAATATCAAAATAAACATTTGATCAACTGAAAAAGATTCTAACTACGTAGAGTTAAAAACGCAAAAGAAGCCCTAAAATACGCAGCAGAGAGCAAGAAAACACTGTAGATAATCTCTTCAGTGATAGCTCATTCCTATGTAGGTTTCTGCCGAAACATATGGCGATGAATGTCGCTATGTACCATGCGCCAGGAATGGGGTTCTCACCTACGAAATATACCTACTACCGTGTTTTATTGAAAAGGGATGATTAAACGAACCAAGGAAAGATTGCATTGTAAACTTAAAATAAAGCCAGAAAGGTCCAATATCAAAATAAACATTTGATCAACTGAAAAAGATTCTAACTACGTAGAGTTAAAAACGCAAAAGAAGCCCTAAAATACGTAGCAGGAAGCAAGAAAGCACTATGGATAATCTCTTTAGTTATAGCCCATTCCTATGTAGGTTTCTGCCGAAACATATGGCGATGAATGTCGCTATGTACCATGCTCGAGGAATGGGGTTCTCACCTACGAAATATACCTACTACCGTGTTTTATTGAAAAGGGATGATAAAACGAACCAAGGAAAGATTGCATTGTAAACTTAAAATAAAGCCAGAAAGGTCCAATACCAAAATAAACATTTGATCAACTGAAAAAGATTCTAACTACGTAGAGTTAAAAACGCAAAAGAAGCCCTAAAATACGCAGCAGAAAGCAAGAAAACACTGTAGATAATCTCTTCAGTGATAGCCCATTCCTATGTAGGTTTCTGCCGAAACATATGGCGATGAATGTCGCTATGTACCATGCGCCAGGAATGGGGTTCTCACTTACGAAATATACCTACTACCGTGTTTTATTGCAAAGGGATGATGAAACGAACCAAGGAAAGATTGCATTGTAAACCTAAAATAAAGCCAGAAAGGTCCAATACCAAAATAAACATTTGATCAACTGAAAAAGATTCTAACTACGTAGAGTTAAAAACGCAAAAGAAGCCCTAAAATACGCAGCAGAAAGCAAGAAAACACTGTAGATAATCTCTTCAGTGATAGCCCATTCCTATGTAGGTTTCTGCCGAAACATATGGCGATGAATGTCGCTATGTACCATGCGCCAGGAATGGGGTTCTCACCTACGAAATATACCTACTACCGTGTTTTATTGCAAAGGGAAGATAAAACCAAGGAAAGATTGCATTGTAAACTTAAAATAAAGCCAGAAAGGTCCAATATCAAAATAAACATTTGATCAACTGAAAAAGATTCTAACTACGTAGAGTTAAAAACGCAAAAGAAGCCCTAAAATACGCAGCAGAAAGCAAGAATGCACTGTAGATAATCTCTTTAGTGATAGCCCATTCCTATGTAGGTTTCTGCCGAAACATATGGCGATGAATGTCGCTATGTACCATGCGCCAGGAATGGGGTTCTCACCTACGAAATATACCTACTACCGTGTTTTATTGAAAAGGGATGATTAAACGAACCAAGGAAAGATTGCATTGTAAACTTAAAATAAAGCCAGAAAGGTCCAATACCAAAATAAACATTTGATCAACTGAAAAAGATTCTAACTACGTAGAGTTAAAAACGCAAAAGAAGCCCTAAAATACGCAGCAGAGAGCAAGAAAACACTGTAGATAATCTCTTCAGTGATAGCCCATTCCTATGTAGGTTTCTGCCGAAACATATGGCGATGAATGTCGCTATGTACCATGCGCCAGGAATGGGGTTCTCACCTACGAAATATACCTACTACCGTGTTTTATTGAAAAGGGATAATAAAACGAATGAAGGAAAGATTGCATTGTAAACTTAAAATAAAGCCAGAAAGGTCCAATACCAAAATAAACATTTGATCAACTGAAAAAGATTCTAACTACGTAGAGTTATAAACGCAAAAGAAGCCCTAAAATACGCAGCAGAGAGCAAGAAAACACTGTAGATAATCTCTTCAGTGATAGCTCATTCCTATGTAGGTTTCTGCCGAAACATATGGCGATGAATGTCGCTATGTACCATGCGCCAGGAATGGGGTTCTCACCTACGAAATATACCTACTACCGTGTTTTATTGAAAAGGGATAATAAAACGAATGAAGGAAAGATTGCATTGTAAACTTAAAATAAAGCCAGAAAGGTCCAATACCAAAATAAACATTTGATCAACTGAAAAAGATTCTAACTACGTAGAGTTAAAAACGCAAAAGAAGCCCTAAAATACGCAGCAGAAAGCAAGAAAACACTGTAGATAATCTCTTCAGTGATAGCCCATTCCTATGTAGGTTTCTGCCGAAACATATGGCGATGAATGTCGCTATGTACCATGCGCCAGGAATGGGGTTCTCACCTACGAAATATACCTACTACCGTGTTTTATTGCAAAGGGAAGATGAAACCAAGGAAAGATTGCATTGTAAACTTAAAATAAAGCCAGAAAGGTCCAATATCAAAATAAACATTTGATCAACTGAAAAAGATTCTAACTACGTAGAGTTAAAAACGCAAAAGAAGCCCTAAAATACGTAGCAGGTTGCAAGAAAACACTGTAGATAATCTCTTCAGTGATAGCCCATTCCTATGTAGGTTTCTGCCGAAACATATGGCGATGAATGTCGCTATGTACCATGCGCCAGGAATGGGGTTCTCACCTACGAAATATACCTACTACCGTGTTTTATTGAAAAGGGATGATTAAACGAACCAAGGAAAGATTGCATTGTAAACTTAAAATAAAGCCAGAAAGGTCCAATACCAAAATAAACATTTGATCAACTGAAAAAGATTCTAACTACGTAGAGTTAAAAACGCAAAAGAAGCCCTAAAATACGCAGCAGAGAGCAAGAAAACACTGTAGATAATCTCTTCAGTGATAGCCCATTCCTATGTAGGTTTCTGCCGAAACATATGGCGATGAATGTCGCTATGTACCATGCGCCAGGAATGGGGTTCTCACCTACGAAATATACCTACTACCGTGTTTTATTGAAAAGGGATAATAAAACGAATGAAGGAAAGATTGCATTGTAAACTTAAAATAAAGCCAGAAAGGTCCAATACCAAAATAAACATTTGATCAACTGAAAAAGATTCTAACTACGTAGAGTTATAAACGCAAAAGAAGCCCTAAAATACGCAGCAGAGAGCAAGAAAACACTGTAGATAATCTCTTCAGTGATAGCCCATTCCTATGTAGGTTTCTGCCGAAACATATGGCGATGAATGTCGCTATGTACCATGCGCCAGGAATGGGGTTCTCACCTACGAAATATACCTACTACCGTGTTTTATTGAAAAGGGATGATGAAACGAACCAAGGAAAGATTGCATTGTAAACCTAAAATAAAGCCAGAAAGGTCCAATACCAAAATAAACATTTGATCAACTGAAAAAGATTCTAACTACGTAGAGTTAAAAACGCAAAAGAAGCCCTAAAATACGCAGCAGAAAGCAAGAAAACACTGTAGATAATCTCTTCAGTGATAGCCCATTCCTATGTAGGTTTCTGCCGAAACATATGGCGATGAATGTCGCTATGTACCATGCGCCAGGAATGGGGTTCTCAATTACGAAATATACCTACTACCGTGTTTTATTAAAAAGGGATGATAAAACGAATGAAGGAAAGATTGCATTGTAAACTTAAAATAAAGCCAGAAAGGTCCAATATCAAAATAAACATTTGATCAACTGAAAAAGATTCTAACTACGTAGAGTTAAAAACGCAAAAGAAGCCCTAAAATACGTAGCAGGAAGCAAGAAAACACTGTAGATAATCTCTTCAGTGATAGCCCATTCCTATGTAGGTTTCTGCCGAAACATATGGCGATGAATGTCGCTATGTACCATGCTCGAGGAATGGGGTTCTCACTTACGAAATATACCTACTACTGTGTTTTATTGAAAAGGGATGATAAAACGAACCAAGGAAAGATTACATTGTAAACCTAAAATAAAGCCAGAAAGGTCCAATACCAAAATAAACATTTGATCAACTGAAAAAGATTCTAACTACGTAGAGTTAAAAACGCAAAAGAAGCCCTAAAATACGCAGCAGAAAGCAAGAAAACACTGTAGATAATCTCTTCAGTGATAGCCCATTCCTATGTAGGTTTCTGCCGAAACATATGGCGATGAATGTCGCTATGTACCATGCGCCAGGAATGGGGTTCTCACCTACGAAATATACCTACTACCGTATTTTATTGAAAAGGGATGATGAAACGAACCAAGGAAAGATTGCATTGTAAACTTAAAATAAAGCCAGAAAGGTCCAATATCAAAATAAACATTTGATCAACTGAAAAAGATTCTAACTACGTAGAGTTAAAAACGCAAAAGAAGCCCTAAAATACGTAGCAGGTTGCAAGAAAACACTGTAGATAATCTCTTCAGTGATAGCCCATTCCTATGTAGGTTTCTGCCGAAACATATGGCGATGAATGTCGCTATGTACCATGCGCCAGGAATGGGGTTCTCACCTACGAAATATACCTACTACCGTGTTTTATTGAAAAGGGATAATAAAACGAATGAAGGAAAGATTGCATTGTAAACTTAAAATAAAGCCAGAAAGGTCCAATACCAAAATAAACATTTGATCAACTGAAAAAGATTCTAACTACGTAGAGTTATAAACGCAAAAGAAGCCCTAAAATACGCAGCAGAGAGCAAGAAAACACTGTAGATAATCTCTTCAGTGATAGCTCATTCCTATGTAGGTTTCTGCCGAAACATATGGCGATGAATGTCGCTATGTACCATGCGCCAGGAATGGGGTTCTCACCTACGAAATATACCTACTACCGTGTTTTATTGCAAAGGGAAGATAAAACCAAGGAAAGATTGCATTGTAAACTTAAAATAAAGCCAGAAAGGTCCAATATCAAAATAAACATTTGATCAACTGAAAAAGATTCTAACTACGTAGAGTTAAAAACGCAAAAGAAGCCCTAAAATACGCAGCAGAAAGCAAGAAAACACTGTAGATAATCTCTTCAGTGATAGGCTTTTTCCTATGTAGGTTTCTGCCGAAACATATGGCGATGAATGTCGCTATGTACCATGCGCCAGGAATGGGGTTCTCACCTACGAAATATACCTACTACCGTGTTTTATTGAAAAGGGATGATAAAACGAACCAAGGAAAGATTGCATTGTAAACCTAAAATAAAGCCAGAAAGGTCCAATACCAAAATAAACATTTGATCAACTGAAAAAGATTCTAACTACGTAGAGTTAAAAACGCAAAAGAAGCCCTAAAATACGCAGCAGAAAGCAAGAAAACACTGTAGATAATCTCTTCAGTGATAGCCCATTCCTATGTAGGTTTCTGCCGAAACATATGGCGATGAATGTCGCTATGTACCATGCGCCAGGAATGG
Source organism: Ophraella communa (assembly GCA_035357415.1). NCBI lineage: Eukaryota > Metazoa > Arthropoda > Insecta > Coleoptera > Chrysomelidae > Ophraella > Ophraella communa. The sequence continues at coordinate 49,677,730 of CM068979.1, read as the reverse complement.
GGTTCTCACCTACGAAATATACCTACTACCGTGTTTTATTGAAAAGGGATGATAAAACGAACCAAGGAAAGATTGCATTGTAAACTTAAAATAAAGCCAGAAAGGTCCAATACCAAAATAAACATTTGATCAACTGAAAAAGATTCTAACTACGTAGAGTTAAAAACGCAAAAGAAGCCCTTAAATACGCAGCAGAAAGCAAGAAAACACTGTAGATAATCTCTTCAGTGATAGCCCATTCCTATGTAGGTTTCTGCCGAAACATATGGCGATGAATGTCGCTATGTACCATGCGCCAGGAATGGGGTTCTCACCTACGAAATATACCTACTACCGTGTTTTATTGCAAAATAAAGATGAAACCAAGGAAAGATTGCATTGTAAACTTAAAATAAAGCCAAAAAGGTCCAAAACCAAAATAAACATTTGATCAACTGAAAAAGATTCTAACTACGTAGAGATAAAAACGCAAAAGAAGCCCTTAAATACGCAGCAGAAAGCAAGAAAACACTGTAGATAATCTCTTCAGTGATAGCCCATTCCTATGTAGGTTTCTGCCGAAACATATGGCGATGAATGTCGCTATGTACCATGCGCCAGGAATGGGGTTCTCACCTACGAAATATACCTACTACCGTGTTTTATTGAAAAGGGATGATAAAACGAATAAAGGAAAGATTGCATTGTAAACTTAAAATAAAGCCAGAAAGGTCCAATACCAAAATAAACATTTGATCAACTGAAAAAGATTCTAACTACGTAGAGTTAAAAACGCAAAAGAAGCCCTAAAATACGCAGCAGAGAGCAAGAAAACACTGTAGATAATCTCTTCAGTGATAGCCCATTCCTATGTAGGTTTCTGCCGAAACATATGGCGATGAATGTCGCTATGTACCATGCGCCAGGAATGGGGTTCTCACCTACGAAATATACCTACTACCGTGTTTTATTGAAAAGGGATGATAAAACGAACCAAGGAAAGATTGCATTGTAAACCTAAAATAAAGCCAGAAAGGTCCAATACCAAAATAAACATTTGATCAACTGAAAAAGATTCTAACTACGTAGAGTTAAAAACGCAAAAGAAGCCCTAAAATACGCAGCAGAGAGCAAGAAAACACTGTAGATAATCTCTTCAGTGATAGCCCATTCCTATGTAGGTTTCTGCCGAAACATATGGCGATGAATGTCGCTATGTACCATGCGCCAGGAATGGGGTTCTCACCTACGAAATATACCTACTACCGTGTTTTATTGAAAAGGGATGATGAAACGAACCAAGGAAAGATTGCATTGTAAACCTAAAATAAAGCCAGAAAGGTCCAATACCAAAATAAACATTTGATCAACTGAAAAAGATTCTAACTACGTAGAGTTAAAAACGCAAAAGAAGCCCTAAAATACGCAGCAGAAAGCAAGAAAACACTGTAGATAATCTCTTCAGTGATAGCCCATTCCTATGTAGGTTTCTGCCGAAACATATGGCGATGAATGTCGCTATGTACCATGCGCCAGGAATGGGGTTCTCACCTACGAAATATACCTACTACCGTGTTTTATTGCAAAGGGAAGATAAAACCAAGGAAAGATTGCATTGTAAACTTAAAATAAAGCCAGAAAGGTCCAATATCAAAATAAACATTTGATCAACTGAAAAAGATTCTAACTACGTAGAGTTAAAAACGCAAAAGAAGCCCTAAAATACGTAGCAGGAAGCAAGAAAACACTGTAGATAATCTCTTCAGTGATAGCCCATTCCTATGTAGGTTTCTGCCGAAACATATGGCGATGAATGTCGCTATGTACCATGCGCCAGGAATGGGGTTCTCACCTACGAAATATACCTACTACCGTGTTTTATTGAAAAGGGATGATTAAACGAACCAAGGAAAGATTGCATTGTAAACTTAAAATAAAGCCAGAAAGGTCCAATACCAAAATAAACATTTGATCAACTGAAAAAGATTCTAACTACGTAGAGTTAAAAACGCAAAAGAAGCCCTAAAATACGCAGCAGAGAGCAAGAAAACACTGTAGATAATCTCTTCAGTGATAGCCCATTCCTATGTAGGTTTCTGCCGAAACATATGGCGATGAATGTCGCTATGTACCATGCGCCAGGAATGGGGTTCTCACCTACGAAATATACCTACTACCGTGTTTTATTGAAAAGGGATAATAAAACGAATGAAGGAAAGATTGCATTGTAAACTTAAAATAAAGCCAGAAAGGTCCAATACCAAAATAAACATTTGATCAACTGAAAAAGATTCTAACTACGTAGAGTTAAAAACGCAAAAGAAGCCCTAAAATACGCAGCAGAGAGCAAGAAAACACTGTAGATAATCTCTTCAGTGATAGCTCATTCCTATGTAGGTTTCTGCCGAAACATATGGCGATGAATGTCGCTATGTACCATGCGCCAGGAATGGGGTTCTCACCTACGAAATATACCTACTACCGTGTTTTATTGAAAAGGGATGATAAAACGAAGGAAAGATTGCATTGTAAACTTAAAATAAAGCCAGAAAGGTCCAATACCAAAATAAACATTTGATCAACTGAAAAAGATTCTAACTACGTAGAGTTAAAAACGCAAAAGAAGCCCTAAAATACGCAGCAGAGAGCAAGAAAACACTGTAGATAATCTCTTCAGTGATAGCTCATTCCTATGTAGGTTTCTGCCGAAACATATGGCGATGAATGTCGCTATGTACCATGCGCCAGGAATGGGGTTCTCACCTACGAAATATACCTACTACCGTGTTTTATTGAAAAGGGATGATTAAACGAACCAAGGAAAGATTGCATTGTAAACTTAAAATAAAGCCAGAAAGGTCCAATACCAAAATAAACATTTGATCAACTGAAAAAGATTCTAACTACGTAGAGTTAAAAACGCAAAAGAAGCCCTAAAATACGCAGCAGAAAGCAAGAAAACACTGTAGATAATCTCTTCAGTGATAGCCCATTCCTATGTAGGTTTCTGCCGAAACATATGGCGATGAATGTCGCTATGTACCATGCGCCAGGAATGGGGTTCTCACTTACGAAATATACCTACTACCGTGTTTTATTGAAAAGGGATGATTAAACGAACCAAGGAAAGATTGCATTGTAAACTTAAAATAAAGCCAGAAAGGTCCAATATCAAAATAAACATTTAATCAACTGAAAAAGATTCTAACTACGTAGAGTTAAAAACGCAAAAGAAGCCCTTTAATACGTAGCAGGAAGCAAGAAAACACTGTAGATAATCTCTTCAGTGATAGCCCATTCCTATGTAGGTTTCTGCCGAAACATATGGCGATGAATGTCGCTATGTACCATGCGCCAGGAATGGGGTTCTCACTTACGAAATATACCTACTACCGTGTTTTATTGAAAAGGGATGATTAAACGAACCAAGGAAAGATTGCATTGTAAACTTAAAATAAAGCCAGAAAGGTCCAATACCAAAATAAACATTTGATCAACTAAAAAAGATTCTAACTACGTAGAGTTAAAAATGCAAAAGAAGCCCTAAAATACGCAGCAGAGAGCAAGAAAACACTGTAGATAATCTCTTCAGTGATAGCCCATTCCTATGTAGGTTTCTGCCGAAACATATGGCGATGAATGTCGCTATGTACCATGCGCCAGGAATGGGGTTCTCACCTACGAAATATACCTACTACCGTGTTTTATTGAAAAGGGATGATAAAACGAATGAAGGAAAGATTGCATTGTAAACCTAAAATAAAGCCAGAAAGGTCCAATACCAAAATAAACATTTGATCAACTGAAAAAGATTCTAACTACGTAGAGTTAAAAACGCAAAAGAAGCCCTAAAATACGCAGCAGAAAGCAAGAAAACACTGTAGATAATCTCTTCAGTGATAGCCCATTCCTATGTAGGTTTCTGCCGAAACATATGGCGATGAATGTCGCTATGTACCATGCGCCAGGAATGGGGTTCTCACCTACGAAATATACCTACTACCGTGTTTTATTGAAAAGGGATAATAAAACGAATGAAGGAAAGATTGCATTGTAAACTTAAAATAAAGCCAGAAAGGTCCAATACCAAAATAAACATTTGATCAACTGAAAAAGATTCTAACTACGTAGAGTTATAAACGCAAAAGAAGCCCTAAAATACGCAGCAGAGAGCAAGAAAACACTGTAGATAATCTCTTCAGTGATAGCTCATTCCTATGTAGGTTTCTGCCGAAACATATGGCGATGAATGTCGCTATGTACCATGCGCCAGGAATGGGGTTCTCACCTACGAAATATACCTACTACCGTGTTTTATTGAAAAGGGATGATGAAACGAACCAAGGAAAGATTGCATTGTAAACCTAAAATAAAGCCAGAAAGGTCCAATACCAAAATAAACATTTGATCAACTGAAAAAGATTCTAACTACGTAGAGTTAAAAACGCAAAAGAAGCCCTAAAATACGCAGCAGAAAGCAAGAAAACACTGTAGATAATCTCTTCAGTGATAGCCCATTCCTATGTAGGTTTCTGCCGAAACATATGGCGATGAATGTCGCTATGTACCATGCGCCAGGAATGGGGTTCTCACCTACGAAATATACCTACTACCGTGTTTTATTGCAAAGGGAAGATGAAACCAAGGAAAGATTGCATTGTAAACTTAAAATAAAGCCAGAAAGGTCCAATATCAAAATAAACATTTGATCAACTGAAAAAGATTCTAACTACGTAGAGTTAAAAACGCAAAAGAAGCCCTAAAATACGTAGCAGGAAGCAAGAAAGCACTGTAGATAATCTCTTTAGTGATAGCCCATTCCTATGTAGGTTTCTGCCGAAACATATGGCGATGAATGTCGCTATGTACCATGCGCCAGGAATGGGGTTCTCACCTACGAAATATACCTACTACCGTGTTTTATTGAAAAGGGATGATTAAACGAACCAAGGAAAGATTGCATTGTAAACTTAAAATAAAGCCAGAAAGGTCCAATACCAAAATAAACATTTGATCAACTGAAAAAGATTCTAACTACGTAGAGTTATAAACGCAAAAGAAGCCCTAAAATACGCAGCAGAGAGCAAGAAAACACTGTAGATAATCTCTTCAGTGATAGCTCATTCCTATGTAGGTTTCTGCCGAAACATATGGCGATGAATGTCGCTATGTACCATGCGCCAGGAATGGGGTTCTCACCTACGAAATATACCTACTACCGTGTTTTATTGAAAAGGGATGATGAAACGAACCAAGGAAAGATTGCATTGTAAACCTAAAATAAAGCCAGAAAGGTCCAATACCAAAATAAACATTTGATCAACTGAAAAAGATTCTAACTACGTAGAGTTAAAAACGCAAAAGAAGCCCTAAAATACGCAGCAGAAAGCAAGAAAACACTGTAGATAATCTCTTCAGTGATAGCCCATTCCTATGTAGGTTTCTGCCGAAACATATGGCGATGAATGTCGCTATGTACCATGCGCCAGGAATGGGGTTCTCACCTACGAAATATACCTACTACCGTGTTTTATTGAAAAGGGATAATAAAACGAATGAAGGAAAGATTGCATTGTAAACTTAAAATAAAGCCAGAAAGGTCCAATACCAAAATAAACATTTGATCAACTGAAAAAGATTCTAACTACGTAGAGTTATAAACGCAAAAGAAGCCCTAAAATACGCAGCAGAGAGCAAGAAAACACTGTAGATAATCTCTTCAGTGATAGCTCATTCCTATGTAGGTTTCTGCCGAAACATATGGCGATGAATGTCGCTATGTACCATGCGCCAGGAATGGGGTTCTCACCTACGAAATATACCTACTACCGTGTTTTATTGCAAAGGGAAGATAAAACAAAGTAAAGATTGCATTGTAAACTTAAAATAAAGCCAGAAAGGTCCAATATCAAAATAAACATTTGATCAACTGAAAAAGATTCTAACTACGTAGAGTTAAAAACGCAAAAGAAGCCCTAAAATACGTAGCAGGTTGCAAGAAAACACTGTAGATAATCTCTTCAGTGATAGCCCATTCCTATGTAGGTTTCTGCCGAAACATATGGCGATGAATGTCGCTATGTACCATGCGCCAGGAATGGGGTTCTCACCTACGAAATATACCTACTACCGTGTTTTATTGAAAAGGGATGATTAAACGAACCAAGGAAAGATTGCATTGTAAACTTAAAATAAAGCCAGAAAGGTCCAATACCAAAATAAACATTTGATCAACTGAAAAAGATTCTAACTACGTAGAGTTAAAAACGCAAAAGAAGCCCTAAAATACGCAGCAGAGAGCAAGAAAACACTGTAGATAATCTCTTCAGTGATAGCCCATTCCTATGTAGGTTTCTGCCGAAACATATGGCGATGAATGTCGCTATGTACCATGCGCCAGGAATGGGGTTCTCACCTACGAAATATACCTACTACCGTGTTTTATTGAAAAGGGATAATAAAACGAATGAAGGAAAGATTGCATTGTAAACTTAAAATAAAGCCAGAAAGGTCCAATACCAAAATAAACATTTGATCAACTGAAAAAGATTCTAACTACGTAGAGTTATAAACGCAAAAGAAGCCCTAAAATACGCAGCAGAGAGCAAGAAAACACTGTAGATAATCTCTTCAGTGATAGCTCATTCCTATGTAGGTTTCTGCCGAAACATATGGCGATGAATGTCGCTATGTACCATGCGCCAGGAATGGGGTTCTCACCTACGAAATATACCTACTACCGTGTTTTATTGAAAAGGGATGATGAAACGAACCAAGGAAAGATTGCATTGTAAACCTAAAATAAAGCCAGAAAGGTCCAAAACCAAAATAAACATTTGATCAACTGAAAAAGATTCTAACTACGTAGAGTTAAAAACGCAAAAGAAGCCCTAAAATACGCAGCAAAAAGCAAGAAAACACTGTAGATAATCTCTTCAGTGATAGCCCATTCCTATGTAGGTTTCTGCCGAAACATATGGCGATGAATGTCGCTATGTACCATGCGCCAGGAATGGGGTTCTCACCTACGAAATATACCTACTACCGTGTTTTATTGAAAAGGGATAATAAAACGAATGAAGGAAAGATTGCATTGTAAACTTAAAATAAAGCCAGAAAGGTCCAATACCAAAATAAACATTTGATCAACTGAAAAAGATTCTAACTACGTAGAGTTAAAAACGCAAAAGAAGCCCTAAAATACGTAGCAGGAAGCAAGAAAACACTGTAGATAATCTCTTCAGTGATAGCCCATTCCTATGTAGGTTTCTGCCGAAACATATGGCGATGAATGTCGCTATGTACCATGCGCCAGGAATGGGGTTCTCACCTACGAAATATACCTACTACCGTGTTTTATTGAAAAGGGATGATGAAACGAACCAAGAAAAGATTGCATTGTAAACCTAAAATAAAGCCAGAAAGGTCCAATACCAAAATAAACATTTGATCAACTGAAAAAGATTCTAACTACGTAGAGTTAAAAACGCAAAAGAAGCCCTAAAATACGCAGCAGAGAGCAAGAAAACACTGTAGATAATCTCTTCAGTGATAGCCCATTCCTATGTAGGTTTCTGCCGAAACATATGGCGATGAATGTCGCTATGTACCATGCGCCAGGAATGGGGTTCTCACCTACGAAATATACCTACTACCGTGTTTTATTGAAAAGGGATGATTAAACGAACCAAGGAAAGATTGCATTGTAAACTTAAAATAAAGCCAGAAAGGTCCAATACCAAAATAAACATTTGATCAACTGAAAAAGATTCTAACTACGTAGAGTTAAAAACGCAAAAGAAGCCCTAAAATACGCAGCAGAAAGCAAGAAAACACTGTAGATAATCTCTTCAGTGATAGCCCATTCCTATGTAGGTTTCTGCCGAAACATATGGCGATGAATGTCGCTATGTACCATGCGCCAGGAATGGGGTTCTCACCTACGAAATATACCTACTACCGTGTTTTATTGAAAAGGGATAATAAAACGAACCAAGGAAAGATTGCATTGTAAACTTAAAATAAAGCCAGAAAGGTCCAATACCAAAATAAACATTTGATCAACTGAAAAAGATTCTAACTACGTAGAGTTAAAAACGCAAAAGAAGCCCTAAAATACGCAGCAGAAAGCAAGAAAACACTGTAGATAATCTCTTCAGTGATAGCCCATTCCTATGTAGGTTTCTGCCGAAACATATGGCGATGAATGTCGCTATGTACCATGCGCCAGGAATGGGGTTCTCACCTACGAAATATACCTACTACCGTGTTTTATTGCAAAGGGAAGATGAAACCAAGGAAAGATTGCATTGTAAACTTAAAATAAAGCCAGAAAGGTCCAATATCAAAATAAACATTTGATCAACTGAAAAAGATTCTAACTACGTAGAGTTAAAAACGCAAAAGAAGCCCTAAAATACGTAGCAGGTTGCAAGAAAACACTGTAGATAATCTCTTCAGTGATAGCCCATTCCTATGTAGGTTTCTGCCGAAACATATGGCGATGAATGTCGCTATGTACCATGCGCCAGGAATGGGGTTCTCACCTACGAAATATACCTACTACCGTGTTTTATTGAAAAGGGATGATGAAACGAAGGAAGGAAAGATTGCATTGTAAACTTAAAATAAAGCCAGAAAGGTCCAATACCAAAATAAACATTTGATCAACTGAAAAAGATTCTAACTACGTAGAGTTAAAAACGCAAAAGAAGCCCTAAAATACGCAGCAGAGAGCAAGAAAACACTGTAGATAATCTCTTCAGTGATAGCCCATTCCTATGTAGGTTTCTGCCGAAACATATGGCGATGAATGTCGCTATGTACCATGCGCCAGGAATGGGGTTCTCACCTACGAAATATACCTACTACCGTGTTTTATTGAAAAGGGATAATAAAACGAATGAAGGAAAGATTGCATTGTAAACTTAAAATAAAGCCAGAAAGGTCCAATACCAAAATAAACATTTGATCAACTGAAAAAGATTCTAACTACGTAGAGTTATAAACGCAAAAGAAGCCCTAAAATACGCAGCAGAGAGCAAGAAAACACTGTAGATAATCTCTTCAGTGATAGCTCATTCCTATGTAGGTTTCTGCCGAAACATATGGCGATGAATGTCGCTATGTACCATGCGCCAGGAATGGGGTTCTCACCTACGAAATATACCTACTACCGTGTTTTATTGAAAAGGGATAATAAAACGAACCAAGGAAAGATTGCATTGTAAACTTAAAATAAAGCCAGAAAGGTCCAATATCAAAATAAACATTTGATCAACTGAAAAAGATTCTAACTACGTAGAGTTAAAAACGCAAAAGAAGCCCTAAAATACGTAGCAGGTTGCAAGAAAACACTGTAGATAATCTCTTCAGTGATAGCCCATTCCTATGTAGGTTTCTGCCGAAACATATGGCGATGAATGTCGCTATGTACCATGCGCCAGGAATGGGGTTCTCACCTACGAAATATACCTACTACCGTGTTTTATTGAAAAGGGATGATTAAACGAACCAAGGAAAGATTGCATTGTAAACTTAAAATAAAGCCAGAAAGGTCCAATACCAAAATAAACATTTGATCAACTGAAAAAGATTCTAACTACGTAGAGTTAAAAACGCAAAAGAAGCCCTAAAATACGCAGCAGAGAGCAAGAAAACACTGTAGATAATCTCTTCAGTGATAGCCCATTCCTATGTAGGTTTCTGCCGAAACATATGGCGATGAATGTCGCTATGTACCATGCGCCAGGAATGGGGTTCTCACCTACGAAATATACCTACTACCGTGTTTTATTGAAAAGGGATAATAAAACGAATGAAGGAAAGATTGCATTGTAAACTTAAAATAAAGCCAGAAAGGTCCAATACCAAAATAAACATTTGATCAACTGAAAAAGATTCTAACTACGTAGAGTTAAAAACGCAAAAGAAGCCCTAAAATACGCAGCAGAGAGCAAGAAAACACTGTAGATAATCTCTTCAGTGATAGCCCATTCCTATGTAGGTTTCTGCCGAAACATATGGCGATGAATGTCGCTATGTACCATGCGCCAGGAATGGGGTTCTAACCTACGAAATATACCTACTACCGTGTTTTATTGAAAAGGGATGATTAAACGAATAAAGGAAAGATTGCATTGTAAACTTAAAATAAAGCCAGAAAGGTCCAATACCAAAATAAACATTTGATTAACTGAAAAAGATTCTAACTACGTAGAGTTAAAAACGCAAAAGAAGCCCTAAAATACGCAGCAGAGAGCAAGAAAACACTGTAGATAATCTCTTCAGTGATAGCCCATTCCTATGTAGGTTTCTGCCGAAACATATGGCGATGAATGTCGCTATGTACCATGCGCCAGGAATGGGGTTCTCACCTACGAAATATACCTACTACCGTGTTTTATTGAAAAGGGATAATAAAACGAATGAAGGAAAGATTGCATTGTAAACTTAAAATAAAGCCAGAAAGGTCCAATACCAAAATAAACATTTGATCAACTGAAAAAGATTCTAACTACGTAGAGTTAAAAACGCAAAAGAAGCCCTAAAATACGCAGCAGAGAGCAAGAAAACACTGTAGATAATCTCTTCAGTGATAGCCCATTCCTATGTAGGTTTCTGCCGAAACATATGGCGATGAATGTCGCTATGTACCATGCGCCAGGAATGGGGTTCTCACCTACGAAATATACCTTTTACCGTGTTTTATTGGAAAGGGATGATTAAACGAACCAAGGAAAGATTGCATTGTAAACTTAAAATAAAGCCAGAAAGGTCCAATACCAAAATAAACATTTGATCAACTGAAAAAGATTCTAACTACGTAGAGTTATAAACGCAAAAGAAGCCCTAAAATACGCAGCAGATATCTAGAAAACACTGTAGATAATCTCTTCAGTGATAGCCCATTCCTATGTAGGTTTCTGCCGAAACATATGGCGATGAATGTCGCTATGTACCATGCGCCAGGAATGGGGTTCTCACCTACGAAATATACCTACTACCGTGTTTTATTGAAAAGGGATAATAAAACGAATGAAGGAAAGATTGCATTGTAAACTTAAAATAAAGCCAGAAAGGTCCAATACCAAAATAAACATTTGATCAACTGAAAAAGATTCTAACTACGTAGAGTTAAAAACGCAAAAGAAGCCCTAAAATACGCAGCAGAGAGCAAGAAAACACTGTAGATAATCTCTTCAGTGATAGCCCATTCCTATGTAGGTTTCTGCCGAAACATATGGCGATGAATGTCGCTATGTACCATGCGCCAGGAATGGGGTTCTCACCTACGAAATATACCTACTACCGTGTTTTATTGAAAAGGGATAATAAAACGAATGAAGGAAAGATTGCATTGTAAACTTAAAATAAAGCCAGAAAGGTCCAATACCAAAATAAACATTTGATCAACTGAAAAAGATTCTAACTACGTAGAGTTAAAAACGCAAAAGAAGCCCTAAAATACGCAGCAGAAAGCAAGAAAACACTGTAGATAATCTCTTCAGTGATAGCCCATTCCTATGTAGGTTTCTGCCGAAACATATGGCGATGAATGTCGCTATGTACCATGCGCCAGGAATGGGGTTCTCACCTACGAAATATACCTACTACCGTGTTTTATTGCAAAGGGAAGATGAAACCAAGGAAAGATTGCATTGTAAACTTAAAATAAAGCCAGAAAGGTCCAATATCAAAATAAACATTTGATCAACTGAAAAAGATTCTAACTACGTAGAGTTAAAAACGCAAAAGAAGCCCTAAAATACGTAGCAGGTTGCAAGAAAACACTGTAGATAATCTCTTCAGTGATAGCCCATTCCTATGTAGGTTTCTGCCGAAACATATGGCGATGAATGTCGCTATGTACCATGCGCCAGGAATGGGGTTCTCACCTACGAAATATACCTACTACCGTGTTTTATTGAAAAGGGATAATCAAACGAATGAAGGAAAGATTGCATTGTAAACTTAAAATAAAGCCAGAAAGGTCCAATACCAAAATAAACATTTGATCAACTGAAAAAGATTCTAACTACGTAGAGTTAAAAACGCAAAAGAAGCCCTAAAATACGCAGCAGAGAGCAAGAAAACACTGTAGATAATCTCTTCAGTGATAGCTCATTCCTATGTAGGTTTCTGCCGAAACATATGGCGATGAATGTCGCTATGTACCATGCGCCAGGAATGGGGTTCTCACCTACGAAATATACCTACTACCGTGTTTTATTGAAAAGGGATGATAAAACGAATGAAGGAAAGATTGCATTGTAAACCTATAATAAAGCCAGAAAGGTCCAATACCAAAATAAACATTTGATCAACTGAAAAAGATTCGAACTACGTAGAGTTAAAAACGCAAAAGAAGCCCTAAAATACGCAGCAGAGAGCAAGAAAACACTGTAGATAATCTCTTCAGTGATAGCTTATTCCTATGTAGGTTTCTGCCGAAACATATGGCGATGAATGTCGCTATGTACCATGCGCCAGGAATGGGGTTCTCACCTACGAAATATACCTACTACCGTGTTTTATTGAAAAGGGATGATAAAACGAACCAAGGAAAGATTGCATTGTAAACTTAAAATAAAGCCAGAAAGGTCCAATATCAAAATAAACATTTGATCAACTGAAAAAGATTCTAACTACGTAGAGTTAAAAACGCAAAAGAAGCCCTAAAATACGCAGCAGGAAGCAAGAAAACACTGTAGATAATCTCTTCAGTGATAGCCCATTCCTATGTAGGTTTCTGCCGAAACATATGGCGATGAATGTCGCTATGTACCATGCGCCAGGAATGGGGTTCTCACCTACGAAATATACCTACTACCGTGTTTTATTGAAAAGGGATAATAAAACGAATGAAGGAAAGATTGCATTGTAAACTTAAAATAAAGCCAGAAAGGTCCAATACCAAAATAAACATTTGATCAACTGAAAAAGATTCTAACTACGTAGAGTTAAAAACGCAAAAGAAGCCCTAAAATACGCAGCAGAGAGCAAGAAAACACTGTAGATAATCTCTTCAGTGATAGCTCATTCCTATGTAGGTTTCTGCCGAAACATATGGCGATGAATGTCGCTATGTACCATGCGCCAGGAATGGGGTTCTCACCTACGAAATATACCTACTACCGTGTTTTATTGAAAAGGGATGATGAAACGAACCAAGGAAAGATTGCATTGTAAACTTAAAATAAAGCCAGAAAGGTCCAATACCAAAATAAACATTTGATCAACTGAAAAAGATTCTAACTACGTAGAGTTAAAAACGCAAAAGAAGCCCTAAAATACGCAGCAGAAAGCAAGAAAACACTGTAGATAATCTCTTCAGTGATAGCCCATTCCTATGTAGGTTTCTGCCGAAACATATGGCGATGAATGTCGCTATGTACCATGCGCCAGGAATGGGGTTCTCACCTACGAAATATACCTACTACCGTGTTTTATTGCAAAGGGAAGATGAAACCAAGGAAAGATTGCATTGTAAACTTAAAATAAAGCCAGAAAGGTCCAATATCAAAATAAACATTTGATCAACTGAAAAAGATTCTAACTACGTAGAGTTAAAAACGCAAAAGAAGCCCTAAAATACGTAGCAGGTTGCAAGAAAACACTGTAGATAATCTCTTCAGTGATAGCCCATTCCTATGTAGGTTTCTGCCGAAACATATGGCGATGAATGTCGCTATGTACCATGCGCCAGGAATGGGGTTCTCACCTACGAAATATACCTACTACCGTGTTTTATTGAAAAGGGATAATAAAACGAATGAAGGAAAGATTGCATTGTAAACTTAAAATAAAGCCAGAAAGGTCCAATACCAAAATAAACATTTGATCAACTGAAAAAGATTCTAACTACGTAGAGTTAAAAACGCAAAAGAAGCCCTAAAATACGCAGCAGAGAGCAAGAAAACACTGTAGATAATCTCTTCAGTGATAGCTCATTCCTATGTAGGTTTCTGCCGAAACATATGGCGATGAATGTCGCTATGTACCATGCGCCAGGAATGGGGTTCTCACCTACGAAATATACCTACTACCGTGTTTTATTGAAAAGGGATGATAAAACGAATGAAGGAAAGATTGCATTGTAAACCTAAAATAAAGCCAGAAAGGTCCAATACCAAAATAAACATTTGATCAACTGAAAAAGATTCTAACTACGTAGAGTTAAAAACGCAAAAGAAGCCCTAAAATACGCAGCAGAGAGCAAGAAAACACTGTAGATAATCTCTTCAGTGATAGCCCATTCCTATGTAGGTTTCTGCCGAAACATATGGCGATGAATGTCGCTATGTACCATGCGCCAGGAATGGGGTTCTCACCTACGAAATATACCTACTACCGTGTTTTATTGAAAAGGGAAGATTAAAACGAACCAAGGAAAGATTGCATTGTAAACTTAAAATAAAGCCAGAAAGGTCCAATATCAAAATAAACATTTGATCAACTGAAAAAGATTCTAACTACGTAGAGTTAAAAACGCAAAAGAAGCCCTAAAATACGTAGCAGGTTGCAAGAAAACACTGTAGATAATCTCTTCAGTGATAGCCCATTCCTATGTAGGTTTCTGCCGAAACATATGGCGATGAATGTCGCTATGTACCATGCGCCAGGAATGGGGTTCTCACCTACGAAATATACCTACTACCGTGTTTTATTAAAAAGGGATGATGAAACAAACCAAGGAAAGATTGCATTGTAAACCTAAAATAAAGCCAGAAAGGTCCAATACCAAAATAAACATTTGATCAACTGAAAAAGATTCTAACTACGTAGAGTTAAAAACGCAAAAGAAGCCCTAAAATACGCAGCAGAGAGCAAGAAAACACTGTAGATAATCTCTTCAGTGATAGCCCATTCCTATGTAGGTTTCTGCCGAAACATATGGCGATGAATGTCGCTATGTACCATGCGCCAGGAATGGGGTTCTCACCTACGAAATATACCTACTACCGTGTTTTATTGAAAAGGGATAATAAAACGAATGAAGGAAAGATTGCATTGTAAACTTAAAATAAAGCCAGAAAGGTCCAATACCAAAATAAACATTTGATCAACTGAAAAAGATTCTAACTACGTAGAGTTATAAACGCAAAAGAAGCCCTAAAATACGCAGCAGAGAGCAAGAAAACACTGTAGATAATCTCTTCAGTGATAGCTCATTCCTATGTAGGTTTCTGCCGAAACATATGGCGATGAATGTCGCTATGTACCATGCGCCAGGAATGGGGTTCTCACCTACGAAATATACCTACTACCGTGTTTTATTGAAAAGGGATGATGAAACGAACCAAGGAAAGATTGCATTGTAAACCTAAAATAAAGCCAGAAAGGTCCAAAACCAAAATAAACATTTGATCAACTGAAAAAGATTCTAACTACGTAGAGTTAAAAACGCAAAAGAAGCCCTAAAATACGCAGCAGAAAGCAAGAAAACACTGTAGATAATCTCTTCAGTGATAGCCCATTCCTATGTAGGTTTCTGCCGAAACATATGGCGATGAATGTCGCTATGTACCATGCGCCAGGAATGGGGTTCTCACCTACGAAATATACCTACTACCGTGTTTTATTGCAAAGGGAAGATGAAACCAAGGAAAGATTGCATTGTAAACTTAAAATAAAGCCAGAAAGGTCCAATATCAAAATAAACATTTGATCAACTGAAAAAGATTCTAACTACGTAGAGTTAAAAACGCAAAAGAAGCCCTAAAATACGTAGCAGGTTGCAAGAAAACACTGTAGATAATCTCTTCAGTGATAGCCCATTCCTATGTAGGTTTCTGCCGAAACATATGGCGATGAATGTCGCTATGTACCATGCGCCAGGAATGGGGTTCTCACCTACGAAATATACCTACTACCGTGTTTTATTGAAAAGGGATGATAAAACGAACCAAGGAAAGATTGCATTGTAAACCTAAAATAAAGCCAGAAAGGTCCAATACCAAAATAAACATTTGATCAACTGAAAAAGATTCTAACTACGTAGAGTTAAAAACGCAAAAGAAGCCCTAAAATACGCAGCAGAGAGCAAGAAAACACTGTAGATAATCTCTTCAGTGATAGCTCATTCCTATGTAGGTTTCTGCCGAAACATATGGCGATGAATGTCGCTATGTACCATGCGCCAGGAATGGGGTTCTCACCTACGAAATATACCTACTACCGTGTTTTATTAAAAAGGGATGATGAACCGAACCAAGGAAAGATTGCATTGTAAACTTAAAATAAAGCCAGAAAGGTCCAATACCAAAATAAACATTTGATCAACTGAAAAAGATTCTAACTACGTAGAGTTAAAAACGCAAAAGAAGCCCTAAAATACGCAGCAGAGAGCAAGAAAACACTGTAGATAATCTCTTCAGTGATAGCCCATTCCTATGTAGGTTTCTGCCGAAACATATGGCGATGAATGTCGCTATGTACCATGCGCCAGGAATGGGGTTCTCACCTACGAAGTATGCCTACTACCGTGTTTTATTGAAAAGGGATGATGAAACGAACCAAGGAAAGATTGCATTGTAAACTTAAAATAAAGCCAGAAAGGTCCAATACCAAAATAAACATTTGATCAACTGAAAAAGATTCTAACTACGTAGAGTTAAAAACGCAAAAGAAGCCCTAAAATACGCAGCAGAAAGCAAGAAAACACTGTAGATAATCTCTTCAGTGATAGCCCATTCCTATGTAGGTTTCTGCCGAAACATATGGCGATGAATGTCGCTATGTACCATGCGCCAGGAATGGGGTTCTCACCTACGAAATATACCTACTACCGTGTTTTATTGAAAAGGGATAATAAAACGAATGAAGGAAAGATTGCATTGTAAACTTAAAATAAAGCCAGAAAGGTCCAATACCAAAATAAACATTTGATCAACTGAAAAAGATTCTAACTACGTAGAGTTAAAAACGCAAAAGAAGCCCTAAAATACGCAGCAGAAAGCAAGAAAACACTGTAGATAATCTCTTCAGTGATAGCCCATTCCTATGTAGGTTTCTGCCGAAACATATGGCGATGAATGTCGCTATGTACCATGCGCCAGGAATGGGGTTCTCACCTACGAAATATACCTACTACCGTGTTTTATTGCAAAGGGAAGATGAAACCAAGGAAAGATTGCATTGTAAACTTAAAATAAAGCCAGAAAGGTCCAATATCAAAATAAACATTTGATCAACTGAAAAAGATTCTAACTACGTAGAGTTAAAAACGCAAAAGAAGCCCTAAAATACGTAGCAGGTTGCAAGAAAACACTGTAGATAATCTCTTCAGTGATAGCCCATTCCTATGTAGGTTTCTGCCGAAACATATGGCGATGAATGTCGCTATGTACCATGCGCCAGGAATGGGGTTCTCACCTACGAAATATACCTACTACCGTGTTTTATTGAAAAGGGATAATAAAACGAATGAAGGAAAGATTGCATTGTAAACTTAAAATAAAGCCAGAAAGGTCCAATACCAAAATAAACATTTGATCAACTGAAAAAGATTCTAACTACGTAGAGTTATAAACGCAAAAGAAGCCCTAAAATACGCAGCAGAGAGCAAGAAAACACTGTAGATAATCTCTTCAGTGATAGCTCATTCCTATGTAGGTTTCTGCCGAAACATATGGCGATGAATGTCGCTATGTACCATGCGCCAGGAATGGGGTTCTAACCTACGAAATATACCTACTACCGTGTTTTATTGAAAAGGGATGATTAAACGAATAAAGGAAAGATTGCATTGTAAACTTAAAATAAAGCCAGAAAGGTCCAATACCAAAATAAACATTTGATCAACTGAAAAAGATTCTAACTACGTAGAGTTAAAAACGCAAAAGAAGCCCTAAAATACGCAGCAGAAAGCAAGAAAACACTGTAGATAATCTCTTCAGTGATAGCTCATTCCTATGTAGGTTTCTGCCGAAACATATGGCGATGAATGTCGCTATGTACCATGCGCCAGGAATGGGGTTCTCACCTACGAAATATACCTTCTACCGTGTTTTATTGAAAAGGGAAAGATTGCATTGTAAACTTTAAATAAAGCCAGAAAGGTCCAATACCAAAATAAACATTTGATCAACTGAAAAAGATTCTAACTACGTAGAGTTATAAACGCAAAAGAAGCCCTAAAATACGCAGCAGGTTGCAAGAATGCACTGTAGATAATCTCTTCAGTGATAGCCCATTCCTATGTAGGTTTCTGCCGAAACATATGGCGATGAATGTCGCTATGTACCATGCGCCAGGAATGGGGTTCTCACCTACGAAATATACCTACTACCGTGTTTTATTGAAAAGGGATAATAAAACGAATGAAGGAAAGATTGCATTGTAAACTTAAAATAAAGCCAGAAAGGTCCAATACCAAAATAAACATTTGATCAACTGAAAAAGATTCTAACTACGTAGAGTTATAAACGCAAAAGAAGCCCTAAAATACGCAGCAGAGAGCAAGAAAACACTGTAGATAATCTCTTCAGTGATAGCTCATTCCTATGTAGGTTTCTGCCGAAACATATGGCGATGAATGTCGCTATGTACCATGCGCCAGGAATGGGGTTCTCACCTACGAAATATACCTTCTACCGTGTTTTATTGAAAAGGGATGATTAAACGAACCAAGGAAAGATTGCATTGTAAACTTAAAATAAAGCCAGAAAGGTCCAATACCAAAATAAACATTTGATCAACTGAAAAAGATTCTAACTACGTAGAGTTAAAAACGCAAAAGAAGCCCTAAAATACGCAGCAGAGAGCAAGAAAACACTGTAGATAATCTCTTCAGTGATAGCCCATTCCTATGTAGGTTTCTGCCGAAACATATGGCGATGAATGTCGCTATGTACCATGCGCCAGGAATGAGGTTCTCACCTACGAATTATACCTACTACCGTGTTTTATTGAAAAGGGATGATGAAACGAACCAAGGAAAGATTGCATTGTAAACTTAAAATAAAGCCAGAAAGGTCCAATATCAAAATAAACATTTAATCAACTGAAAAAGATTCTAACTACGTAGAGTTATAAACGCAAAAGAAGCCCTAAAATACGCAGCAGAGAGCAAGAAAACACTGTAGATAATCTCTTCAGTGATAGCCCATTCCTATGTAGGTTTCTGCCGAAACATATGGCGATGAATGTCGCTATGTACCATGCGCCAGGAATGGGGTTCTCAATTACGAAATATACCTACTACCGTGTTTTATTGAAAAGGGATGATAAAACAAATGAAGGAAAGATTGCATTGTAAACTTAAAATAAAGCCAGAAAGGTCCAATATCAAAATAAACATTTGATCAACTGAAAAAGATTCTAACTACGTAGAGTTATAAACGCAAAAGAAGCCCTAAAATACGCAGCAGAGAGCAAGAAAACACTGTAGATAATCTCTTCAGTGATAGCTCATTCCTATGTAGGTTTCTGCCGAAACATATGGCGATGAATGTCGCTATGTACCATGCGCCAGGAATGGGGTTCTCACCTACGAAATATACCTACTACCGTGTTTTATTGAAAAGGGATAATAAAACGAATGAAGGAAAGATTGCATTGTAAACTTAAAATAAAGCCAGAAAGGTCCAATACCAAAATAAACATTTGATCAACTGAAAAAGATTCTAACTACGTAGAGTTAAAAACGCAAAAGAAGCCCTAAAATACGCAGCAGAAAGCAAGAAAACACTGTAGATAATCTCTTCAGTGATAGCCCATTCCTATGTAGGTTTCTGCCGAAACATATGGCGATGAATGTCGCTATGTACCATGCGCCAGGAATGGGGTTCTCACCTACGAAATATACCTACTACCGTGTTTTATTGCAAAGGGAAGATGAAACCAAGGAAAGATTGCATTGTAAACTTAAAATAAAGCCAGAAAGGTCCAATATCAAAATAAACATTTGATCAACTGAAAAAGATTCTAACTACGTAGAGTTAAAAACGCAAAAGAAGCCCTAAAATACGTAGCAGGTTGCAAGAAAACACTGTAGATAATCTCTTCAGTGATAGCCCATTCCTATGTAGGTTTCTGCCGAAACATATGGCGATGAATGTCGCTATGTACCATGCGCCAGGAATGGGGTTCTCACCTACGAAATATACCTACTACCGTGTTTTATTGAAAAGGGATGATAAAACGAATGAAGGAAAGATTGCATTGTAAACTTAAAATAAAGCCAGAAAGGTCCAATACCAAAATAAACATTTGATCAACTGAAAAAGATTCTAACTACGTAGAGTTAAAAACGCAAAAGAAGCCCTAAAATACGCAGCAGAGAGCAAGAAAACACTGTAGATAATCTCTTCAGTGATAGCCCATTCCTATGTAGGTTTCTGCCGAAACATATGGCGATGAATGTCGCTATGTACCATGCGCCAGGAATGGGGTTCTCACCTACGAAATATACCTACTACCGTGTTTTATTGAAAAGGGATAATAAAACGAATGAAGGAAAGATTGCATTGTAAACTTAAAATAAAGCCAGAAAGGTCCAATACCAAAATAAACATTTGATCAACTGAAAAAGATTCTAACTACGTAGAGTTATAAACGCAAAAGAAGCCCTAAAATACGCAGCAGAGAGCAAGAAAACACTGTAGATAATCTCTTCAGTGATAGCTCATTCCTATGTAGGTTTCTGCCGAAACATATGGCGATGAATGTCGCTATGTACCATGCGCCAGGAATGGGGTTCTCACCTACGAAATATACCTACTACCGTGTTTTATTGAAAAGGGATGATGAAACGAACCAAGGAAAGATTGCATTGTAAACTTAAAATAAAGCCAGAAAGGTCCAATATCAAAATAAACATTTAATCAACTGAAAAAGATTCTAACTACGTAGAGTTAAAAACGCAAAAGAAGACCTAAAATACGCAGCAGGGAGCAAGAAAACACTGTAGATAATCTCTTCAGTGATAGCCCATTCCTATGTAGGTTTCTGCCGAAACATATGGCGATGAATGTCGCTATGTACCATGCGCCAGGAATAGGGTTCTTACCTACGAAATATACCTACTACCGTGTTTTATTAAAAAGGGATGATAAAGCCAAGGAAAGATTGCATTGTAAACTTAAAATAAAGCCAGAAAGGTCCAATACCAAAATAAGCATTTGATCAACTGAAAAAGATTCTAACTACGTAGAGTTATAAACGCAAAAGAAGCCCTAAAATACGCAGCAGAGAGCAAGAAAACACTGTAGATAATCTCTTCAGTGATAGCCCATTCCTATGTAGGTTTCTGCCGAAACATATGGCGATGAATGTCGCTATGTACCATGCGCCAGGAATGGGGTTCTCACCTACGAAATATACCTACTACCGTGTTTTATTGAAAAGGGATGATAAAACGAATGAAGGAAAGATTGCATTGTAAACTTAAAATAAAGCCAGAAAGGTCCAATACCAAAATAAACATTTGATCAACTGAAAAAGATTCTAACTACGTAGAGTTATAAACGCAAAAGAAGCCCTAAAATACGCAGCAGAGAGCAAGAAAACACTGTAGATAATCTCTTCAGTGATAGCTCATTCCTATGTAGGTTTCTGCCGAAACATATGGCGATGAATGTCGCTATGTACCATGCGCCAGGAATGGGGTTCTCACCTACGAAATATACCTACTACCGTGTTTTATTGAAAAGGGATGATTAAACGAACCAAGGAAAGATTGCATTGTAAACTTAAAATAAAGCCAGAAAGGTCCAATATCAAAATAAACATTTGATCAACTGAAAAAGATTCTAACTACGTAGAGTTAAAAACGCAAAAGAAGCCCTAAAATACGTAGCAGGAAGCAAGAAAACACTGTAGATAATCTCTTCGGTGATAGCTCATTCCTATGTAGGTTTCTGCCGAAACATATGGCGATGAATGTCGCTATGTACCATGCGCCAGGAATGGGGTTCTCACCTACGAAATATACCTACTACCGTGTTTTATTGAAAAGGGATGATGAAACGAACCAAGGAAAGATTGCATTGTAAACTTAAAATAAAGCCAGAAAGGTCCAATACCAAAATAAACATTTGATCAACTGAAAAAGATTCTAACTACGTAGAGTTAAAAACGCAAAAGAAGCCCTAAAATACGCAGCAGAGAGCAAGAAAACACTGTAGATAATCTCTTCAGTGATAGCCCATTCCTATGTAGGTTTCTGCCGAAACATATGGCGATGAATGTCGCTATGTACCATGCGCCAGGAATGGGGTTCTCACCTACGAAATATACCTACTACCGTGTTTTATTGAAAAGGGATGATGAAACGAACCAAGGAAAGATTGCATTGTAAACTTAAAATAAAGCCAGAAAGGTCCAATACCAAAATAAACATTTGATCAACTGAAAAAGATTCTAACTACGTAGAGTTAAAAACGCAAAAGAAGCCCTAAAATACGCAGCAGAAAGCAAGAAAACACTGTAGATAATCTCTTCAGTGATAGCCCATTCCTATGTAGGTTTCTGCCGAAACATATGGCGATGAATGTCGCTATGTACCATGCGCCAGGAATGGGGTTCTCACCTACGAAATATACCTACTACCGTGTTTTATTGAAAAGGGATAATAAAACGAATGAAGGAAAGATTGCATTGTAAACTTAAAATAAAGCCAGAAAGGTCCAATACAAAAATAAACATTTGATCAACTGAAAAAGATTCTAACTACGTAGAGTTAAAAACGCAAAAGAAGCCCTAAAATACGCAGCAGAAAGCAAGAAAACACTGTAGATAATCTCTTCAGTGATAGCCCATTCCTATGTAGGTTTCTGCCGAAACATATGGCGATGAATGTCGCTATGTACCATGCGCCAGGAATGGGGTTCTCACTTACGAAATATACCTACTACTGTATTTTATTGAAAAGGGATGATGAAACGAATAAAGGAAAGATTGCATTGTAAACTTAAAATAAAGCCAGAAAGGTCCAATACCAAAATAAACATTTGATCAACTGAAAAAGATTCTAACTACGTAGAGTTATAAACGCAAAAGAAGCCCTAAAATACGCAGCAGAGAGCAAGAAAACACTGTAGATAATCTCTTCAGTGATAGCTCATTCCTATGTAGGTTTCTGCCGAAACATATGGCGATGAATGTCGCTATGTACCATGCGCCAGGAATGGGGTTCTCACCTACGAAATATACCTACTACCGTGTTTTATTGAAAAGGGATGATAAAACGAACCAAGGAAAGATTGCATTGTAAACTTAAAATAAAGCCAGAAAGGTCCAATACCAAAATAAACATTTGATCAACTGAAAAAGATTCTAACTACGTAGAGTTAAAAACGCAAAAGAAGCCCTAAAATACGCAGCAGAAAGCAAGAAAACACTGTAGATAATCTCTTCAGTGATAGCCCATTCCTATGTAGGTTTCTGCCGAAACATATGGCGATGAATGTCGCTATGTACCATGCGCCAGGAATGGGGTTCTCACCTACGAAATATACCTACTACCGTGTTTTATTGAAAAGGGATATTAAAACGAACCAAGGAAAGATTGCATTGTAAACTTAAAATAAAGCCAGAAAGGTCCAATATCAAAATAAACATTTGATCAACTGAAAAAGATTCTAACTACGTAGAGTTAAAAACGCAAAAGAAGCCCTAAAATACGTAGCAGGTTGCAAGAAAACACTGTAGATAATCTCTTCAGTGATAGCCCATTCCTATGTAGGTTTCTGCCGAAACATATGGCGATGAATGTCGCTATGTACCATGCGCCAGGAATGGGGTTCTCACTTACGAAATATACCTACTACCGTGTTTTATTGAAAAGGGATGATTAAACGAACCAAGGAAAGATTGCATTGTAAACTTAAAATAAAGCCAGAAAGGTCCAATACCAAAATAAACATTTGATCAACTGAAAAAGATTCTAACTACGTAGAGTTAAAAACGCAAAAGAAGCCCTAAAATACGCAGCAGAGAGCAAGAAAACACTGTAGATAATCTCTTCAGTGATAGCCCATTCCTATGTAGGTTTCTGCCGAAACATATGGCGATGAATGTCGCTATGTACCATGCGCCAGGAATGGGGTTCTCACCTACGAAATATACCTACTACCGTGTTTTATTGCAAAGGGAAGATGACGAACCAAGGAAAGATTGCATTGTAAACTTAAAATAAAGCCAGAAAGGTCCAATATCAAAATAAACATTTGATCAACTGAAAAAGATTCTAACTACGTAGAGTTAAAAACGCAAAAGAAGCCCTAAAATACGCAGCAGGTTGCAAGAAAACACTGTAGATAATCTCTTCAGTGATAGCCCATTCCTATGTAGGTTTCTGCCGAAACATATGGCGATGAATGTCGCTATGTACCATGCGCCAGGAATGGGGTTCTCACCTACGAAATATACCTACTACCGTGTTTTATTGAAAAGGGATAATAAAACGAATGAAGGAAAGATTGCATTGTAAACTTAAAATAAAGCCAGAAAGGTCCAATACCAAAATAAACATTTGATCAACTGAAAAAGATTCTAACTACGTAGAGTTATAAACGCAAAAGAAGCCCTAAAATACGCAGCAGAGAGCAAGAAAACACTGTAGATAATCTCTTCAGTGATAGCCCATTCCTATGTAGGTTTCTGCCGAAACATATGGCGATGAATGTCGCTATGTACCATGCGCCAGGAATGGGGTTCTCACCTACGAAATATACCTACTACCGTGTTTTATTGAAAAGGGATAATAAAACGAATGAAGGAAAGATTGCATTGTAAACTTAAAATAAAGCCAGAAAGGTCCAATATCAAAATAAACATTTGATCAACTGAAAAAGATTCTAACTACGTAGAGTTATAAACGCAAAAGAAGCCCTAAAATACGCAGCAGGTTGCAAGAATGCACTGTAGATAATCTCTTCAGTGATAGCCCATTCCTATGTAGGTTTCTTCCGAAGCATATGGCGATGAATGTCGCTATGTACCATGCTCGAGGAATGGGGTTCTCACCTACGAAATATACCTACTACCGTGTTTTATTAAAAAGGGATGATGAAACGAACCAAGGAAAGATTGCATTGTAAACCTAAAATAAAGCCAGAAAGGTCCAATACCAAAATAAACATTTGATCAACTGAAAAAGATTCTAACTACGTAGAGTTAAAAACGCAAAAGAAGCCCTAAAATACGCAGCAGAAAGCAAGAAAACACTGTAGATAATCTCTTCAGTGATAGCCCATTCCTATGTAGGTTTCTGCCGAAACATATGGCAATGAATGTCGCTATGTACCATGCGCCAGGAATGGGGTTCTCAATTACGAAATATACCTACTACCGTGTTTTATTAAAAAGGGATGATAAAACGAATGAAGGAAAGATTGCATTGTAAACTTAAAATAAAGCCAGAAAGGTCCAATATCAAAATAAACATTTGATCAACTGAAAAAGATTCTAACTACGTAGAGTTAACAACGCAAAAGAAGCCCTAAAATACGTAGCAGGAAGCAAGAAAGCACTGTAGATAATCTCTTCAGTGATAGCCCATTCCTATGTAGGTTTCTGCCGAAACATATAGCGATAAATGTCGCTATGTACCATGCTCCAGGAATGGGGTTCTAACCTACGAAATATACCTACTACCGTGTTTTATTGAAAAGGGATGATTAAACGAACCAAGAAAAGATTGCATTGTAAACTTAAAATAAAGCCAGAAAGGTCCAATACCAAAATAAACATTTGATCAACTGAAAAAGATTCTAACTACGTAGAGTTAAAAACGCAAAAGAAGCCCTAAAATACGCAGCAGAGAGCAAGAAAACACTGTAGATAATCTCTTCAGTGATAGCCCATTCCTATGTAGGTTTCTGCCGAAACATATGGCGATGAATGTCGCTATGTACCATGCGCCAGGAATGGGGTTCTCACCTACGAAATATACCTACTACCGTGTTTTATTGAAAAGGGATGATGAAACGAACCAAGGAAAGATTGCATTGTAAACTTAAAATAAAGCCAGAAAGGTCCAATACCAAAATAAACATTTGATCAACTGAAAAAGATTCTAACTACGTAGAGTTAAAAACGCAAAAGAAGCCCTAAAATACGCAGCAGAAAGCAAGAAAACACTGTAGATAATCTCTTCAGTGATAGCCCATTCCTATGTAGGTTTCTGCCGAAACATATGGCGATGAATGTCGCTATGTACCATGCGCCAGGAATGGGGTTCTCACCTACGAAATATACCTACTACCGTGTTTTATTGAAAAGGGATGATTAAACGAACCAAGGAAAGATTGCATTGTAAACTTAAAATAAAGCCAGAAAGGTCCAATACCAAAATAAACATTTGATCAACTGAAAAAGATTCTAACTACGTAGAGTTAAAAACGCAAAAGAAGCCCTAAAATACGCAGCAGAAAGCAAGAAAACACTGTAGATAATCTCTTCAGTGATAGCCCATTCCTATGTAGGTTTCTGCCGAAACATATGGCGATGAATGTCGCTATGTACCATGCGCCAGGAATGGGGTTCTCACCTACGAAATATACCTACTACCGTGTTTTATTGAAAAGGGATAATAAAACGAATGAAGGAAAGATTGCATTGTAAACTTAAAATAAAGCCAGAAAGGTCCAATATCAAAATAAACATTTGATCAACTAAAAAAGATTCTAACTACGTAGAGTTAAAAATGCAAAAGAAGCCCTAAAATACGCAGCAGAAAGCAAGAAAACACTGTAGATAATCTCTTCAGTGATAGCCCATTCCTATGTAGGTTTCTGCCGAAACATATGGCGATGAATGTCGCTATGTACCATGCGCCAGGAATGGGGTTCTCACCTACGAAATATACCTACTACCGTGTTTTATTGAAAAGGGATGATGAAACGAACCAAGGAAAGATTGCATTGTAAACCTAAAATAAAGCCAGAAAGGTCCAATACCAAAATAAACATTTGATCAACTGAAAAAGATTCTAACTACGTAGAGTTAAAAACGCAAAAGAAGCCCTAAAATACGCAGCAGAAAGCAAGAAAACACTGTAGATAATCTCTTCAGTGATAGCCCATTCCTATGTAGGTTTCTGCCGAAACATATGGCGATGAATGTCGCTATGTACCATGCGCCAGGAATGGGGTTCTCACCTACGAAATATACCTACTACCGTGTTTTATTGAAAAGGGATAATAAAACGAACCAAGGAAAGATTGCATTGTAAACTTAAAATAAAGCCAGAAAGGTCCAATACCAAAATAAACATTTGATCAACTGAAAAAGATTCTAACTACGTAGAGTTAAAAACGCAAAAGAAGCCCTAAAATACGTAGCAGGAAGCAAGAAAGCACTATAGATAATCTCTTCAGTGATAGCTCATTCCTATGTAGGTTTCTGCCGAAACATATGGCGATGAATGTCGCTATGTACCATGCGCCAGGAATGGGGTTCTCACCTACGAAATATACCTTCTACCGTGTTTTATTGAAAAGGGATAATTAAACGAACCAAGGAAATATTTCATTGTAAACTTAAAATAAAGCCAGAAAGGTCCAATACCAAAATAAACATTTGATCAACTAAAAAAGATTCTAACTACGTAGAGTTAAAAATGCAAAAGAAGCCCTAAAATACGCAGCAGAAAGCAAGAAAACACTGTAGATAATCTCTTCAGTGATAGCCCATTCCTATGTAGGTTTCTGCCGAAACATATGGCGATGAATGTCGCTATGTACCATGCGCCAGGAATGGGGTTCTCACCTACGAAATATACCTACTACCGTGTTTTATTGCAAAGGGAAGATAAAACCAAGGAAAGATTGCATTGTAAACTTAAAATAAAGCCAGAAAGGTCCAATACCAAAATAAACATTTGATCAACTGAAAAAGATTCTAACTACGTAGAGTTAAAAACGCAAAAGAAGCCCTAAAATACGCAGCAGAAAGCAAGAAAACACTGTAGATAATCTCTTCAGTGATAGCCCATTCCTATGTAGGTTTCTGCCGAAACATATGGCGATGAATGTCGCTATGTACCATGCGCCAGGAATGGGGTTCTCACCTACGAAATAAACCTACTACCGTGTTTTATTGAAAAGGGATGATGAAACGAACCAAGGAAAGATTGCATTGTAAACTTAAAATAAAGCCAGAAAGGTCCAATACCAAAATAAACATTTGATCAACTGAAAAAGATTCTAACTACGTAGAGTTAAAAACGCAAAAGAAGCCCTAAAATACGCAGCAGAGAGCAAGAAAACACTGTAGATAATCTCTTCAGTGATAGCCCATTCCTATGTAGGTTTCTGCCGAAACATATGGCGATGAATGTCGCTATGTACCATGCGCCAGGAATGGGGTTCTCACCTACGAAATATACCTACTACCGTGTTTTATTGAAAAGGGATAATAAAACGAATGAAGGAAAGATTGCATTGTAAACTTAAAATAAAGCCAGAAAGGTCCAATACCAAAATAAACATTTGATCAACTGAAAAAGATTCTAACTACGTAGAGTTAAAAACGCAAAAGAAGCCCTAAAATACGCAGCAGAGAGCAAGAAAACACTGTAGATAATCTCTTCAGTGATAGCTCATTCCTATGTAGGTTTCTGCCGAAACATATGGCGATGAATGTCGCTATGTACCATGCGCCAGGAATGGGGTTCTCACCTACGAAATATACCTACTACCGTGTTTTATTGAAAAGGGATGATTAAACGAACCAAGGAAAGATTGCATTGTAAACTTAAAATAAAGCCAGAAAGGTCCAATACCAAAATAAACATTTGATCAACTGAAAAAGATTCTAACTACGTAGAGTTAAAAACGCAAAAGAAGCCCTAAAATACGCAGCAGAGAGCAAGAAAACACTGTAGATAATCTCTTCAGTGATAGCCCATTCCTATGTAGGTTTCTGCCGAAACATATGGCGATGAATGTCGCTATGTACCATGCGCCAGGAATGGGGTTCTCACCTACGAAATATACCTACTACCGTGTTTTATTGAAAAGGGATGATGAAACGAACCAAGGAAAGATTGCATTGTAAACTTAAAATAAAGCCAGAAAGGTCCAATATCAAAATAAACATTTGATCAACTGAAAAAGATTCTAACTACGTAGAGTTAAAAACGCAAAAGAAGCCCTAAAATACGTAGCAGGTTGCAAGAAAACACTGTAGATAATCTCTTCAGTGATAGCCCATTCCTATGTAGGTTTCTGCCGAAACATATGGCGATGAATGTCGCTATGTACCATGCGCCAGGAATGGGGTTCTCACCTACGAAATATACCTACTACCGTGTTTTATTGAAAAGGGATGATTAAACGAACCAAGGAAAGATTGCATTGTAAACTTAAAATAAAGCCAGAAAGGTCCAATACCAAAATAAACATTTGATCAACTGAAAAAGATTCTAACTACGTAGAGTTAAAAACGCAAAAGAAGCCCTAAAATACGCAGCAGAGAGCAAGAAAACACTGTAGATAATCTCTTCAGTGATAGCCCATTCCTATGTAGGTTTCTGCCGAAACATATGGCGATGAATGTCGCTATGTACCATGCGCCAGGAATGGGGTTCTCACCTACGAAATATACCTACTACCGTGTTTTATTGAAAAGGGATAATAAAACGAATGAAGGAAAGATTGCATTGTAAACTTAAAATAAAGCCAGAAAGGTCCAATACCAAAATAAACATTTGATCAACTGAAAAAGATTCTAACTACGTAGAGTTATAAACGCAAAAGAAGCCCTAAAATACGCAGCAGAGAGCAAGAAAACACTGTAGATAATCTCTTCAGTGATAGCTCATTCCTATGTAGGTTTCTGCCGAAACATATGGCGATGAATGTCGCTATGTACCATGCGCCAGGAATGGGGTTCTCACTTACGAAATATACCTACTACCGTGTTTTATTGAAAAGGGATGATGAAACGAACCAAGGAAAGATTGCATTGTAAACCTAAAATAAAGCCAGAAAGGTCCAATACCAAAATAAACATTTGATCAACTGAAAAAGATTCTAACTACGTAGAGTTAAAAACGCAAAAGAAGCCCTAAAATACGCAGCAGAAAGCAAGAAAACACTGTAGATAATCTCTTCAGTGATAGCCCATTCCTATGTAGGTTTCTGCCGAAACATATGGCGATGAATGTCGCTATGTACCATGCGCCAGGAATGGGGTTCTCACCTACGAAATATACCTACTACCGTGTTTTATTGCAAAGGGAATGATAAACGAACCAAGAAAAGATTGCATTGTAAACTTAAAATAAAGCCAGAAAGGTCCAATATCAAAATAAACATTTGATCAACTGAAAAAGATTCTAACTACGTAGAGTTATAAACGCAAAAGAAGCCCTAAAATACGTAGCAGGAAGCAAGAAAGCACTGTAGATAATCTCTTCAGTGATAGCCCATTCCTATGTAGGTTTCTGCCGAAACATAGGGCGATGAATGTCGCTATGTACCATGCGCCAGGAATGGGGTTCTCACCTACGAAATATACCTACTACCGTGTTTTATTGAAAAGGGATGATTAAACGAACCAAGGAAAGATTGCATTGTAAACTTAAAATAAAGCCAGAAAGGTCCAATACCAAAATAAACATTTGATCAACTGAAAAAGATTCTAACTACGTAGAGTTAAAAACGCAAAAGAAGCCCTAAAATACGCAGCAGAGAGCAAGAAAACACTGTAGATAATCTCTTCAGTGATAGCCCATTCCTATGTAGGTTTCTGCCGAAACATATGGCGATGAATGTCGCTATGTACCATGCGCCAGGAATGGGGTTCTCACCTACGAAATATACCTACTACCGTGTTTTATTGCAAAGGGAAGATGAAACCAAGGAAAGATTGCATTGTAAACTTAAAATAAAGCCAGAAAGGTCCAATACCAAAATAAACATTTGATCAACTGAAAAAGATTCTAACTACGTAGAGTTAAAAACGCAAAAGAAGCCCTAAAATACGCAGCAGAGCAAGAAAACACTGTAGATAATCTCTTCAGTGATAGCCCATTCCTATGTAGGTTTCTGCCGAAACATATGGCGATGAATGTCGCTATGTACCATGCGCCAGGAATGGGGTTCTCACCTACGAAATATACCTACTACCGTGTTTTATTGCAAAGGGATGATGAAACGAACCAAGGAAAGATTGCATTGTAAACCTTAAAATAAAGCCAGAAAGGTCCAATACCAAAATAAACATTTGATCAACTGAAAAAGATTCTAACTACGTAGAGTTAAAAACGCAAAAGAAGCCCTAAAATACGCAGCAGAAAGCAAGAAAACACTGTAGATAATCTCTTCAGTGATAGCCCATTCCTATGTAGGTTTCTGCCGAAACATATGGCGATGAATGTCGCTATGTACCATGCGCCAGGAATGGGGTTCTCACCTACGAAATATACCTACTACCGTGTTTTATTGCAAAGGGAAGATAAAACCAAGGAAAGATTGCATTGTAAACTTAAAATAAAGCCAGAAAGGTCCAATATCAAAATAAACATTTGATCAACTGAAAAAGATTCTAACTACGTAGAGTTAAAAACGCAAAAGAAGCCCTAAAATACGTAGCAGGAAGCAAGAAAACACTGTAGATAATCTCTTTAGTGATAGCCCATTCCTATGTAGGTTTCTGCCGAAACATATGGCGATGAATGTCGCTATGTACCATGCGCCAGGAATGGGGTTCTCACCTACGAAATATACCTACTACCGTGTTTTATTGAAAAGGGATGATTAAACGAACCAAGGAAAGATTGCATTGTAAACTTAAAATAAAGCCAGAAAGGTCCAATACCAAAATAAACATTTGATCAACTGAAAAAGATTCTAACTACGTAGAGTTAAAAACGCAAAAGAAGCCCTAAAATACGCAGCAGAGAGCAAGAAAACACTGTAGATAATCTCTTCAGTGATAGCCCATTCCTATGTAGGTTTCTGCCGAAACATATGGCGATGAATGTCGCTATGTACCATGCGCCAGGAATGGGGTTCTCACCTACGAAATATACCTACTACCGTGTTTTATTGAAAAGGGATAATAAAACGAATGAAGGAAAGATTGCATTGTAAACTTAAAATAAAGCCAGAAAGGTCCAATACCAAAATAAACATTTGATCAACTGAAAAAGATTCTAACTACGTAGAGTTAAAAACGCAAAAGAAGCCCTAAAATACGCAGCAGAGAGCAAGAAAACACTGTAGATAATCTCTTCAGTGATAGCCCATTCCTATGTAGGTTTCTGCCGAAACATATGGCGATGAATGTCGCTATGTACCATGCGCCAGGAATGGGGTTCTCACCTACGAAATATACCTACTACCGTGTTTTATTGAAAAGGGATGATTAAACGAACCAAGGAAAGATTGCATTGTAAACTTAAAATAAAGCCAGAAAGGTCCAATACCAAAATAAACATTTGATCAACTGAAAAAGATTCTAACTACGTAGAGTTAAAAACGCAAAAGAAGCCCTAAAATACGCAGCAGAGAGCAAGAAAACACTGTAGATAATCTCTTCAGTGATAGCCCATTCCTATGTAGGTTTCTGTCGAAACATATGGCGATGAATGTCGCTATGTACCATGCGCCAGGAATGGGGTTCTCATCTACGAAATATACCTACTATCGTGTTTTATTGAAAAGGGATGATGAAACGAACCAAGGAAGGATTGCATTGTAAACTTAAAATAAAGCCAGAAAGGTCCAATACCAAAATAAACATTTGATCAACTGAAAAAGATTCTAACTACGTAGAGTTAAAAACGCAAAAGAAGCCCTAAAATACGTAGCAGGTTGCAAGAAAACACTGTAGATAATCTCTTCAGTGATAGCCCATTCCTATGTAGGTTTCTGCCGAAACATATGGCGATGAATGTCGCTATGTACCATGCGCCAGGAATGGGGTTCTCACCTACGAAATATACCTACTACCGTGTTTTATTGAAAAGGGATGATTAAACGAACCAAGGAAAGATTGCATTGTAAACTTAAAATAAAGCCAGAAAGGTCCAATACCAAAATAAACATTTGATCAACTGAAAAAGATTCTAACTACGTAGAGTTAAAAACGCAAAAGAAGCCCTAAAATACGCAGCAGAGAGCAAGAAAACACTGTAGATAATCTCTTCAGTGATAGCCCATTCCTATGTAGGTTTCTGCCGAAACATATGGCGATGAATGTCGCTATGTACCATGCGCCAGGAATGGGGTTCTCACCTACGAAATATACCTACTACCGTGTTTTATTGAAAAGGGATAATAAAACGAATGAAGGAAAGATTGCATTGTAAACTTAAAATAAAGCCAGAAAGGTCCAATACCAAAATAAACATTTGATCAACTGAAAAAGATTCTAACTACGTAGAGTTATAAACGCAAAAGAAGCCCTAAAATACGCAGCAGAGAGCAAGAAAACACTGTAGATAATCTCTTCAGTGATAGCTCATTCCTATGTAGGTTTCTGCCGAAACATATGGCGATGAATGTCGCTATGTACCATGCGCCAGGAATGGGGTTCTCACCTACGAAATATACCTACTACCGTGTTTTATTGAAAAGGGATGATGAAACGAACCAAGGAAAGATTGCATTGTAAACCTAAAATAAAGCCAGAAAGGTCCAATACCAAAATAAACATTTGATCAACTGAAAAAGATTCTAACTACGTAGAGTTAAAAACGCAAAAGAAGCCCTAAAATACGCAGCAGAAAGCAAGAAAACACTGTAGATAATCTCTTCAGTGATAGCCCATTCCTATGTAGGTTTCTGCCGAAACATATGGCGATGAATGTCGCTATGTACCATGCGCCAGGAATGGGGTTCTCACCTACGAAATATACCTACTACCGTGTTTTATTGAAAAGGGATGATTAAACGAACCAAGGAAAGATTGCATTGTAAACTTAAAATAAAGCCAGAAAGGTCCAATATCAAAATAAACATTTGATCAACTGAAAAAGATTCTAACTACGTAGAGTTAAAAACGCAAAAGAAGCCCTAAAATACGTAGCAGGAAGCAAGAAAGCACTATGGATAATCTCTTTAGTTATAGCCCATTCCTATGTAGGTTTCTGCCGAAACATATGGCGATGAATGTCGCTATGTACCATGCGCCAGGAATGGGGTTCTCAATTACGAAATATACCTACTACCGTGTTTTATTGAAAAGGGATGATTAAACGAACCAAGGAAAGATTGCATTGTAAACTTAAAATAAAGCCAGAAAGGTCCAATACCAAAATAAACATTTGATCAACTGAAAAAGATTCTAACTACGTAGAGTTAAAAACGCAAAAGAAGCCCTAAAATACGCAGCAGAGAGCAAGAAAACACTGTAGATAATCTCTTCAGTGATAGCTCATTCCTATGTAGGTTTCTGCCGAAACATATGGCGATGAATGTCGCTATGTACCATGCGCCAGGAATGGGGTTCTCACCTACGAAATATACCTACTACCGTGTTTTATTGAAAAGGGATGATGAAACGAACCAAGGAAAGATTGCATTGTAAACCTAAAATAAAGCCAGAAAGGTCCAATACCAAAATAAACATTTGATCAACTGAAAAAGATTCTAACTACGTAGAGTTAAAAACGCAAAAGAAGCCCTAAAATACGCAGCAGAAAGCAAGAAAACACTGTAGATAATCTCTTCAGTGATAGCCCATTCCTATGTAGGTTTCTGCCGAAACATATGGCGATGAATGTCGCTATGTACCATGCGCCAGGAATGGGGTTCTCACCTACGAAATATACCTACTACCGTGTTTTATTGAAAAGGGATAATAAAACGAATGAAGGAAAGATTGCATTGTAAACTTAAAATAAAGCCAGAAAGGTCCAATATCAAAATAAACATTTGATCAACTGAAAAAGATTCTAACTACGTAGAGTTAAAAACGCAAAAGAAGCCCTAAAATACGTAGCAGGAAGCAAGAAAACACTGTAGATAATCTCTTCAGTGATAGCCCATTCCTATGTAGGTTTCTGCCGAAACATATGGCGATGAATGTCGCTATGTACCATGCGCCAGGAATGGGGTTCTCACCTACGAAATATACCTTCTACCGTGTTTTATTGAAAAGGGATGATTAAACGAACCAAGGAAAGATTGCATTGTAAACTTAAAATAAAGCCAGAAAGGTCCAATACCAAAATAAACATTTGATCAACTGAAAAAGATTCTATTTACGTAGAGTTAAAAACGCAAAAGAAGCCCTAAAATACGCAGCAGAGAGCAAGAAAACACTGTAGATAATCTCTTCAGTGATAGCCCATTCCTATGTAGGTTTCTGCCGAAACATATGGCGATGAATGTCGCTATGTACCATGCGCCAGGAATGGGGTTCTCACCTACGAAATATACCTACTACCGTGTTTTATTGAAAAGGGATGATGAAACGAACCAAGGAAAGATTGCATTGTAAACCTAAAATAAAGCCAGAAAGGTCCAATATCAAAATAAACATTTGATCAACTGAAAAAGATTCTAACTACGTAGAGTTAAAAACGCAAAAGAAGCCCTAAAATACGCAGCAGAGAGCAAGAAAACACTGTAGATAATCTCTTCAGTGATAGCCCATTCCTATGTAGGTTTCTGCCGAAACATATGGCGATGAATGTCGCTATGTACCATGCGCCAGGAATGGGGTTCTCACCTACGAAATATACCTACTACCGTGTTTTATTGAAAAGGGATGATGAAACGAACCAAGGAAAGATTGCATTGTAAACCTAAAATAAAGCCAGAAAGGTCCAATACCAAAATAAACATTTGATCAACTGAAAAAGATTCTAACTACGTAGAGTTAAAAACGCAAAAGAAGCCCTAAAATACGCAGCAGAAAGCAAGAAAACACTGTAGATAATCTCTTCAGTGATAGCCCATTCCTATGTAGGTTTCTGCCGAAACATATGGCGATGAATGTCGCTATGTACCATGCGCCAGGAATGGGGTTCTCACCTACGAAATATACCTACTACCGTGTTTTATTGCAAAGGGAAGATGAAACCAAGGAAAGATTGCATTGTAAACTTAAAATAAAGCCAGAAAGGTCCAATATCAAAATAAACATTTGATCAACTGAAAAAGATTCTAACTACGTAGAGTTAAAAACGCAAAAGAAGCCCTAAAATACGTAGCAGGAAGCAAGAAAACACTGTAGATAATCTCTTTAGTTATAGCCCATTCCTATGTAGGTTTCTGCCGAAACATATGGCGATGAATGTCGCTATGTACCATGCTCGAGGAATGGGGTTCTCACCTACGAAATATACCTTCTACCGTGTTGTATTGAAAAGGGATGATTAAACGAACCAAGGAAAGATTGCATTGTAAACTTAAAATAAAGCCAGAAAGGTCCAATACCAAAATAAACATTTGATCAACTGAAAAAGATTCTAACTACGTAGAGTTATAAACGCAAAAGAAGCCCTAAAATACGCAGCAGAGAGCAAGAAAACACTGTAGATAATCTCTTCAGTGATAGCCCATTCCTATGTAGGTTTCTGCCGAAACATATGGCGATGAATGTCGCTATGTACCATGCGCCAGGAATGGGGTTCTCACCTACGAAATATACCTACTACCGTGTTTTATTGAAAAGGGATAATAAAACGAATGAAGGAAAGATTGCATTGTAAACTTAAAATAAAGCCAGAAAGGTCCAATACCAAAATAAACATTTGATCAACTGAAAAAGATTCTAACTACGTAGAGTTAAAAACGCAAAAGAAGCCCTAAAATACGCAGCAGAGAGCAAGAAAACACTGTAGATAATCTCTTCAGTGATAGCTCATTCCTATGTAGGTTTCTGCCGAAACATATGGCGATGAATGTCGCTATGTACCATGCGCCAGGAATGGGGTTCTCACCTACGAAATATACCTACTACCGTGTTTTATTGAAAAGGGATGATGAAACGAACCAAGGAAAGATTGCATTGTAAACCTAAAATAAAGCCAGAAAGGTCCAATACCAAAATAAACATTTGATCAACTGAAAAAGATTCTAACTACGTAGAGTTAAAAACGCAAAAGAAGCCCTAAAATACGCAGCAGAGAGCAAGAAAACACTGTAGATAATCTCTTCAGTGATAGCCCATTCCTATGTAGGTTTCTGCCGAAACATATGGCGATGAATGTCGCTATGTACCATGCGCCAGGAATGGGGTTCTCACCTACGAAATATACCTACTACCGTGTTTTATTGAAAAGGGATGATGAAACGAACCAAGGAAAGATTGCATTGTAAACTTAAAATAAAGCCAGAAAGGTCCAATACCAAAATAAACATTTGATCAACTGAAAAAGATTCTAACTACGTAGAGTTAAAAACGCAAAAGAAGCCCTAAAATACGCAGCAGAGAGCAAGAAAACACTGTAGATAATCTCTTCAGTGATAGCCCATTCCTATGTAGGTTTCTGCCGAAACATATGGCGATGAATGTCGCTATGTACCATGCGCCAGGAATGGGGTTCTCACCTACGAAATATACCTACTACCGTGTTTTATTGCAAAGGGATGATGAAACGAACCAAGGAATGATTGCATTGTAAACTTAAAATAAAGCCAGAAAGGTCCAATATCAAAATAAACATTTGATCAACTGAAAAAGATTCTAACTACGTAGAGTTAAAAACGCAAAAGAAGCCCTAAAATACGTAGCAGGTTGCAAGAAAACACTGTAGATAATCTCTTCAGTGATAGCCCATTCCTATGTAGGTTTCTGCCGAAACATATGGCGATGAATGTCGCTATGTACCATGCGCCAGGAATGGGGTTCTCACCTACGAAATATACCTACTACCGTGTTTTATTGAAAAGGGATGATTAAACGAACCAAGGAAAGATTGCATTGTAAACTTAAAATAAAGCCAGAAAGGTCCAATACCAAAATAAACATTTGATCAACTGAAAAAGATTCTAACTACGTAGAGTTAAAAACGCAAAAGAAGCCCTAAAATACGCAGCAGAGAGCAAGAAAACACTGTAGATAATCTCTTCAGTGATAGCCCATTCCTATGTAGGTTTCTGCCGAAACATAT
Source organism: Ophraella communa (assembly GCA_035357415.1). Taxonomy (NCBI): domain Eukaryota; kingdom Metazoa; phylum Arthropoda; class Insecta; order Coleoptera; family Chrysomelidae; genus Ophraella; species Ophraella communa. Next base: position 49,639,728 of record CM068979.1, on the reverse strand, counting down.
GGCGATGAATGTCGCTATGTACCATGCGCCAGGAATGGGGTTCTCACCTACGAAATATACCTACTACCGTGTTTTATTGAAAAGGGATGATGAAACGAACCAAGGAAAGATTGCATTGTAAACCTAAAATAAAGCCAAAAAGGTCCAATACCAAAATAAACATTTGATCAACTGAAAAAGATTCTAACTACGTAGAGTTAAAAACGCAAAAGAAGCCCTAAAATACGTAGCAGGTTGCAAGAAAACACTGTAGATAATCTCTTCAGTGATAGCCCATTCCTATGTAGGTTTCTGCCGAAACATATGGCGATGAATGTCGCTATGTACCATGCGCCAGGAATGGGGTTCTCACCTACGAAATATACCTACTACCGTGTTTTATTGAAAAGGGATAATAAAACGAATGAAGGAAAGATTGCATTGTAAACTTAAAATAAAGCCAGAAAGGTCCAATACCAAAATAAACATTTGATCAACTGAAAAAGATTCTAACTACGTAGAGTTATAAACGCAAAAGAAGCCCTAAAATACGCAGCAGAGAGCAAGAAAACACTGTAGATAATCTCTTCAGTGATAGCTCATTCCTATGTAGGTTTCTGCCGAAACATATGGCGATGAATGTCGCTATGTACCATGCGCCAGGAATGGGGTTCTCACTTACGAAATATACCTACTACCGTGTTTTATTGAAAAGGGATGATGAAACGAACCAAGGAAAGATTGCATTGTAAACCTAAAATAAAGCCAGAAAGGTCCAATACCAAAATAAACATTTGATCAACTGAAAAAGATTCTAACTACGTAGAGTTAAAAACGCAAAAGAAGCCCTAAAATACGCAGCAGAAAGCAAGAAAACACTGTAGATAATCTCTTCAGTGATAGCCCATTCCTATGTAGGTTTCTGCCGAAACATATGGCGATGAATGTCGCTATGTACCATGCGCCAGGAATGGGGTTCTCACCTACGAAATATACCTACTACCGTGTTTTATTGAAAAGGGATGATGAAACCAAGGAAATATTGCATTGTAAACTTAAAATAAAGCCAGAAAGGTCCAATACCAAAATAAACATTTGATCAACTGAAAAAGATTCTAACTACGTAAAGTTAAAAACGCAAAAGAAGCCCTAAAATACGTAGCAGGAAGCAAGAAAGCATTATGGATAATCTCTTCAGTGATAGCTCATTCCTATGTAGGTTTCTGCCGAAACATATGGCGATGAATGTCGCTATGTACCATGCGCCAGGAATGGGGTTCTCAATTACGAAATATACCTACTACCGTGTTTTATTGAAAAGGGATGATTAAACGAACCAAGGAAAGATTGCATTGTAAACTTAAAATAAAGCCAGAAAGGTCCAATACCAAAATAAACATTTGATCAACTGAAAAAGATTCTAACTACGTAGAGTTAAAAACGCAAAAAAAGCCCTAAAATACGCAGCAGAGAGCAAGAAAACACTGTAGATAATCTCTTCAGTGATAGCCCATTCCTATGTAGGTTTCTGCCGAAACATATGGCGATGAATGTCGCTATGTACCATGCGCCAGGAATGGGGTTCTCACCTACGAAATATACCTACTACCGTGTTTTATTGAAAAGGGATGATTAAACGAACCAAGGAAAGATTGCATTGTAAACTTAAAATAAAGCCAGAAAGGTCCAATACCAAAATAAACATTTGATCAACTGAAAAAGATTCTAACTACGTAGAGTTAAAAACGCAAAAGAAGCCCTAAAATACGTAGCAGGTTGCAAGAAAACACTGTAGATAATCTCTTCAGTGATAGCCCATTCCTATGTAGGTTTCTGCCGAAACATATGGCGATGAATGTCGCTATGTACCATGCGCCAGGAATGGGGTTCTCACCTACGAAATATACCTACTACCGTGTTTTATTGAAAAGGGATAATAAAACGAATGAAGGAAAGATTGCATTGTAAACTTAAAATAAAGCCAGAAAGGTCCAATACCAAAATAAACATTTGATCAACTGAAAAAGATTCTAACTACGTAGAGTTATAAACGCAAAAGAAGCCCTAAAATACGCAGCAGAGAGCAAGAAAACACTGTAGATAATCTCTTCAGTGATAGCTCATTCCTATGTAGGTTTCTGCCGAAACATATGGCGATGAATGTCGCTATGTACCATGCGCCAGGAATGGGGTTCTCACCTACGAAATATACCTACTACCGTGTTTTATTGAAAAGGGATGATGAAACGAATGAAGGAAAGATTGCATTGTAAACTTAAAATAAAGCCAGAAAGGTCCAATACCAAAATAAACATTTGATCAACTGAAAAAGATTCTAACTACGTAGAGTTAAAAACGCAAAAGAAGCCCTAAAATACGCAGCAGAAAGCAAGAAAACACTGTAGATAATCTCTTCAGTGATAGCCCATTCCTATGTAGGTTTCTGCCGAAACATAGGGCGATGAATGTCGCTATGTACCATGCGCCAGGAATGGGGTTCTCACTTACGAAATATACCTACTACCGTGTTTTATTGAAAAGGGATGATTAAACGAACCAAGGAAAGATTGCATTGTAAACTTAAAATAAAGCCAGAAAGGTCCAATATTAAAATAAACATTTGATCAACTGAAAAAGATTCTAACTACGTAGAGTTAAACACAAAAGAAGCCCTAAAATACGTAGCAGGAAGCAAGAAAGCACTGTAGATAATCTCTTCAGTGATAGCCCATTCCTATGTAGGTTTCTGCCGAAACATAGGGCGATGAATGTCGCTATGTACCATGCGCCAGGAATGGGGTTCTCACTTACGAAATATACCTACTACCGTGTTTTATTAAAAAGGGATGATGAAACGAACCAAGGAAAGATTGCATTGTAAACCTAAAATAAAGCCAGAAAGGTCCAATACCAAAATAAACATTTGATCAACTGAAAAAGATTCTAACTACGTAGAGTTAAAAACGCAAAAGAAGCCCTAAAATACGCAGCAGAAAGCAAGAAAACACTGTAGATAATCTCTTCAGTGATAGCCCATTCCTATGTAGGTTTCTGCCGAAACATATGGCGATGAATGTCGCTATGTACCATGCGCCAGGAATGGGGTTCTCACCTACGAAATATACCTACTACCGTGTTTTATTGAAAAGGGATGATTAAACGAACCAAGGAAAGATTGCATTGTAAACTTAAAATAAAGCCAGAAAGGTCCAATATCAAAATAAACATTTGATCAACTGAAAAAGATTCTAACTACGTAGAGTTAAAAACGCAAAAGAAGCCCTAAAATACGTAGCAGGAAGCAAGAAAGCACTGTGGATAATCTCTTTAGTTATAGCCCATTCCTATGTAGGTTTCTGCCGAAACATATGGCGATGAATGTCGCTATGTACCATGCTCCAGGAATGGGGTTCTCAATTACGAAATATACCTACTACCGTGTTTTATTGAAAAGGGATGATTAAACGAACCAAGGAAAGATTGCATTGTAAACTTAAAATAAAGCCAGAAAGGTCCAATACCAAAATAAACATTTGATCAACTGAAAAAGATTCTAACTACGTAGAGTTATAAACGCAAAAGAAGCCCTAAAATACGCAGCAGAGAGCAAGAAAACACTGTAGATAATCTCTTCAGTGATAGCCCATTCCTATGTAGGTTTCTGCCGAAACATATGGCGATGAATGTCGCTATGTACCATGCGCCAGGAATGGGGTTCTCACCTACGAAATATACCTACTACCGTGTTTTATTGAAAAGGGATGATTAAACGAACCAAGGAAAGATTGCATTGTAAACTTAAAATAAAGCCAGAAAGGTCCAATATCAAAATAAACATTTGATCAACTGAAAAAGATTCTAACTACGTAGAGTTAAAAACGCAAAAGAAGCCCTAAAATACGCAGCAGGTTGCAAGAATGCACTGTAGATAATCTCTTCAGTGATAGCCCATTCCTATGTAGGTTTCTGCCGAAACATATGGCGATGAATGTCGCTATGTACCATGCGCCAGGAATGGGGTTCTCACCTACGAAATATACCTACTACCGTGTTTTATTGAAAAGGGATAATAAAACGAATGAAGGAAAGATTGCATTGTAAACTTAAAATAAAGCCAGAAAGGTCCAATACCAAAATAAACATTTGATCAACTGAAAAAGATTCTAACTACGTAGAGTTATAAACGCAAAAGAAGCCCTAAAATACGCAGCAGAGAGCAAGAAAACACTGTAGATAATCTCTTCAGTGATAGCTCATTCCTATGTAGGTTTCTGCCGAAACATATGGCGATGAATGTCGCTATGTACCATGCGCCAGGAATGGGGTTCTCACCTACGAAATATACCTACTACCGTGTTTTATTGAAAAGGGATGATAAAACGAATGAAGGAAAGATTGCATTGTAAACTTAAAATAAAGCCAGAAAGGTCCAATACCAAAATAAACATTTGATCAACTGAAAAAGATTCTAACTACGTAGAGTTAAAAACGCAAAAGAAGCCCTAAAATACGCAGCAGAAAGCAAGAAAACACTGTAGATAATCTCTTCAGTGATAGCCCATTCCTATGTAGGTTTCTGCCGAAACATATGGCGATGAATGTCGCTATGTACCATGCGCCAGGAATGGGGTTCTCACTTACGAAATATACCTACTACCGTGTTTTATTGAAAAGGGATGATTAAACGAACCAAGGAAAGATTGCATTGTAAACTTAAAATAAAGCCAGAAAGGTCCAATATCAAAATAAACATTTAATCAACTGAAAAAGATTCTAACTACGTAGAGTTAAAAACGCAAAAGAAGCCCTAAAATACGTAGCAGGTTGCAAGAATGCACTGTAGATAATCTCTTCAGTGATAGCCCATTCCTATGTAGGTTTCTGCCGAAACATATGGCGATGAATGTCGCTATGTACCATGCGCCAGGAATGGGGTTCTCACCTACGAAATATACCTACTACCGTGTTTTATTGAAAAGGGATAATAAAACGAATGAAGGAAAGATTGCATTGTAAACTTAAAATAAAGCCAGAAAGGTCCAATACCAAAATAAACATTTGATCAACTGAAAAGGATTCTAACTACGTAGAGTTAAAAACGCAAAAGAAGCCCTTTAATACGTAGCAGGAAGCAAGAAAACACTGTAGATAATCTCTTCAGTGATAGCCCATTCCTATGTAGGTTTCTGCCGAAACATATGGCGATGAATGTCGCTATGTACCATGCTCGAGGAATGGGGTTCTCACCTACGAAATATACCTTCTACCGTGTTTTATTGAAAAGGGATGATTAAACGAACCAAGGAAAGATTGCATTGTAAACTTAAAATAAAGCCAGAAAGGTCCAATACCAAAATAAACATTTGATCAACTAAAAAAGATTCTAACTACGTAGAGTTAAAAATGCAAAAGAAGCCCTAAAATACGCAGCAGAGAGCAAGAAAACACTGTAGATAATCTCTTCAGTGATAGCCCATTCCTATGTAGGTTTCTGCCGAAACATATGGCGATGAATGTCGCTATGTACCATGCGCCAGGAATGGGGTTCTCACCTACGAAATATACCTACTACCGTGTTTTATTGAAAAGGGATAATAAAACGAATGAAGGAAAGATTGCATTGTAAACTTAAAATAAAGCCAGAAAGGTCCAATACCAAAATAAACATTTGATCAACTGAAAAAGATTCTAACTACGTAGAGTTATAAACGCAAAAGAAGCCCTAAAATACGCAGCAGAGAGCAAGAAAACACTGTAGATAATCTCTTCAGTGATAGCTCATTCCTATGTAGGTTTCTGCCGAAACATATGGCGATGAATGTCGCTATGTACCATGCGCCAGGAATGGGGTTCTCACCTACGAAATATACCTACTACCGTGTTTTATTGAAAAGGGATGATGAAACGAACCAAGGAAAGATTGCATTGTAAACCTAAAATAAAGCCAGAAAGGTCCAATACCAAAATAAACATTTGATCAACTGAAAAAGATTCTAACTACGTAGAGTTAAAAACGCAAAAGAAGCCCTAAAATACGCAGCAGAAAGCAAGAAAACACTGTAGATAATCTCTTCAGTGATAGCCCATTCCTATGTAGGTTTCTGCCGAAACATATGGCGATGAATGTCGCTATGTACCATGCGCCAGGAATGGGGTTCTCACCTACGAAATATACCTACTACCGTGTTTTATTGAAAAGGGATGATAAAACGAACCAAGGAAAGATTGCATTGTAAACTTAAAATAAAGCCAGAAAGGTCCAATATCAAAATAAACATTTAATCAACTGAAAAAGATTCTAACTACGTAGAGTTAAAAACGCAAAAGAAGCCCTAAAATACGCAGCAGGAAGCAAGAAAACACTGTAGATAATCTCTTTAGTGATAGCCCATTCCTATGTAGGTTTCTGCCGAAACATATGGCGATGAATGTCGCTATGTACCATGCGCCAGGAATGGGGTTCTCACCTACGAAATATACCTACTACCGTGTTTTATTGAAAAGGGATGATTAAACGAACCAAGGAAAGATTGCATTGTAAACTTAAAATAAAGCCAGAAAGGTCCAATACCAAAATAAACATTTGATCAACTGAAAAAGATTCTAACTACGTAGAGTTAAAAACGCAAAAGAAGCCCTAAAATACGCAGCAGAAAGCAAGAAAACACTGTAGATAATCTCTTCAGTGATAGCCCATTCCTATGTAGGTTTCTGCCGAAACATATGGCGATGAATGTCGCTATGTACCATGCGCCAGGAATGGGGTTCTCACCTACGAAATATACCTACTACCGTGTTTTATTGAAAAGGGATAATAAAACGAATGAAGGAAAGATTGCATTGTAAACTTAAAATAAAGCCAGAAAGGTCCAATACCAAAATAAACATTTGATCAACTGAAAAAGATTCTAACTACGTAGAGTTAAAAACGCAAAAGAAGCCCTAAAATACGCAGCAGAAAGCAAGAAAACACTGTAGATAATCTCTTCAGTGATAGCCCATTCCTATGTAGGTTTCTGCCGAAACATATGGCGATGAATGTCGCTATGTACCATGCGCCAGGAATGGGGTTCTCACCTACGAAATATACCTACTACCGTGTTTTATTGCAAAGGGATGATGAAACGAACCAAGGAAAGATTGCATTGTAAACCTAAAATAAAGCCAGAAAGGTCCAATATCAAAATAAACATTTGATCAACTGAACACGATTCTCACTACGTAGAGTTAAATTGGCAAAAGAAGCCCTAAAATACGCAGCAGGTTGCAAGAAAACACTGTAGATAATCTCTTCAGTGATAGCCCATTCCTATTTAGGTTTCTGCCGAAACATATGGCGATGAATGTCGCTATGTACCATGCGCCAGGAATGGGGTTCTCACCTACGAAATATACCTACTACCGTGTTTTATTGAAAAGGGATAATAAAACGAATGAAGGAAAGATTGCATTGTAAACTTAAAATAAAGCCAGAAAGGTCCAATACCAAAATAAACATTTGATCAACTGAAAAAGATTCTAACTACGTAGAGTTAAAAATGCAAAAGAAGCCCTAAAATACGCAGCAGAGAGCAAGAAAACACTGTAGATAATCTCTTCAGTGATAGCCCATTCCTATGTAGGTTTCTGCCGAAACATATGGCGATGAATGTCGCTATGTACCATGCGCCAGGAATGGGGTTCTCACCTACGAAATATACCTACTACCGTGTTTTATTGAAAAGGGATAATAAAACGAATGAAGGAAAGATTGCATTGTAAACTTAAAATAAAGCCAGAAAGGTCCAATACCAAAATAAACATTTGATCAACTGAAAAGGATTCTAACTACGTAGAGTTAAAAACGCAAAAGAAGCCCTTTAATACGTAGCAGGAAGCAAGAAAACACTGTAGATAATCTCTTCAGTGATAGCCCATTCCTATGTAGGTTTCTGCCGAAACATATGGCGATGAATGTCGCTATGTACCATGCGCCAGGAATGGGGTTCTCACCTACGAAATATACCTTCTACCGTGTTTTATTGAAAAGGGATGATTAAACGAACCAAGGAAAGATTGCATTGTAAACTTAAAATAAAGCCAGAAAGGTCCAATACCAAAATAAACATTTGATCAACTGAAAAAGATTCTAACTACGTAGAGTTAAAAACGCAAAAGAAGCCCTAAAATACGCAGCAGAAAGCAAGAAAACACTGTAGATAATCTCTTCAGTGATAGCCCATTCCTATGTAGGTTTCTGCCGAAACATATGGCGATGAATGTCGCTATGTACCATGCGCCAGGAATGGGGTTCTCACCTACGAAATATACCTACTACCGTGTTTTATTGAAAAGGGATAATAAAACGAATGAAGGAAAGATTGCATTGTAAACTTAAAATAAAGCCAGAAAGGTCCAATATCAAAATAAACATTTGATCAACTGAAAAAGATTCTAACTACGTAGAGTTAAAAATGCAAAAGAAGCCCTAAAATACGCAGCAGGGACCAAGAAAACACTGTAGATAATCTCTTCAGTGATAGCCCATTCCTATGTAGGTTTCTGCCGAAACATATGGCGATGAATGTCGCTATGTACCATGCGCCAGGAATGGGGTTCTCACCTACGAAATATACCTACTACCGTGTTTTATTGAAAAGGGATAATAAAACGAATGAAGGAAAGATTGCATTGTAAACTTAAAATAAAGCCAGAAAGGTCCAATACCAAAATAAACATTTGATCAACTGAAAAAGATTCTAACTACGTAGAGTTATAAACGCAAAAGAAGCCCTAAAATACGCAGCAGAGAGCAAGAAAACACTGTAGATAATCTCTTCAGTGATAGCTCATTCCTATGTAGGTTTCTGCCGAAACATATGGCGATGAATGTCGCTATGTACCATGCGCCAGGAATGGGGTTCTCACCTACGAAATATACCTACTACCGTGTTTTATTGAAAAGGGATGATAAAACGAACCAAGGAAAGATTGCATTGTAAACTTAAAATAAAGCCAGAAAGGTCCAATATCAAAATAAACATTTGATCAACTGAAAAAGATTCTAACTACGTAGAGTTAAAAACGCAAAAGAAGCCCTAAAATACGAAGCAGGTTGCAAGAATGAACTGTAGATAATCTCTTCAGTGATAGCCCATTCCTATGTAGGTTTCTGCCGAAACATATGGCGATGAATGTCGCTATGTACCATGCGCCAGGAATGGGGTTCTCACTTACGAAATATACCTACTACCGTGTTTTATTGAAAAGGGATAATTTAACGAACCAAGGAAAGATTGCATTGTAAACTTAAAATAAAGCCAGAAAGGTCCAATACCAAAATAAACATTTGATCAACTGAAAAAGATTCTAACTACGTAGAGTTATAAACGCAAAAGAAGCCCTAAAATACGCAGCAGAGAGCAAGAAAACACTGTAGATAATCTCTTCAGTGAGAGCCCATTCCTATGTAGGTTTCTGCCGAAACATATGGCGATGAATTTCGCTATGTACCATGCGCCAGGAATGGGGTTCTCACCTACGAAATATACCTACTACCGTGTTTTATTGAAAAGGGATGATTAAACGAACCAAGGAAAGATTGCATTGTAAACTTAAAATAAAGCCAGAAAGGTCCAATACCAAAATAAACATTTGATCAACTGAAAAAGATTCTAACTACGTAGAGTTATAAACGCAAAAGAAGCCCTAAAATACGTAGCAGGTTGCAAGAAAACACTGTAGATAATCTCTTCAGTGATAGCCCATTCCTATGTAGGTTTCTGCCGAAACATATGGCGATGAATGTCGCTATGTACCATGCGCCAGGAATGGGGTTCTCACCTACGAAATATACCTACTACCGTGTTTTATTGAAAAGGGATAATAAAACGAATGAAGGAAAGATTGCATTGTAAACTTAAAATAAAGCCAGAAAGGTCCAATACCAAAATAAACATTTGATCAACTGAAAAAGATTCTAACTACGTAGAGTTATAAACGCAAAAGAAGCCCTAAAATACGCAGCAGAGAGCAAGAAAACACTGTAGATAATCTCTTCAGTGATAGCTCATTCCTATGTAGGTTTCTGCCGAAACATATGGCGATGAATGTCGCTATGTACCATGCGCCAGGAATGGGGTTCTCACCTACGAAATATACCTACTACCGTGTTTTATTGAAAAGGGATAATAAAACGAACCAAGGAAAGATTGCATTGTAAACTTAAAATAAAGCCAGAAAGGTCCAATACCAAAATAAACATTTGATCAACTGAAAAAGATTCTAACTACGTAGAGTTATAAACGCAAAAGAAGCCCTAAAATACGCAGCAGAGAGCAAGAAAACACTGTAGATAATCTCTTCAGTGATAGCTCATTCCTATGTAGGTTTCTGCCGAAACATATGGCGATGAATGTCGCTATGTACCATGCGCCAGGAATGGGGTTCTCACCTACGAAATATACCTACTACCGTGTTTTATTGAAAAGGGATGATAAAACGAACCAAGGAAAGATTGCATTGTAAACTTAAAATAAAGCCAGAAAGGTCCAATATCAAAATAAACATTTGATCAACTGAAAAAGATTCTAACTACGTAGAGTTAAAAACGCAAAAGAAGCCCTAAAATACGTAGCAGGTTGCAAGAACGCACTGTAGATAATCTCTTCAGTGATAGCCCATTCCTATGTAGGTTTCTGCCGAAACATATGGCGATGAATGTCGCTATGTACCACGCGCCAGGAATGGGGTTCTCACCTACGAAATATACCTTCTACCGTGTTTTATTGAAAAGGGATGATTTAACGAACCAAGGAAAGATTGCATCGTAAACTTAAAATAAAGCCAGAAAGGTCCAATACCAAAATAAACATTTGATCAACTAAAAAAGATTCTAACTACGTAGAGTTAAAAATGCAAAAGAAGCCCTAAAATACGCAGCAGGGACCAAGAAAACACTGTAGATAATCTCTTCAGTGATAGCCCATTCCTATGTAGGTTTCTGCCGAAACATATGGCGATGAATGTCGCTATGTACCATGCGCCAGGAATGGGGTTCTCACCTACAAAATATACCTACTACCGTGTTTTTTTGAAAAGGGATAATAAAACGAATGAAGGAAAGATTGCATTGTAAACTTAAAATAAAGCCCGAAAGGTCCAATACCAAAATAAACATTTGATCAACTGAAAAAGATTCTAACTACGTAGAGTTATAAACGCAAAAGAAGCCCTAAAATACGCAGCAGAGAGCAAGAAAACACTGTAGATAATCTCTTCAGTGATAGCTCATTCCTATGTAGGTTTCTGCCGAAACATATGGCGATGAATGTCGCTATGTACCATGCGCCAGGAATGGGGTTCTCACTTACGAAATATACCTACTACCGTATTTTATTGAAAAGGGATGATGAAACGAACCAAGGAAAGATTGCATTGTAAACCTAAAATAAAGCCAGAAAGGTCCAAAACCAAAATAAACATTTGATCAACTGAAAAAGATTCTAACTACGTAGAGTTAAAAACGCAAAAGAAGCCCTAAAATACGCAGCAGAAAGCAAGAAAACACTGTAGATAATCTCTTCAGTGATAGCCCATTCCTATGTAGGTTTCTGCCGAAACATATGGCGATGAATGTCGCTATGTACCATGCGCCAGGAATGGGGTTCTCACCTACGAAATATACCTACTACCGTGTTTTATTGAAAAGGGATAATAAAACGAATGAAGGAAAGATTGCATTGTAAACTTAAAATAAAGCCAGAAAGGTCCAATATCAAAATAAACATTTGATCAACTGAAAAAGATTCTAACTACGTAGAGTTAAAAACGCAAAAGAAGCCCTAAAATACGTAGCAGGAAGCAAGAAAGCACTATGGATAATCTCTTCAGTGATAGCCCATTCCTATGTAGGTTTCTGCCGAAACATATGGCGATGAATGTCGCTATGTACCATGCTCGAGGAATGGGGTTCTCAATTACGAAATATACCTACTACCGTGTTTTATTGAAAAGGGATGATTAAACGAACCAAGGAAAGATTGCATTGTAAACTTAAAATAAAGCCAGAAAGGTCCAATACCAAAATAAACATTTGATCAACTGAAAAAGATTCTAACTACGTAGAGTTAAAAACGCAAAAGAAGCCCTAAAATACGCAGCAGAGAGCAAGAAAACACTGTAGATAATCTCTTCAGTGATAGCTCATTCCTATGTAGGTTTCTGCCGAAACATATGGCGATGAATGTCGCTATGTACCATGCGCCAGGAATGGGGTTCTCACCTACGAAATATACCTACTACCGTGTTTTATTGAAAAGGGATGATTAAACGAACCAAGGAAAGATTGCATTGTAAACTTAAAATAAAGCCAGAAAGGTCCAATACCAAAATAAACATTTGATCAACTGAAAAAGATTCTAACTACGTAGAGTTAAAAACGCAAAAGAAGCCCTAAAATACGCAGCAGAAAGCAAGAAAACACTGTAGATAATCTCTTCAGTGATAGCCCATTCCTATGTAGGTTTCTGCCGAAACATATGGCGATGAATGTCGCTATGTACCATGCGCCAGGAATGGGGTTCTCACCTACGAAATATACCTACTACCGTGTTTTATTGAAAAGGGATAATAAAACGAATGAAGGAAAGATTGCATTGTAAACTTAAAATAAAGCCAGAAAGGTCCAATACCAAAATAAACATTTGATCAACTGAAAAAGATTCTAACTACGTAGAGTTAAAAACGCAAAAGAAGCCCTAAAATACGCAGCAGAAAGCAAGAAAACACTGTAGATAATCTCTTCAGTGATAGCCCATTCCTATGTAGGTTTCTGCCGAAACATATGGCGATGAATGTCGCTATGTACCATGCGCCAGGAATGGGGTTCTCACCTACGAAATATACCTACTACCGTGTTTTATTGCAAAGGGAAGATGAAGCGAACCAAGGAAAGATTGCATTGTAAACTTAAAATAAAGCCAGAAAGGTCCAATATCAAAATAAACATTTGATCAACTGAAAAAGATTCTAACTACGTAGAGTTAAAAACGCAAAAGAAGCCCTAAAATACGCAGCAGAAAGCAAGAAAACACTGTAGATAATCTCTTCAGTGATAGCCCATTCCTATGTAGGTTTCTGCCGAAACATATGGCGATGAATGTCGCTATGTACCATGCGCCAGGAATGGGGTTCTAACCTACGAAATATACCTACTACCGTGTTTTATTGAAAAGGGATGATTAAACGAATAAAGGAAAGATTGCATTGTAAACTTAAAATAAAGCCAGAAAGGTCCAATACCAAAATAAACATTTGATCAACTGAAAAAGATTCTAACTACGTAGAGTTATAAACGCAAAAGAAGCCCTAAAATACGCAGCAGAGAGCAAGAAAACACTGTAGATAATCTCTTCAGTGATAGCTCATTCCTATGTAGGTTTCTGCCGAAACATATGGCGATGAATGTCGCTATGTACCATGCGCCAGGAATAGGGTTCTCACTTACGAAATATACCTACTACCGTGTTTTATTGAAAAGGGATGATGAAACGAACCAAGAAAAGATTGCATTGTAAACCTAAAATAAAGCCAGAAAGGTCCAATACCAAAATAAACATTTGATCAACTGAAAAAGATTCTAACTACGTAGAGTTAAAAACGCAAAAGAAGCCCTAAAATACGCAGCAGAAAGCAAGAAAACACTGTAGATAATCTCTTCAGTGATAGCCCATTCCTATGTAGGTTTCTGCCGAAACATATGGCGATGAATGTCGCTATGTACCATGCGCCAGGAATGGGGTTCTCACCTACGAAATATACCTACTACCGTGTTTTATTGCAAAGGGAAGATGAAACCAAGAAAAGATTGCATTGTAAACCTAAAATAAAGCCAGAAAGGTCCAATATCAAAATAAACATTTGATCAACTGAAAAAGATTCTAACTACGTAGAGTTAAAAACGCAAAAGAAGCCCTAAAATACGCAGCAGGGAGCAAGAAAACACTGTAGATAATCTCTTCAGTGATAGCTCATTCCTATGTAGGTTTCTGCCGAAACATATGGCGATGAATGTCGCTATGTACCATGCGCCAGGAATAGGGTTCTCACTTACGAAATATACCTACTACCGTGTTTTACTGAAAAGGGATGATGAAACAAACCAAGAAAAGATTGCATTGTAAACATTAAATAAAGCCAGAAAGGTCCAATACCAAAATAAACATTTGATCAACTGAAAAAGATTCTAACTACGTAGAGTTAAAAACGCAAAAAAAGCCCTAAAATACGCAGCAGAAAGCAAGAAAACACTGTAGATAATCTCTTCAGTGATAGCCCATTCCTATGTAGGTTTCTGCCGAAACATATGGCGATGAATGTCGCTATGTACCATGCGCCAGGAATGGGGTTCTCACCTACGAATTATACCTACTACCGTGTTTTATTGCAAAGGAAAGATGAAACCAAGGAAAGATTGCATTGTAAACTTAAAATAAAGCCAGAAAGGTCCAATACCAAAATAAACATTTGATCAACTGAAAAAGATTCTAACTACGTAGAGTAAAAAACGCAAAAGGACCCCTAGAGTACGCAGCGGGGAGCAAGAAAACACTGTAGATAATCTCTTCAGTGATAGCCCATTCCTATGTAGGTTTCTGCCGAAACATATGGCGATGAATGTCGCTATGTACCATGCGCCAGGAATGGGGTTCTCAATTACGAAATATACCTACTACCGTGTTTTATTGAAAAGGGATGATAAAACGAATAAAGGAAAGATTGCATTGTAAACTTAAAATAAAGCCAGAAAGGTCCAATACCAAAATAAGCATTTGATCAACTGAAAAAGATTCTAACTACGTAGAGTTATAAACGCAAAAGAAGCCCTAAAATACGCAGCAGAGAGCAAGAAAACACTGTAGATAATCTCTTCAGTGATAGCTCATTCCTATGTAGGTTTCTGCCGAAACATATGGCGATGAATGTCGCTATGTACCATGCGCCAGGAATGGGGTTCTCACCTACGAAATATACCTACTACCGTGTTTTATTGCAAAGGGAAGATGAAACCAAGAAAAGATTGCATTGTAAACTTAAAATAAAGCCAGAAAGGTCCAATATCAAAATAAACATTTAATCAACTGAAAAAGATTCTAACTACGTAGAGTTAAAAACGCAAAAGAAGCCCTAGAGTACGCAGCAGGGAGCAAGAAAACACTGTAGATAATCTCTTCAGTGATAGCTCATTCCTATGTAGGTTTCTACTCTCTACCTAAAATACATAAAAATCCATTGAGTGTTCGACCTATAATAGCCTCTATTAATACCCCTACTGAAAATATTGCAAATTATTTGACTGACATTTTGACCAAAGCTTATGAATTTGATAATGAATATTACATTAGAGATTCTTTTCATGTTAATTCACAATTTAATGGAATGCAGTTACCTGAAGGGTATGTTATTGTCAGCTTGGATGTGGTATCTTTGTTCAGTAATGTGTACTTAAACGTTTGCATTGATGCAATCAGTAAAAAATGGGACTTAGTTTCTGGGCATTGCAGCATCAGTTTAGAAACTTTTATAAAATTATTAACGTTGTTGTTTGACAACAATTATTTCTCCTTTAACAATACATTTTACAAACAAACTTTTGGAACTCCTATGGGTAGCCCTATTTCACCTATTTTAGCTAACTATGTCATGGACTATATATTAGATACTATAACTTATGTCCTACCTTACAAACTATTTTTTATAAAAAAGTATGTTGACGACATTATTGCAGCGTTACCCAAAAATGAGGTAAATGAAGTGTTGTGGTATTTCAATAGTTTTAATCCATACATTCAATTTACATTGGAAAAAGAGGATGACCATTGCTCGATACCTTTCCTCGATACAAGGGTGATTCGTAATGGCTCTCACTTGATCGTTGATTGGTATAGAAAACCAATGAGTTCTGGTAGATACCTCAACTATTGTTCGTACCATAAATACTCAATGAAGGTAAATCTAGTAAAAGAAATGAAAAATCGTATCTTAAAAATAAGTGACAGTAGCTTCCATAACAAAAACCTTAAGATCCTATACAACCTTTTCCTTGATAATTCATATCCCAGAAGTCTTTTGAATAAATTGTTGTTTAGCACAACTAATGCCCTAACTAATACAAATATTGACATTAGTGGTAATACTACACCTGTTGCTGCAACGCTTGCAAACGGTGCCACACCTGTAAATTTAAAATATGTCTCTTTACCTTATATAAGGGATATCACACATAAGCTTAGTAGAATATTTAAACCATTAAACAATATAAAAATTGCTTACAAGACGGTTCTCACAGTCAATTCTATATTTTCTAAAATTAAAGATAGGACACCAACGCTGTCCTTGACAGATGTTGTCTATAGTATTCCTTGTGGTGGTTGTGATAAAATATATATTGGTCAAACATCTAGAAAGCTAAAAGACCGTATAACCACCCATAGGTCTGACTGCAGACTGCATCCCGAGAGGAGTGCATTAGGGGAACACGTTATAAACAATGATCATGTAATAGATTATAACAATGTTAGAGTTTTGGACCGGGAGAGTAACACTGTTAAGAGGCTTTTTCTGGAGATGGCTCACATATGCCAAAATAAAAATTCAATGAATCATAGATCTGATATTGGACATCTAAATCAAATGTTTTCATATTTACTTTTTATTGATGTTGAAAAACGTGACCATGATATCTCTCTTGATTTTTAAATACATATTGCGGATTCACTTGCACCCCTGTTGCGTGGTGACAGATCACAGGGTCTCTATTTGGTCTCATTAGCCAAAGGTCTCATTAGCCAATTTTTTTAAATAAAAATTAGAGTCCCCTACCCTGTCATTAGGTACAGTTGTGGTGTTATGTGTTGCAAATCAATTTTCAAACTCTTTTAAGTTGACATTACCCTTTTTTGAAATTCGTTTCCCTTTTCTTAATTATATGAGTTAATACAATGAGATTATATAATAAAATTTTCTTTAATTGGTTTAATTGGGATTTATAAAAATACATAATGTTACAGATGAGTATCCAGTTGTTGCACCTTGGCTCTTTTCGGATGGACTGATATGGTAAGGAACCCCAGATGGTCTCATTAGCCATTGGTCTCATTAGCCTATAATGGGGATCTTCTTGCCTTGTCTGTTCTTCTGTTGGGACTTTTGGTGTTGCATTGGGTCCTCTGTTGAACAATTTTGTTCTAAAATTAAATTGTAATACTTTTTTGTTATATAAATACCTTTTCTTTAATTATTACAATTCATGTTACACATTAACAAATTCTAAGTCTTCAACTTACATTTGTTCATAAGTCTTTATAATTGATATATATATATATATATATTGAATCATTTATTTTGATGTTGTACTTGTAATAATTTCAACTGCTTTGACCTTGGCATTTCAATCTTCTCTTCCGCTTCAGTTCCTGTGGCCTGATACGATGAGTTGGTTGCTAAATTGGTCTCATTAGCCAAACATCAACTCATTCGTTTTATGGTCCTTGTGTTCTGTGGTGTGTTGGGGATCGCAATGTCACTCTCGGAGCATTAATATTAAGTTGAACTTTAACCTTTAACCTATTCTGTTTTACCACGTGGCATCATTACCACATTCAACCGGTGGAATGTAATAATGATAATAATTTATATAATGTGTGTTTTACGGTGAAATGTTTTCTTGTTGGAAGTTTTTAATAACTACAATTCACGAAGAAAAGGTTTTTTAACATGTTTTGTGCTGTTTTTTTTTTAATGATTTTAACATCTTGGATGATACAATCTCAATAAGTTGTAAGTTTCAAATTAATTTAAGTATACATTTTATATAATATGTTAACAATATTGTAGCTCCCTGATGATGGTTATAATCATAACCGAAAGCTTGGAATAAATAACTTAAAAGAGTACTCTTTCATTATTGCTGCAAACCCAAGAAACTTACAAGTTATTTCCTAACGGTCAGCAAAGACTCCTGGTCTTTTTATCTTCAGGTATGGGTTATTACCAGCACATTCGAGCTACCTATGGGGCCTCATTAGTTATAAAAATGAAAACCTGGTCCAGAGTTAATTTGAAATTAGCAAGAGAACACAACAGAAAATGTTTCCTACTCAAATGCCGAAAACTAGGACTCACACCTCCACACATTAAACACACTACACAACCAGTACAGAATCTACTACACAGACAAGACATTTACAACATACAGGATAAACAATTTAGGTTAGGAAACAAGCTTTTAAGTCTTGAAATTAGTAGTAATCATAAACTTATTTTAAAGTTAGAGTCAATTAAGAGTTCTCTCAAATCAGAAATTTTAACACTTACAAGTAGAGATGTTTTTGATCACTTTTCTAGTTTTCAGCACAGATCTTATAATAGAGTTTTTCATAATGTCAAATCAAAAAATTTAAGAAAACTTGACAATCTTATCAATGAAGAATTGAATCAAAATCTTAAAACTAATCCTAGATGGATAAATAATCTTTCGAACAATATTATACCAGAAGACATTATGAAATTTCTATCTTTGGGTCCTAAATTTAGTATTGAACCTCAGATTTCTTCTGATATCTCCATTAAAAGAGTTTTGGCAGATGTTGATTATATATTGTCTGATATTAATGATGCTGACACCAGGAACATCATTACAGCAAGAACTGTTAATGTCATAACAAATTCAGTTAATAATCGTAAAGCAAATAACTCAATTTTCAGAATGTTATATTTTAAAACAAAAAAATTCTTAAAAGAAAATCCAAACTTAATAGTCACTAGGTCTGATAAAGGTGGTGTAACTGTCATTCTCGATAAACAACAATACATAGAGTTATCAGAATCAATTATTAAAAATGATAATTCATATATTGAATTAAATAGGGACCCCACCTCTACTATTCAACAAAAATGTAACAGATATATAAAATCCTTATTTGACAAAAAAGAAATTGATGATACGGCAAAAAAGAAATTATCTTGCTATAATGGTGTTGCTGGAAAATTCTACTCTCTACCTAAAATACATAAAAATCCATTGAGTGTTCGACCTATAATAGCCTCTATTAATACCCCTACTGAAATTATTGCAAATTATTTGACTGACATTTTGACCAAAGCTTATGAATTTGATAATGAATATTACATTAGAGATTCTTTTCATGTTAATTCACAATTTAATGGAATGCAGTTACCTGAAGGGTATGTTATTGTCAGCTTGGATGTGGTATCTTTGTTCAGTAATGTGTACTTAAACGTTTGCATTGATGCAATCAGTAAAAAATGGGACTTAGTTTCTGGGCATTGCAGCATCAGTTTAGAAACTTTTATAAAATTATTAACGTTGCTGTTTGACAACAATTATTTCTCCTTTAACAATACATTTTACAAACAAACTTTTGGAACTCCTATGGGTAGCCCTATTTCACCTATTTTAGCTAACTATGTCATGGACTATATATTAGATACTATAACTTATGTCCTACCTTACAAACTATTTTTTATAAAAAAGTATGTTGACGACATTATTGCAGCGTTACCCAAAAATGAGGTAAATGAAGTGTTGTGGTATTTCAATAGTTTTAATCCATACATTCAATTTACATTGGAAAAAGAGGATGACCATTGCTCGATACCTTTCCTCGATACAAGGGTGATTCGTAATGGCTCTCACTTGATCGTTGATTGGTATAGAAAACCAATGAGTTCTGGTAGATACCTCAACTATTGTTCGTACCATAAATACTCAATGAAGGTAAATCTAGTAAAAGAAATGAAAAATCGTATCTTAAAAATAAGTGACAGTAGCTTCCATAACAAAAACCTTAAGATCCTATACAACCTTTTCCTTGATAATTCATATCCCAGAAGTCTTTTGAATAAATTGTTGTTTAGCACAACTAATGCCCTAACTAATACAAATATTGACATTAGTGGTAATACTACACCTGTTGCTGCAACGCTTGCAAACGGTGCCACACCTGTAAATTTAAAATATGTCTCTTTACCTTATATAAGGGATATCACACATAAGCTTAGTAGAATATTTAAACCATTAAACAATATAAAAATTGCTTACAAGACGGTTCTCACAGTCAATTCTATATTTTCTAAAATTAAAGATAGGACACCAACGCTGTCCTTGACAGATGTTGTCTATAGTATTCCTTGTGGTGGTTGTGATAAAATATATATTGGTCAAACATCTAGAAAGCTAAAAGACCGTATAACCACCCATAGGTCTGACTGCAGACTGCATCCCGAGAGGAGTGCATTAGGGGAACACGTTATAAACAATGATCATGTAATAGATTATAACAATGTTAGAGTTTTGGACCGGGAGAGTAACACTGTTAAGAGGCTTTTTCTGGAGATGGCTCACATATGCCAAAATAAAAATTCAATGAATCATAGATCTGATATTGGACATCTAAATCAAATGTTTTCATATTTACTTTTTATTGATGTTGAAAAACGTGACCATGATATCTCTCTTGATTTTTAAATACATATTGCGGATTCACTTGCACCCCTGTTGCGTGGTGACAGATCACAGGGTCTCTATTTGGTCTCATTAGCCAAAGGTCTCATTAGCCAATTTTTTTAAATAAAAATTAGAGTCCCCTACCCTGTCATTAGGTACAGTTGTGGTGTTATGTGTTGCAAATCAATTTTCAAACTCTTTTAAGTTGACATTACCCTTTTTTGAAATTCGTTTCCCTTTTCTTAATTATATGAGTTAATACAATGAGATTATATAATAAAATTTTCTTTAATTGGTTTAATTGGGATTTATAAAAATACATAATGTTACAGATGAGTATCCAGTTGTTGCACCTTGGCTCTTTTCGGATGGACTGATATGGTAAGGAACCCCAGATGGTCTCATTAGCCATTGGTCTCATTAGCCTATAATGGGGATCTTCTTGCTTTGTCTGTTCTTCTGTTGGGACTTTTGGTGTTGCATTGGGTCCTCTGTTGAACAATTTTGTTCTAAAATTAAATTGTAATACTTTTTTGTTATATAAATACCTTTTCTTTAATTATTACAATTCATGTTACACATTAACAAATTCTAAGTCTTCAACTTACATTTGTTCATAAGTCTTTATAATTCATATATATATATATATTGTAATGTTTAAATATTTGACAATAGTATAATGATTAAAATATCAACAGAAGTTGTTTAATTTAACTAAATCCAATAATTTTAATCATATTGTATTATTTTATTGTATATTTTGTGTATTTGTAAGAAAATGTTAAGTTGGAAATTATTTTATTATATAATGTATCGATATTATATCTAGTACTTAGTAGAAACTTCGCGAAAATTGATTATATAATGTGTAAAAAAAGGACAGATAATGTGTAAAAAGGAGACAGATATATTTTACTATATTTTATTCTGGAATTATCGATGATAGACAAAGCGAGTATGTCTAGTCATAAATATGAAAGAAAGAGATACACATATTCTTTCCAGAAATGTCTAAACCATAGAACAAAAACGAAGATTCTAGAAATTTTGAAAACCTATAAAAGACTGAACAGAGGTCGTTAAGAAGGAAGTATATAATTGGTAGTCAGACATTGAAGATCTGAGTGTGAATAGTCAATTTGAAGAAACAGTTTTTTTAAAAGAGTTGATTATTGGAAGTCAAAGAGAGATCAGTGAATGTGAACAGTCAGTTAAAAAGTGAACAAACAGTTTTTAAAGTACTTATAATAAAGTGATGTTAAAAATACAAAGTAAAACAAAGTGCCATATAAGTGACGTTGAAAACTAAACAAAAGTGAAATTAAAATATTTTCGGTTCATGTAAAAAAGGAAGAGTACTTACTATTACAAATAAAACTAAAGGAACTGTAATCCATCAACACTAAATTTGAGGAACAGACAAAGAACAATAATTACACAAGAAACTAATCGTTTAACAACACTTCAGTTCACCAAAATCGCAAATACCACGTATCACTTCGTTCGTCTCCGTTTCTTCATAGGTCACCTACAGATTTTTCCACCAATCAGGAAACAGGACTTTACATATCAAGGTCAGATAAAATTGTAATTTATTAAAAAAAAAAAATTTTGTAGTAGTTAGTTGAATTTTATAAGTTAAAAAAAAACAAAAACAAAGGAATTTACTTGATATTTAATAATTAGTGTATTTGATAATCTTACTTGCTATCACATAAACAATATTGGTTAGTTTAACTTAATTCACATCAAGTAAGTTCTTTTATAATTACTTAAGGCCTTTCTTTTTAATATTTTTTTTTAATTAGTTTCATTATTAAACTTTCAACATTACTGTTTTAATTTAAATATTTTATAATAAATTTATAATTATAATTAATCAATTTTCTTCATATACCTTCTACCTAATAACCCAATAGAAACTAGCATAACCAAACACCCCCTGAGAAAAAGATCTTGTTGCTATTAGTACATTTAAATAAGTAATATCAATCTAATAAATAAATCAATAAACTTTCTCTCTAATCATAAAATATTCATTACAAGTGGCGCCCAACGTGGGGCCAGTTTCTGTTGGAAAATTAGGTATTCATTCAAACAATTTCTGTTGAAAAATAGTAACTAGACAATTTAATATTAAACAATAGGAAGGTTTTTTTTTTAAAGACAACATAATAAGATATTTTATTAAGATTAACATACATTTTGCATTTATTTTAACATAAGTGCAATTTTATTTTATCATAATAACACAACCAAATATCTAATAAAATAAATTATTTTACTAAATATTGAAACAATAAATAACAAAAATGGAATCCAGAAAGACATTAAAAGACCTAAGTCTATCAGAACTTAAAAATGAGTTAGAAATCAGAAATTTAAATACTGAAGGATCTAGAGAAACATTAATAGAAAGACTTCAGGAAGTACTAGAAGAAGAGGGAATAAATCCTGAAGAATACATATTTCAAACAGAAGAACAGTCAACTAGTACACAAGCACAACAAACTATGGAAAGAGGTGGTTTTGTCTGTAACAGATATGATAGTGTAGAAAAACATAAAGAAACAAAAGACAATGGTGTACAATTGATGGATATGATGAAACAAATACTGGAAAAGATGGACATTTAAAATCAACAGCACAAGAAGAGTGTAGAAGAATTAGGAAATAAAATTGAAAATACACAGAAACAAATAAAAAAGGATATGGAACAACTTAATCAAACTATGATAGAAGAAATAAAGGAAGACATTAAAAACCAGTTCCAAAATGAAGAGGAAATTTTTAAAGATGATATTGTAGAAATACAAACAAACATTAAAAATGAGCAAGATAGAATACTAGAAGACAAACGGATAGTAGATGAAAAAGATGTAAATAATAATGATGAAAACATTGACTCGAAGAAAGCATTAGAAGATGATAAAAATGAAACTGTAGTAGAAAAAGAAATTATCTCCAATAAACTTACTGATCAAAACAAAAATAATGAAATTGAAACAAAAACAGAAATTAATATAATTGAGACAGAAGATAGTAATATGAAAGTTATAAGGAACATAAACCTACTTGAAAAAGTTTTAAGAAACATAGATACTATTAATATACATAAAAATAGTTTAATCAAGGAATTCCTATACAAGAAAAATATAATATTTAAAGAATATTTAAAACTTAACTTAATAAAGGATAAGACAAAAGAAAATACACAAGAGGAAATATGGTCTAAGAAACTTCAACATAATTTAAACAATGACAATAAGATAATAGCACAATCTACATATAACCCAATTTTAGATAACTATAATGTAATAAAAAAACAAGAGGATTTAAAAACATGGACAAATAAACAAAAATATAAAATGAGACTAGATAATGAAAACACAATAAAAGTACAACCAAAATATGAACCAAGAATAAACTATTTTAACTTATTAAATATAACAGAAGAAACACAAATGAGAACAAATAAACAAGAATATAATTTAAGAATTAAAAATAATAATAGACTTATTGGATTATTACAATACAACACAACTTCAAATAACTATAACAATAAAAATTACATAATAAATCAGAAGATATACCAAAAGATAATTACAACATCAATTAAAGATAATAAACGAAATTGGAAAGTAAGAAAGAAAAGAAACTAGATAAAGAGTCTTCACATGTGTACATAGTAGTATAGGAAATAGATATAAGATATAGAATTAAGATTGTTAGTATAGTAACTATAATAGTAAATGTTATTAATATGGCAACCACAACATTAAAATAAGCAAAAAACTACATTAACAATAAGATAAAAAATTAAAACAATAATAAAACTCCTAAGGCAACAACTTTGACATCATGATTTTGAGAAAAATGCTGCATCGGTGACAAAACATCTTTCATATATGGTACAAGTAAGTTTATGGATTTATCTAAAATATTACCTGAAAAAAGGAAAATAAAACTAATTAATAAATCACTCTAAATCAAACTAAGTAAAAGAATAACTAATGATCTATTGGATATATGAAAACATAAATATTCAAAAAACATTAGTAGGTATAATAATTGTTCGAATAATAGAAATTAACAATAATTATAAAACTAATTTGATCAATACAAAACTAATTTAAAACAATGAAACTATAGCATCAATTCTATAAATAAAACAAAATACCTGACTACATATAAGAAATATAAAGTTTAATATTAATTGGTATGATGATACAAACAAATATAAAATATTAGAAGATAAGTACTTGGAGAACAGTGTAAATAAGAGTTATTAAGGAACTAGAGGTATAAATGGAAATGAATATGATTTATTTGTGGAAGATACACGAGTGTGTATAAGATGAAATGATATAAAATGTTTATTGATGATGATTTAAGAAGGTATAAAGATTATATGATGAATATGAAATGATAAGTATAAGATTATGATAATTGTATGTATAGTAGAAGAAAGATGATGTGATAAGAAGTTGATAGTTGAGGGAAATATATTATAATCTATTTACAAAATACTCCAAGTAATATAATGAAACAAAATGATGACAATTTTAAACTTTAAAGCTATAAATTGCCTATATATGGGAACCAATTAATTTAAACATAATATAAACAATTGAAAGAAATAATAATATTATACAATTTAACAAGAATAAACTATATAATCCAATAAATAGTTTCATTGGAGGAAAACATACTTAATAAATTTAAATTGTAAACAACAGATACAAATAAGTAAAAGAAGTTAAGAACTAACAACACTTAGACAAGATGATAAAATATCTATTAAAACCGAACGCCGTCCCTGAACGATATGTTGCTGGGAAACAGAAAAAAAATATTAAGAAAAGATAGTGCTTGTCATAAAATAAATACAGTCAGTCGCTTTTGTACGCTCTGTGGGTTTATTTTAATTATAAATATATATAGATCGGTTTGGTATAAACTTAAGTCATTGTTTCTTCAATTATATATAAATTAGTGTGTCTACGGTTTTAACAGTGCAGCGGTGGGATAATACACGCTCTATCCGAAAAGACTTGTTGTTTTGTAGTGTTAGCATTTTTTTTATTAAGTATAGTAGAAGGATATTCTTGGATTTAGTTTTTTTTCGGCTGTTTGGTTCATCTGGTGGGCAAAACTGTGACGATGGGTAAAAGAAGGCAAGGTAGCTCTACTAGTTCTACGTCTAGTAGATCGAGTTCCTCGTCTTCTAGTAGTGACTGTGCCGGACGTTACAAACGGAAACATAGGAAGCACAGAAAAATGACTCCAGCAAATAAGTTGCGTACAAAGAGTTATACACCACCCAGAGAAACTACAAATAGTCAGCCTAAACATAAGCGCAATAGATTATTGGATACTGCTAAAAGAGTGAGCAGTTCCAGTTGTGCTTCTGTGGTACAAGAAACACAGGATGCACAGAAAAGAATAAAAGAGCTAGAAGATTTAGTCAACCAGCTTTTGGAGAAGGATAACGTAACAAGGGTATCCATAAAGCCTGACTGCATCCCGGAGTTTTCATGTAAAGAAAATGAAAACTGCTGTAAATGGCTGGACAAAATAGATCAGTTAGCTGATATAAATAGGTGGGACGAAAAGACTACCATTTACCATATGCAGTCCAGACTAGGGGGATTAGCGAAGAACTGGTACAACAGCCTTGAGAATTACAAGCACTCTTGGGCAGAATGGAAGAATCTATTAATCCAAGCGTTTCCTGATCGTCAAGATTATCCAACTGCTCTTAAGAATCTCATACATAGGTTAAAGCGAGCGAACGAGACGTGGACTGAATATTATTTTGCCAAAACTCAATTGCTTCGACAATGCGATATTACTGGCAGAAATGCCGTGGCGATGATCATTGACGGAATACCGGATAGTACCATACAATCGGGAGCAAAAGTAGGAAAATACACTACCCCAGAGAGTTTGTATTCTGATTACTTGTCCACGTTAACTGGAGCTACATCGAATGACCAAAAGCCGTATCATTATCATAGTAATAAAAGACCCGATAAGCCAGCTAACCAAAACCAAGCTGAGATTAGATCTGAAGTTAGGAAGAGTTTACCAAGGGGAAAATGTTTTAACTGTAAGCAGTATGGACACATTCAGAAAGATTGTCCAGCACCCAAGGTAGAATGTTCTATATGCAAAAAGTTGGGACATAGGGCCGAAAGTTGCTATAGAAATAAAAATAAGCCATCGCAAACACGAAGTGCTTTGGTATGCCATACAAAACCATCGGAAAGTAACGGATATTTTGTCAATTGTACAATAAACGCACATAATATTCAAGGATTTATTGACTCGGGATGTAAGGTAGTTATAATCCGTCAAAGAGATGCCAAAAACGTTGGACTCATTTGGGAAGAGACTGATATGTGCTTGAAGGGTTACGGAGGATGTTTAACAAAAACTTTAGGAATGTCCCAGGTGAAATTACAGGTGGATTTATTTGAAGCTACGGTTTCCATTTTTGTGGTAATGGATCATCTACAGACAATGCCTTTATTAATCGGTAGATCGGTACTTGACAAAACGGATGCTGTAACTGTTGTTCGAAATGGTGGTGTACGGCTATTTAACTCAGAAATGGCGCAATTACCTGAAGTAGATAAATTACCTCCACAAAAATTATGTTTGAGAGCAAAAGAAGATGTGAAAATACCGCCAAATCATGTGGGTATAATCCACTGTAATTCTAACACGGACTATACTGGGAATATTTTTGTGGATATCCGTAAGTGGTATGGACCAGCAAGAGAGTGTGTAATACCGAGCTGTGTGACTTCCTCATTGAATTCTAAGCTGCCTGTACTCAACTTGTCAGAAAATACTTTATCCGTAAAGCAAGGACAGATTGTAGCACGTGGTGTCCCATGCAATGAAGAAAAATTAGGGGTGAGTGTAAATAAAGTTGACCGTATTAGTTTGCCAAAATTTTCTTTAGATGATATAAAATGTTGTGTAGCTGATGACACATCAGATGCTGATTTAAATAAGATTTTGTCATTAATTAATAAATATAGGGAGTGTTTCGCACAAAATATTAATGAGTTGAATGAAATAAAGAATTCCAAAATGACTATAAATCTTTTGGATGATAAACCTGTGACATACAGGCCATATCGCCTGTCATTTAGCGAAAGAGATAAAGTGCGAGAAATTGTTAACGGACTGTTGAGTGCTCAAATTATACAAGAGTCAAATTCACCATATGCAAGTCCAATCGTCCTAGTTAAAAAGAAAAATGGGGAAACTAGAATGTGCGTCGATTACCGTGCCTTGAACGCTAAAACAATTAGGGATTGTTATCCACTTCCCAGGATTGACGAACATTTAGAAAGATTAAAAGAATGCAAGTACTTTACTACACTTGATATGGCTAGTGGGTATCACCAAATTAAAATGGCAGAAGAATCTAGGCATAAGACTGCATTCGTAACACCTGACGGCCAATACGAATACTTGAGGATGCCATTCGGATTGGTCAATGCACCTGCTGTTTTCCAAAGAACAATCAATCAAATACTGGGCTCCATGAGGTTCACAACGGCTTTGGCATACATGGACGACATACTTGTACCCTCTCCGAATATATCGAGTAGACTAATCGCCTTGGGGGATGTGCTAGAAACATTCAAGAACGCAGGAGTATCATTGCGTCTAAATAAGTGTCAATTTTTCCAGAAGAGTATTAACTATCTAGGTCAGGAAATTAGTGCCGAAGGTATAAGGCCCAGCACTACAAAAATTAATGCGGTTAAGGAATTTCCTGTACCAAAGAATGTACATCAAATACGTCAAATGTTTTGCACAGATAGCACGACCATTGACGTCGTTAACAAAGAAAGACGTTCCTTTTGAGTGGGGAGCAGAACAGCAAAAAGCATTTGACAAATTAAAAGAAACTTTAATGGAAAGGCCAGTGTTAGCAATATATGATCCCAAATTTAAGACGGAGGTTCATACAGATGCCTCAAAATTTGGACTTGGTGGTATACTGCTTCAGGAACAAAAAGATAGACGGTTGAAACCCGTTCTATATTTTAGCCGTCAGACATCAAAAGAAGAGCAAAAGTTTCATTCCTACGAATTAGAAACTTTAGCTGTAATTAATAGTTTACAACAATTTCGAGTATATCTGATTGGAATAAAATTCACAGTGGTTACGGATTGCAGTGCCCTCAGAACAGCTATGACTAAGCGCGACCTGATTCCTAGGATCGCAAGGTGGTGGCTAACCGCACAAGAGTTTGATTTTGACGTAGAATACCGTGCAGGAACAAGAATGGGACATGTTGACGCATTGAGTCGAAATCCTGTCAGCATACCTGAGAAAAGTAGTAAAGTGCATAATATTATGGATGCCTTCCAAGTGGACATCAGCAACGATGACTGGGTTTTAGCTGTACAAATGAAAGACGATCAATGCAAATATATTTACGATATACTTCAGAATAAACCCAATAATCCAGAGGGAAAGCAAATACACATTGATTATGAGATTAGTAATAACAAGTTGTATAGAAAAACAGCAAATGGACTAAGATGGTACGTTCCTAAAGCGGCGAGACGAGTAGTTACAATGTATCACCATGACAATAACGGTCATTTTGCAACTGAGAAGACCATGAAGTTAATAAGTAACAAATATTGGTTTCCACGTATGAGGAAGTATGTGAAACGATATATCTCAGCATGTTTAGAATGTGCATATAATAAAGCACCAGCCGGTAAGAAGGAGAGGTTTCTACATCCAATTGAGAAGGTTCCGATTCCATTGGACACTATGCATATCGACCACTTAGGACCTTTTGTTAAAAGTACAAAGGGAAACTCCTATTTGTTTGTAGCAGTAGATGCCTTCACTAAGTTTCTCTGGATAAAAGCAGTGAATAGTACGAAAACTAGACCAGTGATAAACTTTCTAGAAGATGTTTTTGGAATTTTTGGCGTATCAAAACGAATAATATGTGATAGAGGATCTAGCTTTACGAGCGATGCCTTTATCAGGTTTACCAAGGACCTATCAATACAAGTCGTGTACAACGCAACGGCTACACCCCGAGCTAATGGGCAAGTGGAACGTTTCAATAGAACTCTGCTTAATTCAATCTCAACCAGTCATGAAGATGAGAGAAAATGGGATCAATCGTTAGGTTCTATTGCATTCGCCATTAATTCTGCTCCAAATGAGACGACAGGGAAAAGTCCCTATCAATTAATGCTTGGCTACACACCCAGGGGAATGAAAGATTCATTCCTAAGTATGGCTGTAGTCCAGGATGAAGTAGATATGGATCTCACAAATTCCAGAAAAGACGCTGGAATGAAGATAAAACAAATGCAAGTGAAGCAGAAGGCTCGTTTCGATGCTAAAAGAAAGCAATGTCATGAGTATAGTGTAGGTGATTTGGTTTTGTTACGCAAAACGAATTTGGCAAATGATGGTAAAAGCCAAAAGTTAGTGCCAAAGTATAATGGTCCCTACAAGATAAAGAAAGTCCTGGATCTTGACAGATATGTTGTCGAAGATCTGCCAGGTTCAACGCGTGCACGTAAGAAATACCTAGGTATCAGCTCTGTTGAAAGAATGAAACCGTTTAAGGCTGCCTACGAAAGTGATAGCAAAACGGAATCTGAAAGTGAATAAGCTGAAAAGCAGCTTGATAAAGAAAGCTAAAAGTAGCTTGCTCACATTATTTATGTTTATTAGTTTTGTCTTGTTAGTTTATAATGAAAAGAGGGAAATGATTGATGACGAAGATGTATGCGCAGCATCCAAGTCTTCTTGATTTCCTTCACACGTAAAAGTACGATTACATTAATTTTATTGTTCTAATTTACAGATGAGTTTTCCGGGACGGAAAATGGGTAGCATGGCCGACTAAAACCGAACGCCGTTCCTGAACGATATGTTGCTGGGAAACAGAAAAAAAATATTAAGAAAAGATAGTGCTTGTCATAAAATAAATACAGTCAGTCGCTTTTCTACGCTCTGTGGGTTTATTTTAATTATAAATATATATAGATCGGTTTGGTATAAACTTAAGTCATTGTTTCTTCAATTATATATAAATTAGTGTGTCTACGGTTTTAACACTATTAAGATCAATACTTACTTAGAGTGATTGAGTTAAGAAAAGAAAAACAATCTTATTTATATGCAGTTCAAAACCATATCAAATATAATGTTAAAATGTTGCTGTTTATTCAAGAAAATAAATAATTTAAAAAAAAATCTTCAGATGCAGATATTTTCAAAATCCTAAAACATATAAAGATGATATTTAGATCAACTTAACATAACATATTAATTAAAGCATACACAAATTTAATTTGCAGTTAATAAACAGATGATTTTAAAATTTGACATTTGATTTGATCATAGAACACGGAACAGTAAGAATGAGTCTTCTTCGTTTTTATAAAAGGTTCACAAAACAAAATTTTGTACCTTGGTTAGTATAAAAAAATATTGTATAATATACTTAGAATTTAAAAATGTTTAACAGATTATTTAAAAAAATTTCTATATGACTATACAAATATTTTTAAATAATCGGGGGCTGATTGTAATGTTTAAATATTTGACAATAGTATAATGATTAAAATATCAACAGAAGTTGTTTAATTTAATTAAATCCAATAATTTTAATCATATTGTATTATTTTATTGTATATTTTGTGTATTTGTAAGAAAATGTTAAGTTGGAAATTATTTTATTATATAATGTATCGATATTATATCTAGTACTTAGTAGAAACTTCGCGAAAATTGATTATATAATGTGTAAAAAAAGGACAGATAATGTGTAAAAAGGAGACAGATATATTTTACTATATTTTATTCTGGAATTATCGATGATAGACAAAGCGAGTATGTCTAGTCATAAATATGAAAGAAAGAGATACACATATTCTTTCCAGAAATGTCTAAACCATAGAACAAAAACGAAGATTCTACCACGTATCACTTCGTTCGTCTCCGTTTCTTCATAGATCACCTACAGATTTTTCCACCAATCAGGAAACAGGACTTTACATATCAAGGTCAGATAAAATTGTAATTTATTAAAAAAAAAAAAATTTTGTAGTAGTTAGTTGAATTTTATAAGTTAAAAAAAAACAAAAACAAAGGAATTTACTTGATATTTAATAATTAGTGTATTTGATAATCTTACTTGCCATCACATAAACAATATTGGTTAGTTTAACTTAATTCACATCAAGTATTTTTTTTTATAATTACTAAAGGCCTTTCTTTTTAATATTTTTTTTTAATTAGTTTCATTATTAAACTTTTAACATTACTGTTTTAATTTAAATATTTTATAATAAATTTATAATTATAATTAATCAATTTTCTTCATATACCTTCTACCTAATAACCCAATAGAAACTAGCATAACCAAACACCCCCTGAGAAAAAGATCTTGTTGCTATTAGTACATTTAAATAAGTAATATCAATCTAATAAATAAATCAATAAACTTTCTCTCTAATCATAAAATATTCATTACAATATATATTGAATCATTTATTTTGATGTTGTACTTGTAATAATTTCAACTGCTTTGACCTTGGCATTTCAATCTTCTCTTCCGCTTCAGTTCCTGTGGCCTGATACGATGAGTTGGTTGCTAAATTGGTCTCATTAGCCAAACATCAACTCATTCGTTTTATGGTCCTTGTGTTCTGTGGTGTGTTGGGGATCGCAATGTCACTCTCGGAGCATTAATATTAAGTTGAACTTTATTCTTTAACCTATTCTGTTTTACCACGTGGCATCATTACCACATTCAACCGGTGGAATGTAGAGTCAATTCCATAAATAACGCGACAGCTCAAGTAAAATTCGGCAATGTGGGGTATTCGCCGACGATCTCCGATCGGCGCGCGCCGCAGCGCAGTCGAAGAATTCTAGTAGAACAATTGCTAAGCGGATTCCGTGTGCGGTGTTTCTTATTCCCAGCGGCAGCTGGGCCACTGGAATCTATTTCTCGAACTGGGTAATCGCTAGCGTTCGAGTCGACGGTAAAGATAGGTGGGAAAACCGGAGATGTCGCTATAATTTTGGAATCAACTCTAATAATGATAATAATTTATATAATGTGTGTTAGCATTTATTTTAAAATGTTTATGTTCTATCCTACTTTTGTGTTCTGAGTGGAGAAATGTTCCATGGTAGACACAAAGGGGACTTTGACATTAGACAGAGTTGACAGATGATGTAAGTTATGGTCGAGGTGTACGATGTTATGAAAAATAAAACGAAATTAAGTCGAAAAAGTAAATTTTATTTAAAAATAAACCCAACAAACTTCAGGTGTGGGGTCAAGCCCTATGTGCATAGAAACAACTTTAAACAAATTAGTGAGATTACCAGAATAACCGCAGATCACGAGAAGTGATGAACAAAAAAATAAACGTGGAAGATTTTGAAAGCTTTGCCGAGAACCAGTTAAGAATGAGTACCCCATCAGGCGAAGAAGCCCATAATAGAGCAAACCCAAGCCCTAGTAGTACAGTGAATGTAGGCGGAAATATTGAAGTTTCCCAATTTATGGAAACAATTAATACTTTAATGACACAAAACTCTCAGATGCTGTCCTTATTACATATGAACCAATCTGCTCAAAGTAGTAATTCAGACAATATTAAAAATTTTAATGTTATGCCAGACCTTAGCAAAACAATAGACAACTTTAGTGCAGAAAGAGATTTGAAAAGTGCCGAGCTGTGGCTTCAATCTTTAAAAAGTACAGCTAAGCTGCATAGTTGGCCAGAGCCATTTATTCTTCAAACAGCACAGAGTCATTTAGTAGGTGCCGCAAAGCATTGGTACAATGGGAAAAGGCATAATATTACTAATTGGACAAATTTTGAAGAAGCATTTAGAAAGACATTCATCTTTGAAGACAGTTTAAATGATTTATGGACCAGAATGAATAGAAGAAAACAAGTTTCAGATGAAAGTATCAGTACATATTTTCATGAAAAGGTATCACTATGTAGGTCATTAAATTTAGAATTCAGTGAAACAAAAGAACAGATAGCAATAGGCCTATTATCTGATGAATTATCTACATTCATTTTATCAAAACGACATAATGATGAAGATGACCTGTTCAGAGACATTATGTCATATGAAAGAGTCCATACTGCAAGAGTTAAGCCTGAAGAAAGAGGATTTGAGAAGAAACCTAGAACTATTCAGAAGAAAGAATTTGGCAAGAGGGGACCAAGTCCAAAGAACACTACCCAGAGTGCTTTAAGGTGCTTCAACTGCAACCAGGAAGGTCATGTGCTTGCAAGCTGCCCAAAACCAAGAAGAGAGAAGGGTTCATGCTTTTCATGTGGTAAAATGGACCACAAATATAAGGACTGTCCAAGTAGTAAGTCATCTATGCATGTTATTCAACCATTACATTTTAATCCATACACTTTAGACATTAAAATTTCATTATTAAATGTTAATGATATTGTTGAACATAACTTAGTAGCATTGTTAGATTCCGGCTCCTGTATAAGTATTATAAAAGAGAGATTTTGTAACGAATACTTACCTTATGTTGGAAATCAGACTTTCACAGGCATCAATGGGTCTAAGTTAGATATTTTGGGAACTTTTGAGCCTACAACAATTTTAGATAAAGACTTAAAAATTAAAGTAAAATATTATGTTGTACCAGACAACACCATGTCATTTCCAGTAATTTTAGGTAGAGACTTTATGTCTCTGGAGTCACTTAAAATTTCTTTTAAACAAAATTCTGTCTTGGTAGAAAAAGCAGAACCTGAGTGTAGTGATTCAGAAGTCAATGAAATAATGCTCATTTGTTATGACAATCCAAAAGACAATCACTTAGATAATCTCAATATTAACAAAAATCTTAACTTTAAAGACTCCAATAGACTTAGAGATTTGTTTGTAACTAAATATATTGAACCTGAAAGACCTCTGAAGCCTAAAGTTAATTATGAATTCAAAATTTCTGTTGTTCCTAATCACACACCATTTTATTATAGGCCCAGGCGTCTTTCTCAATTTGAAAAAAGTAAAGTTTTAGAAATTACCAATGACTTGTTAGAACAAGGTATCATTAGGAAAAGTAATTCAGAGTATAGTAGCCCAATTGTTTTAGTACCCAAAAAGAATGACCATAGTTTAAGAATGTGTGTAGACTATCGACAACTCAATAAAATAACCTTAAGAGACAACTTTCCTCTCCCACTAATCGAGGACCAGTTAGATCAGATCAAGGATAAGAAATATTTTACTTTATTAGATTTAAAGAGTGCATTCCATCATTTAACAGTTGAACAATCCTCAATTAAATATACATCCTTCGTTACACCAACAGGCCAATTTGAGTACACTAAAATGCCTTTTGGCTTAAAAAATAGCCCAGCAGCCTTTATGCGTTATATCCACCTAATATTTACAGATTTACTTAATGAGAATAAAGTTTTGATTTATATTGATGATATTTTAGTCCCTAGTGCGACTGTTCAAGAAAATTTAGATATTCTTAGTAAAATTTTTGACTTATTAGTTGAGAACAAATTAACTTTAAGACTAGACAAGTGTTATTTCCTACAGACCGAAATTACTTACCTAGGTTATATAATAACAGAAAATGGTATATGCCCTAATGACAATCACACTGAGGCTATAAGAAATTACCCTGTTCCAAAGAGCACTCATGATGTACAAAAATTTATTGGACTTACTTCTTATTTCAGGAAGTTCATCCCAAACTTTTCAATTATTGCTTCCCCATTATATAACATTTTGAAAAATAATTCAGATTTCAAATTTGGTGAAAATGAATTAACCTCTTTTAATATTTTAAAAGATAAATTATCACAAAAACCAGTACTTTGTATTTATTCCCCTAAAGCAGACACTGAACTGCACTGCGATGCAAGCTCTTTAGGATACGGTTCAATTTTAATGCAGCTTCAAAAGGATGGCAAGATGCATCCTATATTCTTCTTTAGTAAAAGAACAAGTAAAGAGGAATCTAAATATAGCTCTTATGAACTAGAATGCCTTTGCATTATAAATTCATTAAAGAGGTTTTATATCTATCTTCATGGAATCAAATTCAAGATCCTTACTGATTGTGATAGCTTACGGCTAACACTCTCCAAGAAGGATGTTGTGCCCAGAATTATGAGGTGGGTCTTATATTTGGAAAATTTTAATTATGTACTTGAACATAGACCAGGTAAAAAGATGGTGCATGTAGATGCATTGAGCCGTGCTCATAACATAATGATTGTAGAAGATAACACGTTTGAACAAGTACTAGGTATTAAACAAACCAGCGATGAGAAAATTCGGGAATTGAAGAAAGACTTATTGAAAAGAGAACTAGCGTTGTATGAACTCAGAAATGGTCTTGTCTATCGCAAGGAAAAAGGTAAACTATTATTTTACGCTCCAGAGGAAATGGTTCAAAACATCATTAGAACCAGTCATTAAGAAATAGGGCATCTGGGAACAGACAAAGTTTTGGAATATATTAAGCAGACATATTGGTTCCCTAATATGAAGGAGAAGATAAAGGCATATATTCAAAACTGCTTGAAATGTATAATGTTTAATCCTAAACATGGTACAAAAGAAGGACTTTTACACAATATAGGAAAGGGCAATAAACCTTTTAACACCATTCATGCAGATCACTTAGGGCCTTTAGAAAAGACTAAACAACACCATCGCCATATACTTGTAATTATAGATGGGTTTACTAAATTTGTAAAGTTATTCCCTTGCAAATCCACTAGTAGTTCAGAAACAATTAAATACTTAAAAGACTATTTTCATATGTACAGTAAACCAAACCGTTTAATTTCCGACAGGGGCACATGTTTCACTTCTTACGAATTCAAGAGGTTCTTGGATGAATATGACATTAAAGAAACTCTTATTGCCACCGGTGTTCCAAGAGCAAATGGACAAGTTGAAATCATTAACCGAATCATCACACCCATGATTGCAAAGTTATGTGCAAATGCTAACATGTGGGATAAAATCTTATGTGATGTTGAGTTTGCACTGAACAACACTGTGAATTCGACTACTAAAGAAATACCTAGCAAACTTTTGTTCGGGATTACCCAAGTAGGTAAAGTAAAAGATACTGTGAGAAATATAATTTTAAATGAACAACAAACTGATAGGGATCTAGAAAGCGTTAGGAACACAGCAAGTGAACAAATAATTAAACAGCAAGGTTACTCAAAAAGCTATTATGACAAGAAACACAAAGAAGCTAAGGTTTATCGCGTAGGTGATTATGTTGTAATCACAAACCATGAGTCAACGCCAAATGTAAACAAGAAATTAATTCCGAAATTTAAGGGCCCTTACCAAGTAACAGCTGTTTTGCCAAACGATAGATATATTGTTCAGGATATTCCTGATTTTCAGTTAACACAACAACCATATGAGGGCACTGTAGACGCTAACAACATGAAATTATGGTCAAAGTCATAACATTAAATTTCGCGTTTCAACAAATTGAAGCATTTGAAATCAGATTTCCAATATTAAGACGTATTATTAATTAATTAAAGAACTAAATTATTGCATGTATGCCTTCTGATCAACCTATATCTTACTAGGATTTTATGTACCATTATGATTATGTCAAAATTATGTACTATTATGTTCACCTTATGTTTAGATTATGTACTATTATATTCTTATTATGATTATGTCAAAATTATGTACTCTTATGTTCGCTTTATGTTTAGATTATGTACTAATATATTCTCATTATGATTATGTCAAAATTATTTACTCTTATGTTCGCTTCATGTTTAGATTATGTACTATTATGTTCACTTTATGCAACTTATGCCCATGTTATGTATTCTTTGTGTCCTGTTTATGTATCCTTATGTACCATTTATGTACTTCAAGTCAACATTTTGTATTGTTAGGCTGGCTTGTATTATTTTCATATTATGTATTTCTTAACTTTGAGTTATGTTTACGAAAACTTTATGATTAGTCTTAATATGTATTAAACTAATGCGATCGAGGTCGATCTATTTGTCAGATTGGCCGAACTGTTAGCATTTATTTTAAAATGTTTATGTTCTATCCTACTTTTGTGTTCTGAGTGGAGAAATGTTCCATGGTAGACACAAAGGGGACTTTGACATTAGACAGAGTTGACAGATGATGTAAGTTATGGTCGAGGTGTACGATGTTATGAAAAATAAAACGAAATTAAGTCGAAAAAGTAAATTTTATTTTAAAATAAACCCAACATGTGTGTTTTACGGTGAAATGTTTTCTTGTTGGAAGTTTTTAATAACTACAATTCACGAAGAAAAGGTTTTTTAACATGTTTTGTGCTGTTTTTTTTTAATGATTTTAACATCTTGGATGATACAATCTCAATAAGTTGTAAGTTTCAAATTAATTTAAGTATACATTTTATATAATATGTTAACAATATTGTAGCTCCCTGATGATGGTTATAATCATAACCGAAAGCTTGGAATAAATAACTTAAAAGAGTACTCTTTCATTATTGCTGCAAACCCAAGAAACTTACAAGTTATTTCCTAACGGTCAGCAAAGACTCCTGGTCTTTTTATCTTCAGGTATGGGTTATTACCAGCACATTCAAGCTACCTATGGGCCCTCAGTAGTTATAAAAATGAAAACCTGGTCCAGAGTTAATTTGAAATTAGCAAGAGAACACAACAGAAAATGTTTCCTACTCAAATGCCGAAAACTAGGACTCACACCTCCACACATTAAACACACTACACAACCAGTACAGAATCTACTTCACAGACAAGACATTTACAACATACAGGATAAACAATTTAGGTTAGGAAACAAGCTTTTAAGTCTTGAAATTAGTAGTAATCATAAACTTATTTTAAAGTTAGAGTCAATTAAGAGTTCTCTCAAATCAGAAATTTTAACACTTACAAGTAGAGATGTTTTTGATCACTTTTCGAGTTTTCAGCACAGATCTTATAATAGAGTTTTTCATAATGTCAAATCAAAAAATTTAAGAAAACTTGACAATCTTATCAATGAAGAATTGAATCAAAATCTTAAAACTAATCCTAGATGGATAAATAATCTTTCGAACAATATTATACCAGAAGACATTATGAAATTTCTATCTTTGGGTCCTAAATTTAGTATTGAACCTCAGATTTCTTCTGATATCTCCATTAAAAGAGTTTTGGCAGATGTTGATTATATATTGTCTGATATTAATGATGCTGACACCAGGAACATCATTACAGCAAGAACTGTTAATGTCATAACAAATTCAGTTAATAATCGTAAAGCAAATAACTCAATTTTCAGAATGTTATATTTTAAAACAAAAAAATTCTTAAAAGAAAATCCAAACTTAATAGTCACTAGGTCTGATAAAGGTGGTGTAACTGTCATTCTCGATAAACAACAATACATAGAGTTATCAGAATCAATTATTAAAAATGATAATTCATATATTGAATTAAATAGGGACCCCACCTCTACTATTCAACAAAAATGTAACAGATATATAAAATCCTTATTTGACAAAAAAGAAATTGATGATACGGCAAAAAAGAAATTATCTTGCTATAATGGTGTTGCTGGAAAATTCTACTCTCTACCTAAAATACTAAAAATCCATTGAGTGTTCGACCTATAATAGCCTCTATTAATACCCCTACTGAAAATATTGCAAATTATTTGACTGACATTTTGACCAAAGCTTATGAATTTGATAATGAATATTACATTAGAGATTCTTTTCATGTTAATTCACAATTTAATGGAATGCAGTTACCTGAAGGGTATGTTATTGTCAGCTTGGATGTGGTATCTTTGTTCAGTAATGTGTACTTAAACGTTTGCATTGATGCAATCAGTAAAAAATGGGACTTAGTTTCTGGGCATTGCAGCATCAGTTTAGAAACTTTTATAAAATTATTAACGTTGCTGTTTGACAACAATTATTTCTCCTTTAACAATACATTTTACTAACAAACTTTTGGAACTCCTATGGGTAGCCCTATTTCACCTATTTTAGCTAACTATGTCATGGACTATATATTAGATACTATAACTTATGTCCTACCTTACAAACTATTTTTTATAAAAAAGTATGTTGACGACATTATTGCAGCGTTACCCAAAAATGAGGTAAATGAAGTGTTGTGGTATTTCAATAGTTTTAATCCATACATTCAATTTACATTAGAAAAAGAGGATGACCATTGCTCGATACCTTTCCTCGATACAAGGGTGATTCGTAATGGCTCTCACTTGATCGTTGATTGGTATAGAAAACCAATGAGTTCTGGTAGATACCTCAACTATTGTTCGTACCATAAATACTCAATGAAGGTAAATCTAGTAAAAGAAATGAAAAATCGTATCTTAAAAATAAGTGACAGTAGCTTCCATAACAAAAACCTTAAGATCCTATACAACCTTTTCCTTGATAATTCATATCCCAGAAGTCTTTTGAATAAATTGTTGTTTAGCACAACTAATGCCCTAACTAATACAAATATTGACATTAGTGGTAATACTACACCTGTTGCTGCAACGCTTGCAAACGGTGCCACACCTGTAAATTTAAAATATGTCTCTTTACCTTATATAAGGGATATCACACATAAGCTTAGTAGAATATTTAAACCATTAAACAATATAAAAATTGCTTACAAGACGGTTCTCACAGTCAATTCTATATTTTCTAAAATTAAAGATAGGACACCAACGCTGTCCTTGACAGATGTTGTCTATAGTATTCCTTGTGGTGGTTGTGATAAAATATATATTGGTCAAACATCTAGAAAGCTAAAAGACCATATAACCACCCATAGGTCTGACTGCAGACTGCATCCCGAGAGGAGTGCATTAGGGGAACACGTTATAAACAATGATCATGTAATAGATTATAACAATGTTAGAGTTTTGGACCGGGAGAGTAACACTGTTAAGAGGCTTTTTCTGGAGATGGCTCACATATGCCAAAATAAAAATTCAATGAATCATAGATCTGATATTGGACATCTAAATCAAATGTTTTCATATTTACTTTTTATTGATGTTGAAAGACGTGACCATGATATTTCTCTTGATTTTTAAATACATATTGCGGATTCACTTGCACCCCTGTTGCGTGGTGACAGATCACAGGGTCTCTATTTGGTCTCATTAGCCAATTTTTTTAAATAAAAATTAGAGTCCCCTACCCTGTCATTAGGTACAGTTGTGGTGTTATGTGTTGCAAATCAATTTTCAAACTCTTTTAAGTTGACATTACCCTTTTTTAAAATTCGTTTCCCTTTTCTTAATTATATGAGTTAATACAATGAGATTATATAATAAAATTTTCTTTAATTGGTTTAATTGGGATTTATAAAAATACATAATGTTACAGATGAGTATCCAGTTGTTGCACCTTGGCTCTTTTCGGATGGACTGATATGGTAAGGAACCCCAGATGGTCTTATTAGCCATTGGTCTCATTAGCCTATAATGGGGATCTTCTTGCCTTGTCTGTTCTTCTGTTGGGACTTTTGGTGTTGCATTGGGTCCTCTGTTGAACAATTTTGTTCTAAAATTAAATTGTAATACTTTTTTGTTATATAAATACCTTTTCTTTAATTATTACAATTCATGTTACACATTAACAAATTCTAAGTCTTCAACTTACATTTGTTCATAAGTCTTTATAATTGATATATATATATATATATATTGAATCATTTATTTTGATGTTGTACTTGTAATAATTTCAACTGCTTTGACCTTGGCATTTCAATCTTCTCTTCCGCTTCAGTTCCTGTGGCCTGATACGATGAGTTGGTTGCTAAATTGGTCTCATTAGCCAAACATCAACTCATTCGTTTTATGGTCCTTGTGTTCTGTGGTGTGTTGGGGATCGCAATGTCACTCTGGGAGCATTAATATTAAGTTGAACTTTAACCTTTAACCTATTCTGTTTTACCACGTGGCATCATTACCACATTCAACCGGTGGAATGTAATAATGATAATAATTTATATAATGTGTGTTTTACGGTGAAATGTTTTCTTGTTGGAAGTTTTTAATAACTACAATTCACGAAGAAAAGGTTTTTTAACATGTTTTGTGCTGTTTTTTTAATGATTTTAACATCTTGGATGATACAATCTCAATAAGTTGTAAGTTTCAAATTAATTTAAGTATACATTTTATATAATATGTTAACAATATTGTAGCTCCCTGATGATGGTTATAATCATAACCGAAAGCTTGGAATAAATAACTTAAAAGAGTACTCTTTCATTATTGCTGCAAACCCAAGAAACTTACAAGTTATTTCCTAACGGTCAGCAAAGACTCCTGGTCTTTTTATCTTCAGGTATGGGTTATTACCAGCACATTCGAGCTACCTATGGGCCCTCAGTAGTTATAAAAATGAAAACCTGGTCCAGAGTTAATTTGAAATTAGCAAGAGAACACAACAGAAAATGTTTCCTACTCAAATGCCGAAAACTAGGACTCACACCTCCACACATTAAACACACTACACAACCAGTACAGAATCTACTTCACAGACAAGACATTTACAACATACAGGATAAACAATTTAGGTTAGGAAACAAGCTTTTAAGTCTTGAAATTAGTAGTAATCATAAACTTATTTTAAAGTTAGAGTCAATTAAGAGTTCTCTCAAATCAGAAATTTTAACACTTACAAGTAGAGATGTTTTTGATCACTTTTCGAGTTTTCAGCACAGATCTTATAATAGAGTTTTTTATAATGTCAAATCAAAAAATTTAAGAAAACTTGACAATCTTATCAATGAAGAATTGAATCAAAATCTTAAAACTAATCCTAGATGGATAAATAATCTTTCGAACAATATTATACCAGAAGACATTATGAAATTTTTATCTTTGGGTCCTAAATTTAGTATTGAACCTCAGATTTCTTCTGATATCTCCATTAAAAGAGTTTTGGCAGATGTTGATTATATATTGTCTGATATTAATGATGCTGACACCAGGAACATCATTACAGCAAGAACTGTTAATGTCATAACAAATTCAGTTAATAATCGTAAAGCAAATAACTCAATTTTCAGAATGTTATATTTTAAAACAAAAAAATTCTTAAAAGAAAATCCAAACTTAATAGTCACTAGGTCTGATAAAGGTGGTGTAACTGTCATTCTCGATAAACAACAATACATAGAGTTATCAGAATCAATTATTAAAAATGATAATTCATATATTGAATTAAATAGGGACCCCACCTCTACTATTCAACAAAAATGTAACAGATATATAAAATCCTTATTTGACAAAAAAGAAATTGATGATACGGCAAAAAAGAAATTATCTTGCTATAATGGTGTTGCTGGAAAATTCTACTCTCTACCTAAAATACATAAAAATCCATTGAGTGTTCGACCTATAATAGCCTCTATTAATACCCCTACTGAAAATATTGCAAATTATTTGACTGACATTTTGACCAAAGCTTATGAATTTGATAATGAATATTACATTAGAGATTCTTTTCATGTTAATTCACAATTTAATGGAATGCAGTTACCTGAAGGGTATGTTATTGTCAGCTTGGATGTGGTATCTTTGTTCAGTAATGTGTACTTAAACGTTTGCATTGATGCAATCAGTAAAAAATGGGACTTAGTTTCTGGGCATTGCAGCATCAGTTTAGAAACTTTTATAAAATTATTAACGTTGCTGTTTGACAACAATTATTTCTCCTTTAACAATACATTTTACAAACAAACTTTTGGAACTCCTATGGGTAGCCCTATTTCACCTATTTTAGCTAACTATGTCATGGACTATATATTAGATACTATAACTTATGTCCTACCTTACAAACTATTTTTTATAAAAAAGTATGTTGACGACATTATTGCAGCGTTACCCAAAAATGAGGTAAATGAAGTGTTGTGGTATTTCAATAGTTTTAATCCATACATTCAATTTACATTGGAAAAAGAGGATGACCATTGCTCGATACCTTTCCTCGATACAAGGGTGATTCGTAATGGCTCTCACTTGATCGTTGATTGGTATAGAAAACCAATGAGTTCTGGTAGATACCTCAACTATTGTTCGTACCATAAATACTCAATGAAGGTAAATCTAGTAAAAGAAATGAAAAATCGTATCTTAAAAATAAGTGACAGTAGCTTCCTTAACAAAAACCTTAAGATCCTATACAACCTTTTCCTTGATAATTCATATCCCAGAAGTCTTTTGAATAAATTGTTGTTTAGCACAACTAATGCCCTAACTAATACAAATATTGACATTAGTGGTAATACTACACCTGTTGCTGCAACGCTTGCAAACGGTGCCACACCTGTAAATTTAAAATATGTCTCTTTACCTTATATAAGGGATATCACACATAAGCTTAGTAGAATATTTAAACCATTAAACAATATAAAAATTGCTTACAAGACGGTTCTCACAGTCAATTCTATATTTTCTAAAATTAAAGATAGGACACCAACGCTGTCCTTGACAGATGTTGTCTATAGTATTCCTTGTGGTGGTTGTGATAAAATATATATTGGTCAAACATCTAGAAAGCTAAAAGACCGTATAACCACCCATAGGTCTGACTGCAGACTGCA
Source organism: Ophraella communa (assembly GCA_035357415.1). Classification (NCBI taxonomy): domain Eukaryota; kingdom Metazoa; phylum Arthropoda; class Insecta; order Coleoptera; family Chrysomelidae; genus Ophraella; species Ophraella communa. The sequence goes on along the minus strand of CM068979.1, from coordinate 49,595,552 downwards.
TCCCGAGAGGAGTGCATTAGGGGAACACGTTATAAACAATGATCATGTAATAGATTATAACAATGTTAGAGTTTTGGACCGGGAGAGTAACACTGTTAAGAGGCTTTTTCTGGAGATGGCTCACATATGCCAAAATAAAAATTCAATGAATCATAGATCTGATATTGGACATCTAAATCAAATGTTTTCATATTTACTTTTTATTGATGTTGAAAAACGTGACCATGATATCTCTCTTGATTTTTAAATACATATTGCGGATTCACTTGCACCCCTGTTGCGTGGTGACAGATCACAGGGTCTCTATTTGGTCTCATTAGCCAATTTTTTTAAATAAAAATTAGAGTCCCCTACCCTGTCATTAGGTACAGTTGTGGTGTTATGTGTTGCAAATCAATTTTCAAACTCTTTTAAGTTGACATTACCCTTTTTTGAAATTCGTTTCCCTTTTCTTAATTATATGAGTTAATACAATGAGATTATATAATAAAATTTTCTTTAATTGGTTTAATTGGGATTTATAAAAATACATAATGTTACAGATGAGTATCCAGTTGTTGCACCTTGGCTCTTTTCGGATGGACTGATATGGTAAGGAACCCCAGATGGTCTTATTAGCCATTGGTCTCATTAGCATATAATGGGGATCTTCTTGCCTTGTCTGTTCTTCTGTTGGGACTTTTGGTGTTGCATTGGGTCCTCTGTTGAACAATTTTGTTCTAAAATTAAATTGTAATACTTTTTTGTTATATAAATACCAAAAAATGGATTGGAAGAAATTCTTTTCATATTTAATAGTTACGATCCACACATACAATTTACTATCGAAAAAGAAGATAAAGAACAAAGTATAGCATTTTTAGACACTAAATTTATACGTAATATTGATAATACTATATCTATTAATTGGTATCAAAAACCAATTAGTTCAGGAAGAATAATGAACTATTGGTCTTATCATAAATATTCTATGAAAATTAATTTAATTAAACAAATGAAAAATCGTATAACCAAGATTTCAGATCCAATATTTTATGAAGATAATTTTAAAATACTCCATCAATTATTTTTAAATAATGGTTATCCCAATAAATTAATAAAAAATATATTATTCAATAGTTCTTCAGTAATCGATAGAATAAATCCTAATGTAAATAATTATATAAATAATACAACTGAAATTATAAATTATTATGTATCTTTACCATATATAAAAGAACTAACACCAAAATTAAAAAGAATTTTTAAACCATTAACGAATATTAAAATTGCAAATAAGACGTGTTTTACAATAAAATCAGTTTTCACGAAAGTAAAAGATAAAACTCCAATTCTTGAATTATCAAATTTAGTATATTGTGTTCCATGTAAAAATTGTGAAAAAAGTATATTGGCCATACAAGTCAAAAATTAAAAAGTCGATTATCTTTACATAAAAGTGATTGCAGATTACACCCTGAAAGGTGTGAATTGGCCAAACATGTATTTGAAAATGATCATATCATGGATTTCGTATCTGTTAGTATTTTAGATATACAACCTGTTTTAAAAAAGAGACTCTTCTTAGAAATGTCTTTTATTTCTCAAGAAGAAAATATTATTAACAAAAAAAGTGACCATAAAAATCTTAGTGACATTTATTATTATTTATTATCCAAAGATAAACATAAAAACAAAAAGAAAATTTAAATAATCAAACATCTTATAAATTACTGTAAACCAAAATAATTTTTTTGAGATTTTATTTTGATTACTTTCTGACTTTGACAATTATATTGACATATTATTTTAACATTGTAAAAAGTGACATTATGAAATTCAAAATTAACCTAAAAATATCTTCTTTTATTTTAATTTGATAGAAATAAGTAACTAGCTAGGACTTAATTAAAAAATAACGAATGCCTAAACAATTTCATAAGTGTCATTCTGACAATTTTTTGTTGTAAAAAAATTTTCTTTTTAAATAATAGTTTTAAGTTTTTACATATTTACCATTATAAAATCAAAATTTAATATTCTCACATACATACCTGGATAATGGAAATAAATTTTCCGAAAGCTCGGTAAAAAGTATAAAGAGTTTACTTTTTCTAATTGCTGTACACCCCAATATATCTGGTTTAATAATAATAATAATATATATATATATATATATATATATATATATATATATATATATATATATTGAATCATTTATTTTGATGTTGTACTTGTAATAATTTCAACTGCTTTGACCTTGGCATTTCAATCTTCTCTTCCGCTTCAGTTCCTGTGGCCTGATACGATGAGTTGGTTGCTAAATTGGTCTCATTAGCCAAACATCAACTCATTCGTTTTATGGTCCTTGTTTTCTGTGGTGTGTTGGGGATCGCAATGTCACTCTCGGAGCATTAATATTAAGTTGAACTTTAACCTTTAACCTATTCTGTTTTACCACGTGGCATCATTACCACATTCAACCGGTGGAATGTAATAATGATAATAATTTATATAATGTGTGTTTTACGGTGAAATGTTTTCTTGTTGGAAGTTTTTAATAACTACAATTCACGAAGAAAAGGTTTTTTAACATGTTTTGTGCTGTTTTTTTAATGATTTTAACATCTTGGATGATACAATCTCAATAAGTTGTAAGTTTCAAATTAATTTAAGTATACATTTTATATAATATGTTAACAATATTGTAGCTCCCTGATGATGGTTATAATCATAACCGAAAGCTTGGAATAAATAACTTAAAAGAGTACTCTTTCATTATTGCTGCAAACCCAAGAAACTTACAAGTTATTTCCTAACGGTCAGCAAAGACTCCTGGTCTTTTTATCTTCAGGTATGGGTTATTACCAGCACATTCGAGCTACCTATGGGCCCTCAGTAGTTATAAAAATGAAAACCTGGTCCAGAGTTAATTTGAAATTAGCAAGAGAACACAACAGAAAATGTTTCCTACTCAAATGCCGAAAACTAGGACTCACACCTCCACACATTAAACACACTACACAACCAGTACAGAATCTACTTCACAGACAAGACATTTACAACATACAGGATAAGCAATTTAGGTTAGGAAACAAGCTTTTAAGTCTTGAAATTAGTAGTAATCATAAACTTATTTTAAAGTTAGAGTCAATTAAGAGTTCTCTCAAATCAGAAATTTTAACACTTACAAGTAGAGATGTTTTTGATCACTTTTCGAGTTTTCAGCACAGATCTTATAATAGAGTTTTTCATAATGTCAAATCAAAAAATTTAAGAAAACTTGACAATCTTATCAATGAAGAATTGAATCAAAATCTTAAAACTAATCCTAGATGGATAAATAATCTTTCGAACAATATTATACCAGAAGACATTATGAAATTTCTATCTTTGGGTCCTAAATTTAGTATTGAACCTCAGATTTCTTCTGATATCTCCATTAATAGAGTTTTGGCAGATGTTGATTATATATTGTCTGATATTAATGATGCTGACACCAGGAACATCATTACAGCAAGAACTGTTAATGTCATAACAAATTCAGTTAATAATCGTAAAGCAAATAACTCAATTTTCAGAATGTTATATTTTAAAACAAAAAAATTCTTAAAAGAAAATCCAAACTTAATAGTCACTTGGTCTGATAAAGGTGGTGTAACTGTCATTCTCGATAAACAACAATACATAGAGTTATCAGAATCAATTATTAAAAATGATAATTCATATATTGAATTAAATAGGGACCCCACCTCTACTATTCAACAAAAATGTAACAGATATATAAAATCCTTATTTGACAAAAAAAGAAATTGATGATACGGCAAAAAAGAAATTATCTTGCTATAATGGTGTTGCTGGAAAATTCTACTCTCTACCTAAAATACATAAAAATCCATTGAGTGTTCGACCTATAATAGCCTCTATTAATACCCCTACTGAAAATATTGCAAATTATTTGACTGACATTTTGACCAAAGCTTATGAATTTGATAATGAATATTACATTAGAGATTCTTTTCATGTTAATTCACAATTTAATGGAATGCAGTTACCTGAAGGGTATGTTATTGTCAGCTTGGATGTGGTATCTTTGTTCAGTAATGTGTACTTAAACGTTTGCATTGATGCAATCAGTAAAAAATGGGACTTAGTTTCTGGGCATTGCAGCATCAGTTTAGAAACTTTTATAAAATTATTAACGTTGCTGTTTGACAACAATTATTTCTCCTTTAACAATACATTTTACAAACAAACTTTTGGAACTCCTATGGGTAGCCCTATTTCACCTATTTTAGCTAACTATGTCATGGACTATATATTAGATACTATAACTTATGTCCTACCTTACAAACTATTTTTTATAAAAAGTATGTTGACGACATTATTGCAGCGTTACCCAAAAATGAGGTAAATGAAGTGTTGTGGTATTTCAATAGTTTTAATCCATACATTCAATTTACATTGGAAAAAGAGGATGACCATTGCTCGATACCTTTCCTCGATACAAGGGTGATTCGTAATGGCTCTCACTTGATCGTTGATTGGTATAGAAAACCAATGAGTTCTGGTAGATACCTCAACTATTGTTCGTACCATAAATACTCAATGAAGGTAAATCTAGTAAAAGAAATGAAAAATCGTATCTTAAAAATAAGTGACAGTAGCTTCCATAACAAAAACCTTAAGATCCTATACAACCTTTTCCTTGATAATTCATATCCCAGAAGTCTTTTGAATAAATTGTTGTTTAGCACAACTAATGCCCTAACTAATACAAATATTGACATTAGTGGTAATACTACACCTGTTGCTGCAACGCTTGCAAACGGTGCCACACCTGTAAATTTAAAATATGTCTCTTTACCTTATATAAGGGATATCACACATAAGCTTAGTAGAATATTTAAACCATTAAACAATATAAAAATTGCTTACAAGACGGTTCTCACAGTCAATTCTATATTTTCTAAAATTAAAGATAGGACACCAACGCTGTCCTTGACAGATGTTGTCTATAGTATTCCTTGTGGTGGTTGTGATAAAATATATATTGGTCAAACATCTAGAAAGCTAAAAGACCGTATAACCACCCATAGGTCTGACTGCAGACTGCATCCCGAGAGGAGTGCATTAGGGGAACACGTTATAAACAATGATCATGTAATAGATTATAACAATGTTAGAGTTTTGGACCGGGAGAGTAACACTGTTAAGAGGCTTTTTCTGGAGATGGCTCACATATGCCAAAATAAAAATTCAATGAATCATAGATCTGATATTGGACATCTAAATCAAATGTTTTCATATTTACTTTTTATTGATGTTGAAAAACGTGACCATGATATCTCTCTTGATTTTTAAATACATATTGCGGATTCACTTGCACCCCTGTTGCGTGGTGACAGATCACAGGGTCTCTATTTGGTCTCATTAGCCAATTTTTTTAAATAAAAATTAGAGTCCCCTACCCTGTCATTAGGTACAGTTGTGGTGTTATGTGTTGCAAATCAATTTTCAAACTCTTTTAAGTTGACATTACCCTTTTTTGAAATTCGTTTCCCTTTTCTTAATAATATGAGTCAATACAATGAGATTATATAATAAAATTTTCTTTAATTGGTTTAATTGGGATTTATAAAAATACATAATGTTACAGATGAGTATCCAGTTGTTGCACCTTGGCTCTTTTCGGATGGACTGATATGGTAAGAAACCCCAGATGGTCTCATTAGTCATTGGTCTCATTAGCCTATAATGGGGATCTTCTTGCCTTGTCTGTTCTTCTGTTGGGACTTTTGGTGTTGCATTGGGTCCTCTGTTGAACAATTTTGTTCTAAAATTAAATTGTAATACTTTTTTGTTATATAAATAACTTTTCTTTAATAATTACAATTCATGTTACACATTAACAAATTCTAAGTCTTCAACTTACATTTGTTCATAAGTCTTTATAATTGATATATATATATATATATTGAATCATTTATTTTGATGTTGTACTTGTAATAATTTCAACTGCTTTGACCTTGGCATTTCAATCTTCTCTTCCGCTTCAGTTCCTGTGGCCTGATACGATGAGTTGGTTGCTAAATTGGTCTCATTAGCCAAACATCAACTCATTCGTTTTATGGTCCTTGTGTTCTGTGGTGTGTTGGGGATCGCAATGTCACTCTCGGAGCATTAATATTAAGTTGAACTTTAACCTTTAACCTATTCTGTTTTACCACGTGGCATCATTACCACATTCAACCGGTGGAATGTAATAATGATAATAATTTATATAATGTGTGTTTTACGGTGAAATGTTTTCTTGTTGGAAGTTTTTAATAACTACAATTCACGAAGAAAAGGTTTTTTAACATGTTTTGTGCTGTTTTTTTTTTAATGATTTTAACATCTTGGATGATACAATCTCAATAAGTTATTGTAAGTTTCAAATTAATTTAAGTATACATTTTATATAATATGTTAACAATATTGTAGCTCCCTGATGATGGTTATAATCATAACCGAAAGCTTGGAATAAATAACTTAAAAGAGTACTCTTTCATTATTGCTGCAAACCCAAGAAACTTACAAGTTATATATATATATATATATATTGTAAAGGATGAATTTTATAAAATAATTTATAATGCTTGTGATGCCTGTAATGGAATGTTTATTCACCTTCACCTATATAAATGCCCGGACTATAATAGATCTTAAATTTGAATTGTTTTACGCGCCAGCTCAGTCTAATCGACGTCACCCACCTGGTGTCGTGATTACGTCACACAGAGACTTCAGGGTAGGGATCTGACTGATTCTCAGTCGGAAATTGGCACAAGGTCTATTGTGTTATTATAAAAGAAGTAGAAATGAGACCTTTTTGTTCAAGAAGATTTAATGAATTATATTATGATAGAAATTGTGACAAATTGTTAGCGTATTATTTTAAATTACAATACATCGAACAGTATCGATGGTGTGTGAACTACGAGTGTGAAAAATTCTAAGTTATCTTATGTTAGTCTACAAATACTACAGATATGACCCCCTAATAAGATGTATTAAGATTAATATTAGCAACAAAGAAAAACTATCTTATTAGAGAGTAAATTATTGTTAAGTTGATGATTTGTGAATAAATTACTGACAAATTAATACTACGCGCGTGATAAAGTTTTTGTCTGTGATCACTGATCTTGATTTGACCCTTGAAGATGAAATAATTCCTCACGTCTGAATTGGAGGTAAGTGTGTATAGCTATTGATTTTTCTTGTTCAATCTGGTAACTTTAATTGTGAATATCTGAATTATTATTCTAGGTACCTAGTTTTTAAATATAGATGTTAAACTTATCTTTGACTTCTCTGCAACGAAGATCCACCTACTTCCAGGATCTCTTGGGGCCCAAAACACGTTTTTTTAACGAAACACTAACTCACACGTCTTCACCCCTTCACAGTCGAGATGCAAGAGAGAGTACCTGGCGTCTCCCTTATTTATCTATCACCTAGTAACCAAAACTGTTCATTTTTTTCATAGAGTCTATGATTGTTTTAAAACTTTATAAACCTTGTTGATATGTTTGTCACAAAACCACAGATGATAAGATGATTACATTCTAAGATTTGACAATTTGTTATAATAATCTCAAAATCCTTGTAACATCACAAATTTATTCGATTTTGAAATATTTAACTATTCTTTTAAAATTCTTCACACTTTTAAACTACATTTTTAATATGACCTATTTTAAAAATTCTAATACTCTAATAATAATTTAATTTTACATTTTTTTAGGGTTTTAATTTATGTCACAATTATTAATTTATAAAATTTTCCAACAATTTGTTATTCTTAATTGAACTGTAAATTAATGTTTGTTTTTTCTTTTTCATTTTGTAGATGATCCCAAAGTTGATGTAGTTTTTTTTTTATGGTTTTCAAAAGGAGCAATTTACAATATACAGGGTAAGTTATGTTTCTTGTTTATTTCATTATTTTAATTTTTTTAGGAACCAGACTCAATATTTACAAGAAAACCGTAAAATTCAACCATACCAAAGCAAATAAACATTTATGAATTAAATACATGCAAGGATTTAAAATTCAAAGTAAATGTTAACGTTTATTAAGTACAATATATGCAATTTAATCTCTCTATAGTCCGGACCTTTACAATATTCCCTGAATTTCTTTGAGCATATTCTAATTGTCCTTGTGGTCAATCTAGAATAATTCAAAGACATTCACATTTAATTAATAGGTTTTTCTTTAATATCTCAAATGAGTGTTTAACATTAAATGAAATTCTTATGTAATTATACTTTTGACATTGTCTTAAAATGACCAATGTCCATTAACTAAATATTAACTTAAATTATAAACTTTCTGAGCTCATGTTATCAAAAGTTTTCCAAATATTATCAACTTAGATTTTAAACAACTATTCCCATGCTTTAACCAATTTTATGTGTTTTCAGTTTCTTAGAGTTCCTGTATTAATATCAACTGATTACATGGATTAAAACTCAATATTCCCACTTCAACATGTTAATATAATTATAATATGAACTTGTGAAACTATTTGACTGGCATCAAATTTCTGGTAAGATTTCTTATTTTAATAATTATTGATTGATTTATTTACTTACTGTTTATTTAATACTCTTTGTCAATCTTTGCTCACAAAACATTTCATATTAACTTAAATTCATTACTATCTAACTTATGTTCTAGGTAAAATCGAATTTTCATTAGTCTGGACACACATATCTGTACAGTTGGGTTATGTGAAAAATACCTCGAGACTTCCCTGATACAGGGTGTACCAAATGATAACTGTTGACCCCGTTCTCCGTTTCCACTCGGTAAGGACCTTCGTATGGTAATTGAAGCTTGGCACAAATATTGTGACTTCGATTTGGAACTCGAAGTGCTTTGAGAAGTACCAAGTCACCTTTATTAAAGGTAACACGTTTTTTAATTTTTTTGTTTTTCTTTTTTATGTACTTTTGTGCATTATTTTGAATCTTGATGTAGGTTTCTTGTAATATTTCTTGATATTCCTTGTTTCCCTCTGATTCCCATGGTCGCTCGGGTGGTTCATTTTTCATGACAGTAATAGGTGGTTTTCCAGTAACATCATGAGGTATACTATTGTAACAATCTTGAATTTTCGTTAAATTCTTTTCCCAATTTTGTTGCTGGTCATATACCAAGATTCTCAAACATTTTATCAGTTCTTTTATAGCTCTCTCTGCAGGATTCGCACACGGATGACGAATGCTAATGCACACAGGTACAACATTTGATTTTGTCAACCATTGTCTCAAATTTAAGTTATTGAAATAAGTAGCATTATCTAATAAACAACGTGCTGGAACTCCTACTTCCATAAAATATTTTGTTAAAAGTTGCTTCACAACCTTTTTGTTAGTTCTTTTACAAGGATAGGCTGTTAAAAATTTTGAAAACAAATCGTAAATAATAAAAATATGTTGATTACCTTCTTCGCTTGGAATAAGATTAGACACAAAATCCACTGCAATCATTTCTAATGGTCGAGTGGTTATTATAGACTTTGCTAGATTTTCGTTTACTAAATTTTTTTCTTTAGCAAACTGGCAGATTTCACATTTCCCAATTACTTTTTTGATTAATGACAAGTCCTTTTTTGATATATAATTTTCTCTAAAAATGCTATGCGTTTTTCGGATTCCCATGTGATTAAATTGTTCATGTAGAGCCTTAATGATTTCTATTGCAAATTTTTCAGTAATAACATACACTTCTGTTTTATTTACTGTTTTGTAATAAACATTTCCTCTTTTTCTACACTTCAATATCTCTTTATCTTCTAAGTTGTTCTGATCCTCTATGATACTTTTCAAAGAGAAAATTCCTCTTTCATACTTCATAATGTTTACACCTATCATCTTTTCTCTCTCTTTCTTCTTTACTATCACCACTGGATTGATGTATGGTGTAGTGCTGTATTCAATAATTTTGTCTTGTAAAAGTTTGTTTATAGCCTTTTGCATGTCATTCCTGAATTTATACGGAATAGGATAGCTCTTTGCTCTAAAAGATTCTATGTCTCTTACTTTCAATGTATGCACATAGTCACTTGCTACTCTTGATTCTTCATTAAACAGTCCTTCGTACTTCTTCAATATTTCCTTAACCTCATTCTTCATATCCTTGCTACAGTCCAATTTTGTCTTCCTCCATATATCATTTTTATTATTATTAGTTTCCATCTCATCATTTTCATCATTCAATTTTCCATCTTCATCATAATAAAATTCTTCTTGCAACATTTCTTCATAATTAGCTTCATTAATTGTATTTATTTTTGCATTTTCATAATAAACTGTACTTAAATCGTTTAATTCACATTCATTTTTCTTCATCTTCTCCTTTACATTGAAATCTGTAATTACTCCTTTTAGAGATACTGTCTGTGTTTTGTAATTGATGTCTGCACTATTCCTTAACAATTCATCTGATCCCATTAATATGTCATATTCCATATCAGGTACGACTAGTAGTTGTAGTTGTAACTTCTTTCCACCTAATTCCATGTCCAAAATTATTGATTTGCTGACTTCACCAAATTTCTTTGAATTTATTCCAATCAAGCTTAGTTTTGGTACCCTTATAATATTTGACTGTAAATTTAATTTTGTAATAATAGATTCCTTTATTAAAGATACCTCTGAACCAGAATCTATTAAAATATTTAAAATAGTATCTGAAATTTTACCCTTAATTGTAATTAATAAATTTTCTTCTTTTTCTAGACAGTCTTCCGATTTTAGAAATTCTCGAGGGTGCACATAACTGAACAGACTGCGTGTCATGTCACCCACTAATGAAAATGCGATAAAGTGTCAATTGCTTGACGATCAACCCCTGCAGAAACATCTTCTAGATGTCCACCAACTATTGAAGTTGTTGTACTGCTAGAGGAGTTCCCCCTATCAGCACTCCTGTCTCTCTGTTGGAAATGTACTTGCCTGGTTCTACCAGTATTGCCATTATCAGTTCTGGAGTTCTGATGTACATTGCCATCAGAGTTACTTTGCACAAACCGCCTGGACATATTACTTTCATGATTATTATCGTTTTGATTGTAATTGTTGTTGTTATTAAAATATCTCTGATTATTAGTATTATTATTGTAATTTCTATTTGTGTTAAAATTATTGTTACTATAGTTTGGAAAATTACCCCTATTTGAATTGTTTCTGTTTTGTTGGTCCTGATTATAGTTGGGATAGTTTGACAAGTTCCGATTCTGCGTAGCCATATTATAGTTTTGTCTACTATTATTATTGATTAATTGGTTGTAACTTGTTCTCCTATTTCCAAACTTAATAAAATATTTAATTAAAATATATATTTATTATTAAGAATAATAAAAACTCTTCGTTTCAACGTAACTTTCAAGTTTATTTGAAAAAATGTGTTTTAAATCACAATGACGGCCGTTTCGCTAAGAAGCATCGTCAGATTGACATTTAAGTTACATTTTGTTTGTTTGTAGCTAGGTACCTGATGTTTAGGTAGTATTAAGGCTAGACCAAGTATGGAAGTAATAAGACATAACAATCTTAAAGCCTAGATGCTTCTTAGCGAAACGGCCGTCATTGTGATTTAAAACATATTTTTTCAAATAAACTTGGAAGTTACGTTGAAACGAAGAGTTTAAGATGGACTTCCAAAAAGGAAGAGTTAGTACAATAAATTTAATATATTTATTACATTATAATTACATTATAAAATTAATAAAATATTAAACTTTATACAATGGTGTTTTTATTTATCCACGATTTGGAATCCATCCCAAGCCATTTCACAAATAACTGATTACCTTTTCGTTTTAAAACCTTTTCTATTAGAAACACATCGGGTTATTTAGCCTTTTGTAATTCCTCCCTATAAAATCCGCCTTGTATTTCTTTATTCTTATCATCTTCTAAAATGTAGGTTGTTGGATTGGTAATTCTCACTTTTTTTATCAACACCTCATTAGTCCAATTGGCTGTGTATCCTTTCTTAAAGACATGTCGATACTTGCTAATTTGAACATAATCTCCTTTTTTGAATGTTGACGGCCTTGGATCAACTTGTTTAAAACGATTTTATGCAATAATGTACCTAGCGTTTTTGTCATTTATTTTACTGGGTATCGCACCTGTAGTAGAATGTCTTGTATTTTTATAGTTATTAACAATATTGGGTAGAATCGTTAACTATTTGTGGGATCCTTGCATGCTAAATTGTTTCCATAACATTGTTTTTAAAGTGCGAATAACTCGTTCTGCTATACTTGATTAATACCATACTTTTTCATTAGATCTTCAAAGTTTTTATTATAAAATTCAGTTCCGTTGTTAGTTTGAAGGTGATTATGGGAATATCCCATAATTGTTAAACCTTTTCCACGTCTTAGTTTTGCGGCTATTTGTCTTGTAGTCATAGTAGGAACTAAAAAAGCTCGTTCTCTAGGTGTAATAAGGGGAATTCCAGGGAATGGTTGAATGATGGTGAATTTATTTTTTAATTTTGCAGAAATTCTCCTTCTCGGTAATTGTGGGTTGTTTTTAGTGTACAGAGCATTCGTTCTGCGTATAATATCAAAATATTCTTTAGCATCATTTTTAGTGTAGATTTGAGGGTCCGTTTTAAATAATAGTTCATAAAGACCTGGAGTACCCTTGTAGGTAACACCTTTTATTTTCATATCAGGTCCAACAAAGTCAATAGGAGAATCACCAATTGAAAATTTATCGAGCTGCAAATCATGATGAACTCCTAGAGTATTATCAAATTGCCCTTCGGTGTCAGCGATACCTATTTTTATGTAAACTCTAGTAATGGATTCTCAAACTGTTCATAATATTCCTGCATGCCTTGGTCGGTGGCCATTCGACTAAGGTCTCGTTTACTTTCATCCATAAACCGATTAAGATTTTCATCGCTACTTCCCCCTAAAGTTTTGTTTGACTTTTGACTTTTGGGTGAAGAATTGAATGCCAGAGTATAATCGGAAGGCTTTGGTTGATATTATTTTGAGCTTGATGGAGGTGGTGTTTTCCGTTTAATCGATAGCGGATATGAGTCCCGTTTTTCAATAGTTGATATTAATTGTTTTATTGGTAGAGTAATGGGCTGATACGTATTTTCCAATTGTGTTTGCAGTTGGTTTTCGTTCCGCTTTAAACTTTTATACTTTTTTCGGAGCGCCTGTCTAGCATTAACTAGTCGTTGGGCCAATTCCATGTTTTGACTTGTTAGACTTTCTCATTCCCTTATATATGAATGTAAACATCAAATCCTTTTCTATATGGCCCGGATGTCATTTCAGAATCCTTATCGATAGTGACGAAGCCAAACTTGTCGTTCCAACAAAAAGAACAAATGTCTTTAAAATCTTGGAATGACATATCAATATTAACATGATCATCATAGATGTGTTTTAAGTTTGAGAAATCTTGTTGAAAAATTATTATAAGGTTAGCATTATCTCGAATTAATTGTTTTGGTATGGCTGAGTATGTTTGACATAGATAAAAACAATCTACAGATTTATGTCGACCGAAACAAAAATAACTTTGAATGGGTTTTTGACCACAGGAAGCTACATCATCAAATACAATAATTGAAATTTATGGTACTTGTTTTCCAAGTAAAAGAGTTTTCTTAAAACACATTGCCGTTTACCCCAAAAATTCTGGTTTAATACCTATTAGTCGGCAAATAACATACATTTAATTAAATTACTGATCATGGGGTTTTATCAAGACATCGAAGAACGTTATGGTAAATATACTGTTCAATATTTTAAAGATTGGTCCAAGGCTAAGAATAAACTTGCAAAAGAACTTAATCGAAGATGCTTTTTATTGAGATGTAAAAGAGAAGGTGTTATTCCAAAGCATGTTGACAATTCTATAGTACCTATAGTAGATCTTCTACATCGTCAAAATATTTCCATGAAGAAAAACACAAGTTTTTTCTTAAGGTTGAGATCTAAGATTATTAATATTGAAATATCTTGTAATCAAAAAACTATTTTATCATTAGAAAAGAATTTAGAAAATTTAAAAAATGACATTATTCAATCAACATCAAATTTTGTATTTAAAAACTATGAATTTTTTCAGTAAAACATTTAATAAAATTTTTAATTTAACCAAAAGAAATAATATTAAAAAATTTAATAAATTAATAGATGATGAATTTAAAATAAAACTTAGTACAAATCCCAAATGGATTAAAAATTTAACAAACATTGAAATTCCACATGACATTTTGTGTTTTTTATCTTTAGGGCATAAATTTAGTATTGAACCAATTATTGAAATAGATCTTAAATTTAAACATATTTAAGCAGATATTGAATATATTACATCTCAAACATCAGACGATAACTTAAGGAAAACATTAATAGCAAAATCAACTAATATTATTACAAATCATATTAACCAAAATTCTAATAATAAGTTTTTTCGTAATTTATATCATAAAACTAAAAAAATTTTAAAGAATCACTCAAATATTATAGTTTCTAATAGTGATAAAGGAAATTGTACTGTAGTTATGTTTAAAGACAATTATATTGAATTATCACTGGAAATTCTAGATAATAGTTCATCTTATGTAAAATTAAAAAAAGATCCAACAATTACAATTCAAAATAAATGTAATTCTATTATAAAAAAACTTTACAATACAAAACAAATTGATAAAACTACGAAACAAAAATTGATTTGCTATAATGGAATTCCAGCAAAATTTTATGGTCTTCCCAAAATTCATAAACCAGTTTTATCAATTAGACCTATTGTAGCTTCATTAAACACTCCTACTAATTTACTTGGTTCATATATTACTGAAATATTAACAAAAGCATATGATTACAATACAGAATACTACATTAAAGGTTCTTATGATGTTTTTAAAAAATTTAATAAATTTCAGTTACCAAATAATTATATTATTTGTAGTTTGGATGTCGTTTCTTTGTTTAGTAATGTTTATTTAGAATTTGCTTTAAGAGCAATAGATAAAAAATGGAATGATATTAGCCAGCATTGTCCAATTTCCAAAAAATACTTTGAAGAAATTTTAATTTTTTTTTTGAAAATACTTATTTTACATTTAACAATCAATTATACAAACAAACATTCGGTACTCCTATGGGAGCTTCTATCTCTCCAATAATTTCTTGTTATGTAATGGATAATTTATTGGACACTGTTATTCCCGTATTACCTTTTAATTTAATTTTTGTTAAAAATATGTAGATGACATTATTTTGGCATTACCTAAAGATGGTTTAAACCAACTTCTTTACATATTTAATTCTTATGATCCTCATATCCAATTTACATTAGAAAAAGAGGACGCAGAACATAGTGTACCATTTTTAGACACAAAATTTATTAGAAAAGATAACACTATAACTATAGATTGGTACAGAAAACCAATAAATTCTGGTAGAATAATGAATTTTTGGTCATATCATAAATTTTCA
This sequence comes from Ophraella communa, assembly GCA_035357415.1. Lineage (NCBI taxonomy): Eukaryota > Metazoa > Arthropoda > Insecta > Coleoptera > Chrysomelidae > Ophraella > Ophraella communa. Next base: position 49,580,034 of record CM068979.1, on the reverse strand, counting down.
ACTAAAATTAATTTAATAATGCAAATGAAAAAAAGAATAACATTGATTTCGAATCCTATTTTTCATAATAAAAATTTTAAAATTTTACACGAAATGTTTTAAAAAAATGGTTATCCTATTAAATTAATAAAAAATGTACTAAATAATTATTCTTACAATTTAAATACATATGATCAAAATGATAATAAAGAATTAGAACTTCAAACTAATAATACAAAATTATATATATCTTTACCATATATTAGAGAAATTTCATCTAAATTAAGTAAAGTTTTTAAACCATTAAATAATATTAAAATTACTAGTAGAACATGTCTTACCATAAAAAACATTTTCAGCAAAGTAAAAGATTCAACTCCAATTTTAGAGCTGTCTAATGTAGTATATTGTATTCCTTGTTCTGTTTGCGATCAAAAATATATAGGTCAAACTGGCCAAAGATTGAAACAACGTTTATCATTACATAAGAGTGATACAAGGTTACATCCTGAAAGATGTGAATTGGCTAAACATTCCGTAAATAATGACCATCTTATCGATTATGCTTCTGTTAGTATTTTAGATATACAATTTAACAATAAAAAAAGACTTTTTTTGGAAATGGCATCTATTTCACAAGAAAATGATATTATTAATAAAAAAAGTGACCATAAAAACCTGAGTGATATTTATTATTATATGCTATCTTTGGATAAACATAAAAATAAAGATCTAAATAATACCTAAAATTTTTGACATTTATTTGACATTTTTATTTTGATTTTTAAATGACACTTTAGAAGCTTAATTCAAAATTATAAAAAAGAATAAGATATCTTAATTTTTTATCATAAAACAATTAAATATTATAATCAAAATTCACATTTTTTATGAAAGAAGAAATAAAATTATAACCTATTATTTTCTACTCTTTTATTATTATATTTTATCTTAAGCAATTTAGTGGTTTATTCATATTATGACGTTATTTTGTTTTATAAATAATTTGACTTAAAAAATAATTTTTAAATTCCAAATTAAAGTTAAAATAGTTTTTGATGTTATATTTACCATTTTAAACGACAATTTTGTATATACTCTCACTTATTCCTTGAAAATGAAATAAATATATTTCGAAAGCTTGGAAAACAAGTAAAAGAGTTTTCTTAAAAAACATTGCCGTTTACCCCGAAAATTCTGGTTTAATATATATATATATATATATATATATATATATAAATGAAGATAATGGGTTAAGCCCGCTAATGCAGCCGTAGACACGTGTTTCTGTCTCCTTAGACCTCATCAGTACGGCATAGCTAAGGAGAATATTACCAAAAAAACACTGAATGATGGAAAACAATATAAATCACACAAACGGAGTCAACACAAGGGCCAACCGCACATTTGTGGCTTTAATTGGAATTACCGATTGATTGTCGGCGAAATTCCAACATCGCCACGGAGGCAGATATAACCACCTGCGTGACAAACCGTTACCCAGGAATAAATACAAATGGTAGTAGTATTTTTGCGGGAATGAATTGAATAAAAAAATGAAGATAATGGGTTAAGCCCGCTAATGCTTAACCCATTATCTTCATTTTTTTATTCAATTCATTCCCGCAAAAATACTACTACCATTTGTATATATATATATATATATATATATATATATATATATGTATATAATATATATAACCATCATCAGGGAGCTACAATTTTGTTAACATATTATATAAAATGTAATAATTAAATTAATTTGAGACTTACAACTTATTGAGATTGTATCATCCAAGATGTTAAAATCATTAAAAAAACAGCACAAAACATGTTAAAAAACATCTTGGATGATACAATCTCAATAAGTTGTAAGTTTCAAATTAATTTAATTGTTACATTTTATATAATATGTTAACAAAATTGTAGCTCCCTGATGATGGTTATAATCATAACCGAAAACTTGATATATATATATATAAATATATATATATATATATAATATATATAATAAAATTTACAACAACCTCCTAAGATAATTTTTATCTCACCTGGTAAAACTGATAATTAAATTAAACACAAAAAACTCATACCAATAAACTCGACTAAAAATAAAATCAAATATTGTTTTCATACAAAGTTTATGTGCCGTCTATATGTATATGTGTGTTGTATAAAAATGTTAAAACCGCTTTTCCATGTCTTTTTAAAAAATATGATTTTGTAAAAAAAGAAAAAAATTATTTTTAAGCAAGTAGGTAAGTCAACTAATCACACATTAAAATTAAAAAATAAAAATTATATTACTTGTAAAAATAAACCTCTTGTAGATGTTTCTGATGAAGGCCACTTTAGACCGAAACGTTAGACAATTAAAATGTTAAAGAAAAAAACGTATTTTGTTAAATTCTAAAACGGACAAAAAACCAAGAAATTTCAAATAAACATATAAATATTGATGTCCAAGAAAACCTACACTCAAAATATATATATATATATATATGTAAATATATATATTATTATGAATTTATTAATTTATTGTTGTTGGTTTCTTATGGTTTAGCTTTTTTTTGTTTTATTATTTTAATTTTTCTGATGTTTAAATGTTATTTTAGTAAACCCACGTTAGTTGTGACTAACGTTCTTTGTTTTTATTTGATTTGACGTAATTGTTGAAGTTTTTTATTTACTACAATAATAATATTTTTTAGCCCCTTAAATAATATGTATAATGATGACTAGCTCAAATAAAATTAAATGTTTCTTGAAAATAAATACTATCGTTAATCGAAAAATTATATCTCAGGTCGTACAGGTTTTACCACAGATTTACGCTTATACAAAATTATAAATTTTCTATCAAAATGAAATTCAAAAATCTTTACAATAAAGTAGTATAAATGTTCTCTAGCGGCTAATAACTATTATCGCTTTAAAACGGTTTATACGCACACTTAATACAAATTAAATAACGGTACCTTTTTTAACTTTGTCTCTCGAGTGTTCGCCATTCACATGTAGGTGTCGCTGGAACTGGTGGTCTATCGTCTCTTCTGGTAAACACGTGGGATGCAGAAACTTCAATGGTGTAATTAAAGACAGAAACTCTTACGATGTAGAATTTATTATTGTTAACTTGTGGATTTATTTATACAATTTACTGGTTTGATAAGACTCCCTTTTTACAAGTGGTGTGTTACAAAGTTTTATACTAGGATTATTTCTGATATAAGGTAAGTCCAAGCTTCTTATATTAATTTGATACTAACTTTTGTATCATTAAAATTACAGTTGAAACTGTTATATTATAAGATTACTCTACTCGATTCAACAAACCTATTTTCGATTCGAAGTCGAATACTGTTAACTTATAAAGTTAATAAAATTTATGACTAATCAAAGTCTTTTTTAAAAATGTAGATTAAGAGTTGAATATTTTAATAACTGTTATTGAATGTTTTGAAAATGAGTCTTGAATCTTTTTTAAAATTAAACTTGAGTGTTGAGTCGTGAAAGTTTTTTTTTTAAATTAAATATTAATTGTTTGTTGAAAGTTTAAAACGAGGCTTGAATATTTGTATAAAGGGTCTTGACTGTCTTAAAATTAGGCTTGAATCTCCCTTTTATTCTTCCTGACTGGTTCTTTTACGTAAAAACTGAGATCCCTCTCTCATTATTCTCTGACCAATAAAAATGCTTCATTTAAAAACTCCACGAGAACCAATCAGAAGGAACTATTTCTTAATTTGCTTATTTCTAACTAACTACTTATATTTTACAAACAATTTTTTTACATAATATATACAATAATCATTTCTAATGTTCAATAATTTTTTTATAATTCATTATGGTAGGAAAAGCTCTCAAATTATATTATCACTGAGGCTTGAAGTCATAAATTCGACCGATACACAACGTGCAGCTGCTATTCTAAGCTCTTGGAGTTCGAGGAAACTAAACATTTCAAACACGCAAAGTTGTTTACGAGCATTCGTAGTTTTGATAATTTGACGTCACACAGGCACAGGTGCGTTTCTAAGGTTTTGGAGTTCATGGAAACTAAACATTTCAAACACGCGATGTTGTGTACGAGCAGTCGTAGTTCTGATAATTTTACGTCATACATATTATGCACAGGTGTCAATCGTAGAAGAACTTTTAATACACTTTTGTAGATCTTTGAAAATCCTTTTATTAACAGAAAAATATTTTTAGAAAATTTATAATTTGTTCGTTTGTTTTATTTTACATTTAGAATTATATTTTCATTATTATTTTTTTTTAATGGTGATTTTGATTATTTTTATGTAATGTGATTACTTTTTTATTATTTATTTGCATTCAATTGACTTAATAACGATTTTGTTTTTGATTTAATCATCATAATACATATTCTTATTAAAATTAATCTTTTCTTTAATGAATAAATTTTTTTTATGATAATAACACTTCGTCTCAATATATATATATATATATATATAGATATATATATATATATATATATATATATATATATAGATATATATATATACATATATATATATTAAATATATATATATATATATAAAGGAGGGTAGTCTTGACTGATATATATGAAATTAAAGGTTTTTTTTTGAGGTAAGCAGTCAAATAAAAAAGGGCAATTAATGTAAACTCTTTATATTTGCGAAGCTTTCGAAAATGTTTATATATATATATATTAAACAAATCAGTCAAAATTTTTAAATCATATTGTTTTTTGAGTTTTTATTTTTATAATAAACATGTCGAATTTATTACAGTTTTTTTTTACAAAATTTTACCTATAATCTCACCTAGATATACCTTGAAAATGAACCCATAGAGGTTCGAAAGCTCGGTAATTATATTCTAATAAGAGTACACATTGGTTTTATTGCCACATCCCCAAAAACATTCTGATTGTACAAATAGTTGGCAAATATTTCTATTAAAATAATATATATATATATATATATATATATATATATATATATTCTATTACAAGATTTTTTCTTGGACCATATTTATATATATACTTGTTATGTAGTATTTTCTTGGGCTCATAGGTCCGGAAATAATAAACTATTATTTTTTACATTTTATTAGTTCTTGACGTTTCACTCATAATTTGGAGCATTTTCAAAAGACTGAATTTAAATATTGTAAGTATTCACAAAGATAAAATCAACTAATTAAAGTAGGTAACATAAAAACTGACAATAAATAAAAATAACTACTATACACATTGAACACATTAAAATTTTAGTAAAATATATAAGTACGCACCTCAGAAAAATTGTTATAAAGATTGTCTTAAAATATTATTTTATTAGATTATAATACAGTTGACTTAAATTTTTAATATCTTTTCTAGCATTAACACAGTTATCGTCCTTTTTAATGTAAATCATTTCTTTAAAAACTAATTTATGATAATTGGAGTCACGATTTAAAATTTTGGTGTTTTTATAATCAAATTCATGTTTTTCATTTTGTTTATGTTTGTGTAGAGCTGTTGAAACACTTTTTGTGTATTTATGTCCGTTAATTCTGTTCTCCAAGTATTGTGTTGTCATTCCTATGTAATTTTTTGGACAGTTTGAGCATGGAATTGAATATATTACATTGGATTGTTTATTAAAATTTATATGACCTTTTAAGTTTGTATATAAACATTTTAAATTGTTTTTAGATCTGTGACATACAGTAATATTATGTTTAGAAAGAATATGTTTTAATTTTTCTGATAGCTGATTTGTATATGGTAAAGCTACATATGTTTTTCTTGACATGAACTTGTATTATTTATTGTTTTTCTGTTATTACTATTATAAATTTTATTTGTACGTTGTTTGATAATTTTGTTTATTAGAGTTATTGGGTATTGATTATTAATTAAAACTTGCCTAAGATTTTTTAGAATTTCGGGACGATATTCTGGAGATGTTAATTTAATAGCCCGATCAGTTAAACCTATTATTACACTATTTTTTGGGGCTTTAGAATGACATGAATTATAGTTTAAATATCGTCCTGACCAAATGTTTTTATTAAAAAGTTTAGTTTTTATTTTATTGCATTGAGTTCTTATTATTGATAGGTCTAAGAAATTAATAATATTATCCTTTTCCACCTCAACAGTAAATTTAATATTTGAGTTAAATCCGTTAAATGCATTCACAAAATCATCAATATGGTTTTTTGGTATAATAGCTAAACAGTCATCAACATATCTTTTAAATAACAACACCTCAAAATTTAAGCTATTTAACACTTTCTCTTCCAAATACTCCATCACAACTTGTGCTAAACTGGATGATATGGGTGAGCCCATTGTACAGCCTTTTATTTGTTGGTAAAATTGATCAGCATATTGAAAATAATTGTTGTCCTGGATAAGCATAATACCTTCTAAAAACTCATCAAGTGAAAGGGAAGTATATTGTTTGAGTAAGGACCATTTTTCGTTTAAAACTTCTATTATTAAATTATTTGGGATATTTGTATACATAGAGATAACATCTAGTGAAATGATTTTGTGATTGTTTGTAATATTTATATTATTCAAGGTTTCTTTAATCTCAAATGAATCTTTAATGTAAAAACTGTTTTTGGTTATTTTTGATAAACAATTAGATAAATATTTGGACAATTTGTAGAAGGGGGATTGTACATATGAAACTATTGGACGTAATGGTATTCCTGGTTTATGTAATTTTGGAAGTCCGTATATTTTTGGTGATAATGCATTGTGTGTTTGTAGTTTTTTGGCATCATTTTTATCAATAGAGTTGTTATCTAAAAGTTTTTTAATAAATTTGTTATTCTTATCTTGAAATACTTTGGTTTTATCTAACTTTATTTTTTTATAAACGTTTTTATCATTTAATATATCAAATCTTTTTTTATTATAGTCTTCCGTGTTCATAATTACTGTTTTATTACATTTGTCAGGTTGTAAAATTGTTATCTGCGGATTGCATTTAATGAATTCTTTGGTTTTTTTTAATTTCTTTTGGACAATTTTTTGAGAAATGTTAGATTTTGGATTTTTTTTATGTCGAAGTTTAAGTTTATGGTTGGTAATAACATTTACAATATCGGCTCTAATGTTTTCTTTAATTGTATCCGGTTTTTGAGAAATGACAGACTCAATACTGGCAATATATTCTGTATATGGTAAATTATTTTCATTAGAATATGGTAATGCAAAATTTTTTCCTAATGCTAAAACTTTAGTGATGTCATTTGGTATATTAGTATCTGAAATATTCTCTATCCAATTATCATTATTAATTTCACATTTATTATTATGCATGTTAACTGATATTAGGTTGTTAAATTTTTTGTTGTTGTTTTTTTTAATTTTAAGAAATTGTTTTTCAAATTTTTCTTTTTCTATTCTAAAATAATCAACATACAAATCACTAGGAATACTATCTTTTAATTTTTTGGTATTTATTTCTATATTTTTCTCTAATTGTTTGATGTTATAAACAGATTCAGTAATACTTAAGTTAATAAGCTTAGATTTGGTAGTATTTATAATATTATTAAATTTCTCTTTAAGGTACGCACCTGTCATATTAATATGATTAACATTAAAATTCAAAAACCTGGGATGGGTTCCAGTGTCCTTGCATCGTAATAAAAATATTCGTCGGTTCTTCTGATTGGCTAGCTTTCTGAATGAATTGGTTATTGACTTCATAGTTGTAACAACTGCTAATCCATGATTTCTATGTATAGTTTCATAAAATGACATGTTTGTGGCAGATTTATTTGCAATTTAAGCCCTTGCAAATTATAAATTCTATTACAAGATTTTTTCTTGGACCATATTTATATATATACTTGTTATGTAGTATTTTCTTGGGCTCATAGGTCCGGAAATAATAAACTATTATTTTTTACATTTTATTAGTTCTTGACGTTTCACTCATAATTTGGAGCATTTTCAAAAGACTGAATTTAAATATTGTAAGTATTCACAAAGATAAAATCAACTAATTAAAGTAGGTAACATAAAAACTGACAATAAATAAAAATAACTACTATACACATTGAACACATTAAAATTTTAGTAAAATATATAAGTACGCACCTCAGAAAATATATATATATATATATATTGTAATAAATTACAATTATTAAGTATGTACAGATTGCATAAATATTGTTATTATTGATGTAATTATTAATTTTGTTGTTTTATAATTTGAAATTTTTATTTTTAAAGTTTTGTGGGACTATTCTTTATATTTAAATTTGTTTCAATTTTAATTTAATCCTTTTTAATCTAAAACACCTTAAAATTTCTTTATTTTATTGATCCTTCTGTTTGAAAAAATAATTATGTTATCAAATTTAAAATATGTAATTTTGTTTATCATTTATTATTAAATTTTATATATCAAAATCAATTATTTAGCATTATAGACTCATAAACTCAGTAGTCAGTTCAAATGTAAGATTTAACAATATTTTATTCATTAACTTTGTTTTCCCTAAAAGAATAATATACCCTTGATCTCTTCAATGATACGGCTATGGCAGATTTTGTGCGCATCAACCCCCGCACACAGAAACACGTGATGCTTAACAGTAATTTCTGGGGTGAAAGTTGTTGGAACGCGTGTCGTGTGTCTATTAATTGTTATAAAATTCTTAGTGATACAGTGTTCTCAGATCAAGATTATAGAAAATTTGTTTAATGATATCGAAATATGTTACTCACAATGTTTATAATATTTGTGAAAATGATATTAGTGAATATAGTTAAAAAAACATACCCTAAAGCACTTACTGCTGACGATGAAGGATGGAAATTTCTCGTAGTGGCTTCCAGATTCGGCCTTCTTCCAATGGTAATTTACAACACGTGCAAATGCATCCTTGGATGGAAATTAAACAGGATTATGACCACCGGATATTATTTCTCCTTGGTTTCTTCCAGAATTTTTATATTATAGTTACAGGTTAGTCAAAAATATTTAATTTTTTTTTTCTTCTTAGGATTTTATTTTATTAGCTGGTACAATTTCTATTTACAATTTTCCAATAAACTTTGTTTTATAATATATCATATAATTGATTATGTTAATTGTCAGCCATTTTTAATTTTTAACAGTCATCCGCCATTGTTTTTACAATAATTTTCAAAAATACTGACGTGGATTGGCCTTTTGATAAATTTAGAATGCTCCCGAATTTTCTTTTCCAAGGGCTTATATACCCTCGGTCAAATTTTCATTATGGCTGCCTTTTCGAGCGTGTTTTGTTTTTATATAACCTCTCTTACATCAAAATTTTGAAAAATTGACTTTTTAATTATACATTTTCTGACCTTAAAATTATTACAAATTAAATCTGTACAATTTATTTCATTATAAATTAACATTTTTAGAATTTTAAAATCAACCTTTCTTTATTAAAACAGCTGGCTTTGTGGAGTAAACAATGTCAGCCATTTTGACAATTATTAATATCAAATTTAACAATTGTGAGCTAATATCTCTTTTTGGCCAATATTTTTAACAAAAAATGAAATTTTACATATTAAAATATGATCAAATAACTTTTATTTTCAAAGAAACCGCTTATATTAGCTTTTATTTGCTTTTAAAAATTTACTATGTCATAGCGATTTACATACAAAATTTATCAAGTAAACGAATTAATAACATCCAAAAACATCAAAAAACAACTTAAAATTAATTACTTTACAAAAACATACAATTACAACAAATAGAAACATCAATTAAACATCTAATACTAAGTTTATGTCTTTCTCATACAAGCACCTTTTTAAAGTTTATAGTCAACGTTTTTAATCACCACATCACTATTTATAGTGTTTTTCATTGAATTTATCATTCATAAAGTCTTTGATCAAACTTGATTAAATAGTCTTAGCTTGTAAACACAAACATCACTTTCTCACAGCTTTATTCTATCATGTAATATATTTCAATATCTCTCTTTTTAGATTCTGTCTTAAATAGTGTATTTTTATCAAGTCTGAGATGTTCAGGACATTGGGACTACTAGACTTGTATTGACATCCGATACATCATACTACAAGACTCATCATTTGATACTTAATTGGATTTGAAAATATTGTTTAGGGTAAGTAAAATTTATTTATCAAATTATAATCATTGTCTCTGATTCATTTAATTTGCTCAAATATTTAAATTAGTTTGTTGAGATTTAAATTTTTGTATCTTATATTATTGACTGTATACAGTTAAATATTCTCTACTTCATATAATAATTTTAAATAACCTATACCTTACTTATTCTTATTTTATAGCTACTTATAAAAAAAAATATTATTAAAATCATTATTATTATTAACCTTAATTATTACTTATTTAGCTTTTGATCTAACTAACTTAATATGACTAATATAGTTGGTTTCTTACTAATATTGTATTCCTATGATTTATTATTAACATATTCTAATACCTTTTTTATTTTTTTTATTTTTAGCTTAAACAAATTAGTGTTTTGGATTTTGATTCTTGAATCGACTACTGGTGTTAGCATTCATTCATTATCAAGATGGTTTTTGTGTTCTTGTGTGTATTACGGTTTATTGAATTGGCTCTAATAAAGAAATTTTTGGTGTATTATTCATTTAATGAGAAGATTTGTAAATAACATCCATGTTTAATGGTTTACTTCAATTCAAGTTATTTATTTGGTAAGTTATATTTACTATTAATTTTTTAAAACATTACAAATTTCCCCCAATTTAATTTTAACAAATTGTTACTCGGTAATAATTTTTAAAATTTAATTCCATTATATTTGATCCAAATCTAATCAGCTTAAAAATTCCACTTTGTTATCTTTCAATTCTAACATATACCTTAATTGTACCTTACAAATAATCTTCATTAACATCCAACATAAATTCTAATTCATTTGGTTGTATATAACCACTAACTATTCATTGATAACTCATACTTTATTCCTAATTTTAAAATACAATATAATATTTACTTATTCTAATATCTACATCTTAAACTATCTTATATTCTAAATTTAGCTAGATTTTTAAAATGTTGGTCTATTGATGGTATGCATATAAGTTTTTAACGTTTACCTTTCCCCTCAATAAATTGTTATGTGGATTTCTTAAAATATAACTGTTTTCATAAGCTTTTTCGATTATAAATGGTCCTATAAACGGTAGTTTTAATTTTGCACACTCATTATTTCTTTTATTAGCTACCTGTAGTGACCTTTCAATTACCCAATCTCCTTCTTTGAATACCGTTGGTTTCTTTAAATTTTTGTATCTCCTTTTAAATATCGTTCTGCATTTCTTTTTAACTTGATATGAAATATTTTTTTAATTAAATTACTATTTTGCTCTAATTTTGTACAACTACTAGTGAATTGATATATGATTTGTTACTTCTTCGAATTATTCCTTCATTCTATAAGATTTCTTATTCTCTCTTCACTCTTTTCTTTAACTTTAATGGTACAGGATATATTTTCACCTTAAACTCCTCAACATTTCTCACCTCCATATCATATTCATGTTCGGTAGCTTCTTTTGGCTCCTTAAACATCAAACACTATACTTCATCAACAAATCTCCTACAATATTGTAATATATTCCATCACAATCAAATCATCATTTTCAAATACATCTTCTTCTTCTATCTACTTCATAATCATAACTTTCTTCTTTATACTTCATACTCATAACTTCCTTCTTTATCATAATCATTTCTAATATAAATAATATCCTTCTTACTATCTTCTACTTCTTCTATCATATCCATTGACATCCATATACCATTTAGCTATACCTTCTTCTCTTCTTTATAATTAATTATAGTTTCTAATTGTTCCTATGTATCATTTAATATTACCATATCACTATCCAAATTAAACACAGCTAGTAGTTTACAATTTATTATGATTTCAACATAGATTTATTTTAATATCATATTTGTTTATTTATTTCATATAACCTTTATTTTTAATACCAGTTATTATTATATTTGGAATTTTATTTCATTATTCGTTAATATTATTTAGTTTTGAAATTGATTTTGAATCTATTAATGATGTTTTATTTCTTATATTAAGTAAAATTTTTAACGGTTTGTCATAATTTCAATCTTGAATATGCAATAACTCATTAGAATATAATTGATCTAAGTTTCATTTAAGTTAATATAATTGATTGGGGTGGTATTTTAAATTTAATATAATACACAACATTTTAAAATTCAAACAATAAAAACTTACTTACTACCTACAAATATAATTAGCAATATTATTTACACCTTGCTACTACCTTCTCCCTGCTCAATAACATATTCATTTTCTTTTTTACCTTCTTCCAATTTCTTTCTACAAGTCTCTTCCTGGTTTTAGTATTTTTCATCCTCATATGTAGTTTCTTAGCATTGTTTTGTTCTTTCATTCTTTTAAATCTTCTAACATTGGTGTTCATATTCATTTCTTCCTTCTTTGTTTCGATAAGTTTCCTTCCAAACAATTGTTCAAATAAATTTTTAACCTTCGTGTTTTCATCTACATCCATGATCATACTTGAATCAATCTTATTCTTATTTTCATCCATGTTATTTTTAGTATCAATTTTGATTAAATTATTCATCTCAATCTTCCCAGTTTCAAAAATTTTATCTTTGTCTCTATCAATTTCTTCTAAAATTTTATTGTTTGCTTCTGCATATTCCTCTTTTTCAAATACTTTCTCTTCTTCACTAAACTTCTTCATATTTCCATTTTGTCTTACTATTTGTATCTTCAAATTCTCTCTTTCTTTACCAACATTTTCTATAATCTCTTTTTTTAAATCTTCTCCATTGCTCCTATATAAATTACAATCCATCTTATCCACCTCTTCCTCATTTTCATCATATTTCTTCTCAAACATCTTTTTTATTTCTTCTTTAATTTCTTGTTTTGTATCTTTAATCTCTTCTTGTAATTTCTTATTTTGTTCCCCCTTTTCTTCCTTTGATTCATCAAACTTGTTATTAAATGTATCGTTTAAATCATCTTTATTTTCTTTAACTTCTTCCTTCAATTCTTCTTTAGTTTCTTCTAATTCTTTATCCATTTTTCCTATATTTTCTTCATTTTCATCACATTTTCCATTATTTTTTCCCCATTTCTCAATCATTTCTATCATATCTCTTCTGTTTTCATCAATCTTTTTGGTTAAAATTTTCAACATTTTTATTACTTCATTGTATTCATCGTCACTCATATTCATTTCACCCATTTTGAATAATTTTATTAAGTTTTATTGGATATTAAATATAAAAATTTTGTTCTATAATTTTAATTGCCAATTAATTACTTTAACCAATCAGTTTTTTATTAGAGCCCCACGTTGGGCGCCATTTTTGTAATAAATTACAATTATTAAGTATGTACAGATTGCATAAATATTGTTATTATTGATGTAATTATTAATTTTGTTGTTTTATAATTTGAAATTTTTATTTTTAAAGTTTTGTGGGACTATTCTTTATATTTAAATTTGTTTCAATTTTAATTTAATCCTTTTTAATCTAAAACACCTTAAAATTTCTTTATTTTATTGATCCTTCTGTTTGAAAAAATAATTATGTTATCAAATTTAAAATATGTAATTTTGTTTATCATTTATTATTAAATTTTATATATCAAAATCAATTATTTAGCATTATAGACTCATAAACTCAGTAGTCAGTTCAAATGTAAGATTTAACAATATTTTATTCATTAACTTTGTTTTCCCTAAAAGAATAATATACCCTTGATCTCTTCAATGATACGGCTATGGCAGATTTTGTGCGCATCAACCCCCGCACACAGAAACACGTGATGCTTAACAGTAATTTCTGGGGTGAAAGTTGTTGGAACGCGTGTCGTGTGTCTATTAATTGTTATAAAATTCTTAGTGATACAGTGTTCTCAGATCAAGATTATAGAAAATTTGTTTAATGATATCGAAATATGTTACTCACAATGTTTATAATATTTGTGAAAATGATATTAGTGAATATAGTTAAAAAAACATACCCTAAAGCACTTACTGCTGACGATGAAGGATGGAAATTTCTCGTAGAGGCTTCCAGATTCGGCCTTCTTCCAATGGTAATTTACAACACGTGCAAATGCATCCTTGGATGGAAATTAAACAGGATTATGACCACCGGATATTATTTCTCCTTGGTTTCTTCCAGAATTTTTATATTATAGTTACAGGTTAGTCAAAAATATTTAATTTTTTTTTTTCTTCTTAGGATTTTATTTTATTAGCTGGTACAATTTCTATTTACAATTTTCCAATAAACTTTGTTTTATAATATATCATATAATTGATTATGTTAATTGTCAGCCATTTTTAATTTTTAACAGTCATCCGCCATTGTTTTTACAATAATTTTCAAAAATACTGACGTGGATTGGCCTTTTGATAAATTTAGAATGCTCCCGAATTTTCTTTTCCAAGGGCTTATATACCCTCGGTCAAATTTTCATTATGGCTGCCTTTTCGAGCGTGTTTTGTTTTTATATAACCTCTCTTACATCAAAATTTTGAAAAATTGACTTTTTAATTATACATTTTCTGACCTTAAAATTATTACAAATTAAATCTGTACAATTTATTTCATTGTAAATTAACATTTTTAGAATTTTAAAATCAACCTTTCTTTATTAAAACAGCTGGCTTTGTGGAGTAAACAATGTCAGCCATTTTGACAATTATTAATATCAAATTTAACAATTGTGAGCTAATATCTCTTTTTGGCCAATATTTTTAACAAAAAATGAAATTTTACATATTAAAATATGATCAGATAACTTTTATTTTCAAAGAAACCGCTTATATTAGCTTTTATTTGCTTTTAAAAATTTACTATGTCATAGCGATTTACATACAAAATTTATCAAGTAAACGAATTAATAACATCCAAAAACATCAAAAAACAACTTAAAATTAATTACTTTACAAAAACATACAATTACAACAAATAGAAACATCAATTAAACATCTAATACTAAGTTTATGTCTTTCTCATACAAGCACCTTTTTAAAGTTTATAGTCAACGTTTTTAATCACCACATCACTATTTATAGTGTTTTTTCATTGAATTTATCATTCATAAAGTCTTTGATCAAACTTGATTAAATAGTCTTAGCTTGTAAACACAAACATCACTTTCTCACAGCTTTATTCTATCATGTAATATATTTCAATATCTCTCTTTTTAGATTCTGTCTTAAATAGTGTATTTTTATCAAGTCTGAGATGTTCAGGACATTGGGACTACTAGACTTGTATTGACATCCGATACATCATACTACAAGACTCATCATTTGATACTTAATTGGATTTGAAAATATTGTTTAGGGTAAGTAAAATTTATTTATCAAATTATAATCATTGTCTCTGATTCATTTAATTTGCTCAAATATTTAAATTAGTTTGTTGAGATTTAAATTTTTGTATCTTATATTATTGACTGTATACAGTTAAATATTCTCTACTTCATATAATAATTTTAAATAACCTATACCTTACTTATTCTTATTTTATAGCTACTTATAAAAAAAAATATTATTAAAATCATTATTATTATTAACCTTAATTATTACTTATTTAGCTTTTGATCTAACTAACTTAATATGACTAATATAGTTGGTTTCTTACTAATATTGTATTCCTATGATTTATTATTAACATATTCTAATACCTTTTTTATTTTTTTTATTTTTAGCTTAAACAAATTAGTGTTTTGGATTTTGATTCTTGAATCGACTACTGGTGTTAGCATTCATTCATTATCAAGATGGTTTTTGTGTTCTTGTGTGTATTACGGTTTATTGAATTGGCTCTAATAAAGAAATTTTTGGTGTATTATTCATTTAATGAGAAGATTTGTAAATAACATCCATGTTTAATGGTTTACTTCAATTCAAGTTATTTATTTGGTAAGTTATATTTACTATTAATTTTTTAAAACATTACAAATTTCCCCCAATTTAATTTTAACAAATTGTTACTCGGTAATAATTTTTAAAATTTAATTCCATTATATTTGATCCAAATCTAATCAGCTTAAAATTCCACTTTGTTATCTTTCAATTCTAACATATACCTTAATTGTACCTTACAAATAATCTTCATTAACATCCAACATAAATTCTAATTCATTTGGTTGTATATAACCACTAACTATTCATTGATAACTCATACTTTATTCCTAATTTTAAAATACAATATAATATTTACTTATTCTAATATCTACATCTTAAACTATCTTATATTCTAAATTTAGCTAGATTTTTAAAATGTTGGTCTATTGATGGTATGCATATAAGTTTTTAACGTTTACCTTTCCCCTCAATAAATTGTTATGTGGATTTCTTAAAATATAACTGTTTTCATAAGCTTTTTCGATTATAAATGGTCCTATAAACGGTAGTTTTAATTTTGCACACTCATTATTTCTTTTATTAGCTACCTGTAGTGACCTTTCAATTACCCAATCTCCTTCTTTGAATACCGTTGGTTTCTTTAAATTTTTGTATCTCCTTTTAAATATCGTTCTGCATTTCTTTTTAACTTGATATGAAATATTTTTTTAATTAAATTACTATTTTGCTCTAATTTTGTACAACTACTAGTGAATTGATATATGATTTGTTACTTCTTCGAATTATTCCTTCATTCTATAAGATTTCTTATTCTCTCTTCACTCTTTTCTTTAACTTTAATGGTACAGGATATATTTTCACCTTAAACTCCTCAACATTTCTCACCTCCATATCATATTCATGTTCGGTAGCTTCTTTTGGCTCCTTAAACATCAAACACTATACTTCATCAACAAATCTCCTACAATATTGTAATATATTCCATCCATGTAATATAAACATCCATGTTTAATGGTTTACTTCAATTCAAGTTATTTATTTGGTAAGTTATATTTACTATTAATTTTTTAAAACATTACAATATATATATATATATATATATATATATATATATATATATATATATATATATATATTGTAATGTTTAAATATTTGACAATAGTATAATGATTAAAATATCAACAGAAGTTGTTTAATACAACTTAATCAGATAATTTTTATTATATTGTATTGTTTAGTTGTATAATTTGTGTATTTGTAAGAGAATTTTAAGTAAGAAATTATTTTAATGTATCAATATTATATCTAGTACTTCTAGTAGAAACTTCGCGAAAATTGATTATATAATGTGTAAAAAAAAGACAGATAATGTGTAAAAAGGAGACAGATGTATTTTACTATATATTTTATTCTGGAATGATCAATGAAAGACGAAGTAAGAATGTCTAGTCATAAATATGAAAGAAAGAGATACACATATTTTTTCCCAGAAATAACTAATCTCTAGAACAAAAAAGAATCTTCTAGAAGTTTGAAACTTATAAAAGACTTGAACAGAGGTCGAAGAAGGGGAGTTTATTATTGGAAGTTAAACAGAGAAGATCAGTGAGTGTGAACAGTCAGTTAAAAAGTGAACAAACAGTTTTTTAAAGTAGTTATAATAAAGTGATGTTAAAAATACAAAGTAAAACAATTATAAAGTAAAACAAAGTGCCAAAAGTGACATTAAAAACTAATCAAAAGGTGAAATTAAAACATTTTCGGTTGATGTAAAAAAGAAGAGTACTTACTATTATTAATACAACTAAAGGAACTATAATCCATCAACACTAAAATTTGAGGAACAAACAAAGAACAATAATTACACAAGAAACTTATCGTCTAACAACACTTCAGTTTACCAAAATCGCAAATACCACGTATCACTTCGTTCGTCTCCGTTTTTCATAGATCAACTACAGATTTTTCCACCAATCAGGAAACAGGACTTTACATATCAAGGTCAGATAAAATTGTAAACTTTTAAAAATTTTTGTAGTAGTTAGTTGAATTTTATAATTTAAAAAACAAAGGAATTTACTTGGTATTTAATAATTAGTGTATTTGATAATCTTACTTGCTATAACATAAATAATATTGGTTAATTTAACATAATTCAATATCAAGTAAGTTCTTTTATAATTACTAAAGGCCTTTCTTTTTAATATTTTTTCTAATTAGTTTCATTATTAAACTTTCAACATTACTGTTTTAATTTAACTATTTTATAATAAATTTATAATTATAATTGAATCAAATTTTTCATTCACATACACCTAATAATCCAATAGAAACTTGCATAACCAAACACCCCTGAGAAAAAGAAGATATTGCTACTTTTAAATAAGAATTAATCATTCAAATAAATAAATAAATCAATAAACTTTCTCTCAAATCATAATATTCATTACAATATATATATATATATACAGAACACAATGGTGAAGCATAAACTGTTTCATCAAGGTGGAGATTTAGTTTCGTTACTTAATAAATTACCATTTGTAATTTATTTACCTGGTGGATACGAATATTGTGGACCCAATACAAAACTAGAACAAAGAGTACGACGAGGTAATGAGGGAATTAATCTTTTAGATCAAGCTTGTAAGGAACACGACATAACATACGCAAAAAGTAATAATTTACAAGATAGACATATAGCTGATCAGATATTAGAAGACAAAGCTTGGAAACGAGCAGTTAAATCCAAAGATTTAGGATAAAAACTAGCTTCCTTGTTTGTCACTGCAGTAATGAAGGGAAAACGTAAGCTAGATATGGATGTAGGAAAAAATAGGTCGAAAAAAATCAAGAAACGTATAATAAAAACACCAAGAAAAGGTGGGTTTTTACTTCTACTATTACCAATAATAGGTGCATTAGGGGCTTTGGGAGGAGGTGCGGATGGCATAGCAAAGGCAGTAAATGATGCTAAATATAAGAAGCAACAGTTGGCTGAACAAAAGCGGCATGATATAGCAATGGAATCAGGGAAACAGGGAAAAGAATTACGCAAACGAAGAAAAGGAAAAGGTCTTTATGTGAGACCATACAAAGGACAAGGAACAAAAAACTGAAATTGCCCCATCGTGGGCTTACCAAAAAAGATCTGTGGAAATATGTTAAAAAACTAAAAATACCTTTTTTAGAGGAGTTTTTATGAGAGATAATCTACCGAAAAAATTCATAAAAATAAATGTGGTATTTTAAATACAGATTCAGTAAGAGGGGAAGGAACTCACTGAACATCTTACATAAAATCGGAAAGAAAAATTATATATTTTGATAGTTATGGAAATTTACCTCCACGTTTGGAACTTATCAAGTATTTTCACAGTAATGGTCTTGTATATATAACATACAACTATAATAGACTACAAAATAAAAATGTTTATAGGATTTGTGGATGTATGTGAAACATTTGGGGGTAACAAAACGTTTTTAAATCCAAATACTTCACCAATGGTATCATCAGTCATAAATGAAATTGTTTTGTTGCATCGAATCGATATGTGAGACGTGTTTAGATTTGGTATTATTTCAATTGTTGAATCTGACTCTAGTTTGAGCATTTCTTGTTTGATAAATTGAATAATTTCATTGAGCTCATATGCACCTTTAGGAACAATTATTGTATGATATACGGGACCTCCAAATATGAATCTGTTATTGGTTTCATCAATGTTTGGTATTGTGTTAAAACTATTAAAATTAACTTATTCAACCTCATAGTCATATTTGGCATCTAAGTAAATAGGTGAATTGAAATTGTAATGAAAAATAGACGATCGACCACTTAATGTTACAGAAAATGACATTTTAACTTAAAGTGTGTGTGTTCTAGAAGTTTAAATAGTATGATTATAATATTTATATATAAATTTAAGTGCGTAATGACCACAACTATATGAATTGTTTTGTAATTAAATTGATTGTACTAACCCTTACTTTTTGGAAGTCCATCTTATTAAAAATAATAAAAAACTCTTTGTTTTAACAAAACTTCCAATATTTATTTAAAAAATTGCTTTTTTAACTTTAATGACAGCCGTTTCGCTAGACGTAGCATCGTCAAATTGACAAATTGAAGTTACATTTTGTTTGTTTGTAGCTAGGTACCTGATGTTTATTAGGTAGTTATAAGGCTAGACCAAGTATGGAAGTAATAAGACATAACAATATTAAAGCCTAGATGTTATGAGCCCTAAGGGATTATCTTGGATGTACTTCCCTCTAAGATCAGTATAACTGTGCAATGATATAGAAAAACCAGGAAAAAACTATATCATGCTGATCTTTACAATAACTTAATACCTATATTTGTGTTACAATTACGTGTTATCTATGTATAAAATGAAGACTCAATCAAAGCAAACACTTTAAAAGTGGAGAACTTCCCAGATTTATTTATTCATTAACAACTTTAAATTGTGGATCTGCTAGATGTCTTTTTATTTCAAGTTCTTCAAGGAAATCTAAATTTTGTTTTTTATTACAAGTGTGTAGTATTTGGATGTCATTGATGTGTAAGAGTGAGGTTGGATGTTCAAGTAGGTGTTTTGCATAATTTGACTTATCTGGTTGTTTTAATCTATATGCTCTTAAATGTTCGTTAAATCTTACTTCAAAATTTTTTTGTGTTTGACCTATATATACAGCATTACACTTTGGACAATTAATTTTGTAAACACCAGATTTTTTTAATTTAGGTAATTTTGTTTTTACATTTAACAATTTTGTACCCATATTATTTTGTGTTTTAAATGATATTAATGCTGATGTTGCCGAATATATTATTTTTGAAATTTTATTGGAAATATTTCCACGATATGTAATATTTTTATAACTTTTAATTTCTTTAGTTTGTTTAGGAAATATTAGATTTAGTGACACTTTCTGTTCTTTCTTAATAATTAATGTATTTATCAAATGAATTGGGTAGCCATTAGATGTAGCTATTTGTTTTATGATATCAATTTCTTTATCAAAGTTAATTTTGTTCATTGGAATTGAAAATGCCCTATGTATCATAGAGTTATAAGCTGCTAATTTATGTGTTATAGAATGATTTGAATTATACGGTATGGTTACATCTGTTTATGTTGGTTTTCTGTATATTGAATAATTTAGTAAATTATTAACTTTTTCAATTTTTAAATCTAGAAAATTAATTGAATTATTTTCTTCAACTTCTAAAGTAAAGTTAATTTTAGGATCCAAGGTATTAATATAATTAAAAAATATATCTAACTGTCGTTCGCTACCTAAAAATCCTGCTAACACATCATCAACATTTCTATACCAAAATACAATATTGTTTTTATAACAAGAATTAAAGATTATGTTTTCTAAATTATCCATATCTAAATTATCCATATTTGCTAAAATTGGAGAAATGAGACTTCCCATTGGAAGACCCTCATTTTGAATATATACTTAAAAGTAAAATAATTTTGACTAATGCATACATTAAATAAGTCAATTATATCTGACATTATTCCTGGATGGATATTTCTTTCATCTAATATCTTTTTAACTAGAACTATACATTCTTTAGGAGGTATTTTAGAGAACATAGTTACATCAGATGAAACTAACTTAGTATTATTTTGTAATTTACATTTATCTAATTTTTTTATCAAATGTAAAGAATTTTGTACTGAATATTTAGGTGTGTAACCATAATTATTTAGAATAGTATTTAATTTTTTAGCTACCTTAGTATTAGGAGTGTTTACATACGAAACTACTGGTCTAATCGGTTTTGACTCTTTATGTTATTTAATAGTTCCATATAATTCTGGGCATTGAGGATTTTTATTTACTAGGTATTTTTTATCATTGTCATTTAATAGATAATATGAATCGTTTACATGTTCTCTTATTTGGTTAGAAAATTTTTGAGTGGGATCGATCTTTAGAATTTTGACATTACTTGACATTATGAAATCATTTACTTTAGATTTATAATCTTCTTTTTCTAAAATTACTGTTGAGTTACCTTTATCTGATTTTGTAATGATTAGGTTATTTTGATCTACTTTATTTTTGATTGATTTTAAATCAATCAATATTAAAATGTCATTTTTAATAATTTAACTTTGACTTTTAAATTTATCTGGTTTAATGTCACCAATAAGATTTGCTATTTGACCTGTTCTCTAATTTTGTCATCTAAGCAGTCAAATTCTACTAAATGTATTGAAAAAGTTAATTCTGAATAAACAGTTTTAATGTAAGGTCAGTATTTTGAAACACGATAAATATAAAAAACAGATAGGTAAATTAGAAAAATTAATGAATTCACAACACACCAACACACAATTTACAGAACATAATAACACAGTAAATTCTCATGTACTAATACATTTTGCTCCCCGGTTTGTAAATCTATCAGACACCATTTTTTCTAATAATAAAAATAAATTTTTAGATAAGGGTTTAAAATATTGCATACCACCTAAATTTACTAATAATATAAAAGAAATTTTAGCCACAGATTCTGAAATAGCTTTGAGAACTAATTCAAATAATTTTATTTATGAAAAAATGCAAATAGCAAATCTTATTGGTGACATTAAACCAGATAAATTTAAAAGTTAAAGTCAAATTATTAAAAATGACATTTTAGCTTTAAAATCAATCAAAAAAGAAAAGATAGAGACATACAAAAACAAATTAGAATGCGCGCGAAGGAAGCAAGAAAAAATGGCATATTGGTTAAAGTAGGATACAGAAAATTAAAAATTAGAGATGAAGAGTGGAAATGGAATATAGAGGAAGGAATCCTAAAGAAGCAAAATATACCATTAGCTTTAAAAAACTAAATAAATTATCAGAGCAGCAAACAAGCTTTATGTATGAACTGGCAACGAAAACGGAAATGAACGATGGATCTGGCAAACAATATAATATACAAATAGAAAAAAACCAACAAAACAATCTTAAAACGAAAAAAACAGGAAATACTTGGAAAATGGGAACATGGAATGTAAGAAGTATTAATGGAAAAGAGAATGAACTTGTAACTGAATTTGAAAACGTAGGATTAGATATATTAGCAATAACAGAAACAAAAAAGAAGGGGAAAGGATTAATTGAGATGGATAATGGCCATGTACTAATTTACAGTGGAGTAAACAATACAGAACGTGCAGCAGCAGGAGTTGGCTGTATAATAAATACAAATATGAAGAGACAACTTTACAAATGGGTAGCTATTTCTGAAAGATTATTGTTAATACATATGAAAGAAAATAATAATGAACAATGGGCAATCCTAATAGTTTATGGCCCCAATGAAGATGAAAGAGCACAAGAAAAAGACGAAGTGGTTTACGTATTAGGAGACTTTAATGAAAGAGTAGGTGAAAAAGATGTTAATTTTCCAACTGTACTAGGTAAATACGGTGAAATGGTAAGAAACGATAATGGAAGAAGACTATTGGAATATTGCCTAATGCATATCTTTATTATTTTAAATACGATGTATAATCATAAAGATATACACTTATACACCAGGGCCGAACCGAACAGAGGTGAAAAATTAAGCATAGACTATATATTGATACAAAAAGAAAAAAGAAATCAAGTACAAGATGTGAGAGTGAGAAGGGGACCTGAGATAGGAAGTGACCATTATTTATTACTGGCAATAATAAAGAAAAAAAACTTAATAAATGAAAACAAAAATACGAAGCCTAAAATTATAGAATTTGAAACTATTAAATCTCACAAACTAAAGGACAAAAAATTAGCCAAAAAATATGAAGAACTGGTAAGACAACAAATTGATTTAGACACAATTGATGATGAAAACAAAACGTTAGAGCAAATGTGGGGGACCTTTAAGACAATTCTTATCAACTCTGCAAAAGTAATATGTGGTACTAGCAAAACAACTAACAAAAAAAAAACAGACATCATGGTGGACCCAAGAAATTAAACAAGAAGTAAAAATTAAGAAAAGTAAATGGCACAAATATCTATCAAATAAAACAACTGCAAATTATGAGAATTACAAACAACAGAGAAAATTATTAAAGGAAAAAGTACAAATAGCAAAAGAAAAATCATGGAAGGAATTTGGAGAAAAACTGGAAAATGATAGTAAAGGAAACCAAAAATTATTTTATAAAGTACTCAAAACATTCAGAAAATCAAAACCTATTGATAGTATGACAGTTAAAGATGAAGAGTGTCAATTAATAAATGAAGAAAAAGCAGTGATGAAGAGATGGAAAGAACATTTTAGGAACCTATTATGCAACGAGAATGAAGGACAAGAAGAAGGTATAAATGTTACTGAACAACCTAAACCCTCGAAAGACAATGATAAACAAATTGAAACCCAAGAAATAACAAGGGAGGACCTAAAAGAGGCACTTGAAAAAATTAAAAATGGGAAAGCAGCTGGACAGGATAGAACTACAGGTGAAATGTTCAAGTACATGGGTGACAAAGGCAAAGAACTATTTCTAAAAATATGTAACAAAGCCTGGAGAGAAGAAACAATTCCTAAAGACTGGGAAATTGGAGTTATACTGCCTATTTTTAAAAAAGGTGACCAGTTTGCAATAATTATCGTGGTATTACTCTGCTTAGTACTGGAGCTAAGATATATGAACAAATTTTAGACAAAAAACTTAAACACTTTTCGGAAAGATCATTGTCAGATTCTCAGAATGGTTTTCGAAAAGGTAGAAGTACACAAGATAATATATTCATTCTAAAACAAATAATAGAAAAAACTGTATTTTACGGAAAAAAAATCTACCTGGCATTTCTAGATTTGGAAAAAGCTTTTGATTCTGTGCCAAGAAGTAGATTATGGGACATCTTAAAACAAGTAGGAGTTAACGAGAAATTAATAAAAACTATTAAAAGTCTCTACAAGAACACCATAAACTATGTTATCAGAAAAAATTATAAATCCGAATCATTTCAAACTTATAATGGACTGAGACAGGAAGGAGAATTAAGCCCACAATGTTTAACATATAAATTGATCAAATCATCGAAAACTGTAATAAAACAACAAAGAAAGTACAATTGGGATATAGAAATCTACAACAAGTTTCTATCTCAGAATGTAGCTTCGCAGATGACATAATGATGATAGCAACAAGTAAAGAAGAGCTAAAAAAAACCTTGAGACTTGGAATAAAGAGCTAAGAAAACATGGATTAAAGCTTAACAAAGCTAAAACTAAGTTTATGGTGCTATCAGAAGAAGACGAAAAAATAGATATAAACATTGAAGGTACAGAAATAGAACAAGTGAACCAATACAAATACCTAGGAGTATTGATAAATAAAAACGGAGATGTAGAAACAGAGATAAACAAGAGAATTGAAAATGCAATAAAGCTGTATTATACAATGAATAACAACCTTATAAACAAAAAGGAAATCTCCAGGAAAACTAAAATCAATGTTTATAAATCAATGTACCGTTCAATATTAACTTATGGGTGTGAAACGTGGACATTAAGCCAAAGACAAAAAAATAAGATTCAGGCCACCGAAATGAAATATTTAAGACGAGTACGAGGTGTGTCTAAAAAAGATCGAATAAAAAGTTCAGGAATTAGAGAAGATCTAGAAGTAGAATCAATTTTGGATTTCATCGAGAAGCGACAATTGAGCTGGTGGGGACACTTGGTCAGAATGGACGATCAAAGACAAGCAAAAAAAATATGGGAAACGAGAACCACAATAAAAAGAAAGAAAGGAAGAACGTTTAAGAACAGAGGAGTCACTTGGCAGGAATCAAAGGTGTTGGCACAAAATAGAAGAGACTGGAAAAAGTTTGTAAATGGATAAAAACTAGATAAAAAAAAACCTACCCCTACACCTGTTTTGGTAAATGGGGATACTGATTATATATATATATATATATATTATTATTATTATTATTATTATTATTATTATTATTATTATTATTATTATTATTATTATTATTATTATTATTATTATTATTATTATTATTATTATTATTATTATTATTATTATTATTATTATTATCAAAAGACTTATGCACTTACTCAGCTATTGCTGGTAATATTTACCTATCCCGAGCGTAAACGCAAATGGGATTAGGCTCAAAATTTACATATTTAAAAATTTTCTAACAGTATGACATGTGTTTAAAATTGCCGCTTTTTGCAAGTCAATAAAAGTGTTTTTATGCAGATCGAGTTTTTTAAGACTGTCTTCAAGACTTTTGGGAATGAGTCCAGTTGATGATACGATGATCGGTACCACTTCCACTTTTTCTGCATGCCACATCTGTCCCACTTCTATGGCAAGATCGGTGTACTTTGCCATCTTTTCATTATACTTATCCAAAACGTTGTTATTGTTTGGAACTGCAACATCGACTAACAGCACCGATTTAGCTTTCTTATCCACTACTACAATGTCGGGTCGATTATTCGTCACCTGTCTATCGGTGATAATGGACCTATCGTAGTAGAGTCTAAAATCTGCATTCTCGAGCACTGCCTGTGGATTATACTTGTAATACGGTGTATAGGTATTAAGCAGTCCATATTTGTTGGCCAGTTTCTGGTGGATAATATTACACAGCTGGTTATGCTTACGTAAATAATCCGTGTTGGCTATGGTTGAACATCCTGATGTGATGTGTTGTATGGTTTCCGATGTTTGTTGGCACCGTCTACACTTGTCCGTTGTAATAGTTGGGTCCCTGATAACACATTTTTTGTAGTTGTTCGTATTGATTACTTGATCCTGAATGGCCATCATAAATCCTTCAGTCTCTGGGAACAAGGTACCGTCAGCAAGCCACCTATTTGATGCTATTTTGTCAATGTGCGGTTGGTTAAGGTCGTGATGATGTCGACCATGTAGAGCCTTTTGGGCCCATTTTACGTGTTTCTCAGCATCAGTTGTTATTTCTAAATCCATATTAGGGTCTGCTAAATTTAGAGGCGAGTATTTCTTATCTGCTCCTATGACAGATTTATGTAAATTCGATGACAGTGATTTGGCAACAAAGAAGTCTCGCAATTTATTTATCTGTTTGTTATGCAGATTTATTATGTCGCATAAAGCTCTTCCTCCCTCCTTTCTCGGTAGTGTTGTTCTAAGCACTGACGATGTTGGATGGTGACATCTGTACTTTGTCATCATAGTCCGGGTTGTTCTCTGAATATCTTCCAATTCGGTCTTTGTCCATTGTAAAATGCCGAACGAGTAGGTCAACACCGGTACGGCATATGTATTAATAGCTCGGTTTAGGTTGCCTGCGTTCAATTCAGATTTTAGTATGAAACTTACCCTTTGTGAAAACTCATTCCTGATTTTGGACTTGGACTGTTTTTGGTCCAATAACCTGGCCTGTTGAAAACTCAGGTATTTGTATGTTTCCCCATTTTGCATAGCAGCGATTATTTCTCCATTAGGGAGCGCCAAATCTCCATTAATAATTTTTCCCTTCTCGATGTTTAAGGTTCTGCACTTATTTAATCCAAATTGCATACGTACATCCCTGGAAAACCTTTCGGTTACATCCAGAAGATGTTGGATTTGTTGCTGATTGGAAGCAAAAATTTTGATGTCATCCATATAAAGGAGGTGGGAGACGGTGCAGTTAGTATTTTTATTGATTTTAAGATTGAAGACAAGTTTAGTGTTGTTGAGCATGGTAGAAAGTGGATTCATTGCCAAACAGAACCACAATGGACTAAGTGAGTCCCCTTGGAATATTCCCCTTCGAATAGAAATGTCGTTAGTCTTAATATACTGACCATTAATATTTACCTGAAGGCTTGTTCGCCATTGCTTCATCACAGCTTCAAGAAAAGAAACTATGGTGGGGATTATTTTGTAGATGTTTAAAACGCTTATTAGCCAGGAATGAGGCACGCTGTCAAATGCCTTACGGTAGTCTACAAAAGCAGTCGAGATGTTGCGAAATTGCTTTTGCGCTTGCCTTAGGATCACAGAGTCGATAATAAGCTGTTCTTTGCAACCCTGGTGACCACGTTTACATCCCTTTTGCTCCTCTGCCAAGATGTTATTTTGGTCCACATGCCTGTAAATTCTGTTAGTAATGCATGATGTTAATATCTTGTAAAGCGTTGGAAGACATGTGATTGGTTTATACTGGGAAGGATCCTGTGTGTTGGCTGTTTTGGGAAGCATATGGGTTAAACCATGAGTAAGAAAGGCAGGAATGTCTTCTGGATGTTAAAGGATATGTGTAAATTTCGATGCCAATATTCCGTGTAAGCTGCTAAATTTTTTGTACCAGAAATTTTGGATGTTATCAATTCCTGGAGCTTTCCAACTATTAATCTGTCTTATAGCTTGGTTTACATCAGCTGTTGTGATGTTATCAAACATCATTGAAGCAATGTTTGATTTGCCCGCTTCGGATTCTATCCATGCTGCGCCCTCGTTGTGTTTTTGAGGATTGGACCATATTGAAGACCAATAGTCAAAAAGTTCATCCTTACTTGGAAGATTGTGGTAGTTGTTTGTTCCGGCACTACTAAGTTGTCTGTAGAACAGCTTTTCATTGGTGTTAAATAAATGGTTTTGCTGTTTCTTATTATTATTATTATTATTATTATTATTATTATTATTATTATTATTATTATTATTATTATTATTATTATTATTATTATTATTATTATTATTATTATTATTATTATTATTATTATTATTATTATTATTATTATTATTATTATTATTATTATTATTATTATTATTATTATTATTATTATTATTATTATTATTATTATTATTATTATTATTATTATTATTATTATTATTATTATTATTATTATTATTATTATTATTATTATTATTATTATTATTATTATTATTATTATTATTATTATTATTATTATTATTATTATTATTATTATTATTATTATTATTATTATTATTATCAAAAGACTTATGCACTTACTCAGCTTTCGCTGGTAATATTTACCTATCCCGAGCGTAAACGCAAATGGGATTAGGCTCAAAATTTACATATTTAAAAATTTCCGAACAGTGTGACATGTATTTAAAATTGCTGCTTTTTGCAAGTCAATAAAACTGTTTTTATGAAGTTCAAGTATTTTGAGACTGTCTTCAAGACTTCTGGGAATGAGTCCAGTTGATGATACGATGATCGGTACCACCTCCACTTTTTCTGCATGCCACATCTGCCCTACTTCTATAGCAAGATCGGTGTACTTTGCTATCTTTTCATTGTATTTGTCCAAAATATTGTTATTGTTTGGAACTGCAACATCGACTAGCAGCACTGAATTGGCTTTTTTATCCACTACCACAATGTCGGGTCGATTATTCGTCACCTGTCTGTCGGTGATAATGGACCTATCGTAGTAGAGTCTAAACTCTGCATTTTCCAGCACTGATGGAAAATGCATTATTATTATTATTATTATTATTATTATTATTATTATTATTATTATTATTATTATTATTATTATTATTATTATTATTATTATTATTATTATTATTATTATTATTATTATTATTATTATTATTATTATTATTATTATTATTATTATTATTATTATTATTATTATTATTATTATTATTATTATTATTATTATTATTATTATTATTATTATTATTATTATTATTATTTTTGTAGTTTCATATCCTATTAGGATAGTATTATCAAAAGTGGGGCATTAAAGCCAATCACTTGTGATGGATAATGTAGAGCTGGTATGAACATGGCTTCAAGCTTTGGCTGTCATTTGTTATTCCTTGATATTTAAATACTTTCGCGTTATTCTACATGTTTCCAATATTACTGATTTTTGCATTATTATTATTATTATTATTAAAAGACTTATGCACTTACTCAGCTTTCGCTGGTAATATTTACCTATCCCGAGCGTAAACGCAAATGGGGTTAGGCTCAAAATTTACATATTTAAAAATTTCCGAACAGTGTGACATGTGTTTAAAATTGCTGCTTTTTGCAAGTCAATAAAAGTGTTTTTATGAAGATCGAGTTTTTTAAGACTGTCTTCAAGACTTTTGGGGATGAGTCCAGTTGATGATACGATGATCGGTACCACCTCCACTTTTTCTGCATGCCACATCTGCCCCACTTCTATAGCAAGATCGGTGTACTTTGCTATCTTTTCATTATATTTGTCCAAAATATTGTTGTTGTTTGGAACTGCAACATCGACTAACACATTTTTTGTAGTTGTTCGTATTGATTACTTGATCCTGAATGGCCATCATAAATCCTTCAGTCACTGGGAACAAGGTACCGTCAGCAAGCCACCTATTTGATGCTATTTTGTCAATGTGCGGTTGGTTAAGGTCGTGATGATGTCGACCATGTAGAGCTTTTTGGGCCCATTTTACGTGTTTCTCAGTATCTGTTGTTACTTCTTAATCCACATTAGGACCTGCTAAATTTAGAGGGGAATAATTTTTATCTGCTCCTACAATAAATTTGTGTAAATTAGATGATGTTGATTTAGTAATAAAGAAGTATCGTAATTTATTTTTCTGCTTATTGTGTAGATTCATTATGTCACATAGAGCTCTTCCTCCCTTCTTTCTCGGCAATGTGGTTCTAAATACCGAGGATATTGGATGGTGATATCTGTACTTGGTCATCATAGTCCTTGTTGTTCTCTGAATATCTTCCAATTCAGTTTTTGTCCATCTTAGAATCCCAAACGAATAAGTTAACACAGGTACGGCATATGTATTAATTGCTCGATTAAGGTTTCCTGCGTTCAGTTCCGATTTTAGTAATGAACTAACCCTTTGTGTATACTGATCCTTGATTTTGGACTTGGACTGTTTTTTGTCTAATAATCTGGCTTGTTGAAATCCCAAGTATTTATAGGTTTCCCCATTCTGCATGGCAGCGATTATATCTCCATTAGGCAGCGCCACATCTCCATTGACAATTTTTCCCTTTTCGATGTTTAAAGTTCTGCACTTATCTAAACCAAATTCCATGTGTATATCACTGGAGAACCCTTCGGTTATATCCAGAAGATGTTGAACTTGTTGTTGATTAGCAGCAAAAATTTTTATATCATCCATATAAAGAAGATGGGAAACAGTGCAGTTGGTGTTTCTATTAGTCTTAAGATTGAAGCCATATTTTGTGTTGTTGAGCAAGGCAGAAAGTGGATTCATTGCCAAACAAAACCACAGTGGACTAAGTGAGTCACCTTGGAATATTCCTCTGCGAATAGCGATTTCATCGGTTTTAAGATACTGACCATTAATATTAAACTGAAGGTTTGTTCTCCATTGTTTCATCGAAGTTTCAAGAAAATTAACTATGCTAGGGTGTACTTTGTAGATTTTTAAAATGCTTATGAGCCAGGAATGGGGCACGCTATCAAATGCTTTGCGGTAGTCAACAAAAGCAGTCGAGATGTTGCGAGATTGCTTTTGTGCTTGCTTTAGGATCACAGAGTCAATGATAAGTTGTTCTTTACATCCCTGGTGACCACGTTTACATCCCTTTTGCTCCTCTGCCAAGATGTTATTTTGGTCGACATGCCTATAAATTCGGTTAGTGATGCAAGATGTTAATAGTTTGTAAAGCGTTGGAAGACATGTGATTGGTCTATACTGCGAAGGATCCTGAGTGTTAGCTGTTTTGGGGAGCATATGGGTCAAACCATGAGTAAAAAAGGCTGGAATGTCTTCTGGATGTTGAAGGATATGTGTAAATTTTGATGCTAGTAGTTCGTGTAAGCTGTCAAATTTTTTGTACCAGAAATTTTGAATGTTATCAATTCCCGGAGCTTTCCAACTATTAGTCTCTTCTATAGCTTGGTTTACTTCAGCTGTTGTGATCTTATCAAGCATCATTGGAGCAATGTTTGACTTGTCCATCTCGGATTCTATCCATGCTGCACCCTCGTTGTGTTTTTGAGGATTGGACCATATTGAAGACCAATAGTCAGTAAATTCATTTTTAGTTGGAAGGTTGAAGTTGTTGTTTGTACCACCAGCGCTACTAATTTGTCTATAGAACAGCTTTTCATTGTTGTTAAATAAATGATTTTGCTGCTTCTTTTTTGTGCATTTAACGTATCGAGCTAATCGTTTGGATTTCGCCTTTAGCTTTTGTCTAAGAAGGTCCATATATGAGCATAGATGTTCTTTATACTTTGGATGTCCAGTGTGGGTTTTAATCTTTTTAAAGATTTTTCTGACCCTATTAGTTAAGCGTCTGGAAGGTTTTATGCTATTTTTAAATTCGGTAAGTTGTCCCAGCTCCTTTCGTATGTCGTTAATTGACTTCTCAAGTCGCTGTTGCCACCAAGGTTTATGTTGCTTATGATGTTCAATAGATTTTTGGTTTGAAAACCTGACTTGTTGGTTGTGACTTCGGATAACTGCAACTGCACCACAGTAGATAGTGCAAGGATCCCATTGGTGTTCCTATTGGATTTCAGTTTGGGTAAAATTGGTCGATGAAGTGGGTTGCTACCATCAAATTCTAATATTGCTTTAGAGAGTTCGGTAACAGCATTTTCGTGTTCGTCAGGTTGTGTGTTACTGTCTGTGTTTGGGTTTTCGTCTTGATCAATGTTTGGTTTGTCTTCGCCAGTGTGGTCATCAAGTCTTACATTATCCAGCTTATCATTTGTATGTTGAATAACATTATGATCGATTTCTGTTTGAAGCTCAAGAAGTACTTCACTTCGTATTTGTTGCATTATTGGACCAGGTAGTAAATTGTTATTAATAATTGTTCGACGCTGGTCAGCAATACGTTGCTCAGTAACGTGTTGAAACTCCGGATATTGTTGTGTAAATCCTTGATGAAGGGCGAACCTGTATGTTGTTAAATCAGTCTCATTTTTTGTTATTCTAAAATAGGAGCGTATAATTAATGAATTCATTTCAGTAGTCCACTTCATACGCTTCCTGGGCTTTCCGGCTTTAGTGGTCATGAATGTACCGTCCTGCGATACTCCAGAAACAGCAGAAACCGGTGGAGGATCTTCGGTGATAGTTTCCTCTTGTGTTGTCGCAGTAGCCATACTCGATGTCACGCTGCGCATGCCGCTAACCGAGGAAGAAGATGCATCATTTTTCGAACAAGTTCTTCTGTCATCAACTTGAACGCGACAAGAGTTGTAGGTGTTGCCATGTCGATTCACCTGGCGATTCCCAAGTGTTAAGGTATGCACTTACTCAGCTATTGCTGGTAATATTTACCTATCCCGAGCGTGAACGCAAATAAGATTAGGCTCAAAATTTACATATTTAAAAATTTTCTAACAGTATGACATGTGTTTAAAATTGCCGCTTTTTGCAAGTCAATAAAAGTGTTTTTATGCAGATCGAGTTTTTTAAGACTGTCTTCAAGACTTTTGGGAATGAGTCCAGTTGATGATACGATGATCGGTACCACTTCCACTTTTTCTGCATGCCACATCTGTCCCACTTCTATGGCAAGATCGGTGTACTTTGCCATCTTTTCATTATACTTATCCAAAACGTTGTTATTGTTTGGAACTGCAACATCGACTAACAGCACCGATTTAGCTTTCTTATCCACTACTACAATGTCTGGTCGATTATTCGTCACCTGCCTATCGGTGATAATGGAC
This sequence comes from Ophraella communa, assembly GCA_035357415.1. Classification (NCBI taxonomy): domain Eukaryota; kingdom Metazoa; phylum Arthropoda; class Insecta; order Coleoptera; family Chrysomelidae; genus Ophraella; species Ophraella communa. The sequence continues at coordinate 49,546,471 of CM068979.1, read as the reverse complement.
CTATCGTAGTAGAGTCTAAAATCTGCATTCTCGAGCACTGCCTGTGGATTATACTTGTAATACGGTGTATAGGTATTAAGCAGTCCATATTTGTTGGCCAGTTTCTGGTGGTTATTATTATTATTATTATTATTATTATTATTATTATTATTATTATTATTATTATTATTATTATTATTATTATTATTATTATTATTATTATTATTATTATTATTATTATTATTATTATTATTATTATTATTATTATTATTATTATTATTATTATTATTTTTGTAGTTTCATATCCTATAAGGATAGTATTATCAAAAGTGGGGCATTATAGCCAATCACTTGTGATGGATAATGTAGAGCTGGTATGAACATGGCTTCAAGCTTTGGCTGTCATTTGTTATTCCTTGATATTTAAACACTTTCGCGTTATTCTACATGTTTCCAAAATTACTGATTTTTGCATTATTATTATTATTATTATTATTATTATTATTATTATTATTATTATTATTATTAAAAGACTTATGCACTTACTCAGCTTTCGCTGGTAATATTTACCTATCCCGAGCGTAAACGCAAATGGGGTTAGGCTCAAAATTTACATATTTAAAAATTTCCGAACAGTGTGACATGTGTTTAAAATTGCCGCTTTTTGCAAGTCAATAAAAGTGTTTTTATGAAGATCGAGTTTTTTAAGACTGTCTTCAAGACTTTTGGGGATGAGTCCAGTTGATGATACGATGATCGGTACCACCTCCGCTTTTTCTGCATGCCACATCTGCCCTACTTCTATAGCAAGATCGGTGTACTTTGCTATCTTTTCATTATATTTGTCCAAAATATTGTTGTTGTTTGGAACTGCAACATCGACTAACAGCACTGAATTAGCTTTTTTATCCACTACTACAATGTCGGGTCGATTATTCGTCACCTGTCTGTCGGTGATAATGGACCTATCGTAGTAGAGTCTAAAATCTGCATTCTCGAGCACTGCCTTGTAATACGGTGTATATGTATTCAGCAGTCCATATTTGTTGGCCAGTTTCTGGTGGATAATATTACACAGCTGGTTGTGCCTGCGTAAATAATCCGTGTTGGCTATGGTTGAACACCCTGATGTGATGTGTTGTATGGTTTCCGACGTTTGTTGGCACCGTCTACACTTTTCCGACGTAATAGTTTGGTCCCTGATAACAAATTTTTTGTAGTTGTTCGTATTAATTACTTGATCCTAAATGGCCATCATAAATCCTTCAGTCTCTGGGAACAAGGTACCGTCAGCAAGCCACCTATTTGATGCTATTTTGTCAATGTGCGGTTGGTTAAGGTCGTGATGATGTCGACCATGTAGAGCTTTTTGGGCCCATTTTACGTGTTTCTCAGTATCTATTGTTACTTCTAAATCCACATTGGGACCTGCTAAATTTAGAGGGGAATAATTTTTATCTGCTCCTACAATAAATTTGTGTAAATTAGATGATGTTGATTTAGTAATAAAGAAGTCTCGTAATTTATTTATCTGCTTATTGTGTAGATTGATTATGTCACATAGAGCTCTTCCTCCCGCCTTTCTCGGCAATGTGGTTCTAAATACCGAGGATATTGGATGGTGATATCTGTACTTGGTCATCATAGTCCTTGTTGTTCTCTGAATATCTTCCAATTCAGTTTTTGTCCATCTTAGAATCCCAAACGAATAAGTTAACACAGGTACGGCATATGTATTAATTGCTCGATTAAGGTTTCCTGCGTTCAGTTCCGATTTTAGTAATGAACTAACCCTCTGTGTATACTGATCCTTGATTTTGGACTTGGACTGTTTTTGGTCTAATAATCTGGCTTGTTGAAATCCCAAGTATTTATAGGTTTCCCCATTCTGCATGGCAGCGATTATATCTCCATTAGGCAGCGCCACATCTCCATTGACAATTTTTCCCTTTTCGATGTTTAAAGTTCTGCACTTATCTAAACCAAATTCCATGTGTATATCACTGGAGAACCTTTCGGTTATATCCAGAAGATGTTGAACTTGTTGTTGATTAGCAGCAAAAATTTTTATTATTATTATTATTATTATTATTATTATTATTATTATTATTATTATTATTATTATTATTATTATTATTATTATTATTATTATTATTATTATTATTATTATTATTATTATTATTATTATTATTATTATTATTATTATTATTATTATTATTATTATTATTATTATTATTATTATTATTATCAAAAGACTTATGCACTTACTCAGCTTTCGCTGGTAATATTTACCTACCCCGAGCGTAAACGCAAATGGGATAAGGCTCAAAATTTACATATTTAAAAATTTCCGAACAGTGTGACATGTGTTTAAAATTGCCGCTTTTTGCAAGTCAATAAAAGTGTTTTTATGAAGATCGAGTTTTTTAAGACTGTCTTCAAGACTTTTGGGGATGAGTCCAGTTGATGATACGATGATCGGTACCACCTCCACTTTTTCTGCATGCCACATCTGCCCTACTTCTATAGCAAGATCGGTGTACTTTGCTATCTTTTCATTATATTTGTCCAAAATATTGTTGTTGTTTGGAACTGCAACATCGACTAACAGCACTGAATTAGCTACTACAATGTCGGGTCGATTATTCGTCACCTGTCTATCGGTGATAATGGACCTATCGTAGTAGAGTCTAAAATCTGCATTCTCGAGCACTGCCTGTGGATTGTACTTATAATACGGTGTATATGTATTCAGCAGTCCATATTTGTTGGCCAGTTTCTGGTGGATAATATTACACAGTTGGTTGTGCCTGCGTAAATAATCCGTGTTGGCTATGGTTGATTATTATTATTATTACTATTATTATTATTATTATTATTATTATTATTATTATTATTATTATTATTATTATTATTATTATTATTATTATTATTATTATTATTATTATTATTATTATTATTATTATTATTATTATTATTATTATTATTATTATTATTATTATTATTATTATTATTATTATTATTATTATTATTATTATTATTATTATTATTATTATTATTATTATTATTATTATTATTATTATTATTATTATTATTATTATTATTATTATTATTATTATTATTATTATTATTATTATTATTATTATTATTATTATTATTATTATTATTATTATTATTATTATTATTATTATTATTATGGTCATCCCGTTCACATTATCCATCATTTTTTTCCTACTGTTCCAAGTGGCTATAAAATAGTCGAATCGCCTCAAAATATCTTGTATTATCCTGTAAGTGCTAAGACAATTAACAACGTAAAAATTAAAATTATCGATCAGCGTGGTAAAATTATTAATATTCAAGAAGAGGAGATTACCGTTACTTTTTATATTCGACAAAAAAATGGTTTTGTGACGTACTTTCGCGTCGCTATGTCTTCTTTGACACTTTAATGCAGGTTTCGGATTGCCTCGGGCGCCACCTTCGGTTTTAAGTGCCGAAGGACACTACTCGGGCAGCTTCAGTAAAGAAGAAATACTCCAGGGGTGTTTATGGTGTTGACCTACTTAAGTGGCGGCCAGAAGGGTAGGCTTTAATTACCCGGCTGGGTCGGATACCTGAAGTTTCACGGCTATAATAATCACACGAACAGTGGAATAAAAATACACAATATTTCCTAAACTCTATCTATTATTAACAACAAAAAAATATACAGATTCGTTACAGGTCGGGATTTAACTGGGATGGTGGAGGTGTGCAATGAATGTTATGCAAAAGCTACCATGCTTCGGGTGAATGTTCAATGCGGGGTTATTCACGGTGGAGTGATATGCGAAAGCGGTTTTTACGAAAAGCGGGCAGTCTAATTACCAAGCGGATACTCTACATGCGGGGTACATACAAATTTCTACCAAACTCCTATGATAGTAGGCTAGGTTCTATTCTTGGAGACAACGAAAACCCGGATTGCAAAATTAATTATATGGAACGTATCTTAGGATCGGTTTTTATTTTTCTCATGAACTTGGGAAGTACTCGTGATACCCACCTAGTAAGAACAATAAATAACTGAACGGTTAAACTAAACTTTCACTATTTATTCGAAAAAATTCGCTTTAAAATTCAATTACCGCTGTTTCGCTATAACTAGCATCGTCAGATTGACATATTGAAATTACATTTTGTTTGTTTGTAACTAGGTACTTGATGTTGATAAGTAGTTAAGGCTAGACCAAGTAAGGAAGTAATAAGACATAACAATATTAAAGCCTAGATGTTATTAGCCCTAAGGGATTATCCTGGATGTATTTCCCTCTAAGATCAGTATAACTGTGCAATGATATAGAAAAACCAGGGAAAAACTATATCTTGCTGATCTTTACAATAACTTAATATATTTATGTTACAATAATGTGATGTCTGTTGCCCGTCCATATGACACACACACAAAAAAAGAAGAAGATCTTTATGTTTTATGTAATAAAAAATTCTAACCCTGATTTATGTTAGAAACCACATGTGACGTTAATATTAAATAAAGAAGTTAATTTATAAAGAATGTTATTTAATGTCCAATACATTACAAATGGCGACGAGGTAAAAGAAGTTAAGCTATTCTAAAGATCCAGAAAGATTAAATTCCAAGGCGGGATAATGGAAAATACGCAAGGCGCGGTTTCACAAACAGTCTTTCGAGGCACAATAGGATCAATTGCAGAATATAAAATAGGTGACGATTGGAACACATGGGAAGAAAGACTGGACCAATATTTTTCTGCAAACTATGTTGAGAATTCTAAAAAAGTACCTGTACTGTTAACCCTAATTGGTGAACAAGCTTATAAAATATTAAGAGATGTCTGTGACCCGGTTTTACCTAAAGATAAAAGCTATCAAGAACTTTCTACAATCCTTAAGAGGCAATTTTCGAAGAGAATATCAGTGTTTAAAGAAAGAATCGAATTTTATGAGCTAAAACAAAGTGAATATGAGACAATTCGACAATGGTATGTGAGAATTAAAAATAATGCCACTGACTGCAGGTTTGGTAACCTTCTAAATGATTGTTTAAAAGACAAGTTTATTTCGGGGCTAAGCAAAGGCCCTATCTTGGATCGACTATGTGAAGAAGAGCACACTAAAACAATTGATGAGTTATTGGAAGTAGCTTTAAAAAAGGAAGCATCCGTAGGATCGGTACAAGCACCAGCCACAGTAAACAAGTTGCAGATCAGCCATTTCACTCAGCAACAAAAGGAAAATAAGAAAACCAAAGAGGGGAAACCACTTCCAGGAGGAAAAGTGAGTGCAAAACTTTGTAGAAGCTGTGGTAAAGGTAATCATAATTTTTCTAGATGTCAGTATAGACAATATACTTGCAAAATATGTAAAGAAATAGGTCATTTGGCTAGGGTTTGTTCGGTTAAAACAAATTTTGTGGAGGTAGATAATAATGAGTCCGAAGGTAGTATAGATGCTGACACTACAGCCTTTATTGATATGTTTTATATGTCTGACAAACATTATGTAAACCCTATTAAAGTAAATGTTAGCATAAACAATAAGCCAGTAACAATGGAATTAGATTCATGTGCGGCTTTATCTGTACTGCCTGAGGAACTGTATAAAGAATTTTTCCATGATTGTATTTTACACCCAACTTCTGTTAGGTTCAAGTCATATGATGGGAATTTTATCATTCCTAAAGGGGAAATTTTTGTACGAATAGTATATAACCAAAATGTCAAGGAAAACTGTAAACTGATAATTGTAAAAAATGGTTCGACACCACTGTTTGGTAGAGATCTTTTTAAACTTTTTAATATTAAGATAACATCACAGGGGGTAAGTGACTTTCAGCTCAATATGGTAAATGGTAGTGTAACAGTTGATAGGGATCTGCAAGATTTATTAGATAGGTATAAAGACTTGTTCAAAGATGAATTAGGGTGTTATAAGCACGAAAGTATTAGTCTAAAGGTACTTCCAGGAACAAAGCCTGTATTTTGTAAACCTCGTCCTGTTCCTTTTGCTTTTAAAAAAATTATAGATGCAGAGTTAGAGGAGTTGGAGAGGCGAGGTGTTATTTCGTTAGTGGAAAATTCGGAGTGGGGCACCTCGTTGGTACCAGTAGTGAAGGAAAATGGTAAAATTAGGTTATGCGCTGACTACAAGACAACGGTCAACAAATATCTAGAAGACACTAAGTATCCCCTACCCAGAATTGAAGGTTTGTTTGCAGCTCTCCAGGGGGGAGAACATTTTACCAAACTTGACTTTTCAGTAGCCTATAATCAATTGAAGCTTACAGAAGACACTCAAAAATTACTGGCTTGGAGCACCCATAAAGGTATTTACAGGGTAAATCGTTTACCTTATGGGACCAAGCCAGCCTGTTCCATCTTTCAAAAAGTAGTTGAAAAGGTGCTGCTAGGTGCAGCGGGCACTATAAATTTTCTTGACGATATTGTAGTCACCGGGAAAAACCGAGGAGAGCATTTAAAAAATTTAGCGGAGGTTTTAGATCGATTAAAGGGGGCAGGTTTTCGTTTGAATTTAAATGAATGCACATTTTTCCAGTCTAAAATAAGGTATTTAGGGCATATAATTGACAAGGAAGGTTTGCATAAGGATCCAGAGAAGGTTAAGGCAATAACCGAAGTTTCGAGACCTACAAATGTGACGGAGTTAAAGGGTTTTTTAGGCATGATCAACTATTATGGCAAATTTGTCCCAGATTTATCTACAATTTTGAATCCACTTTACAGACTATTAAGGGGCGATGCTAAATACACATGGTCGCCGGAGTGTGAAAGTTCTTTTGTAAAGGCTAAGCAGGCTATTTCGGCAGAGCAAAGTTTGGCTTATTTTGATCCCCAGTTGCCCTTAAAGCTGGTTTGTGATGCTTCCGGTGTTGGAATAGGGGCTGTTTTACTTCACATATATCCCGATGGTACCGAAAAACCAATTAGTTTTGCATCACGCGTTCTAAACCAGGCAGAAAAAAACTATTCTGTCATTCATAAGGAAGCACTTGCTATTTTTTGGGGTGTAAATAAATATTACCAATACTTGATGGGAAATAAGTTTTTGTTGTGTTCAGATCATAAACCGTTGTTGGCTTTGTTTGGCGAAAATAAAGGAGTTTCCCAGATGGCGGCAGGTCGACTTCAAAGGTGGGCATTCTTTCTTAGTGGGTTTGATTACAAATTGCAGTACATAAATGGGAAAAATAATGGAGCCGATGGGTTGTCTCGTTTTCCAATAAATGTCCCTAGTACGAACACTATTAGAGAAGATGATTACTTTCATTTCTTAGTGGCAGACCAGTTCCCAATTTATGCAGAGGACCTCAGGAAGCAGACTAGAACAGATCCTCTTTTAAGTAAGGTTTATTTGCATGTGCGAGATGGATGGCCCGAGGTAGTTGCAGAGGAGCTTAAGTCATACCATCGTAGACTAGGGGAGCTAAGTATAGAAAAGGGATTGATTATGTGGGGTGATAGAGTCGTAGTTCCAGAGAAATTCAGAAAACAACTGTTGGAGGAAGTCCATGGGGCTCATAACGGTGTAGTAAGGATGAAAGCACTAGCAAGGCAGTATTTTTGGTGGCCAAACTTGGATAGGGACATTGAGGACTTTGTAAAAAATTGTGATGCATGTATGTCGAGTTCTGCTGCACCCAGAAAGGCACCCCTTATCAAATTTTCCGAAGGGAAATACCCCTTTGATAGAGTGCACATAGATTTTTTGGGACCTATTAAAAATGAAGTTTATTTGATAATTGTAGATTCCCATTCTAAATGGCCAGAGTTGTACAAAATGAATAAAATGGACACCTCACATACCGTAGAAAAATTAAGAGAGTGTTTTGCACGTTTTGGACTACCAAACACACTGGTTTCGGACAATGGCCCTCAGTTGGTTAGTAACGAATTTGAAGAATTCTGTATGAAAAATGGTATCAAGCATATAAGGTCACCTCCATATCACCCATCCACTAATGGAGCGGCAGAAAATGGAGTTAAATCCTTCAAGAATGCTTTAAGCAAGTTACTTTATGAAAATAAAAATAATAGCGAAAGTTTAGAAACGCTTGTAAATAAATATTTATTCTCATATAGGAATATTCCACATTGTTTGACGGGAGAAACACCTTCAAAATTGATATTTTCGCGTAAAATTAAAACCAGACTTGATTTTCTAACTCGCCCAGTTGCAGAGAAAAACATACAGAGGCAGATTGAACACCATCATGGAAATAGAAATATAAATTTAGAGGTAGGGGAGTTGGTTTATGTAAGAGACTATAGAAATGCAAATAAACCCGGATGGACCAGGGCAGTCATAGAGGAAAAAAGGGGTTGTCACAATTATAAATGCAGTATTTTGGAAGATAGCAGACATGTTGATCAAATAATTAAATTAGGACGATTTTATGAGGACAAGGACGAGTGTAGGGAAAGGGAAATAGGATTTTCAGATAATAAGGGGTGGCAAGGCGATTTCGAAGTATCTAAACATAATTATAGACACACCATTGATGATATTGAGCAGAGTGTCGCTGACTGTACAATGTTAGATCATAAAAATGTACCCGTTTCCAGCACGTATAAAATTGTAGAAAGGTCAGAGGAAAGGAGACAGACTGAACAACAAAGGGAGATTGAGCCGAGTTGCAGTAATTCAAATGTTAATTCGGAATCAGGTAATATAAATAGTCCGACGGTGTCTGGTAGACCCCGACGACACATTAAACCTCCTGATCGTTTAAATTTGTAATTTAATTTTTTTGAGCTTAAGGGTGAGAGTTGTGATGTCTGTTGCCCGTCCATATGACACACACACAAAAAAAGAAGAAGATCTTTATGTTTTATGTAATAAAAAATTCTAACCCTGATTTATGTTAGAAACCACAAGTGACGTTAATATTAAATAAAGAAGTTAATTTATAAAGAATGTTATTTAATGTCCAATACATTACAAATAATGTCTTATCTATGTATAAAATGAAGACTCAATCAAAGTAAACAGTTTAATAGTGGAGAACTTCCAAGATTTATTTATTCATTAACTACTTTAAACTGTTGATCTGCTAGATGTCTTTTAATTTCAAGTTCTTCTAGAAAATCTAAATTTTGTTTTTTATCACAAATGTGTACTATATGAATGTCATTGGTTTGTATAAGTGAGTTTCGATGTTGCAGTAGGTGTTTTGCATAGTTCGACTTATCTGGTTGTTGTAATCTATATACTCTTAAGTGTTCATTAAATCTTACTTCAAAATTTCTTTGTGTTTGACCTATATATACTGCATTACATTTTGGACAATTAATTTTGTAAACACCAGATTTATTTAATTTTGTTAATTTTGTTTTCACATTTAACAATTTTGTTCCAATACTATTTTGTGTTTTAAATGATATTAATGCTGATGTTGCCGAGAATATTATTTTTGAAATTGCATTGGAAATATTTCCACAATATGTAATACTTTTATAGTTTTTAATTTCTTTAGTTTGTTTTGGAAATATTAGTTCTAGTGACACTTTTTGTTCTTTCTTATTAATTAATTTATTTATCAAATGTATTGGATAGCCATTAGATGTAGCTATTTTTTTTATAAACTCAATTTCTTTATTAAAATTATTTTTGTTCATTGGAATTGAAAATGCTCTATGTATCATGGAATTATAAGCTGCTAATTTATGTGATAGTGGATGATTTGAATTATATCTATTATATATTTGGTAATATCTGTTTGTGTTGGTTTTCTGTATATTGAATAATTTAGTAAATTATTAACTTTTTCAATTTTTAAATCTAGAAAATTAATTGAATTATTTTCTTCAACTTTTAAAGTAAAATTAATTTTAGGATGCAAGGTATTAATATAATTAAAAAATATATCTAACTGCCGCTCACTACCTATAAAACCTGCTAACACATCATCAACATATCTATACCAAAATACAATATTGTTTTTATAACTAGAATTAAAGATTTTGTTTTCTAAATTATCCATAAATATATTTGCTAAAATTGGAGAAATAGGACTTCCCATGGGAAGTCCCTCATTTTGAATATAAACTTTGTTATCAAAAGTAAAATAATTTTGACTAATGCATACATTAAATAGATCAGTTATGTCTGATATTATACCTGGATAGATATTTCTTTCATCTAATAGCTTTTTAACTAGAACTATACATTCTTTAGGAGGTATTTTTGAGAACATATTAGTTACGTCAAACGATACTAATTTAGTATTATTTTGTAATTTACATTTATTCAATTATTTGATCAAATCTAATGAATTTTGTACTGCATATTTAGATGTGTAACCATAATTAGATGAAAGAAATATCTATCCAGGTATAATATCAGACATAACTGATCTATTTGAAGTATGCATTAGTCAAAATTATTTAACTTTTGAGTATATATTCAAAATGAGGGTCTTCCCATGGAAAGTCCTATTTCTCCAATTTTAGCAAATATATTTATGGATAACTTAGAAAACAAAATCTTTAATTCTAGTTATAAAAACAATATTGTATTTTGGTATAGATATGTTGATGATGTGTTAGCAGGTTTTGTAGGTAGTGAGCGGTAGTTAGATATATTTTTAAATTATATTAATACCTTGCATCCTAAAATTAATTTTACTTTAGAAGTTGAAGAAAATAATTCAATTAATTTTCTAGATTTAAGAATTGAAAAAGTTAATAATTTATTAAATTATTCAATATACAGAAAACCTACACAAACAGATGTAACCAAATATATAATAGATATAATTCAAATCATCCACTATCACATAAATTAGCAGCTTATAATTCCATGATACATAGAGCATTTTCAATTCCAATGAACAAAAATAATTGTAAAAAAGAAATTGAGTTCATAAAAAAAAGCTACATCTAATGGCTATCCAATACATTTGATAAATAAATTAATTAATAAGAAAGAACAAAAAGTGTCACTAGAACTAATATTTCCAAAACAATCTAAAGAAATTAAAAACTATAAAAATATTACATATTGTGGAAATATTTCCAATGTAATTTCAAAAATAATATTCTCGGCAACATCAGCGTTAATATCATTTAAAACACAAAATAGTATTGGAACAAAATTGTTAAATGTGAAAACAAACTAACCAAAATTAAAAATATCTGGTGTTTACAAAATTAATTGTCCGAAATTTAATGCAGTATATATAGGTCAAACATAAAGAAATTTTGAAGTAAGATTTAATGAACACTTAAGAGTATATAGATTACAACAACCAGATAAGTCGAACTATGCAAAACACCTACTGGAACATCGAAACTCACTTATACAAACCAATGACATTCATATACTACACATTTGTGATAAAAAACAAAATTTAGATTTTCTAGAAGAACTTGAAATTAAAAGTGTTTAAACTTATGTAAATTCAAATTTAAAATGCTCAAAAATAGTTTCTAATATTTTATATTTATTTCCAAAACCAGTAGCGATTCTCGTCTAATGTATATTTTCATAAAAAGTAGTATTTTAAAGAGAAACAGGATTGAATGTTTTGGTTTCGAGCAATATAAATAAAATATGTTTAGAATAAAAATTAAGTTTTAGATTGTATATCGGGAGTCTGGCCCAAAGAAAAATATATTTGATTACGGTTGTGAATAGTGTATAATAGTGTAATATATTGTAAATCTGGAATATAACGCCTTTTTTCTTCTACACACAGTTTCCTAGCCATATTTTTACAGTCAAGTTTTTGTGAAACTTTTTTGGACTCCATCGCTGCAATACCGGCTATTAAAATTTAAACTGTACGTTACATAAATTTGGTAGCAGAGCGTGTTTAGTTTTTTTAATATCCGAACTCACTTTGGAAATCGCGATTTTATTTTGTAACGGGATAATCTATAAACAGATGGTTAAATTTAAGTTTTCTTTGGACTCGACTGGTGTCGCATTGCAGAGCGGTGAAGTTTGTGTTGGGGACTTTTGAGGGTTACCGGGACTTTTGCTCATTATATTGTGTAACCTACCAACACAAAGTGACTTGTGAAGTGTGAAGTAGCTATATGGCATGTAACAGGAGAATTCTGGTACCGTTTTACACAAGTAATATTAACTGTTACTAAACAGACTGCTAAGGTAATAAACAACCATTTTATTTAACATATTTTCGTGGACAATTAAGTGAAAAATGTCGGATTTTGCTAAACAAATAAGTCGTGCTAATTTAATTAGTAAATTCGGTGAAAATACTAGCAAAAAGGGACCAAAAACAATAAATATTTCTTATTTGCAAGCTCGTCTTAGTCTATTAGAAAGATATTGGAATCAATTCTACAGTAATCATGTCAAATTAATGGTTTCTGAAGATTATGAACAATCTGATTATTACAAAAAAGATGTTTTTGATAATATTGAAAATGAGTATATTTTAAATTTGTCTTATTTACAAGGTGAAATAGATAATTTACAGGTTTCCGAAGAAAAAAAATTAACCGGTTCTCAAAGTTTACCTACGACTAGTATGCGCCGTATTCCAGTTTTGAATATTCCTAAATTTAGTGGAAAGCAGAAGGATTGGGAAACTTTTAAGGAATTATTTTGTTCTATTATTAAAAATGATCCTAATTTAACACCGGTTGAAAAGTTACAACATCTTTTAAATTCTGTTGAAGGTTCGGCCGCGAACAGTTTAAAAGGAATTAAGGTTATAAATGCTAATTTTAATGTTGCTTGGGACAAATTGTTAAGACGTTTTGATAATAGTCGTATCAGATTAGCTACGCATTTGGACTCTTTGATTAATTTAAAAAATGTTTCAAAAAAATGTGCTGCTGATATAAATTATTTATTAGATGTTGCTGATGAGGCAATCAAAGGATTAAGCGACTTAGGTTGTTCTATCGATCAATACGATATCTAGTTTGTTCATTTAATAGCGCGAAAATTAGATAGTGATACCCGCGAATATTGGGAAATTTCCCAAGAAAATTGCACGGAGTTCGCATCTTATGAATCTTTGCGAACATTTTTAGAGTCGAGGGTCAGATCATTGGAACAAGCACAATTTGCTAGTACTAACGTTTCCTCCTGTTTTAAAGAACGGAAAAATGTAGGTTCTGGGTTTAATTTTAAATCAGATAATAAAACAAATACTTTTAAATCTAAGCCTATGTCGGTCCATATGACGAATAAGTCTAAAGGTTCTAATGTTTCAAATTCTAGTATAAAGTTGTCTTGTAAATTTTGTTTAGGTTCTCATAAGTTAAGGGAATGTGAATCTTTTAAAAATTGTACTACTGAGGAACGTCGAGCTCGAACGGAACAACTTACATTGTGCATGAATTGTTTAGGTCGGGATCATTGTGCTGACGACTGTCCATCTTCGGCTAGATGTTTTATTTGTGATGAACGTCATCATGTTAAATTACATGTAGATAAATCTGAATTTCTCCTATTCTCTTAGCTACTGCTCAGGTAATTCTTATGTCTCAATCTGGTGACAAAATGCTTGCGCGTGCCTTGATAGACCCAGGAGCGGAAGCGTCTTTTATTTCTAAAAAAACGGCTAATTTACTTTCTTAGCCTTGTCAAAAAGTGAATATCTCTATATCAGGTGTTGGTGCCACTCAAGCTGGGTTGGTAAGGCTAAAAACTCATGTTAAAATATTGTCTAAAATTGATTCTGAATTTTCACTTTTCACACCAATGCTGATCATGAATAAATTGACCTCAAATATTCCTAGTTGTATATTAAAGACCAATACTTGGACGCATTTGTCTGGTTTAACTTTGTCAGATCCACGCTTCTTTAAACCATCCTCGGTTGACTGTATTCTGGGTGCAGATGTCTATGGGGAGATTTTAAAGGATGGAGTTATACGTGGTCCACCAAATACTCCAGTAGCTCAAGAAACTTATTTTGGTTGGATCCTGTCAGGGTTAGCTGGCGAGGAAAAAATATCGAAAAATATGGCAATACAGTCTCTACATGTATCATTAGAGCCTTCTTTGGCCTCAATTTTGGAAAGATTGTGGGAGGTTGAACGTGTTCCGTTAAAACCTATTCTTTCAGATGAAGATACATATTGCGAAAATCTGTATCGTGACACCACGGTGCGACGTTTAGATGGTCGATACATTGTCAGACTGCCAGTAAAAACAAAAGTTTTATTTACTGATTCTAGAGAAATTGCTCTTTCTTGTCTAATTAAGAATGAGAAACGCTTGTCTCGGCAACCGGAATTGAAAAAGAAATATACTGAATTTTTGCAGGAATATAAGAATTTAGGGCACATGAGGTATGTAAACCCAACACATAGTGACTCGACATTTTACTACCTACCTCATCACTCAGTTTTGGGTACAAATGGAAAATTAAGGGTTGTCTTTAACGCTTCACAAAAATGTAGCTCAGGAACTTCTTTAAATGACAGTTTATATTCAGGCCCAAAGTTACAGCAAGATTTGTCTGGCGTGATCTGTCGTTGGCGCATAGGAAAATATGCATTTGTCTGTGATATTGTTAAAATGTTTCGGCAGATACTTCTGGCGGAGGAGGACCTCCATCTACAAAGAATTCTTTGGCGACCTGATTATACAAAGACATTGTCGAAATTTACTTTATTGACAGTTACATATGGAATGACTCCAGCACCATTTTTGGCTATACGAACACTTCTTCAGTTAGCAAACGATGAAGAGTCTCGATTTCCTGACGCAGCACATTTATTGAGAGAATTATCTTATGTTGACGATATATATGGTAGTGGCAATACTTTGGAATTCACCCTTGCCTTACGGAACCAGTTAGTTGACTTATTAAAATCGGCTGGTATGTCTCTAAGTAAATGGGCGGCTAACGATGATAAGTTATTGGAGAAGTTATCTGACAGCTTAACACAATCTAAACTACCAGACTTAAGTGAATGTGTATCAACTTTGGGACTTCTCTGGTGTCCAAGTAAGGATTGTTTATCCTTCAAGGTTTCTATGAAAGCACCCGCTAATATCGTAACCAAGCGAATAATACTTTCTGAAGTGGCAAAACTCTTTGACCCAGTGGGATGGTTAGGACCAGTAATAGTCCGCGGAAAAATATTACTCCAGGATCTTTGGATTTCCGGTACTGATTGGGATACTGACCTGTCTACTGAAGTGTCGCAAAAATGGCTGGAAATTAGACAGGATTTACTTGCCATTCAAGGTATCCATATACCCAGATGGCTAGGTGGCACTAGTGAATCCTCTTGGGAGATACATGGTTTTAGTGATGCTTCCAATCGAGCTTATGCAGCAGTTATCTATGTAATGGCTACATTTGGGGAACCATTTCTACTAATGGGTCGGACTAGAGTCGCTCCTGTAAAGACTTTAAGTATACCGCGTTTGGAACTTTGTGGAGCTCTTCTTCTAGCTCAATTATTAAATTTTGTCTTGAAAGAGTTTTCAGTTAACTTTTCTAGAGTTAAATGTTGGTGTGACTCATCAGTAGTTTTAGCTTGGCTAAATAACCACCCATCTAGGTGGACTACATTTGTTGCTAATAGAGTCGCTCAAATAATTGAATTAATTCCGGATGTTCCGTGGGGATACGTACCTACTTCGGAAAACCCAGCTGACTGTGCTTCACGTGGAATGTCAGCTCAACAATTAATGGATTATACTCTGTGGTGGCGTGGACCAGTTTGGCTCAATATTAACGTTACTCTAGATCCAGATAATGAAGTTTATTTGAGACAGAACTAGAAAGGAAAACGCAGTCTGCCGCTTATACTGTCCAACCAGAAGAAACCAATTCACTTTTAGTACATATGCAGCGATTTTCTTCTTTATCTAGAATTGTTGCAGTTTTGGCCTATATTTTGAGGTGGAAAAGGAAATGGCAAAAAGTGCATATCTTATCCCAAAATTTATCTGGGGAAGAAATCCAAATCGCACAGATGATTTTTTGGCGTCTGGTACAAAATCATCATTTTGCTAAAGAAATTCATTTATTAAAAAAGAAAGATCCTCTTCCAAAACATAGTACTCTCATACGACTTAACCCATTTTTCGATGAAAATCAGGTTCTTAGGCTAGGTGGTCGTCTTCATAATTCTTTGTTGCCCTTTAATGAGAAACATCCGATTATCCTGCCCAAAGAAAGTTATTTTTGCAGACTATTGGTTGAAGAAGCACATCGTTGTACGATGCATGGAGGACCACAGCTGATGCAATCGTTTCTTAATCGATCATATTGGATTTTACAATCTAAACGGCTTATACGCTTCGTGTATCGACGGTGTATTAGGTGTATACGCTTTGGATCTCACACTAATGAACAACAGATGGCTCCTCTTCCAACTCATCGAATTACACCTCAACGTCCATTTGCAATAACGGGCTTAGACTACGCAGGACCCTTTGCCATCAAAGCCCATAAAGGACGAGGTCATGTTAGTTCAAAGGGTTATGTATCTATTTTTGTCTGTATGGTGACTCGAGTAGTGTATATGGAAGTTGTATCTGACTTAACTACAGCAGCTTTTTTGGCAGCTTATCGAAGATTTACTTCTCGTCGTGGTAATTGTCGTATGATTTACAGTGACAATGCAACTAATTTTCGTGGTGCTGCGACAGAACTCCAACAATTATTTACTACAGTCTCCAATTTTAGTGAAGAACTGACAGTGACTTTGGCTAGAGAAGGAACATATTGGTCATTCATAGCTCCAAGAGCTCCACATTTTGGCGGTTTATGGGAAGGTGCCGTAAAAAGTTTTAAGTATCATCTCAGACGGGTAATAGGTCAATCCACTTTAACCTTTGAAGAATTCAGTACCTTAGCTGCACAAATTGAGGCTTGTTTAAATTCTAGACCATTATGTCCAATAAGTAATTACGCCAAAGATACCACTGCCCTTACGCCAGGTCACTTTCTAATCGGAGCATCTCTTCATACTCCTCCAGAACCCTTTGATGAAACGGATCTGTCAAAATCATATTCTTCACGATGGAAACACCTAATGATTATGCGCAATCGCAATATGCGATGGCGCAAAGAAGTTGTGCAACAACTTCAGCAAAGAAATAAATGGTTATCGCCTTCTGACAGCTTACACGTTGGTGATTTGGTTCTAATAAAGGATGAACAACCCCCCTCCCGATGGTTGCTTGGCCGACTGGTTAAGCTCTATCCAGGATCTGCTGAATTAGTTCGGGTGGCTGATATCCGTACAGCTTCAACGCAACTCCGGCGTCCACTTGTCAAACTTGTCAAGTTACCGATTGAACATGACGCAGTTTCAGCTTACACAGCCCTAAGAACTTCAAAATAATGGGAGCCCTTTATGGCGGGCGGGCGCTCTTTTCTAATTGTCAAATATAAATTGTATATTGTACAGAATTAGTAATTGTAATTGGGCCTCGCGTCTTTTGGATTTTTTCTTTTTTTGGTTAGAGTTAAGTTTAGTCATATAGAATGTATATAATGTATTCATTTTTTTTTCATTATTAGATAGCTAGTTTAAGAAAACGAATCGTCGTCTGTTAGACGGACGAGGCGGGCGGTATATTTAAACTTATGTAAATTCAAATTTAAAATGCTTAAAAATAGTTTCTAATTTATATTTATTTCCAAAACTAGTAGCGATTCTCGTCTAATGTATATTTTCATAAAAAGTAGTATTTTAAAGAGAAACAGGATTGAATGTTTTGGTTTCGAGCAATATAAATAAAATATGTTTAGAATAAAAATTAAGTTTTAGATTATATATCGGGAGTCTGGTCCAAAGAAAACTATATTTGATTACGGTTGTGAATAGTGTATAATAGTGTCGTATATTGTAAATCTGGAATATAACGCATTGTTTCTCCTACACATATAGTTTCCTAGCCATATTTTCACAGTCAGGTTTTTGTGATACTTTTTTGGACTCCATCGCTGCGATACCGGCTCTTAAAACTTAAACTGTACGTTACATAAAGAAATCTAGCAGATCAACAGTTTAAAGTAGTTAATGAACAAATAAATCTTGGAAGTTCTCCACTATTAAACTGTTTACTTTGATTGAGTCTTCATTTTATACATAGATAAGACATTATTTGTAACATAAATATATTAAGTTATTGTAAAGATCAGCAAGATATAGTTTTTTCCTGGTTTTTCTATATCATTGCACAGTTATACTGATCTTAGAGGGAAATACATCCAGGATAATCCCTTAGGGCTAATAACATCTAGGCTTTAATATTGTTATGTCTTATTACTTCCTTACTTGGTCTAGCCTTAACTACTTATCAACATCAAGTACCTAGTTACAAACAAACAAAATGTAATTTCAATATGTCAATCTGACGATGCTAGTTATAGCGAAACAGCTGTAATTGAATTTTAAAGCGAATTTTTTCGAATAAATAGTGGAAGTTTAGTTTAACCGTTCAGTTATTTATTGCTCTTAGTAAGATGAACTTCCACAAAGTAACGGTTAACACAATTAATTTCACCCACCTAGAACTTCCTCCTCCTTATTAGCGGGCTGATAAAGATATAACTACCGTCGGAGACCCTCGTGATACCCACCTAGTGTCTCCGACGCACAAAAACTATTACGCAGCTACCGGAGTACCTGTGATACCCACCCGGCACTCCGCCTTCCTTATCAGCGGGATAACAAGGGAAAACGGAAAATGACTAAACGCCCGGAGTACCTGTGATGCCCACCCGGCACTCCGCCTTTCTTACTAGCTGGCATACCCACCTAGTGTCTCCGACGCAAAATAATAAAATTACTAAACTGCTGGAGTACCTGTGATACCCACCCGGCACTCGGCCTTCCTTATCAGTGGGATAGCAAGGGCAAAAATACCTCACCTAAGATATCTTACTCGGAATACGGACTTACGTTTGTGTATATGAAGAATTCGGCCGGCAGAATAGAACCTGAAACTCTACAAATTTATAATAAAGCTTTTCTTACCCAAACGGAGCAATAGTTGTTCGTGGCGGCACTATAAACGGCTGGTAGCTAACTGACCTCTCTAATGATCTACTGATTTATGTATTCAACGGATCTCCCACTCCTATCTAACGACTTGCGCAGAATTCCAATATCGGACTTAGAATTCTTTCCGTCTCCCCAATCTAAATAATTATTAAGTATTTCTTATCGGTTCTCCTTAATGCGGCTCAGGACTGCACGTGGTGGCACTACTTAGTGTCGGTGATCAACTGGCCTGCTAACTGTTCTTAAATTCCTATCTAGCTATCGGTTCTCCCACTTCTAATTAGAAACATGCGCAAAACTATGATTCTCGGACTTAGAAAATTCCTAATATCTCAATTTGCTTACCGGTTCTCTCGGAGCGTATGTGTTTCTTCTTAAACGGCTGGCGATCGACTTCCCAAAAATTTTTCTCTATTCGATCCGTTTAACCCAACCCTATCCCCTCTACTTAACTAATTAGCAGTTGCGCGTCGTTTCAACAAAATCCGGTTTTATTTTAATAAATAATACAGTGCGGAGTCGTTGGAATATACGGAACTAAACATAATTTAAGTAACTTCGTTACACACCCTCCCTACTTCGGTAAAAAAAAGTGTAACACTTTTTTTTAACTAAAACTTTTTCTAATTAAAACATATATTAAAAAAACGTACTGGTAAATTAAGAAAATAACTAAACAACAACAAAAAAAACCCTATCAGGTGCCTACCCCCGGAATTGGTCGAACCCTTATTATTAGGGGGTAGGCACGCCTGTTACAAACAAAACTAAATTTTACCGTAGTCTTCGGGAAGAAAAACTGCCGTCGTTATCTTCTTGGATTGAAGGGGTGCGGACAGCCGCAATCGGGGCAAGCGATGTGTCGTTCTGGGTATGGGCATTGGCATCGGCGACACTTCGTGGGGTGCCGGGAAGGTGCTGGCTGGTTCCTGGGGGCTTGGTTGCAGCGACAATCCTTGGAGAGGCTTCCCACAAATCCGCAACGGGAACAGAAGGTGACCCTCCGTACGTGGCGGCATTGCTGGCGTGTATGTCCAGAATGTCCACAGCGCCAACAGAGGTTCCGTTCTATGGGCAGGTACCGAGGCGGTCGTGGCGCTAGCGGTCTCGGTGGTATTAAGGTCAGCGTTCTGCACCCCATGGTTCGGTTTTCTTTAACCGGTCCATAAATTCGGTATCTACGGACCGGGTGACCCTTCCTCGGCCTCTTGAGGAGACTCAGGCGACGAGGTACGGATCTGTTCTTTTATCCCTTCCGTATGTGTTTTGGGGGGTTGTGAAGGCCGTTGGAGGTGACCAGGCGCGGCTGGGTCGCCGTGCGGGAAGGTATTGAGCTGGAACCTCTGTTTTGCGTCTGTACGGGGGGTGAAAAGAGTCTTTGGTGGGGCGGATCCCCGCGGCGGCTCTCCCGGTATTCTTGTAGTCATTATTCTGGAAAGCGTAGGCGTTTCCCGGTCTGACTTTTTAAATTATACACTACAGGCGAGATGACGTGAGTAACGGTATACGGGCCAGAATATTTCGGAGCGAGTTTCGCGGCAAACCCTTTTTCGGCGGAGGATAGCTGATGTTCCCGCTTCATTACTTGGTCTCCGATGTGACAGCGCCATTCTCGGTGTCTTAGATTGTAATAACGGCTCTGTGTGGTGAACGCTTTAACGAGGTTTATGCGGACCATCTCAAAAGTTTACTGTAACCGTTGCAGCCTCTCAGTATACTGGGTGGCGTCAGTCTGGTCGATATCTTCAGTATCTTCTTGCCTCGGTGGTGGTGGGGTGCGGTAAACAGCTTTCGGCAAAACAGCTCGTTCAAAGTTTAGAAATGCTGGTGTATAACCGGTTGATTCTTGTCGGGCGGTATTAATAGCAAACAGTAATTCGGGTAAGTTCTGGTCCCATTTGCGGTGATCTTGGTCGCAAAACTGAGCTATCATGGTCTTGAGTGTCTTGTTGGCTCTTTCCACGGGGTTGGCCTGAGGGGTGTACGGCGGTGTCCTGCGGTGTGTGATTCCAAGCTCTTTCAGCTCGTCAAACAGGTGTCCCGTGAATTGAGTTCCATTATCAGTTAGAACCACCTTAGGGCAACCAAAGAGGGTAATAATGTCTTCATACAATGCTTGCGTGACGGCTTTAGCAGTGGCTTTACGTATTGGCCGACACTGTACCCACTTGGTGAAACGGTCCTGGAACACTACTAGGAAAGTATTTCTTTTCGATGATCTAGGCAAGGGTCCTACTAAATCTGTGCTAACACACTCCAAAGGATGACGGTTGTAGGAGGGTTGCATCTTTCCGGCAGGTTTCATCTGCGAGGACTTGTATCTTTGGCAGAAATCACAGCTACGGACGTATTTGGTTATGTCACAGAACATTCCAGGCCAATAGTAGCGGGCTACAATTCTTCCTATGGTTTTGGCAATACCCATGTGTCCTGCTTTCGGTGTGTCGTGCATTTCCTTCAACACATTGAGTCGTGTGGGCTTAGGGACACACAGTTTTCATGGGTCAGCTAGTTCTGGTTCCGTGAGGTCGTTGGAGTCCCAGAAATGACGGTAGCTTTCTTCTTTTCGTACCAAGAGCATCCTGTTACCGGCTCGACAGTTGCTATTCCTTCTGTAACTTCTCCGGTATTTTCTCTAGGTTCTCTAGACAGGGCATCGGCGACTTTATTCAATCCTCCTCGTCGGTATCTGATCTCAAAATCGTATTGTTGTAAGAACATACTCCAACGAGCGAGACGGCCTGCTGGGCTTTTGATGGAATGGAGCCAGCGGTGGTCCGTAATGACCGTAAAATGGTATCCTTCTAGATAGGGACGCATCTTCTCGATTCTCCAGACGATGGCTAGACACTCCTTCTCGGTCACGGAGTAGGCTTTTTCGGCCGATGTCAGGGACCTAGTGGCGTATGCTATCACCTGTTCGCCATTGTCGCTGGTTTGGCTAAGAACTGCGCCGAGGCCTTGGTCTGAAGCGTCTGTCTGAAGTGTAAATGTTCTGTCGAAATCGGGACAGGCGAGGACTGGTGCTTCCGTTAGGCAGGTTTTGAGCTTTTGAAAAGCTTCGTCTTGTTCTGGCCCCCATTGCCAACGACGATTCTTCTTTAGCAGGCGGTGTAACGGGGCTGCTACTTCAGAAAAAGCTGGTACAAAACGTCTGTACCATGAGGCCATCCCCAAGAATCGTCTTAGGCCACGTACATTAGTTGTGGCTGTTAGTCCTACGATGAAGTCCACTTTCTCTGGATCGGTGCAGATTCCTTCGGATGTTACTAAGTAGCCGAGATATTTGAGGTATCTTCTTCCAAACTCACATTTCTCTGGGTTGACGCGTAGATTAGCGGCGCGAAGACGGCGAAAAACTTCATGGAGATTAGCGAGGTGTTCCTCGAAAGTGCTTGCTAGCACTATGATATCATCCAAGTATGTGAAACATAACGGGTCCACCTCCGGTCCAATAATTCTATCCATCAGGCGCTGAAATGTAGCGGGAGCGGCATGAAGTCCAAAGGGCATAACACGGAATTGATATAGTCCTCTGCCGGGGACGGTAAATGCAGTGATTGCTTTGCTGTCTTCTGTGATTGCCACTTGCCAGTATCCTTGTCGCAAGTCGATACTTGAAATATAGTGGGCTCTACGGAGTTTGTCTAGTACGGCATTGATATACGGCAGCGGATAGCATGACATTATTGTGTCAGAAGACGGGCCAGGTTGTGACGGGTGAGGCTAAATTCCGGCTAAAGTGCCTTGGAGTGCATTACTTACAGTGATGGTTGGGACGGTTCCTAATTGGGTCGCCGCGGCCGTAGTAGTCGCTGTAGTTGTGCGGCAGGTGGCGGCGGATGTTCCAACGGGGACGGGTGTCATTAGTGGTGGCGGTAGAGGTGTTGTTGTTTCAGGTTTACCTTTTCGGAGAAACTTAACCATGCGTTTCCGCTTCTCATCTACAGTGCCAATGACTTTCAAGTTGAATTTCGGTAGTTCTGCGTCCAATTCTTCTTTCCTTAACAAGTATACCCATCCTACGCGGGTGTCACTAGAATCTCCTACTATACCCGGACTGGGCGGGTTGTGGGGTCCGGTAGACCCTGTACCGGTGGTTGTCGTATCGTTGGGTCCTATCCTTCCTTTTGACATTTTGGCGGTATTCGATCGTTGCACGTCTTACTCGGTTCACAGTCAGCACTTTTCTCCTCTTCGCAGGAGAGAATCTTCAAAACGGTCCTTCTGTCGGTCAATAGGTGGGGATAATCGCTTCTGCGCTCTCGAAAACCTATCTAACGGGGTGTCACATGGGTCTATGGCTTTCTTGATAGCCGAAGTTGACCATCGGTAAAAATAACGGGTCAGCGGATTTCCAACGGATTTGGTGTACCATAAAACGGTCCCTACTAGGGCGCCAAATTTGTGAAGAACTTTCGCGTCGCTATGTCTTCTTTGACACTTTAATGCAGGTTTCGGATTGCTTCGGGCGCCACCTTCGGTATTAAGTGCCGAAGGACACTACTCGGGCAGTTTCCGTGAAGAATAAATACTCCAGGGGTCTTTATGGTGTTGACCTACTTAAGTCGCGGCCAGAAGGGTAGGCTTTAATTACCCGGCTGGGTCGGATACCTGAAGTTTCACGGCTATAACAATCACACTTCAACACGAACAGTGGAATAAAAATACACAATATTTCCTAAACTCTATTTATTATTAAACGGCTGGCGATCGACTTCCCAAAAATTTTTCTCTATTCGATCCGTTTAAGCCAACCGTATCCCCTCTACTTAACTAATTAGCAGTTGCGCGTCGTTTCAACAAAATCCGGTTTTATTTTAATAAATAATACAGTGCGGAGTCGTTGGAATATACGGAACTAAACATAATTTAAGTAACTTCGTTACAGTTTTAAACTTTTTCCGTCCGTATAATGTAAAAAACTATAAAAGATTGCAGAATCAACGAACTAGTACTAGTTTGTGTAAAAGAATAGCCGTCATTACTCCTAAAAACAAACGTTTTTTAAAATCACTCTGTTTCAAGTTATTATTATAATGGACATATTGCAAGTTAATCATGAGCCCTTTAATGATTTAGCTGTAGAGGATTATGAATATCACACGTATCAACCATATATTACGGGAAAGTTAAATTATAATGATGAGATTGGTATAGTAGTGCAAGATTTAGACTGTATAACATATCTGGCTGGCAGTTATCTTGAGATTGTGGGAAAACTTCAAACCGACACTGGCACAGTACCGACAAAATTAAAATTCATTAATAATGCAATAGCTTTCTTATTTCGTGAAATTCGATATGAACTAAATGGGGTAGTAATTGATTCCGTCAGAGATGTTGGTCTAGTTTCAAGAATAAAAAATAATTTATCTTACAATTCAAATAAAAGTATTTGTTTAAACAACTCAGGCTGGTTTCCCAAGGGAGAGGTTAAGTTGACGGACAACCATGGAAATTTTAACGTATGCGTACCGTTGAAATTATGGTCAGGATTCTTTGAAGACTTCAATAAAATAATTTTAAACATGAAACAAGAGCTAATATTGTTGAGGTCTAGTGACGATAAAGACTCGGTCACACATACAGATGATACAGAAAAACCTCACGTTGAATCAACTCACGTTTATTGGAAAATTCCACACGTAAAACCAAGCATTAAACATAATTTACATCCAAACAAAATTATACAAAGTAACAAAGATTTGCCAATAAAATTCAGATCTTGGCAATTGATCGAGTATCCTAGCTTACCTAAAACCTCTCGCCACACTTGGGCTGTAAAAACTAGTACAAAAGTGGAGACTCCTAGACATGTTGTAATTGCATTTTTAAATAATGCTAGAAGTAATATAACAGCCAATATGAGTCAGTTTAAACATCTCAATTTAAAAAATATCAAGATATTTCTTAATTCTGAGAAATATCCATATAATGACTTAAATTAAGATTTTACTAACAATAATTTTGCTGCGTTATATAAAATGTTTGCTGCTTTTCAGACTTCTTATTATTATGGTGAACGTTCAAACAGCGAACCTGTTTTTACTTCTAACGAATTTAAAGATATAGCACCCTTAATTCACATAAATTGTTCCAAACAAAAGGAGATACAATCTGGATCTGTAGTTCTTCGTATAGAATTTGAATTAGATACTCCAATTACAAGTGATATTTCAGCTTATTGTTTAATTTTACATGAAAAACATTTTTCATACAAACCATTAACTAAAATTGTTAAACAATGGTAGAACACGTAAATATCACGTCTTAATGCGCATGATTAACATTGAATATAAGTATTTTCCCTACCTACTTATTGTACATTAAATATGAATATCTTTGAGTATCAAACTGCTATTCGAAGGTTTCTTTTTAAATTAACACGTCTCAAACGAGACATAGAATATTACGAAAAATATAAAAACACTGTGATTAAATTGCAAGAATTACAAATATGAAAGTTGTTATAGATGTTCAAGGATTTAAAATTGAAAATAATAAATTTATAGTTAAAGAATTTGCAGCTTATAATAGATGTCAAGTAAGTTATTATATTCTCAAATCTCCATTTCGTCTACATTTGTTACCTTCAGGCTTGCATAGACAAGCAATTTGGTTAATGAAAAATCATCATGGAATTCATTGGAACAGCGGTCATACACATTTACACAAATTTGGACACATTCTAAAGGTAATTACTGAAAATGCAGAGACGATTTTCGTAAAGGAAAAGGAAAAGGCTAATTTCATACAAAAATATACCACAAGACCAGTATACGAATTTGATGAAAATCCACCATTAGCAGCCTGGACACCAAAATGTTTTTATCATGATATTAATACATGTGTCTGTGCGTTGACAAATGTTTTTTTCTTATATGAATATTTTATAATGGATGATGACAAATAAAACAGTATTTAATTAATTTGTTTTTTATTTACAAACCGTTGAGTCATGCTTGCAATGCATTATAACCTAAACCATTTTTAATAATATATATACTGCCACGTTTCTTGAGTTTAGTAAAGAAAAAAATGGTAGAAAAATAAATTAACTTGGTAATACTCAGCTAGCGGTAACTCTCTACTGGCAAATTATGCCCGAGCTCAGCCGTAGAGGTAAACAGTAAAAATACAAAAAAAAATTGAGTATGCGCCACTGGCTTTACGGTTAAAGCCAGAAACCCCTGAGTCTTAAGGCACTAGCAGAGAACTACCAATATAAACAAATAGTAGACTGATATGGTGAACCAGACAAATAAAACAAGATAGAAATTAACGAAATAAATTACTTTACTTCACAATTTAGGTCTTCAATATCACAATATGAAAAAAAAATAATAATAAACAGTAATAATTGTGAGCTTTGCTCATACAGTAGGGTTCGAACAATGAAATTGACACAATGGTTCAATAATTATAATTCAGTACTGGTACTGAAGGTACCGAGTAATGAAATCAATGCTATAATAAATAAATATATAATTCAGTACTGGCACTGAAGGTACCGAGTATTGAAAACAACGCTACAAATAGATAAACATAAATTCAATGGAGAGATACAAAAAAAATGTTCTATAAGAGCTTATCTGTGATCCTGAGGTGTTCCAATCGGTGTTCAGACAGCTCTTCGGGTCACTAGTGTCCCTTCGAAGGAGGTGGAGACTTAGATCTCAAGCTATGGTAATCCTTCCAATATCAGAACGTAGAATGTACCAAAACCCGTAATAAAAAAAACCCTAGATAATACAATTCAATTGGAAAAGAGACTTAACAGCATTTTTATAACAATGCAAATTAGCAATACAGCATAAGTTACATGAAAATTTAAGTCGCACATGTTTTATAAAGTTAAAAGAAACAATATTTAAACTAAAATATGAGTACAAAATTACCAACAAATGAACTAGTTACTCATAAGGTCAATTTACATACTATTTAAGTTGCAGATGTTATATAAAAATGAAAAGAACCAATATTTAAATCAAAGTTAAGTACAAAATGATTAACAATAAAATGGTTACTAATATATACTAAAAGAAACAATATTTAAATTAACATGTGAGTACAGAATGGCTAATAAATGAGACAGTTGCTAATAAAGTTACTTTTCACATATTAAAAGATTACAATAAATTAATTTTAAAATGAAATGCATATACTTTAATAAAGATTTATACTACAAAATAGCTAGCGTTTCATCTATTCAATCAAATAATTCAAACACAACTAGTTTTTTATATCTTCCAAGTGACACAAAAAAAATTTAAGAAAAAGATAGTAATTAGAAAAAAATTAAAATCAAAATAGATCTCATTTACATTTCTAGTAGGCACCAAAGCAATTTGAGGTAAATATGAATGTTTATTTAACACGAAAATGGTCTCAAGCTTAATATAATTGCCACATTTACAACTGGTAAGAGATAGGTTATGTTTACTTTGAACCTACATTTTTAAGAATTTTTACTATTTCTTAGTGTTTCCGCGGAAAAAAAACTTTATTTTCGTATTCATTACAATGTCCTAGACCCCTCATAAAATTTTTATGAAAATCGGAGGGTTCACCGAATTCTACATTCTTTCCCAAGTTGATATCAATTATGCAAAGTCATTAACTCACCTTTAGATGTTAAGGGTTATTTCGAAAACGTGGTGTGTGTGTGAGAAAATATATCTTCTTAACAAATCCCAAAAATGGTTAGTCAGCTGACATAATCCAAAAATACATAAGGCAAATCACGTACGATAGTCAGACTAATTATAAAAATGGTTTTTCTTTTTAAATCCAATTAAGATGGCCCCAAATTGCCAAAGATAAAAATCTAAACCAAAGAAGAACAATATTTCTAAGCACTATCACCGACCAGGATGCGTTGAAAAATGAAACACTCTCTCATTGACTGGAGTTCTTCTGTCCAATGAGACCAACATAAACTTTGATAGAACTAATCGTCGATACCAACCGCAAGGCACCTATTGGCGACTACACATACACAAATTTAAAGAGAGATCCAATTAAAAGACACATGTATTAGTTTAACTAAAACAACTCACGTACATAATACCTGTACTTAACCTAGGCAAAATTTAATAACGAAAGTACCTTTCTCCCTAAACCACAGAACAAACCCAGATAGGCAACACGCTTTGCGCATTAGTACTACTGGGGTACGCAACACGCCTTACAGATTACTTGTTGATGCTAGAGAATAGTAAATGAAGAAAAAAAACACGTGACAATACAATAATAATAGTAACTAGTAATATTAATGAAATATATGTTAATATATACAATTTATGGACTTGTTGCTACGTGCTTTTTTATATTGAATTTTTAAGGGAAATAACCAGAAGTGGAGCACGAGCAAAATGCTCGGCTAAACTCAGTATGGGCGTGGGTACGCTTATTATTTAATTTTTTTTAACGGGCGCCACTGACTTTGAATCCACAGGATCAAGTCAGGAAGCCTCCGGCTGTTATTGGTTTTGGTTTTTCCCCACCCAAAAGAAACAAGAAAAGTTTAGTTAAAATAAAATGCAAATTTACCCCAATACCTATATAATTAAATAGAGTTAACAAGAACAAAAAAACTTCAAGAACCAATTACAATTATTGACCTAGGCAAGAAGCTTTAACCTCAACGTGTACACGTGGAGTTTATATTTAATGCTCCACAAAATGTATAATAACCAATGATGGTAAATTAATTTGTTTATAATGTCGTAACGAGATACATATATAAAATTGAATATCAGTATGTATCAGGATAATATTAAATAGTTATACAATAATATGGTTTTGTTGTAATTTTTTATCAGGCAAACTTTACCGTAATTGATATAACCACAGTAGAAATCAAATAACAGTGACTGAATAAAATATAATAAAATATTAGAAATGCTTATCTGGTAGTCCCAAGACTGAACCGGAAATTTCAGCACCATCCAATTACTTGAACCCGGACTCCAATGTTGTAAGAGTGGTCCAAACCAGAATAAATTAGCCAAATGGTACTCAGGGCTCCGTAAATAAAAAAAAATAAAGGAATCTCAGTAAGAAGAAACCGGTAAAAAGAACCCTCTAAAAAAAAGAGGGTTTTTTGTCTTAAATGAAACCAAGATGGACTTCTCTGATAGCTGAATCCTCTTTGGAGTATAATTAGGGTGCAGAGCACGGCCTAAATTATTTAACAAAAAATAGTGGTGTAATAATCCAATTCCTTGAAAAGGCACAACGGCAACACAACTTTTACATAAACCTACTACTTTTCTATCAGAATATTTTAACATAAAAGAACGAAAAATTTGCCAGAACTCATTACTTCTTCGATAAAGTTAGTAACAAAAAATTAAATGACGACAGTGGACTTGTTGGGACATCTATATTTAAATTTACCTAAAATTCTATTATTTTGTGTGATTGCTATATTTTTAAATTAATTATTAATGGATTTCAACGAGGTGGCAGTAGGTACTAATGCCATAGTCGTACGGATTGGTTTTAATTTTGAACCATTGGGACTAGCAGATTAAAAATAAATAAATAATGGAAACAATAAAACAATATAGTAAAATATTTACGTAACATTGTTTATTTGTGTTGACATGTTGTATAGAACCATCTGTAATCATATTTTGCCATTGCGCTTGATCACTTTCAGAATTGTGATTAAATATTATTTTTAATTTGTAACTAAAATACGTTAAATTCGTTTCTGGAATTGCAGAGAGAAGACCATTTAGTTTCACTTAAAGTAGAATCACTTTGGGCGGGAGGGGATTCGGCATATACTGACTTGTTTAACTCACTATAATCACATTTTGCCATTTTATTCTTAAATTATGCATATTTTTATTAATCTTAATTACATATGCGAATATATTGTATTGATTTATGCATATTTTTATTAAATTGATTGTACTAACCCTTACTTTTTGGAAGTTCATCTTATTAAGAATAATAAAAAACTCTTCGTTTTAACAAAACTTCCAATATTTATTTAAAAATTGCTTTTTTAACCTTAAATTATTGTTAATCTTAACCTTCCGGGACTAACAGTACGTCTCTGAGACCGACGATTACGAATTATTCCAAATACGGCCCGATCGCCAGCGTTACAATTTGGCCCTTTTCAGTACCTTCCTAACTTCAGCGTGGATGTCGAACGACGGGGAAGCGGAGACACTACACAGATGCGATTAAAAATGAAACCTCCTATTTTCGATGGAACAACTTCGTGGTCCATGTACATCAAGCAATTCGACGCGGCGGCCAGGGCGAACGGATGGTCATCCAGGGAGAAGGCAATATCGCTAACCATAGCGTTGCGAGGCGATGCTTTGAATGTCTTGCATTCCCTTAAGCCCGACGAAGCTGACAACTTCGAGCTACTAGTACATCGCCTGGAGATGAGGTATGGTCAGACCCACCTACAACCCGTGTACCGAACACAGTTGAAGGACCGTAAACAGAAGAGTGGAGAATCTATCCAGGAGTTCGAGGCGGAGGTAGCTGGAATGGTTCGATTTGCTTATCCGACAGCAGCAGAAGAGGTCCTGGAGTGTCTAGCAGTCCAAACCTTTACCGATGGCCTTAGGGACCCGGAGTTACAAAGAGCTGTGCAGTTGGCCCGACCAAAAGACCTTGTCGACGCGTTAACCATTGCACTTGAGTTCGAAGCGGCAACGGAAGCATCACGGGGAGTTGCACAAATGAGGGAGATGACTGCTGATGACAACAACGTGATAGCACCCGCCAGCGACGTCGATGGATTAGTGGAAAGGCTAATGAAATTATTACCCACAAGGAGACGGCGACCTATAAGATGTTGGAATTCTGGAGAACTAGGGCACGTGAAAAACTCATGTCCACGCAAAGAGACGTCTTCTGAAATCGAACACTATCCTGGAACTAAGCACCGTAACGCCGATGCACTTTCTAGAAGGCCATGCCCACCTAATGGCACAAATTGCAGTCGACTCGAACGAAACGAGAAGCTCGCTCTAATAAAAGTGGTGCCAGACGACTTGTGCTCCAGAATGGAGGGGGAACAAAACAACAATCTCATTATTAAGAAGATCCTGGAATGGACAAGAACGGATCAGCGTCCCCTATGGCGAGAGGTATTATCGTCCTCTCCGGTCTTAAAATCATATTGGGCCCAATGGAATTCTTTGAGGGCTTCTTAAAAGGTTAGTTGAAAACCCTGACGGCTCAGAAATCAAGAAACAAATTGTGGTCCCAAGAAGTACGGTGCCGAAAATTTTAAAATAACTTTATGATGACATATCTGGAGGACACCTAGGTATTACAAAGACACTGCAAAAAGTCCGAGATAGATTTTATTGGGTTAATTGTTCCAACGATGTTAAAGATTGGTGCCGCAAATGCACGACGTGTGCTGCTAGCAATGGACCTAATCGTGAACCTAAAGCAGAGATGCAGCAATACCTTGTCGAAAGTCCGGAGTTACAAAGAGCTGTGCAGTTGGCCCGACCAAAAGACCTTGTCGACGCGTTAACCGTTGCACTTGAGTTCGAAGCGGCAACGGAAGCATCACGGGGAGTTGCACAAATGAGGGAGATGACTGCTGATGACAACAACGTGATAGCACCCGCCAGCGACGTCGATGGATTAGTGGAAAGGCTAATGAAATTATTACCCACAAGGAGACGGCGACCTATAAGATGTTGGAATTCTGGAGAACTAGGGCACGTGAAAAACTCATGTCCACGCAAAGAGACGTCTTCTGAAATCGAACACTATCCTGGAACTAAGCACCATAACGCCGATGCACTTTCTAGAGTGGCTAGACACTCCTTCTCGGTCACGGAGTAGGCTTTTTCGGCCGATGTCAGGGACCTAGTGGCGTATGCTATCACCTGTTCGCCATTGTCGCTGGTTTGGCTAAGAACTGCGCCGAGGCCTTGGTCTGAAGCGTCTGTCTGAAGTGTAAATGTTCTGTCGAAATCGGGACAGGCGAGGACTGGTGCTTCCGTTAGGCAGGTTTTGAGCTTTTGAAAAGCTTCGTCTTGTTCTGGCCCCCATTGCCAACGACGATTCTTCTTTAGCAGGCGGTGTAACGGGGCTGCTACTTCAGAAAAAGCTGGTACAAAACGTCTGTACCATGAGGCCATCCCCAAGAATCGTCTTAGGCCACGTACATTAGTTGTGGCTGTTAGTCCTACGATGAAGTCCACTTTCTCTGGATCGGTGCAGATTCCTTCGGATGTTACTAAGTAGCCGAGATATTTGAGGGATCTTCTTCCAAACTCACATTTCTCTGGGTTGACGCGTAGATTAGCGGCGCGAAGACGGCGAAAAACTTCATGGAGATTAGCGAGGTGTTCCTCGAAAGTGCTTGCTAGCACTATGATATCATCCAAGTATGTGAAACATAACGGGTCCACCTCCGGTCCAATAATTCTATCCATCAGGCGCTGAAATGTAGCGGGAGCGGCATGAAGTCCAAAGGGCATAACACGGAATTGATATAGTCCTCTGCCGGGGACGGTAAATGCAGTGATTGCTTTGCTGTCTTCTGTGATTGCCACTTGCCAGTATCCTTGTCGCAAGTCGATACTTGAAATATAGTGGGCTCTACGGAGTTTGTCTAGTACGGCATTGATATACGGCAGCGGATAGCATGACATTATTGTGTCAGAAGACGGGCCAGGTTGTGACGGGTGAGGCTAAATTCCGGCTAAAGTGCCTTGGAGTGCATTACTTACAGTGATGGTTGGGACGGTTCCTAATTGGGTCGCCGCGGCCGTAGTAGTCGCTGTAGTTGTGCGGCAGGTGGCGGCGGATGTTCCAACGGGGACGGGTGTCATTAGTGGTGGCGGTAGAGGTGTTGTTGTTTCAGGTTTACCTTTTCGGAGAAACTTAACCATGCGTTTCCGCTTCTCATCTACAGTGCCAATGACTTTCAAGTTGAATTTCGGTAGTTCTGCGTCCAATTCTTCTTTCCTTAACAAGTATACCCATCCTACGCGGGTGTCACTAGAATCTCCTACTATACCCGGACTGGGCGGGTTGTGGGGTCCGGTAGACCCTGTACCGGTGGTTGTCGTATCGTTGGGTCCTATCCTTCCTTTTGACATTTTGGCGGTATTCGATCGTTGCACGTCTTACTCGGTTCACAGTCAGCACTTTTCTCCTCTTCGCAGGAGAGAATCTTCAAAACGGTCCTTCTGTCGGTCAATAGGTGGGGATAATCGCTTCTGCGCTCTCGAAAACCTATCTAACGGGGTGTCACATGGGTCTATGGCTTTCTTGATAGCCGAAGTTGACCATCGGTAAAAATAACGGGTCAGCGGATTTCCAACGGATTTGGTGTACCATAAAACGGTCCCTACTAGGGCGCCAAATTTGTGACGAACTTTCGCGTCGCTATGTCTTCTTTGACACTTTAATGCAGGTTTCGGATTGCTTCGGGCGCCACCTTCGGTATTAAGTGCCGAAGGACACTACTCGGGCAGTTTCCGTGAAGAATAAATACTCCAGGGGTCTTTATGGTGTTGACCTACTTAAGTCGCGGCCAGAAGGGTAGGCTTTAATTACCCGGCTGGGTCGGATACCTGAAGTTTCACGGCTATAACAATCACACTTCAACACGAACAGTGGAATAAAAATACACAATATTTCCTAAACTCTATTTATTATTAAACGGCTGGCGATCGACTTCCCAAAAATTTTTCTCTATTCGATCCGTTTAAGCCAACCGTATCCCCTCTACTTAACTAATTAGCAGTTGCGCGTCGTTTCAACAAAATCCGGTTTTATTTTAATAAATAATACAGTGCGGAGTCGTTGGAATATACGGAACTAAACATAATTTAAGTAACTTCGTTACAGTTTTAAACTTTTTCCGTCCGTATAATGTAAAAAACTATAAAAGATTGCAGAATCAACGAACTAGTACTAGTTTGTGTAAAAGAATAGCCGTCATTACTCCTAAAAACAAACGTTTTTTAAAATCACTCTGTTTCAAGTGTGATGGGACAACCGGTATAACGCATTTTCTATTATTAAGAAAATTAAGAATATTTATTATGCACGTTCCTTACCTTGTAGTAACACGACCTGACCTAGACATTGGAGTATCACGTAGAGGGTTACTAGCGGACGTACATTGACTGGTATGAGTTATTGTTTAATGTTATGAATACATAGGAATATAAATATGGTACAATGTAAACAAATCGATTCATTATTAGCTTATTGTTATTGTTGATTCTATATAGTAAAATTGATGACTCGTTATTAGTGTAATTTTATGTATCATCAGAATAAGTAATTAAAAGTGACTTAAATTAAATGTGGTGTTTAACGTAAAACTGCTCCAGAACAACCCTCAACACATGGCGATCCTGCAAACGAACAAAAGGACATAGGACTAAGAACTGGAAGAAGTAATAAGGCAAAACTAGAAATTAGAGGAAGCTATGCAAATTAAGGTAAATACAGATTATTATTATGGGTGGAAAATCAACGAAGCAAGAAGTACAGGAAAATGGTGTCGTCAATAGTAATTTTATAGTACAAGAACAAGCGTTTCAACCCGACATAGAGGCCAAAACATTATTATACATCATCACTATTATTTTACTTTGCCAATTCATATGGTCCATCTGGAAGACGCATAGGAGAAACTTGAAGAGAAACATAGTAAGACACCTAGGAAACGGCCCAGTTATCAACACCGTCCCAACCAAGCTCCAAGTATAATGGTAGAAATCAACCCCCAGCCCAAAGTGCTTCAGTCAATACTAAACTGTAAGTCATAAATGTACTCATTTCTATGAATTTCTTTTGTATGAACTCATTTTTTTACAATACTGTATTTATTATTTCGCTATTAATTTTTGTAAATGTCTGTGACTTGGGAACAAGTGTATAATAGATTAAATGCATATTCCGAAGAGATAACTAAACAAAGTAAACGGGTATTAAAAAGGGAAGTGCCTAAAGGCCAAGACATTAGATTAGAAATTACCGATAATTTAGTTAAGCAGTTCAACTCATTTGCGATTTTAATTAACAAAAATTTCAACTTATTAAATGATGAACAACAAGTAGTATGCGAAAAACTTTTTGATAAAATCAGAGATAAGGTTCTCAGGGCATTTCAAGTAATAAATTGTAGATATACGGTACCAAAGGCTTTAGGTCAGTTAATAAATATTAATGTGTTAGACGAGGTAAGCGATAGCGAAAGTGAAGAAAACATGGCTCTTAGTATGAATGAATTTTTCAATTTAGCGAGTAAAATTGTACCCAGCGAATTCAATGGAGACGCCAGTAAGCTGCAATCGTTTACGGACGCTCTAGAGTTATTGAGATTAAATGCTGCCAATCATGAAGACACAGCGATACTATTCGTTAAGACGAGGTTAACCGGAAAAGCAAGAAGCCTAATAACGAACGAAAACACACTAGCCGATGTCATAACAACCCTGAAACATGGAATCAAGGGAGAAAGTTCAAGTTTAGTCATGGCAAAATTGGGCAAGTTCAAGCAAAGCGGTAAGGATTTGACTACATATGCCACAGGTCTCGAAAAACTCATGGAACAAATGCAAGCTGCCTACAGAGCTGAAGGAATGCCAGCTAATTTAGTCTCAAAATACACAACGGAGGCTGTTACAAAATCAATAATACAAAACGCAGCAAGCGAAAGCCTGCGAACTATTATCGCAGCGGGTAATTTTAGCACACCGCAAGATGTTATCACCAAATTAGTTTCGGTGGATGACGGGACAGAAAGGCAAGAAAGAATTCTAAACTTTAGGGCAAACCAATACCCAACCAGGGGTAACTATAACCCAGCTCGGAGAGTTAATCAGTGGCAACGGAACAGGGATAATTTTTCAGGTCCATCACCGAATCCGAATAATTATAGAGCACCACAAAGGAACTATGAAAACGGGCATCAGGGTAACTCTTTTCACAGAGGGAGACAGGAAAACTGGAGGAACCGAGACCAGGGCCGAGGGAGGTTCAATAGAAATAACAGATATACGAATGTGAGAGTGTGTGACAGCAGGGAACAGGAGGACGAGGTACAGAACCCACAATTGGGGTTTTGAATGATGAAACACAGGGTATGACTGAGGAATGTATGAATCGAGTAGATGGTCGTAAAAATAAAAGTAATATTAATGAAAAACTTATTCTTAATTTTAATTTATCATGTTCAAATTTTGTATATATACAGACTAACGTTTCTAAAAAGGTAGATACTTTCATTCTAGACACAGGCGCGGATATTTCACTATTAAAATTAACCGACGGCTTTCCGACACATTTAATATGTACTGACAATATTCTGACCATTAAGGGTGTAACCCAGGGAGAGGTCAAAACTAGGGGAAAAGTAAAAATATTTCTTTCAATTAAAGGACAAACATTTAAACATTTCTTTCATATGGTAGATAAAAATTTTCCAATCCCAGCTAATGGTATAGTGGGAAGAGATTTTATTAGTCAATACAGATGTATGTTAGATTATGCGAACTGGAAATTTCACATTAATTGTCACTCAGACAGGCCGCTAAATATCAGAATACACAGTAACCCAGAATTTGATACATTAACTATACCACCTAGATGCGAAGTTTATCGTATCGTGGAAATTTTTAAAAATTTAAGACAAGATAGGGTAACGGATCAACAGGAATTAGCTCCGGGAGTATTTTTAGCGAGATCAATCATATCAAAAGACAGTCCGTACGTGAAAATTTTAAACACGACAGACGAGAACGTTACGGTTAGGGTAAATTCAATTAACACTACAGACTTAGATTTATTTAATATTTATACGGTAACACAAAATAAAAGTAATAGATTAGGGGAGTTAAGAAAACAGCTAAATTTAGAAGTACCAGAATACGTTAGGAACAAATTAGTAAGCCTTTGTGAGGATTTTTCCGATATATTTTCGTTAAAAAATGATATTTTATCACACAATAATTTTTATGAACAAAAAATTTCAGTCAAAGATAAAACACCGGTATACATAAAAAACTATAGAACACCGCATTCGCAATCAAAAGAACTAAACGATCAGGTACAAAATTTATTGGATCAAGGAATCATAGAACCGTCAATTTCTGAATACAATAGTCCAGTATTATTAGTACCAAAGAAATCAGCAACAGACGAAAAAGCGTGGAGATTATGTATTGATTTCAGGCAATTAAATCAGAAAATTATTACGGATAAATTTCCATTACCTCGAATAGATTCTATTTTAGATCAGTTAGGTAGAGCTAAGTGGTTTTCAGTCATAGATCTGATGGCAGGTTTCCATCAAATTCCTTTGGAACCATCATCTAGAAAGTACACTTCATTTAGTACTGAATTAGGCTCAT
This sequence comes from Ophraella communa, assembly GCA_035357415.1. Classification (NCBI taxonomy): domain Eukaryota; kingdom Metazoa; phylum Arthropoda; class Insecta; order Coleoptera; family Chrysomelidae; genus Ophraella; species Ophraella communa. The sequence continues at coordinate 49,509,105 of CM068979.1, read as the reverse complement.
TTCAATATACTAGGCTACCCTTCGGATTAAATATTAGTCCAAATAGTTTCTCAAGGATGATGTCAATAGCATTTTCAGGGCTCACTCCAGAGAAAGCATTTCTTTATATGGACGACATAGTTGTAATCGGGATGTCAGAGAATCATCATCTAGCAAATCTTAAAGAAACATTCCAAACGTGTCGCAAATTCAATCTAAAATTAAATCCACAAAAATGCCAATTCTTCAGGCGAGAAGTTACCTATTTAGGACACAATTTATCAGATGAGGGCGTTTCACCAGATAAAGCCAAATTCGCTGTCATAGAGAAATATCCGATACCGAAAAACGCAGACGAAGTACGGAGATTCGTTGCATTTTGTAATTATTATAGGAAATTTATACCAAAATTCGCGGAAATATGTATCCCTTTGAACGAACTATCAAAGAAAAACGTTCAATTCGAATGGTCTGACGAATGTACGGAGGCATTTGAAACTTTAAAAAGAGCATTAACGCAACCACCAATCTTAAAGTACCCTGATTTTAGTAAACAGTTCATACTAACTACGGACGCCTCTGATAAAGCATGTTCAGCAATCTTAAGTCAAAGATATGGGGACATAGATTTACCGATAGCTTTTGCCTCACGAGGATTCAATAAATCAGAAGCTCATAAACCAATTATACTAAAAGAACTATTAGCTATCCATTGGGGTATAAATCACTTCAAATGTTACTTGTACGGATCATCGCAATTTATAGTAAAAACAGATCACAAGCCACTTACGCACTTATTTTCAATGCGTGAACCTAGCTCCAAGTTGACAAGAATAAGACTCGATTTAGAGGAGTACGATTTCGTGATACAATACGTAAAAGGAAGTACGAATTACGCAGACAGTATATCTAGAATAACTGTGGACCAACTAAAAGACTTATATATTAACAATACTCACGTCTTAGCAATAACCAGGGCCCAAGCCCGAAAGGGAAAAACCCAAAAAGATAACATAGAAACCTCAGGTCCTACTGAAAAAAACCACAATTTAGCAGTATGGGAAGTACTGAATAACTTAGAAGCGCTAAAATTACCAATCCTAAATTTTGTACATAACCGTGTCTCGCTTAGGATGAGCATACGGATCAAAAACAGGGTGAAATTTAGCCAGAAGTTAAGTACCGATATAGGAAACTTTGATTTAGATCAAACGTTGTCTCAGCTCGACAAGCTGGCGGTACAATATGGAGTAAAACGAATAAAGATTTATAGAAATGATATAATTTTTAAAATGTGCACAGTAGATGAATTTATAAGTATAGGAAACAAAGTATTGAAAAATATACAAATATGTATTTGTGGAGTACCAAAAACAGTAGTAGATCAAAAGGAAAAACAAGAATTATTAGAGAGATATCACAACGATCCAATTTATGGAGGACACACAGGAAATAATAGGTTATTAAAGAAGCTAAGAACTAATTTTACATGGAAAAATATGTCAAAAGACGTTAGAAATTTTATTAAAGGATGTCATAAGTGCCAAGTGAACAAGGCTAAGCCAAGACACAAGGAAGAATTCGTGATTACTGATACATCTGAGAAACCGTGGGATATTACATACATAGATACCGTAGGTCCTTTCGTAAAAAGTAACGAAGGTAATCGTTATTGCATTACTATAGTATGCGAATTGACGAAATACGTAGTTATCGTACCAGTCAAAGATAAGGAAGCTAAAACAATAGCTAAGGGAATTTTTGATAATTTCATACCAACTTACGGGTTAATGAAACAGATTAGAACAGATTTAGGTACTGAGTATAAGAACGAAATATTCGATAATTTAGCAAAACTTTTAAATATTAAACACAATTTCTCTACAGCCTACTATCATCAATCTCTGGGTAGTTGTGAGAAATTGCATAGAACTTTAAATGAGTATGTGAGACATTTTGTCAACGATTGTAAGAGTGATTGGGATGAATGGTGTAAAATGTTTGCTTATTGTTATAATACCACTCCTAACACATATCACGGATACACACCTTTTGAACTAATGTTTGGAAGATCAAATATCGTACCAGAAAACCTTAGAACTGAGATACAACCTTGTTATAATATAGATGATTATTGTCAAAGCTTGAAATTTAAATTACAAGTCGCACATGAGAGAGCTAGAAACTTTCTACTAAAGCATAAAGTAATCAGACAAAATAATAATAGTCAGACGGCTTCGGCACAAACCTTTAAAATAGGCGATCTAGTCTTAGTTGAAAACGAGGAAAGAACGAAATTTGATCCATTATACACTGGTCCATTTCGCATCATCGAAGTGGGAAAGGTAAATTGTAAGGTATTAGTAAAAGACAAACATAAAGAAATTCATAAGAACCGATTACATGCATTTACAGACAGTCAAAACGGTTAGTGAATAGTGTTAAAGTGCGGACAAAGAGACACTGTAAATGGGCAGTGAGAATAAGAAAAATGTAACAATTTTAGAATAATGACTCCAGTGAGAAAGAAAAGACGTTATCTTGTAAAACGATTTTCATTATAGTCAATAATCTTATGTAAAATAGCGTTAAGAATGTTTTTAAAATATTTTCAAAATGTTTTCAAAACAACAGCAACAAGCTTATACTCTAACAGCTGTTTTGTAAACAAAAAGATAAAAACAAACAATGTTAATTTACTAACATTTCAATCAATATTTATGTATATATAATGTTACAAGTAAACAGTAGCACGCGTTCATATATCAACAATTAGATTAATCGACGAAAATTTTATATTAAAATTTTTTTTGAGAAGCGGAAGGTGTAGGTCATTTTATTTTTTTCAGTAAATCATGTTAATGTAGATTAAGTTTAATTTAAGATTTTTGTAAATGTATTCATAATTATCGCATGTTTAAAAAAGTAAGGTTTTAATACCAGTAATTTTAAAATCCCTACCTTAACTAGGAATTTTTTCAAAGGGGAAAGGTGTGATGAGACAACCGGTATAACGCATTTTCTATTATTAAGAAAATTAAGAATATTTATTATGCACGTTCCTTACCTTGTAGTAACACGACCTGACCTAGACATTGGAGTATCACGTAGAGGGTTACTAGCGGACGTACATTGACTGGTATGAGTTATTGTTTAATGTTATGAATACATAGGAATATAAATATGGTACAATGTAAACAAATCGATTCATTATTAGCTTATTGTTATTGTTGATTCTATATAGTAAAACTGATGACTCGTTATTAGTGTAATTTTATGTATCATCAGAATAAGTAATTAAAAGTGACTTAAATTAAATGTGGTGTTTAACGTAAAACTGCTCCAGAACAACCCTCAACACACAAGTTATTATTATAATGGACATATTGCAAGTCAATCATGAGCCCTTTAATGATTTAGCTGTAGAGGATTATGAATATCACACGTATCAACCATATATTACGGGAAAGTTAAATTATAATGATGAGATTGGTATATTAGTGCAAGATTTAGACTGTATAACATATCTGGCTGGCAGTTATCTTGAGATTGTGGGAAAACTTCAAACCGACACTGGCACAGTACCGACAAAATTAAAATTCATTAATAATGCAATAGCTTTCTTATTTCGTGAAATTCGATATGAACTAAATGGGGTAGTAATTGATTCCGTCAGAGATGTTGGTCTAGTTTCAAGAATAAAAAATAATTTATCTTACAATTCAAATAAAAGTATTTGTTTAAACAACAGGCTGGTTTCCCAAGGGAGAGGTTAAGTTGACGGACAATCATGGAAATTTTAACGTATGCGTACCGTTGAAATTATGGTCAGGATTCTTTGAAGACTTCAATAAAATAATTTTAAACATGAAACAAGAGCTAATATTGTTGAGGTCTAGTGACGATAAAGACTCGGTCACACATACAGATGATACAGAAAAACCTCACGTTGAATCAACTCACGTTTATTGGAAAATTCCACACGTAAAACCAAGCATTAAACATAATTTACATCCAAACAAAATTATACAAAGTAACAAAGATTTGCCAATAAAATTCAGATCTTGGCAATTGATCGAGTATCCTAGCTTACCTAAAACCTCTCGCCACACTTGGGCTGTAAAAACTAGTACAAAAGTGGAGACTCCTAGACATGTTGTAATTGCATTTTTAAATAATGCTAGAAGTAATATAACAGCCAATATGAGTCAGTTTAAACATCTCAATTTAAAAAATATCAAGATATTTCTTAATTCTGAGAAATATCCATATAATGACTTAAATTAAGATTTTACTAACAATAATTTTGCTGCGTTATATAAAATGTTTGCTGCTTTTCAGACTTCTTATTATTATGGTGAACGTTCAAACAGCGAACCTGTTTTTACTTCTATCGAATTTAAAGATATAGCACCCTTAATTCACATAAATTGTTCCAAACAAAAGGAGATACAATCTGGATCTGTAGTTCTTCGTATAGAATTTGAATTAGATACTCCAATTACAAGTGATATTTCAGCTTATTGTTTAATTTTACATGAAAAACATTTTTCATACAAACCATTAACTAAAATTGTTAAACAATGGTAGAACACGTAAATATCACGTCTTAATGCGCATGATTAACATTGAATATAAGTATTTTCCCTACCTACTTATTGTACATTAAATATGAATATCTTTGAGTATCAAACTGCTATTCGAAGGTTTCTTTTTAAATTAACACGTCTCAAACGAGACATAGAATATTACGAAAAATATAAAAACACTGTGATTAAATTGCAAGAATTACAAATATGAAAGTTGTTATAGATGTTCAAGGATTTAAAATTGAAAATAATAAATTTATAGTTAAAGAATTTGCAGCTTATAATAGATGTCAAGTAAGTTATTATATTCTCAAATCTCCATTTCGTCTACATTTGTTACCTTCAGGCTTGCATAGACAAGCAATTTGGTTAATGAAAAATCATCATGGAATTCATTGGAACAGCGGTCATACACATTTACACAAATTTGGACACATTCTAAAGGTAATTACTGAAAATGCAGAGACGGTTTTCGTAAAGGAAAAGGCTAATTTCATACAAAAATATACCACAAGACCAGTATACGAATTTGATGAAAATCCACCATTAGCAGCCTGGACACCAAAATGTTTTTATCATGATATTAATACATGTGTCTGTGCGTTGACAAATGTTTTTTTCTTATATGAATATTTTATAATGGATGATGACAAATAAAACAGTATTTAATTAATTTGTTTTTTATTTACAAACCGTTGAGTCATGCTTGCAATGCATTATAACCTAAACCATTTTTAATAATATATATACTGCCACGTTTCTTGAGTTTAGTAAAGAAAAAAATGGTAGAAAAATAAATTAACTTGGTAATACTCAGCTAGCGGTAACTCTCTACTGGCAAATTATGCCCGAGCTCAGCCGTAGAGGTAAACAGTAAAAATACAAAAAAAAATTGAGTATGCGCCACTGGCTTTACGGTTAAAGCCAGAAACCCCTGAGTCTTAAGGCACTAGCAGAGAACTACCAATATAAACAAATAGTAGACTGATATGGTGAACCAGACAAATAAAACAAGATAGAAATTAACGAAATAAATTACTTTACTTCACAATTTAGGTCTTCAATATCACAATATGAAAAAAATAATAATAAACAGTAATAATTGTGAGCTTTGCTCATACAGTAGGGTTCGAACAATGAAATTGACACAATGGTTCAATAATTATAATTCAGTACTGGTACTGAAGGTACCGAGTAATGAAATCAATGCTATAATAAATAAATATATAATTCAGTACTGGCACTGAAGGTACCGAGTATTGAAAACAACGCTACAAATAGATAAACATAAATTCAATGGAGAGATACAAAAAAAATGTTCTATAAGAGCTTATCTGTGATCCTGAGGTGTTCCAATCGGTGTTCAGACAGCTCTTCGGGTCACTAGTGTCCCTTCGAAGGAGGTGGAGACTTAGATCTCAAGCTATGGTAATCCTTCCAATATCAGAACGTAGAATGTACCAAAACCCGTAATAAAAAAAACCCTAGATAATACAATTCAATTGGAAAAGAGACTTAACAGCATTTTTATAACAATGCAAATTAGCAATACAGCATAAGTTACATGAAAATTTAAGTTGCACATGTTTTATAAAGCTAAAAGAAACAATATTTAAACTAAAATATGAGTACAAAATTACCAACAAATGAACTAGTTACTCATAAGGTCAATTTACATACTATTTAAGTTGCAGATGTTATATAAAAATGAAAAGAACCAATATTTAAATCAAAGTTAAGTACAAAATGATTAACAATAAAATGGTTACTAATAATATACTAAAAGAAACAATATTTAAATTAACATGTGAGTACAGAATGGCTAATAAATGAGACAGTTGCTAATAAAGTTACTTTTCACATATTAAAAGATTACAATAAATTAATTTTAAAATGAAATGCATATACTTTAATAAAGATTTATACTACAAAATAGCTAGCGTTTCATCTATTCAATCAAATAATTCAAACACAACTAGTTTTTTATATCTTCCAAGTGACACAAAAAAAATTTAAGAAAAAGATAGTAATTAGAAAAAAATTAAAATCAAAATAGATCTCATTTACATTTCTAGTAGGCACCAAAGCAATTTGAGGTAAATATGAATATTTATTTAACACGAAAATGGTCTCAAGCTTAATATAATTGCCACATTTACAACTGGTAAGAGATAGGTTATGTTTACTTTGAACCTACATTTTTAAGAATTTTTACTATTTCTTAGTGTTTCCGCGGAAAAAAAACTTTATTTTCGTATTCATTACAATGTCCTAGACCCCTCATAAAATTTTTATGAAAATCGGAGGGTTCACCGAATTCTACATTCTTTCCCAAGTTGATATCAATTATGCAAAGTCATTAACTCACCTTTAGATGTTAAGGGTTATTTCGAAAACGTGGTGTGTGTGTGAGAAAATATATCTTCTTAACAAATCCCAAAAATGGTTAGTCAGCTGACATAATCCAAAAATACATAAGGCAAATCACGTACGATAGTCAGACTAATTATAAAAATGGTTTTTCTTTTTAAATCCAATTAAGATGGCCCCAAATTGCCAAAGATAAAAATCTAAACCAAAGAAGAACAATATTTCTAAGCACTATCACCGACCAGGATGCGTTGAAAAATGAAACACTCTCTCATTGACTGGAGTTCTTCTGTCCAATGAGACCAACATAAACTTTGATAGAACTAATCGTCGATACCAACCGCAAGGCACCTATTGGCGACTACACATACACAAATTTAAAGAGAGATCCAATTAAAAGACACATGTATTAGTTTAACTAAAACAACTCACGTACATAATACCTGTACTTAACCTAGGCAAAATTTAATAACGAAAGTACCTTTCTCCCTAAACCACAGAACAAACCCAGATAGGCAACACGCTTTGCGCATTAGTACTACTGGGGTACGCAACACGCTTTACATATTACTTGTTGATGCTAGAGAATAGTAAATGAAGAAAAAAAACACGTGACAATACAATAATAATAGTAACTAGTAATATTAATGAAATATATGTTAATATATACAATTTATGGACTTGTTGCTACGTGCTTTTTTATATTGAATTTTTAAGGGAAATAACCAGAAGTGGAGCACGAGCAAAATGCTCGGCTAAACTCAGTATGGGCGTGGGTACGCTTATTATTTAATTTTTTTTAACGGGCGCCACTGACTTTGAATCCACAGGATCAAGTCAGGAAGCCTCCGGCTGTTATTGGTTTTGGTTTTTCCCCACCCAAAAGAAACAAGAAAAGTTTAGTTAAAATAAAATGCAAATTTACCCCAATACCTATATAATTAAATAGAGTTAACAAGAACAAAAAAACTTCAAGAACCAATTACAATTATTGACCTAGGCAAGAAGCTTTAACCTCAACGTGTACACGTGGAGTTTATATTTAATGCTCCACAAAATGTATAATAACCAATGATGGTAAATTAATTTGTTTATAATGTCGTAACGAGATACATATATAAAATTGAATATCAGTATGTATCAGGATAATATTAAATAGTTATACAATAATATGGTTTTGTTGTAATTTTTTATCAGGCAAACTTTACCGTAATTGATATAACCACAGTAGAAATCAAATAACAGTGACTGAATAAAATATAATAAAATATTAGAAATGCTTATCTGGTAGTCCCAAGACTGAACCGGAAATTTCAGCACCATCCAATTACTTGAACCCGGACTCCAATGTTGTAAGAGTGGTCCAAACCAGAATAAATTAGCCAAATGGTACTCAGGGCTCCATAAATAAAAAAAAATAAAGGAATCCCAGTAAGAAGAAACCGGTAAAAAGAACCCTCTAAAAAAAAGAGGGTTTTTTGTCTTAAATGAAACCAAGATGGACTTCTCTGATAGCTGAATCCTCTTTGGAGTATAATTAGGGTGCAGAGCACGGCCTAAATTATTTAACAAAAAATAGTGGTGTAATAATCCAATTCCTTGAAAAGGCACAACGGCAACACAACTTTTACATAAACCTACTACTTTTCTATCAGAATATTTTAACATAAAAGAACGAAAAATTTGCCAGAACTCATTACTTCTTCGATAAAGTTAGTAACAAAAAATTAAATGACGACAGTGGACTTGTTGGGACATCTATATTTAAATTTACCTAAAATTCTATTATTTTGTGTGATTGCTATATTTTTAAATTAATTATTAATGGATTTCAACGAGGTGGCAGTAGGTACTAATGCCATAGTCGTACGGATTGGTTTTAATTTTGAACCATTGGGACTAGCAGATTAAAAATAAATAAATAATGGAAACAATAAAACAATATAGTAAAATATTTACGTAACATTGTTTATTTGTGTTGACATGTTGTATAGAACCATCTGTAATCATATTTTGCCATTGCGCTTGATCACTTTCAGAATTGTGATTAAATATTATTTTTAATTTGTAACTAAAATACGTTAAATTCGTTTCTGGAATTGCAGAGAGAAGACCATTTAGTTTCACTTAAAGTAGAATCACTTTGGGCGGGAGGATTCGGCATATACTGACTTGTTTAACTCACTATAATCACATTTTGCCATTTTATTCTTAAATTATGCATATTTTTATTAATCTTAATTACATATGCGAATATATTGTATTGATTTATGCATATTTTTATTAAATTGATTGTACTAACCCTTACTTTTTGGAAGTTCATCTTATTAAGAATAATAAAAAACTCTTCGTTTTAACAAAACTTCCAATATTTATTTAAAAATTGCTTTTTTAACCTTAAATTATTGTTAATCTTAACCTTCCGGGACTAACAGTACGTCTCTGAGACCGACGATTACGAATTATTCCAAATACGGCCCGATCGCCAGCGTTACAATTTGGCCCTTTTCAGTACCTTCCTAACTTCAGCGTGGATGTCGAACGACGGGGAAGCGGAGACACTACACAGATGCGATTAAAAATGAAACCTCCTATTTTCGATGGAACAACTTCGTGGTCCATGTACATCAAGCAATTCGACGCGGCGGCCAGGGCGAACGGATGGTCATCCAGGGAGAAGGCAATATCGCTAACCATAGCGTTGCGAGGCGATGCTTTGAATGTCTTGCATTCCCTTAAGCCCGACGAAGCTGACAACTTCGAGCTACTAGTACATCGCCTGGAGATGAGGTATGGTCAGACCCACCTACAACCCGTGTACCGAACACAGTTGAAGGACCGTAAAAAGAAGAGTGGAGAATCTATCCAGGAGTTCGAGGCGGAGGTAGCTAGAATGGTTCGATTTGCTTATCCGACAGCAGCAGAAGAGGTCCTGGAGTGTCTAGCAGTCCAAACCTTTACCGATGGCCTTAGGGACCCGGAGTTACAAAGAGCTGTGCAGTTGGCCCGACCAAAAGACCTTGTCGACGCGTTAACCATTGCACTTGAGTTCGAAGCGGCAACGGAAGCATCACGGGGAGTTGCACAAATGAGGGAGATGACTGCTGATGACAACAACGTGATAGCACCCGCCAGCGACGTCGATGGATTAGTGGAAAGGCTAATGAAATTATTACCCACAAGGAGACGGCGACCTATAAGATGTTGGAATTCTGGAGAACTAGGGCACGTGAAAAACTCATGTCCACGCAAAGAGACGTCTTCTGAAATCGAACACTATCCTGGAACTAAGCACCGTAACGCCGATGCACTTTCTAGAAGGCCATGCCCACCTAATGGCACAAATTGCAGTCGACTCGAACGAAACGAGAAGCTCGCTCTAATAAAAGTGGTGCCAGACGACTTGTGCTCCAGAATGGAGGGGGAACAAAACAACAATCTCATTATTAAGAAGATCCTGGAATGGAAAAGAACGGATCAGCGTCCCCTATGGCGAGAGGTATTATCGTCCTCTCCGGTCTTAAAATCATATTGGGCCCAATGGAATTCTTTGAGGGCTTCTTAAAAGGTTAGTTGAAAACCCTGACGGCTCAGAAATCAAGAAACAAATTGTGGTCCCAAGAAGTACGGTGCCGAAAATTTTAAAATAACTTTATGATGACATATCTGGAGGACACCTAGGTATTACAAAGACACTGCAAAAAGTCCGAGATAGATTTTATTGGGTTAATTGTTCCAACGATGTTAAAGATTGGTGCCGCAAATGCACGACGTGTGCTGCTAGCAATGGACCTAATCGTGAACCTAAAGCAGAGATGCAGCAATACCTTGTCGAAAGTCCATTTGAAAGAATCGCCGTAGATGTGTTGGGGCCACTACCAACTAGTGAGGTTGGAAATAAATACATCTTCGTTGTGATGGACTATTTTTCTAAATGGGTGGAAGCCTACCCTGTTCCCAACCAAGAAGCCCCTACCTTGGCCGATATTCTGGTCAACGAGTTCATTAGCCGTTTTGGGGTACCGTTGTAGCTGCACGCAGATCAGGGAAGAAATTTTGAAAGCAAGCTATTTCAAGAAGTCTGCAAAAGATTTGGTATCTATGCGATGCGATGCATCCACAGTCTGATGGAATGGTTGAACGAATGAACCAAACCATTGCAAATTATTTATCGAAAGTGGTCTCAGAACATCAGAAAGATTGGGATAAACATATTCCGCTATTTTTAATGGCTATCCGATCGGCTGTCAACATCACATCCCAGCAGCCGTTGGTTACTATCTCAAATGCAGTTATGATATAGTAAGGTCAGGTCAGGTCAGGTCAGGTCAGGTCAGGTCAGGTCAGGTCAGGTCAGGTCAGGTCAGGTCAGGTCAGGTCAGGTCAGGTCAGGTCAGGTCAGGTCAGGTCAGGTCAGGTCAGGTCAGGTCAGGTCAGGTCAGGTCAGGTCAGGTCAGGTCAGGTCAGGTCAGGTCAGGTCAGGTCAGGTCAGGTCAGGTCAGGTCAGGTCAGGTCAGGTCAGGTCAGGTCAGGTCAGGTCAGGTCAGGTCAGGTCAGGTCAGGTCAGGTCAGGTCAGGTCAGGTCAGGTCAGGTCAGGTCAGGTCAGGTCAGGTCAGGTCAGGTCAGGTCAGGTCAGGTCAGGTCAGGTCCGTCAGGTCAGGTCAGGTCAGGTCAGGTCAGGTCAGGTCAGGTCAGGTCAGGTCAGGTCAGGTCAGGTCAGGTCAGGTCAGGTCAGGTCAGGTCAGGTCAGGTCAGGTCAGGTCAGGTCAGGTCAGGTCAGGTCAGGTCAGGTCAGGTCAGGTCAGGTCAGGTCAGGTCAGGTCAGGTCAGGTCAGGTCAGGTCAGGTCAGGTCAGGTCAGGTCAGGTCAGGTCAGGTCAGGTCAGGTCAGGACAGGTCAGGACAGGTCAGGTCAGGTCAGGACAGGTCAGGTCAGGTCAGGTCAGGTCAGGTCAGGTCAGGTCAGGTCAGGTCAGGTCAGGTCAGGTCAGGTCAGGTCAGGTCCTGCTCCTCCTGGGAGCTGCAGCACCTCATCGGCGGTGGAGGAGTCTAGTAGGTGCTCATCTTCAGACTCCCTGGTTTGGGGATGGGCAGTGAAGCTAAGAAGCAGCTCAAAAATGGTCAGCGGGGCACTGGTGGGGTCACTGATGTCGAATAGGTGACACCGGTAAGAGCCAGTTCAAGATCCATCAGCCCGGTTAATAGAAAACAAGCTGACAAGTCCAACTCCGAAGCGAGAGGGCGAATGGCGAGTTCCCGGCGCCATAAAACTGGGTCCCTTCGGCTATGGTATGGTAACCCAGACAGAAGAGTCCAACAGACCTCGCAAAACAACATGGATAACGAATTGGTAAGCGACAAAAACATTACGGAGCAGGAGAACCTCGGAACTCCAGTTCCGGTCGAGGATGCGGGTGCGCGAGTAGGCCCCACTCGACCGTCAGCAAGCGACTACTCAGCAATTGCAGTAGGAAACCAGGCTGTTTTGCAGGATACCACGACTGGAAAACAGCAAGAAATGGAAATGAGTGTAGATGACACTACAAACCCATTTCAAAGAAGAAATACCATCTCTAGAACTCCATCAAGGGCCAGAACATTATCAACACCAGATATGGAGGGAGAGAAGTTAGTAGTAGATAGTGACACTAGGGTTGCTGGACAGCAACCCTACGATCTTGGAGTTGATATTAAAGATGTTACCAAAACGAGAAAAGGAGAACTTCTCCTAACAGTTCAAAATGGGTCTGATAAGATGGAAATTCTGCAAAGGGTAATTAAAGAAAAAAACATAGAGGTCAAAACATCCATTCTTAGTAATAAGAAAGTAATCCATATTAAAGATTTAGATGAAGCTACAACGCAAGGGGAAATTACAGATGCGATCTGTAAGGAAATCTCAATTGAACCAGATGTTCTTGAAGTAAGGGCATTTCGGCCGGCTTTTAGAAACAGACAGAATGCTACGGTAATACTACCCGAAAGAGAGGCTGAGAATCTTCTCCAGTTGAGCAAGATTAAGATCGGCTGGACCAGCTGTAGAATCTTAGAGAGACACAAAGAACTGAAATGCTACAGATGCTGGGAGTACGGACATCTCAAAGCAAACTGTAAGGGCCCAGACAGAGAACATTTCTGCATGAAATGTGGAAAGGGGGGACACAAGGCAATAGAATGTCGCAATGAGCCATACTGTGTTCACTGTCAGCAAAATGATCACCAATCAGGCAACTTAAAGTGTGCAGGAGCTAGGAAAAAGAGAACCGTGGAAGGTCCTGTTGTAAACGCTGAAAATGAAATCTAATATAAAAATTCTACAAATTAATACTAATAGAAGCCGTCCAGTGCATGATATGGCATTGGCCACGGCCATAGAAATTGATGCTGATATCATAATTATTAGCGAACCTAACCGCAATGCAATTAATAATAGAAAAGATTGGCTGTATGACGATAGAAAAGACACAGCTATAAAAGTCCTAAACCGGAATATGGCAATAAAGAAGCAAGGGCAAGGCCCTGGGTTCTGTTATATTATAACAAAGAATTTTACAATATATAGCGTGTACTCCTCAGGAAATGATTACATTGACGAGCTAGAGAATACTTTACACGAAATCACTAAAAATATCAGAAATCATAAACAAGAAGCCATCATAGGTGGTGATTTCAACGCGGTCCCCGCAGTTGGGCTTAAACACCAGCGACAGAAGAGGCGATATAGTAACGGAATGGGTAGCGGAAAAAAATTTATTTATCCAGAATAGAGGGAACAAGCCTACGTTTCAGAGGAAGGACTACTCTTCTATTCTAGATATCACAATAACAACTGAAGGAATTAGCAAAGAAATTGAAAACTGGGAGGTACTGGACAAGGAATCACAGCGACCATAATTACATAGTGTTCGACATTATTAAAAAAGAAAATATCCCTCAACAAAGCCAAAAGCTGAAAGGATGGCAAGTAAGAAAAGTTAATAATCAGAAGCTGCAGCAGGCCGTGAATGAGATTGATTTAGATGCAACAACAGCAAAGGAATTTTCAAGTAGTTTGACTAATATATGTAACAAATCAATGCCTAAAAGGAAGACAAACAAAAGGGGGCCACCAGTTTACTGGTGGAGCGAAGAAATAGCCGAACTTCGCAAGATATGTATCCAAAAGAGAAGGAGCTATCTTAGAAGGGCAAGAAGTAACTTACCTCTAGAAAATCAGCGGATATGGGAAGAGTATACGACCAGTAAAAAACTGCTGAGAAATCGCATAAAAACTGAAAAAAGGGCAAGGTGGAAAAATCTCTGCAAAACCATAGATAGTGACGTCTGGGGAGAGGGCTACAAAATAGCAATGAAGAGGCTGCATGGATTTCCTGTAATGCCTTCAATGACGATGGATGCAATGGAAAAGGTAGTACACCACCTGTTTCCTACTCATCAAGAAGTGACGTTCCAGTGCAATGTTCAGGCTAGATTCGCAAACTTTACCTTGGAGGAACTAAAAGTTGCTGAAGGAAAATTAAAAAATGGTAAGGCACCAGGGCCAGGGTACATCCCGCCGGAGATAATAAAACTAATATCCCGGGAGAAATCTGATTATGTCCTAAGAGTTTACAACGACTTGGCAAATAGCGCAAATTTTCCAACCGCCTGGAAAACTGCACGGCTGATCCTACTGAGAAAAGGTGACAAACCATTAGAAAATCCGTCGTCATACCGTCCAATATGCCTCTTAGACGTTGAGGGTAAACTCTACGAGCAATTGATAGTTGGGAGACTTAAGCTAGTACTAAAGCGGACAGGTGATTTATCAGTAAGGCAGTTTGGGTTCAGAGAGGGTCGGCAAATAGTGGATGCTGTTAACGAAGTTCTAAAGCTAGCGAAGGAAGCTGCAGCTTACACACATGCACACCGTAGAATATGTGCAGTAATACTGCTAGATATCAAAAATGCCTTTAACAGCACATCATGGCAACTGATTCTGGAAGAGATGAGAAATAGAAGGATTGATGAGGGATTAATCAGCATCATAGCTTGTTATCTATTCGATAGGCAGATAATTCTGGAAACTGAGGGAACATCAAAATCTATAGAAATAAATAGCGGGGTTCCACAAGGCTCTGTCCTAGGCCCATCGCTATGGAATATTATGTATGACGGTCTCTTACAGATGGAAGTTCCACAACACACTACACTAATAGGTTTTGCAGATGTAGTAGTAGTGTAGTAGTTGCCAAAGATGAAACAACTCTAATTAATACCGCAAATGCAGCTCTGCAGCGTGTTGCAAATTGGTTAGACAGGAAAAAACTTCAGCTCGCACCAGAGAAAACAGAAGCCGTACTACTCACGACAAAGAGAAAGTTAGCCCCAATAAACTTTGAAGTGTTAGGCATAACAATCACTCCTAGGAAAGCAGTGAAACACCTCGGGGTATGGTTGGACGCGAAATTAACATTTGCAGAGCACGTAAATCAGACAGTACAAAAAGTAGAGAAAACTATCACAGGTCTCTCCATTTTGATGCCAAATATAGGTGGTCCCAGATCTTCCAAAAGAAGGCTGTTATCAAGCGTGATCCATTCGCAGATCCTATATGGTGCACCAGTCTGGCATACAATTACCGAAAACAAGAAGCTGCTGCAAAGGCTAACGAAGCTTCAGCGCCTTATAGATATTAGAATTAGTAGTGCCTACCGCACAATATCAGCAGAAGCAGTGGGAGTCATTTCAGGGACACCGCCAATTGAACTGCTAATAAAAGAGAGATACGAAACTTATCAAGGGGAAAATAAGGAAGTAGCTAGAGACAATGTAATGGAAAGGTGGCAGCAAAAATGGACCCATGGGAGATATGGAAGGTGGACATACAGGCTGATACCAAATATTCAAGCGTGGAATGATCGTCCCTACGGGGAAGTAGATTATTTCCTGACGCAGGCTCTGTCAGGCCATGGGTGTTTTAGAAAATACTTGTATGAGCGAGCAAGAGCGGAAGCAAACACATGCACATATTGCAGAGAGATTGACGATGTAGAACACACTCTATTCGCTTGTCAGAGATGGGATACAAGCAGGTCAAACTTTGAAAATAGAACGGGTAGTAACTTTAATTTAGCCAATATGATGGAGTATTTAATCCGATCAGAAGAAACGTGGAACGATGCCTACACAGTCATTCGACATATTATAGAAACAAAGGAACGAGAAAGTAGACAATGAGAAAAGTGCAACTGGACAACCAGCATTCTCATGGAAGCAATGCGAAAGCGGATTCCCATGTGAATGTGAGATGATGGCGAACAGGAGAGGTTTTAGTGGATACACCACATAACCAGACGAGAGCAGAACTATGCGTTTGGTTCCCTTCCACTTGGCCAGCTAATCAAGGCAAGCCCTCACATCGGTAAGCACATCCTCTACAGCCACCGGCTTACCAACACGGTATATACCGGGCAGGTTTCCACAAGTTTGCATTGTTTCCGGATGCCCGCAGAGGTTCCGAACGATTAGTCCAGTTACCTCCGCACCCACCCGTCCACAACACTCCCTCTCCACGCTGTTGTTCCCGGTATTTGCGTACGCCAGAGCTTCGTTAGCCAGCCTCTTTGTGACGTGTCTAGGTCCTAGGACCCTTTCCACGTCAGCTCGAAGCTGTTACCACCACACACCACGTGGAGGAGAAGTTGGTCTTTGTGCAGTTGATGCGGTGATGGGATGCATGGCACCGGGGGTTACGGCGGTGTTCCGAGCGATGCCCGAAGGAGCAGGCCGCCATGAGGGGAAATTGCTGGCCTTAGCAGGGTATGGGCGCACTGCCCTGCCGGACTTTTATTTCGACCCAACTCGTGGGATTTAAGGATGGAAAAATACATTAAAAAAGATAAAGATAAAAGCAGGATTGAAGAGGACAGACAACTGGCAACGACAACAGACACGGATACGACAGGGGGGGATACAGCTGGGGAGGAGAGAGAGATGGTATTTGCAAGAAGGGACGCTCTTGCAAGGACGCCAACAAGGAAAGCAGGAGGAGACGACATATTCCGTACTCCTGGAGAGGAAATGCTCTGGGAAAATGAGAATAAGGAGTGGGTGACCAGTGGGCGAAAAGGGAAATCGGTGGTAGGAACTGATGATGATAGTGAAAAAGAGGATGCAGTCAGGAAGAAGGTCAAGATGGAGAAAAAAAAAGGGAAGAGATAAAAGAGAGAGAAAAAAAGAAGCAGGAGATTGATGAGCTGGTGGAGCTCATTGAAGTGCTGGCCAGGAAGGCTAAAGGGATGGCAGACTTAACCACCGAGGTAGCCAACACCAAGGGGGAGATAAAAAAGAAGGCTGCGGAGATGTTGAAGGTGGCCAATAGGGTGAGGATGAAGGTTTGGGATTACAGGCGTATGGAAGAAGAAAGGAAGAAGGGGATCGAGGTGGCGACCCAAACAAGGACTGAAGTAGACGGGAGGGAAAATAAGACACTTAAAATTAAGGAAGCGATAGCGACTATGTTGAGACAGAGGGTGACGGGGTGGAGTTTGTAGCAAACTACAATTGTAGGGTCACGAGAGAGGGACGAAAAGAGGGAATTACTAAGATTGGATATATCTTAGGGGCAAAAGAAGATGTAGAAGGGATAATAGGGACCTGCAGAGATTTCGTAAGGTCCATAGAGGAGGTAGCAAACGACATCAGGACACAAGGGATGGTGACGTGTCTGGTGGAGGAGGGTATCAATTGGGAGCTCTATAGGAAGGGAATAGAATATGAGTTGAAGGGAACGGGCACGACAATTAAGATGGTGGTCCCCCAAAAGAGGACGGGAGAGAAAAGGACGTTGGTAGTCAAAGCAGAAGGACAACGGTATGCTGACCTCTTAAAGGTAGTAAAAAACGGGGCAAAAGTGGAGGAGGCTGGTGTCAGAGTGAAAGGGATTAGGAAAACAGAAAAAGGTGATCTGATGATTGAGATGACAGGCGAAAGGCATGGGATAAAGGCAGTGACGGAGGCTATAGGGGCAAGTACTGGGAAGAAGGTACAAGTCAGGGATAGGGGGGGAATATTCTACATTTACGATGTAGACTGCACCGTAAATGAAGAGGAAATTGTGAGTGCCGTGCGAGTAGTACTAGATGAAAGGGACAGGGATACGGTAGAGATAGTGGGAAAAAGGGCCGTAGAAAACGGAAATGTGCTAGTCACGATAAGGGTAAACGAAAGAGGGTCTAGAACGCTGGAAGGGGTGAGTCGACTCCGAGTGGGGTGGACAAGATGCAGGGTCAGGAGGAAGGTAGAGGTTAAGAAATGTCATAGATGTTTGAGGGTGGGGCACCTAAGGAATGAGTGCAAGGAGGAAAGAGTGGAGGGCAGATGTCTGGGGTGCTGGCAACAGGGACATAAGGTGGCGAACTGCGAAAACGCGCCGTGTAGGGTGTGCAAGGAAGAGCATAGGGAGGATAGTTCGAGATGTCCAAGATACAG
This sequence comes from Ophraella communa, assembly GCA_035357415.1. Lineage (NCBI taxonomy): Eukaryota > Metazoa > Arthropoda > Insecta > Coleoptera > Chrysomelidae > Ophraella > Ophraella communa. Next base: position 49,490,695 of record CM068979.1, on the reverse strand, counting down.
GGAAGCGATTAGGAAGGGAAGAGAGAGTACCATGAAAAGAGCGGAGGGGTAAATAGGGTTTTCGGTATTCTACAGATAAACGTGGGGAGAGGTAGGGTTGCTCATGATTTGGCTAGGCAAACAGCGGTTGAGGAGGGATGTGGAATAATTGTTATCTCTGAACCCAATGTTAAGAAAGTGGGGGAGGGGGGATGTATTGTTGACAGAAGGAAGGATGTGGCAATTTATTTTGAAGGAGGTAGGGTCGCAGCTTCGAAAGTGGTTATCGGGTAAGGATATGTGGGATTTTCAATGAATGAATGTAGTGTGGTGGGCTGTTACTTTTCGCCGAACATTAGAATGGAAGAGTATCATAGGGACGTGGAAAGGGTCATGGAAGTGGTTAGGAACATAGGGGGAGAGGTTATTCTAGTGGGCGATTTTAATGCAAAGGCTGTGGAATGGGGAGGCGTGATAAACGATTCGAGAGGAGAATTTCTGTTGGAATGGGCAGGGCAGTTAAATTTACACGTGTTGAATAGGGGTGGGGAACCGACTTTTGTTAGGGGGAATTCAAGGACGTACATCGATGTGTCTTTTGCGACAGAAGGGGTGAGGAAAAGGATTAAAAATTGGAAGGTTTTAGGAAAGGAGTCTCTGTCTTTGCATAGATACATTGTTTTCATGGTTGGGGGGGTGGATAATAGTAAGGGGGGAGAGATAGCAATGTATGTGGATGTTAGGGAATTTATGGGAAGAATCAAGGAAAATATGAAGGAGTTGGGAAAATTTAATGGGACATATGAGGAGGGTGAAGGGATCATATACAATGCATTGAGGAAAGTAAAAGTATAAAAAGTAGAAATGGAAATAAATATTGGTAGAATGAGGAGATTAGGGTATTGAGGGAAGACTGTCATCGAAAACGTAGAACTTTCACGAGGGGAAGGGATCCGGTGGAAAGAAATAGGCTATGGGAGGGTGAGGCCACCTCGTACAGACCACTGTGCCTAACGAATACGGTGGCCAAGCTTTACGAGCATATTGTTAAAGGGAGGTTAGTTAAGGAGATTAGGGAGAGGGAGGATCTTGCAGAAACGCAGTATGGTTTTAGGGAGGGGAGGTCTACAGTGATGGCAATTAAAGAGGTGATATATAGGGCAAAATGTTTAAAAATGGATAAGAGGGGAAACAGGTGGTGTGCGGTGGCCCTGTTGGATGTCAGGAATGCGTTCAACACGGCACCTGTAGGATGTATTATAGGGGAGTTAGTCCAGAGGGGAATTTCGGGGTATTTGATTAATATTGTTAGGGATTTCTTTAGGGGAAGAAGGATTTTGATTGGAAAGGAGGATCATCAGGTGACGGCGGGGATACCACAGGGGTCGGTCATGGGACCGTTCCTCTGGAATGTATTTTATGATCCGCTTCTGCGGATGGAGATGCCGGACGGTGTCACATAAATTGGGTACGCCAACGACATAGCAGTAGTAGGGATAGGCCGGGATGCTGTCAGACTGGAGAATAGCATGAACCTGGCATTATGGAAGGTAAATTGGTAGCTTAAGGAAAGGGAAATGGCTTTAGCACCAGGAAAGACGCAGTTAGTGTTGTTAAATGGCCCAAGGGGAGCAAATTTAGAATTGGAGTTGGAGGGGGTAGTTATTAATAAGGTTAAGGAGGCTAGGTATCTAGAAGTATGGTTAGGGGAGGGGGTTAACTTTAGAAGACATGTGGTAGAGACGGTCACAAAGGCGGAGGAAAAAGTTCGAGCATTGGGGAGGTTGATGCCCAACGTAGGTGGACCCAGCAGTATAAAGAGGTTTCTATACTGGGGGGTGGCAAAGTCAGTTCTGTTGTATGGGGCTCCGACGTGGGGGGATATCTTGGATAGGGTAAGGTATAAGGATATGATGAGGAGGGTACAGAGAAGGATTTTGTTAAGGTTGGTGTCGGGTTATCGGACGGTATCAGGTGCCGCAGTGCGGGTGGTGGCAGGGGTTCCTCCGGTTAAAATGTTGGTAAGGGAAAGAATTAAAATTAATGAGAGGGGGGTGCAGTTCAGGGAAGAAATAGAATTGGAAACTTTGAATGATTGGAAAAATGAATGGGAAAATGGAGAGAAGGGAAAATGGACGAGGGATCTAGTTGGGGATTTAGCAAGGTGGGTGGGATGCAAACATAGGAGGGTTGATTATTACATAACACAGGTGTTAACGGGGCATGGGTGCTTCAGAGACTACACGTACAGGATAGACAAGACTGGGGAGAGGGACGATGCAGGGCACACAGTTTTTAGATGCCCCAGATGGGTGAAGGTAAGGAGGGAGACGGAAGAAAGAGTGGGAGAGGTAATCAATGAGGGAAGTATGGTTAGGTTAATGACAGAAGGGCAGGGTAAGTGGGAGGATATAGGGACAATGATTAGGGATATATTAAAACAGAAGGAGAAGGAAGAGAGAATCTACCAGGAAGTGGTGGGGAGCTCGGAGGTGTAAAGGGAGGTGGGAGGTTAGGTTAGGTTAGCTTAGGTTAGGTTAGGTTAGGTTAGGTTCCGTGCCTCGGAAGGTTGGATGAGAGAGGCTGGAAGTGATTCACCCCTAATCTCTCATACAAGTTTCCGGGGAGGGGGCTTTCCACCCGACACGGCGCGTCCCAATGGCTCATAGGGTGTCTCCAGGGGCGTGGTCTGACATGGGACTCATGCTCTTTTAGAGTTGTAAGAGCCGCATGACCGACCAACTCTCTGGATAAGCAATGAATAAGGTTCTTGTTATGAGAACCCGAATAGTTGCTCGCAGATCAAATGGAATAGAGGAGTAAACCTCGATAAAAAATCCCCAATACTACGGTGTGAGGTATCGTGCCAATGGTATGGAAGGCGCCAGGGTAAGAGCGTCGCAAACGATCCCTCCGAGATACTTGGCAACCTCTTGGAGTATTATGCCTTAGCGAAGTAAGGGCGCACTGCTTCGTTGGACCTTTATTTCGACCCAACTCGTGGGATGATATTATGATTAAAAAAGATGGAATCAAAGGGAAAGAAAACGCAGGATGAACGGGACAGGAAAAAGGTTGTGATACAGGTTAAAGAAAGGAGGATCAGTGAGGCTGCTTCTTCTGAAACAGACAGTGGGAAAAACAGGCAGGGCATTACAAAAAGGAGTGAGGAGAATAAGGACATAAAGAAAAGGAAGGTAGGGAAGTCGGAAGATACTGTGAAGAAGCATGCCGTTATAGAGCAAAGTCGTCAGGATATCGCAGGAAGTTTGAGGGAAATAAAGGAGACAGGGAGCGCTGGGGCTGCAAAATTGGCGGACACTAGGAAGAAGAAGTGCTCGGAGGGGGATACCTCAGGGGGAAAGAAGAAGAAAAGAAAGAGGAGGAAAAATAATACGTCAGAGGAAGGAGATAACGGGGTAAAGATGAAAGAGAAAGAAGTGATGATGACTCGGTGTTCTCGATTCACGAAATTATCAGTGAAGAGGAAATGAATAGAAGAAGAGAGACTGAGGACTTGAGGCGCTGGTCAAGGGAGTTTGGAGCCAGCACGAGCACGCCAAAGAACAGGGCGACTTCGAAGAGGCTGCGGGCATCTTCAGAGGGAAGGGCGGAGTTTAGGGAGGTAGAAGGCATCGGTAGCTACAGTTCAGGGTCTGCAGAACACAGTGAGCTGCAAACTAGCAATACGGGGGAGCAAACTAGCAATGTGGGGGAGCTAGCGGAGGAGTTTGATGCTGCGTGTAGCAGATTGCATGGTGCAGTTGAGGTGTTACAGAACATAATCAGGGACTACTATAGGCCTTCATAGGCGCTGAAAGGTGCTGTGGCAGAAGTTGGAGCGAGGTTGGTGGCAGTGGACCTAGGGAGAGTCCTTAGGGAGGTCTGCAAGAGAATGGGAGAGGATGGAAGAGCCATTGAAAGGGAGATGGAGGTTGAAACCATGAGAAGGAGAGTGGATAAATTAGAGGGGCAGATAAAGGCGATGCAGGAGAAAAAAGAATTGAAAGGAGGGACAGGTGCTAAAGATATAGGGGTACAAACTGGGGACCCGGAATCTCTGCATGGAATAGATAGGGCTGAGGAGTGGGGTGAGATTGTCGAGCTTCTCGACCAGAAATGGTAGGAGGAAGTTTTTACGAACACTGAAATTAGAGAAGGTGATCCAAACAGGGCGAAAGATACCTCGATGTTCGTATGGTTGGGAGTGAAGGGATATGCAGAGGATTTGGGCAGTACGCTAAGTAAGTTTGCCGAGCTTAAAGAGATCGAGGAGGACTTCGGAGTAGTAGAGAGTGAATATAGTATTAGGGCTGGCGGTGTTAGCAGGAAAGTAAGGAAGCTGTTTGTTAAGGCAGCCTTTTTGAGGGAAGAGGAGTCAGCTTTCGAAAGGTTAGGGCAGGTAAGAGAGGAAGCCAAGGACTGTAAAACGATTGTAACAGACCAAAGGGGATATGTTTGGACAGATATAGGAAAATAGTGGAGTCGGTATTCCATAACGAAAAGGTCAAAGTGATAATTTATACACAGAAGATAGGGGTGAAGAACAGGAAGGAGGCGAGTTCATATGCTTACATAGTTGAGGGAGGGAAAGATTCGTATGGTGAGATGTTAGGGAAGGTTAAAGAGGCGTTGAAAATGGAGGGGATTAAAGAAGGGGTGAAAACAGTGAAGAGCCAAGGGAAGGTAAACTGCTGTTGACGGTGGACAGGGACGAGGCTCTGTGTAAAAGGGTAGGAAGGGCGTTAAAGGGGGTGGAAAGTGAGGGTGGTAAGAAAGTGTATAGGTTAGGTGGCCAAGGTGAGGCAACCGTGAATGTAAAAGACTTGGACTCAGAGGCGACGAGAGAGGAGGTAGAGGAAGCGGTGGTGAGCACCTTTAAAGATATGAGGAAAGGACAGTTCAAGTTAGGGCCGCTGCGTCCGGCGTGGGCAGACACACAAACCTGCTCCATCACGGCGAGCGAGGAGGTGATTGAGAGAATGTGTAGGGAAAAGTTCATGAGGGTGGGACTTGTAAGGGTTAGATTAGTGAAGAGGGTAGACATGAGGAGGTGTTATAGGTGCTGGGGTTACGGGCACTTAGCCGAGACTTGTGAAGGGGAGGATAGGTCGGGGTTATGTTTCAGAGGCGGCAAGAGGGGGCACGACACTAAACAGTGCGATGGGGGAGAATTCTGCCCAGTCTGTAAAGAGGAGGGCCATAGTGCGGGCACGGTTAGGTGTGCGGTATTTAGGAAGGCTCTAGTGAGGGCAAGGGCGGAGGATAAGGGGGGAATGCTCCAACGGAGCTAGGATTACATGAATATAGTGTAAGGAGGGGGTGTTTTAAGAGCAAGAGAAGGTCCATTATACGTGGGGTTTTAAGATGTATATATATTTATTATTTTAGTTATTTTGTTTGTCTCATTTATATAAGTGTTGGTATTCATCACTTTTGTTGTTATTTATATAGTGTTGTCTTTGGTAGAGGGAAGGGCTGTTGGAGGGAGGTTAGACACGGTGATATAAAGAACTAAGGATTGCTGTGTTGAATGTCGGAAGGACCAAGGCGGCACATGACCTGTTGATGGAGGCGGTGATGCGCGGCAAGGCAGATGTGGTGGTGGATACGGAACCTAATAAGAGGATATGTACGGCGGATGGGTGGTTGTTGGACGAGTGTGGGGATGTGGCGATAAGGATTCTGAACAAAAAGGTGAGGGTAACTAAGATGGAGAGGGGAAGAGGATGGTGTGGCATTGAGGCAGAGGGATGGTGGATATACGGTTTGTATGTGTCACCGAATGTACGAATACAGGCGGCAAAAGAAACCTTAGATCAGGTGTTTGAGAAGGCTAGGAACAGGAGACTCACTGGTCGATTATCACTGGAGACGCGAATGCTAAGTCCCCGGTGTGGGGGTCACCAAGGGAAGATAACAGGGGAAGCATGGTGACTGACTGGTTGGGACAACTTGGGTGGATCGCGTGTAATGATGGGACCCCAACCTTTAGAAGGGGAGGATCAGAGTCACATATTGATGTGACTCTAGTGTCGGAAGCAAAGGCGAATAAGATCGAAGGATGGAGGGTCGAATATTCGAACGTATTCACACACCATGGAACCATATGGTTTAAAATAAAGGTACGGGCGCAATTAAATAAATCAAATCCGATAGCTAGGAGTATAGATTGGGAAATATTAGAGAGATCAGTTAGGGAAAGAATGGAAAATGTGGGAGAGGACCGGGAGGGGCGGGTGTATAAGGTGATGGTGGATGCAATGAAGAAGGCGACGAGGTGTGTAAGGGAGCAACCGAAAGTTGTTCCGTATTGGTGGACTGAAGATAGGAGAGTTAAGAAAGTCGGCTATTAGAATAAGAAGGAGGGATCTGAGGGAAAGAAGGGAGGGAGGAGGAGATAAGGAGCTAGAGAGACGATTTAGGGATGCCAGGAAGGTACTTAGGAGGAGTATAGTCAGAGAAAAGAAAAAGAGATGGGAGTATCTAGTGGGTGAATTAAAGGAGAATCCTTGGGGGGAAGGCTATAGAATAGCAACGCGCTTCCTAAGGCCACAAGCAGTTGCCTTAATCGATGGGAAACAAACGAGGAAAATTATGGACGATCTTTTTCCGGATGCGAGGAGGCCGTGTGAGTGGGAGACTCGAGAGGTGGGCGAGGTGGAGGGTTTCGATATGGGCGAAATAAAGGAGACATTAAGCTCAGGTAAGGTGGGAAAGGCACCTGGTCCAGATGGGGTCACTCAGGAGGCGTTAAATAGAGTGGCGGCGATGTACCCGGAGGAGGTGTTGAGGCTTTTCAACGGAAATGCGGAGAGGCTATTTTTTCCTGACAGGTGAAAGGAGGGCAGAGTGGTCTTAATTCCAAAAAAAGTGGGATAGTTAAAGAGGCTAGTGATATGAGGCCCATTACGCTGGTTAGCGTCGTAGGGAAAGCCTTTGAGAGAATGATTTTAGGTAGATTGAATGAAGAACTGGAGGAGAAAGGGATAATGCCACCAACGCAACATGGTTTCAGAAAGGGGAAGTCCACCACATCTGCATTGCTGGAACTTGGAGAGATGGTGCGGGAAATGGGGACGGAGTTTCCATTGTGTGTTCTGGTGTCGCTTGACATAAAAAATGCATTTAATACGGTGGGATGGCAGGATATAGTCGGGGAGCTGGTTAGGTTTGGGGTTTCAGGGTACTTAATAGAGATAGGGAGGTATAAGAAAAAGCTGACAAGGGGCGTTCCGCAGGGCTCGGTGCTAGGGCCGACCCTGTGGAATATTATCTATGGTGGTGTGTTAAGGATGAGGTACGGAAACGGGGTCTGGCCATTGGCATATGCTGACGATCTTGTGCTGGTGGTAGGGGAGCGCGATTGGGGGCAGCTGACAGACAAGGTAAATCGGTCAGCGGGTGTGATAGAAGGCTGGATGGACAGGCATGGGCTGAAGCTAGCCATGAACAAGGTAGGCGTTACGGTCTTAAAGGCACCAAAAGGGTATAGGCACCCGGATTTAATGTTCTTGCTGGGGACGGACGTAGTTGTAGGGATAGAAACCAAATATCTTGGGATCTATTTAAAAAGGGGTTGGAGTTTTGGGGACCATGTCAAGAACATCGTAGAGAAGACGAGAGAGAAGATGGAGGCGTTACGGAAGTTGCTACCAAACGTGGGAGGACCTTCGTATTGGAAGAGGCTGGTAATGATGGGGGTGATGCACAGCACCGTCCTGTATGCGGCGACAGTATGGAAAGGGGTTGTTAGGAAAAAGATGTATGTTGACAGGTTGAGGGCGTTACAGCGGCAATCACTGTTGAGGGTAGCTGCTGCATACAGAACGGTGTCAGCAGGCGGTAATGGGTAATGGAGTCCCACACTCCCGGGGAAAGGGGGAACCAATACCCGGCGCTCATAAAGAGTTTCCACCCGTCAAAAAAAAGGTTAGGTTAGGTTAGGTTAGGTTAGGTTAGGTTAGGTTAGGTTAGGTTGGGTTGGGTTGGGTTGGGTTGGGTTTAGTTGGGTTGGGTTGGGTTGGGTTGGGTTAGGTTAGGTTAGGGTAGGTTCGGTTAGGTTGGGTTGGGTTCGGTTCGGTTCGGTTCGGTTCGGTTCGGTTCGGTTCGGTTCGGTTCGGTTCGGTTCGGTTCGGTTCGGTTCGGTTCGGTTCGGTTCGGTTCGGTTCGGTTCGGTTGGGTTCGGTTCGGTTCGGTTAGGTTAGGTTCGGTTCGGTTCGGTTCGGTTCGGTTCGGTTCGGTTCGGTTCGGTTCGGTTCGGTTCGGTTCGGTTCGGTTCGGTTCGGTTCGGTTCGGTTTCGTTTCGGTTCGGTTCGGTTCGGTTCGTTTCGGTTCGGTTCGGTTCGGTTCGTTTCGGTTCGTTTCGTTTCGTTTCGTTTCGGTTCGGTTCGTTTCGGTTCGGTTCGGTTCGGTTCGGTTCGTTTCGTTTCGGTTCGGTTCGGTTCGGTTCGGTTAGGTTTGGTTTGGTTCGGTTCGGTTCGGTTCGGTTCGGTTCGAACTCGGTTCGGTTCGGTTCGGTTCGGTTCGGTTCGGTTCGGTTCGGTTCGGTTCGGTTCGGTTCGGTTAGGTTAGGTTAGGTTAGGTTAGGTTAGGTTAGGTTCGGTTCGGTTCGGTTCGGTTCGGTTCGGTTCGGTTCGGTTTCGTTTCGGTTCGGTTCGGTTCGGTTCGGTTCGGTTCGGTTCGTTTCGGTTCGTTTCGTTTCGTTTCGGTTCGGTTCGGTTCGGTTCGAACTCGGTTCGAACTCGGTTCGGTTCGGTTCGGTTCGGTTAGGTTAGGTTCGGTTCGGTTCGGTTCGGTTCGGTTCGGTTCGGTTCGGTTCGTTTCGGTTCGGTTCGGTTCGGTTCGGTTCGGTTCGTTTCGTTTCGTTTCGTTTCGGTTCGGTTCGGTTCGTGTCGGTTCGGTTCGTTTCGTTTCGGTTCGGTTCGGTTCGGTTCGGTTCGGTTTGGTTCGGTTAGGTTAGGTTCGGTTCGGTTCGGTTCGGTTCGGTTCTGTTCGGTTCGGTTCGGTTCGGTTCGGTTCGGTTCGGTTCGGTTCGGTTAGGTTAGGTTAGGTTAGGTTAGGTTAGGTTAGGTTAGGTTAGGTTAGGTTCGGTTCGGTTCGGTTCGGTTCGGTTCGGTTCGGTTCGGTTCGGTTCGGTTCGGTTCGGTTCGGTTCGGTTCGGTTCGGTTCGGTTCGGTTCGGTTCGGTTCGGTTCGGTTCGGTTCGGTTCGGTTCGGTTCGGTTAGGTTAGGTTAGGTTAGGTTAGGTTAGGTTAGGTTAGGTTAGGTTAGGTTAGGTTAGGTTAGGTTAGGTTAGGTTAGGTTAGGTTAGGTTAGGTTAGGTTAGGTTAGGTTAGGTTAGGTTAGGTTAGGTTAGGTTAGGTTAGGTTAGGTTAGGTTGGGTTAGGTTAGGTTAGGTTAGGTTAGGTTAGGTTAGGTTAGGTTAGGTTAGGTTAGGTTAGGTTAGGTTAGGTTAGGTTAGGTTAGGTTAGGTTAGGTTAGGTTAGGTTAGGTTAGGTTAGATTAGGTTGGGTTAGGTTAGGTTGGGTTAGGTTAGGTTGGGCTAGGTTAGGTTAGGTTAGGTTAGGTTGGGCTAGGTTAGGTTAGGTTAGGTTAGGTTGGGCTAGGTTAGGTTAGGTTAGATTAGGTTGGGTTAGGTTAGGTTAGGTTAGGTTGGGTTAGGTTAGGTTAGGTTAGGTTGGGCTAGGTTAGGTTCGGTTAGGTTAGGTTAGGTTAGGTTGGGTTAGGTTAGGTTAGGTTAGGTTAGGTTAGGTTAGAGGTTAGGTTAGGTTGGATTAGGTTAGGTTAGGTTAGGTTAGGTTAGGTTAGGTTAGGTTAGGTTAGGTTAGGTTAGGTTAGGTTAGGTTAGGTTAGGTTAGGTTAGGTTAGGTTAGGTTAGGTTAGGTTAGGTTAGGTTAGGTTAGGTTAGGTTAGGTTAGGTTAGGTTAGGTTAGGTTAGATAAGGTAGCTGAAAAATTGTTGGAGCTGGGGTACATACGCATTGGCTTAGCTAGATGTAAACTCGAAAAATGTTCAAGGTGTTGGGCTTACGACCACCAAGCAGATCAATGTAGTGGCCCAGACGGTAGGAATAATTGCTACAAGTGTGGCAAAGGGGGGCATATCGCTAGCGATTGCCAACTAGAAGAATGCCCATTATGTAAACAAAGTCATAAAATCGGTACAATTAAATGCCTGGCCTTTAAAGCTGCGTTAAATAAGGTAAGAGAGAATGAAAGGAAATTAAATAGACAACGAAAATCAACTATCGCCAGCTTCACGCACAGGAGGTCTACTATAATAACCGAGGAAAAGGGGGATAAAGAGCAAGACAGGAAAATTTTGGTAGACGAACCAAATACTGAGTTAGAAAACGATGTCTTCGAGGATGATTTAGACAGTAATAGAGACAAGGATCAGGAACAGAAATAAACAACAGGTGGCTAAAAAAATCTATTTACTCAACTTACATTCATATTTAAGAACTTATACTTATATATACAAACTATATATTTACATACATTTATATATAACAGACTTTTATCTATATAGGTACCTGGAAATATTTGTTTAACATTTTATCTTACATATACTCACCTATTATTACTTAATACTCACCAATCACATTAAATTATACACCCATTATACATACCAGATCTCTATCTATATACTTTTACGTATCTTGTGTTGATCCTTATTTTATTGTCCGTGCCATACTTACCCAGTGTATTTTTACTCACAACACTAGTATGAAGCTGCTACAAACAAATCTGGGAAGATCTACAGCCGCCCATGATCTGGCCTTTGAATTTCTAGAAAGAGAAAAGTTGGATATGTTAATAGTTTCCGAGCCGAATAAGAAAATAATTAGCAACATTGGTTGGATATCTGACACTGGAGGAAATGTGGCGATCTACGTCAAAAACAAAAACATTTGCATACACTCCATCCAAAGAAGAAACAGATTTTTCTGATCGACTTCAAAGAATTCAAACTTGTCTCCTGCTATATATCACCAAACATTTAAATTCAGGAATACGAAGGAGTTGTGAAGGAGATAATGAATACAATTATAAGTTCAGGGGGAAGTAAAACTATTATAGCTGGGGACATAAATAGTAAATCGGTGGAATGGGGTTCACCATTCACTGATAATAGAGGACACATTTGGACAGAGTGGATGTCCTACCTTGACCTTCACGTCGTTAACACGGAAGAAGCCACCTTTGTGAGAGGAAACAGTAGTACACATATCGACATAACCTGCTGCACACAAGACATTCTTCACCATGTTAAAAACTGGAAAACCCTAGACGAAGAAATTTACACGTATCATAAATACATTTATTTTGAAGTGACAAAGTACAACGTCCCACACACAAAACCAACAACGAAACCAGTATACAATATAAGAAAGCTGTCAGAGCTTATAGATGAATACGATGGTACATGGGAGACGGTATCACAGCTAACCGCACAATTTAAAAAATGGCAGCATAGATGCACACGTAGAAACAATGACACATAGACCTATACCCTAGTGGTGGAATGACGGGATCGAGGAGGCAAAGAAAGAGGCGGTACACTACAGAAGGCAGCTAGTAAGACGTCGAAAAGCAGGAATAAGCAACGAGGAATGGGAAACTCTTAGGTTAGAACTGAAAAACAAAAAAAAAATATTAAATAATCTTATAAAACAATCTAAAAAAAGCAAGTGGATAAGTTTATGTAATGAATTAGAGAAGGATATCTGGGGACAGGGATACGCCATAGTAACAAGGTCACTAAGACCTAAGCTGCAGTTCAAATTACCACTAGAGAAGCTAGTTAAGGTTGCTCTTGAGCTGTTTCCACGCAGAACAGATACACGAAAGCTGTTGGACGTCCAATATGAAGTAACGCCCTTCACTAAAGAAGAGCTTCTTGAAGTGGCAAGTAACATTAAAACGAAGAAGGCGTCTGGTCCTGACGGTATAGCCCCGGAGGTGCTGAAGACGGTAATTAACTTAAAAACAAAGGAAGTATTATTAATATTAAATAAAGTATTAAATAGTGGACGGTTTCCCATTCAATGAAAAATATCTAGGCTTGTACTTATACCAAAGAGCAATAAAGAAGGCCAGAGCCCAAGCTCTTTCAGACCAATTTGTTTATTGAATGGATTAGGAAAAGTCTATGAAGCCTTAATAAAAGCGGCAAATTGAGGAAGCTTTAGGAGAGAACGGGTTATCGGACCGGCAATTCGGGTTCAGGAAGGGCAGGTCAACGGTTACAGCCGCGGAATGGTTGAATATGCAGGTAAGTACGTCAAATAATACTTGGATTGCGCTGGTACTTTTGGACGTCAAAAATGCCTTTAACTCGGCGGGGTGGAGCAATATAATTGAGGCCCTTGAACAGAAACATCTACCATTATACCTGATAGCTGCCATCGATGATTATCTAGCAGACAGGGAGATAATAATAGACGGCCAACAAAGTATTAGAACATATGCAGGTGTTCCACAGGGCTCCGTTTTGGGACCAACCCTGTGGAACATAATGTACGATGGCGTATTAAGGGTACAGCTCGAACCAGGCTGTAAAAGTATCGCATTCGCGGATGACCTGGCCCTAATACAAAAGGAAAGTTAATGGATAAGGCAAATAGGTCTCTTCTTAACCTGGAGGATTGGATGCAAGCGAATGGCTTGGACTTGGCAGCACATAAGACGGAATTTATAATCTTGAAAGGTACTAAACAACAGAGAGTCCGACGAAGAATATCTATTAGCATAGGAAGAGAGGATGTAAGCCCTGTGACCTATGTCAAATACTTAGGCATTTACCATGACCACCAAGGCATGTTTGGGGAGCATGTAAAGCGAATCTGCCAAAAAGCAGAGCAAAGAACCGCAATCCTGGCTAGAGTAATGCCGAATATTGGAGGCCCTGGAAGCTACAGGAGACAAAAAGATGCTAATTTCGACACAGAGGAAAATTCTTCTTCTTCTTCTATAGTATAAAATACATATAAGGTTATGTACATTATGTATTTTTATGGTGTAGGTTGTAAGGGGCTGATACTTTGATCAGTTTTACTGTTTATCAGTCCTTTTTGCTATATATCTGTAATTTCTTTATTTGTAACTTTTATCATTTGTAACTGATTTATATTTATGTAGCAAATAAAGCTTTATTATTATTATTATTATTATTATTATTATTATTATTATTATTATTATTATTATTATTATTATTATTATTATTATTATTATTATTATTATTATTATTATTATTATTATTATTATTATTATTATTATTATTATTATTATTATTATTATTATTATTATTATTATTATTATTATTATTATTATTATTATTATTATTATTATTATTATTATTATTATTATTATTATTATTATTATTATTATTATTATTATTATTATTATTATTATTATGTGTGTGTGTGTGTGTATTATTATTATTATTATTATTATTATTATTATTATTATTATTATTATTATTATTATTATTATTATTATTATTACTTGGACATAGCTGTCCAAGAGCCAAACAGGGCGCTCACAGGGAAAAGCCGGAGGTGGATTGGGGATGTGGATGGAAATACCGCCATACTGTGCAGAAATAGGGCCTGCAATGCTGTGTCGCACTCAGGGAGTAATGGTTTTACCAAACTGGTAATGGAGAAGTTGGTTCTTTACAACGTATACATTTCCCCAAATATTAGACTTGAAGCCTTCAAAAGACACGTTGAGCAAATCATGAACAGCATAGAAGGGAAAAGCCGGCCAGTCCTAGTAGTCGGGGGCTTCAATGCGAAGTCACCGCTATGGTGTTCAAGTAAGGAAGATAAGCGCGAGTAGATAGGCAACACTGATTCGGCCTCATGGCGGAGGCGCTAACATGGGAATCTCCATAAGAAAATCGTCAAAAAAGCTAAGGTCTAAAAACGTCGAAATTGGCTCATTCAAGGTCACGAGTGATCAACGTACACAAGCCTGCCTCCAACGCGACGTATACAAGTAAGGTCAAAAGGACGGGTGGGCGAGCAAAGGCAAACAGATCACGTGACGTCAGAACGAGTTAAAAAGACATTAACGGGCAGACCATCAGCTGACCACACAAGCAAGTCAAAAAGGCCTCCAGCGTAACGTCATTCGCAAGTCAAATCGGTTCGGAACGGTTTTAGAACGGTTCACAAGTGAACAATCACGTGACGACAGAACGAGTCAAAAAGGCATTAACGGTCAGACGAGTGACTGACCACACAAGCAAGTCAAAAAGGCATCCAACGCAACGTATAAGGTCAAAAGGGCATTAACGGGTGGTAACAAGCCAACGCAGTCAAAAGGACAGGTGGGCGAGCAAATGACAACAGACAGATCACGTGACACACCTTCTATGACGTCACTCACAGGTCAAAAAGGCATTACCAGCGAGAGAGCCGAAGTAGCGAAGCTACTGAATCCGCCCTTTGCGCATAATTTTCAATAGTGGAAATAGTGGATATATGAAAAAGACGCGTTTAGGCATACTGCGCACCAAAACCATTAGGGCACTCTCTAGAGACTTGATATCTCTTAAAATGATTTGCAAACCTCAATAAGAAAAACCACAACCGGCATGTGTATACAGAGAAAAGTCGCAAGATAAAGATAAACCAAAATTATTAAAAAATTTTGTGTAATATTTTGTATAATCAAGGTCATCTAAAAAGTATATCGTTGGGTAATATTTTACTCCGGCTACTTTTGACCTTATACGTTGCGTTGGATGCCTTTTTGACTTGCTTGTGTGGTCAGTCACTCGTCTGCCCGTTAATGTCTTTTTAACTCGTTCTGACGTCACGTGATCTGTTTGCCTTTGCTCGCCCACCCGTCCTTTTGACCTTACTTGTATTGGGTGTTGGCGGCAGGCTTGTGTACGTTGATCACTCGTTACCTTAAATGAGCCAATTTCGACGTTTTTAGACCTTAGCTTTTTTGACGATTTTCTTATGGAGATTCCCATGTTAGCGCCTCCGCCATGAGGCGATTAGGTTAGGTTAGGTTAGGTTAGGTTAGGTTAGGTTAGGTTAGGTTAGGTTAGGTTAGGTTAGGTTAGGTTAGGTTAGGTTAGGTTAGGTTAGGTTAGGTTAGGTTAGGTTAGGTTAGGTTAGGTTAGGTTAGGTTAGGTTAGGTTAGGTTAGGTTAGGTTAGGTTAGGTTAGGTTAGGTTAGGTTAGGTTAGGTTAGGTTAGGTTAGGTTAGGTTAGGTTAGGTTAGGTTGGGTTGGGTTGGGTTGGGTTGGGTTGGGTTGGGTTGGGTTGGATTGGGTAGGGTTGGATTGGGTTTTTTTGGGTTGGGTTGGGTTGGGTTGGGTTGGGTTCGGTTCGGTTCGGTTCGGTTCGGTTCGGTTCGGTTCGGTTCGGTTCGGTTCGGTTCGGTTCGGTTCGGGTTCGGTTCGGGTTCGGTTCGGGTTCGGTTCGGGTTCGGTTCGGGTTCGGTTCGGGTTCGGTTCGGGTTCGGTTCGGGTTCGGTTCGGGTTCGGTTCGGGTTCGGTTCAGGTTCGGTTCAGGTTCGGTTCCGGGTTCGGTTCAGGTTCGGTTCCGGGTTCGGTTCAGGTTCAGTTCGGGTTCAGTTCGGTTCGGTTCGGGTTCGGTTCGGGTTCGGTTCGGGTTCGGTTCGGGTTCGGTTCGGGTTCGGTTCGGGTTCGGTTCGGGTTCGGTTCGGGTTCGGTTCGGGTTCGGTTCGGGTTCGGTTCGGGTTCGGTTCGGGTTCGGTTCGGGTTCGGTTCGGGTTCGGTTCGGGTTCGGTTCGGGTTCGGTTCGGGTTCGGTTCGGGTTCGGTTCGGGTTCGATTCGGTTCGGTTCGGTTCGGTTCGGTTCGGTTCGGTTCGGTTCGGTTAGGTTAGGTTAGGTTAGGTTAGGTTAGGTTAGGTTAGGTTAGGTTAGGTTAGGTTAGGTTAGGTTAGGTTAGGTTAGGTTAGGTTAGGTTAGGTTAGGTTAGGTTAGGTTAGGTTAGGTTAGGTTAGGTTAGGTTAGGTTAGGTTAGGTTAGGTTAGGTTAGGTTAGGTTAGGTTAGGTTGGGTTAGGTTAGGTTGGGTTAGGTTAAGTTGGTTAGGTTAGGTTAGGTTAGGTTAGGTTAGGTTAGGTTAGGTTAGGTTAGGTTAGGTTAGGTTAGGTTAGGTTAGGTTAGGTTAGGTTAGGTTAGGTTAGGTTAGGTTAGGTTAGGTTAGGTTAGGTTAGGTTAGGTTAGGTTAGGTTAGGTTAGGTTAGGTTAGGTTAGGTTAGGTTAGGTTGCGAAGAGGAGACAGAAGATCTGTTCACTACAAGAACGTCAAAAAAGAGGAAAAAAAAGAACAGCCCAGTGATAGGCCAACTAACAAGATCACTTAAATTGGAAAAGATAATTAATCAAATGGTCAAGGAAGTAGACACCCTAAACACACTGGTCAATGACAATCCCAATACACAACGGAAAATTAAGGAAACCACAACAAGAATGGGGGGATTGGCAAAAAGCCTTAAGGTAGGTGGCCTAAACGAGCCCACCCGAAGTGACAAAAATGAAGAAAATGAGCTACATGCTGAAATCAGGAAACTGAGGGAAAGAATAGAAATACTGGAAACAGACATTAAAAGAAGGGATGCAGATCTAGCGAATGAGAAAACTTTGAGGGACACGGAGCTACAAAATAAAGCAATCATGCAGGGCGACCCAAAAGTAGGCATGAAGGATGCTGAAACGCAAACCACGCAATGGAGCGCGGGGCCTAGGAGGCAAAAGCTGACCTCTTTAAGGGGGGTAAACACTATTGAGGTATGGAAACAGATCGAAGGACTAGAGTGGGACAAGGAAATATACACAAATACAGAAATTAAAGTCGGAAACCCGGTAATGGAAGAAGTTGCAGTAAAGGTAGTACTGCCAGAACCCAGCGACCCCGAGATGGAGCTAAGCATACAAAAATACTACAAAGACAGATTTCCTACACTAAAGGATACTACTGAAGATTTTGAAGTACTTGAACTAACTACGAAAATACGGACAAAGGCTACGACAACAGAGAGAGTACAAAAATAGTAAAAATCGTGCATAATAATACGATAGAGGACCTCTGGGACAAAGTAAATACTCTTAAAGAAGAAACAGCGGAGGATGAAAAAGTGGCCATTCATCAAGTAGAATGCATGACTGTTGACCGAATGAGGAAGTTAATAGAATGCATTTTTAACGGAGCTAGAACTTACGTTACAATTTACACCAACAAAAAGCAAAGTAAAGTCAAGGAGAGTGGGCTTACAAAGCCTAGAGAGAGAGAAACCTTCGCCATTGTGGTAGAAGAAGAGGGTACAGATTTTAAAACGCTCCTCAACTCAGTCAAAGGGACAATTGCTGGCAAACCAGAGGCTGACTCCATTAAAAGTATAAGAAGCACAAGGCAAGGAAAACTTCTTATTACCATGGACAAAGACCTAAAAGCAGTAGAAGCGATACAGGGTATAGTTAGCAGGGTATCCGAAAAGATAAAAACAAGAAGGACGGATCAAAGCATCAAGACTGAGACACTATTCATTAGAGATATAGACGCTATCACTAATAGATATGAAATATGCGAGGCAATTGAAAAAAAGATAGGGAATAAAGGAGATTATAAGATCAGCGAACTTAGGCCTAACGTAAATAACACACAGACTGTCACAATTACCGTCAATAAAGAAGACGCCAGCAAAATCATGAAGGATGGGCAAATAAGAGTGGGTGTAGTTAACTGCCTCATAGAAAAACGCGTTAACCCTACCAAGTGCAGCAAATGCTGGCAGTATGGGCACAGATCCAAAGAATGCCAGGGACCAGACCGAACCAACCTATGCCATAACTGCGGCGAGGAGGGCCATAAGGCCAGGGATTGTGACAGAGAACCAAAGTGCTTAATCTGCAACAGTGCAGGGCACAAAATTGGCAGCGGAAGGTGCCAAGCTTTCCGCAGAGCGCTTAAACAAGCAAAAGATACACGCACGAGAACAGATGGGGGGGACATCCAAGAAATAGAAGCAGAGGAGCACATGACCTCCTATATGCAACAGCCGCAAAACTCCAAGCGGACATACTGCTCGTTAGCGAGCCCAACAAGTTACACGTAAAAGGATCAAATTGGATAACCGATAATAAACAGGATGCAGCAATTAAAGTAAACAATGGACAAATCACAATTCAAAAAGAGGGCAAAGGAACAGGGTTCGTTTGGATTGACACGGGCAAACAAATCATATGCAGCTGTTATGCTTCACCAAATCAGGGAATACACGAATTTGAAACAATATTAGACGAACTCACGCAACTGGTACGAAGCACAAAAAAGGAAATTTTATTGTGCGGAGATTTTAACGCCAAATCTACACAATGGGGAATGGACTCGAGTGATATCAGAGGAAATATAGTGGAAGAGTGGATGGCAACCCTAGATCTTGTCATAATCAACCAAGGCAGCCGCCCTACTTTTGAGAGAGGAAACTCGACATCGATATTAGATCTCACCATATCTACTCCAGGGATCTCAAAGCGAATTCTGAGCTGGAAGGTTCTGGACGAGGAGACGCTTAGCGATCACAAATACCTATGTTATAGCATCGGAACAGTACAAGACCAACCCGAAAATAGAAAACAGTCACAAGGGTGGCGATTCAACCTAGAAAAGAAGGAGGAATTCATAGACAAACTGAGGATCGAATTGGACAAACTAGACAGAGATTCAGATCATACGGACATCACAGTTGCACTCATCAAAACATGCGAAAAGGTATTTCAGAGACAAGCACACCCAAAAAATAAAAAACCAGCGTACTGGTGGAACAAGCAGATAGAGAGTATGCGCCACGAGTGCCTTCACGAAAAGCGCCAATGGACCCGTGCAAAATCAAAAACTGCAGAAGCACAACTGGTCTGCGAAAAATACTCACGATTTCAAAAAGCTCGGAGAATGCTAAGAAGAGCTATTAAAGAGGCAAGACAATGCTGGACAGAAATAATAGAGGCGGTAGACAAAGACCCCTGGGGGGACGGATACAAAATAGTGTGCCACAAAACAGGACAGAAAAATCAGTTAAATCTGGACCAGGCAGGGAAACAAGAACTGATAGGAAAGCTTTTCCCACAAAAGGAGAAATTCGTCTGGATCAGCACACCAGTCTCTGTGGAAGAGATTCCCCGGTCACAGAAATGGAAACCAAGATAGCGGCAAAAAAACTCAAAAACAAAAAGTGTCCGGGACCAGACGGCATGCCACCAGAGGCCATTAAAATTGCAGTAGACGAATTCCCCGAGATGTTCACAGATATGTACAACAGGATACTTACCTCAAGAAAAATGCCCAAAATGTGGAAGTCAGCAAACGTGGTACTTATACCAAAGCCAGGGAAAAGGAATACGGCAAGACCCATCTCTTTAATAAACACTATAGCAAAAGTATATGAACGAATTATCGCAAATAGATTAACTAAAGAATTGGACGACACAGGAGGAATACACGATCAGCAATATGGCTTCAGGGAGGGTAGGTCAACCACGGACGCTATTAAGGAAGTAATAAGGGTGATTAGCAGTGCAAAAGAAGGTAGCTGGAGGACGCGTGAGATATGTGTAGGAATAGCACTGGACGTTAAAAACGCGTTCAACTCTGCTCCTTGGAAACCTATAATAGATAAATTGGTAAATAGGGGTATAACGAATTACCTAATAGAAATAATCAAAGATTACCTTTGCGATCGCACCATTATCTGTGACACGGTAAGAGAAATGACGTGCGGCGTACCCCAAGGATCGGTACTTGGGCCGCTATTATGGAACGTCCTTTATGACGACCTTATGAAAATTAAACTCCCAGAGGACTGCAGAACGGTAGCTTACGCGGACGACATCATCGCACTAGTTATAGGAAAGAACGAAGAGGAAGTGGAGGAAAAAGCGCATGACTTGACGAAGAAAGTAAATGAATGGATGGTACAGCATGAACTAGAGATAGCACCCGAAAAAACCGAGGCTGCGCACTTTACTGGCAGGAGTAAAATTAGGGAAATCAAATTAAATATTCTCGGCACTGAAATAACATGCAAAAGCTCCATGAAATACTTAGGAGTTATGTTGGACTGTCACGTGGGGTGGAGCAAGCACATAGACATGGTAACTGCTAAGGCAGAAAATACGGCAGCTGCATTAAGCAGACTTATGCCAAGAACAGGGGTCCTAGAACCAGTACTAGACGTACCCTAAACGCAGTGGTGAATTCCATCCTTCTATACGCCGCACCAGTATGGAGGGACGCACTCAAAACAAATGCCAACTGTAACAAACTGTTGAGGACGCAAAGAAAAATGTTAATAAGAGTTTGCTGTGCATACAGAACTGTGTCAACAATTGCATTGCAGGTAATTGCTTCTGTTCCACCAATAGACCTAAGCGCCCAGGAAAGGGGACACAATTACGAGGCAGACAAAGCAAGCAAAGCTTTGAACAGGGAATGCCTGATGGCCAGGTGGCAAAAACGATGGGACAATGCGGAAGAGGGCAGATGGACGCAAAGGCTGATAAAAGACGTAAGGAAATGGGTAGAAAGACAGCATGGAGAAACAAACTACTATCTCACCCAGGTACTAAGCGGACATGGAAGCTTTAATGCTTACCTGCACCGTATAGGTAAGAAAGAGGTACCAACGTGCACTTTCTGTCTAGACAGGGACACAGCAGAGCACACGATCTTCAGGTGTAAAAAATGGAAGGATGAGAGATCTAAGACAGAGAAGGCAATAGGAAGCAAAGTGACACCGGAGAATCTAGTCGAATTAATGATAAAAAATGAGGGTAGTTGGGAAAAAGTAAGCGATATGTGCGTAACAATCCTTAAGAACAAGGACAATGAGGAAAGAGAAAATACGCATTAAACTATGAAGACAGAGAAGGGGATGGAGGAGTGTCCACTGGGGGGGAAGTAATGCCGAAAGGCGGTTCCCCCCCCAGCTGGGGCATAGGTGGCTACCCCCGACCAGCTGGTGTAGCCCGAGAGGTTTTTAGTTAGGGTTAAAGTCCCACACTCCGGCGGCTAGCGCTGGGTCAGGCATGATGCTTTTCCTCTCGTAAAAAAAAAAAAAAAAAAAAAAAGGTTAGGTTAGGTTAGGTTAGGTTAGGTTAGGTTAGGTTAGGTTAGGTTAGGTTAGGTTAGGTTAGGTTAGGTTAGGTTAGGTTAGGTTAGGTTAGGTTAGGTTAGGTTAGGTTAGGTTAGGTTAGGTTAGGTTAGGTTAGGTTAGGTTAGGTTAGGTTAGGTTAGGTTAGGTTAGGTTAGGTTAGGTTAGGTTAGGTTAGGTTAGGTTAGGTTAGGTTAGGTTAGGTTAGGTTAGGTTAGGTTAGGTTAGGTTAGGTTAGGTTAGGTTAGGTTAGGTTAGGTTAGGTTAGGTTAGGTTAGGTTAGGTTAGGTTAGGTTAGGTTAGGTTAGGTTAGGTTCCGTGCCTCGGAGGGTTGGATGAGAGAGGCTGGAAGTGGTTCACCCCTAATCTCTTATACAAGTTTCCGGGGAAGGGGCCTTCCACTCGACACGGCGTGTCCCAATGGCTCATAGGGTGTCTCTAGGGGGCGTGGTCTGTTATGGGACTCATGCTCTTTAGAGTTGTAAGAGTCTCATGACCGACCAACTCTCGGGATAAGCAATGAATAAGGTTCTGGTTATAAGAACCCTAATAGTTGCTCGCGGATCAAATGGAATAGAGGAGTAAACCTCGATAAAAAATCCCCATTACTACGATGTAAGGTATCGTGTCTATGGTATGGAAGGTGCGAGGGTTAGAGCATCGCAAACGATCCCTCTGAGATACCTGGCGACCTCTCAGAGTATATTGCCTTAGCGAGGTATGGGAGCACTGCCTCGCCGGACGTTTATTCTGCCCAACTCGTGGGATTTAGTATGGAGAATTTTATTAAAAAATCAGAAAAGGGTGTCGATGTGGTGGAAGTAGTGGAGGAGGAGACCGCAGTGGCGGGAATATTCACCCCTAGGAGCTCTCTTAGGAGAACCCCGGAAAGGGCAGTAGTGGAGGAAATCTACCATACCCCTGGGGGCCAGGGGGATGAGTGGATCCAAAAGAGTAAGAGGAAGAGGGAGGTCACTCCCCAGACAGCGTCAGGCTCAGGCGTGAGGACGGGCTCTCCCATCGAGAACAAGATGGAAAAGATGAGCCAGAGGGTAGAGGAGCTGTGCCAACTAACGGCACAGCATAGTAACACCAAGGTGGAGATAAAAAAGGCTGCCAAGGCGCTTCGGAACGCCTGGCAGGCCATACAACGATCGCTGGAGAAGGCAATCAGTAAGGCTCCCAGGAAAGTGGAGGCAATGGTAGAGGTGGAAACTAATCAACCCAAAGCGAGAGGTGCGGTCGCGGCCGAGGTAGCGACGCAGACTGCGGAGGTGGGATTGCCTTCTCCCAAGAAGAATATGGTTAGCGTCGGGGTACAAGCCGGGATGGGTGAGATTTTGGAGGCCGTAGCGGAGAGTGAGAGGGAGAGTTCGCTGCGGGAAAAGATTGCGAGAGCGGCAACCAGTGAGGAGAGAGAAGCGCTGGAAGTATGCGACGAAGAGTGGCCGGAGGGAGTGTTTGAGAGAACGACGACTGCCGATGGGACACCCCTTTCGGTAGCCGCCGATCTAGCGGTGTATGTGGAGACCGGGGGGAACTAGCCCGGGTGTGCCTTGAGCGGTACCCCGAGCTTGGTGATCTCCCGGTGGAGAATGTGGAGAACGGAGTGAGTGTGGGGACAATGGTGGTCTGCACACGTATGCCTGGGGGGGGAGTCAAGCGAGCGACACGTTAGCAAGCTGGTCTCCAACGGAGCGTTGGTGCCGCCTTCGCTGGCACCAACGTGTCCGCAAAGGGTGGGATAAGGAGAAAGACCATCTTCCTCATAGGAATGGATGCTACTGCTACCGAGGAAGACGTACGTGTGGGTATCGAAAGGGAGGCAGGAAGACCGGTCGACCTGACCGTCCGGTCCCTTCGACCCACCCGCGGTGGTAACCAAAATGCCACTGTCGAAGTGGAGGAGAAGGTAGCCGCGAGGCTAATTAGAACCGGCGAAGTCAGGGTTGGATGGCTCACCTGCCTCGCGAAAGAGAGGTTCGACTTGAAGCGGTGCTTCAAGTGCCAAAAGCATGGCCACCTCGGCAAAGAGTGCAAGGAGGCGGCTGTGGTGGACGCATGCCGGCGATGCGGCCAAGCAGGCCACATTAGCCGGGAATGCAAAAATCCACCGAAGTGCATGGACTGCGGAGGTCGGGACCACTGGAGCGGGTCATACCGCTGCAAGGTGTTCGCCGGCCTCGTAGAGGAAGCGCGAAGGAGAAGAGCGTGAGGGAGGAGTGAACGATCGCAGAGCTAGCCAACTCCAGGAAACTGAAGGTTCTCCAGACCAACCTGGGGAGAGCGAGGTTGGCTCACAATCTCGCTCAGGCGACCGCCATTGAGAGAAATATTGACGTTCTCTCCGTGGCGGAGCCAAACCCAACGTTGGTTCGGCAGAATGGCTGGTTTAGCGACGAGACGGGGAACGTGGCGGTATATGTTCGGAATCGTAAGTTGCGTATCTATGCCATTGAAGCGCGTGACGGCTATATAGTCGTACGAATGGAACGTATGAATCTGCTTTGTTGTTATGTTTCACCAAACATAACAGCAGAGGAATGTACGGCACGTATAGATGTAGTAATGGAAGAAGGCAAAAGTATGGGAGGAGAGTATATGGTGCTTGGGGATTTCAACGCGAAGTCCTCGGAGTGGGGATCCCCGGTCACCGATGCTCGTGGAAAATTGATGACGGACTGGATCTCGGCTCTTGACCTTGTCGTCCTCAACGACGGGCTGGAGCCAACGTTTGTTAGAGGAGGTTCCGAGTCGTATATCGACATTACTCTATCGACGAGTGTGTTGAGTACGACTGTTGACAGATGGAAGGTCCTTGCGGATTATACGGGGACGGAGCACCGCTTCATCTACTTCGAGGTGGGCGAGGGGGTGACTCCGGTTCCGGGCAAATCTAAGAGGAAAGTTTACATGGATTGGAATGCGTTCGACGAACTGCTGAGGTGGGGAGTAGAGAGGGATCGAAAGTCGGAAACCATAACGGCGGATGGCCTCGATCGCGTGGTATGTGAAGCAGTGAGAGGTAGTCTTCCCAGGGTCCAAAGAGACTCCCGGGGGACACCGTATTGGTGGAACGAAGATATTGCGAGACAGCGAGCGAGGTGCCTACGTTTACGTAGGCTACGTACGAGAGCGCGTACGCAAGGGAGAGAAGCGGATGCGAGAAGGATGGATGAGGAGCTCAAGAGCAGTAGGAAGGCACTTGGTAGGACGATCCGTAGGCGGAAGAAGGCCTGCTGGCAGAGTCTGATCGGAGACTTGGACGAGGACATCTTTGGTCAGGGATATAAGATCGCCATGAGGCACTTTGGGGCGTACTCTCCGTTTGACATGCCCGCCGACAGAAAGCTGGAGATAGCTAGGGAGCTGTTCCCAACTGCCGACGGGCGTGTTCCGCGTGGAGTGCGAACTGATGAGCCTCTGAGGGGGGATCCATTATTCTTTACCATGGATGAAATCGTCAAGGCGGCGGGAGCTCTGCGAGCCGGTCGGTCTCCGGGTCTCGATGGCGTTACTGCTGAAGCAGTCAAACGCGTCGTTGCCCTGGAGCCCGACTGGCTCCTGATGCACTATAACGCCCTCGTCGCCGATCAGGCTTTCCCGGCGGACTGGAAGACCGCCAAGTTGGTTTTAATACCAAAGAGTAAACCGGGGAAGTATCGCCCCATTTGCCTTCTTACTGCTCTTAGCAAGTTGTATGAAGGAATGATAAGAGGCAGACTGGAGAGAGTGATTGAAGAGAGCGGGGGACTTTCTCGCCAACAATACGGTTTTACGTGTGGAAGGTCGACTGTGGATGCCGTGTCGGAGATATTTCGGACGCTGAACGGGGCGCACTCGTCCAAATGGGCGGTGCTCATTACGTTCGACGTCCGGAATGCCTTCAATACGCTTCAGCATGAGCTGGTCTTAAGATCTGTACAATGTAGGAGATGTCCTGGATATCTTCAGGAAATAATTGAGGCCTACCTAGATGGTAGGAAGTTGCAAGTGGAGAAGGATGTTGTCATTGATGTGTCGGCTGGGGTGCCTCAGGGATCAGTCTTGGGCCCCACGCTATGGAATCTGGCATATGACGGGGTCCTCCGGCGCGAATACCCACAGGGTGTGGTTCCGTTCGCGTTCGCGGATGATCTCGCCGTGCTTGTCCTGGCTGGAGACCTCGACGACCTGCAGTACCAGGCAAAGGTTGCATGCGAGGGAGTGAAAGATTGGATGCATGGTCACGGGCTTTCTCTGGCAACGGAGAAGACCGAGGCCATCATACTGAAGGGACCGCGTGATAGAAGAGGAATTAATTTCCTCTGTGACGAAACGGAGGTGTTTCCCCGAAAGTACGTTAAGTACCTAGGGGTCACCTTGCATGAATTTGGAGGATTTGGGGAACACCTGCGCGTGGTCACACGAAGGGCGGCCGAGAGAGCGGCCGCATTGGGAAGGTTGATGCCCAACATCGGCGGTCCGAACTCTGAGAGGAGGAAGGTTCTCGCCGGGGTTGTGCAGTCTATCGTCCTGTATGCGGCCCCAGTGTGGTGCGGACAAGTGGATATTCCACATTTCAAAAACCTTTTAATTCGCACGGACAGGACTTGCCTGGTCCGCACTGCATGCGCGTACCGCACCGCACCTACGGCCGCTCTTTATGTGATTGCAGGTATGGTGCCTACCCATTTACTCGCGAAAGAGAGAGGACGGATATATGAGAGACGCGAGAAAGTAAGCGAAAGGGTGAGAAAGGAGGAACGGGCTGTCACATTGGATTTGTGGCAGTCGGGATAACGGATGTGGCTCAGTGGACCAAGTCCCTGATACCGAATCTCGACAGGTGGATGCGGTGTGGGCATCGGCGGATCGATTATTTCGTTACGCAGATGCTCACGGGGCACGGGTGTTTCCGGTCTTACCTGGCGAGATTCGGGAAGTCAGATGATGATGTATGTACATACTGTCGGAGGGTGGACACTGTGACACATACGTTGTTGGAGTGTCCGAGATGGATTGCGGAGCGGGGAAGAATGAATGAACTCATGGGAGTGCAGATCAAGAGTGTTAGAGAGATGGTACAAAGAATGATATTGAGCGAGAGCGGGTGGAAAGTGATAAGTCGGTGCGTGAAAGAGATTCTGTACATGAAAGAGAAAAAAGAGAGAAAGGTGGTTTCCGGAAAGGGAGTGTGTGTGTGAGTGAGCTACGGCATGGCGATGGATGAGTAGATGAGTAGGTGAAAGTAGAGTGAATGGTGGAATGACAACACCGACCCGAGCTCGTGCCCATAGGTGGCTGTTTCCAGGTCGGCCATGTGGGTGGGGTTTTAGTGGGATGCTGACAGGACCGGGGCGATGATGGGAAGGGGGTCCCTTTCCGGGATACCCCCTGTTGTCATCGCGCTGCTCTTGCCAGAAACCCACACTCCCTGGGTCACCTTCCCAGGGGTTAGTCTTTCTTAAAAAAAAAAAAAAAAAAAAAAAAAAAAAAAAAAGGATAGTGCCGTGGGGGTGTCGGTAAAACCAGAGGTGATGTTTAGTGGGTAGTGGGAGTCACAGTCCAACAGTGGCCCCGAGTCCCACAGTACCTGGGACATCTTCCCAGGTCTACGTAAACGTATTTTACACCTCTTAAAAAAAAAAAGGTTAGGTTAGGTTACGTTAGGTTAGGTTAGGTTAGGTTAGGTTAGGTTAGGTTAGGTTAGGTTAGGTTAGGTTAGGTTAGGTTAGGTTAGGTTAGGTTAGGTTAGGTTAGGTTAGGTTAGGTTAGGTTAGGTTAGGTTAGGTTAGGTTAGGTTAGGTTAGGTTAGGTTGTGTTAGGTTAGGTTAGGTTAGGTTAGGTTAGGTTAGGTTAGGTTAGGTTAGGTTAGGTTAGGTTAGGTTAGGTTAGGTTAGGTTAGGTTAGGTTAGGTTAGGTTAGGTTAGGTTAGGTTAGGTTAGGTTAGGTTAGGTTAGGTTTGGTTAGGTTAGGTTAGGTTAGGTTAGGTTAGGTTAGGTTAGGTTAGGTTAGGTTAGGTTACCTTGTCGCGGTGGGGGGGCTCAGTGCCCATGATGGATCGAGTAGTCATGGGTCACTGCTAAGAGCTGCACACTGGAGGAGACAACCTCCAGCGAGTAAAAAACAGCAACGACGACACGGCAATGGAAACGGAACACACAATCCCAAGAGGCCAGGGGACCGACTTGGTGTAGGAAAAACCCCTTATTAGGGACGCGGCCGTGAAGGAAGTAGCGGCCCGGTGAGGCTCCATCCCTAATTGACACAATTTCTCCTCACAGAGCTGGCGGTAGCTATAAAACGCGGGGTTAGTAACGCCCCTAAAACTGTACACAAATGGAATCAAACCAGACAAAAGCCTCGGATACTCGAGAGTCCTTGGGAGTGGACCTCGAGAAAACACTTGGGGAGGGATGGGCAACCCCCTCAGGAGATCAGTCGCCCGAAAACCAATCACCCAGACCCGGCAACGAACATGGACCGATTACTATAGACGAAACACCTGCTTTTGCAAGCAGTGGGATTATCCAGAGAACACCTGTAAAGATCAGAGGAAAAGACGAAGACGCACACACTACGGGGGAAGGAGACGCTGAAAGACACGTGAAGGAACACAACCCTACAAAAAAGAGGAAATGGAGAATAAGTCCGCAACAGAAGCGAAACTCGAAGCTGCAGGACAACCTACTACAGAAATTGAAAGAAAAAACAGAGAACCTCCTGGAATTCACGAAACAGAATAAAAACGTGCATGTTAAGATCAAAGAGATGAGTGGTATGATAGCAAGTATGACAGAACGCCTAGTGAGGGAATACAGAGAAAAGAGAGAAGATAAGTATTCGTTTACTACAAATAACGAACAAACAAAAAATCTTGATGGGACTGAAAAGCTACTTATGAAAGTAAAAGAGGAAAACATAGAGTTATTAGCGGCTATATTAGAGCAGCAAAAGAAGCTGGAAGAATATGAAAGAAGAACGGAAGAATTAAAACGTGATCTACAGAAAACGTGCGAGAGAAACACAGAACTAAAAGGAGAAATATCGAAACTCAGAGAATCGAGGGAAAAAGAATCAAAAGACATTTTCGAAAACAAAACTACATACAAAGAATTTGAGGAAATACAACATTTTGATTGCCCTGACTCCCTGTACAAGCAAACTGAAATAAAAGTGGGTAACCCACTCGAGTGCAAAGATGCAGTGGTAAAAGTCGTACTGGTGGAGCCTACCGACCCAAGGATGGAGAATAGTATACAGCGGTTGTATAGGGACCGATACCCAGAGCTGGCTGAAGCCACTGGTGATCTTGAGACCCTAGTACAGACGAGTAAATTTCGCACAAATCAAAATGATCCCATAATTAGGAAAATTGTTAAAATACAACACAATGGCACACCAAAAGATGTATGGAACAAGATGCAATTACTCAAAGAAGAAATCAAGGACGACGAGTGGGTCGCGCTTCATCATATACAGACAATAGACATACACAAATTCAGAAAAATGGCGGAATGCATGTTTAGAAACACTAAAAACAGAATATGTATTTATACTACAAAAAGTCACCTGGAAGTTAAAACTAAAAGGCAACATGTGGAACGCAAGACATACGCCCTAGTGGTGGAAAGGAAAGGGACAGACTATAAAGAGGTTCTCAGCAAAGTAAAGGAAGCCATAGGAGACAGCGCAGCCAAGGAATGCATACAGGGTGTAAGAAGTACCAAAGAGGGCAACCTGCTTATTACGACACAAAAGGATCTTACCTTAATGGAGGAACTAAAAACTATTATAGAGCAAAACGTCAAAATGGGAAAAGTCAGAATGGCTGGAAAAAGAACAGAAACGATCCATATACGGGGTATTGATGCTACCACTAACACAGAAGAGCTCAAACAATCTTTACATAATGTCCTCAAGGATAAGGCGCAAGACATATCCAAAATTAGCGAAGTGAGACCTGCAAGCAACAATACCCTCACAGCGACCGTGACGCTGGAAGAAGAAGCTGCCAAAACGCTTCTGGATAAAGGCCTTAGAATTGGCTTTGTCAACTGTAACCTAGAAAGTCACTTGAAAATACCAAGATGTGTAAAATGTTGGGACTATGATCATCTAGCTGCGGAGTGCAAAGGGGTCGACCGCTCCAAAACTTGCTATAAATGTGGCGAGGAAGGTCACGAATCGAAGAAATGTGAAGGAAAGGACTACTGCCCTCTGTGCTCGGAAGAACACAAAACTGGTAGTTCCAGATGCAAACCATTCAGAAGAGCACTGTCACGAGCAAAAAGAACGGTAAGACTACAAAGTCAAAGAGCTAGTCAATACTACCCCGAACATGAGTAATACGGCAGATAATTGCGATAAAACAAGCTGCGAAAAGAAGGAAACAAAAACAATGAACTTTAAATCACTCAAATTCTGTCAATTAAATGTCAATAGGTCAGAAACTGCGATGGATCTGCTATGCGAACAAATAAGAAGACTAGATATACACATTGCTTTAGCCCAGGAACCAAATAAAAAATACATCAGAGATTATCTCTTTGTAGATGATCTAGGTGTTGCTGCCATAATAGACCAGAGCAAAGATATAAACGTGGATGAATTTGGTTCAGGATATGGATTTGTGTGGATAAAAATAAGAAACCTATATGTGTTCTCATGTTATATATTACCAAACTGCTCTATTGACATTTTCGAAAATTTCCTAGAAAATCTTAGCGACTGTATAAACAAGATTCAAAGAAAAAATCAAATAATTATCGCCGGAGACTTCAACTCTAAAAACCCGCTATGGGGGTCTAACCATACTGATAGAAAAGGCGAACTACTAGCAAACTGGGCCGCTTCAGTCGAATTGGAGGTTGTCAACGATGGGGATACTCCAACGTTTAACAGAAAAGAACAAAAAAG
Organism: Ophraella communa; assembly: GCA_035357415.1. Classification (NCBI taxonomy): domain Eukaryota; kingdom Metazoa; phylum Arthropoda; class Insecta; order Coleoptera; family Chrysomelidae; genus Ophraella; species Ophraella communa. The sequence continues at coordinate 49,460,675 of CM068979.1, read as the reverse complement.
TGTTATTGACATAACTTTCGCAAAGCTAAATAGTACGAATTATCTGCAAAACTGGAAAGTACTAGCAAACGAGGAAACATTAAGCGATCATAACCTAATTTATTTCGAACTGTCAACTATCACAAGTTACCAAAATGAAGAAGAAAGGAGAAGATACGCATATAAGGAAAAGAAAAAAGAAAAATTAATAGAACTCCTTGAAAAAGAACTAAAACGAGTAGACTCTAACCGCGCAGAGGATATTGTGGCCTGCATAACAGAGGTGTGTGAACAACAACTCAAGCCTACAAATAACCCAAAAACCCCTGTATATTGGTGGAACGAAAAAATTAGTGAGCTACGAAGAACATGCATTAAAGCTAGAAGAAAATATAGTAAACCCAAAACAAAAGATGCGCCTGACCAGGAGAAACTACGCCTAGAGCAGGAATACAAATCAGCAAGAAAGATACTTCGAAAGGAGATCATACACTCCAAATGTCGTTGCTGGGACCAACTAATTGAATCAGTGGAAGAGGACATTTGGGGTAACGGATATAAAATCGTCACCAAAAGAATCTGTAAAAAGAAAAACATCACCCCAAGTCAAGCTGAGCAGGATAAGATAGTACGAGAGCTATTTCCTGTTAGAGAACTGGAACCCTGGTTATCAGCACCAATTCAAAAGGAAGAAGTACCGGCTGTAACGACGGAAGAAATACTAAACGGGTGCAAAAAGATAAAGAACAAAAAGGCACCGGGAATGGACGGCATACCTCCAGAAGTAATAAAACTTGCTGTAAATGTCAACCCAGAGCTGTTCGCAAAGTCCTTCAACGAAATATTTACTTCTAGTAAAATCCCAGAAAAATGGAAAACAGCTGCACTAATACTGATCCCTAAACCTAAGAAGAGTAGCTTTTGACCTATCTGTCTTATAGATGTCACAGCGAAATTAATGGAAAGAGTCATAAGCGACCGTTTAATGGGAGAAATCGAAACGAGAGGAGGACTAAACGCTGCACAGTTTGGTTTTAGGCCAGGTCTATCTACTACAGAGGCAGTAAAGGAGGCAGTAAGGATTGTAAAAAGCGCGAAGGAGGGGAACTGGAGAAATAGGGAAATTACAGTCGCGGTCGCTTTAGATGTTCGAAACGCGTTCAATTCCGTTAGATGGAGTAGTCTGATCAGTGAGCTAGAACATAGAAACATCAGCGAGTACCTTGTGGAAGTAATAAAAGACTATCTCTCGGAAAGATATATTTTATTGAAAGATAAAATATACAAAGTCTTCTGCGGAGTCCCTCAAGGCTCGGTACTGGGCCCAAATATCTGGAATATACTGTATGACCAAGTCTTCAAGTTGGAGCTGCCGACGGGCTGTTTTCTTGTGGCATATGCAGACGACCTACTTCTAATCACCATTGGGAAGACTGAAACCGAAACTATGCAAAAAATTAAAATTGCTATAAACATAATCAGTAACTGGATGCAAGAGGTTGGACTAGAATTGGCCAAGGAAAAGACAGAAGCCTTGATACTGACTGGCAGGAAAAAGATCAGTCAAATTACAATAGATTGCCTAGGTGCAAACATTTTTCCAAGCTCAGAGATGAAATACCTGGGGGTGTATTTAGATAAAAATCTTACCTGGACTAAACACCTAGATGCAATCACCAATAAAGCAAATAAGACGGTAACGGCCCTCTCAAAAATTATGCCTAGAACAAAAGGTCCCTCCTTACCGGTTCGAAAGCTGTTAAACTCCGTTGTAACGTCGGTGCTACTATATGCAGTCCCTGCCTGGGTCGAAGGTTTAAAATACAAAACAAATATTAATAAACTACAGAAAGTGCAGCGTAGAATGCTGATAAGCGTGGCAAAAGCATATCGCACAGTTTCGGCGGAAAAGTTACAAGTAATAACCGGCGTCCCTCCAATAGGCCTACTGGCAAAAGAACGAGCGCATAATTATGAAGCTGATAATGCAACTAAAAAGTTTAACAGACACATGCTACTTGTGGAATGGCAAAATAGATGGGATAGAAACTATGCAACAAGTTGGACACATCGATTGATACCTAATATAAAAGTATGGATCGAGAGAAAGTATGCAAATGTTAGCTTCGAAATAACGCAATTCCTTAGTGGCCATGGTGGTTTTGGAGACTACCTTAAAAAAATCAAAAAAACTCCTTCAGATATCTGCAGAGACTGTATGTACCGAGACAGCGCGGAACACAGTTTGTTCTATTGCCAAGAACTACAGGACATCAGAGTAAAATTTAACAGCAAGCTAGGGCAAGTCCTGAATCCAGACAACTTTACGCAAATCTTGGGGGAGAGCGAAGAGAACTATAGGATAATAGAAGAACTTTGCAGGGAGATTCTGATAGAAAAGGGAGAAATTGAGATTGAAGGAACGGAATAAAAAGAAAACAGGAACCCCGAAGAAATGCGAAAAGCGGTTCCGGGGGTGTGAAAAAAGAGGACAGGGTTTTAGCGGGTGAAATGCTCGCACTCCTCAGGTCGCTTAGAACACCAAAGGCCTGTGGGTAGGCTGTAAGCTTTCCTAAACCTCTTAAAAAAAAAAAAAAAGTTAGGTTAGGTTAGGTTAGGTTAGGTTAGGTTAGGTTAGGTTAGGTTAGGTTAGGTTAGGTTAGGTTAGGTTAGGTTAGGTTAGGTTAGGTTAGGTTAGGTTAGGTTAGGTTAGGTTAGGTTAGGTTAGGTTAGGTTAGGTTAGGTTAGGTTGGTGGCGTAGGTGGTTTTCACCACCAGGGTCTAGTATTGCGAAACATAGTGCCTTAGGGACCGGAGCTTACGCTAGACAAAGACCAATGTGCGTGACGAAGAGTCACATCCTTTCCGAGGTGCCACTATTTTTAACTAAACACATTGGATCTAGACCAGAGAAGGTCGATAAAAAATCCGAGGAGCCAACCTCAGTAAAAAACCAAGGGAAAAAACCAAAACGACAAGGCTACGACTCTGGACTATGATGAAACCTGGCAGAAGGTATAAACTGCAAAATCTAGAAATGGAGGACAAAACAAAAGGATATGTACCCCAGGTGGGTCCCGGCAAGGCCGGGGAATCCCACTCCTTCACGAAGGACTGCCCCAAGGATTCTGGGGGGGCAATCACCCATTAATAGATAACACCGCTACGGCTGATGACTTGGAAAGATCAAACTCGGTTGTTATGGACTTAACTTGGGACGATGATCTGGACAAATCGATTTGCCAAAAAACAAAGAGGTTTAAAACTCATAGAAGCAACTCAGTAGGTGACTTCACCCCTAAAAGAAAAAGAGAAAAACAGATGGAGATGGAGATTTACTGTCAAAAAGAAAGTTGTGAAGTATTTGTTTTAAAAGAAACCATAAGAGAAATAACAAAAATCGGTAAGTAAATGACAAAACACATAGAACAAAACACGAAACGAGAAATAAAGGATTTGTGCAGTCAACTAAAAAAACAAATAGAGGTATTAAATAGGAACGTTATCCAAGAATGGATTAAAAAACATGAATATGAACCTACGGATAAATTACTTATAGATGCAGACACTCAAACCCCAGCTTATGGGACAATGATGAACCTGAATCAAATCGATAACTACAAAGAATTTGAGCAAATAGCGGACAGACCTTGGGAAACTCAGCTATTCACAAATAGCGACATCCGAAAAGGAAACCTCCTGGACTTAGACGATAACGTGGTGAAGGTAGTACTAGTCTCAGAAGACGAAACACAAATGGAAAAGGGCTTACCGAAGATCTTTGCTGATCGCTTTCCGGAACTAAAATCATCCACAGAAGAAATAACCGTGCTCGAACAAACAAATAGAATAAAATCTAAGGAACTAGTGAAGAGAAAAGTCATAAGGATGAACTGGGACGGCAGCGAAAAGAACCTATTCGACAAACTCCAAGAATTAAAGAAAGAAACTATCGAAGATCGAATGGTAGCTGTACACGAAGTAGAAAAAATTGGAAACAGGAGGCTCAGAAAGATGCTAGAATCTGTATTCCACGGGTCTGGCACTAGGGTAAGTCTAATGACCAGAGAACTTTCGGAGAACGGACTGAATCAAGTGTCAAAAAACCCAAGGACAACATATGCTCTTGTTGTAGAAAACAAGACTAGAAAATCATACAATGACACCCTAAAAGAAATCAAAACAGCACTAAAACAAAATAAGGACGATCTGATGGGAATACGGAGTATACGTAGTACTAAAAATGGTAAAATTCTAATAACAACTGACAAAGACGAAGACCTTTTAAATAAACTCAAGCAAAAAATAGAAACTGAACAAAATATTGTATATAAACGGACCGAGAGGTCAGAAACAGAGACCATGTTTGTCAAAGGCATGGACTTACTAACAAATAAAGAAGAACTACAGAACGTGATTAGGGAAGAAATAAACTTAGAAGGGGACATTAAAATAAGCGACCTAAGAATCACAAATGAAAATACACAAAATGCCACAGTTACATTACCCAAAAAAGAAGCCGAAATACTTATCTCAAAACGTTTTATTCGCGTCGGAATGGTAAGCTGCCGGATAGTCAGACTTACCAAAGTACCCAAGTGCAGAAAGTGCTGGGGTCTTGACCACAAAGAAGAATCTTGTCATGGAGAGGATAGGTCCCAAGCCTGCTTCAAATGTGGTGAAAATGGACATATAGCTAAAGACTGCCAAAATCAAGAAAAGTGCCCCCTTTGTAAAATGGAAGGACACAAAGCCGGAACTGCTAGATGCGAAAAATTTAGGGAAACCCTGTCGAAAATCAGGAAAGGTGAAAAAATGTCTTTCAAGAATGAATCTCACCAAACAAAACATTAAAATATTGCAAGCCAATACACAAAGAAAGATCGTGTCGGAAAATCTAGCTGACTCGGTTGCCAAAAAACTAAACTGTGACGACAGGTGCATAAAGCTCCTCCAGATCAATACGAATAGATGTCACGCGGCGCACGACCTCCTGATGGCCACAGCACGACAAGAAGACAGCGACCTACTGATAATAGCGGAACCAAATATCGATAAAGCAAAGAAACAAGCTTGGCATACGGATAAGAATATAGGAGCAGCAATGGTATCCCTGAACAAGAACCTGGTTATATATAACACTGGTAGAGGAAAAGAATTTGCGTGGATGGAATTTAGAGATCTTGTAGTCTTTAGCTGTTACCTGTTCCCCAACAGGACAATCGAGGATTTCGGAAATGCTCTTGAAGACATAGGGAGAGCCCTGGACGCCATAAGAAAAGACGCACTGATAGCGGGAGATTTCAACGCCAGCGCTCCGGAATGGGGCGGGCAAACGACAAATGTAAGAGGTCGGATGTTGCTCGAATGGATGGCATCTAAAGACATATACGTGGCAAACAGAGGCGACGAGCACACTTTTCAAAGAGGGTCGTTAGGGTCGGTTCTGGACCTCATGCTTTTCAGAGGGGCGATAGGCGCAAAGATCAGCGATTGGAGAGTAATGGATAGAGAAACGATGAGCGATCACCGCTATATAACTTTCAGCGTGAAATTAATGCAGAGTGGAGATCAGATAGCGAGAAGAGCCACCGGGTGGAACGTGAAGAAATTGGACATGGAAAAACTCAAACGGATAACGGAGGCAATAACAAGTCGGGGCCCCATAACGACCGTAGAAAAAATGGAGGAGGTGATGAAGGAAGTGTGTGATGTAACAATGCCCTGCAGAAAGAGCATTACTGGAAAAAGACAAGTATATTGGTGGACAGAGCAGATCTCTGAACTGCGGAGGCAATGTACAAGATCTAGACGTAAAGTGACCAGGAGTAACAGGAGAGAACACCTAACAAACATGACGGACAAAGAACAACTTCGTGCAGACAGAAAGAGACTGAGGAGGGCCATTGAAGATGCAAAGCGCGCATGCTGGCGAAAGCTGTGCGAGGAGATAGACCAGGATTGCTGGGGACAGGGATATAAGATTGCTACGGGAAAGCTAAAATTATACACGAACCGCAGTCTCAGTATGGAAAGGCTCTCAACCGAGGCCGAAAGGCTATTCCCAGAACACCCCATTATGCAGTGGCATAAAAGAAACACCTCAGAGAAAGACATACCACGGGTGACAACAGCCGAAATCCAAAAAGCAGCAATGAAATTAAAGACCGGTAAGGCACCGGGGCTAGATGCCGTGCCCGTGGAGGTCGTCAGGGCGATCGCTAGCGAGCGGCCTGAGATGCTGCAAAGCCTCCTTGAGGTCCTGGTGAACTCGTCACACTTCCCCGCCCCATGGAAAAGGGCCAAACTTGTTATGTTGGAGAAACCAAAAAAATCGGAAGACGAAGATAGTATAAAATTTAGACCAATATGCTTGCTTAAGTCAATGAGTAAACTCTTGGAACATATAGTACTAGCGCGGTTGCAGGCAGAGTTGAACTTAATAGAAACACTGTCCAACAGCCAATTTGGCTTTAGGAAGGGACGGTCAACGGTACACGCAATCAGGAGTGCTTTAGAGACAATCAAGAGAGCCATAAGCAAAAAGAGCCATAGACACAGAAAGCTGGGTGCACTAATGACGTTGGATATAAAAAACGCATTCAACTCCGCCCCTTGGCCGGACATCGTCGAAGAGCTAGTAAGGAGGGGCCTATCGCCGTACATGACCAACTTTATCCAAAGCTATCTAACAGACAGAACCATAACGATGGAGGCAGAGGGAGTGGCGATAGAGAGAGGCGTGACCGCTGGCGTCCCACAGGGATCAATAATAGGCCCCACTCTGTGGAATATATTATATGACGGCCTACTCGAGTTGCCAATGCCAGAAGGGGTAACCCTGACTGGCTACGCAGACGACGTGGCGATAACATTGATAGGAAAGGACATCAACGAAATCCAAACGAAAATTGTATCGGCAACAACACGGATTGGAGAATGGCTTGCAGCCAAAAAATTGGAAATAGCACCCGAAAAAACGGAAATTATAATAGTGACCTCTAAAAGGAAAGTGCCACCGGCAACGTTCAGAGTATATGGAAAGGACATCGAAGCAAAGACAGAGCTGAAATATCTTGGATGATAGCAAAATGGAGCTCAGTATCCAAAAACTTTACAAGGAAAAATATCCTGAACTGACGGGGATGGGAAGTAAGAAAATGATGGAACAAATTACCAAAATAAAAAATAAAAAATGTATAATTAAAAAAGTGGCTAAGATACAGATAACGAATAACGAAAAGGACACATGGGAGAGTCTAATGTGGTTGAAACAGGAAAACACTGAGGATCTAAATATACGATTGCATCACTTAAATAAAATGGAACTTAGCAGACTTAGGAAAATGGTGGAATGCGTTTTTCGAGATGCAAAGTATATGGTGGAAATTTACACAACAAGGGGAAAACAAAAAACAAAAGAAATAAACACGGCTGGAGTCATTGTAGACGGCGGAGGAAGGACCTACAAGGAGATCCCGGAACAGGTAAAGAAGGCTGTGGGACAAGATGAATCTACTAAATTAATAAGAAGTGTAAGAAGCACAAAGGAGGGGAAGCTACTAGTCACAATGGATAAAGAGAGCGGGGTAGTTAAAAAACTGAATCAATTATTAGGGGGGGCCGGTTTAAAAACGAGAGTGGTAGGGGAAAAAAGAACGGCTTTTAACATAAAGGGCATGACATCAGATGCGATAAAAGGGGATATGTTAAGAGCGGTGTCCAAGGCCACGGGTTTTTCGGAAGAGGAATTTAACATAAGTGAACTTAGACCGCAGATGAATGAAATTCAAGCCATTACAATTACAACGAACGATAAGGTAGCTAAAAAATTGTTGGAGCTGGGGTACATACGCATTGGCTTAGCTAGATGTAAACTCGAAAAATGTTCAAGGTGTTGGGCTTACGACCACCAAGCAGATCAATGTAGTGGCCCAGACGGTAGGAATAATTGCTACAAGTGTGGCAAAGGGGGGCATATCGCTAGCGATTGCCAACTAGAAGAATGCCCATTATGTAAACAAAGTCATAAAATCGGTACAATTAAATGCCTGGCCTTTAAAGCTGCGTTAAATAAGGTAAGAGAGAATGAAAGGAAATTAAATAGACAACGAAAATCAACTATCGCCAGCTTCACGCACAGGAGGTCTACTATAATAACCGAGGAAAAGGGGGATAAAGAGCAAGACAGGGAAATTTTGGTAGACGAACCAAATACTGAGTTAGAAAACGATGTCTTCGAGGATGATTTAGACAGTAATAGAGACAAGGATCAGGAACAGAAATAAACAACAGGTGGCTAAAAAAATCTATTTACTCAACTTACATTCATATTTAAGAACTTATACGTATATATACAAACTATATATTTACATACATTTATATATAACAGACTTTTATCTATATAGGTACCTGGAAATATTTGTTTAACATTTTATCTTACATATACTCACCTATTATTACTTAATACTCACCAATCACATTAAATTATACACCCATTATACATACCAGATCTCTATCTATATACTTTTACGTATCTTGTGTTGATCCTTATTTTATTGTCCGTGCCATACTAACCCAGTGTATTTTTACTCACAACACCAGTATGAAGCTGCTACAAACAAATCTGGGAAGATCTACAGCCGCCCATGATCTGGCCTTTGAATTTCTAGAAAAAGAAAAGTTGGATATGTTAATAGTTTCCAAGCCGAATAAGAAAATAATTAGCAACATTGGTTGGATATCTGACACTGGAGGAAATGTGGCGATCTACGTCAAAAACAAAAACATTTGCATACACTCCATCCAAAGAAGAAACAGATTTTTCTGATCGACTTCAAAGAATTCAAACTTGTCTCCTGCTATATATCACCAAACATTTAAATTCAGGAATACGAAGAAGTTGTGGAGGAGATAATGAATACAATTATAAGTTCAGGGGGAAGTAAAACTATTATAGCTGGGGACATAAATAGTAAATCGGTGGAATGGGGTTCACCATTCACTGATAATAGAGGACACATTTGGACAGAGTGGATGTCCTACCTTGACCTTCACGTCGTTAACACGGAAGAAGCCACCTTTGTGAGAGGAAACAGTAGTACACATATCGACATAACCTGCTGCACACAAGACATTCTTCACCATGTTAAAAACTGGAAAACCCTAGACGAAGAAATTTACACGTATCATAAATACATTTATTTTGAAGTGACAAAGTACAACGTCCCACACACAAAACCAACAACGAAACCAGTATACAATATAAGAAAGCTGTCAGAGCTTATAGATGAATACGATGGTACATGGGAGACGGTATCACAGCTAACCGCACAATTTAAAAAATGGCAGCATAGATGCACACGTAGAAACAATGACACATAGACCTATACCCTAGTGGTGGAATGACGGGATCGAGGAGGCAAAGAAAGAGGCGGTACACTACAGAAGGCAGCTAGTAAGACGTCGAAAAACAGGAATAAGCAACGAGGAATGGGAAACTCTTAGGTTAGAACTGAAAAACAAAAAAAAGATATTAAATAATCTTATAAAACTATCTAAAAAAAGCAAGTGGATAAGTTTATGTAATGAATTAGAGGAGGATATCTGGGGACAGGGATACGCCATAGTAACAAGGTCACTAAGACCTAAGCTGCAGTTCAAATTACCACTAGAGAAGCTAGTTGAGGTTGCTCTTGAGCTGTTTCCACGCAGAACAGATACACGAAAGCTGTTGGACGTCCAATATGAAGTAACGCCCTTCACTAAAGAAGAGCTTCTTGAAGTGGCAAGTAACATTAAAACGAAGAAGGCGTCTGGTCCTGACGGTATAGCCCCGGAGGTGCTGAAGACGGTAATTAACTTAAAAACAAAGGAAGTATTATTAATATTAAATAAAGTATTAAATAGTGGACGGTTTCCCATTCAATGAAAAATATCTAGGCTTGTACTTATACCAAAGAGCAATAAAGAAGGCCAGAGCCCAAGCTCTTTCAGACCAATTTGTTTATTGAATGGATTAGGAAAAGTCTATGAAGCCTTATTAAAACGGCAAATTGAGGAAGCTTTAGGAAAGAACGGGTTATCGGACCGGCAATTCGGGTTCAGGAAGGGCAGGTCAACGGTTACAGCCGCGGAATGGTTGAATATGCAGGTAAGTACGTCAAATAATACTTGAATTGCGCTGGTACTTTTGGACGTCAAAAATGCCTTTAACTCGGCGGGGTGGAGCAAGATAATTGAGGCCCTTGAACAGAAACATCTACCATTATACCTGATAGCTGCCATCGATGATTATCTAGCAGACAGGGAGATAATAATAGACGGCCAACAAAGTATTAGAACATATGCAGGTGTTCCACAGGGCTCCGTTTTGGGACCAACCCTGTGGAACATAATGTACGATGGCGTATTAAGGGTACAGCTCGAACCAGGCTATAAAAGTATCGCATTCGCGGATGACCTGGCCCTAATACAAAAGGAAAGTTAATGGATAAGGCAAATAGGTCTCTTCTTAACCTGGAGGATTGGATGCAAGCGAATGGCTTGGACTTGGCAGCACATAAGACGGAATTTATAATCTTGAAAGGTACTAAACAACAGAGAGTCCGACGAAGAATATCTATTAGCATAGGAAGAGAGGATGTAAGCCCTGTGACCTATGTCAAATACTTAGGCATTTACCATGACCACCAAGGCATGTTTGGGGAGCATGTAAAGCGAATCTGCCAAAAAGCAGAGCAAAGAACCGCAATCCTGGCTAGAGTAATGCCGAATATTGGAGGCCCTGGAAGCTACAGGAGACAAAAAGATGCTAATTTCGACACAGAGGAAAATTCTTCTTCTTCTTCTATAGTATAAAATACATATAAGGTTATGTACATTATGTATTTTTATGGTGTAGGTTGTAAGGGGCTGATACTTTGATCAGTTTTACTGTTTATCAGTCCTTTTTGCTATATATCTGTAATTTCTTTATTTGTAACTTTTATCATTTGTAACTGATTTATATTTATGTAGCAAATAAAGCTTTATTATTATTATTATTATGATTTTTATTATTATTATTATTATTATTATTATTATTATTATTATTATTATTATTATTATTATTATTATTATTATTATTATTATTATTATTATTATTATTATTATTATTATTATTATTATTATTATTATTATTATTATTATTATTATTATTATCAAAAGACTTATGCACTTACTCAGCTTTCGCTGGTAATATTTACCTATCCCGAGCGTAAACGCAAATGGGATTAGGCTCAAAGATTACATATTTAAAAATTTCCGAACAGTGTGACATGTATTTAAAATTGCCGCTTTTTGCAAATCAATGAAAGTATTTTTATGAAGACTGAGTTTTTTAAGACTATCTTCAAGACTTTTGGGAATGAGTCCAGTTGATGATACGATGATCGGTACCACCTCCACCTTTTCTGCATGCCACATCTGCCCTACTTCTATAGCTAGATCGGTGTACTTTGCTACCTTTTCATTATATTTGTCCAAAATATTGTTGTTGTTTGGAACTGCAACATCGACTAGCAGCACTGAATTAGCTTTTTTATCCACCACTACAATGTCGGGTCGATTATTCGTCACCTGTCTATCGGTGATAATGGACCTATCGTAGTAGAGTCTAATATTAGCATTCTCCAGCACTGCCTGTGGATTATACTTGTAATACGGTGTATAGGTATTAAGCAGTCCATATTTGTTGGCCAGTTTCTAGTGGATAATATTACACAGCTGGTTATGCCTACGTAAATAATCCGTGTTGGCTATGGTTGAACATCCTGATGTGATGTGTTGTATTGTTTCCGACGTTTGTTGACACTGTCTACACATGTCCGATGTAATAGTTGGGTCCCTGATAACAAATTTTTTGTAATTGTTAGTATTAATTACTTGATCCTGAATGGCCATCATAAATCCTTCAGTCTCTGGGAAGAGGGTACCATCAGCAAGCCACCTATTTGATGCTAATTTGTCAATGTGCGGTTGGTTAAGGTCGTGATGATGTCGACCATGTAGAGTTTTTTGGGCCCATTTAACGTGTTTCTCAGCATCTGTTGTTATTTCTAAATCCATATTAGGGTCTGCTAAATTTAGAGGCGAGTATTTCTTATTTGCTCCTATGACAGATTTATGTAAATTCAATGACAGTGATTTGGTAACAAAGAAGTCTCGCAATTTATTTATCTGTTTGTTATGCAGATTTATTATGTCGCATAAAGCTCTTCCTCCCTCCTTTCTCGGTAGTGTTGTTCTAAGCACTGACGATGTTGGATGGTGACATCTGTACTTTGTCATCATAGTCCGGGTTGTTCTCTGAATATCTTCCAATTCGGTCTTTGTCCATTGTAAAATGCCGAACGAGTAGGTCAACACCGGTACGGCATATGTATTAATAGCTCGGTTTAGGTTGCCTGCGTTCAATTCAGATTTTAGTATGGAACTTACCCTTTGTGAAAACTCATTCCTGATTTTGGACTTGGACTGTTTTTGGTCCAACAACCTGGCCTGTTGAAAACCCAGGTATTTGTATGTTTCCCCATTTTGCATAGCAGCGATTATTTCTCCATTAGGGAGCGCCAAATCTCCATTAATAATTTTTCCCTTCTCGATGTTTAAGTTTCTGCACTTATCTAATCCAAATTGCATACGTACATCCCTGGAAAACCTTTCGGTTACATCCAGAAGATGTTGGATTTGTTGCTGATTGGAAGCAAAAATTTTGATGTCATCCATATAAAGGAGGTGGGAGACGGTGCAGTTAGTATTTTTATTGATTTTAAGATTGAAGACAAGTTTAGTGTTGTTGAGCATGGTAGAAAGTGGATTCATTGCCAAACAGAACCACAATGGACTAAGTGAGTCCCCTTGGAATATTCCCCTTCGAATAGAAATGTCGTTAGTCTTAATATACTGACCATTAATATTTACCTGAAGGCTTGTTCGCCATTGCTTCATCAAAGCTTCAAGAAAAGAAACTATGATGGGGTTTATTTTGTAGATGTTTAAAACGCTTATTAGCCAGGAATGAGGCACGCTATCAAATGCCTTACGGTAGTCTACAAAAGCAGTCGAGATGTTGCGACATTGCTTTTGCGCTTGCCTTAGGATCACAGAGTCGATAATAAGCTGTTCTTTGCAACCCTGGTGACCACGTTTACATCCCTTTTGCTCCTCTGCCAAGATGTTATTTTGGTCCACATGCCTGTAAATTCTGTTAGTAATGCATGATGTTAATATCTTGTAAAGCGTTGGAAGACATGTGATTGGTCTATACTGGGAAGGATCCTGTGTGTTGGCTGTTTTGGGAAGCATATGGGTTAAACCATGAGTAAGAAAGGCAGGAATGTCTTCTGGATGTTGAAGGATATGTGTAAATTTCGATGCCAATAATTCGTGTAAGCTGCTAAATTTTTTGTACCAGAAATTTTGGATGTTATCAATTCCTGGAGCTTTCCAACTATTAATCTGTCTTATAGCTTGGTTTACATCAGCTGTTGTGATGTTATCAAACATCATTGGAGCAATGTTTGATTTGCCCGCTTCGGATTCTATCCATGCTGCGCCCTCGTTGTGTTTTTGAGGATTGGACCATATTGAAGACCAATAGTCAAAAAGTTCATCCTTACTTGGAAGATTGTGGTAGTTGTTTGTTCCGGCACTACTAATTTGTCTGTAGAACAGATGCATGTCACATCTGCCCTACTTCTATAGCAAGATCGGTGTACTTTGCTATCGTTTCATTATATTTGTCCAAAATATTGTTGTTGTTTGGAACTGCAACATCGACTAGCAGCACTGAATTAGCTTTTTTATCCACCACTACAATGTCGGGTCGATTATTCGTCACCTGTCTCTCGGTGATAATGGACCTATCGTAGTAGAGTCTAAAATCTGCATTCTCCAGTACTGCCTGTGGGTTGTATTTGTAATAGGGTGTATATGTATTTAGCAGTCCATATTTATTGGCCAGTTTCTGGTGAATAATATTACACAGCTGGTTGTGCCTGCGTAAATAATCCGTGTTGGCTATGGTTGAACATCCTGAAGTGATGTGTTGTATGGTTTCCGACGTTTGTTGGCACCGTCTACACTTATCCGATGTAATAGTTGGGTCCCTGATAACAAATTTTTTGTAATTGTTAGTATTAATTACTTGATCCTGAATGGCCATCATAAATCCTTCAGTCTCTGGGAACAAGGTACCGTCAGCAAGCCACCTATTTGATGCTCTTTTGTCAATGTGCGGTTGGTTAAGGTCGTGATGATGTCGACCATGTAAAGCTTTTTGGGCCCATTTTACGTGTTTCTCAGCATCCGTTGTTATTTCTAAATCCACATTAGGACCTGCTAAATTTAGAGGGGAATAATTTTTATCTGCTCCTACAATAAATTTGTGTAAATTAGATGATGTTGATTTAGTAATAAAGAAGTCTCGTAATTTATTTATCTGCTTGTTGTGTAGATTGATTATGTCGCATAGAGCTCTTCCTCCCTCCTTTCTCGGTAGTGTTGTTCGGAGTACTGACGATGTTGGATGGTGATATCTGTACTTGGTCATTATAGTCCTTGTTGTTCTCTGAATATCTTCCAATTCAGTTTTTGTCCATCGTAGAATCCCAAACGAATAAGTTAACACAGGTACGGCATATGTATTAATTGCTCGGTTAAGGTTTCCTGCATTCAGATTATATCTCCATTAGGTAGCGCCACATCTCCATTGACAATTTTTCCCTTTTCGATGTTTAAGGTTCTGCACTTATCTAGACCAAATTCCATTCGTATATCACTGGAGAACCTTTCAGTTATATCCAGAAGATGTTGAATTTGTTGTTGATTGGAAGCAAAGATTTTGATGTCATCCATATAAAGGAGATGGGAAACGGTGCAGTTGGTGTTTTTATTAGTCTTAAGATTGAAGCCCTATTTTGTGTCGTTAAGCATGTGAGAGAGTGGATTCATTGCCAAACAGAACCACAGTGGACTAAGTGAGTCACCTTGGAATATTCCTCTGCGAATAGCAATTTCATCGGTTTTAAAATGCTGACCATTTATATTTAACTGAAGGTTTGTTCTCCATTGTTTCATCGATGCTTCAAGAAAAGTAACGATGGTTGGATGTACTTTGTAGATGTTTAAAATACGTATAAGCCAGGAATGAGGTACGCTGTCAAATGCCTTACGGTAGTCTACAAAAGCAGTCGATATGTTGCGACATTGCTTTTGCGCTTGCCTTAGGATCACAGAGTCAATAACAAGTTGTTCTTTGCATCCCTGGTGACCACGTTTACATCCCTTTTGCTCCTCTGCCAAGATGTTATTTTGGTCAACATGCCTGTAAATTCGGTTAGTAATGCAAGATGTTAATATCTTGTAAAGCGTTGGAAGACATGTGATTGGTCTATACTGTGAAGGATCCTGTGTGTTAGCTGTTTTGGGAAGCATATGGGTTAAACCATGAGTGAGAAACGCTGGAATGTCTTCTGGATGTTGAAGAATGTGTGTAAATTTTGATGCCGTTACCTCGTGTAAGCTGTCAAATTTTTTGTACCAGAAATTTTGAATATTATCAATTCCTGGAGCTTTCCAACTATTAGTTTCTCCTACGGCTTGGTTTACTTCAGCTGTTGTTATGTTATCAAACACCATAGCAGCAATGTTTGATTTGTCCGTCTCGGATTCTATCCATGCTGCACCCTCGTTGTGGTTTTGAGGATTGGACCATATTGAAGACCAATAGTCAGTCAGCTCATCCTTACTTGGAAGATTGTGGTAGTTGTTTGTTCCGGCGCTACTAAGTTGTCTGTAGAACAGCTTTTCATTGGTGTTAAATAAGTGGTTTTGCTGTTTCTTTTTAGTACATTTGACGTAACGAGATAATCTTTTGGATTTTGCCTTTAGCTTCTGCCTAAGAAGGTCCATATATGAGCATAAATGTTCCTCATACCGTGGATGACCTCTGTTTGTTTTAATTTTCTTTAAAATTTTCTTGACCCTATTAATTAGGCGTCTATTATTATTATTATTATTATTATTATTATTATTAATTATTATTATTATTATTATTATTATTATTATTATTATTATTATTATTATTATTATTATTATTATTATTATTATTATTATTATTATTATTATTATTATTATTATTATTATTATTATTATTATTATTATTATTATTATTATTATTATTATTATTATTATTATTATTATTATTATTATTACTTGGACATAGCTGTCCAAGAGCCAAACAGGGCGCTCACAGGGAAAAGCCGGAGGTGGATTGGGGATGTGGATGGAAATACCGCCATACTGTGCAGAAATAGGGCCTGCAATGCTGTGTCGCACTCAGGGAGTAATGGTTTTACCAAACTGGTAATGAAGAAGTTGGTTCTTTACAACGTATACATTTCCCCAAATATTAGACTTGAAGCCTTCAAAAGACACGTTGAGCAAATCATGAACAGCATAGAAGGGAAAAGCCGGCCAGTCCTAGTAGTCGGGGGCTTCAATGCGAAGTCACCGCTATGGTGTTCAAGTAAGGAAGATAAGCGCGAGTAGATAGGCAACACTGATTCGGCCTCATGGTGGAGGCGCTAACATGGGAATCTCCATAAGAAAATCGTCAAAAAAGCTAAGGTCTAAAAACGTCGAAATTGGCTCATTCAAGGTCACGAGTGATCAACGTACACAAGCCTGCCTCCAACGCGACGTATACAAGTAAGGTCAAAAGGACGGGTGGGCGAGCAAAGGCAAACAGATCACGTGACGTCAGAACGAGTTAAAAAGACATTAACGGGCAGACCATCAGCTGACCACACAAGCAAGTCAAAAAGGCCTCCAGCGTAACGTCATTCGCAAGTCAAATCGGTTCGGAACGGTTTTAGAACGGTTCACAAGTGAACAATCACGTGACGTCAGAACGAGTCAAAAAGGCATTAACGGTCAGACGAGTGACTGACCACACAAGCAAGTCAAAAAGGCATTCAACGCAACGTATAAGGTCAAAAGGGCATTAACGGGTGGTAACAAGCCAACGCAGTCAAAAGGACAGGTGGGCGAGCAAATGACAACAGACAGATCACGTGACACACCTTCTATGACGTCACTCACAGGTAACAAGCCAACGCAGTCAAAAGGACAGGTGGGCGAGCAAATGACAACAGACAGATCACGTGACACACCTTCTATGACGTCACTCACAGGTCAAAAAGGCATTACCAGCGAGAGAGCCGAAGTAGCGAAGCTACTGAATCCGCCCTTTGCGCATAATTTTCAATAGTGGATATATGAAAAAGACGCGTTTAGGCATACTGCGCACCAAAACCATTAGGGCACTCCCTAGAGACTTGATATCTCTTAAAATGATTTGCTAACCTCGATAAGAAAAACCACAACCGGCATGTGTATACAGAGAAAAGTCGCAAGATAAAGATAAACCAAAATTATTAAAAATTTTTGTGTAATATTTTGTATAATCAAGGTCATCTAAAAAGTATATCGTTAGGTAATATTTTACTCCGATGTTTTTCATATCTGCGACGATATTTGGATGATCTAATTTCCTATAAGACCTTCGCTGTTATCTAGTCGTGTGTATACAATTCTATTAATAACGATTATTATTTAAAAGTTTATTTATTCTTTAACATGGGTTGGATTGGGTAGGGTTGGATTGGGTTTTTTTGGGTTGGGTTGGGTTGGGTTGGGTTCGGTTCGGTTCAGTTCGGTTCGGTTCGGTTCGGTTCGGTTCGGTTCGGTTCGGTTCGGTTCGGTTCGGTTCGGTTCGGTTCGGTTCGGTTCGGTTCGGTTCGGTTCGGTTCGGTTCGGTTCGGTTCGGTTCGGTTCGGTTCGGTTCGGTTCGGTTCGGTTCGGTTCGGTTCGGTTCGGTTCGGTTCGGTTCGGTTCGGTTCGGTTCGGTTCGGTTCGGTTCGGTTCGGTTCGGTTCGGTTCGGTTCGGTTCGGTTCGGTTCGGTTCGGTTCGGTTCGGTTCGGTTAGGTTAGGTTAGGTTAGGTTAGGTTAGGTTAGGTTAGGTTTCCACTCCTAGGAGCTGTAAGACCTTGTCGTTGGTGGAGTGGCCTAGTAACTTCCTCCTTTCTCGAGCCGGAAGGACGGGAGAGAAGGAGTGAAGCAAAGAAACAGCTCGAAAATGGTCAGTGGGGCACTGGCGGGACTACTGATGTCGAGTAGGTAGTACCAACAAATGCCAGTAGAAGATCCAACTAGCCCATGTTACTTCCGAACACACTGACAAGTCCTTACCTGATATGGGGGGCGAACGGCGAGTTCCTGGCGCCGAAAAACTGGGACCCCTCGGCTAAGGGAGGAGAACCCCGACAGAAAAACCTAGAGGAGTAAACCTCGATAAAAAATCCCCATTACTAAGGTGTAAGGCATCGTGCCGAGGGTATGGAAGGTGTGAGGGTAAGAGCACCGCGAACGATCCCCTTGGGGAACCTGGCGAAACCCTATTGTATCTGCCTTGGCGAAGTAAGGGCGCACTGCTTCGCGGGACACACTTTCGACCCAACTCGTGGGAACTAAATGAATAAAGATAATGAAAAAAAACAAGACAAGAAAAAGGAGGGAGAGGAAAGGCCCCTAACACCAAGGCCTAGCATGCAAACAAAAACAGTAGCGACAGAAAGTTTTACGAGCACACCATCCCCGGAATGGAGCGGAACGGGCTTCGGCAGCCCAAGCTTAAACATGATAGAAGAACTGGATAAAACTTTGATAGGCCTGAGGGAATGGGAACAAGAAAAAAAGGAGGTGGGAAAAAAGGATAATGAAAAGAAAGACACGAAAGGACAGGATTCAAGAATGGGGGACATTCCTATGTTCCCCCAGATCAGCATTCAGGGACGAAGAAATTCCGGAGTCATTGATCTCCGATGGGATGATGAGGGGGAAACCTCACTACAACTCATAACCGATGAGAGCAGAGAGAACGTACACGGCAACATAAATCGCTCAGGAGAGCATGCCCAGGTGGAAAGGGCTAGAAAGCAAGAGAAGAAGCGAAGAAGGCTGAATGAGTCTGCGCTGGAAACGGAACAGGAGATAGAGACACTGAGTCCCGACCTGGAGGGGGCTCTACTGGTTGAAACCCTCAAAGAAGTCACACAGATCAGCAACAAGATGAAGGGATACAACGAACAGAACACAAAAAGAGAACTTAAACAGTTAATAGGGCAACTGGAAAGACAGATGAGGATAATCAACAAGCAGAGCATGAGGGATTTCGTTAACAGAAAAATCACACTGGTGCCCAAAAAGGCTATAGAGGAGAAAGAGAAATTATTAGAAGAGGTCAGCCGAATAACGGACGAGAAAGAGAAACTTCCAGAGGAGGTCAGCCGAATAATGGACGAGAACAAAAGTTTGAGACAGGAAGCGGCCAAAACCCTGCAGACCGAGGAACTGAACCAGGCTCAGGAGAGGATCACTCGACTAGAGAAGGAGAATGCCAAACTCCGCAGCCGGGTACAACTGACTCAAAATTATGGACAACTGTGCATGTATTGCCATAAAGAAAAAGAAGGGATCGATGACATAGGACATGAAGACCTTGCAGAGTTTGAAGACGTCAGTGCCATCGTGCATAAACGATGGAGTGATAAGGCATATAAAAGAACTACGATAGAGGAAATGGTGAATCTGGGTCGAAGACCAGAACACATAGCCGTCTTTGGGCATATTGCTGACAAAGATGGAAAACTAGAAGAGTTGGGAAGGCTTGCGCTACAACTGGCGGACCGTTTCCCAGAATTACAAGAGGAACCTTTGACAACATGCGAGGGAGGCATCCTTGAAGAAAGCGTCAAACGTAGGGGCAACAGCCAGGAGAATAGCAAGTCAAAATCTCGCTCAATCACGGCGATGGGAGTGAGCCGGGGAGGGGGGGACATTCTAAATAAGATATTTCTACTGCTCGGAGTGCTAAAAAATATGGCTGAAGACCTCGGAGCGAAGGAGTTAGTGCTAATTGCGCCAACGTATGCTGACGCCTTAGTCTTCAGGAAACTAGTTGAGTGTGTCTTTGTAAGGGCACCGGTTAGCATCAATATACTAGTAGACAAGGGGGGCATGAAATCCTACGCACATCAAGGTCCGAGACTAGGTGATTATAATAGAAAGCGAAAAGGACCGTGATTACCACGACATGCTAAGGGCGTTAAAAGGAAAAGTAGACGCAGACACAGCGGACCTTATAAGGAAGGTCAGGAAAACCGTTAACGGAAACCTTTTATTAGAAATCAAGAACGGATGCAAGGCGGAGAGCATTAAACAAAAGATAAGTGACGCTATAGGAGATAACATGGAAGGGAAAGTACGTATATCGGGCGGGAAGCCTGGTAAAACAATTTTTATACGCGATATAGACGACCTAACCACAGAAAAGGAAGTTACGGACGCCCTTAAGAAAACGTGCCCGACGGCTGACTTGACAAAAGCCAAGATAAAGCTGAACAGCAATCAGTATGGGGGGAAGACAGCGGTGGTTGCCGGAGAAGCTACGATGATGAATACCCTGGTGGTATCAGGTCGAATCAGAGTTGGACTCACAGAGTGTCGAGTACAGGAGAGAGTGAGCGTCGAGAGATGTTATCGATGCTGGAAATATGGCCATAATGCTAAAGCATGCACAAACCCGGAGATTGATATGAAAAACAAATGTTTCAAGTGCGGAGAGGAGGGCCACCAAAAGAGTGCCTGCACCGGTGAAGGCCTCTTTTGCCCATCGTGTCAGACTGCGGGACATCAACCGGGTAAGACGGGATGTAAACTTTTCAGGGATGCAATTGCGCAGGAGAGGAGACTCCGGCGGATGTATTCATCTGGAGGGGCTGCCTCTGAAAGCGATAGGAGAAAAAACACGTAAAAATGGAGGCTCGCGGGGGTACGCAGCAGTTCTTTTCGGACCGGACTGCAAAGGAAACATCCATGAGACCTTTACGAATAACAAACTTAAACCGGGACGTGATGGCGAACGCAGATAGGGGCAAAAGTAAAGGTAGAAATGAGTCTTTGAATATCCTGCAAACGAATGTGCAAAGAAAAAACGCGGCACATAACCTGGCTCACGAAATAGCAATGAGGCATGAATGCAATGTTATATGCATGCAGGAACCAAACATTAAAATTGCAAGACGACCTAGCTCAAAGCTTTACCCGTCAGCGAGTCCCGAGTTAAATGCTGTGATACACCGAACTTCATCTAGTCAAACTGTGATATCTATATACTGTAAGGAAGACTGTAAAGATTTTATTTATACAGAGTGCAACAATGCCGGGCTCTACTCTGTGTACATATCTCCAAATTGCTCTATGAAAGACTATAAGATGTCCATCAATGGGCTATTCATCCATGTAAAAAATACACTGGAAGCCAAAAAGATCCCTGTGATTGTGTGTGGAGACCTAAATGCGAAGAATGTGGCATGGGGGGGACAAGTCACAGATCGTCGTGGTGAGTTGCTGCAGGCTGCCGCAGGTTCCGTAGGACTGGTTTTCTTGAACGATGGGAAGTCACCAACGCTGGTGCGCCACAACGGCTTGTCATATATAGACGTGACGATGGTCTCTGAAGACATAATAAATAGAGGCATCAAGTGGCGAGTGTTAACCGATGAAGAAAACCTGAGCGATCATCGACCGATCTTGATCGAGGTAGGAAAGACACAGGGTAAGAACATGAAGCAGAGGCGATACGTGAAAAGAGCGGACCTGGAACTCTTTCGTAGTAATCTCCAAAGCAGGCTGAACATCGAATGTTACAAGAATCCCAATAAAGCTATACAGACTATAAGAGATGCCTATCAACGCTCGTATCGCAGTTTAAGAACAGACGACGAGTATAAACTGCCATACTGGTGGACAGAAGACCTCCAAACTGAAATAGTAGGTCTAAGGAGGAAGAGACGCACGTATTTAAGAGAAACCAAGAGCGAAACAAGAAGGCAAGAGTTGGAAAACGAGTACAAAGAATCAAGGAGGCGAGTAGTGAAATTAATTCGAAATGGGAAGAAGAACAAATGGAAAGAACTTTGCGATGCACTGAACCAGGACATTTTTGGGGATGCATGGAGAATCGTCCGGGCTCAGCTGCAATGTAGTGGACCGAGGGTATGGCTGAGAGCCGAGGAGAGGATGTCAGTCTTTAAGGAACTTTTCCGCACGGGAGTATGCCTACCTTTGCCAAGGGTGACTAAACCACAAAGCCGGATCGAGGTGTCTATGGAAGAACTGGACAATGCAATAAAGAGAATTAAACTGGGAAAGGCTCCAGGCCCAGATGGAATGTTACCCGCACACGCTAAGGAAATTATTCAGGGCGAAAAGGAATTTTTCAGAATGATGTTCCAGCAATGTCTTCAGACAGGACAATTCCCTACAGAATGGAAGGTATCCAAGCTGATTCTCCTTGAAAAGCCGGCAAAGCCGACGGATGAAACAAAGAAGTACTGCCCCATATGCTTGTTAGACGTAATGGGAAAAGTCCTGGAAAATATTATAAACGCCAAACTGATAAGCGAGCTAAACAGAACCGGAGGATTACATGAAAATCAATATGGATTTAGGAAAGGCAGATCCACGGTGGACGCGGTGAAAAGGATAGTTGATATGGTCCAACTAAACAGAAAGGAGATAGTCGCAATGATATGCGTTGACGTGAGAAATGCCTTCAACACCGCGGATTGGATCTTAATAATCAAGAAGCTGATCAGCAAGAACATCGATGCTGGCCTGATTGAGGTCATTCGATCCTACCTTACAGGGAGATGTATCAAGGTGGACAGAAAGACGTCTTGCTGTGTCAACGGAGGGGTGCCACAGGGTTCGGTACTGGGTCCGACCCTCTGGAACGTCCTATATGACGATGTGATGAATATAGAGATGGAGAGGGGCGTGGAATTAATATGTTACGCGGACGACCTAGCGATCCTGGTCAGACACAAAGACCAGAGGGAAGTGATGGAGATGGGAAATGTCGCCCTGTGTTCGGTGGGGCTGTGGATGAGAAAAAACAGGCTGGAACTGGCACCAGAAAAAAACAACGTCCATAGTATTCAAATGGAGTTACAAAAACCGCCGAGAAATCTTTTTCAAGTACGAGGACCATATTATCAAACCAGCTAAAAGCGTTAAATATTTAGGTGTCACGCTGGATTATGTCCTTAACTTTTCGTGGCACGTCCAAGCCACTGTTAACAAGGCCAATAATATATTTAAGAGCCTATGTGCTATGATGCCAAACATCGGGGGTCCCTGTAGCTCCAAAAGAAGGATAATGGCACTTTGTTTACAATCGATCGTTGTGTACGCGGCACCGGTGTGGGGGGAAGCCCTAAAAGTTTCGAAGTACAGAAACATGGTGATATCGTGCCAGAGGAAGGCAGCACTACGGTGCATAAGTGCATACCACACATTGTCAGCTGATGTGGCATTTGTGTTAGCGGGCCTGGTGCCTCTGCCACTGGTGGCTGAGGAGAGGATGAGGATGTATAACCGGACGAACGGTAGGGAGCTGACGGAAAGAGAGAAAACAGCGTTGAAAGAGGAGGAGAGGATGTCAACAGAGGAACGGTGGCAACAGGAGTGGCAGGGAGACGTCGAGGGTAATAGAACAGCGGCTTGGACTAGAGAACTGATTCCAGATATTAGACCATGGCTGAGGAGAAAACATGGAGAAATAACGTATGCGATATGCCAGTGCCTATCAGGGCATGGCTGCTTCTCGAGCTACTTATACCGGTTCAAGAAACGAAGTAGCCCAGCATGCCTGTATGGAGACTCAAGTGAGGATAACGCGCAGCACATGCTTTTCACATGAAAACGATTCGTGAAATATAGAATGACTGCTGAGATGGGAATAGGGGAGAACCTAAGACGGGACAATATTGTCTCTGTCATGTTGAGTGACAAAGAGAAGTGGAGCCTGGTAGCTGACATGATGGAGAAAATGATAATTACCAAAGAGAAGGAAGAGAGAGAAATGATGTTGGGAACATAGGAGGCGAAGAGACGGCACCCTCCATGAAGAATATCCAACAGGATAGTGCCGTGGGGGTGTCGGTAAAACCAGAGGTGATGTTTAGTGGGTAGTGGGAGTCACAGTCCAACAGTGGCCCCGAGTCCCACAGTACCTGGGACATCTTCCCAGGTCTACGTAAACGTATTTTACACCTCTTAAAAAAAAAAAGGTTAGGTTAGGTTAGGTTAGGTTAGGTTAGGTTAGGTTAGGTTAGGTTAGGTTAGGTTAGGTTAGGTTAGGTTAGGTTAGGTTAGGTTAGGTTAGGTTAGGTTAGGTTAGGTTAGGTTAGGTTAGGTTAGGTTAGGTTAGGTTAGGTTAGGTTAGGTTAGGTTAGGTTAGGTAAGGTTGTGCCAGGTTAGGTTAGGTTAGGTTAGGTTAGGTTAGGTTAGGTTAGGTTAGGTTAGGTTAGGTTAGGTTAGGTTAGGTTAGGTTAGGTTAGGTTAGGTTAGGTTAGGTTAGGTTAGGTTAGGTTAGGTTAGGTTAGGTTAGGTTAGGTTAGGTTAGGTTAGGTTAGGTTAGGTTAGGTTAGGTTAGGTTAGGTTAGGTTAGGTTAGGTTAGGTTAGGTTAGGTTAGGTTAGGTTAGGTTCCACTCCTAGGAGCTGTAAGACCTTGTCGCTGGTGGAGTGGCTCAGTAACTTCCTCTTTTCCTGCGCCGAATGGACGGTTGAAGAGGAGTGAAGCAAAGAAACAGCTCGAAAATGGTTAGTGGGGCACTGGTGGGGCTACTGGTGTCGAGTAAGTAGCACCAATAAATGCCAGTAGAAGATCCATCTAGCCCATGTTACATCCGAACACACTAACAAGCCCTTACGTGATATGGGGGGCGAACGGCGACTTCCTGGCGTCGTAAAACTGGGACCCCTCGGTCCCAAAGAGTGCGAGGAAGTCTTCCTAATTATAGAGGCGATAGAAATGAATCTAAAATTTACAGAGGAATTAGAGAAGCTAATAACAGAAAATCCCAACACACAAAAAAAGATAAAGGAAATGGGACAAAAATTGAAAAAAAATGCAAGGGCTTTTAACTCAGATTTAATTAAGGAATGGTTAGGAAAAAGGAAATACGTGAAACCAGAAAGAATGATATACGACGCGGAGGTACAAACTAATAAGAAGGAAACCAGAGATATGGGGACACAAACCATCGGGGACACAGAAATTATTGGTGCAATTGACGCGGTAAGGTCATGGGAAGATTTTACCCCAGTCGTAGATACCGTTTGGCCGGAGGAGGTATTTAATAAAACAAAAATAGTAGTTGGAAACCCAATAGAAGGCAACGAAGAGGATTTAAGGGTAGTAATGGTAGAACCGGATGATAGCAAAATGGAGCTCAGTATCCAAAAACTTTACAAGGAAAAATATCCTGAACTGACGGGGATGGGAAGTAAGGAAATGATGGAACAAATTACCAAAATAAAAAATAAAAAATGTATAATTAAAAAAGTGGCTAAGATACAGATAACGAATAACGAAAAGGACACATGGGAGAGTCTAATGTGGTTGAAACAGGAAAACACTGAGGATCTAAATATACGATTGCATCACTTAAATAAAATGGAACTTAGCAGACTTAGGAAAATGGTGGAATGCGTTTTTCGAGATGCAAAGTATATGGTGGAAATTTACACAACAAGGGGAAAACAAAAAACAAAAGAAATAAACACGGCTGGAGTCATTGTAGACGGCGGAGGAAGGACCTACAAGGAGATCCCGGAACAGGTAAAGAAGGCTGTGGGACAAGATGAATCTACTAAATTAATAAGAAGTGTAAGAAGCACAAAGGA
This sequence comes from Ophraella communa, assembly GCA_035357415.1. Lineage (NCBI taxonomy): Eukaryota > Metazoa > Arthropoda > Insecta > Coleoptera > Chrysomelidae > Ophraella > Ophraella communa. Next base: position 49,434,837 of record CM068979.1, on the reverse strand, counting down.
GGGGAAGCTACTAGTCACAATGGATAAAGAGAGCGGGGTAGTTAAAAAACTGAATCAATTATTAGGGGGGGCCGGTTTAAAAACGAGAGTGGTAGGGGAAAAAAGAACGGCTTTTAACATAAAGGGCATGACATCAGATGCGATAAAAGGGGATATGTTAAGAGCGGTGTCCAAGGCCACGGGTTTTTCGGAAGAGGAATTTAACATAAGTGAACTTAGACCGCAGATGAATGAAATTCAAGCCATTACAATTACAACGAACGATAAGGTAGCTGAAAAATTGTTGGAGCTGGGGTACATACGCATTGGCTTAGCTAGATGTAAACTCGAAAAATGTTCAAGGTGTTGGGCTTACGACCACCAAGCAGATCAATGTAGTGGCCCAGACGGTAGGAATAATTGCTACAAGTGTGGCAAAGGGGGGCATATCGCTAGCGATTGCCAACTAGAAGAATGACCATTATGTAAACAAAGTCATAAAATCGGTACAATTAAATGCCTGGCCTTTAAAGCTGCGTTAAATAAGGTAAGAGAGAATGAAAGGAAATTAAATAGACAACGAAAATCAACTATCGCCAGCTTCACGCACAGGAGGTCTACTATAATAATCGAGGAAAAGGGGGATAAAGAGCAAGACAGGGAAATTTTGGTAGACGAACCAAATACTGAGTTAGAAAACGATGTCTTCGAGGATGATTTAGACAGTAATAGAGACAAGGATCAGGAACAGAAATAAACAACAGGTGGCTAAAAAAATCTATTTACTCAACTTACATTCATATTTAAGAACTTATACTTATATATACAAACTATATATTTACATACATTTATATATAACAGACTTTTATCTATATAGGTACCTGGAAATATTTGTTTAACATTTTATCTTACATATACTCACCTATTATTACTTAATACTCACCAATCACATTAAATTATACACCCATTATACATACCAGATCCCTATCTATATACTTTTACGTATCTTGTGTTGATCCTTATTTTATTGTCCGTGCCATACTTACCCAGTGTATTTTTACTCACAACACTAGTATGAAGCTGCTACAAACAAATCTGGGAAGATCTACAGCCGCCCATGATCTGGCCTTTGAATTTCTAGAAAGAGAAAAGTTGGATATGTTAATAGTTTCCGAGCCGAATAAGAAAATAATTAGCAACATTGGTTGGATATCTGACACTGGAGGAAATGTGGCGATCTACGTCAAAAACAAAAACATTTGCATACACTCCATCCAAAGAAGAAACAGATTTTTCTGATCGACTTCAAAGAATTCAAACTTGTCTCCTGCTATATATCACCAAACATTTAAATTCAGGAATACGAAGGAGTTGTGGAGGAGATAATGAATACAATTATAAGTTCAGGGGGAAGTAAAACTATTATAGCTGGGGACATAAATAGTAAATCGGTGGAATGGGGTTCACCATTCACTGATAATAGAGGACACATTTGAACAGAGTGGATGTCCTACCTTGACCTTCACGTCGTTAACACGGGAGAAGCCACCTTTGTGAGAGGAAACAGTAGTACACATATCGACATAACCTGCTGCACACAAGACATTCTTCACCATGTTAAAAACTGGAAAACCCTAGACGAAGAAATTTACACGTATCATAAATACATTTATTTTGAAGTGACAAAGTACAACGTCCCACACACAAAACCAACAACGAAACCAGTATACAATATAAGAAAGCTGTCAGAGCTTATAGATGAATACGATGGTACATGGGAGACGGTATCACAGCTAACCGCACAATTTAAAAAATGGCAGCATAGATGCACACGTAGAAACAATGACACATAGACCTATACCCTAGTGGTGGAATGACGGGATCGAGGAGGCAAAGAAAGAGGCGGTACACTACAGAAGGCAGCTAGTAAGACGTCGAAAAGCAGGAATAAGCAACGAGGAATGGGAAACTCTTAGGTTAGAACTGAAAAACAAAAAAAAGATATTAAATAATCTTATAAAACAATCTAAAAAAAGCAAGTGGATAAGTTTATGTAATGAATTAGAGGAGGATATCTGGGGACAGGGATACGCCATAGTAACAAGGTCACTAAGACCTAAGCTGCAGTTCAAATTACCACTAGAGAAGCTAGTTGAGGTTGCTCTTGAGCTGTTTTCACGCAGAACAGATACACGAAAGCTGTTGGACGTCCAATATGAAGTAACGCCCTTCACTAAAGAAGAGCTTCTTGAAGTGGCAAGTAACATTAAAACGAAGAAGGCGTCTGGTCCTGACGGTATAGCCCCGGAGTTGCTGAAGACGGTAATTAACTTAAAAACAAAGGAAGTATTATTAATATTAAATAAAGTATTAAATAGTGGACGGTTTCCCATTCAATGAAAAATATCTAGGCTTGTACTTATACCAAAGAGCAATAAAGAAGGCCAGAGCCCAAGCTCTTTCAGACCAATTTGTTTATTGAATGGATTAGGAAAAGTCTATAAAGCCTTATTAAAACGGCAAATTGAGGAAGCTTTAGGAAAGAACGGGTTATCGGACCGGCAATTCGGGTTCAGGAAGGGCAGGTCAACGGTTACAGCCGCGGAATGGTTGAATATGCAGGTAAGTACGTCAAATAATACTTGAATTGCGCTGGTACTTTTGGACGTCAAAAATGCCTTTAACTCGGCGGGGTGGAGCAAGATAATTGAGGCCCTTGAACAGAAACATCTACCATTATACCTGATAGCTGCCATCGATGATTATCTAGCAGACAGGGAGATAATAATAGACGGCCAACAAAGTATTAGAACATATGCAGGTGTTCCACAGGGCTCCGTTTTGGGACCAACCCTGTGGAACATAATGTACGATGGCGTATTAAGGGTACAGCTCGAACCAGGCTGTAAAAGTATCGCATTCGCGGATGACCTGGCCCTAATACAAAAGGAAAGTTAATGGATAAGGCAAATAGGTCTCTTCTTAACCTGGATGATTGGATGCAAGCGAATGGCTTGGACTTGGCAGCACATAAGACGGAATTTATAATCTTGAAAGGTACTAAACAACAGAGAGTCCGACGAAGAATATCTATTAGCATAGGAAGAGAGGATGTAAGCCCTGTGACCTATGTCAAATAATTAGGCATTTACCATGACCACCAAGGCATGTTTTGGGGAGCATGTAAAGCGAATCTGCCAAAAAGCAGAGCAAAGAATCGCAATCCTGGCTAGAGTAATGCCGAATATTGGAGGCCCTGGAATCTACAGGAGACAAATCCTCGCTAACACGATGTATTCCATAATGCTCTATGGTGCACCTATTTGGGAAAGGGTTCTACACATCGAAAAATATAAAAAGATGCTAATTTCGACACAGAGGAAAATTCTTCTTCTTCTTCTATAAAATAAAATACATATAAGGTTATGTACATTATGTATTTTTATGGTGTAGGTTGTAAGGGGCTGATACTTTGATCAGTTTTACTGTTTATCAGTCCTTTTTGCTATATATCTGTAGTTTCTTTATTTGTAACTTTTATCATTTGTAACTGATTTATATTTATGTAGCAAATAAAGCTTTATTATTATTATTATTATTATTATCAAAAGACTTATGCACTTACTCAGCTTTCGCTGGTAATATTTACCTATCCCGAGCGTAAACGCAAATGGGATAAGGCTTAAAATTTACATATTTAAAAATTTCCGAACAGTGTGACATGTGTTTAAAATTGCCGCTTTTTGCAAGTCAATAAAAGTGTTTTTATGAAGATCGAGTTTTTTAAGACTGTCTTCAAGACTTTTGGGGATGAGTCCAGTTGATGATACGATGATCGGTACCACCTCCACTTTTTCTGCATGCCACATCTGCCCTACTTCTATAGCAAGATCGGTGTACTTTGCTATCTTTTCATTATATTTGTCCAAAATATTGTTGTTGTTTGGAACTGCAACATCGACTAACAGCACTGAATTAGCTTTTTTATCCACTACTACAATGTCGGGTCGATTATTCGTCACCTGTCTATCGGTGATAATGGACCTATCGTAGTAGAGTCTAAAATCTGCATTCTCGAGCACTGCCTGTAGATTGTACTTGTAATACGGTGTATATGTATTCAGCAGTCCATATTTGTTGGCCAGTTTCTGGTGGATAATATTACACAGCTGGTTGTGCCTGCGTAAATAATCCGAGTTGGCTATGGTTGAACACCCTGATGTGATGTGTTGTATGGTTTCCGACGTTTGTTGGCACCGTCTACACTTGTCCGATGTAATAGTTTGGTCCCTGATAACAAATTTTTTGTAGTTGTTCGTATTAATTACTTGATCCTGAATGGCCATCATAAATCCTTCAGTCTCTGGGAACAAGGTACCGTCAGCAAGCCACCTATTTGATGCTATTTTGTCAATGTGCGGTTGGTTAAGGTCGTGATGATGTCGACCATGTAGAGCTTTTTGGGCCCATTTTACGTGTTTCTCAGTATCTGTTGTTACTTCTAAATCCACATTAGGACCTGCTAAATTTAGAGGGGAATAATTTTTATCTGCTCCTACAATAAATTTGTGTAAATTAGATGATGTTGATTTAGTAATAAAGAAGTCTCGTAATTTATTTATCTGCTTATTGTGTAGATTGATTATGTCACATAGAGCTCTTCCTCCCTCCTTTCTCGGCAATGTGGTTCTAAATACCGAGGATATTGGATGGTGATATCTGTACTTGGTCATTATAGTCCTTGTTGTTCTCTGAATATCTTCCAATTCAGTTTTTGTCCATCTTAGAATCCCAAACGAATAAGTTAACACAGGTACGGCATATGTATTAATTGCTCGATTAAGGTTTCCTGCGTTCAGTTCCGATTTTAGTAATGAACTAACCCTCTGTGTATACTGATCCTTGATTTTGGACTTGGACTTTTTTTGGTCTAATAATCTGGCTTGTTGAAATCCCAAGTATTTATAGGTTTCCCCATTCTGCATGGCAGCGATTATATCTCCATTAGGCAGCGCCACATCTCCATTGACAATTTTTCCCTTTTCGATGTTTAAAGTTCTGCACTTATCTAAACCAAATTCCATGTGTATATCACTGGAGAACCTTTCGGTTATATCCAGAAGATGTTGAACTTGTTGTTGATTAGCAGCAAAAATTTTTATATCATCCATATAAAGAAGATGGAAAACAGTGCAGTTGGTGTTTCTATTAGTCTTAAGATTGAAGCCATATTTTGTGTTGTTGAGCAAGGCAGAAAGTGGATTCATTGCCAAACAAAACCACAGTGGACTAAGTGAGTCACCTTGGAATATTCCTCTGCGAATAGCGATTTCATCGGTTTTAAGATACTGACCATTAATATTAAACTGAAGGTTTGTTCTCCATTGTTTCATCGAAGTTTCAAGAAAATTAACTATGCTAGGGTGTACTTTGTAGATTTTTAAAATGCTTATGAGCCAGGAATGGGGCACGCTATCAAATGCTTTGCGGTAGTCAACAAAAGCAGTCGAGATGTTGCGAGATTGCTTTTGTGCTTGCTTTAGGATCACAGAGTCAATGATAAGTTGTTCTTTACATCCCTGGTGACCACGTTTACATCCCTTTTGCTCCTCTGCCAAGATGTTATTTTGGTCGACATGCCTATAAATTCGGTTAGTGATGCAAGATGTTAATATTTTGTAAAGCGTTGGAAGACATGTGATTGGTCTATACTGCGAAGGATCCTGAGTGTTAGCTGTTTTGGGGAGCATATGGGTCAAACCATGAGTAAAAAAGGCTGGAATGTCTTCTGGATGTTGAAGGATATGTGTAAATTTTGATGCTAGTAGTTCGTGTAAGCTGTCAAATTTTTTGTACCAGAAATTTTGAATGTTATCAATTCCCGGAGCTTTCCAACTATTAGTCTCTCCTATAGCTTGGTTTACTTCAGCTGTTGTGATCTTATCAAGCATCATTGGAGCAATGTTTGACTTGTCCATCTCGGATTTTATCCATGCTGCACCCTCGTTGTGTTTTTGAGGATTGGACCATATTGAAGACCAATAGTCAGTAAATTCATTTTTAGTTGGAAGGTTGAAGTTGTTGTTTGTACCACCAGCGCTACTTATTTGTCTATAGAACAGCTTTTCATTGTTGTTAAATAAATGATTTTGCTGCTTCTTTTTTGTGCATTTAACGTATCGAGCTAATCGTTTGGATTTCGCCTTTAGCTTTTGTCTAAGAAGGTCCATATATGAGCATAGATGTTCTTTATACTTTGGATGTCCAGTGTGGGTTTTAATATTTTTAAAGATTTTTCTGACCCTATTAGTTAAGCGTCTGGAAGGTTTTATGCTATTTTTAAATTCGGTAAGTTGTCCCAGCTCCTTTCGTATGTCGTTAATTGACTTCTCAAGTCGCTGTTGCCACCAAGGTTTATGTTGCTTATAATGTTCAATAGATTTTTGGTTTGAAAACCTGACTTGTTGGTTGTGACTTCGGATAACTGCAACTGCACCACAGTAGATAAGAGTATGGATCTCTTCCAGAGTTCGGCAGTTCTTGGCACGATCCTTTAAAAGTAAATTAAATAGTGCAAGGATCCCATTGGTGTTCCTATTGGATTTCAGTTTGGGTAAAATTGGTCGATGAAGTGGGTTGCTACCATCAAATTCTAATATTGCTTTAGAGAGTTCGGTAACAGCATTTTCGTGTTCGTCAGGTTGTGTGTTACTGTCTGTGTTTGGGTTTTCGTCTTGATCAATGTTTGGTTTGTCTTCGCCAGTGTGGTCATCAAGTCTTATATTATCCAGCTTATCATTTGTATGTTGAATAACATTATGATCGATTTCTGTTTGAAGCTCAAGAAGTACTTCACTTCGTATTTGTTGCATTATTGGACCAGGTAGTAAATTGTTTTTAATAATTGTTCGACGCTGGTCAGCAATACGTTGCTCAGTAACGTGTTGTGACGTGTTTTCCGGACGTCACCGGTTTTCTGTTCTGGATCTGTATCGGACTTTATTTATTTATCCAAGAAAGGTCTGAATTAAGGAAACGCAAACGGTCGGTAAAAATAAATATTTATTCCTGGACTATATACATCGCTAAAACTTATCTAATGAAAACAACTATTTACAATATGTACAAATACTTTACAGTGACAGAAAGAACGTAACGAACCTTCTACGGTATACTAATTAACACGCTCCGCGGTATCGGAGTGCAATTACAACGGATCCCGGACTCTGTGGACTACGGTCCTAGTCGGGGATGAAACAGGACAGGAAAGGGACGGGTCGGTATCGGAGGACGGCGGTCAGTCAATCCTCGATCTAGAACACCGTCGTTTCGTTTAGCTCAACACGCTAGAAACGAAACGTTTGTGCTTCCACGATGCGGCGGAACTGACGCAGGACTTTCTACCTTCGCTTGTTGCCCAGCTCAGCACGCTGTAGGCGAAGCGTTCGTAGTACGGATACGTTCTTGCCTTGAACGTCTCACCCAGCTCAACACGCTGGAGGTAAGTCGTTCCTAAGGAAGAAGCCAGTCAAGTGTTCACTCAGCTCAGCACGCTGGAAGCTACTAGCCTGGTTGACGACCCGTAGGAAAGTGTCTTTTCTGTGCTAGCGGACGTGAATTTATACAGCTCTCGGAGAGTGGGGCGATCACGTTTACTGGGGATAGGTATGGGGGAATCAAATGTATGGGTGCGCCGACGAGGCAGCGCGTACGGTTCGTTACATCCCCCCCCTACATAGCAAAAGAAAAATTTATTTTTCTTAATTAGATTTATTACAAACGGTAAAAAAAAATACAAAAGAAACATTGACATTTTTATTGGTCCTTGTTCGGTAGTGGCGTTATCCCGTTTATCTGCACACGGGTGGTTGACCCATCCTTGTTTCTGGTCCGGAACTTCCTCTTTGTGCGGGCCGGAATGGACTTCGGGATTACTTCTTCGGAGACTCCGGCAAGCAGAAACGGTATATTTCTGCCCGGTGTGGGTGGTTTCCCTACTGGAGAGTCGCCGAACAGCCTCCACAGTAGTTCGTCGGTTTTTCTCTTCTTCGCTTGGGGCGATAGTGGGGACGTCTCCAAGTCTAGAATATCTACTCTAGGTTCCGGAGTGTGGCATCTAGTCGGTGTTGATGGTAGTGGTGACGGCATCTTGTAGTATCTACTTGTTCTTCTGCTAATCTTGATGTTACAGTACTCAGACCGTGAAACGGCCGCTTTATATATCCATTTTGTGGTATAAGGTAGGTGGGAGTAAATTGGTGGAGTGGTGGAAATTTATCGGTAGTGGTAAATTAGGTATTAGTTAGTAAGCTATTTTTAAATCTTTAACATGGGCGCGGATTAATTTTTTTTCCTTTAGGGTGTTTTAAATTTACAATTACTGGCGACACGATTTGGTCAACAATGTACGGTCCGGAGTATTTCGGTGCGAGTTTCGCATTAAATCCTCTTGCAGCTGAGGATAACGGGTGTTCCTTTCTCATTACTTTGTCGCCCACGTTTGGGGTCCACTGGCGTCGTCTTAGGTTGTAATGATGACTTTGTGACTCAAAAGCTTTAGCCAGGTTTATCCTTACGAGGCTATAAATATCGGAAAGCTTTTGTAGTTTTGTCACTTGTTCATCCGGAGTAATGTTTTCCCCATCTTCTGGGTATCGAACCTGGTTTAGTGTACTGGGCAGGGTCAATTCTCTTCCGAAGTTTAACATTGCTGGAGAGAACCCTGTTGAATCGTGTTTGGACGAGTTTAAGGCAAGAGTGAACTCTGGCAAGTACTGATCCCATTTTCTGTGGTCGGCGTCGGTATACTGGGCAATCATTGTTTTTATGACCCGGTTTGGTCGGTCAACTGGATTGCACTGGGGAGAATACGGCGGAGTACAACGGTGGGTTATTCCATACTTTGACAGCAGGTCTTCGAATTCTTTGCTTTCGAACTGTCTTCCGTTATCTGTAATGACCGTTTTGGGACATCCAAACCGTGATATAATTTTTTCGGTAAATGCTGTGCATACGTTTTTAGATGTTGCTTTTCTTATAGGTTGACATTCTATCCATTTCGAAAATCTATCTTGGAAAACAATCAGGTTGGTGTTTCCTTTACTAGACCGCGGTAATGGGCCGACTATGTCTATACTAACGGTATCCCAGCAGTTTTTAACTTCAGACCGTTGCATCTTTCCTGCCGGTTGTTGCTGTGACGGTTTGTATTTCTGGCAATTCTTACATTGTCGGACGTAGTTGCTTATATCTCGGTACATTCGCGGCCAGTAGTATTTGCTGGCGATTCTGGATATTGTTTTCGCAATGCCTAAATGACCAGCCGCAGGTGCGTCATGATTTTCCTCTAAAACTTCTTTACGGTGCGGTTGTGGTATGCAGAGTTTCCATGGATTACAGAATTCTGGGTCCGTGTAATTTTTGTTTTCCCACAAATGTCTGTATAGTTTTCCGTCTATGATACAGTAGTCTGGTTTTTTATCGGGATTTTGTTGAACAGCTTCCATGGTTTGTTTATACCACTGACAATTTTCGGCTTTTTCTAGAGCGAATAAATCTTCGTTTGCGCTTGGTTCTTCCTGGTCAGGGTCTCTGGATAAAGCGTCGGCGATTTTGTTTAGAACGCCTTTGCGGTATTTGATTTCAAAGTCGTACTGTTGTAGTTCCAGAGCCCATCGGGCAAGACGTCCGCTTGGATTTTTCAAGGAGTGCAGCCATTTAAGGCTTTGGTGATCGGATATTACTACAAAGTGATAACCCTCAAGGTATTCTCTCATTTTACGGATCCCAAAAACTATTGCTGCACATTCTTTTTCGGTTGTGGACATCTTCTTTTCTAAAGTAGACAAAGTTCGTCTGGCATAAGCTATGACTCTATCGTGACCGTCTATCTTTTGTGTTAAAGCTGCTCCTAGACCTTCGTCTGAAGCATCGGTTTGTAAATAGAAAGTTTTTGAGAAGTCTGGACAAACAAGAACTGGAGTTTCGGTTAGTGCTTTCTTTAACGCTAGGAATGCCTTCTCTTCTGTATCAGTCCATCTCCATTTTATATCTTTTTTCAGGAGTCGATTGAGTGGAGCTGCTATATCCGAGTACGATTCTATAAACCGTCTATACCAAGATGACATTCCCAAAAATCTTCGTAACTGTTTGACTTTTCTTGGGCTCGGAATAGATACAATAGCTTTAACTTTATCTGGGTCGGTTTTTATACCTTGTTCACTAACGAGGTGTCCCAGATATTTCAATTCTTTTCTGCAAAACTTGCATTTTTCTGTCTGTATCTGAAGATTTGCTTCTCGGAGTTGTTTGAAAATGGTCTGTATGTGCTGTAAATGTTCGTTGAAAGTTTTGCTTATTATAACGATATCGTCGAGATACGCAAAAGCAAAATTAATACTTGGACCAATAACATTGTCTAGCAACCTCTGGAAAGTACTAGGTGCTGCATGAAGGCCAAACGGTAATACTTTAAATTGAAATAATCCTCTACCCGGAACGGTAAATGCAGTAATAGGACGGCTGTCTATACTTAACGGGATTTGCCAATAGCTGGAGCGTAAATCTATGGTGGAAATGTACCTAGCTTCTCTCAATCGTTCTAAGATTGAATTTATAAACGGCAGCGGGTATGCGTCTTTTTCTGACACTTCATTGACTTTTCTAAAATCGATGCAAAATCGAAATTTATTGTCCTTTTTCTTGACCATAACAATGGGGGAGCTCCATGGACTATTAGATGGTTCTACAACATCTTCTTCGAGCATTCTGTCTAAATCGTCGTTTACTATTGTCTGCATTGCTGGATTTAAAGGTCTATGTCTTTGTTTAATAGGAGTAGGATTTGTCAATTTTATTTCGTGTTCTACTAGATGGGTTATTCCTTTTGATGTGGAAAATTTCGTTAATTCTGTCGCAAGAAAATTTTCCAAGGTTTCTTTTTCTAGTTGTCCCAGCTCACAAAGTCCTTCGGTTATGAAATTATCTACATTGTCGCCTTCCTGGTTGACATGTTTTCCCATTATTTTTAAACTATTTTTGGAAAAATCTATACTGGCATTCCATTTCTTTAAAAGGTCCATACCTATTATCATGTCGGACGCTAAATCTGGTAAATATAGAAATAATTCTTCGAAATATTCCTGTACTACTTGTCCCCTGATTATATAACCGCGGTTTATCAGAACTTCTGACTTATTCGCTAGCCGAACGGTATACGGCGGGCAGTGTATTTCCTTTGCTTGTTTTAAATTTGCGATTTTACTTCCAATATATGACCTTGAATATCCGGTATCAATTAATGCTTCGACCGTGTTTTTAGTTGACAATATTATTTTTAACTTTAATCTATTTTCTAAACAATTCAACGATGTAACCGGTTCTAATACTCGTCTGGATTTTTTTCTCTGCGAGAGTGTAACGAACCGTACGCGCTGCCTCGTCGGCGCACCCATACATTTGATCCCCCCATACCTATCCCCAGTAAACGTGATCGCCCCACTCTCCGAGAGCTGTATAAATTCACGTCCGCTAGCACAGAAAAGACACTTTCCTACGGATCGTCAACCAGGCTAGTAGCTTCCAGCGTGCTGAGCTGAGTGAACACTTGACTGGCTTCTTCCTTAGGAACGACTTACCTCCAGCGTGTTGAGCTGGGTGAGACGTTCAAGGCAAGAACGTATCCGTACTACGAACGCTTCGCCTACAGCGTGCTGAGCTGGGCAACAAGCGAAGGTAGAAAGTCCTGCGTCAGTTCCGCCGCATCGTGGAAGCACGAACGTTTCGTTTCTAGCGTGTTGAGCTAAACGAAACGACGGTGTTCTATATCGAGGATTGACTGACCGCCGTCCTCCGATACCGACCCGTCCCTTCCTGTCCTGTTTTATCCCCGACTAGGACCGTAGTCCACAGAGTCCGGGATCCGTTGTAATTGCACTCCGATACCGCGGAGCGTGTTAATTAGTATACCGTAGAAGGTTCGTTACGTTCTTTCTGTCACTGTAAAGTATTTGTACATATTGTAAATAGTTGTTTTCATTAGATAAGTTTTAGCGATGTATATAGTCCAGGAATAAATATTTATTTTTACCGACCGTTTGCGTTTCCTTAATTCAGACCTTTCTTGGATAAATAAATAAAGTCCGATACAGATCCAGAACAGAAAACCGGTGACGTCCGGAAAACACGTCACATAATTTGGCGCCCGAGTATTTTTTTTTTGAACCGAAAGGAAACGCCCGAGTAATTTTTTTTAACCAAAAGGGAATGCCATAATTTGGCGCCCGAGTATTTTTTTTGAACCGAAAGGAAACGCCCGAGTAATTTTTTTTAACCAAAAGGGAATGCCATAATTTGGCGCCCGAGTATTTTTTTTTGAACCGAAAGGAAACGTCCGAGTAATTTTTTTTTTAACCAAAAGGGAACGCCATAATTTGGCGCCCGAGTATTTTTTTTTGAACCGAAAGGAAACGCCCGAGTAATTTTTTTTTTAACCAAAAGGGAACGCCATAATTTGGCGCCCGAGTATTTTTTTTGAACCGAAAGGAAACACCCTAAAGGAAAAAAATTAATCCGCGCCCATGTTAAAGATTTAACTAATACCTAATTTACCACTACCGATAAATTTCCACCACTCCACCAATTTACTCCCACCTACCTTATACCACAAAATGGATATATAAAGCGGCCGTTTCACGGTCTGAGTACTGTAACATCAAGATTAGCAGAAGAACAAGTAGATACTACAAGATGCCGTCACCACTACCATCAACACCGACTAGATGCCACACTCCGGAACCTACAGTAGATATTCTAGACTTGGAGACGTCCCCACTATCGCCCCAAGCGAAGAAGAGAAAAACCGACGAACTACTGTGGAGGCTGTTCGGCGACTCTCCAGTAGGGAAACCACCCACACCGGGCAGAAATATACCGTTTCTGCTTGCCGGAGTCTCCGAAGAAGTAATCCCGAAGTCCATTCCGGCCCGCACAAAGAGGAAGTTCCGGACCAGAAACAAGGATGGGTCAACCACCCGTGTGCAGATAAACGGGATAACGCCACTACCGAACAAGGACCAATAAAAATGTCAATGTTTCTTTTGTATTTTTTTTTTACCGTTTGTAATAAATCTAATTAAGAAAAATAAATTTTTCTTTTGCTATGTAGGGGGGGGATGTAACGAACCGTACGCGCTGCCTCGTCGGCGCACCCATACATTTGATTCCCCATACCTATCCCCAGTAAACGTGATCGCCCCACTCTCCGAGAGCTGTATAAATTCACGTCCGCTAGCACAGAAAAGACACTTTCCTACGGATCGTCAACCAGGCTAGTAGCTTCCAGCGTGCTGAGCTGAGTGAACACTTGACTGGCTTCTCCCTTAGGAACGACTTACCTCCAGCGTGTTGAGCTGGGTGAGACGTTCAAGGCAAGAACGTATCCGTACTACGAACGCTTCGCCTACAGCGTGCTGAGCTGGGCAACAAGCGAAGGTAGAAAGTCCTGCGTCAGTTCCGCCGCATCGTGGAAGCACGAACGTTTCGTTTCTAGCGTGTTGAGCTAAACGAAACGACGGTGTTCTAGATCGAGGATTGACTGACCGCCGTCCTCCGATACCGACCCGTCCCTTCCTGTCCTGTTTTATCCCCGACTAGGACCGTAGTCCACAGAGTCCGGGATCCGTTGTAATTGCACTCCGATACCGCGGAGCGTGTTAATTAGTATACCGTAGAAGGTTCGTTACGTTCTTTCTGTCACTGTAAAGTATTTGTACATATTGTAAATAGTTGTTTTCATTAGATAAGTTTTAGCGATGTATATAGTCCAGGAATAAATATTTATTTTTACCGACCGTTTGCGTTTCCTTAATTCAGACCTTTCTTGGATAAATAAATAAAGTCCGATACAGATCCAGAACAGAAAACCGGTGACGTCCGGAAAACACGTCACAAGAGTTTATTATGACTCGACTGGACATCTCTCGCCTTAGTCCAGTCGACAATTCGTTTCCCTGACATCGACAATTATTTGTTAAAATGTCTAGTTTGCCGCAGTGGGAGCAAAAAATTTTTGGTTTATTTCGGCATTGGAAACGGGAATGATTTCTACCACCACACTTCCAACAGTCTTTTCTTCTATCGAAGCCTTTTATGTATTGTGGGTTTTTCGGCGTAAACTGTATATTGTTTTGTTTGTTATAACTGGACGATACTGGACTTATTTTCCTGTGATCGTTTCGGTGGTATTTGTTTTTCTGGATTTCGAAGACTGGTGTATCTATTATCTTTTCGGATTCATGTTTTTGTGTTCGACTACTTGTTTCTTCTTCGCATAAATTCTCATATTCGTAAGCTTGTTCCATAAGCTCTGAGATTGTAGAAAAATCTTTTCTTCTTATGTACTTCTTGTAATCTGTTTTGAGGTTGGAATATATCCGTTCTAGTTGGCTTTCCGGTGTGATGTTATCTAGGCGTCGAAGTAAAGTTTGTATAGCGGTCACATAGTCTTTTACACTTTCTCCTGGTGTTTGTTTACGTTTTTCAATTTGTTTTTCTAGTTCTCTCTGGTATTGTTCTGGTCGTACATAAAAACTTTTAAAGGCTATGAGGAAGTCCTCCCATGTATTCCATGTATGTTTGTTGTTTCGGTACCACGGAAGTGATTTGTCCTGTAAGATTTCTGGTATTGCTTTCTGCATTTGAGTTGCAGTGAAACCATATGCTTCTCTCAATTCCTCGATTCGTTCCAGAAATGAAATCGGATCTTTTTTCTCGTCGAAACGTGTATTCCATTTTCGTACCTGGTCTAATATGTTCGTAGTTGGTTCTGGTTTTGTTACCGGTTCTTGATTTTTGGAAACGTTTTTAACAAACTTTCGTAATCTTTGTCGCAGTTCATCTGTCGTCCCGGAAGTTGTGAAACCATACCTGCTTAGTTCAACTTGCGTTCCCTTTTGGTTTAAGAAAAATTACTCGGGCGTTTCCTTTCGGTTCAAAAAAAAAAAAAATACTCGGGCGCCAAATTATGGCGTTCCCTTTTTGGTTAAAAAAAATTACTCGGGCGTCCTTTCGGTTCAAAAAAAAAATACTCGGGCGTTTCCTTTCAGTTCAAAAAAAAAAATACTCGGGCGCCAAATTATGTGACGTGTTTTCCGGACGTCACCGGTTTTCTGTTCTGGATCTGTATCGGACTTTATTTATTTATCCAAGAAAGGTCTGAATTAAGGAAACGCAAACGGTCGGTAAAAATAAATATTTATTCCTGGACTATATACATCGCTAAAACTTATCTAATGAAAACAACTATTTACAATATGTACAAATACTTTACAGTGACAGAAAGAACGTAACGAACCTTCTACGGTATACTAATTAACACGCTCCGCGGTATCGGAGTGCAATTACAACGGATCCTCGATCTAGAACACCGTCGTTTCGTTTAGCTCAACACGCTAGAAACGAAACGTTCGTGCTTCCACGATGCGGCGGAACTGACGCAGGACTTTCTACCTTCGCTTGTTGCCCAGCTCAGCACGCTGTAGGCGAAGCGTTCGTAGTACGGATACGTTCTTGCCTTGAACGTCTCACCCAGCTCAACACGCTGGAGGTAAGTCGTTCCTAAGGAAGAAGCCAGTCAAGTGTTCACTCAGCTCAGCACGCTGGAAGCTACTAGCCTGGTTGACGACCTGTAGGAAAGTGTCTTTTCTGTGCTAGCGGACGTGAATTTATACAGCTCTCGGAGAGTGGGGCGATCACGTTTACTGGGGATAGGTATGGGGGAATCAAATGTATGGGTGCGCCGACGAGGCAGCGCGTACGGTTCGTTACAGTGTTGAAACTCCGGATATTGTTGTGTAAATCCTCGATGAAGGGCGAACCTGTATGTTGTTAAATCAGTCTCATTTTTTGTTATTCTAAAATAGGAGCGTATAATAAATGAATTCATTTCAGTAGTCCACTTCATACGCTTCCTGGGCTTTCCGGCTTTAGTGGTCATGAATGTACCGTCCTGCGATACTCCAGAAACAGCAGAAACCGGTGGAGGATCTTCGGTGATAGTTTCCTCTTGTGTTGTCGCAGTAGCCATACTCGATGTCACGCTGCGCATGCCGCTAACCGAGGAAGAAGATGCATCATTTTTCGAACAAGTTCTTCTGCCATCAACTTGAACGCGACAAGAGTTGTAGGTGTTGCCATGTCGATTCACCTGGCGATTCCTAAGTGTTAAGGTATCGGTAATAATCGAATTATTGCTCCCCCCAGAATCCGTGGAGCAGACAGCCGACATACTAGGTACACCGGCCGTGTGGGATTGTGAGCGTAGTACTCTACCCACCTGGGGTAATTTAGTTTTAAAACTCGACATTGTGGTTGAAGCATTTTATACCTACTGCCAGGTACTACCATTTTTCCCTGGTAGCCCAGGTAACTCGGACCCGTGGGGGCGTCACTCCCCAGGTAGAAAAACTACCCCGTGCGGGGTTATTATTATTATTATTATTATTATTATTATTATATTTCTTTATTCTCGCATCTGCGGTATATCAGTTTTACGACGGGTTTATACCAAGTCGTATACGATGCTTGTTTCTATTCCAGTAGTAGAAATTTTCTTACTATTGATGCTGTTTTAAGAATAACTGCTTTCTGTATCGTACTGTGAATATAAGGGGGGATATCCAGAGTTTGAAGATAGTTTTTAAAGCTTTTCGGTGTAACTCCTGTTGCTGATATAATGATTGGGACTATTGTAACTTGTTCTTGTTTCCAAAGTTCTCTTAGTTCGTATGCTAGTGGTGTATATTTGGTTATTTTTTCTTGTTGTTTTTGTAAGATATTAATATCATTTGGAATAGATATATCTATAAGATAGGTTTTATTTGTCTTTTTATTAATTAGTGTAATGTCCGGACGATTACAGGGTATTGTTTTGTCGGTGTATATTGTTCTATCCCAGTATAATTTGTAATCATTATTTTCTAGCACGTTTTCGGGTGTGTATTGATAGTATGGAATCTTTGTTTCGATAAGCTTATGTTTAAAGGCAAGTTCCAGGTGTATTATTTTGCCGGCTGTATTGTGTCTATCTGTGTAATCTGTCCCGGCGAGCAACTTGCAACCTCCTGTTATGTGTTCTATAGTTTCCTTAAACTGATGACATTTTCTACACATGTCGTTGTCTATATTTTCTTTTAGTATGTATTTTCTATAATTTCTGGTTGCTATCACATTATCCTGTATAGCAAGGACGAAGCCTTCTGTCTCTGGAAAGAGTTGTCCCAGTGCTAACCATTTGTATGTTAGTTCCCTGTCTATATGTGGGTCTTGTGTAATATTGTAGTGTCTACCATGAAGAGGTTTTTTTGCCCATTTTTCTTTTTTATTTTCAGTTTGTGGTGGTTGTATTTCTTCTTGGATATTTCTCTTGGATAAGTTGAGGGGTGTATATTGTTTGTCAGCCTGCATGATTGCTTGATGTATTGGGGTATTTTTATTTTGAAAGTATTTTCTTAAACTTGCAATCTGTGAGTTGTGCAGTGTTTGTATGTCTATTAGTCCTCTTCCTCCCTCTTTTCTAATTATGGTGATTCTTTCAATACAGGAGTGTGGATGATGCTTATTATACTGGGTTAGTGTTGTTCTTGTTAGTCTATTAAGTTCTTCTAGATCTGTGCTAGTCCATTTTATTATTCCAAATGAATAAGTTAGAACTGGTATTGCAAATGTATTTATAGCTTTGAATAAATTTTTTGAATTAAGTTTAGATTTAAGTATGAGTGTCAATCTATGTTTATATTTTCTTTTAAGTTGTTGTTTTAGGTGAGTATGGTTTATTTTTGTGTTTTGTTCAAAGCCTAGGTATTTGTATGTCTCTTCTGTTTGCATATTTTCAAGTTGTTCATTATTAAGTGTTTGTGTTGTTTCCCTGGTATTAACTTTACCCTTGTAAACGTGGAGCACTTTGCATTTTTCAATTCCGAACTCCATACCTGTATCTGTAGTTAGTTCTTCAACTATTTTTAGGAGTCCTTGCATTTCTGTTTTATTTGGAGCGAATAATTTTATATTATTATTATTATTATTATTATTATTATTATTATTATTATTATTATTATTATTATTATTATTATTATTATTATTATTATTATTATTATTATTATTATTATTATTATTATTATTATTATTATTATTATTATTATTATTATTATTATTATTATTATTATTATTATTATTATTATTATTATTATTATTATTATTATTATTATTATTATTATTATTATTATTAGCTTTTGCTGGTAATATTTACCTATCCCGAGCGTGAACGCAAATGGGATTAGGCTCAAAATTTACATATTTAAAAATTTTCTAACAGTATGACATGTGTTTAAAATTGCCGCTTTTTGCAAGTCAATAAAAGTGTTTTTATGAAGATCGAGTTTTTTAAAACTGTCTTCAAGACTTTTGGGAATGAGTCCAGTTGATGATACGATGATCGGTACCACCTCCACTTTTTCTGCATGCCACATCTGCCCTACTTCTATAGCAAGATCGGTGTACTTTGCTATCTTTTCATTATATTTGTCCAAAATATTGTTGTTGTTTGGAACTGCAACATCGACTAACAGCACTGAATTAGCTTTTTTATCCACTACTACAATGTCGGGTCGATTATTCGTCACCTGTCTATCGGTGATAATGGACCTATCGTAGTAGAGTCTAAA
The DNA here is from genome assembly GCA_035357415.1 of Ophraella communa. NCBI lineage: Eukaryota > Metazoa > Arthropoda > Insecta > Coleoptera > Chrysomelidae > Ophraella > Ophraella communa. The sequence goes on along the minus strand of CM068979.1, from coordinate 49,416,139 downwards.
ATCTGCATTCTCGAGCACTGCCTGTGGATTGTACTTGTAATACGGTGTATATGTATTCAGCAGTCCATATTTGTTGGCCAGTTTCTGGTGGATAATATTACACAGCTGGTTGTGCCTGCGTAAATAATCCGTGTTGGCTATGGTTGAACATCCTGATGTGATGTGTTGTATGGTTTCCGACGTTTGTTGGCACCGTCTACACTTGTCCGATGTAATAGTTTGGTCCCTGATAACAAATTTTTTGTAGTTGTTCGTATTAATTACTTGATCCTGAATGGCCATCATAAATCCCTCAGTCTCTGGGAACAAGGTACCGTCAGCAAGCCACCTATTTGATGCTATTTTGTCAATGTGTGGTTGGTTAAGGTCGTGATGATGTCGACCATGTAGAGCTTTTTGGGCCCATTTTACGTGTTTCTCAGTATCTGTTGTTACTTCTAAATCCACATTAGGACCTGCTAAATTTAGAGGGGAATAATTTTTATCTGCTCCTACAATAAATTTGTGTAAATTAGATGATGTTGATTTAGTAATAAAGAAGTCTCGTAATTTATTTATCTGCTTATTGTGTAGATTGATTATGTCACATAGAGCTCTTCCTCCCTCCTTTCTCGGCAATGTTGTTCTAAATACCGACGATATTGGATAGTGATATCTGTACTTGGTCATCATAGTCCTTGTTGTTCTCTGAATATCTTCCAATTCAGTTTTTGTCCATCTTAGAATCCCAAACGAATAAGTTAACACAGGTACGGCATATGTATTAATTGCTCGATTAAGGTTTCCTGCGTTCAGTTCCGATTTTAGTAATGAACTAACCCTCTGTGTATACTGATCCTTGATTTTGGACTTGGACTGTTTTTGGTCTAATAATCTGGCTTGTTGAAATCCCAAGTATTTATAGGTTTCCCCATTCTGCATGGCAGCGATTGACATCTCCATTGACAATTTTTCCCTTTTCGATGTTTAAGGTTCTGCACTTATCTAAACCAAATTCCATGTGTATATCACTTGAGAACCTTTTGGTTATATCCAGAAGATGTTCAATTTGTTGTTGATTAGCAGCAAAAATTTTTATATCATCCATATAAAGAAGATGGGAAACGGTGCAGTTGGTGTTTCTATTAGTCTTAAGATTGAAGCCATATTTTGTGTCATTGAGCATGGTAGACAGTGGATTCATTGCCAAACAGAACCACAGTGGACTAAGTGAGTCACCTTGGAATATTCCCCTGCGAATAACAATTTCGTTAGTCTTAATATACTGTCCATTAATGTTTACCTGAAGGCTTGTTCGCCATTGCTTCATCGAAGTTTCAAGAAAAGTAATTATGGTGGGATGTACTTTATAGATGTTTAAAACACTTAAGAGCCAGGAATGTGGTACGCTGTCAAATGCCTTACGGTAGTCTACAAAAGCAGTCGATATGTTGCGACATTGCTTTTGCGCTTGCCGTAGGATCACAGAGTCAATAACAAGTTGTTCTTTGCATCCCTGGTGACCACGTTTACATCCCTTTTGCTACTCTGCCAAGATGTTATTTTGGTCGACATGTCTATAAATTCGGTTAGTAATGCAAGATGTTAGTATCTTATAAAGCGTTGGAAGACATGTGATTGGTCTATACTGTGAAGGGTCCTGTGTGTTAGCTGTTTTGGGAAGCATATGAGTTAAACCATGAGTAAGAAAGGCTGGAATGTCTTCTGGATGTTGAAGAATATGTGTAAATTTTGATGCGATTATCTCGTGTAAGCTGTCAAATTTTTTGTACCAGAAATTTTGGATATTATCAATTCCTGGAGCTTTCCAACTGTTAGTTTCTCCTACTGCTTGGTTTACTTCAGCTGTTGTTATGTTGTTAAACAACATTGGAGCAATGTTTGACTTATCCTTCTCAGATTGAATCCATTCGGCACCCTCGTTGTGTTTTTGAGGATTGGACCATATTGAAGACCAATAGTCAGTAAGTTCATGCTTACTTGGGAGATTATCGTTGCTGTTTGTTCCTACGCTACTCAGTTGTCTATAGAACAGCTTTTCATTGTTGTCAAATAAGTGATTTTGTTGCTTCTTTTTAGTACATTTAACGTATCGAGACAATCGTTTAGATTTGGCTTTTAGCTTTTGTCTAAGAAGGTCCATATATGAGCATAAGTGTTCCTTATGTCTTGGATGTTCTGTGTTAGTTTTAATTTTTTTAAAGATTTTCTTGACCCTATTAGTTAAGCGTCTGGAGGGTTTTGTGCTGGTTTTAAATTCTGTAAGTTGTCCCAACTCCTTCCTTATGTCATTAATGGACTTCTCGAGTCGCTGTTGCCACCAAGGTTTATGTTGCTTCTTCTTTTCGGAACAGTTTTTGTTCGTAAACCGGATTTGTTGGTTGTGACTTCGTAGCACTGCAACTGCACCACAGTAGATAAGGGTGTGGATTTCTTCCAGTGTTTGGCAGTCCTTAGCACGATCATTTAAAAGTAGATTAAAAAGTGCAAGAATTCTATTGGTGTTCTTATTTGATCTCAGTTTGGGCAATATTGGTCGCTGAATTGGGTTGGTACCATCAAATCCTACTATTGCTTTAGAGAGTACGGCAACAGCATTTTTGTGTTCGTCTGTTTGTGTGTCATTATCTATGTTTTCGTTTTGATCCATGTTTGGTGTGTCCTCGCTAGTGTGGTCATCAAGTCTTATATTATCCAGCTGATCATTTGTATGTTGGAATACATTATGATCGTCTTCTGTTTGGAGCTCAAGAAGGACTTCACTTCGTATTTGTTGAATTAGTGGACCAGGTATTAAATTGTTTTTAATAATTGTTCGACGCTGGTCAGCAATACGTTGCTCTGTAACATGTTGAAACTCCGGATATTGTTCTATAAATGCTCGATAAAGGGCGAATCTGTAAGTTGTTAGATCTGTCTCACTTTTAGTGATTTTAAAATAGGAACGTATAATGAATGAATTCATCTCTGTAGTCCACTTCATACGCTTCCTGGGCTTTCCGGCTTTAGTGGTCATAGATGTACCGTCCTGCGATACTCCAGAAACAGCAGAAACCGGTGGAGGAGATTTGGTATTATTTTCCTCTTCTGTTGTCGCAGTAGCCATACTCGGTGTCACGCTGCGCATGCCGCTAACCGAGGAAGAAGATGCATCATTTTTCGAACAAACCCTTCTGTCATCAACTTGAACGCGACAAGAGTTGTAGGTGTTGCCATGTCGATTCATTGATTCAATTTAATATATTTATTACATTATAATTACATTATAAAATTAATAAAATATTAAACTTTATACAATGGTGTTTTTATTTATCTACGATTTGGAATCCATCCCAAGCCATTTCACAAATAACTGATTACCTTTTCGTTTTAAAACCTTTTCTATTAGAAACACATCGGGTTATTTAGCCTTTTGTAATTCCTCCCTATAAAATCCGCCTTGTATTTCTTTATTCTTATCATCTTCTAAAATGTAGGTTGTTGGATTGGTAATTCTCACTTTTTTTATCAACACCTCATTAGTCCAATTGGCTGTGTATCCTTTCTTAAAGACATGTCGATACTTGCTAATTTGAACATAATCTCCTTTTTTGAATGTTGACGGCCTTGGATCAACTTGTTTAAAACGATTTTATGCAATAATGTACCTAGCGTTTTTGTCATTTATTTTACTGGGTATCGCACCTGTAGTAGAATTCTTGTATTTTTATAGTTATTAACAATATTGGGTAGAATCGTTAACTATTTGTGGGATCCTTGCATGCTAAATTGTTTCCATAACATTGTTTTTAAAGTGCGAATAACTCGTTCTGCTATACTTGATTAATACCATACTTTTTCATTAGATCTTCAAAGTTTTTATTATAAAATTCAGTTCCGTTGTTAGTTTGAAGGTGATTATGGGAATATCCCATAATTGTTAAACCTTTTCCACGTCTTAGTTTTGCGGCTATTTGTCTTGTAGTCATAGTAGGAACTAAAAAAGCTCGTTCTCTAGGTGTAACAAGGGGAATTCCAGGGAATGGTTGAATGATGGTGAATTTATTTTTTAATTTTGCAGAAATTCTCCTTCTCGGTAATTGTGGGTTGTTTTTAGTGTACAGAGCATTCGTTCTGCGTATAATATCAAAATATTCTTTAGCATCATTTTTAGTGTAGATTTGAGGGTCCGTTTTAAATAATAGTTCATAAAGACCTGGAGTACCCTTGTAGGTAACACCTTTTATTTTCATATCAGGTCCAACAAAGTCAATAGGAGAATCACCAATTGAAAATTTATCGAGCTGCAAATCATGATGAACTCCTAGAGTATTATCAAATTGCCCTTCGGTGTCAGCGATACCTATTTTTATGTAAACTCTAGTAATGGATTCTCAAACTGTTCATAATATTCCTGCATGCCTTGGTCGGTGGCCATTCGACTAAGGTCTCGTTTACTTTCATCCATAAACCGATTAAGATTTTCATCGCTACTTCCCCCTAAAGTTTTGTTTGACTTTTGACTTTTGGGTGAAGAATTGAATGCCAGAGTATAATCGGAAGGCTTTGGTTGATATTATTTTGAGCTTGATGGAGGTGGTGTTTTCCGTTTAATCGATAGCGGATATGAGTCCCGTTTTTCAATAGTTGATATTAATTGTTTTATTGGTAGAGTAATGGGCTGATACGTATTTTTCCAATTGTGTTTGCAGTTGGTTTTCGTTCCGCTTTAAACTTTTATACTTTTTCGGAGCGCCTGTCTAGCATTAACTAGTCGTTGGGCCAATTCCATGTTTTGACTTGTTAGACTTTCTCATTCCCTTATATATGAATGTAAACATCAAATCCTTTTCTATATGGCCCGGATGTCATTTCAGAATCCTTATCGATAGTGACGAAGCCAAACTTGTCGTTCCAACAAAAAGAACAAATGTCTTTAAAATCTTGGAATGACATATCAATATTAACATGATCATCATAGATGTGTTTTAAGTTTGAGAAATCTTGTTGAAAAATTATTATAAGGTTAGCATTATCTCGAATTAATTGTTTTGGTATGGCTGAGTATGTTTGACATAGATAAAAACAATCTACAGATTTATGTCGACCGAAACAAAAATAACTTTGAATGGGTTTTTGATCACAGGAAGCTACATCATCAAATACAATAATTGAAATTTATGGTACTTGTTTTCCAAGTAAAAGAGTTTTCTTAAAAAACATTGCCGTTTACCCCAAAAATTCTGGTTTAATACCTATTAGTCGGCAAATAACATACATTTAATTAAATTACTGATCATGGGGTTTTATCAAGACATCGAAGAACGTTATGGTAAATATACTGTTCAATATTTTAAAGATTGGTCCAAGGCTAAGAATAAACTTGCAAAAGAACTTAATCGAAGATGCTTTTTATTGAGATGTAAAAGAGAAGGTGTTATTCCAAAGCATGTTGACAATTCTATAGTACCTATAGTAGATCTTCTACATCGTCAAAATATTTCCATGAAGAAAAACACAAGTTTTTTCTTAAGGTTGAGATCTAAGATTATTAATATTGAAATATCTTGTAATCAAAAACTATTTTATCATTAGAAAAGAATTTAGAAAATTTAAAAAATGACATTATTCAATCAACATCAAATTTTGTATTTAAAAACTATGAATTTTTTCAGTAAAACATTTAATAAAATTTTTAATTTAACCAAAAGAAATAATATTAAAAAATTTAATAAATTAATAGATGATGAATTTAAAATAAAACTTAGTACAAATCCCAAATGGATTAAAAATTTAACAAACATTGAAATTCCACATGACATTTTGTGTTTTTTATCTTTAGGGCATAAATTTAGTATTGAACCAATTATTGGAATAGATCTTAAATTTAAACATATTTAAGCAGATATTGAATATATTACATCTCAAACATCAGACGATAACTTAAGGAAAACATTAATAGCAAAATCAACTAATATTACAAATCATATTAACCAAAATTCTAATAATAAGTTTTTTCGTAATTTATATCATAAAACTAAAAAAATTTTAAAGAATCACTCAAATATTATAGTTTCTAACAGTGATAAAGGAAATTGTACTGTAGTTATGTTTAAAGACAATTATATTGAATTATCACTGGAAATTCTAGATAATAGTTCATCTTATGTAAAATTAAAAAAAGATCCAACAATTACAATTCAAAATAAATGTAATTCTATTATAAAAAAACTTTACAATAGAAAACAAATTGATAAAACTACGAAACAAAAATTGATTTGCTATAATGGAATTCCAGCAAAATTTTATGGTCTTCCCAAAATTCATAAACCAGTTTTATCAATTAGACCTATTGTAGCTTCATTAAACACTCCTACTAATTTACTTGGTTCATATATTACTGAAATATTAACAAAAGCATATGATTACAATACAGAATACTACATTGAAGATTCTTATGATGTTTTTAAAAAATTTAATAAATTTCAGTTACCAAATAATTATATTATTTGTAGTTTGGATGTCGTTTCTTTGTTTAGTAATGTTTATTTAGAATTTGCTTTAAGAGCAATAGATAAAAAATGGAATGATATTAGCCAGCATTGTCCAATTTCCAAAAAATACTTTAAAGAAATTTTAATTTTTTTTTTGAAAATACTTATTTTACATTTAACAATCAATTATACAAACAAACATTCGGTACTCCTATGGGAGCTTCTATCTCTCCAATAATTTCTTGTTATGTAATGGATAATTTATTGGACACTGTTATTCCCGTATTACCTTTTAATTTAATTTTTGTTAAAAATATGTAGATGACATTATTTTGGCATTACCTAAAGATGGTTTAAACCAACTTCTTTACATACTTAATTCTTATGATCCTCATATCCAATTTACATTAGAAAAAGAGGACGCAGAACATAGTGTACCATTTTTAGACACAAAATTTATTAGAAAAGATAACACTATAACTATAGATTGGTACAGAAAACCAATAAATTCTGGTAGAATAATGAATTTTTGGTCATATCATAAATTTTCAACTAAAATTAATTTAATAATGCAAATGAAAAAAAGAATAACATTGATTTCGAATCCTATTTTTCATAATAAAAATTTTAAAATTTTACACGAAATGTTTTAAAAAAATGGTTATCCTATTAAATTAATAAAAAATGTACTAAATAATTATTCTTACAATTTAAATACATATGATCAAAATGATAATAAAGAATTAGAACTTCAAACTAATAATACAAAATTATATATATCTTTACCATATATTAGAGAAATTTCATCTAAATTAAGTAAAGTTTTTAAACCATTAAATAATATTAAAATTACTAGTAGAACATGTCTTACCATAAAAAACATTTTCAGCAAAGTAAAAGATTCAACTCCAATTTTAGAGCTGTCTAATGTAGTATATTGTATTCCTTGTTCTGTTTGCGATCAAAAATATATAGGTCAAACTGGCCAAAGATTGAAACAACGTTTATCATTACATAAGAGTGATACAAGGTTACATCCTGAAAGATGTGAATTGGCTAAACATTCCGTAAATAATGACCATCTTATCGATTATGCTTCTGTTAGTATTTTAGATATACAATTTAACAATAAAAAAAGACTTTTTTTGGAAATGGCATCTATGTCACAAGAAAATGATATTATTAATAAAAAAAGTGACCATAAAAACCTGAGTGATATTTATTATTATATGCTATCTTTGGATAAACATAAAAATAAAGATCTAAATAATACCTAAAATTTTTGACATTTATTTGACATTTTTATTTTGATTTTTAAATGACACTTTAGAAGCTTAATTCAAAATTATAAAAAAGAATAAGATATCTTAATTTTTTATCATAAAACAATTAAATATTATAATCAAAATCACATTTTTTATGAAAGAAGAAATAAAATTATAACCTATTATTTTCTAATCTTTTATTATTATATTTTATCTTAAGCAATTAAGTGGTTTATTCATATTATGACGTTATTTTGTTTTATAAATAATTTAACTTAAAAAATAATTTTTAAATTCCAAATTAAAGTTAAAATAGTTTTTGATGTTATATTTACCATTTTAAACGACAATTTTGTATATACTCTCACTTATTCCTTGAAAATGAAATAAATATATTTCGAAAGCTTGGAAAACAAGTAAAAGAGTTTTCTTAAAAAACATTGCCGTTTAACCCGAAAATTCTGGTTTAATATACTGGTTTAATATATATATATATTGAGACGAAGTTTTATTATCATAAAAAAATTTATTCATTAAAGAAAATATTAATTTCAATAAGAATGTGTATTATGATGATTAAATCAAAAACAAAATCGTTAAGTCAATTAAAAGCAAAATAAATAATAAAAAAGTAATCACATTACATAAAAATAATCAAAATCACCATTAAAAAAATAAATAATAATGAAAATATAATTCTAAATGTAAAATAAAACAAACGAACAAATTATAAATTTTTGTAAAATATTTTTCTGTTAAATATATAAAAGGATTTTCAAAGATCTACAAAAGTGTATAAAAAGTTCTTCTACGAATAACACTTGTGCATATGTGTGACGTAAAATTATCAGAACTACGACTGCTAACATCGCGTGTTTGAAAAGTTAAAAAGTTTCCATGAACTCCAAAACTTTAGAAGTGCACCTGTGCCTGTGTGACGTCAAATTATCAGAACTACGAGTGCTCGTACACAACACATCGCGTGTTTGAAATATTTAGTTTCCTCGAACTCCAAGAGCTTAGAATAGCAGGTGCACGTTGTGACGTATGAGTTACTCGGAAGTATATCGGTCGAATTTATGACTTCAAGCCTCAGTAAATATAATTTGAGAGCTTTTTCCGACCATAATAAATTATATAAAAATTATTGAACATTAAAAATGATTATTGTATATATTATGTAAAAAAATTGTTTGTAAAATATAAGTAGTTAGTTAGAAATAAGCAAATTAAGAAATAGTTCCTTCTGATTGGTTCTCGTGGAGTTTTTACATGAAGCATTTTTATTGGTCAGAGAATAATGAGAGAGGGATCTCAGTTTTACGTAAAAGAACCAGTCAGAAAGAATAAAAGGAGATTCAAGCCTAATTTTACGAGAGTCAAGACCCTTTATACAAACATTAAAGCTTTGTTTAAAAAATTTTTTAACAAACATTTAAGATTTAATTTTAAAAAACTTTCACGACTCAATACTCAAGTTTAATTTTAAAACAGATTCAAGACTCATTTTCAAAACATTCAACAACAGTTATTATAATATTCAACTCGTAATTTACATTTTTAAAAAAGACTTTGATTAATCATAAATTTTATTAACTTTATAAGTTAACAGTATTCGACTTTGAATAGAAAATAAGTTTGTTGAATCAAGCAGAATCACTTTATAATATAATAGTTCCAAATGTAATTTTAATGATACAAAAGTTAGTATCAAATTAATATAAGAAGCTTGACTTACCTTATATCAGAAATAATCCTAGTATAAAACTTTGTAACACACCACTTGTAAAAAGGGAGTCTTATCAACCAGTAAATTGTAAAAAAAAAAATCCACAAGTAAACAACAATAAATTTTACATCGTAAGAGTTTCTGTCTTTAATTAAACCATTGGAAGTTCTACATCCCACGTGCTCACCAGAAGAGAAGATAAACCACCAGTTCCAGCGACACCTACATGTGAATGGCGAACACTCGAGAGACAAAGTTCAAAAAGGTACCGTTATTTAATTTGTATTAAGTGTGCGTATAAACTGTTTTAAAGCGATAATAATTATTAGTCGCTAGAGAACATTTATACCACTTTATTGTAAAGATTTTTGAATTTAATTTTGATAGAAAATTTATAATTTGTTTGAGCGTAAATCTGTGGTGAAACCTGTACGACCTGAGATATAATTTTTCGATTAACGATAGTATTTATTTTCAATTTAAACAAACGAGCGTAGAAACATTTAATTTTATTTAAGCTAGTCATCATTATACATATTATTTAAGGGGCTAAAAAAAAAAACATTATTATTGTAGTAAAAAACTTCAACAATTACTTCAAATCAAATAAAAACAAACCACTAATAATATCATGTCACAATTAACGTGAATTTACTAAAATAACATTCAATCATCAGAAAAAATTAAAATAATAAAAAAAAAAGAAAACATAAGAACCCAACAACAATAAAATAATAAAATCTTAATAACTTGGCGACCAACGTATCGGGCTCGATTAAAATCACAGATTTTAATAGTTTAATAACAAAAAATAAATCAATAAACATTACATTAAAATTTATTTAAAAATAAAAATACTAATACATTATTGTAACTGTAATTAACCTATAAAATAAATATTTCTAACATTTTATTATAAATATAAAAAGTCGAAACATAATGTCTGATAAAGAGGAAGTTAATTTTGACACCTGGAAAGTTGAAGAACTCAGGCAAGAACTTAGAAACAGAAATTTGGATGATAAAGGAACCAAACAAATTCTAATTAACAGATTAAAAAGCCAAGAACAAATAGACATAGACTACAATGCTGAAGAACCAGAAGAAAAGGGGGAACAAGAAGACGAACCTCAACAAAAAGATGGTACTTCTTCACAAACTGGAGGAAATGTCACATTGGCAGATTTGATGAGCATCATCCTAGCCAATTCAGAACAAATAGCGAAAAAACTAGAAGCCAACTCTGAAGAAATGAAAAAACAAAATAGACAAAATTCTGAGGAAATAACGAGAAAATTGAATGAAATAACGGAAAAATTGGACAAGAAAGTAGAAAATCAAGAGAAAAAGATTAAAATAATTGAGGAAAAACAAGAATTTTTAAATAAACAAGTACAAAATATAGACAAAAGAACAAGCGAAAACAATCTGAAATTAAACTCAAGAATATCAGAAATCGAAGATAACGTGAAAAGAGGAATACAAATAAATTTGGACATAGCCGAACAGGAAAACAGAAAAACAGAGAGACAATTAAGAAAAGAAATAGAAGAAAAATTAAATACAAATATAAACGTGGGAAACAGTGAAGAAATCAAGAAATTAAAGGAGGAACTCGAAAATAAAATAAAACAAGTGAATCAAAATATTTCTGAATTATCAGACAATCGCGTAACACCTGACTTGGGTTTTCAAATTTTAAATATAGGGGGAAGTTTGAAGAAAGTTCGAAATTTTGTGGGGATTATAGGAAGATACATCCTATAAATTATTTACATTCAATTAAAAATAAATACTATAAAATTAAAAATTTGCAAGATTTTAAAGAATTTATCAGATCAAGTTTAACAGGCAATGCACTATTATGGTGGAATTGCAAAGAAATGTTTGTAGATTCATTTGAAACCTTTGAAAAGGTATTTCTAGATACTTTCTGGTCAGAATTACAACAGAGTAAAGTCAGGGAAAGATTGTATTTTGGCAAATTTGATAATACAAAGAATAATCTATCCAACTATGTTTTACAACTCTATGCTACTTGTCAATATTTAACTCCTCCTATACCAGAAGCAGAAATTGTAATGTTTTTATCAAGACATTTCAAACCTGAAATATCTGAGATAATTGCAGTACAAAATATTAATAAATTTGATCATTTAATAACATATTTGCAGAGAATTGAAAGAAATTTAAGTAATAGTATCAACAATCAGAATAGAGATAATGTAAGAAACTTTAATAACAATGATAGAAGTTTTAATAGGCAAAGTAACAATAACAATTTTAACAGACAAAATAATAATAATAATTTTAACAATAACTACAATAATCAAAACAGAAATCAAAATAATGAAAATAGGAACAATTACAATAATAATAGAAATTACAATAATAATCAGAACACTAGAAATTTTAACAATAATTATAATAATAGAAATTTTAATAGATTTGAACAAAATAACAATAATCGAGCAAATACAAACAATAATAATAGACAAGTAAACGCAATTAATACGACTAACAGTAATGAGGGGATATATGAGACAAATAATACACCGAGAGACATTGCACGTTCAGGTAGTAGAACTCCTAGGGCCAGATCTCCAGTAGATGATGCCCAAACCACAAATTTTCAATAGGGGTGCACAATGTAAATAGCGCTAGATGTGACTTTGTACACCCACGTGAATTTTTAATGGACAAGGATAATCTGCATCTAGAAAATAAAGAAATAGAATTAGTATTAATAAAAGCAAATATTGATAACAATTTATTAAACATTATAATAGATACAGGGTCTACAGTTTCTTTAATATCAGAAAATACAGTAAATAAAATCTCAATGTTAAAAAACAATATAATCAATATTCCAAAAGTAAATTTTACAGGGATAAATGATAAAAGTTTAGGATATTCTAATAAAACAGTTTTTGCTTCTTTGAATATAAATAATGTAAAATTAAATGTTCAGTTATTGATAGTCAATAAATTAAAATATGATATATTATTGGGTAACGATGAATTATCAAAGAATAAAATTATAATAAATTATATCAAAAATGCAGTAATATTTGGGGATAATGAAATAAAATTTGAGGTAATAAATGATTTAAAATTAACTAGTAATTATAATATAATTAGTATATTCGACGAGTCATTAGAAAATAGTAATAAAAATTTCTGCCAAGAAAAAATAAGTGAAATTTGTGAATCTAGTTGCAATTTAATGGTACAAGGGTGCCGAAATATATTTAATAATGTGGCCATAGATGCCGAATTAAATTTAAATAAAAATGGAAATGATAATCATTTAGAAAGGGTCTTAGATACCAAAAATAAATTAAATTATGATTATGATGAAAGGGCAATTGATGCCGATGATAGGGTTAATGAAAAGAATTTAGAGGTGATGATAAATTGCAACAAAGGATAAAAAAAAATGAAGTTATAAAATTGGTAGAAAGATATAAAAGTTTAATTAATGATGAATCTAGAGTAGCTAAAAATTATTCCCAAAGTATTAAAGTTAAAAATATAGAGAGCTTTCAGTCAAAAATTTATCCAATTCCCTATAAATATCAAGAAGCGGTAGATAAACATTTAAAGAAACTGTTGGCAGATGGTATTATAAGTTATAGTACTACACTCTATATTAATCCTATAGTAGTGGGTAAGAAAAAGATGATACGATGCGCTTATGTTTTAAAAAAGTAGAAAATAAATTCTAATGTTTCCTAACTCAAAAATTTCACGTGGTGTGTTTCATGTAAGTTCACTCAAGAAATATATTTAGTAGTTAAGTGTAAATAAATATGTAAATAAAATAAAATAGGATATAGTTGAAGTTAAAATAGAAAATGGAAACTTATAAAAATTTATCCGTCGATAAATTTATTACAAGTTTGGGGGGAAGTTGAGACGAAGTTTTATTATCATAAAAAATTTATTCATTAAAGAAAATATTAATTTCAATAAGAATGTGTATTATGATGATTAAATCAAAAACAAAATCGTTAAGTCAATTAAAAGCAAAATAAATAATAAAAAAGTAATCACATTACATAAAAATAATCAAAATCACCATTAAAAAAAAATAAATAATAATGAAAATATAATTCTAAATGTAAAATAAAACAAACGAACAAATTATAAATTTTTGTAAAATATTTTTCTGTTAAATATATAAAAGGATTTTCAAAGATCTACAAAAGTGTATAAAAAGTTCTTCTACGAATAACACTTGTGCATATGTGTGACGTAAAATTATCAGAACTACGACTGCTAACATCGCGTGTTTGAAAAGTTAAAAAAGTTTCCATGAACTCCAAAACTTTAGAAGTGCACCTGTGCCTGTGTGACGTCAAATTATCAGAACTACGAGTGCTCGTACACAACACATCGCGTGTTTGAAATATTTAGTTTCCTCGAACTCCAAGAGCTTAGAATAGCAGGTGCACGTTGTGACGTATGAGTTACTCGGAAGTATATCGGTCGAATTTATGACTTCAAGCCTCAGTAAATATAATTTGAGAGCTTTTCCGACCATAATAAATTATATAAAAATTATTGAACATTAAAAATGATTATTGTATATATTATGTAAAAAAATTGTTTGTAAAATATAAGTAGTTAGTTAGAAATAAGCAAATTAAGAAATAGTTCCTTCTGATTGGTTCTCGTGGAGTTTTTACATGAAGCATTTTTATTGGTCAGAGAATAATGAGAGAGGGATCTCAGTTTTACGTAAAAGAACCAGTCAGAAAGAATAAAAGGAGATTCAAGCCTAATTTTACGAGAGTCAAGACCCTTTATACAAACATTAAAGCTTTGTTTAAAAAATTTTTTAACAAACATTTAAGATTTAATTTTAAAAAACTTTCACGACTCAATACTCAAGTTTAATTTTAAAACAGATTCAAGACTCATTTTCAAAACATTCAACAACAGTTATTATAATATTCAACTCGTAATTTACATTTTTAAAAAAGGACTTTGATTAATCATAAATTTTATTAACTTTATAAGTTAACAGTATTCGACTTTGAATAGAAAATAAGTTTGTTGAATCAAGCAGAATCACTTTATAATATAATAGTTCCAAATGTAATTTTAATGATACAAAAGTTAGTATCAAATTAATATAAGAAGCTTGACTTACCTTATATCAGAAATAATCCTAGTATAAAACTTTGTAACACACCACTTGTAAAAAGGGAGTCTTATCAACCAGTAAATTGTAAAAAAAAAAATCCACAAGTAAACAACAATAAATTTTACATCGTAAGAGTTTCTGTCTTTAATTAAACCATTGGAAGTTCTACATCCCACGTGCTCACCAGAAGAGAAGATAAACCACCAGTTCCAGCGACACCTACATGTGAATGGCGAACACTCGAGAGACAAAGTTCAAAAAGGTACCGTTATTTAATTTGTATTAAGTGTGCGTATAAACTGTTTTAAAGCGATAATAATTATTAGTCGCTAGAGAACATTTATACCACTTTATTGTAAAGATTTTTGAATTTCATTTTGATAGAAAATTTATAATTTGTTTGAGCGTAAATCTGTGGTGAAACCTGTACGACCTGAGATATAATTTTTCGATTAACGATAGTATTTATTTTCAATTTAAACAAACGAGCGTAGAAACATTTAATTTTATTTAAGCTAGTCATCATTATACATATTATTTAAGGGGCTAAAAAAAAAACATTATTATTGTAGTAAAAAACTTCAACAATTACTTCAAATCAAATAAAACAAACCACTAATAATATCATGTCACAATTAACGTGAATTTACTAAAATAACATTCAATCATCAGAAAAAAATTAAAATAATAAAAAAAAAGAAAACATAAGAACCCAACAACAATAAAATAATAAAATCAAAATAATATATATATATATATATATATATATATATATATATATATATATATATATATATATATATATATAATATATATAACCATCATCAGGGAGCTACAATTTTGTTAACATATTATATAAAATGTAATAATTAAATTAATTTGAAACTTACAACTTATTGAGATTGTATCATCCAAGATGTTAAAATCATTAAAAAAACAGCACAAAACATGTTAAAAAACATCTTGGATGATACAATCTCAATAAGTCGTAAGTTTCAAATTAATTTAATTGTTACATTTTATATAATATGTTAACAAAACTGTAGCTCCCTTATGATGGTTATAATCATAACCGAAAACTTGATATATATATATATATAAATATATATATATATATATATAATATATATAATAATATTTACAACAACCTCCTAAGATAATTTTTATCTCACCTGGTAAAACTGATAATTAAATTAAACACAAAAAACTCATACCAATAAACTCGACTAAAAATAAAATCAAATATTGTTTTCATACAAAGTTTATGTGCCGTCTATATGTATATGTGTGTTGTATAAAAATGTTAAAACCGCTTTTCCATGTGTTTTTAAAAAATATGATTTTGTAAAAAAAGAAAAAAATTATTTTTAACCAAGTAGGTAAGTCAACTAATCACACATTAAAATTAAAAAATAAAAATTATATTACTTGTAAAAATAAACCTCTTGTAGATGTTTCTGATGAAGGTCACTTTAGACCGAAACGTTAGACAATTAAAATGTTAAAGAAAAAAACGTATTTTGTTAAATTCTAAAACGGACAAAAAACCAAGAAATTTCAAATAAACATATAAATATTGATGTCCAAGAAAACCTACACTCAAAATATATATATATATATATATATATATTGTAAAGAATATTATAAGCCGTTTTCTTTCGGACCGGATCAGCTGATCACAACGCGTTATGTTTCATTTATCATGTTCTATCGCTGTTCTTTCGCAATTTGATGTTTGACAGTTGGCGGATCATGATTTGAAAATTTCTGAACATACTGAACATTTAATTTTTACGATTACTTTGTTTGGATCGCGATATCCTAACCCTAGTTCTCTCGGACGACAATATTCACACAATATTGATACATGTTCTTCTGAACAAACGGATCGTGATCTTGAAATCATGATTCGATTGAGTTGCGAAAGAAAACGGCTATAATTTGAGAGAAAGTTTATTGATTTGATTAATTTATTTATAAGATTGATATTACTTATTTAAATGTACTAATAGCAACAAGATCTTTTTCTCAGGGGGTGTTTGGTTATGCTAGTTTCTATTGGGTTATTAGGTAGAAGGTATCTGAATAAAATTGATTAATTATAATTATTAATTTATTATAAAATAGTTAAATTAAAACAGTAATGTTGAAAATTTAATAATGAAACTAATTAAAAAAAAAATATTAAAAAGAAAGGCCTTTAGTAATTATAAAAGAACTTACTTGATGTGAATTAAGTTAAACTAACCAATGTTGTTTTTGTAATGGCAAGTAAGATTATCAAAAAATACACTAATTATTAAATATCAAGTAAATTCCTTTGTTTTTTTTTAATTATAAAATTCAACTAACTACTACAAAATTTTTTTTAAAAATTACAATTTTATCTGACCTTGATATGTAAAGTCCTGTTTCCTGATTGGTGGAAAAATCTGTAGGTGATCTATTAAAAACGGAGACGAACGAAGTGATACGTAGTATTTGCGATTTTGGTAAACTGAAGTGTTGTTAGACGATTAGTTTCTTGTGTAATTATTGTTCTTTGTTTGTTCCTCAAATTTTAGTGTTGATGGATTATAATTCCTTTAGTTGTATTAATAATAGTAAGTATTCTTCTCTTTTTTTTACATCAACCAAAAATGCTTTAATTTCACCTTTTGATTAGTTTTTAATGTCACTTGGCACTTTGTTTTACTTTATAATTGTTTTACTTTGTATTTTTAATGTCACTTTATTATAACTACTTTAAAAACTGTTTGTTCACTTTTTAACTGACTGTTCACACTCACTGATCTCTTTTACTTCCAATAATAAACTTTTTTCTTAACGACCTTTGTTCAGTCTTTTATAGGTTTCAAACTTCTAGAAGCTTCGTTTTTTTTGTTCTAGAGGTGTCATTTCTGGGAAAATATGTGTATCTCTTTCTTTCCTATTTATGACAAGACATTCTTACTTAGTCTATCATCTATCATTCCAGAATAAAAATATAGTAAAATATATCTGTCTCCTTTTTACACATTATCTGTCCTTTTTATACACATTATTTAATCAATTTTCGCGAAGTTTCTACTAAGTTCTAAATAACATATTTATGTACTAAATATAATATCGATACATTACATAATAAAATAATTTCCAACTTAAAATTTTCTTACAAATACAAAAAATATATAATAAAATAATACAATATAATTAAAATTATTTGATTAAGTTAATATTAAACATCTTCTGTTGATATTATACTCATTATAGAATATCTAAACATTACAATCAGCCCCCGATTATTTAAAAATATTTGTATAGTCATATAGAAATTTTTTTAAATAATCTAATAAACATTTTTAAATTCTAAGTATATCATACGATATTTTTTTTTTATACTAACCAAGGTACAAAAAATTGTTTTGTGAATATTTTATAAAAACGAAGAAGACTCATTCTTACTGTTCCGTACACAGTGTCTAGTTCTATGATCACATCAAATCAAATGTCAAATTTTTAAATCATCTGTTTTGTTAACTTATTAACTGCAAATTAAATTTGTTTAATGTTATTAATTAATAAATTATGTTTAATTTGATCTAAATATTTTATATGTTTTAGGATTTTGAAAACATCTGCATCTGAGGATTTTTTTTTAAATTATTTATTTTCTTGAATAAACAGCAACATTTTAACATTACATATATTTGATATGGTTTTGAACTGTATATTAATAAGATTGTCTTTTCTTAATTGAATCACTCTAAGTAAGTACAGATCTTAATAGATACTTTACCCTCTTGTCTAAGTGTAATTAGATCTTAACTTCTTTTACTCACTTGTATCTGTTGTTTACAATTTAAATTTATTAAGTACATTTTCCTCCAATGAAACTATTTATTGGATTATAGAGTTTATTCCTGTTAAATTGTATAATTTTATTGCCTTTTAATTGTTTATACTAGGTTTAAATTAATTGGTTCACATATATAGGCAATTTATAGCTATAAAGTTAAAAATCTTGTTCATATTGTTTTATCTTATTACTTGGAGTATTGTGTAAATAGACTATATCCCCTTCAACTATCTATTTCTTGTCATCTCATCTTTCTTCTTCTACACATACATTTCCATAATTTCAATTATTTTATCTTATACTTTTCATTTCATATAATCTTTATATCATCTTAAATCATCAATAAACATTCCATATCATCTCATCTTATACACACTCGTGTATCTTCCACATATAAATTATATTTATTTCCATTTATACCTCTTGTTCCTTTATAACTCTTATTTACACTGGTCTCCAAGTACTTATCTTCTAATATATATATTATTATGATTTTATTAATTTATTTGTTGTTGGGTTCTTATGTTTTCTTTTTTTGTTTTATTATTTTAATTTTTTCTGATGATTGAATGTTATTTTAGTAAATTCACGTTAATTGTGACATGATATTATTAGTGGTTTGTTTTTATTTGATTTGACGTAATTGTTGAAGTTTTTTACTACAATAATAATTTTTTTTTTTAGCCCCTTAAATAATATGTTGTATAATGATGACTAGCTCAAATAAAATTAAATGTTTCTTGAAAATAGACACTATCGTTAATCGAAAAATTATATCTCAGGTCGTACAGGTTTCACCACAGATTTACGCTCAAACAAATTATAAATTTTCTATCAAAATGAAATTCAAAAATCTTTACAATAAAGTAGTATAAATGTTTTCTAGCGGCTAATAACTATTATCGCTTTAAAACAGTTTATACGCACACTTAATACAAATTAAATAACGGTACCTTTTTTAACTTTGTCTCTCGAGTGTTCGCCATTCACATGTAGGTGTCGCTGGAACTGGTGGTCTATTTTCTCTTCTGGTGAACACGTGGAATGTAGAACTTCCAATGGTTTAATCAAAGACAGAAACTCTTACGATGTAGAATTTATTATTGTTTACTTGTGGATTTGTTTATACAATTTACTGGTTGATAAGACTCCCTTTTTACAAGTGGTGTGTTACAAAGTTTTATACTAGGATTATTTCTGATATAAGGTAAGTCAAGCTTCTTATATTAATTTAATACTAACTTTTGTATCATTAAAATTACAGTTGAAACTGTTATATTATAAGATTACTCTGCTCGATTCAACAAACCTATTTTCGATTCAAAGTCGAATACTGTTAACTTATAAAGTTAATAAAATTTATGACTAATCAAAGTCTTTTTTAAAAAAATGTAGATTACGAGTTGAATATTTTAATAACTGTTGTTGAATGTTTTGAAAATGAGTCTTGAATCTTTTTTAAAATTAAACTTGAGTGTTGAGTCGTGAAAGTTTTTTTTAAAATTAAATCTTAAATGTTTGTTGAAAGTTTTAAAACGAGGCTTGAATATTTGTATAAAGGGTCTTGACTCTCTTAAAATTAGGCTTGAATCTCCTTTTATTCTTTCTGACTGGTTCTTTTACGTAAAGACTGGGATCCCTCTCTCATTATTCTCTGACCAATAAAAATGCTTCATTTAAAAACTCCACGAGAACCAATCAGAAGGAGCTATTTCTTAATTTGCTTATTTCTAACTAACTACTTATATTTTACAAACAATTTTTTTACATAATATATACTGTAACGTTTATTTATTTTTACTAGTCTTTTTAATTTATTTTTAAACTATTTAAATCACTAACACTGTTTAATTTATATAACACAATTTATTTACAATACTTTAATTTATGTAAGACAATATTTACAATCGCATTTATCTAACAACATACTACTGACTAACTAACTAAAATATTCAAATCGGTCCTTAATATATAGGCAAGTATTGTTCCAGCATACTCCAGAACTCCAGTCTATTCTCGATCGTATCGAGTCTAGATGCTTCGCTCATCGGGCGCCGTATATTCTCGAAGACTCTCGTATCATCTGTTTCCTTCGCGTCTGGTCATAGCGCCAGGGGCGTACTCGCACAACATTGCCCCCTCCTTAAGAGATAGTTCCTCCTGGAACTTTTACGGGATTGAGACTGGATGGAGATACTTGCAACTGAATCCTCGTCTACAATTTCCAGTTGCATGGAAATAACATGGAATGGTCTTTGATGTCAGCTGGACACGGGGCGAATGGCTGCATACCAACACTTGGACTTCGGTATCTTGAAAGATTACTTCCACCATATTTCGGATGACCCTCCAATCCAATGAGTTGCACTCTATTTTCGGCATGGCTAGCTTCTGTATGTTGGACTCCAATACGTGCTCTCTCAAGTTAAGTAATGATTCCCATATATTTCGATAAGTGGGCTGGTCTTGGTAGGTATTCTTGGTAATCAGATAGAAGAGGCAACGGTAGACATCTCGAAGTATCAAAGCCTTCCCAGTGGCTGGTAACTGATTTCGAAGTTCTGACAATCGACCAAACTTCCTTCGAAAGACAGACGCTAATCCTCGGTCGTCGCTAATAGTGGCGGAAACGCTATGGGCTAGCAGCACAGATGGTACACTTCTTACACCAGTCCTTAACATCATCGGAACTATTCATCCAATAAAACCTTTCACGAACTCTCTGCAGGGTTTTCTTAACACCAAGATGACCTCCTGATGGACTGTCGTGTAACTGTCGTAGTACTTCGGCTACTCTACTCTTTGGTATAACTAATTGCTTTCTGTTAACGGAACCGTCATCATTTTCAATTATTCTCTTTAATAAATCGCCTTCCAAAATGAAAGACTCCCACTGGGCCCAATATGATTTAAGGACTGTAGAGAATTTTGACACTTCTTGCCAAGTAGGTCGACGATCTTCTATCTTCCATTCTCTCATTTTCTTTAAAACAGGATCATTATCTTGTTCTTCTTTAATTCTAGTAGGTGCCCAGTCGTCGTTAACTACAGTTGTTCGTAGTATTGCAGTTTCTTTTAATTCTTCTAATCTTTCTTTAATTCTTTTAATTACTGCAGTGAGAACACTCTTCTGGGCACGGTCTTCTGGAAAGGGAGTCTGCATTTCTGTGACTTATCCCAGCTCGATGTTCGATCCTAAAGTCGTACTCTTGGAGTCGTTCGATCCACCTGGCGATTTGACCTTCAGGGTTCTTAAACTGCATTAGCCATTTTAGGGCTGCATGGTCCGTCCGGATTAAGAATTTTCGTCCATAAAGATATTGGTAGAAGTGTTCCACCGATTTCACAACTGCCAGAAGTTCTCTTCTCGTAACGCAGTAATTCCGCTCAGGTTTGGAGAGCACTTTACTAAAATAACCCAGGACTCTCTCTTGTCCATCTTGAATCTGTGAAAGGACTCCTCCAATTCCGACATTACTGGCATCTGTATCCAAAATAAATTCTCCTTCCGGTTGTGGGTAGCCTAATATCGGTGCTGCGGTTAGATGCTTCTTCAGAGTTTCAAAAGCCGTTTGACAGTTTTCATCCCAGCAGAACTCTCTCGTTTCCTCTGTAAGGCGTGTTAATGGCTTAGCAATGTCTGAAAACTTTCTGATAAATCTGCGATAGTATGTACATAGACCAAGAAAACTTCTTATTTGATGTTTATCAGTTGGTTGTGGCCATTGTTTGATAGAAGAAACCTTGTCCTTATCTACAGACACGCCCTCTTTGCTGACAATATGACCCAGATAATTAACTTTGTCTTGGAATAACTGACATTTCTTTGGATTCAGCATCAGTTGGGCAGCTTGAAGTCTTTTAAAAACATCTTCTAAGTTTTTCAGATGTTCTTCGAATGTCTCCCCAAGACTATGATGTCGTCTAAGTAGACCAGGCACGTTTTCCAAGACAACCCTCTTAATACGTTCTCCATCAGCCTTTCAAATGTCGCAGGAGCATTACATAGTCCGAATGGCATGACATTGAACTGAAATAATCCAGAACCGGTGGTAAAGGCTGTCTTTTCTTTGTCTCTTGGGTCCATTTCTACCTGCCAATAACCAGACTTCAAATCTAAGGTAGAAAATAATTTACTTCCAGCTAGAGTGTCCAAGGTATCGTCGATTCGAGGCAGAGGATAACTGTCCTTTTTGGTAACATTGTTCAACTGACGGTAGTCTACACAGAACCTCGTAGTTCCATCCTTTTTCTTGACCAAGACTACCGGAGAGACCCATGGACTGGTAGAAGGTTCTATCACTACATCTTCTTCCATTTCTCGAACAATCCTTTCAGCTTCTTGCCTCTTTGCCTGTGGTAGTCTTCTAGCTGATTGACGAATTGGCTTGGCATCACCCGTGTCGATTTTATGTTTTACAGCAGAGGTACGTCCTGTCTTACCTCCCTTTGGTACAAAAATGTTGCGATACCGATGAAGAAAATCTTTCATTTTTCTCTTCTCGGTTTAGAGATGTACCAGCAACCGCCACCATTTGTTCAAACTTATCGTTGGAATTATCGGGAATAGTTGTCTGTCGAATTATAGATGTTACTGGTACGGATGTTCCAACTTTGGTCTCTTTCTTGATCGTAATTGGGTGATCATTGACATTTATAACTCGTACTGGAATTTCTTTAGCGGAAGTGACCAATCCTTTTCCTATCAAAATTCCTCGACCGACCTCCTCATCATGGTTCCATGGTTCCATCATCACCGGTATTCCTTCGTCAATAGTTCCTTGCAGTCTGGCCACTATGATCGTTTCGCTTCTACCAGGTACCACAGTATCCTCCTGGACAACGGCTGGCACGGTTTTGTCCTCATATGGATGAAGGAATATTTCTTCAGAACCGACTTTGATAACTCTGTTCTTGAAATCCAGTTGGAAACCATGTAAGTTCATCACATCCATTCCTAATATAACATCTTCCTCAATATCAGCGACAATAACAGTATGCGTGAACTTCTCTGAGCCAATTCCTATTTGAACCTGGACTTCTCCAAGGATGTTAGCTCTATCACCTGTGGCAGTTCGCAGTCGTAGCCTTGTTGGTAAAAGCTTCTTACGGCTATTTATAGTTGTTGGCCGTATAATAGTTCTGGTCGCTCCAGTATCCACCAATAGTGTATACTTTTTACCGTTGACTTCACCGTCTACATATACACTGTCGTCGCGGCATTTCAAAGAGGCTATTAATATGAGAGGGTCTTTGGAAACGTTCCGGGTCGAAGCTGCCCCTCTAGGCCGACCCGTTTTAGTTTTCCTGTGGAGTAGTTTCTTGATTCGTAGTGACCCCAGGGCGTTTACATGAATTGCGAACATGTCCTATTTCACCACAATTCCAGCACCTGATGGTCTTCTTCTTTTTCTTATCAGTAAAGTTCTTCATCATGTTTACTAATTGGTCTAACTTATTTTCATCTTCCTCTTCCGTTACGGACCTTACTTTACTGTATCCTCCACAAGCTTTCGAAGCCGCTTCATACTCAAGCGCGGCAGACAAAATGTCCACTAATGTTTTGTGGTGGGCTAAACGGAGTGTCTTTGCCATTTCGTGGTCACGAAGTCCATCAAGAAATGCTTCAACAGCTAAACATTCCATCATTTGTTCTGGAGCTGAAGGGTAAGCAAATCTTACCAATCTGGCAATATCGACTTCGTACTCTTGAAGTGTCTCCTCTCGCTTCTGTTTTCGAGTCTTCAACTGCGATCGGTGCAAGTTCTCCAGGTGTTCGTGACCATATCGCATGTTCAAGCTTTTCTTCAGTTGCTCAAAATCATCTGTGTCCTCCACTGGTATGGTCTGAAGAACATCCAAAGCGTCTCCTCTCAGAGCGATGGTGAGGTTTATTGCCTTCTCTTTTTGGGACCATCCGTTCGCTCTTGCAGCTGTTTCGAACTGTTTGAGATAATTTTCCCAAGACATCTTTCCGTCAAAGGTTGGGGCCTTAACGCGAACAGAACTTTCGCTGCCTTCCAATTTCGGTTTCCGCTCCACTTTGAAGCTTCTCATTTTGTCCTCGTTTTCCTCTCTTAAATCTTCCATATCTTCTTTACCTCCTTTTTCCATCTCTTCCATTTGCTTTTCCATTTCTCTTATTTTCTCTTCAATTTTTTTTTCAAATGAAGACATTTTATTTTCCATAGAAGAAATATCCAAAGAAACTTTGTTTTCCAAAGAAGAAATGTCAGAAGAAACTTTATTTTCCAAAGAAGAAATATCAGAAGATACTTTATTTTCCAAAGACGAAATATCATTTTTTAAAGAAGACATATCAGTAGAGACTTTGTTTTCCAAAGAAGAAATATCATTTTTCAAAGAAGACATATCGCAAGAAACTTTATTTTCTAAAGAAGAAATATCACTCTTCAAGGAAGACATGTCGGAAGAAACTTTATTTTCCAAAGAAGAAATATCAGAAGAAACTTTATTTTCCAAAGAAGAAATATCGGAAGAAACTTTATTTAATGAAGAAATAATTGTAGCAGAAGAGTCGTCTACAAAAATATGATTTTCTGGATCTAAACCATCATTTTCCAATGCTTGCTTAAGTCGCTCCAACAACTCAGTCTTCCTTCCTGTTGTTTCCAATTCACGATCCTCCAGCTCTTGACGCAATTCTGTCACTTTCAAGTCACAAAGTTTTTTCGACATATTTATTTATTATTTTTTTTTTTACCTTATTTATTTACAATATCCCACTTCTGACACCAATGTAACGTTTATTTATTTTTACTAGTCTTTTTAATTTATTTTTAAACTATTTAAATCACTAACACTGTTTAATTTATATAACACAATTTATTTACAATACTTTAATTTATGTAAGACAATATTTACAATCGCATTTATCTAACAACATACTACTGACTAACTAACTAAAATATTCAAATCGGTCCTTAATATATAGGCAAGTATTGTTCCAGCATACTCCAGAACTCCAGTCTATTCTCGATCGTATCGAGTCTAGATGCTTCGCTCATCGGGCGCCGTATATTCTCGAAGACTCTCGTATCATCTGTTTCCTTCGCGTCTGGTCATAGCGCCAGGGGCGTACTCGCACAACAATACAATAATCATTTTTAATGTTCAATAATTTTTATATAATTTATTATGGTCGGAAAAGCTCTCAAATTATATTTACACTGAGGCTTGAAGTCATAAATTCGACCGATACATTTCCGAGTAACTCTTACGTCACAACGTGCAGCTGCTATTCTAAGCTTTTGGAGTTCGAGGAAACTAAACATTTCAAACACGCGATGTTTACGAGCATTCTAATTCGTGTTAATTTGACGTCACAGGCACAGGTGCACTTCTAAGGTTTTTCAGTTCATGGAAACTAAACATTTCAAACACGCGATGTTTACGAGCATTCTAATTCGTGTTAATTTGACGTCACAGGCACAGGTGTTATTCGTAGAAGAACTTTTTATACACTTTTGTAGGTATTTGAAAATCCTTTTATATATTTAACAGAAAAATATTTTACAAAAATTTATAATTTTTTCGTTTGTTTTATTTTACATTTAAAATTATATTTTCATTATTATTTATTTTTTTAATGGTGATTTTGATTATTTTTATGTAATGTGATTACTTTTTTATTATTTATTTTTGCTTTTAATTGACTTAACGATTTTGTTTTTGATTTAATCATCATAATACACATTCTTATTGAAATTAATATTTTCTTTAATGAATAAATTTTTTATGATAATAAAACTTCATCTCAATATATATATATATACATATATATATATATATATATATATATATATATATATATATATATATAATATATATATATTCAGTTTTCTTAGGAAATCGATTTGGCCATCCAAGAGCCTCACACATAAAGCATGGCTTCTTTAATAAATCACTCGAGTTTTTCTTCTGTTCGTTATATGTACGGTTGTTCTTCATAGTTCTGTTAAATAAGTCATCCATTTTTCTTAACTGAGTTAATCGTTTTTCAATAGTTGTTATTTCTTCTCGATCTAGTCTCTCTTTTACTTCTATCGGCAGTCCAACTACTATCATATTAATTCTCGAAAAAACAGTCATTCTAATTTCTGTTTCTAGACACAATTTTTCTTTAGTTAAAGCATAATCAACTAAAGAACCACTTAAATATTTAAAATTGTAGGTTTTTCTAATTTTAAACCAGCCTCTATCTGTAAATGCAGTAAGAAAAGATAATTTCCATTCCGTCCAATTTTACAATCCTATTTTCTTTAAATTAGCTTCATACCAATCTTTAGACGAACCACTTAAAAAAAATCGAAGGATTTCAATGGTTTGAATATCACTACCTACATTGTGTTTGTTACATTCTTTTTCAAATCTTTCTAACCAATCTGTCGGGTTTTGATTTTTGTCAAATTTATCTAAAATAAACTTTTTTCAACCTCGTATATATTCGTGTTGTTATTATGATTTAATTTATCTTCTAATTCCTTAATTTTATTAACGAGAAAAAAATTTTTTTGAGATTCTTCTCTAGAAATAATTAATTGATCTTCTAATGGAATATTTTTATAGCATAAGTTGCCATCTTCATCGAAATATTCTTTCATCAAATCTTCATCTATTCTTACTCCTATCTTTCGATATCCATTAATTTCTTTTATGGCAGATACGGCATTTTTTATAGAAGGTTTTTTAAGCAAAATTTTATGATTCTTCAAATTTTGATATTCAGTTGGTAAGTTACACCATACCAATTTATTTTCAGATAAACCAGCTATTTCATGATTATGTTCATTAGTTTTAATGATATGAACGAACAATTTACTATTATTATCATTTTTGACGTTCTGCATTGTCTTCAAAGATATGGTGTTATAACTCGGGGGAACTCAAGAAATATCTTAATAAAATGGGTATAAAATTAATTTTTACATGTATAGATTGCCCAGAATCTAATGGTTTAAACGAACGTTTAAATAAAACACTGGTAAATAGAATCAGGTGTAAGATAAACAGTGGCGATAAACGTGCTTGGTCTGTAATCGCTGAAGAATGTGTAAAAGATTATAATAGAACAGTTCATAGTTCTACAAAATTTGAACCTGCATATTTATTATTTGGAAAAAATTCTTCAATTTGCCCTATATCGACTGTTGATAAAGATGATATTACTTTAGATGAAGCCAGATACAAAGCTTTTCTTAATTCCATGAAAAATTTTGAAGAAAATAAAAGAAGGGTGGATAAAACACGAAAAGTTTATGATTTTAAAGTCGGAGATAAGATTTACATTGGGTACATTCAGGAGGTCCCAGCGGCTAGATCTAGCCACTCAGCATGCTGTGGCCGCTGTTAATAAGCGCCTTCGTTTCGCCTGAATGCGTGGCTCACTGACAGCGGAACAAAAGTCAACACATTTAAAAACATAACCCAATTTTTATTTTGATTTTTATATGTCTATTGTGTTCATGTACAAAACTACAATAATTATCTTCAATTATCAATTGGATAAATCTTATCCCAACAATCAACACCTTAGAATATAATTAAGATCAACACAAACCTACATAACCCAATTTCGATATGTCATTAATGTCAAAATCGCGATGCGCTTTTTAGAAAGCGACAAATTTCTACGCTGAGCAAAACAGTCAGCCGCTGTTGAATAGCTTTCAAGCAGCGCTACATTCAGAGAGACTCCTTACTAAGCGATCTCAGCCGCTGGGACCTCCTGAATGTACCCATTGAAAATGGAAATAAAACAAATCGAAAAAAAAACTGATAAAGTAAGAATTGGTCCTTTCAAAATTTTAAAAAAGATTTCATCCTCATTTTATGAAATTGATTGTGGTAAACGAAAAAGAGAATCGAATTACTTCCACAGTAGTAAGTTGTCACTTTTTTCTGAAAAAGTGACCCGGGATGGGGTGGTATAAATTTCAAATCAAAGGTTTGTATTATTTAGTTACCTTGGTTTTGAAATGTTGTTAATGACATTAGTTCCAGTTGTCATTTTATATTTTGACTGGGTTTAATTTATATAACTAATAACGCGTAATTTAATTATTCTTTACAGGTATGTTTAAGATTTTATATGTACTTAATAATTATAATAATTTATTGTTTATTCTTTACAGAATAATAAAATCAGTTATAAAACCAACTTAATATATATATATATATATATATTTATATATATATATATATATATATATATATATATATATATATATAATTAAATTTCTGTTATTTGCCGACTAATAGGTATTAAACCAGAATTTTTGGGGTAAACGGCAATGTTTTTTAAGAAAACTCTTTTACTTGTTTTCCAAGCTTTCGAAATACATTTATTTCATTTTCAAGGAATAAGTGCGAGTTAAAACAAAATTGGTGTTAACAACTTGGTAAATATAACATAAAAACTATTTTAACTTTAATTTGGAATTTAAAAATTTTTTTTAAGTCAAATTATTTATAAAACAAAATAACGTCATAAAATTAATAAACAACTTAATTGCTTACGATAAAATTTAATAATAAAAGAGTAGAAAATAATAGGTTATAATTTGATTTCTTCTTTTATAAAAAATGTGAATTTTGATCAAAATTTACTAAATATTTAATTGTTCTATGATAAAAATAAGGATATCTTCTTTTTTATAATTTTAAATTAAGCTTCTAAAATGTCATTTAAAAATCAAAAAATAAAAATGTCAAATAGATGTCATGATTTTTAGGTATTATTTAGATCTCAGAGTAATAAGTAAACATAGAGATGCCACAACAACACAATAACATACAGTTTGTAGTCAATTGCAATGAACCTATAATTGAGAGAGATGGAAAATTTAGTGGTGTAGGTAAACACAGCCGTACAGTGGCGTGTAATTGGTTAGAGTTCACCGTAATACCTATATAAATGTTAGTTAAATAATTTAATACGCATATTTTGGTAAGGAATTTATATCTACACATATGGCATGGCACTATACTTCTAACATATTTTTATCGGAAGGAAATCTAAAACGATATTATATGTATTTCATTATTAATTTGATTTTCTTAATTGTAATAAATTTTAATTGAAATTGCTAATTGTACGCCAATGTAGTGAATAACTTACTGGTGATAGGTTAGATTATCATTTTGCGAAGTACCACATATTATACACGCTTTTCGGAGTTTCACCATTTTCAATATTGAAAATAAATAAAAACACTTTATAAAGTTCACTTAAATACACAAAAATTCAAGAAAAATCGAACAAATTGCTAATCACCTCTAAACAATTACAAACAAAGGCACTGATGCCAAATTTTCGGTGTTGGTATTTGATACAATTGGTCTAGAGCTTTTTTATCAGTATTATAGAAAGGTAAGAAAGTGAATATTAAAATGTATTAAAGAATATTTTCTCTTACTAAAAATCTTCTCTTAAAAGTAAAATAAAATTGTAGTTGTAAATTATATTATTACGTTTTTGTTTCCTACTTTGTACTTACAAAACACAACGTCTGGCAATGCTCTGCTTGTAAACAAATCTGTCTTGACGACAAGTAGTAGGGAATATGCCTACTCTATGTTTACTTATTACTCTGAGATTTAGATCTTTATTTGTATGTTTATATAAAGATAGCAGATAATAATAAATGTCACTCAAGTTTTTATGGTCACTTTTTTTTTAAAGATAAAAAACACAAAATGTCATGTGGAATTTCAATGTTTGTTAAATTTTTAATCCATTTGGGATTTGTACTAAGTTTTAATTAAAATTCATCATCTATTAATTTATTAAATTTTTTAATATTATTTCTTTTGGTTAAATAAAAAATTTTATTAAATGTTTTTTTCTGAAAGAATTCATAGTTTTTAAATACAAAATTTGATTGATTGATTGATTGAATAATGTTGTTTTTTAAATTTTCTAAATTCTTTTCTAACGATAAAATAGTTTTTTGATTACAAGATATTTCAATATTAATAATCTTAGATCCTAACCTTAGGAAAAAACTTGTGTTTTTCTTGATGGAAATATTTTGACGATGTAAAAGATCTATTATAGGTACTATAGAATTGTCAACATGTTTTGGAATAACACCTTCTCTTCTACATCTCAATAAAAAACATCTTCGATTGAGTTTTTTAGCAAGTTTATTCTTAGCCTTGGACCAATCTTTAAAATATTGAACAGTATATTTACCATAACGTTCTTCAATGTCTTGATAAAACCCCATGATCAGTAATTTAATTAAATTTCTTTTATTTGCCGACTAATAGGTATTAAACCAGAATTTTTGGGGTAAACGGCAATGTTTTTTAAAAAAACTCTTTTACTTGTTTTCCAAGCTTTCGAAATACATTTATTTCATTTTCAAGGAATAAGTGCGAGTTAAAACAAAATTGGTGTTAACAACTTGGTAAATATAACATAAAAAAACTATTTTAACTTTAATTTGGAATTTAAAAAAATTTTTTAAGTCAAATTATTTATAAAACAGAATAACGTCATAAAATTAATAAACAACTTAATTGCTTACGATAAAATTTAATAATAAAAGAGAAGAAAATAATAGGTTATAATTTGATTTCTTCTTTTTTAAAAATGTGAATTTTGATTAAAATTTACTAAATATTTAATTGTTCTATGATAAAAAATAAGGATATCTTATTCTTTTTTATAATTTTGAATTAAGCTTCTAAAATGTAATTTAAAAATCAAAAAATAAAAATGTGAAATAGATGTCATGAATTTTAGGTATTATTTAGATCTTTATTTGTATGTTTATCCAAAGATAGCAAAATCAACTAATATTATCACAAATCATATTAACCAAAATTCTAATAGTAAGTTTTTTCGTAATTTATACTATAAAACTAAAAAAATTTTAAAGAATCACTCAAATATTATCGTTACTAACAGTGATAAAGGAAATTGTACTGTAGTTATGTTTAAAGACAATTATATTGAATTATCACTGGACATTCTTGATAACAGTTCATCTTATGTAAAATTAAAAAAAGATCCAACAATTACAATTCAAAATAAATGTAATTCTATTATAAAAAAACTTTACAATAAAAAACAAATTGATAAAACTACGAAACAAAAATTGATTTGCTATAATGGAATTCCAGCCAAGTTTTATGGTCTTCCTAAAATTCATAAACCAGTATTATCAATTAGACCTATTGTAGCTTCATTAAACACTCCTACTAATTTACTTGGTTCATATATTACTGAAATATTAACAAAAGCATATGATTATAATACAGAATACTACATTAAAGATTCTTATGATGTTTTTAAAAAATTTAATAAATTTCAGTTACCAAAAAATTATATTATTTGTAGTTTGGATGTCGTTTCTTTGTTTAGTAATGTTTATTTAGAATTTGCTTTAAGAGCAATAGATAAAAAATGGAGTGATATTAGCCAGCATTGTTCAATTTCCAAAAAATACTTTGAAGAAATTTTAATTTTTTTATTTGAAAATACATATTTTTCATTTAACAATCAATTATATAAACAAACATTCGGTACTCCAATGGGAGCTTCCATCTCTCCAATTATTTCTTGATATGTAATGGATAATTTATTAGATACTGTTATTCCCGTATTACCTTTTAATTTAATTTTTGTTAAAAAATATGTGGATGACATTATTTTGGCATTACCTAAAGATGGTTAAACGAACTTCTTTTCATATTTAATTCTTATGATCCTCACATTCAGTTTACATTAGAAAAAGAGGACGAAGAACATAGTGTACCATTTTTAGACACAAAATTTATTAGAAAAGATAACACTATAACTATAGATTGGTACAGAAAACCAATAAATTCTGGTAGAATAATGAATTTTGGGTCATATCATAAATTTTCGACTAAAATTAATTTAATAATGCAAATGAAAAAAAGAATAACATTGATTTCGGATCCTATTTTTCACAATAAAAATTTTAAAATTTTACATGAAATGTTTTTAGAAAATGGTTATCCTAATAAATTAATTAAAAATGTATTAAATAATTATTCTAACAATTTAAATACATATGATCGTAATAATAATAAAGAGTCAGAAATCCAAACTAACAATACAAAATTATATATATCTTTACCATATATTAAAGAAATTTCATCTAAATTAAGTAGAGTTTTTAAACCATTAAATAATATCAAAATTACCAGTAGAACATGTCTTACCATAAAAAACATTTTCAATAAAGTAAAAGATACAACTCCAATTTTAGAGTTATCTAATGTAGTATATTGTATTCCTTGTTCTGTTTGCGACCAAAAATACATAGGTCAAACTGGCCAAAGATTAAAACAACGTTTATCATTACATAAGAGTGATAAAAGGTTACATCCTGAAAGATGTGAATTGGCTAAACATTCCATAAATAATGACCATCTTATTGATTATGCTTCTGTTAATATTTTAGATATACAATTTAACACTAAAAAAAGACTTTTTTTGGAAATAGCATCTATATCACAAGACAATGATATTATGAATCATAGATTAGAAAGAAGTTTATAGATAGCCGACTCTAACGGTTTTTTAAAAACGTGTTTACAGCGCCGCTCGTGACCTGAGCACTAACTATATAATTGTATTTTTATTGTATTGGTTAATTTAAAATATTTGTATTAAAATATTTTAAAAATATTCTGATAAATATAATAAATATATTTTTCAAAATATTTTTAAAGTATTTTAATATTGTTAACAATTTGGTATGACATATAGAAATAAAAATAAAATAAGTAATAATTCTTTATTTTTGCAAAATAATTTTATTACAATTAGGTTTCAAATTTATTTTTCTTGTTTCCCCAATTATTTTTAAAATGGATCTATTGCATTCTGGTGTCCTGGGAGTAGCTTCTATTGTTAGAGGATCATCAGAACAATGAGAGATGCTGGTTTCTGAAAAAGAAATATTAAATATTATAAAACTGAGTTGTCAATATAAAACTTATAATTAGAAATTGAGAATAAAATTGTACATTAACCTATAATAGTAAGATATTTCAACTTCACTATTTGTAGGCTCTTGTTATTTAAAAAAGTTTTTGCTTTAATTCACAATCAAAATTTTAAAATCATTCTCTTACCTGGAAGTTTTAGAGTAGGCACAGCATCTAATTATAAATCGGTAACATTTCTATTCTGTGAGAAAAAGCAGTCTTGTAAAGTGGTCAATCCAGATTTTAAATTTATAACGGTCATTTGCAGTTACATTAACCAAATCTGGTCTATAAAGCATCACACCATTTTCTTCGGATCTACAAATATAATGTAACATAGAAATAATATAATATGTATCATATACTAATAAATAGGTATACGCTGAAGCTTTAAAAAACCAAGTTCTTACCTGTGGATCCTTTGGTAAACAATGCACTTTTTTATAGTTATTTTTACAAAGGCAACCCGTAACAGAACACATAAAAACCATATTCTAAGAAATAACTGCAAAAACTCTAACTGGAAAATATAAATACTAAGGAGGAAATATAACTATTAACGAGAAAGTACAATAATTACTAAGAAAATACAATACTATCTATCACACAAGTAAAAAAGCTCTAGCTGGAAAATATATCTACTAACGAGAAAATACAATACTAACTGTCAAACAATATTGTTGACAACATTTAAATTCAGAATTGTTATGTCATTAACGGATTTCCTGTTGATTGTGATTTTATTTTCGATAGTGGCGACTTCCGTGACCTGAGCATTAACTACCAAACGTGGACCTGTAATTTGAGAAGAGTGCCCAGGGCATGTTATGAATAAAAAAAGTGACCATAAAAACTTGAGTGACATTTATTATTATCTGCTATCTTTGGATAAACATACAAATAAAGATCTAAATAATACCTAAAATTCATGACATCTATTTGACATTTTTATTTTTTGATTTTTAAATGACATTTTAGAAGCTTAATTCAAAATTATAAAAAAGAATAAGATATCCTTATTTTTTATCATAGAACAATTAAATATTCAGTAAATTTTAATTAAAATCACATTTTTTTTTAAAAGAAGAAATCAAATTATAACCTATTATGTTCTACTCTTTTATTATTAAATTTTATCGTAAGCAATTAAGTTGTTTATTAATTTTATGACGTCATTTTGTTTTATAAATAATTTGACTTAAAAAAATTATTTTAAATTCCAAATTAAAGTTAAAATAGTTTTTTTATGTTATATTTACCAAGTTGTTAACACCAATTTTGTTTTAACTCGTACTTATTCCTTGAAAATGAAATAAATGTATTTCGAAAGTTTGGAAAACAAGTAAAAAGTTTTCTTAAAAAACATTGCCGTTTACCCCAAAAATTCTGGTTTAATATATATATATATATATACGTCTTGAGGTCACTTCGAAGTAAGTATTAGTATAAATATACATGTATAAAGTTCCTCAAAGTAGCCACTTCAGACCAATTTAATGATATACTTATACCGGTATAAAGTTCTCCGAAATACACATTAGGGGAAAATTTATCTAGCATATACAGTACATTTTGGGTTAAAAATTTGTATTTATATACTACTTTAAAACAACCAGTATAAGCAAATATTACAGTTTGCCTAATGGATACTATGAGCAAAACTGTATATTTATACAGTTATTATGAACTATGATATACTGTTTAGTACTTTTGCTTAGAGCATGGCCCTTATTCTTTATTTGTTGAGAATAGAATTGGAAATAAACGTAAATACAGGCTAAGAACATTGAACAAATAAACTTTTGAACCAATCTTCCACGTTTATTTTAAAAAAATAGCTTTTTTAATTGCAATTACAGCTGTTTCGATAATCTTTCATAGTCAGATTAATTTATTGAAGCCTCATTTTATTTTTCAAGGTAGCAAACTGATATTAGGGTTAGTACAATAAATTTAAGTAAATACAGGCTTTTTATATCAGTTTCTCTCACAATTTCGACAGCCACAAAATAAAGAACAATGTATAAATTAAAACTTACTTAATACATAAACTGAGTCATAATCCCTAAAATTGGTACTGCGAAACTCAAATACAAGTGTTTATAAGAACTTTATATGTTTGCGTTTAAATTATGTTCGTCCCGTAAATTTTAATACTGTTTACGTAGAACGGCTAGTGAAATTTAAGTTTTTTTTAATAATGTTTTAGTCGAAAAAGACAGCTCGTCTATTGTCTTTTAAATAACAAAGATTTGCATGTACCTTTAGCTTCTTCGTCACCATAGTAATCGTAACAACGTGATAAAAATCTTTAAATCTGTACCCATCCATATTACCTATTTATTGCTTCAAAATCAGAATTATTTTAAGTAAACAGCTGGTTGCGTGCATGCTCATATGACAATCCTGGGTGCCGATTCTCCGGCTTCGTAGAAGCGATCAAAGTGTCGGCGATTCTCCCTCCCTGATTTTCTGGGGAAGGTCCCTGGAGCTATTCTTGAATGGTGCGAATCAACCTCAATCGAGACTCCCCGTAGAATAAATATTGACGATGTTGCCAGTGTTATTTGGAGCTTCAAAATAAGAAAAGAAGAATAATAATGTTTACAACCACTAATTAGTTGCGCAGTAACCGCAATGCGTCGTTATTTGTTTTGCTTATGATTTCTTTTCTTTTGATAATTGGGTTATGGATTAATAATTTGTTGTGGATACCTAGTTTACTACCTAGTTTAAGATATAAAACTCAGGCAAGTATAGATATATAATGTTGTTCTTTGCGAATAATTAAGCTTTTTTAAAATATTTATCTTTCACTACTTTTAAATTGAAAATACCCTGTGCATTTTTGAATAGGTACTCTTGCCCTTTAACCTAAATTATATGTATCAAAAAATTTACCTTCTTTATTCTTTTAGCATGGAGAAACATTAGTTTTGTTGGGTAAACAACAAATTTGGTTCAACTATTTCCAAAATATAGAAAGTTGAAAATAGTATTTTGTTACTTTCAGAGGCTGTAGAACCAAATCCATTTTTTAAAATCAAATGCAAATATTAATAAGAATATTTTATAGTTCCTTTTTTGTAAATTTAATATATTTACCTAGTCACCATTATTAATTTATAAAGTATTTTGTTTTTTTTTGTTTGTAGAGTTTATATTTCTTAGTTATTTAATAAATTTGTATACATTTGTGTTGTTTATTTTATTTTTGTGTGCCTAACCCAAAGTGCTTTGTTAAATTAGTTAGAAATAAAAAAATTGTTTTGGTCCATAAAACATTTATTGATTATATAAAATGGGTTTAAATAATATTTTGTTGTATCATTCGTGCTCTTTGTAAATCTTCATTGGCTGTATTTTCTTGAATATCTGGTTTATCATTCCATCAATTCCATAACAACACTAACACGCATTTACATTAAATTAATGCTTACCGAAACATTTTAATAAACTGTGTCTCTTAGTTCTTGAAAAGCTTGCTCCCTTACATGGTATTGCCTTCTTGGTTGATTATTTAAATCTTCAAGAACCTCCAAATCTCTTATTACTTCATGAACTAGTAAATATTCATCTATATCTTCCATTTTATAAATTAATCCAATCCACGAACTTAAGTTCGTGATCCAATCTCTAATTGAATTTAAAAAAAGTAACTTTAAAACTTAAAAAAGGCAAAATCTTCCAAACAAACGAAAATACTTGTATAAAACAAAAAATTATACCAAACACTGACCTAACCTAACCAAAAACAACAATTTTCAAAGACGAAAGACAGTAAACAGCTGACTGTTCTCTTAACTTTCGTTCGTTCTACTGCTTCAAAGGGAGAGAACGATGTTCTATTAAAAATACAGGGAGGGAGCTCATCCTTTTTGTCGAGAATAAGGCACCATCAAGTTTTAATAGAACCACGCCCATCTTTCTCTCGGGGAGCGCTGTTCCCTGGCCCGAGAATTCGCACCCTGGAGAAATAAAATTATCTCAATTTTATATTAATTTACGTTTGTGAATAACGTAAAAAATGGTATTTCCGTGATTATTACGGTTTATTATGTAGGTATGCTTTACGTCTACATTAATTATAAATACGGATTGTTTACCTACACATAAAAATTTAAGCTTATTAATTAATAATCAGAGGGTTGGTAATTCGTAATTTTTATTAAAAAAATGTTGGTGCATTATTTCAATCTAAACTTTTACTCGAGAGGTTTTTCTTATTATATAATATATCATAACCATAACCCCATATTTTAAAGACCTGGGTTAAAATGTCTCTAAAGCAACGGCAAATTAAATTGCTTAAATTTTTGTATACCTACGTAAATGATGAGGATTTCGGTTCATTACATTATTTGATTTAATCCACACTTTTATATATTTATTTTTCTTTATTATAAAAGGTTCTCGATTGAGATACAGAGCGTAGGTTAGAATGTAAAGTTTAAGTTCTTTAGTATTATGGTATTATTACTGTTATAACGAAGCCAACAAAAAAAGAAGGGTCTATTTTTAATCTTTCGATGACATAACATATGTATGCCTCGAGCATATACAGTATGGTGCAAATGAAAGAAATAAATTGGTTATTTTCTAAACCGGCGACTTTGATGAAAAATCGTGTAACAGGTCAATGTTTAGTTTTAAACAGGTTATTCGTAAATATACTTTTTTATTTTTGCCTAGTAAGCCATATCAATATGTCTGATTTATAGATGTTTGTATTTGTTTAAAAAAATTAATAAATTTTTATTATTACAATAAATATGTATGTATTATTCATAAAATGTAACGAAATCTAAATTAAGTGTTTAAATTGTTTACCTTCAGTTAAAACACTATTAGAAATACGCAAACTCTTCTCTAACCTCTATAACTTCCGGAGTCATTTGTGCAACCTTAATACAGATATTTTCTTTGTGTTCATATTTTGTGGTCTATTTTGGTACACTTTACTTTTAACGTAGGTATCCATAAAAAAATCAAGAGGAGTCAAATCAGGTGACCTATGGTCCAATAATCCTATTAACTCTTTATTATTCATGAACTTTCTTTGGGTACGATATTAAATTTGGATTTTTCGTAGCCCAGTACCGATAAGTTTGACGATTGACATGACCGTTTGGTGGAAATGTACCTTGTAGGGATCATTCAGCTTTATATTCATAGATACAAAGACTTTTTGAATACGTATACTACATTAATACTATTGTATAAATAGAAGTAGTACGTAGTAGATCAATCCTTATGGGAGAATATTTTGAAGCTCGATATGCCCGAAATGTGGGTGTTTTCGATCCAGTTTAACAATTGTGGTGAAAGATACATATGATTTGTATTGTAAAGCATGTACAAATAAAAAACTGCATATATAAATTAGTTATAAACAATTAAAACAATGCGTTAGTTTGAGTTAAAATTGTGCGTTTCCACTTAAGCAGTTTAAAAATATTGCCACACTTAACTATTAAAAACCTTTCTCTCTACCTACTATCGCCTAAAAACTACAATAAGGATTGGTAAATGAGTTGTAGAATGAGATTACTTGATTTTATAAGATTACTTTCAATGTTATATAAAAAAAAATTGTTACTTCTGGAAACTTGAATCAGAATTTTAGTAGTCATCATAGGATGAAAAACCTGTAGAGTAGAGAAAATGGTTTTGTAAATTCAATATTATTATTTAAAAACTGGTTTATGGTTAATTTTTGCAAGTTTATATCTACAAATAGAAACATCATTATTATTTTTTTCTGTAACATAGCCAGACTTGAGTTTTTTACTTTTTGGGAGACTTTTTTAATATTGTTTTGAATTAGTAACCTTGTCTATTTATACAATGATAAAACTTGACAGAAAGTTAATTAAGTTTGAGTGTCCAAGTATCAATGTTGATATTAATGCGGTAACTAGATTTTTAAAAAAGGTCAAAAGTAGGTAGATAAGACATTACATTAACAGTGACAGTGACATTAACAGTTACAAAATTAATTTTTGGGTTTCAATAAATACCTACATCATACCTACCAATAATATTTAAACGTTTTATTACGATATCTGCTAAAATTTCATCAATAATATTACTGTATATAATTAATTTTTTGAATAAAAACTAACTTTACAAAACCATAACGAAATAAACAATATATGTACCGTATATTACTTTTACTACGCCTATGCTAGCAAACCTAACCCATGGAAATACTTTTTGCATACGTTTTTATTGTTTCTTTATCACAAGGAATGTTGTCAAGTAGTCTACATGAAAGGGTGGGAAAGGTGAAGTTCGGATTTAAGATTCTTTTAAACAAATAGGAAAATTTATTCTGAGTGCAAATAAAAGGTGGACCATATTACGACAGCTTATTTTAGTTCAAAGTTCCTTAACAGTTTGCGCATGCATCGTTGTTGGATTGTTTTTTAAGGAGTACTTATTTGAACGTTTGTTTGTTTTTATTAGGTTTGTTCCAACACATAGCCATTACTTCATCGAGTTTTTACACGTTGAATAATATTGGATTATATTATTATTTATTACCATTGCAGCATTTATAATAAATTAGATAAAACTAAAAATAAACATACTTGCTCACTACTATACCTATACCTAATAATTATCAAACGAAGTATCAAACAAATTATTTGCCCTATTTGCCTGAAATTTCGTTCCAATTGATTTCCATAGCTCACATTTTATATCACGGTTGTGGTAGGCTTTCACCCTCTGGTTCCACATACGAGTTTCATCTCTAACAAGTTGTATTAACAACTCCCTGTCTATTTTTTCCGTCATTTTTAAACAATTTTTAAAATGTTCAACTTAACTTTTTAATTCCTTCACCAACAAACATAATTGATCGGCCGTCGGATCGGATAGTGTCGGAGGCCGTCGAGACTCGAGAAATCGGGAGCTTCGTTACAATTGTAGGCACTTGTTTGTTTTTCTTTCGACGTCGTCCGACTATCGGACAACGTAGAGTCGGATCGGATCGGGAGAAATACGAATCTAATGTAGGTGCGGCCTAATTGTTTTGTTCCAACCCGATTTGGTATCGTTGTGGAACCGGTTCAAGGACGATTATTTCGGTTCTTGACTGAAAGCAGGTATCAAGGGGACTTGTGCAGTATATACATACAATATTCAATTTATAGGTACCTACACTTGAAACGCTGAAAGATTATTGTATGTAAGCATACGAATAGGATAGAGAAGACAACAGTTTATAGTTTAATATTATCGTTTGATATTTATAGAAAAGGACAGCACATAGAAAAGGTGCGCATCAGGACGTGCTATTGTTCATATGAGATTTAACACACGTATCCTGATGGTCAGTTGCGTACAAAATCACAATTGAATACACCTTTGTACTTTTACTATTTTTTAAAGCATGATGGCGAAAACCGAGTTACGGATAGATACAGAAATTCTTATAAATCTTATAGAAGAAAAAGTTTTATTTGGGACAGCTCAAATGAGCATTACAAAGATCGAGACAAGAAAAATAAGGCTCTAATAATCGTTTAATGCACAAAGCGGCAACAGCGCGTCGTTCCGCGCGCTTCCGATACATATTTCAAACTGTTTCATACGCAACATGTGAATAAAGGCATCCGTTTTGCGGATCATGACTGATCATCAGAACTGACCATCAGTCCCATGTGTAACGGCTCTAAGTTATTTTTACTAAATGTGAACAAAAACATTGAAATTCATATTTTTTAGTTTGTACCTACTTTTTTACATTAACTTAAAAATATATATTTTAGATCTTAATATTTTTATTAGAATACTTATGTATTGTTAAAACGAAAATAGAATGTCAATCCGTACCTATATTAAAATTTAGGTCCGATAGGTAGGTAAGTTACATACTGTGCATAGCGCACTGCACACTACGGGTACGTTATAGAGGTGGGTGTTTTAGTAGCAATCTGTTTATTTGAAACAGTTTCTTTCATTAAACAGATATAGAACTTGAATATGGAAAAGAAGGAGGAGAGAATACGAAATAACGAAAACACAGAACGATCATTGCCGAATCAACCCATAACCCATTATTTAACTTTGTATTATTTAAATAACAGTTCCCTGCAACAACACTACGGAAAGAGGT
Organism: Ophraella communa; assembly: GCA_035357415.1. Lineage (NCBI taxonomy): Eukaryota > Metazoa > Arthropoda > Insecta > Coleoptera > Chrysomelidae > Ophraella > Ophraella communa. Next base: position 49,374,566 of record CM068979.1, on the reverse strand, counting down.
GGAAAGGGATACGACCGGGCGGATTGTTTAACCGTATACCTAGTAGCAGACGTAACACACTGAGAGTAGTGAAAGAAACAGTTATTAAATGAAATAGTTATAAACTACTTACTGTAAATAAACAAACTTCTTGCAATTCCTTTAAAGCATTCTGATTCTGAATGAACTGTATAGATAAAAAAAAAATTTAAATGTTCCAAAGATGCTAAATTCAGTACATCATATAGGTAAGCGAAATGGAGGTCGAATTTATCACTCAACGACAAAACATTTATATGATATACAACACTCTCTTATTTTATATCCTCTTTGTTCAGTACTATGGAGGGTTATATTATAGTATAATAAAATGTTTATTTTCTAGATTTTTTCTTAAGTGGGTCGTAGAAAAAATATTCTGTCTGACTCGTGTGTATTACCCATATCCACACTAGTATTAATTATGTCTTATTTTATGTATTATATTTTTTGTATGTATCAGATTTAATACGCTATGAAAATAACATATTCTAAGTACCTACCTATCGTTTATTTTTTATATAATGTATAAACAATACAGGGTGCGGCAGATGAACGGTCAATTAGAGATATCTCGAGAACTAAAGGTATCTGAAATATGAAAATTGGCATGAAGGGGTTTTGAATAATGAGCTATTCAATGAAAATATTGCCGTCACCATTCTACTTCCGGTTATACCGGAAGTCGCACATAACTTTGTTATTTTTAATGGAAGACCCTGTATATTTTTAAATTTTAGGAATATTTACGTTATTCTGAACATTTTTTGTTGATATTTCCCTATACCTATCTTGAACCGTTTTTGAATTGTAATGTTTTTTATATGAAAATGACACTTTTTTACCATGTACATAAAATTCAATATCCTCTAATGTAATTTAAATAAAAGTTTAAATTTCTCAGGAACTATTTACCACATACCGCTTTATCGTTTACACTGTCAAGTTACCTTTTTTATTATACAGGGTGCTGTCAAAATTGGAATAAAAACGGAATCCACAATCTTCGCGTAATTCCTTTTTTCAAATGGGACACCCTGTATGTGATTATTTATTTTAGAAGAATACGCTGTCCACTATCGATATGTATTACTATTCCCTATACCTATCTCCTGCAGTTTTCAAATAAATCAGCTTTATACATTTTTGTCACAAAAAATTAATTTTCTTATAGGCTATGTGGTAATAATTTATTGAGTTAAACATTGAACAATTATACAAATACTATCAAAGATAATAAGGCACTAGCTCGTTAATGCAACAAATGTTCAAAGTGTTGCCCATCAACTTCCAAACATTTATGGACTCTTTTAAGCAGATTCTCATTAGTAGCTCTTGATAGTGATTCTCCATCTATTTCGTTAAAAACGTGAAGGACTTTGCTTATCATATTTTCCTTAGTAGTGACAGGTTCAGAGAATACCTTATTTTTAACATATCCCCAAATATAGTAATCTAATGGTGACAATTGTGGGGATCTTGGTGGCCAGAGAAACGGACCTTTGTTAGCTATCCATCTATCATTGAATATTCCATCAAGCAATGTGCCTACTCCTCGAAGATTGTGAGCCGGTGCACCATCTTGTTGAAACCAAGCTTCGTTAGCCTCATTATTAGGTAAAGCGTGCATTGCTGGTACAATTACTTGCCGTAAGATGTTGCAGTAACACTCTCCGTTTAAATTTTCGTCATAAATCATGAGAGCGAATATCTTATTATTTTTTACAGCACAAAAAACATTAAACGAAAAGGATACTTGAAATTTACTATCCCATGTGACTTGAGGATTTTCGTCACTCCAGAAGTAACTGTTATGGCGGTTAAACAAACCATTTTTAGTAAACTTCGATTCATCACACCAAATAATTTTTTTTGTAAAATCTTCATCTTCTTGGCATTTCATTAAAATCCATTCACAAAATTCTACACGTCTTACATAATCTCCAGGATGTAAATGCTGAGCTAGTGTATACGAATAAGGGGTCCAATGATGTTTTTTTAAAATTCTGTGAATTGCTCTAGTCGACACCTCTAACAGTTTCTCACATTCCCTTAAGGATGAATTTGGATGAGCTGCAAAATATCCCAGGATGTCTATTTGTAAATCCTCATTATCGACATGGGTCTTGGGCTTATTTGTTTTACTTTTAAACTGACCAAACTGGGAACAGTTGTGTAGCAAACGTTTAACAGTTTTATGATTTGGTCGAGGCTTTTCAGGATATCTCTCAGCAAACACACGGCAAGTTCTGGATACTATTCTGTTATACTCACCGTGAATCATAATTAAATTTAAAAATCATCATTTGTATATCCTAAATGTGCCATTATTATTAGGTTAAGGAAATTAAAGGCAAACTATTATTACACCTTTCACACAACGGCATACAACAAGGTGACTATTAAACAATAACAATAACTGACATGTGTCAGAATATTCCATAGGCGACTTGATAAATTAATTTTTTGTGACAAAAATGTATAAAGCTGATTTATTTGAAAACTGCAGGAGATAGGTATAGGGAATAGTAATACATATCGATAGTGGACAGCGTATTCTTCTAAAATAAATAATCACATACAGGGTGTCCCATTTGAAAAAAAGGAATTACGCGAAGATTGTGGATTCCGTTTTTATTCCAATTTTGACAGCACCCTGTATAATAAAAAAGGTAACTTGACAGTGTAAACGATAAAGCGGTATGTGGTAAATAGTTCCTGAGAAATTTAAACTTTTATTCAAATTACATTAGAGGATATTGAATTTTATGTACATGGTAAAAAAGTGTCATTTTCATATAAAAAACATTACAATTCAAAAACGGTTCAAGATAGGTATAGGGAAATATCAACAAAAAATGTTCAGAATAACGTAAATATTCCTAAAATTTAAAAATATACAGGGTCTTCCATTAAAAATAACAAAGTTATGTGCGACTTCCGGTATAACCGGAAGTAGAATGGTGACGGCAATATTTTCATTGAATAGCTCATTATTCAAAACCCCTTCATGCCAATTTTCATATTTCAGATACCTTTAGTTCTCGAGATATCTCTAATTGACCGTTCATCTGCCGCACCCTGTATATTACACTTCAGATAACAGATAGGTAAGTCATTAACTTTTTTACCAAGTACCTAAATTACACATCTTTAGGTTATAGCTTTTTGTATGACAATATGCGGTATTTTAGTATTTCCACCCAAGACATCATATTTTAATAATTTACTTTTACATATTTACGCAAAAGGAACAATTACAAAAATTATTTACAGTTCAAAGTTCTAAACTCGTCTCTCGTCTCGGTACACATACATACATACCGGCGGCACGCACTTTTACCCCACACATCCCCCGAACTAGTTATCCGACGGGAAGAATTCTAGTCGGCCAGACCACAGCTGCTTAAACATATAGTGCATAACACAGCTTATTATTTTAAGTGAATTTTGTTAACCAGTGAGAACAATATGGGATTAAATAAAACTTTATTTTTTAAATAGGTATTTCATTTAAATGATGGTGTAGGTGACTACAGTTTTCAATTGATCAGCCTAATAAACCTTATTACATATTAAACAACTAACATTGGGTGTAGGTATTCATATAGAAAATCACAAACAAGTTTTCTATATATCGATATTACAAGAAATTGAAATATAATTTCAATTTCAAACCACGTGACAAATCAATAAGAATAGGGTAAACTACTTGACTGGTTAATAACATTAAACAAAGAACTTTTTAACAAAACTTCCACGTTTATTTCTTTGTTTAATATTTTTAATATGATGGACTTTCACAGAGTGAGGGTTAGTTAGTATTATTAAATTGGCTGGTGTTTTATGTTAATAAGTTATTTAAATTTTGAGTTTGGAGTGATTGTCCGTTAAATGCCTACATGATTATTGTAACGAGAGTGTTTTCTCCCTTACCCCCGACTCCTCTGTGACGTGCGGTGGTTCGCCATTTGTCTTATGTGTAGTGCCGACTCCAGAACGGCAGGTATATATATTACAAATATTACACAAATATTTTTTTAGTTTGTTTAAAAATATATTGTTCTTTGACTTTTTTTAGTGCATGAGTGTGATTCCGGGGAGCAGCATTGTTAGTTTCTATTGCACATATTTTAGAAAGACGCAGACGGATTATGTAACGCAACTATAACGTCGGTTTGTGACCGAATTGTATATAATATTAAAAATATCTATTAAATGAAATACAGTATTCCCTTACTGAACTACAACTGAAGACAGGCACGTTCCAAAGATACTAAAAAAAGCAGAGAGATAGGTATAATAAGTAGGGAAGTTTAAACCACGAAAATTTGAATCAGTCGGTGCGAGAGATATAACGTTATAAACCGAAGGTTAAACAAGTCATAAACGGGAACATAAATATTACGTAGTATAGTTCCAAAATTGTTTTAATAGTTTTTGTAGCCCAGTATAAATGGATGTTTACCCTTTAGAAAAAAGTATTTTTATTGTTGGAATATCGACAATAGGAGTACCTAAATTTAATTATTATCTAATAAAAAAATTAGTGGATTATTGCAATTATTAAAAAATTACAAAAAACTTCTTTTTCTATTGACTGTTCAAAGAATATACATAGAACAAACTTAGATCATTGACTAGTCTATTTTTAAAATATTCAAATGTTTTGGGTTCTAGGGTAGATGCAACGTTGTCAGCGTATATATACCTATGTAGTATTTTAATAAAAGTTTCCGAAGCTAGCGTGTACAGAATAGTTAAAACACGCGATGAAACAAATAATAATAATTTTGTTTCGATTGCGGTCATACTATTGTGAGTTAAATCCAATAGAACTTGAGATCAAATAAAAAATGAAGTAGCAAGGAACAATTGTTTCTTTTAAATTAAATTATGTAAAAAATCTATTTCATAATGCCGTTAACAATGTGACCTCACAGTAGTGGATAACATAAAATGTACCCAGCATGTAGTGCAGGAAGAACAGAATATGTGGAACCTTGATAACTTTATTGAATCCGTAGTTGTGGATCTAGGCGAAAATACAAATACTACTGATGAATCTTAAGATGATATAGACATAATGTTAGTTTTAATTTGTACATATTTATTATCTTCTATGTAAATAAATATTAAGTTGAACCACCTATTACTAATACTCTTTCCTACCAAGAATTGTTTAAGCAATTTAGTTTACCTGTGCTAAAAGTTACTAGACGACCCTTTGTCTATTAAATTTAATATTTCAATCAGTCATAAGTTTGTTTATTCAAATAAAGACATTTAACAAGGATTAGTTTTCTTTATCTTTCATAGTAGTAATAATATTTATATAAAAATAATAAAGGTGAGAAATCAATATATGCTATACAAGCCCAACAAAAAAAACGTTCAACGTTTATTTACTGAATAGGAAACACATATAACTAAGTACTTCGGTGTATGCCGACTGTAAACGAATCGCCGAACTTCCTCATCCAATATGCAAAAAAAATCTGGTTGATACCAAATAATGTCAACAACATCAGACTTACCTAATATTTCACATTTGTAATGTATCAAATAAACCGATCTTTTCTATTTTACTTATATACTAATTATTAAAAATTACGTAACTGTTTAAATAAGATACTACATATTCACAAATTTATACTACTAAACATTTACCTACATCAATTTCATAATGTATTTTTTTCGTAGTATTTTTTATCTAACTTTTATAAATTGCTTATTTTACTAGAATATCAGGGCATTTCAAGCATATATGCAAGAAAGAAAACACATTTTCTATTAAATTTTCATATCACTAAAATTAAGGTGGGCATTTTGGGAACTTCTTCAAAGTGCCAGAATTACTAAAGTGGACATTATGAGGTATTACTTTAAAATGACCTTTAGAAGAAATAATCATACCCTTAATAGGCAAATTGAGGAGCTTCCCCATAATGACCGCTTAGAGAATCCTGTCAATTACTCAAAATGCGCATTACGTCAATTGGGCATTTTGCAGTCTTCCTCAAAATAACCGCAATATGTCCAAAAATATCCTCAAAATAACCGCGAGATCTATATATATTGTAATGGATCATTATTACTAATAAAAACAAAACTTACCTTTTAAGCATCCATCATAGCCATTACACTAATGGATTAATAAAAAAAAAGGATATGCATAATGAAATACACTTTTCTTCTTAAACCATGTAATTACCCAAAAAGAAGTATTGTCTTGAGTACAGTATAAACTTGATTATATCATAAATTTGGTCATAATATCACAGTAAAAGCCACAAAATAAACAATATTCTCTGGTCACAACAGGTTTTCATTTGGACTTAGTAGATACATCTTGTTAGAAAATGAGATAAATCTTCTGACCTAAAAATAATATAATTAGTATGAATTTGTATAAACAAACAGTATCTCTACAGTTACACTAAAACAAAGTAGTACAACTTACATATCTGATAATAATAAACAAACATTATAAGATAAAAGCCAATATAGGGTAGTTAGTCATATTGGAAAGTCAACATGTAAAAATAAACAATACACATTAGTAAATGAACAAAATAGAATTAAAGTTACTTACCACAATAATTTACAAAAAAGGGATATCTTAATAAGTTTAATTGAATCTGCAGTTACTTTTTCTTTAGTACATCTTAAATTTTCAATATTTACTCTTCAATTACAAAGATTCAAATAAATAAAGAGTGTATATGACATCTTATCTTGTATAGGATCCATATTCAATTATTGTATCACAATGAAAATTTTCCAATCCATAATGAATGCATTTTCATTATAACAATTCACTTTTCACCTAGTTCTTTTTCAAAATTCTCAGTTTAATCTGAAACAATAAAAAGAAAATAAAAATCAAAAAGTGTTAATGGTTTCCACATGTTTAAGAAATCAACATGTAATTTTAGTTAGTAAAATATTTAAATTAATATTGTAAAAAGGAAGTACTTACAAAATCAAAGTCTTCGATATTGTACAAACAAATATACCAATAGATTGTGAGTACCTAAAAAAGACAAAAGATTAATTATAAACATGTAACAGGTGTGGTGAAATACATTAAACTAATTCCCATATCGACAGTGTTGAATATAATCACATAAACTTTTGATTGAACATTTTAAGAATATATAGTGAAATAGATATTGAAAAACTTAGTTTATTAACATTAACAAATGACAATTTATGCAACAAAAAGTATGTAGGATAATTGAGGAAGTTTTTTATATAAATTTTAAAATGTTAACCTTTGATAACACAGAAAATATCAGCTTATATAAGGTATAAGTAATACAAATAACAAAATCTTTTAAAAGTTTAAATTGTAGTTGTTAGGGTTAAAATAGTAAGTTATCAGTTAAAATAGTACTAGTTAAGTGGATTTAGAGTAATTTTAAATATAATAGCTAGTGTTAATTCAAAATTTGAAAGTCTAAAATAAGTTGACAGCTCAAGGAAGTTGTGTATTTTGAATCTAAAATTTCCTAGGAAAAAGTACTTAGAAAATTATACAAACAGAATTTAAGCAAATATAAGGATGAGATCTATCTGTACGTTATCAAAGGTATTATCAGAATTGTGAATTTATTACCTGGATTTTCGGAAATGTAGGTTATTTTTTTCCGAAATTCGAACAGTTGAAATCCGATGACGTCATTTTTTTGTTTTTTTTTTTCCAAGAAGCTATAAAAGGCCGGAGAATCCATGATTAATCTCTCTTATGTTTTTGGTAGTAGAGCAGTTAACATCTACTCTCTTATGTTCCTGGTCGCAGAGCAATTAACATCGTATGTATTAATTGATTATCAACTAGAAGAAATTTTTTTAATTAATTAAAAGCTGTTTATATTAAAGTAATACATGTAATATTAAAAATACATACAGAAAAGTAATCAGCTATTATTAAATTACTTACCAAAGTAATAAACTGCATAAAGCAAGTGCAGATTCCATAGAATTTTAAAGATTAAATTCGAGAGACGTTTCCAAAACGGAACCATAGTGGCCATCTTGTCAATTTGAATTCGTTCCATTTGCGGGAGTAAACGAAGCAGAAGCCGATCTTAGTTTTGTTACATTGCGCATGACAAGGACAATATTTGAAAAACTCTGTTATACAAGGTACGTCCGATAATTAAGGATTTGTATTTTTGTTTTTAATTATTTGCAATTGTAAATTAATATTTTGTATATCATCTCCATTTTTTCATATCCGAATATTTGTTATTTATTTGTACTGAACTTGTGAAAACCAATTAATAATTTTTTTTGAAGTACTTGACATTAAATTTATTGTGTATTAGTTATTAAACAATATTTAATTTGAATCCTACCCAAGATGAGAGTCAGACTTTAAATTTCAACTTTAAAATTAAGTAAACTGAGCTAGTTTGAACTTCTGACAAGGCGCCCAAACTTAAAAGTAAAAAGAAAAAGTAAACTGTATATAAAATTAAATAATATTAAATCATCAAATTCAATTAAAATATTAAAAAAAAAACCAATAAAACAAACAAAAATTTTTTAATTATCATAATCAAACAAATACAAACATATCTAAATAATAAACTTCTTTAGCTGTTAGGTAAAATAAACTATAGCCAAATTTAAATCAGTATAGACAAAATTTAAAACATTATAAATTGACAATACCAACGTGGGATATAAAAAATAAAGACTAAAATAAATCTAAATCAGTATACCCAAATTGAAAATCATAATAATATATATATATAAAACTAGTATTATTGGGGTATGCAGCAAAGTAAAAGAAGACTCTTTAAATGTTTTCCAAGCTTTCGGAATTATTTATTTCCATCATCAGGGAAACTACAAATGATTACACTTGGTTTGACAAAATTGTACTAAAACCATTGATTCTACTTACAACTTAGATGAGATTGATTACTGTGATGAATAAAATATCTACTATGCAACACATAGTCACTGATTATATAGAGCTTAATACTATTAACACTTGCAAAATATGTAAACTTTCTGTTAAAAATTGTTAAAAATACATTTGATAAAACTTATTTTCTAATGTTAAAAAGTTAAAAATTTTTTTTATAACAAATAAAAAAGATGACTACTTCCACGAGTAGTTCGATCAATTTACAGGTTAGAATTCGACTGACAACTAATTGTCACTTGGTACTAAAGAATGTTAAAGTGTGATGAAAGTGTAGATTGCTCCAAACGGTTTGTCACAATTTTGACACTGACAAGTTGTGTGAACGTGCATTTTTATCGATGGTTAATAGATATGAATAAATCTCACTTAAGTGATCTATGTCTGTCCTTCTGTTCATACAATTTTCTTGTTCAAAAATGTGCGCCATTTCTAAGAACGATCTCTTCTTATAGTTTGTTTCAATTGAAAGAATTTTTATTTTTGGTCAAAATTATTCACATGAGCTGCTAGAGCGCATCTTTCGGGATGTAATCTGCAATAACTTTTATGTGAGGTGATTCTAGAATTAATGGATCTTGCGGTTTGACCAACATACCACTTAGCACAATCTGAACATGGTATATATATATATATATTTTTTTTTACAACAAAAGTTTTCTTTATAAATAATAGTTTTAAGTTTTTACATATTTACCATTATAAAATCAAAATTTAATATTCTCACATACATACCTGGATAATGGAAATAAATTTTCCGAAAGCTCGGTAAAAAGTATAAAGAGTTTACTTTTTCTAATTGCTGTACACCCCAATATATCTGGTTTAATACCTAATTATTCAGCAAATAAACTACCTTTACATATATATATATATATATATATAAAGGAGGGTAGTCTTGACTGATATATATGAAATTAAAGGTTTTTTTTGAGGTAAGCAGTCAAATAAAAAAGGGCAATTAATGTAAACTCTTTATATTTGCGAAGCTTTCGAAAATGTTTATTTTCTTCTTCAGCACAAACTAAAATTATAATAAACTTTTAACATTATATTATAATAGATAAATTAAAAACTTACTATCGTGAGGTTAAATAATTTTTGGCCTCATAAATGCGCACATTATAAAAATTTTTACCAAAATACAAAAATAAATTAAATTAAAAGAAAAGTTAATTTAGAATAAATTTTCAAAATCAAAATTTGACGATTATGTCATGATGACATAAACTATCAGAATTTAAAATCATTAATCAAAAAGAAGAAGAAATGAAAGAAAATTTAATTTTTAATTTATATGTTACACATCCCATGATAGTATATAACTGTAGATATTATTTAAATTATCAATATCTGATCTTTTATTAATACAGTTATTTTTATTTATATATACCATCTCAAGAAATTCTCTTTTTTGTAAATTTTTTCTCGAATTAAAATTTTTGCTTGATTAAAATTAAAAGAATGATTGTCACTAAGAACATGTTCGGCCAATGCACATGAGTTAACACCTCTTTTTATGTCACTTCTATGAGAAGTCAGTCTTCCAGACAAATTTCTAGAGGTGTGACCTATATACATTTTGTCACAGTTACTACATGGAATGGAATATACAATGTTAGAACTTTCAGATGTAGTTAAAGGTGTTTTAGTTTTAGTAAATAAATTACCTACCGTTTTAATATTCTTTATAGCTATTTTAAAATTTTCAAATTCTTTAAAAATTTTTAAAAGTTTAGGAGTTAATATTGGTATAAAAGGAAGAGAAACGTAGGTAATAAAATTTTGTGTGTCAGTATCAGTTTGTACTTGAAAACTTAAATTTCTTTGTGTTGTGACAATTTCATTTGAAAAAAGGGGATTAGAAGTATTAAAAAGTAATTTATTTATTAATTTTTTGGGTAGGAATTTTCAATTAATATATTTTTTAATTTTACTAAATCGTTATTTTTAAATTTAATATGTGATAATTTGATGATTCTATTTTTAAGACCCAAGATAAAATTTACTTTCATATGTTGTGGATGTTGAGAGTAATAATTGATAAATCTATTGCTATGTATATCTTTTCTATGCCAACTAGTATATAGAATATTATTAGAGTCTCGATGTATCATCATGTCTAAAAAAGGAATACAGTTATTATTTTCTTTTTCACAAGTAAATTGTAAATGAGGATCAAAACTATTAAAAATATTTAGTGTTTCTTCGATCTTATTAAAAGGCAAAGCTAAGATCAAATCATCTACAAATCTTTTGATAAAAGGTACAGAAAAATTCAATTTATTATAACAGTCAGATATAAGATCATCAAGTACAAAATTACTAACAATTGGTGATACACTAGAACCCATTGGAGTGCCAAAAATTTGTTTATAATAAGTATTTTCAAAAATTAAAAAATTGGAATCAAAAATAAATTCTAAAATTTTGATAAAATTGTTTAAATCTAACTTACAATTTTTTGAAATAGTATCCCAATGTCTTTTAATACTCTTAATAATAACTTGTAGAGGCAAATTAGTAAAAAGAGAAACCACATCAAAGCTAACAATAACATAATTATCTGGAAGTTTAAATTCATTAATAAATTTACTAAAAATAAAAGAGTCTTGTATACAGTAATTGTTGTTAAAATTATATGAATCAGTTAAAATTTTTGTTATAAAATAAGCTAATTTACTATTAGGTGAATCTATAGAAGAAACAATAGGTCTCATTGCTAACTCTGGTTTATGTATTTTAGGTAGCGCATAAAAACGAGGAGCTACTGAATTATATATTGTAAGAGATGAGGCTTCTTTTTTTGTAATAAATTTTTTATTTTTTAAGGATGTCACAAATTTATTAGCTTTTTGTTGTAATGTCGATGTTGGATTATTTTTTAACATTTTGTAATATTTAGTGTCATTAAGTAAAATTTTACTTTTGTTAATGTAATCATCTTTATACATTATAACGGTAACATTACCTTTATCACTTTTTACTATATACAAATCAGGATGATCTTTAATGAAACGTTTACATTCATCATAATATTTGTTTAAATATTGCTTATTATTAATGTTTTTATGCATGTAATTTGTAATAATATTAGTGCACTTAGCTCTTAATATATCTTTTTTAATGTTATTAATTCGAGAAATCATTACTTCAATATCTGCTAATAAAGAAGAAAGTTTAAAATCCTTTAAGTTGGGCAACATACAAAATTTAGGTCCTAAAGATAGTAGTTTTTTACATTTACAGGTATGTGTATATTAGTTAAATTTTTAAGCCATTTTTCATGGAAACAAATAGTATCAAATTGTTCTATTTTAAGATTTTCAAATTTTCTACAGTTACTGTTTTTAATTTCATAAAATTTTTTGTTGTATTTAATATTTTGTTTATAAAAAAATGTATCAACAATATGTTGAGGAAGATAGTTATATAATTTTTCTGATATTGATTTTAAATTTCGTTGTAGAAAATCCAATTCGGAAAATGTAGCTTTAATTTCTAAATTAAGGATATCCTTACTAATTTTTAAATTAAAATTTTGAATTCTTCTACCAGTTTTTCCATTATGATGGTGTAGAAGATTTTGAATACCAGATAAACCATAATTAATATGACTTGGAAAACAATTATTCTTTCTGCATTTAAGTAAAAATATTCTTCTATTACGCATTGATGCCAGCTTGATGTTAAAATTAGCCCATTGTTTTAATAACCTAACGCTAGTAGGTCCATACCCATTAGCGATGTCTTGGTAAAACCCCATTATTATAGATAAAGGAGGGTAGTCTTGACTGATATATATGAAATTAAAGGTTTTTTTTGAGGTAAGCAGTCAAATAAAAAAGGGCAATTAATGTAAACTCTTTATATTTGCGAAGCTTTCGAAAATGTTTATTTTCTTCTTCAGCACAAACTAAAATTATAATAAACTTTTAACATTATATTATAATAGATAAATTAAAAACTTACTATCGTGAGGTTAAATAATTTTTGGCCTCATAAATGCGCACATTATAAAAATTTTTACCAAAATACAAAAATAAATTAAATTAAAAGAAAAGTTAATTTAGAATAAATTTTCAAAATCAAAATTTGACGATTATGTCATGATGACATAAACTATCAGAATTTAAAATCATTAATCAAAAAGAAGAAGAAATGAAAGAAAATTTAATTTTTAATTTATATGTTACACATCCCATGATAGTATATAACTGTAGATATTATTTAAATTATCAATATCTGATCTTTTATTAATACAGTTATTTTTATTTATATATACCATCTCAAGAAATTCTCTTTTTTGTAAATTTTTTTCTCGAATTAAAATTTTTGCTTGATTAAAATTAAAAGAATGATTGTCACTAAGAACATGTTCGGCCAATGCACATGAGTTAACACCTCTTTTTATGTCACTTCTATGAGAAGTCAGTCTTCCAGACAAATTTCTAGAGGTGTGACCTATATACATTTTGTCACAGTTACTACATGGAATGGAATATACAATGTTAGAACTTTCAGATGTAGTTAAAGGTGTTTTAGTTTTAGTAAATAAATTACCTACCGTTTTAATATTCTTTATAGCTATTTTAAAATTTTCAAATTCTTTAAAAATTTTTAAAAGTTTAGGAGTTAATATTGGTATAAAAGGAAGAGAAACGTAGGTAATAAAATTTTGTGTGTCAGTATCAGTTTGTACTTGAAAACTTAAATTTCTTTGTGTTGTGACAATTTCATTTGAAAAAAGGGGATTAGAAGTATTAAAAAGTAATTTATTTATTAATTTTTTTGGGTAGGAATTTTCAATTAATATATTTTTTAATTTTACTAAATCGTTATTTTTAAATTTAATATGTGATAATTTGATGATTCTATTTTTAAGACCCAAGATAAAATTTACTTTCATATGTTGTGGATGTTGAGAGTAATAATTGATAAATCTATTGCTATGTATATCTTTTCTATGCCAACTAGTATATAGAATATTATTAGAGTCTCGATGTATCATCATGTCTAAAAAAGGAATACAGTTATTATTTTCTTTTTCACAAGTAAATTGTAAATGAGGATCAAAACTATTAAAAATATTTAGTGTTTCTTCGATCTTATTAAAAGGCAAAGCTAAGATCAAATCATCTACAAATCTTTTGATAAAAGGTACAGAAAAATTCAATTTATTATAACAGTCAGATATAAGATCATCAAGTACAAAATTACTAACAATTGGTGATACACTAGAACCCATTGGAGTGCCAAAAATTTGTTTATAATAAGTATTTTCAAAAATTAAAAAATTGGAATCAAAAATAAATTCTAAAATTTTGATAAAATTGTTTAAATCTAACTTACAATTTTTTGAAATAGTATCCCAATGTCTTTTAATACTCTTAATAATAACTTGTAGAGGCAAATTAGTAAAAAGAGAAACCACATCAAAGCTAACAATAACATAATTATCTGGAAGTTTAAATTCATTAATAAATTTACTAAAAATAAAAGAGTCTTGTATACAGTAATTGTTGTTAAAATTATATGAATCAGTTAAAATTTTTGTTATAAAATAAGCTAATTTACTATTAGGTGAATCTATAGAAGAAACAATAGGTCTCATTGCTAACTCTGGTTTATGTATTTTAGGTAGCGCATAAAAACGAGGAGCTACTGAATTATATATTGTAAGAGATGAGGCTTTTTTTTTGTAATAAATTTTTTATTTTTTAAGGATGTCACAAATTTATTAGCTTTTTGTTGTAATGTCGATGTTGGATTATTTTTTAACATTTTGTAATATTTAGTGTCATTAAGTAAAATTTTACTTTTGTTAATGTAATCATCTTTATACATTATAACGGTAACATTACCTTTATCACTTTTTACTATATACAAATCAGGATGATCTTTAATGAAACGTTTACATTCATCATAATATTTGTTTAAATATTGCTTATTATTAATGTTTTTATGCATGTAATTTGTAATAATATTAGTGCACTTAGCTCTTAATATATCTTTTTTAATGTTATTAATTCGAGAAATCATTACTTCAATATCTGCTAATAAAGAAGAAAGTTTAAAATCCTTTAAGTTGGGCAACATACAAAATTTAGGTCCTAAAGATAGTAGTTTTTTACATTTACAGGTATGTGTATATTAGTTAAATTTTTAAGCCATTTTTCATGGAAACAAATAGTATCAAATTGTTCTATTTTAAGATTTTCAAATTTTCTACAGTTACTGTTTTTAATTTCATAAAATTTTTTGTTGTATTTAATATTTTGTTTATAAAAATGTATCAACAATATGTTGAGGAAGATAGTTATATAATTTTTCTGATATTGATTTTAAATTTCGTTGTAGAAAATCCAATTCGGAAAATGTAGCTTTAATTTCTAAATTAAGGATATCCTTACTAATTTTTAAATTAAAATTTTGAATTCTTCTACCAGTTTTTCCATTATGATGGTGTAGAAGATTTTGAATACCAGATAAACCATAATTAATATGACTTGGAAAACAATTATTCTTTCTGCATTTAAGTAAAAATATTCTTCTATTACGCATTGATGCCAGCTTGATGTTAAAATTAGCCCATTGTTTTAATAACCTAACGCTAGTACTGCCGTCCTTTCTCTAAAAAGCCGTTAAGTAACATTTGGTCAATTTTGAGTTATCTTTACCGCCAGAAAACGGAGAAGATGGCGCGTTTTTTTGTCTGGGTTTTAAATGGCTATCACTGTTAGTTTAGTTTTTACGAGACTCTGATAAACGGCTAAGTACACCATTTCGCCGGTTTGCAACGTTAAATAACAGTTATTTGAATTTACAACACTTTAAAAAGGCTAAAGGTAGCTAACCGAATGTTATTATTACAAATTTCAAATTTATACAGAGCTTAAACACAGTTACGAAAAAATAAAGACCTAAAGGACGGCTAAGTGTCTTCAACCATATTAAAGTGTTTATTATTATTTACTGACAGTTACATAAATCAAACCTATAAAAGCGCTAAATTACTTTTACCATCAATATTGGTAAAATAATATTGCCCACTACCTTGAAACATCACTAAAATACCGTGACTGTATTATAGGTTTGTTTAAAAAATAATAAGATCTATTTTTACTATGCTACAACGCAGTTAAGTGACAAAACAACACTAGAAAACCGTTAACTACAGACGAAAAAAGGGTGAGAGTGGAGGTGGAAACGTGGTTTATTTTGCCTAGTATTTTGCATCCCTTAATTAGTTCATTCTCTTGTGGGACTTCGTATAGAGTGCACGTATTATTCCTAGCTTTATATCGAGTTGGCGTCAAAAATGACAACGAAACGACCATGTACAGGGTAAGTGTCAAACTTAATTATTTTTGGTAAAGGGTATTTTTACATGCACCGTTTCCGATATATAAACAATTCTTTTTATTTCCTACCTACTATTAGTAACATCGATAAAAATTTGATAGTTTACAATATAAGTAGCTTATACATTAAAACAGGAAATAAGCTACTAAATAAGAAAAAAAAAATAAAAAATAACCATAACATATTATCTTAATTTTTATTTGTCTTTTATTTTAGGTTTACTAACTCAAGGATCTTAAAAATATTAGATCGTTGCAAAGAAAATCACGAGTATGATGAAAAAGAAAATGAACCTCCAACAGAGCAAAATACAAAATCAAATGATCCACTGATTTCCAGAAATAAGCGCACTCTACAAAACTTTACTCAGAATGAGTATTCGCACGTTGAAGCACTTATGCAACGAGAATACTCTATGAACACAACTTTTTTTGAAACATTTAATGAAACAAAAACATCAAAAGACTTGGGTCTGGAATTTTTAGATTCGTTATTTGTAAACCCCTTTTTTGTTGACCTTGTAAATCCTGAGCCATCGTTAATTTGTAACGAAGTGATGCCGTTGAGATCACCTGAATTAGATGGAAATTTTAATGTTAATACTAATATTTCTCCTTTACCATATTATTTAGAAGATTCAGATGATTCTGTTAAGGATAAAGATTACGATCCGAATGAGGATTTGTCCTCAGATGAATCTGGTGAATGCAGTGAGAATATTAAATGGTAAAAATCTATTCCATCTGAAACGGTTAATCTAGAGTCACAACCACAATCTGTTGATACAGAAAATAAAGCGATCGTACTTCCAGAATTTCAATCATTTGATGCCATTGATCATCCAGGTCCATCTACGTCTGATATTCTCACTTCTAAAAAGAAACGTGTTAGCTCAAAAGATAAAAAGGCCAAGAAAAATGAAAAATTTGAAGATAAATATAGGGTGAAATTGGGATGTAATGAAAAATGCATTAAAAAATGTTTCGCAAAATTTTCCCCAGATGAACGGGAAAATATTAATAAAGGTTTCTGGAAGTTATCGTGGTGTATTTTCTTACAAAATAGCACATCTAAAGCATTACCAAAGAGAAAAGTAACAACACATCCAAAAAGAAGTGCCAGAAGTGTTTTCCATTTAAAGAAAGATGACGGAGAAGTAGTAGAGGTGTGTAAAATATTTCTTTTGACTACATTGGGTTTCAATAAAAATAATGACACTGTATTATACAATGCAATACATACTAAAAATGTTGAGGAAGAAGATAAACGTGGATTGCATACCAAAACCCAATCATACGACAGGCAGATATTTAAAGCTCATGTGGAATCATTTCATCCTTTAGAGCCACATTATCGTCGGGAACATGCCCCAAATAGAAAATATTTACCATGTGACATTTCTGTAAAATTAATGTACGAGGATTTCTGTAAGAAACATCCAGATAAAAAAGTGTCGTATGAGTTCTACAGAAAGATCGTCAAGGATATGAACATTTCCTTCACTAAACTCGGGAACGAAGAGTGCGAAACTTGCGAAGCTTATATTTTACACTCTAAGGCTACGTCTCATGACGTAAAGACCAATGTACCGGAAAATTGTGAAACGTGTTTAGGTTATGATGAACACAGAAAGAAATTCATAAAAGCACGGACCTTGTACAAATTCCATAAAACCCTTTCTCAGAGTGAACAGAATATATATTTCAGTGTCGACTTACAGAAAGTGATCATGTTACCAAGGCTCGACTGTTTCAAAAGTATCATATTTTGTCCAAGATTGGCTACTTTTAATCTATCATTTGCACCTATTGGCAGAATAACTACCGATTACAAGCCATACGCTTGCATATGGCACGATGGTATCTCAGGCCGTAAACAGGAAGACATTTTAAGCTGTTATTATCAGTTTATATTACATTATCGTGATATCGAACATATACATATTTGGATGGATAATTGCAGTGCGCAAAATAAAAACTGGCTTTTATACTCGCTTATGGTATATTTGATTAATAGTGATTTGATTGGGACGAAGAAAATAACATTTAATTATTTTGAACCAGGACATACTTTCATGTCTTGTGATCAGTTTCATCATCAGGTCGAGGGTCGAGCAAGCTATGAAGAAAAAAGGTAAGCTCTATGACTTTAAAGATTGTTCAGATTGTGTATCCTCTGCAAATTTATCTAGAGTGGAAGTGAAGTGTATGGAACCTACAAACTTTTTCAACTTTCCTAATTTTGTCTCTGATAGACGAATCCAAAGTTCCAATCCAAGAGTATATTTAAAAGATATCATTGAAGTTTGTTTTGAAAAAAGTAATTACGACCTGTTATACAAAAATGATTTAGACGAAGAATATAAAATATTACGATTTATGACGGAAAAGTACTTAAAACAAACGACACAATTGCTTCCGGAGTTTAAAAGTGAACCAAAAGGAATTGAAAAAGAACGAAAAGATGCTGTAATTAAGGTTCTATGTAATATAACTGATAGACATAAATTGAAATTTTGGCAAAATATTCATGAATACTCTGAAAAAGAAAAGGTTCCTATTAAGGGTAAACGTTCTACTTTATAAAAATTAATCCTTTTGAATATATTAATATTATTGTTTTTTATTTTTTTTGTAGTTTATTTAAAATAACAGATTTTATTAATCGGCAACTACCTAGGTATTCCAGCTTTAAGATTTTTCAGTAAAACCTATTTCGCATGAATATTTACTTTTAGTTTTGACTAATTTTATTTTAAATTTATACTTATAAAGCTACAGTATTTAGGTAGGCACCTGAGTATATCGATTTCGTTCTAAATGTTATATTCACAAAAATAATTACTAAAATACAATATTGTTTTTTATTACTTCTTAATTTCTAGGTTGTTATTAAAGTTATTATCTTTAAGTAGCTGCCTAACTAAATGTGATTTTTTTATAATATAAATTTGTAAAATGTATTTTTTTAAATTGTTTTAGAATTGTTATTAAAATTTTTGTTTATGATTTTTCTTATTTTTATGCTAGTACGTAAGCCATTTATATTGTAACTGTAAGAAGTACCCTAATGATGTATTTTTTAATTAGTTTTAATAATAATAATTTTTGTGTAGTTACAGTTTTTTAATAATATCTGATAGAATTTCCCTTTAAAAAATTACAGTTAACCGTCGTAACTAATGTAAATTAGTAAAATTTAAGTTCCAGGAACTCAATACTAAAACACAGTTAAACACAAAAGTTTTTCAAAAAACGTTTATTTCCTAATGGCAAATATGTTAATGCAAGTACAAAATAAATTCAAAAACTGGGCAAAAGCCTTTAGCCTCGTTTTTCAATATATGTTTAAATTGTCCACTCTTTATTAACAATCCTATAAGACGTTTAAGTGATTTAACTGTATTTTAGAGTTGTAAATACACAGGTAACTACTGACTAAAGTTTATATCGTTGCAGTCACGGACTTTTACAACACTAAATAACGGCTGCGCTTACCTTAGCCGTTTTTTAGGATTGTATTAGATGTTATTAAAATTAATGGTTCAACAATAAAATAGAAAATTTGCAATAAAAAAACTATTATTCAGTATTTCGGAATTATTTTGTCTCCCAAAGTTAGTAAATTTAGTTCTCTATCCAATACTCTATCAACAAAGCATGCACTACATCGGTAACACCCGATGATTTTAAATCTAACTTTTTTGTTAATATCTCGAAACTATGTTTTGTCACTTAACGGCTTTATAGAAAAAGGACGGCAGAGTAGGTCCATACCCATTAGCGATGTCTTGGTAAAACCCCATTATTATAGATAAAGGAGGGTAGTCTTGACTGATATATATGAAATTAAAGGTTTTTTTTGAGGTAAGCAGTCAAATAAAAAAGGGCAATTAATGTAAACTCTTTATATTTGCGAAGCTTTCGAAAATGTTTATTTTCTTCTTCAGCACAAACTAAAATTATAATAAACTTTTAACATTATATTATAATAGATAAATTAAAAACTTACTATCGTGAGGTTAAATAATTTTTGGCCTCATAAATGCGCACATTATAAAAATTTTTACCAAAATACAAAAATAAATTAAATTAAAAGAAAAGTTAATTTAGAATAAATTTTCAAAATCAAAATTTGACGATTATGTCATCATAAACAAAATATTAAATACAACAAAAAATTTTATGAAATTAAAAACAGTAACTGTAGAAAATTTGAAAATCTTAAAATAGAACAATTTGATACTATTTGTTTCCATGAAAAATGGCTTAAAAATTTAACTAATATACACATACCTGTAAATGTAAAAAAACTACTATCTTTAGGACCTAAATTTTGTATGTTGCCCAACTTAAAGGATTTTAAACTTTCTTCTTTATTAGCAGATATTGAAGTAATGATTTCTCGAATTAATAACATTAAAAAAGATATATTAAGAGCTAAGTGCACTAATATTATTACAAATTACATGCATAAAAACATTAATAATAAGCAATATTTAAACAAATATTATGATGAATGTAAACGTTTCATTAAAGATCATCCTGATTTGTATATAGTAAAAAGTGATAAAGGTAATGTTACCGTTATAATGTATAAAGATGATTACATTAACAAAAGTAAAATTTTACTTAATGACACTAAATATTACAAAATGTTAAAAAATAATCCAACATCGACATTACAACAAAAAGCTAATAAATTTGTGACATCCTTAAAAAATAAAAAATTTATTACAAAAAAAAAGCCTCATCTCTTACAATATATAATTCAGTAGCTCCTCGTTTTTATGCGCTACCTAAAATACATAAACCAGAGTTAGCAATGAGACCTATTGTTTCTTCTATAGATTCACCTAATAGTAAATTAGCTTATTTTATAACAAAAATTTTAACTGATTCATATAATTTTAACAACAATTACTGTATACAAGACTCTTTTATTTTTAGTAAATTTATTAATGAATTTAAACTTCCAGATAATTATGTTATTGTTAGCTTTGATGTGGTTTCTCTTTTTACTAATTTGCCTCTACAAGTTATTATTAAGAGTATTAAAAGACATTGGGATACTATTTCAAAAAATTGTAAGTTAGATTTAAACAATTTTATCAAAATTTTAGAATTTATTTTTGATTCCAATTTTTTAATTTTTGAAAATACTTATTATAAACAAATTTTTGGCACTCCAATGGGTTCTAGTGTATCACCAATTGTTAGTAATTTTGTACTTGATGATCTTATATCTGACTGTTATAATAAATTGAATTTTTCTGTACCTTTTATCAAAAGATTTGTAGATGATTTGATCTTAGCTTTGCCTTTTAATAAGATCGAAGAAACACTAAATATTTTTAATAGTTTTGATCCTCATTTACAATTTACTTGTGAAAAAGAAAATAATAACTGTATTCCTTTTTTAGACATGATGATACATCGAGACTCTAATAATATTCTATATACTAGTTGGCATAGAAAAGATATACATAGCAATAGATTTATCAATTATTACTCTCAACATCCACAACATATGAAAGTAAATTTTATCTTGGGTCTTAAAAATAGAATCATCAAATTATCACATATTAAATTTAAAAATAACGATTTAGTAAAATTAAAAAATATATTAATTGAAAATTCCTACCCAAAAAAATTAATAAATAAATTACTTTTTAATACTTCTAATCCCTTTTTTCAAATGAAATTGTCACAACACAAAGAAATTTAAGTTTTCAAGTACAAACTGATACTGACACGCAAAATTTTATTACCTACGTTTCTCTTCCTTTTATACCAATATTAACTCCTAAACTTTTAAAAATTTTTAAAGAATTTGAAAATTTTAAAATAGCTATAAAGAATATTAAAACGGTAGGTAATTTATTTACTAAAACTAAAACACCTTTAACTACATCTGAAAGTTCTAACATTGTATATTCCATTCCATGTAGTAACTGTGACAAAATGTATATAGGTTACACCTCTAGAAATTTGTCTGGAAGACTGACTTCTCATAGAAGTGACATAAAAAGAGGTGTTAACTCATGTGCATTGGCCGAACATGTTCTTAGTGACAATCATTCTTTTAATTTTAATCAAGCAAAAATTTTAATTCGAGAAAAAATTTACAAAAAAGAGAATTTCTTGAGATGGTATATATAAATAAAAATAACTGTATTAATAAAAGATCAGATATTGATAATTTAAATAATATCTACAGTTATATACTATCATGGGATGTGTAACATATAAATTAAAAATTAAATTTTCTTTCATTTCTTCTTCTTTTTGATTAATGATTTTAAATTCTGATAGTTTATGTCATCATGACATAATCGTCAAATTTTGATTTTGAAAATTTATTCTAAATTAACTTTTCTTTTAATTTAATTTATTTTTGTATTTTGGTAAAAATTTTTATAATGTGCGCATTTATGAGGCCAAAAATTATTTAACCTCACGATAGTAAGTTTTTAATTTATCTATTATAATATAATGTTAAAAGTTTATTATAATTTTAGTTTGTGCTGAAGAAGAAAATAAACATTTTCGAAAGCTTCGCAAATATAAAGAGTTTACATTAATTGCCCTTTTTTATTTGACTGCTTACCTCAAAAAAAAACCTTTAAATTTAATATTATATATATATATATATATATATATATATATATTAAACCAGAATTTTTGGGGTAAACAAGTAAAAGAGTTTTCTTAAAAAACATTGCCGTTTACCCCAAAAATTTGGTTTAATACCTATTAGTCGGCAAATAACACACATTTAATTATATATATATATATATATATATATATATATATATACATATATGTATGTATATATATATATTGTAAAGGTATGTTTTAGGGGTGAAATCAAAATTTATTTTAGTTTAATTATTAATTTCGGAGATATGTCCAAATTTGAAGTAAATGTCAAAGTTTATTAGTTTAGAGTTAAAAAAAAAATTATGTAATGTAAACAACACTTGTATTAGGTTAAGGATAGATAAGTAGTGCAAGTGAGAGAGTGAGAAGTTTCGTTGCCAGAGGAGAGAGAAGATTGACAGTTAGTTTTTGAAAAAAGTCAAAAAAAAGGATAATTTAAACAGAATTAAGTTGAATAGAAAAAGTTTTAAAAGATATTATAAAAAAAGCGAGGCAGTTATAGAAGATTATTAAAGTAGATGAGCAGCAGCCAGTAGTAGTGTGGTGGTTTTTGCAGACAGAGTTTTTGACGTTTTGGAGAAGAGATTAAAGTTGGACATTTTTGAGAAAAATTTGGAGATAGTGTATTAAATAGTCAGAGCGTTAAAAAGATCATTTAAATAAGTACTTCAAACCAGTATTAAAAATAAAAAGAATAAAAAAAAGAAACAAGCTAAAAACCAATAACTGAATAATAGAATTTATAAGTAACTGTTTAGTGGTGAACAGAGAAACTAGTAAATATTGTATAGAAAGAAAACAACTGGAAGACAAGGAAGTTAAATTGATTGAAGTGAAGGAAGATCGCTAAAGAAGAAAAAATACAGTAATAATTAGTTAAGAATAGATAAGGTAGATAGGTAGCAGATAGAAATTAGTTAGGCATCACTTGATAAAATTTTATTTGGTTAATCATTCAAAATTCAGTTTAATAAAAAAATTTAAAATAAATTTTGTTTAAACACTACCCTTATTAATTAAAGAAAATTTCTAAATTTAAACTTAAAATTAAAATTTGGTATTGAGTATAATTATCTTAATTGGCGCCCGAGTAGGGACCTCACAATATTTCAACGTGGGGTTTTCTAGCTTTCTCATAGATTTTTATTTACAAGGTTTTTCAAATTGGGTTTATAATATTTCATAATAATTTATAAAATAAAACAAATAAAATTCAAATTTTTAATATTCTATATTTAAAATTTAACAAATAATTAAATATGTCGGAACGAAGAATGACTCTTAGAGATGGAAAGCAGATATGTGAGGCAAAGGATGGAGAGGTAGCAGATGAAAGGGATCGAGTCGAGATTGAGGTACAGGTAGATGGGGAAGGAATACAAGGTTCTGAAGATTTTAGGGCAGAATATTTAATACAAGGGCAGGAGATGGAAGGAGATGAAGGTGAACAAGGTGAGGAGGTAGGCAGTGCAGCGGGTATGTTTGAGAGAAGTGGAGTGAGTGAAGGTGAAAGAGAAAATAGTAGGAGTTCAGCCAAACAGGATATAGGGGATAAAAATATACCACCATGGGCAGAAATGATGAATTTTATGAAAAATATGAATAAAGATATGAATAGCATAAAAACTGAATTAAAAGAAGAAATAAATAAGAAGATAGATGAAAATAAACAAGATATGAATAGTATGAAAACTGAATTAAAAGAAGATATGGACAGAAAATTTAAAGAAATGAAAAAAGAAATAGGGGAACAAAATAAAAAATTACAAGAAGAAATACGAAACACAAAACAACAAATAAGAGATGAAATGATAGGAAGAATTATAGAATTGGAAGAAACACACTCAAAAGAAATAGATAACATAAAGAAAGATGAAGAAGTATTGAAAAATGAGATAAAAGAGAATAGAAAGAAAATAAGTGAAAACACGAAAAAGATTGACAAAGAGATCTTCAAGATTAATAAAAATATTCAAAGAATAGAGGAAAATGTAGATAAAAAAATAGGAAATTTGAAGGTGCAGGGTGAAAAACAAGAAGAAAATATTGGAAAAGTTAAAGGAGAGTTAGGAATAGAATTTGAAGAGTTTAGGAGGCAAACACAAAAGGATATGGTTCGAACAGAAGAACAAATTAGAAGGCAAATAGAGCAATGTGGTTCGATAGTTTATGCGAACAAGGTACAAGATATGGGTATTAAATTTAATGGAGAAGTAAAAGAATGTGAGGAAGAGGAAAATGCAGAAGTAATAATTAATAAAAATTCAAAGGCAACAGACCAGAAAAGATATAAAGAACTTGAAACAGAGAAAAATGAAACAATTAAAATAATTCAAATTAAAATTGCAGATGATAGAAAAGTTTATAAAAATGTACCAGAAAATGAAGACAAAGAAGAAGTTAATTCTAATAAATATAATATTTATGAAAGCAAGAACAAGGAAAATTTAATTACCACTATTTATGTGGAAGAAACAAAAATGAAAAAAATAATAAAAAAAGCCAAAGAAAAAGTTAATCTAATATTCATTAAAATTAAAACAATAAAAACTATAAAAATTTTAAGAGAGAAGAATTGGAAAAAGGTGAAGAAACAATCAGACTTTTCAATGAGTAGGGGGGAGGTAGTAGTTATAAAGTGTAAGGGATTTTTAGAGTAGTATTTTAAATTAAATAATAGAATTTTCATGATAAGATGTTAAAATAGGTAGAAGGATTTTTTTTATTTAGTTGATGAGGAGATTAACAAGAAGGGAAATAGCTATCGGGATATACGAAAACAAAAGGGAATTAAAAAATTTATATAATAAGAAATTTAAATTTTCATAAATTCAAAATAAAATTTAAATTTATGTAAAATTTTAATTGGGGGGAATTGTAAAGGTATGTTTTAGGGGTGAAATCAAAATTTATTTTAGTTTAATTATTAATTTCGGAGATATGTCAAAATTTGAAGTAAATGTCAAAGTTTATTAGCTTAGAGTTAAAAAAAATTATGTAATGTAAACAACACTTGTATTAGGTTAAGGATAGATAAGTAGTGCAAGTGAGAGAGTGAGAAGTTTCGTTGCCAGAGGAGAGAGGAGATTGACAGTTAGTTTTTGAAAAAAGTCAAAAAAAAGGATAATTTAAACAGAATTAAGTTGAATAGAAAAAGTTTTAAAAGATATTATAAAAAAAGCGAGGCAGTTATAGAAGATTATTAAAGTAGATGAGCAGCAGCCAGTAGTAGTGTGGTGGTTTTTGCAGACAGAGTTTTTGACGTTTTGGAGAAGAGATTAAAGTTGGACATTTTTGAGAAAAATTTGGAGATAGTGTATTAAATAGTCAGAGCGTTAAAAAGATCATTTAAATAAGTAATTTAAACCAGTATTAAAAATAAAAAGAATAAAAAAAAGAAACAAGCTAAAAACCAATAACTGAATAATAGAATTTATAAGTAACTGTTTAGTGGTGAACAGAGAAACTAGTAAATATTGTATAGAAAGAAAACAACTGGAAGACAAGGAAGTTAAATTGATTGAAGTGAAGGAAGATCGCTAAAGAAGAAAAAATACAGTAAATGGACACTGCGGTAGTTAAGGTTAGTTAAGTAATAATTAGTTAAGAATAGATAAGGTAGATAGGTAGCAGATAGAAATTAGTTAGGCATCACTTGATAAAATTTTATTTGGTTAATCATTCAAAATTCAGTTTAATAAAAAAATTTAAAATAAATTTTGTTTAAACCCTACCCTATATATATATATATATATATATTATTATTATATATATATAGTTGAAGATAGTCTCGGCTGACTAGTTAAATACTAAATATTTAAAAATATCGGGGGTTGCAGCCAGTAATTATTAAGTTCACTCTTTAAAGTTTTTGTGAGAGCTTTCGGTAAATTTTTTTACCTTCTTCAGTCACTTCTTTTTGAGATTAAATTAGAAGCTAGTATTTTTTGATTGAAAATCTTGATAAACTTTTTAAACAAAGTATAGTAAATTCTAATGTAAAAAATAAAAAATAAATATTAAGTAATCTTTTGTGTCATAATTGAAAATTGTCTCAAAAACTATATTTTTTACATTAGAATTTACTATACTTTGTTTAAAAAGTTTATCAAGATTTTTAATCAAAAAATACTAGCTTCTAATTTAATCTCAAAAAGAAGTGACTGAAGAAGGTAAAAAAATTTACCGAAAACTCTCACAAAAACTTTAAAGAGTGAACTTAATAATTACTGGCTGCAACCCCCGATATTTTTAAATATTTATATATATATATATATATATATATATATATATATATATATTGTAATAAATTACAATGATAAATATGTGATGATTGTATAGATGTAATTTATAATTGATATAATTATTAAATTGTTGTTTTTATTATTTTAAATTTTTATTTTTAAAGTTTTGTGGGGCTATAATTTATGATCATTTATGTTTTAATTCTTATTTAATCTTTATTTATCTCAAAACACCTCAAAATTTCTTTATTTTTATTTATTTTTTTCTATTTGCCAATAATATATGATCAAAATCAACATATGTAGTTTTATCTATTTTTATTTTGGATATGGTTTACTTGAATTAATTTTAAAACACGAATGACTCTTAACCACAGTAGTCGGTTCCAATTAAAAATAAAATTTAATGATAAAATTATTTACTTTACTTATTTTACCTAAAAAAAATTAATATACCCTATACCTGCTTAATGATGCGACTATGATATTTTCATGCGCATATATACCCACGCTTAAAAGAACACGTGATATATTACAGTTATATTCAAAGAGCAGATGGAGTGAAGTAGCATACGTTAGTCGTTATAAGATGTTTGAACAGTTTATTTTATTTAAAACAAAATTGTTTCAAAATAGTGGTTCAAAGATATTGAAATCTATCATTTACAACTTTATAGATATTAGGAAAGTGAATGAAATAAGTGATATCAAGAAAAACATACCGTATTTCACTTGTTGATTGTGTATAGTGCCGCTACTCCATTGCGGCTTCTCACACGGGATATTTTAGACACGTGGGATCACTTCCTTGGGAATTCAAATGGATTAAACCACTGGATATGATGTCTCCTCCCAGCTTCTTCAGATATTTTGGTTATTATTTCAGGTTAGTAAAAAAAAATTTTATTTTTCTTCTTAAGTGTAGTTATTTTATTAGCCAATGTACAATTTCCATATAAATTTCCAATCGGTTTTGTTTTTACAAATTATTAATACAGTTTTAAGAAATTATTGTGCCACCATCTTTATTTTTTAAAGGAAGTCGGCCATTATAGATATAATAATTTAGAAATAAACTGACGTGGATTGGCCTTTTGATGAATTTAGAGTGACCTGTTTTCCCATTTTCCACGGGTTTTTATATGTTAACACCGGAAATTCCAAAAATGGCCGCTTTTTCGACCGTGTTTTGTTTTTCATAACCTTTTTGCATTGAAATTTTGGAAAATTAAATCTTTAATTTAGCATTTTCTGGCCTTATAATTGTTATTAATCGAATCTGCATAATTTATTTCATCATTAAAATAAACTTTTTAAATTTTCAAACAAAATTTTCCTTTTAAAATTGTTGACTTTCTGGAGCAACATAATGGCGGACATCCTTACAATTAACAATAACAAATTGAACAATTATGAGTAAATATTTCTTTTTGGCCCTCAATTTTAACAAAAAATTAAAATTTACATATTCAAATATGATCAAAAAACTCTTTCTTTTAATGACACTTCGTATTTTAGTTTTTATTTACATTAGGAATCTACTGCGTCATAACAATTTAACTACAAAATTTATCAAATAAACAAATTAATAATACCTAAAATCATCAACGAATAACTTAAAATTAATTACCTTACAACAACATATAGTTTTTAATAAATAATAACACTAAATAACCCTTTAATATTAAGTTCATGTCTTTTCACTACAATTACATCTTTTTAAGTTTATATTATAAGTTTGTGATCACTATTTCACTATTTACAGTGTTTTTTTTACTGGATTTATCAATCTTAATGTCCTTGATAAAGCTTTGATTATAAAGTCTTTGTTTGTAAATAACCACATCACTTTCTTACAGTTTTACATGTGATAAATTTCAATATCTTTTTTAGACTCTCTCTCAAGCATTGCATTGTATCAAAATATGGGATGTACCAGAACATAGGAAGTACTAGGCTTGTCCGGCATCCGATACATTGTAATATGGATTCATCACTTTGATGCTTAAATGAATTTATAAACATTGGTTGGGTAAGTCAAATTTATTTATTTAGTTATATTAATATTCTATGATACTGTTTATTTTATTCTAATAGTTAATATTTCTTTGTTGAGTTTAAATTTTGCTAATGATATAATTAACTGAATATAGTTGAATATTTTCTACATTAAATTATAGTTTGTAATCATCTACACCTACTTAATTCTTATCTTATAACTACCTATAAAAAAAACATTATTAAACTTATTATTATTATTAACTTTGATTATAGCTTATTTGTATTTTAATCAAACTAACTTAATATAACTAATAGAGTGGGTTTCCTATCACTAATATAATATTCCTATTCTTCATTATTATCATATTCTAATATTCATTTACTTTTTCAGAACAATAAACAACTAAAAGGTTGAATTAACTTCCACTATTTATTCTATAAATACTTTAAATGCAATTACAGCCGTTTCGCTATCGGAATAGCATCGTCAGATTGACATATATTGAAGTTACATTTTGTTTGTTTGTAACTAGGTACTTGATGTTGATAAGTAGTTAAGGCTAGACCAAGTAAAGAAGTAATAAGACATAACAATATTAAAGCCTAGATGTTATTAGCCCTAAGGGATTATCCTGGATGTATTTCCCTCTAAGATCAGTATAACTGTGCAATGATATAGAAAAACCAGGAAAAAACTATATCCTGCTGATCTTTACAATAACTTAATATATTTGTGTTGTAATTACGTCTTATCTATGTATAAAATGAAGACTCAATCAAAGTAAACAGTTTAATATTGTTATGTCTTATTACTTCTTTACTTGGTCTAGCCTTAACTACTTATCAACATCAAGTACCTAGTTACAAACAAACAAAATGTAACTTCAATATATGTCAATCTGACGATGCTATTCCGATAGCGAAACGGCTGTAATTGCATTTAAAGTATTTATAGAATAAATAGTGGAAGTTAATTCAACCTTTTAGTTGTTTATTGTTCTGAATAAGATGAACTTTCACACAGTAAGGGTTAGTACCATAAATTTCATTTACTTTTTATTTTTAGCTTAAACAACATAGGATCTTGGACTTGGCTATGGAATCGACTATTGATGTTAATACTTCTTCTTATGGACTTATATTTTATCAAGATAATTTTTGTGTTCTTGTGTTAATCGAGACTTATTAAATAGCTCTAATCAAGAAATTTTATGGTGTTTTCATCATTTAAAGAAAAGATTTGAAAATTATATCCATCTTTAATAACTTATTTCAAATTTAAGTTATATATTGGGTAAGTTATATTTTTGATTATTTTAAAACATTACAATATATATATTGTAATAAATTAAAATTATAATGAATGTACAGATTGTATAGATATTGTTATTATTGATGTAATTATTAATTTTATTGTTTTATAATTTGAAATTTTTATTTTTAAAGTTTTGTGGGGCTATAATTTATGTTTAAATTTGTTTCAATTTTTATTTAATCCTTTTTTTAATCTAAAACACCTTAAAATTTCTAAAATTTTATTGATCCTTCTGTTTGTAAAAAAAAATTATGTTATTAAATCTAAAATATATAATTTTATTTATCATTTATTATTAAATTTTATATATCAAAATCAATTACTTAGCATTATAGACTCATAAACTCAGTAGTCGGTACAAATGTAAGATTTAACAATATTTTATTTATTAACTTTGTTTTCCCTAAAAGAATAATATACCCTTGATCTCTTCAATGATACGGCTATGGCAGATTTTGTGCGCATCAACCCCCGCACATAGAAACACGTGATACTTAACGGTTATTTCTGGGGTGAAAGTTGTCGAGACGCGTGTCGTGTGTCTATTAATCGTTATAAAATTCTTAGTGATACAGTGTTCTCAGACCAAAATTATAAAAATTTTTGTTTAATGATATTGAAATATATTATTCACAATGTTTATAATATTTATGAAAATGATATTAGTGAATATAGTTAAAAAACATACCCTAAAGCACTTGCTGCTGACGGTGAAGGATGGAAATTTTTCGTAGCGGCTTCCCAGATTCGGCCTTCTTCCAATGGTAATTTACAACACGTACAAATGCTTCCTTGGACGGATATTAAACAGGATTATGACCACCGGATATTATTTCTCCTTGGTTTCTTCCGGAATTTTTAATTATAGCTACAGGTTAGTCAAAAATATTTAATTTTTTTTTTTCTTCTTAGGATTTTATTTTATTAGCTGGTACACAATTTCTATTTACAATTTTCCAATAAGCTTCGTTTTTAAAATATATTATATAATTGATCATGTTAATTGTCAGCCATTTTTAATTTTTAACAGTCATCCGCCATTGTTTTTATGATGATTTTCAAATAGACTGACGTGGATTGGCCTTTTGATAAATTTAGAATGCTCCCGAATTTTCTTTTTCAAGGGCTTATATACCCTCGGTCAAAATTTCATAATGGCTGCCTTTTCGAGCGTGTTTTGTTTTTTTATAACCTCTCTTACATCAAATTTTTGAAAAATTGACTTTTTAATTATACATTTTCTGACCTTAAAATTGTTTCAAATCAAATCTGTGTAATTTATTTCATTATAAATTAACATTTTTAGAATTTTAAAATCAATTTTTCTTTATTAAAATAGCTGGCTTTGTGGAGTAAACAATGTCAGCCATTTTGACAATTATTAATATAAAATTTAACAATGGTGAGCTAATATCTCTTTTTGGCCAATAATTTTAACAAAAAATGAAATTTTACATATTCAAATATGATCAGATAACTTTTATTTTCAATGACACCGCTTATATTAGCTTTTATTTGCTTTTAAAATTTACTACGTCATAGCGATTCACATACAAAATTTATCAAATAAAAGAGTTAATAATATCCAAAATCATCAAAGAACAACTTAAAATTAATTACCTTACAACAAAATACAATTATAACAAATAGTAATATCAATTAATCATCTAATATTAAGTTTAAATGTCTTTCCACTACAAGCACATCTTTTAAGTTTATGATCCGCAGTTTTTATTATCACTTCACTATTTACAGTGTTTTTCATTGAATTTATCATTCATAATGTCCTTGGCTAAGCTTTAATTAAACAGTCTTAGCTTATAAACAAACACATCACTTTCTTACAGTTTTGTTTTTACATGTAATACATTTCAATATCTTTATTTTTTTAGATTCTGACTTAAGTATTATTTTATCAAAAACTGATATGTACCAGAAAATAGGAAGCACTGGACTTGTACTGTCATCCGATACATCAAACTACAGGACTCATCACTTGATGCTTAATTAAATTTGAAAATATTGTTTGGGGTAAATAAAATTTATTTATCAAATTATAATCATTATCTATGATTTATTTACTTTGTTCTAACATCTAAAATTAACTTGTTGTAGTTTAAATTTTTGTACCTTATTTTACTAACTGATTACAGTTGACTAATCTCTATTTTATATGATAAATTTAAATAACCTAAACCTACTTATTCTTATTTTATAGCTACTTATAAAAAAAATATTATTAAAATCATTATTATTATTAACCTTAATTATTACTTATTTAGCTTTCGATCTAACTAACTTAATCTAACTAATATAGTTGGTTTCTTACTAATATTGTACTCCTATGATTTATTATTAACATATTCTAATGCTTCTTTAATTTTTTTTTTTATTTTTAGCTTAAACAAATTAGTGTTTTGGACTTTGATTCTTGGATCGACTACTGGCATTATGAACTCATCTTATCAAGATGGTTTTTGTGTTCTTGTGTGAATTAAGATTTACTGGATTGGCTCAAATAAAGAAATTTTTGGTGTATTGATCATTTAATGAAAAGTTTTGAAAATAACATCCCTGTTTACTAGTTTATTTCAATTCAAGTTATATTTTGGGTAAGTTATATTTATTATTATTTTAAAACATTACAATATATACATATATATTGTAATGGATCATTATTACTAATAAAAACAAAACTTACCTTTTAAGCATCCATCATAGCCATTACACTAATGGATTAATAAAAAAAAAGGATATGCATAATGAAATACACTTTTCTTCTTAAACCATGTAATTACCCAAAAAGAAGTATTGTCTTGAGTACAGTATAAACTTGATTATATCATAAATTTGGTCATAATATCACAGTAAAAGCCACAAAATAAACAATATTCTCTTGTCACAACAGGTTTTCATTTGGACTTAGTAGATACATCTTGTTAGAAAATGAGATGAATCTTCTGACCTAAAAATAATATAATTAGTATGAATTTGTATAAACAAACAGTATCTCTACAGTTACACTAAAACAAAGTAGTATAACTTACATATCTGATAATAATAAACAAACATTATAAGATAAAAGCCAATAAAGGGTAGTTAGTCATATTGGAAAGTCAACATGTAAAAATAAACAATACACAATAGTAAATGAACAAAATAGAATTAAAGTTACTTACCACAATAATTTACAAAAAAGGGTTATCTTAATAAGTTTAATTGAATCTGCAGTTACTTTTTCTTTAGTACATCTTAAATTTTCAATATTTACTCTTCAATTACAAACATTCAAATAAATAAAGAGTGTATTTGACATCTTATCTTGTATAGGATCCATATTCAATTATTGTATCACAATCAAAATTTTCCAATCCATAATGAATGCATTTTCATTATAACAATTCACTTTTCACCTAGTTCTTTTTCAAAATTCTCAGTTTAATCTGAAACAATAAAAAGAAAATAAAAATCAAAAAGTGTTAATGGTTTCCACATGTTTAAGAAATCAACATGTAATTTTAGTTAGTAAAATATTTAAATTAATATTGTAAAAAGGAAGTACTTACAAAATCAAAGTCTTCGATATTGTACAAACAAATATACCAATAGATTGTGAGTACCTAAAAAAGAC
Source organism: Ophraella communa (assembly GCA_035357415.1). Lineage (NCBI taxonomy): Eukaryota > Metazoa > Arthropoda > Insecta > Coleoptera > Chrysomelidae > Ophraella > Ophraella communa. Next base: position 49,340,389 of record CM068979.1, on the reverse strand, counting down.
AAAAGATTAATTATAAACATGTAACAGGTGTGGTGAAATACATTAAACTAATTCCCATATCGACAGTGTTAAATATAATCACATAAACTTTTGATTGAACATTTTAAGAATATATAGTGAAATAGATATTGAAAAACTTAGTTTATAAACATTAACAAATGACAATTTATGTAACAAAAAGTATGTAGGATAATTGAGGAAGTTTTTTATATAAATTTTAAAATGTTAACCTTTGATAACACAGAAAATATCAGCTTATATAAGGTATAAGTAATACAAATAACAAAATCTTTTAAAAGTTTAAATTGTAGTTGTTAGGGTTAAAATAGTAAGTTATCAGTTAAAATAGTACTAGTTAAGTGGATTTAGAGTAATTTTAAATATAATAGCTAGTGTTAATTCAAAATTTGAAAGTCTAAAATAAGTTGACAGCTCAAGGAAGTTGTGTATTTTGAATCTAAAATTTCCTAGGAAAAAGTACTTAGAAAAATTATACAAACAGAATTTAAGCAAATATAAGGATGAGATCTATCTGTACGTTATCAAAGGTATTATCAGAATTGTGAATTTATTACCTGGATTTTCGGAAATGTAGGTTATTTTTTTCTGAAATTCGAACAGTTGAAATCCGATGACGTCATTTTTTTTGTTTTTTTCCAAGAAGCTATAAAAGGCCGGAGAATCCATGATTAATCTCTCTTATGTTTTTGGTAGTAGAGCAGTTAACATCTACTCTCTTATGTTCCTGGTCGCAGAGCAATTAACATCGTATGTATTAATTGATTATCAACTAGAAGAAATTTTTTTAATTAATTAAAAGCTGTTTATATTAAAGTAATACATGTAATATTAAAAATACATACAGAAAAGTAATCAGCTATTATTAAATTACTTACCAAAGTAATAAACTGCATAAAGCAAGTGCAGATTCCATAGAATTTTAAAGATTAAATTCGAGAGACGTTTCCAAAACGGAACCATAGTAGCCATCTTGTCAATTTGAATACGCTGTTCCATTTGCGGGAGTAAACGAAGCAGAAGCCGATCTCAGTTTTGTTACGTTGCGCATGACAAGGACAATATTTGAAAAACTCTGTTATACAAGGTACGTCCGATAATTAAGGATTTGTATTTTTGTTTTTAATTATTTGCAATTGTAAATTAATATTTTGTATATCATCTCCATTTTTTCATATCCGAATATTTGTTATTTATTTGTACTGAACGTGTGAAAACCAATTAATAATTTTTTTTTGAAGTACTTGACATTAAATTTATTGTGTATTAGTTATTAAACAATATTTAATTTGAATCCTACCCAAGATGAGAGTCAGACTTTAAATTTCAACTTTAAAATTAAGTAAACTGAGCTAGTTTGAACTTCTGACAAGGCGCCCAAACTTAAAAGTAAAAAGAAAAAGTAAACTGTATATAAAATTAAATAATATTAAATCATCAAATTCAATTAAAATATTTGAAAAAACCAATAAAACAAACAAAAATTTTTAATTATCATAATCAAACAAATAAAAACATATCTAAATAATAAACTTCTTTAGCTGTTAGGTAAAAAACTATAGCCAAATTTAAATCAGTATAGACAAAATTTAAAACATTATAAATTGACAATACCAACGTGGGATATTAAAAAAATAAAGACTAAAATAAATCTAAATCAGTATACCCAAATTAAAAATCATCATAAATTGTCGCAACCAACGTGGGGCTCGCAAAAATCGTATTTTCATAAATAAAAAAAAATTAAATAATAACTTATAAATTTAAAAAAATTAAACAACGACAACATGGCGGATAAGAAAATGGTTCTTAGAGATGGAAAGCAGTTAGGAGAAACAAAAGAAGGAGAAATAGAGGATCAGAGAGATAAAGCTGAGATGGAAACACCAGTGCATGAAGAAAGAAACAGAGGTGCCGGAGATTTTGTACCAGAGCAAGGACAAGAAAAAGAAGGAAATCAAGATGAACAAGATATGGAAGAAAAAGAACAACAAGAAACAGGACAAAAAAGGTACAGGAAACCAAGATTGCAGAAAGAGATGATGATGCAATTATGAAGTTTTTAATGGAGATGAATAAAAGTTTCAATAAAAAATTAGAAGAAAATAACAAGAAATTAGATATAACCAAAGAGGAAATGAAAGAAGAAATGAAGAAAGACTTAAAAGCAAATAAAGAAGAAATGAAGAAAGATCTAGATGAAAACAATGAGAAATTAAACAAAAAATTAGAGGAAAAATTGGATCAGAAATTTTCAGATGTAGAAAGAAGGTTTACTGCATTAACTACAGAAATGAGCATAGGCATGGAAGAAATAAGAAAAATAAAATATGAAAATAAAGAAGTTAAAAAAGAAGTCGAAGGAATCAAACAAAAAATTGAGGATACAAAAGAAGAAGTCAGAAATGAAATGATTGGAAGAATAATGGAGGTTGAAAATAGACAAGATACACAAATAGAAAGTATGAAGAAGAAAGAAAATGAATTAGGTTTGGAAGTAAAAGAAAACAAAAAAAAATTAAAGCTAACAATGATAAAATAACAAAATTGGAAAATGAAGTAACGAAGTCAAGTAGAAACATACAAGTAGTAGAAGAGATTATAGAAAAAGAAATAGAAGATTTAAAAGTTCATGGTGAAAAACAAGAAGAAAACTTAGAAATATTAAAAGGAAAAGTAAGAGTAGAATATAAAGAAGTTATAATACAAATAGGAAAAAGAAATACAATTGTAAATGGAAACAATACACAAGATTTAGTAATAAAAATTGACAATCATATTAATAATACACATTCTAATAATTTAACAAGTATATTTAAAAGTAAATTTAATAATAAATTAAATTATATTAAAAACATTATAGATCTTCGGGTAGTTGCAAGAAGTATGTTGATAGGACATCCTTTTTCAGCAGTCTACAACAAAAAAGAAATTATTAATAAAGTTTATAATTTAAAAGAACAATCTATTAAAGAATTTTGGGGGGATGTTAAACAAATAAATTATCAAGAGAAGATACAGTTAAAAGAAATTAATTATAATAGGGGGAAAAATTTCAAAAAAAGAAAGAAATTTAGAAATACAAAAGTAGGGTTAGGTATAGATTAATTTAGGAAAACATTAAGATCCACAAATTAAAATTAAACATGATTTTTTTTTAATTATTACATAGAAGTATAAGTTATAGTTTGTTTTGCATAGAGATAGAATTTGTATAGTAATTAAACATTTTGAAAAATGGCATTATGACACACATTCCACATCCCACACTGATGTGTATGATATTTTTAGATATTAAGATTAAACAAAATAGAATAGGACTTATAACATTTAATTTTTTTTTGAGATAGGTATATAGTGGTTAGATGAAATTAAGTCAAGTTAAAAAAATAACAATTATAGTATAGGTAGTGATTTATCGAATAGAAATTGGTAGATAAACAAAATTAAATCTAAAATGACAATCTAGATAAATTAAATTTCAGATTAAGGCAATAAAAGATGGAAATAGAATTAAGAAGTAGTTTGAAAACAATTTCCTATAATAAGGAACTTGTCGATAGAGAAACATAAGTAAAAATTTCAAATTAATTAAATTTTAAAAAATTATTAGTGTAAAATAATTTATTAAAATTAAATTGGGGGAAATTGTAATGGATCATTATTACTAATAAAAACAAAACTTACCTTTTAAGCATCCATCATAGCCATTACACTAATGGATTAATAAAAAAAAAGGATATGCATAATGAAATACACTTTTCTTCTTAAACCATGTAATTACCCAAAAAGAAGTATTGTCTTGAGTACAGTATAAACTTGATTATATCATAAATTTGGTCATAATATCACAGTAAAAGCCACAAAATAAACAATATTCTCTTGTCACAACAGGTTTTCATTTGGACTTAGTAGATACATCTTGTTAGAAAATGAGATGAATCTTCTGACCTAAAAATAATATAATTAGTATGAATTTGTATAAACAAACAGTATCTCTACAGTTACACTAAAACAAAGTAGTATAACTTACATATCTAATAATAATAAACAAACATTATAAGATAAAAGCCAATATAGGGTAGTTAGTCATATTGGAAAGTCAACATGTAAAAATAAACAATACACAATAGTAAATGAACAAAATAGAATTAAAGTTACTTACCACAATAATTTACAAAAAAGGGTTATCTTAATAAGTTTAATTGAATCTGCAGTTACTTTTTCTTTAGTACATCTTAAATTTTCAATATTTACTCTTCAATTACAAACATTCAAATAAATAAAGAGTGTATTTGACATCTTATCTTGTATAGGATCCATATTCAATTATTGTATCACAATCAAAATTTTCCAATCCATAATGAATGCATTTTCATTATAACAATTCACTTTTCACCTAGTTCTTTTTCAAAATTCTCAGTTTAATCTGAAACAATAAAAAGAAAATAAAAATCAAAAAGTGTTAATGGTTTCCACATGTTTAAGAAATCAACATGTAATTTTAGTTAGTAAATTATTTAAATTAATATTGTAAAAAGGAAGTACTTACAAAATCAAAGTCTTCGATATTGTACAAACAAATATACCAATAGATTGTGAGTACCTAAAAAAGACACAAGATTAATTATAAACATGTAGCAGGTGTGGTGAAATACATTAAACTAATTCCCATATCGACAGTGTTGAATATAATCACATAAACTTTTGATTGAACATTTTAAGAATATATAGTGAAATAGATATTGAAAAACTTAGTTTATAAACATTAACAAATGACAATTTATGTAACAAAAAGTATGTAGGATAATTGAGGAAGTTTTTTATATAAATTTTAAAATGTTAACCTTTGATAACACAGAAAATATCAGCTTATATAAGGTATAAGTAATACAAATAACAAAATCTTTTAAAAGTTTAAATTGTAGTTGTTAGGGTTAAAATAGTAAGTTATCAGTTAAAATAGTACTAGTTAAGTGGATTTAGAGTAATTTTAAATATAATAGCTAGTGTTAATTCAAAATTTGAAAGTCTAAAATAAGTTGACAGCTCAAGGAAGTTGTGTATTTTGAATCTAAAATTTCCTAGGAAAAAGTACTTAGAAAATTATACAAACAGAATTTAAGCAAATATAAGGATGAGATCTATCTGTACGTTATCAAAGGTATTATCAGAATTGTGAATTTATTACCTGGATTTTCGGAAATGTAGGTTATTTTTTTCTGAAATTCGAACAGTTGAAATCCGATGACGTCATTTTTTTTGTTTTTTTCCAAGAAGCTATAAAAGGCCGGAGAATCCATGATTAATCTCTCTTATGTTTTTGGTAGTAGAGCAGTTAACATCTACTCTCTTATGTTCCTGGTCGCAGAGCAATTAACATCGTATGTATTAATTGATTATCAACTAGAAGAAATTTTTTTAATTAATTAAAAGCTGTTTATATTAAAGTAATACATGTAATATTAAAAATACATACAGAAAAGTAATCAGCTATTATTAAATTACTTACCAAAGTAATAAACTGCATAAAGCAAGTGCAGATTCCATAGAATTTTAAAGATTAAATTCGAGAGACGTTTCCAAAACGGAACCATAGTAGCCATCTTGTCAATTTAAATACGCTGTTCCATTTGCGGGAGTAAACGAAGCAGAAGCCGATCTCAGTTTTGTTACGTTGCGCATGACAAGGACAATATTTGAAAAACTCTGTTATACAAGGTACGTCCGATAATTAAGGATTTGTATTTTTGTTTTTAATTATTTGCAATTGTAAATTAATATTTTGTATATCATCTCCATTTTTTCATATCCGAATATTTGTTATTTATTTGTACTGAACGTGTGAAAACCAATTAATAATTTTTTTTGAAGTACTTGACATTAAATTTATTGTGTATTAGTTATTAAACAATATTTAATTTGAATCCTACCCAAGATGAGAGTCAGACTTTAAATTTCAACTTTAAAATTAAGTAAACTGAGCTAGTTTGAACTTCTGACAAGGCGCCCAAACTTAAAAGTAAAAAGAAAAAGTAAACTGTATATAAAATTAAATAATATTAAATCATCAAATTCAATTAAAATATTTGAAAAAACCAATAAAACAAACAAAAATTTTTAATTATCATAATCAAACAAATAAAAACATATCTAAATAATAAACTTCTTTAGCTGTTAGGTAAAATAAACTATAGCCAAATTTAAATCAGTATAGACAAAATTTAAAACATTATAAATTGACAATACCAACGTGGGATATTAAAAAAATAAAGACTAAAATAAATCTAAATCAGTATACCCAAATTAAAAATCATCATAAATTGTCGCAACCAACGTGGGGCTCGCAAAAATCGTATTTTCATAAATAAAAAAAAATTAAATAATAACTTATAAATTTAAAAAAATTAAACAACGACAACATGGCGGATAAGAAAATGGTTCTTAGAGATGGAAAGCAGTTAGGAGAAACAAAAGAAGGAGAAATAGAGGATCAGAGAGATAAAGCTGAGATGGAAACACCAGTGCATGAAGAAAGAAACAGAGGTGCCGGAGATTTTGTACCAGAGCAAGGACAAGAAAAAGAAGGAAATCAAGATGAACAAGATATGGAAGAAAAAGAACAACAAGAAACAGGACAAAAAAAGGTACAGGAAACCAAGATTGCAGAAAGAGATGATGATGCAATTATGAAGTTTTTAATGGAGATGAATAAAAGTTTCAATAAAAAATTAGAAGAAAATAACAAGAAATTAGATATAACCAAAGAGGAAATGAAAGAAGAAATGAAGAAAGACTTAAAAGCAAATAAAGAAGAAATGAAGAAAGATCTAGATGAAAACAATGAGAAATTAAACAAAAAATTAGAGGAAAAATTGGATCAGAAATTTTCAGATGTAGAAAGAAGGTTTACTGCATTAACTACAGAAATGAGCATAGGCATGGAAGAAATAAGAAAAATAAAATATGAAAATAAAGAAGTTAAAAAAGAAGTCGAAGGAATCAAACAAAAAATTGAGGATACAAAAGAAGAAGTCAGAAATGAAATGATTGGAAGAATAATGGAGGTTGAAAATAGACAAGATACACAAATAGAAAGTATGAAGAAGAAAGAAAATGAATTAGGTTTGGAAGTAAAAGAAAACAAAAAAAAAATTAAAGCTAACAATGATAAAATAACAAAATTGGAAAATGAAGTAACGAAGTCAAGTAGAAACATACAAGTAGTAGAAGAGATTATAGAAAAAGAAATAGAAGATTTAAAAGTTCATGGTGAAAAACAAGAAGAAAACTTAGAAATATTAAAAGGAAAAGTAAGAGTAGAATATAAAGAAGTTATAATACAAATAGGAAAAAGAAATACAATTGTAAATGGAAACAATACACAAGATTTAGTAATAAAAATTGACAATCATATTAATAATACACATTCTAATAATTTAACAAGTATATTTAAAAGTAAATTTAATAATAAATTAAATTATATTAAAAACATTATAGATCTTCGGGTAGTTGCAAGAAGTATGTTGATAGGACATCCTTTTTCAGCAGTCTACAACAAAAAAGAAATTATTAATAAAGTTTATAATTTAAAAGAACAATCTATTAAAGAATTTTGGGGGGATGTTAAACAAATAAATTATCAAGAGAAGATACAGTTAAAAGAATTTGATTATAATAGGGGGAAAAATTTCAAAAAAAGAAAGAAATTTAGAAATACAAAAAGTAGGGTTAGGTATAGATTAATTTAGGAAAACATTAAGATACACAAATTAAAATTAAAAATGATTTTTTTTTATTATTACATAGAAGTATAAGTTATAGTTTGTTTTGTATAGAGATAGAATTTGTATAGTAATTAAACATTTTGAAAAATGGCATTATGACACACATTCCACATCCCACACTGATGTGTATGATATTTTTAGATATTAAGATTAAACAAATAAAATAGGACTTATAACATTTAATTTTTTTTTGAGATAGGTATATAGTGGTTAGATGAAATTAAGTCAAGTTAAAAAAAATAACAATTATAGTATAGGTAGTGATTTATCGAATAGAAATTGGTAGATAAACAAAATTAAATCTAAAATGACAATCTAGATAAATTAAATTTCAGATTAAGGCAATAAAAGATGGAAATAGAATTAAGAAGTAGTTTGAAAACAATTTCCTATAATAAGGAACTTGTCGATAGAGAAACATAAGTAAAAATTTCAAATTAATTAAATTTTAAAAAATTATTAGTGTAAAATAATTTATTAAAATTAAATTGGGGGAAATTGTAATGGATCATTATTACTAATAAAAACAAAACTTACCTTTTAAGCATCCATCATAGCCATTACACTAATGGATTAATAAAAAAAAGGATATGCATAATGAAATACACTTTTCTTCTTAAACCATGTAATTACCCAAAAAGAAGTATTGTCTTGAGTACAGTATAAACTTGATTATATCATAAATTTGGTCATAATATCACAGTAAAAGCCACAAAATAAACAATATTCTCTTGTCACAACAGGTTTTCATTTGGACTTAGTAGATACATCTTGTTAGAAAATGAGATGAATCTTCTGACCTAAAAATAATATAATTAGTATGAATTTGTATAAACAAACAGTATCTCTACAGTTACACTAAAACAAAGTAGTATAACTTACATATCTAATAATAATAAACAAACATTATAAGATAAAAGCCAATATAGGGTAGTTAGTCATATTGGAAAGTCAACATGTAAAAATAAACAATACACAATAGTAAATGAACAAAATAGAATTAAAGTTACTTACCACAATAATTTACAAAAAAGGGTTATCTTAATAAGTTTAATTGAATCTGCAGTTACTTTTTCTTTAGTACATCTTAAATTTTCAATATTTACTCTTCAATTACAAACATTCAAATAAATAAAGAGTGTATTTGACATCTTATCTTGTATAGGATCCATATTCAATTATTGTATCACAATCAAAATTTTCCAATCCATAATGAATGCATTTTCATTATAACAATTCACTTTTCACCTAGTTCTTTTTCAAAATTCTCAGTTTAATCTGAAACAATAAAAAGAAAATAAAAATCAAAAAGTGTTAATGGTTTCCACATGTTTAAGAAATCAACATGTAATTTTAGTTAGTAAATTATTTAAATTAATATTGTAAAAAGGAAGTACTTACAAAATCAAAGTCTTCGATATTGTACAAACAAATATACCAATAGATTGTGAGTACCTAAAAAAGACACAAGATTAATTATAAACATGTAGCAGGTGTGGTGAAATACATTAAACTAATTCTCATATCGACAGTGTTGAATATAATCACATAAACTTTTGATTGAATATTTTAAGAATATATAGTGAAATAGATATTGAAAAACTTAGTTTATAAACATTAACAAATGACAATTTATGTAACAAAAAGTATGTAGGATAATTGAGGAAGTTTTTTATATAAATTTTAAAATGTTAACCTTTGATAACACAGAAAATATCAGCTTATATAAGGTATAAGTAATACAAATAACAAAATCTTTTAAAAGTTTAAATTGTAGTTGTTAGGGTCAAAATAGTAAGTTATCAGTTAAAATAGTACTAGTTAAGTGGATTTAAAGTAATTTTAAATATAATAGCTAGTGTTAATTCAAAATTTGAAAGTCTAAAATAAGTTGACAGCTCAAGGAAGTTGTGTATTTTGAATCTAAAATTTCCTAGGAAAAAGTACTTAGAAAATTATACAAACAGAATTTAAGCAAATATAAGGATGAGATCTATCTGTACGTTATCAAAGGTATTATCAGAATTGTGAATTTATTACCTGGATTTTCGGAAATGTAGGTTATTTTTTTCTGAAATTCGAACAGTTGAAATCCGATGACGTCATTTTTTTTGTTTTTTTCCAAGAAGCTATAAAAGGCCGGAGAATCCATGATTAATCTCTCTTATGTTTTTGGTAGTAGAGCAGTTAACATCTACTCTCTTATGTTCCTGGTCGCAGAGCAATTAACATCGTATGTATTAATTGATTATCAACTAGAAGAAATTTTTTTAATTAATTAAAAGCTGTTTATATTAAAGTAATACATGTAATATTAAAAATACATACAGAAAAGTAATCAGCTATTATTAAATTACTTACCAAAGTAATAAACTGCATAAAGCAAGTGCAGATTCCATAGAATTTTAAAGATTAAATTCGAGAGACGTTTCCAAAACGGAACCATAGTAGCCATCTTGTCAATTTGAATACGCTGTTCCATTTGCGGGAGTAAACGAAGCAGAAGCCGATCTCAGTTTTGTTACGTTGCGCATGACAAGGACAATATTTGAAAAACTCTGTTATACAAGGTACGTCCGATAATTAAGGATTTGTATTTTTGTTTTTAATTATTTGCAATTGTAAATTAATATTTTGTATATCATCTCCATTTTTTCATATCCGAATATTTGTTATTTATTTGTACTGAACGTGTGAAAACCAATTAATAATTTTTTTTGAAGTACTTGACATTAAATTTATTGTGTATTAGTTATTAAACAATATTTAATTTGAATCCTACCCAAGATGAGAGTCAGACTTTAAATTTCAACTTTAAAATTAAGTAAACTGAGCTAGTTTGAACTTCTGACAAGGCGCCCAAACTTAAAAGTAAAAAGAAAAAGTAAACTGTATATAAAATTAAATAATATTAAATCATCAAATTCAATTAAAATATTTGAAAAAAACCAATAAAACAAACAAAAATTTTTAATTATCATAATCAAACAAATAAAAACATATCTAAATAATAAACTTCTTTAGCTGTTAGGTAAAATAAACTATAGCCAAATTTAAATCAGTATAGACAAAATTTAAAACATTATAAATTGACAATACCAACGTGGGATATTAAAAAAATAAAGACTAAAATAAATCTAAATCAGTATACCCAAATTGAAAATCATCATAATATATATAGTTGGTATATATATATATATATATATTATTATGATTTTATTATTTTATTGTTGTTGGGTTCTTATGTTTTCTTTTTTTTTTTTATTATTTTAATTTTTTCTGATGATTGAATGTTATTTTAGTAAATTCACGTTAATTGTGACATGATATTATTAGTGGTTTGTTTTTATTTGATTTGGAGTAATTGTTGAAGTTTTTTACTACAATAATAATGTTTTTTTTTTTAGCCCCTTAAATAATATGTATAATGATGACTAGCTTAAATAACATTTAATGTTTCTACGCTCGTTTGTTTAAATTGAAAATAAATACTATCGTTAATCGAAAAATTATATCTCAGGTCGTACAGGTTTCACCACAGATTTACGCTCAAACAAATTATAAATTTTCTATCAAAATGAAATTCAAAAATCTTTACAATAAAGTGGTATAAATGTTCTCTAGCGACTAATAATTATTATCGCTTTAAAACAGTTTATACGCACACTTAATACAAATTAAATAACGGTACCTTTTTGAACTTTGTCTCTCGAGTGTTCGCCATTCACATGTAGGTGTCGCTGGAACTGGTGGTTTATCTTCTCTTCTGGTGAGCACGTGGGATGTAGAACTTCCAATGGTTTAATTAAAGACAGAAACTCTTACGATGTAAAATTTATTGTTGTTTACTTGCGGATTTTTTTTTTTACAATTTACTGGTTGATAAGACTCCCTTTTTACAAGTGGTGTGTTACAAAGTTTTATACTAGGATTATTTCTGATATAAGGTAAGTCAAGCTTCTTATATTAATTTGATACTAACTTTTGTATCATTAAAATTACATTTGGAACTATTATATTATAAAGTGATTCTGCTTGATTCAACAAACTTATTTTCTATTCAAAGTCGAATACTGTTAACTTATAAAGTTAATAAAATTTATGATTAATCAAAGTCTTTTTTTAAAAATGTAAATTACGAGTTGAATATTTTTATAACTGTTGTTGAATGTTTTGAAAATGAGTCTTGAATCTTTCTAAAACTTGAGTGTTGAGTTGTGAAAGTTGTTTTTTAAAATTAAATATTAAATGTTTGTTGAAAGTTTAAAACGAGACTTGAATATTTGTATAAAGGGTCTTGACCCTCTTAAAATTAGGCTTGAATCCCTTTTATTCTTTCTGACTGGTTCTTTTACGTAAAACTGAGATCCCTCTCTCATTATTCTCTGACCAATAAAAATGCTTCATTTAAAACTCCACGAGAACCAATCAGAAGGAGCTATTTCTTAATTTGCTTATTTCTAACTAACTACTTATATTTTACAAACAATTTTTTTACATAATATATACAATAATCATTTTTAATGTTCAATAATTTTTTTATAATTTATTATGGTCGGAAAAGCTCTCAAATTATATTATCACTGAGGCTTGAAGTCATAAATTCGACCGATATACTTCCGAGTAACTCATACGTCACAACGTGCACCTGCTATTCTAAGCTCTTGGAGTTCGAGGAAACTATTCAAACACGCGATGTGTTGTGTACGAGCACTCGTAGTTCTGATAATTTGACGTCACACAGGCACAGGTGCGTTTCTAAAGTTTTGGAGTTCATGGAAACTTAAACATTTCAAACACGCGATGTTAGCAGTCGTAGTTCTGATAATTTTACGTCACACATATGCACAAGTGTTATTCGTAGAAGAACTTTTTATATACTTTTGTAGATCTTTGAAAATCCTTTTATATATTTAACAGAAAAATATTTTACAAAAATTTATAATTTGTTCGTTTGTTTTATTTTACATTTAGAATTATATTTTCATTATTATTTATTTTTTTAATGGTGATTTTGATTATTTTTATGTAATGTGATTACTTTTTTATTATTTATTTTTGCTTTTAATTGACTTAACGATTTTGTTTTTGATTTAATCATCATAATACATATTCTTGTTGAAATTAATCTTTTCTTTAATGAATAAATTTTTTATGATAATAAAACTTCGTCTCAACTTCCCCCCAAACTTGTAATAAATTTATTGACGGATAAATTTTTATAAGTTTCCATTTTCTATTTTAACTTCAACTATATCCTATTTTATTTACATATTTTTTTACACTTAACTACTAAATATATTACTTGAGTGAACTTACATGAAACACACCACGTGAAATTTTTGTGTTAGGAAACATTAGAATTTATTTTCTACCTTTTTTAAACATAAACGCATCGTATCATCTTTTTTCTTACCCACTACCATAGGATTAATATAACTTATAGTTCTATCTGCCAACAGTTTCTTTAAATGTTTATCTACCGCTCCTTGATATTTATAGGGAATTGGATAACTTTTTGACTGAAAACTCTCTATATTTTGAACTTTAATACTTTGGGAATAATTTTTAGCTACTCTAGATTCATCATTAATTAAACTTTTATATCTTTCTACCAATTTTATAACTTCATTTTTCCATCCTTTATTGCAATTTATCACCACCTCTAAATTCTTTTCATTAACCCTATCATCGGCATCAATTGCCCTTTCATCATAATCATAATTTAATTTAATTTTGGTATCTAAAACCCATTCTAAATAATTATCATTTCCATTTTTATTTAAATTTAATTCGGCATCTATGGCCACATTATTAAATATATTTCGGCACCCTTGTACCATTAAATTGCAACTAGATTCATAAATTTCACTTATTTTTTCTTGGCAGAAATTTTTATTACTATTTTCTAATGACTCGTCGAATATACTAATTATATTATAATTACTAGTTAATTTTAAATCATTTATTACCTCAAATTTTATTTCATTATCCCCAAATATTACTGCATTTTTGATATAATTTATTATAATTTTATTCTTTGATAATTCATCGTTACCCAATAATATATCATATTTTAATTTATTGACTATCAATAACTGAATATTTAATTTTACATTATTTATATTCAAAGAAGCAAAAACTGTTTTATTAGAATATCCTAAACTTTTATCATTTATCCCTGTAAAATTTACTTTTGGAATATTGATTATATTGTTTTTTAACATTGAGATTTTATTTACTGTATTTTCTGATATTAAAGAAACTGTAGACCCTGTATCTATTATAATGCTTAATAAATTGTTATCAATATTTGCTTTTATTAATACTAATTCTATTTCTTTATTTTCTAGATGCAGATTATCCTTGTCCATTAAAAATTCACGTGGGTGTACAAAGTCACATCTAGCGCTATTTACATTGTGCACCCCTATTGAAAATTTGTGGTTTGGGCATCATCTACTGGAGATCTGGCCCTAGGAGTTCTACTACCTGAACGTGCAATGTTTCTCGGTGTATTATTTGTCTCATTTATCCCCTCATTACTGTTACTCGTATTAATTGCGTTTACTTGTCTATTATTATTGTTTGTATTTGCTCGATTATTGTTATTTTGTTCAAATCTATTAAAATTTCTATTATTATAATTATTGTTAAAATTTCTAGTGTTCTGATTATTATTGTAATTTCTATTATTATTGAAATTGTTCCTATTTTCATTATTTTGATTTCTGTTTTGATTATAGTAGTTATTGTTAAAATTATTATTATTATTTTGTCTGTTAAAATTGTTACCGTTACTTTGCCTATTAAAACTTCTATCATTGTTATTAAAGTTTCTTACATTATCTCTATTCTGATTGTTGATACTATTACTTAAATTTCTTTCAATTCTCTGCAAATATGTTATTAAATGATCAAATTTATTAATATTTTGTACTGCAATTATCTCAGATATTTCAGGTTTGAAATGTCTTGATAAAAACATTACAATTTCTGCTTCTGGTATAGGAGGAGTTAAATATTGACAAGTAGCATAGAGTTGTAAAACATAGTTGGATAGATTATTCTTTGTATTATCAAATTTGCCAAAATACAATCTTTCCCTGACTTTACTCTGTTGTAATTCTGACCAGAAAGTATCTAGAAATACCTTTTCAAAGGTTTCAAATGAATCTACAAACATTTCTTTGCAATTCCACCATAATAGTGCATTGCCTGTTAAACTTGATCTGATAAATTCTTTAAAATCTTGCAAATTTTTAATTTTATAGTATTTATTTTTAATTGAATGTAAATAATTTATAGGATGTATCTTCCTATAATCCCCACAAAATTTCGAACTTTCTTCAAACTTCCCCCCTATATTTAAAATTTGAAAACCCAAGTCAGGTGTTACGCGATTGTCTGATAATTCAGAAATATTTTGATTCACTTGTTTTATTTTATTTTCGAGTTCCTCCTTTAATTTCTTGATTTCTTCACTGTTTCCCACGTTTATATTTGTATTTAATTTTTCTTCTATTTCTTTTCTTAATTGTCTCTCTGTTTTTCTGTTTTCCTGTTCGGCTATGTCCAAATTTATTTGTATTCCTCTTTTCACGTTATCTTCGATTTCTGATATTCTTGAGTTTAATTTCAGATTGTTTTCGCTTGTTCTTTTGTCTATATTTTGTACTTGTTTATTTAAAAATTCTTGTTTTTCCTCAATTACTTTAATCTTTTTCTCTTGATTTTCTACTTTCTTGTCCAATTTTTCCGTTATTTCATTCAATTTTCTCGTTATTTCCTCAGAATTTTGTCTATTTTGTTTTTTCATTTCTTCAGAGTTGGCTTCTAGTTTTTTCGCTATTTGTTCTGAATTGGCTAGGATGATGCTCATCAAATCTGCCAATGTGACATTTCCTCCAGTTTGTGAAGAAGTACCATCTTTTGTTGAGGTTCGTCTTCTTGTTCCCCCTTTCTTCTGGTTCTTCAGCATTGTAGTCTATGTCTATTTGTTCTTGGCTTTTTAATCTGTTAATTAGAATTTGTTTGGTTCCTTTATCATCCAAATTCCTGTTTCTAAGTTCTTGCCTGAGTTCTTCAACTTTCCAGGTGTCAAAATTAACTTCCTCTTTATCAGACATTATGTTTCGACTTTTTATATTTATAATAAAATGTTAGAAATATTTATTTTATAGGTTAATTACAGTTACAATAATGTATTAGTATTTTTATTTTTAAATAAATTTTAATGTAATGTTTATTGATTTATTTTTTGTTATTAAACTATTAAAATCTGTGATTTTAATCGAGCCCCACGTTGGGCGCCAAGTTATTATGATTTTATTATTTTATTGTTGTTGGGTTCTTATGTTTTCTTTTTTTTTTTTATTATTTTAATTTTTTCTGATGATTGAATGTTATTTTAGTAAATTCACGTTAATTGTGACATGATATTATTAGTGGTTTGTTTTTATTTGATTTGGAGTAATTGTTGAAGTTTTTTACTACAATAATAATGTTTTTTTTTTTAGCCCCTTAAATAATATGTATAATGATGACTAGCTTAAATAACATTAAATGTTTCTACGCTCGTTTGTTTAAATTGAAAATAAATACTATCGTTAATCGAAAAATTATATCTCAGGTCGTACAGGTTTCACCACAGATTTACGCTCAAACAAATTATAAATTTTCTATCAAAATGAAATTCAAAAATCTTTACAATAAAGTGGTATAAATGTTCTCTAGCGACTAATAATTATTATCGCTTTAAAACAGTTTATACGCACACTTAATACAAATTAAATAACGGTACCTTTTTGAACTTTGTCTCTCGAGTGTTCGCCATTCACATGTAGGTGTCGCTGGAACTGGTGGTTTATCTTCTCTTCTGGTGAGCACGTGGGATGTAGAACTTCCAATGGTTTAATTAAAGACAGAAACTCTTACGATGTAAAATTTATTGTTGTTTACTTGCGGATTTTTTTTTTTTACAATTTACTGGTTGATAAGACTCCCTTTTTACAAGTGGTGTGTTACAAAGTTTTATACTAGGATTATTTCTGATATAAGGTAAGTCAAGCTTCTTATATTAATTTGATACTAACTTTTGTATCATTAAAATTACATTTGGAACTATTATATTATAAAGTGATTCTGCTTGATTCAACAAACTTATTTTCTATTCAAAGTCGAATACTGTTAACTTATAAAGTTAATAAAATTTATGATTAATCAAAGTCTTTTTTAAAAATGTAAATTACGAGTTGAATATTTTTATAACTGTTGTTGAATGTTTTGAAAATGAGTCTTGAATCTTTCTAAAACTTGAGTGTTGAGTTGTGAAAGTTGTTTTTTAAAATTAAATATTAAATGTTTGTTGAAAGTTTAAAACGAGACTTGAATATTTGTATAAAGGGTCTTGACCCTCTTAAAATTAGGCTTGAATCCCTTTTATTCTTTCTGACTGGTTCTTTTACGTAAAACTGAGATCCCTCTCTCATTATTCTCTGACCAATAAAAATGCTTCATTTAAAACTCCACGAGAACCAATCAGAAGGAGCTATTTCTTAATTTGCTTATTTCTAACTAACTACTTATATTTTACAAACAATTTTTTTACATAATATATACAATAATCATTTTTAATGTTCAATAATTTTTTTATAATTTATTATGGTCGGAAAAGCTCTCAAATTATATTATCACTGAGGCTTGAAGTCATAAATTCGACCGATATACTTCCGAGTAACTCATACGTCACAACGTGCACCTGCTATTCTAAGCTCTTGGAGTTCGAGGAAACTATTCAAACACGCGATGTGTTGTGTACGAGCACTCGTAGTTCTGATAATTTGACGTCACACAGGCACAGGTGCGTTTCTAAAGTTTTGGAGTTCATGGAAACTTAAACATTTCAAACACGCGATGTTAGCAGTCGTAGTTCTGATAATTTTACGTCACACATATGCACAAGTGTTATTCGTAGAAGAACTTTTTATATACTTTTGTAGATCTTTGAAAATCCTTTTATATATTTAACAGAAAAATATTTTACAAAAATTTATAATTTGTTCGTTTGTTTTATTTTACATTTAGAATTATATTTTCATTATTATTTATTTTTTTAATGGTGATTTTGATTATTTTTATGTAATGTGATTACTTTTTATTATTTATTTTTGCTTTTAATTGACTTAACGATTTTGTTTTTGATTTAATCATCATAATACATATTCTTGTTGAAATTAATCTTTTCTTTAATGAATAATTTTTTTATGATAATAAAACTTCGTCTCAATATATATATATATATATCTATATATATATATATATATATATATATATATATATATATATATAGAAAAGAAAGGGTAGTCGTTGCTGACTAGTTAGAAATAAAACTAGTATTATTGTGGTATGCAGCAAAGTAAAAGAAGACTCTTTAAAGGTTTTCCAAGCTTTCGGAAATATTTATTTCCATCATCAGGGAAACTACAAATGATTACACTTAGTTTGACAAAATTGTACTAAAACTAATGATTCTACTTACAACTTAGATGAGATTGATTACTGTGATGAATAAAATATCTACTATGAGACACATAGTTACTAATTAAATAGAGTTTAATACTAATAACACTTGCAAAATATGTAAAATTTCTGTTTAAAAATTGTTAACAATACATTTGATAAAACTTATTTTCTAATGTTAAAAAGTTTAAAAAATTTTTTATAACAAATAAAAAAAGGTGACTGCTTCCACGAGTAGTTTGATCAATTTACAGGTTGGAATTCGACTGACAACTAATTGTCACTTGGTACTAAAGAATGTTAAAGTGTGATGAAAGTGTAGATTGCTCCAAACGGTTAGGTCACAATTTTGACACTGACAAGTTGTGTGAACGTGCATTTTTATCGATGGTGAGATTTATTCATATCTATTAACCATAACCATAAGTTTTATCAAATGTATTGTTAACAATTTTTAAACAGAAATTTTACATATTTTGCAAGTGTTATTAGTATTAAACTCTATTTAATTAGTGACTATGTGTCTCATAGTAGATATTTTATTCATCACAGTAATCAATCTCATCTAAGTTGTAAGTAGAATCATTAGTTTTAGTACAATTTTGTCAAACTAAGTGTAATCATTTGTAGTTTCCCTGATGATGGAAATAAATAATTCCGAAAGCTTGGAAAACCTTTAAAGAGTCTTCTTTTACTTTGCTGCATACCCCAATAATACTAGTTTTATTTATATATATATATATATATATATATATATATATATTGAGACGAAGTTTTATTATTATAAAAAAATTATTCATTAAAGAAAATATTAATTTCAATAAGAATGTGTATTATGATGATTAAATCAAAAACAAAATCGTTAAGTCAATTAAAAGCAAAATAATTAATAAAAAAGTAATCACATTACATAAAAATAATCAAAATCACCATTAAAAAAAAATAATAATGAAAATATAATTCTAAATGTAAAATAAAACAAACGAACAAATTATAAATTTTTGTAAAATATTTTTCTGTTAAATATATAAAAGGATTTTCAAAGATCTACAAAAGTGTATAAAAAGTTCTTCTACGAATAACACTTGTGTATATGTGTGACGTAAAATTATCAGAACTACAACTGCTAACATCGCGTGTTTGAAAAGTTAAAAAAGTTTCCATGAACTCCAAAACTTTAGAAGTGCACCTGTGCCTGTGTGACGTCAAATTATCAGAACTACGAGTGCTTGTACACACCATCGCGTGTTTGAAATGTTTAATTTTCCTCGAACTCCAAGAGCTTAGAATAGCAGGTGCACGTTGTGACGTATGAGTTACTCGGAAGTATATCGGTCGAATTTATGACTTCAAGCCTCAGTGATAATATAATTTGAGAGCTTTTCCGACCATAATAAATTATATAAAAATTATTGAACATTAAAAATGATTATTGTATATATTATGTAAAAAAATTGTTTGTAAAATATAAGTAGTTAGTTAGAAATAAGCAAATTAAGAAATAGTTCCTTCTGATTGGTTCTCGTGGAGTTTTTACATGAAGCATTTTTATTGGTCAGAGAATAATGAGAGAGGGATCTCAGTTTTACGTAAAAGAACCAGTCAGAAAGAATAAAAGGAGATTCAAGCCAAATTTTAAGAGAGTCAAGACCCTTTATACAAATATTCAAGTCTCGTTTTAAACTTTCAACAAACATTTAATATTTAATTTTAAAAAACAACTTTCACAACTCAACACTCAAGTTTAATTTTAAAAGATTCAAGACTCATTTTCAAAACATTCAACAACAGTTATAAAAATATTCAACTCGTAATTTACATTTTTAAAAAAGACTTTGATTAATCATAAATTTTATTAACTTTATAAGTTAACAGTATTCGACTTTGAATAGAAAATAAGTTTGTTGAATCAAGCAGAATCATTTTATAATATAATAGTTCCAAATGTAATTTTAATGATACAAAAGTTAGTATCAAATTAATATAAGAAGCTTGACTTACCTTATATCAGAAATAATCCTAGTATAAAACTTTGTAACACACCACTTGTAAAAAGGCAGTCTTATCAACCAGTAAATTGTATAAAAAAATCCACAAGTAAACAATAATAAATTCTACATCGTAAGAGTTTCTGTCTTTAATTAAACCATTGGAAGTTCTACATCCCACGTGCTCACCAGTAGAGAAGATAGACCACCAGTTCCAGCGACACCTACATGTGAATGGCGAACACTCGAGAGACAAAGTTCAAAAAGGTACCGTTATTTAATTTGTATTAAGTGTGCGTATAAACTGTTTTAAAGCGATAATAATTATTAGTCGCTAGAGAACATTTATACTACTTTATTGTAAAGATTTTTGAATTTCATTTTGATAGAAAATTTATAATTTGTTTGAGCGTAAATCTGTGGTGAAACCTGTACGACCTGAGATATAATTTTTCGATTAACGATAGTATTTATTTTCAAGTTAAACAAACGAGCGTAGAAACATTTAATTTTATTTGAGCTAGTCATCATTATACATATTATTTAAGGGACCAAAAAAAAAAAAACATTATTATTGTAGTAAAAAACTTCAACAATTACTTCAAATCAAATAAAAACAAACCACTAATAATATCATGTCACAATTAACGTGAATTTACTAAAATAACATTCAATCATCAGAAAAAAAAAAATAATAAAACAAAAAAAGAAAACATAAGAACCCAACAACAACAACAATAAAATAATAAAATCATAATAACTTGGCGCCCAACGTGGGGCTCGATTAAAATCACAGATTTTAATAGTTTAATAACAAAAAATAAATCAATAAACATTACATTAAAATTTATTTAAAAATAAAAATACTAATACATTATTGTAACTGTAATTAACCTATAAAATAAATATTTCTAACATTTTATTATAAATATAAAAAGTCGAAACATAATGTCTGATAAAGAGGAAGTTAATTTTGACACCTGGAAAGTTGAAGAACTCAGGCAAGAACTTAGAAACAGGAATTTGGATGATAAAGGAACCAAACAAATTCTAATTAACAGATTAAAAAGCCAAGAACAAATAGACATAGACTACAATGCTGAAGAACCAGAAGAAGGGGGGAACAAGAAGACGAACCTCAACAAAAAGATGGTACTTCTTCACAAACTGGAGGAAATGTCACATTGGCAGATTTGATGAGCATCATCCTAGCCAATTCAGAACAAATAGCGAAAAAACTAGAAGCCAACTCTGAAGAAATGAAAAAACAAAATAGACAAAATTCTGAGGAAATAACGAGAAAATTGAATGAAATAACGGAAAAATTGGACAAGAAAGTAGAAAATCAAGAGAAAAAGATTAAAGTAATTGAGGAAAAACAAGAATTTTTAAATAAACAAGTACAAAATATAGACAAAAGAACAAGCGAAAACAATCTGAAATTAAACTCAAGAATATCAGAAATCGAAGATAACGTGAAAAGAGGAATACAAATAAATTTGGACATAGCCGAACAGGAAAACAGAAAAACAGAGAGACAATTAAGAAAAGAAATAGAAGAAAAATTAAATACAAATATAAACGTGGGAAACAGTGAAGAAATCAAGAAATTAAAGGAGGAACTCGAAAATAAAATAAAACAAGTGAATCAAAATATTTCTGAATTATCAGACAATCGCGTAACACCTGACTTGGGTTTTCAAATTTTAAATATAGGGGGGAAGTTTGAAGAAAGTTCGAAATTTTGTGGGGATTATAGGAAGATACATCCTATAAATTATTTACATTCAATTAAAAATAAATACTATAAAATTAAAAATTTGCAAGATTTTAAAGAATTTATCAGATCAAGTTTAACAGGCAATGCACTATTATGGTGGAATTGCAAAGAAATGTTTGTAGATTCATTTGAAACCTTTGAAAAGGTATTTCTAGATACTTTCTGGTCAGAATTACAACAGAGTAAAGTCAGGGAAAGATTGTATTTTGGCAAATTTGATAATACAAAGAATAATCTATCCAACTATGTTTTACAACTCTATGCTACTTGTCAATATTTAACTCCTCCTATACCAGAAGCAGAAATTGTAATGTTTTTATCAAGACATTTTAAACCTGAAATATCTGAGATAATTGCAGTACAAAATATTAATAAATTTGATCATTTAATAACATATTTGCAGAGAATTGAAAGAAATTTAAGTAATAGTATCAACAATCAGAATAGAGATAATGTAAGAAACTTTAATAACAATGATAGAAGTTTCAATAGGCAAAGTAACGGTAACAATTTTAACAGACAAAATAATAATAATAATTTTAACAATAACTACTATAATCAAAACAGAAATCAAAATAATGAAAATAGGAACAATTTCAATAATAATAGAAATTACAATAATAATCAGAACACTAGAAATTTTAACAATAATTATAATAATAGAAATTTTAATAGATTTGAACAAAATAACAATAATCGAGCAAATACAAACAATAATAATAGACAAGTAAACGCAATTAATACGAGTAACAGTAATGAGGGGATAAATGAGACAAATAATACACCGAGAGACATTGCACGTTCAGGTAGTAGAACTCCTAGGGCCAGATCTCCAGTAGATGATGCCCAAACCACAAATTTTCAATAGGGGTGCACAATGTAAATAGCGCTAGATGTGACTTTGTACACCCACGTGAATTTTTAATGGACAAGGATAATCTGCATCTAGAAAATAAAGAAATAGAATTAGTATTAATAAAAGCAAATATTGATAACAATTTATTAAACATTATAATAGATACAGGGTCTACAGTTTCTTTAATATCAGAAAATACAGTAAATAAAATCTCAATGTTAAAAAACAATATAATCAATATTCCAAAAGTAAATTTTACAGGGATAAATGATAAAAGTTTAGGATATTCTAATAAAACAGTTTTTGCTTCTTTGAATATAAATAATGTAAAATTAAATGTTCAGTTATTGATAGTCAATAAATTAAAATATGATATATTATTGGGTAACGATGAATTATTAAAGAATAAAATTATAATAAATTATATCAAAAATGCAGTAATATTTGGGGATAATGAAATAAAATTTGAGGTAATAAATGATTTAAAATTAACTAGTAATTATAATATAATTAGTATATTCGACGAGTCATTAGAAAATAGTAATAAAAATTTCTGCCAAGAAAAAATAAGTGAAATTTGTGAATTTAATTGCAATTTAATGGTACAAGGGTGCCGAAATATAGTTAATAATGTGGCCATAGATGCCGAATTAAATTTAAATAAAAATGGAAATGATAATCATTTAGAAAGGGTCTTAGATACCAAAAATAAATTAAATTATGATTATGATGAAAGGGCAATTGATGCCGATGATAGGGTTAATGAAAAGAATTTAGAGGTGGTAATAAATTGCAATAAAGGATGGAAAAAGTTATAAAATTGGTAGAAAGATATAAAAGTTTAATTAATGATGAATCTAGAGTAGCTAAAAATTATTCCCAAAGTATTAAAGTTAAAAAAATAGAGAGTTTCAGTCAAAAAGTTATCCAATTCCCTATAAATATCAAGAAGCGGTAGATAAACATTTAAAGAAACTGTTGGCAGATAGAACTATAAGTTATAGTATTAATCCTATAGTAGTGGGTAAGAAAAAGATGATACAATGCGTTTATGTTTTAAAAAGGTAAAAAATAAATTCTAATGTTTCCTAACACAAAAATTTCACGTGGCGTGTTTCATGTAAGTTCACTCAAGAAATATATTTAGTAGTTAAGTGTAAATAAATATGTAAATAAAATAAAATAGGATATAGTTTGAAGTTAAAGTAGAAAATGGAAACTTATAAAAATTTATCCGTCGATAAATTTATTACAAGTTTGGGGGGAAGTTGAGACGAAGTTTTATTATTATAAAAAAATTATTCATTAAAGAAAATATTAATTTCAATAAGAATGTGTATTATGATGATTAAATCAAAAACAAAATCGTTAAGTCAATTAAAAGCAAAATAATTAATAAAAAAGTAATCACATTACATAAAAATAATCAAAATCACCATTAAAAAAATAAATAATAATGAAAATATAATTCTAAATGTAAAATAAAACAAACGAACAAATTATAAATTTTTGTAAAATATTTTTCTGTTAAATATATAAAAGGATTTTCAAAGATCTACAAAAGTGTATAAAAAGTTCTTCTACGAATAACACTTGTGTATATGTGTGACGTAAAATTATCAGAACTACAACTGCTAACATCGCGTGTTTGAAAAGTTAAAAAAGTTTCCATGAACTCCAAAACTTTAGAAGTGCACCTGTGCCTGTGTGACGTCAAATTATCAGAACTACGAGTGCTTGTACACACCATCGCGTGTTTGAAATGTTTAATTTTCCTCGAACTCCAAGAGCTTAGAATAGCAGGTGCACGTTGTGACGTATGAGTTACTCGGAAGTATATCGGTCGAATTTATGACTTCAAGCCGCAGTGATAATATAATTTGAGAGCTTTTCCGACCATAATAAATTATATAAAAATTATTGAACATTAAAAATGATTATTGTATATATTATGTAAAAAAATTGTTTGTAAAATATAAGTAGTTAGTTAGAAATAAGCAAATTAAGAAATAGTTCCTTCTGATTGGTTCTCGTGGAGTTTTTACATGAAGCATTTTTATTGGTCAGAGAATAATGAGAGAGGGATCTCAGTTTTACGTAAAAGAACCAGTCAGAAAGAATAAAAGGAGATTCAAGCCAAATTTTAAGAGAGTCAAGACCCTTTATACAAATATTCAAGTCTCGTTTTAAACTTTCAACAAACATTTAATATTTAATTTTAAAAAACTTTCACAACTCAACACTCAAGTTTAATTTTAAAAAGATTCAAGACTCATTTTCAAAACATTCAACAACAGTTATAAAAATATTCAACTCGTAATTTACATTTTTAAAAAAGACTTTGATTAATCATAAATTTTATTAACTTTATAAGTTAACAGTATTCGACTTTGAATAGAAAATAAGTTTGTTGAATCAAGCAGAATCATTTTATAATATAATAGTTCCAAATGTAATTTTAATGATACAAAAGTTAGTATCAAATTAATATAAGAAGCTTGACTTACCTTATATCAGAAATAATCCTAGTATAAAACTTTGTAACACACCACTTGTAAAAAGGCAGTCTTATCAACCAGTAAATTGTATAAAAAAATCCACAAGTAAACAATAATAAATTCTACATCGTAAGAGTTTCTGTCTTTAATTAAACCATTGGAAGTTCTACATCCCACGTGCTCACCAGTAGAGAAGATAGACCACCAGTTCCAGCGACACCTACATGTGAATGGCGAACACTCGAGAGACAAAGTTCAAAAAGGTACCGTTATTTAATTTGTATTAAGTGTGCGTATAAACTGTTTTAAAGCGATAATAATTATTAGTCGCTAGAGAACATTTATACTACTTTATTGTAAAGATTTTTGAATTTCATTTTGATAGAAAATTTATAATTTGTTTGAGCGTAAATCTGTGGTGAAACCTGTACGACCTGAGATATAATTTTTCGATTAACGATAGTATTTATTTTCAAGTTAAACAAACGAGCGTAGAAACATTTAATTTTATTTGAGCTAGTCATCATTATACATATTATTTAAGGGACCAAAAAAAAAAAAAACATTATTATTGTAGTAAAAAACTTCAACAATTACTTCAAATCAAATAAAAACAAACCACTAATAATATCATGTCACAATTAACGTGAATTTACTAAAATAACATTCAATCATCAGAAAAAAAAAATAATAAAACAAAAAAAGAAAACATAAGAACCCAACAACAACAACAATAAAATAATAAAATCATAATAATATATATATATTCTGGTTTAATATATATATATATATTGAGACGAAGTTTTATTATCATAAAAAATTTATTTATTAAAGAAAAGACTAATTTCCATAAGAATATGTATTATGATGATAAAATCAAAAACAAAATCGTTATTAAGTCAATTAAAAGCAAAATAAATAATAAAAAAGTAATCACATTACATAAAAATAATCAAAATCACTTTAAAAAAAAATAAATAATAATGAAAATATAATTCTAAATGTAAAATAAAACAAACGAACAAATTATAAATTTTTGTAAAATATTTTTCTGTTAAATATATAAAAGGATTTTCAAAGATCTACAAAAGTGTATAAAAAGTTCTTCTACGAATAACACCTGTGCATATGTGTGACGTTAAATTATCAGAACTACGACTGCTCGTACACAACAACAACATCGCGTGTTTGAAATGTTTAGTTTCCATGAACTCCAAAACTTTAGAAGTGCACCTGTGCCTGTGTGACGTCAAATTATCAGAACTACGAGTGCTTGTACACACCATCGCGTGTTTGAAATGTTTAGTTTCCTCGAACTCCAAGAGCTGAGAATAGCAGCTGCACGTTGTGACGTATGAGTTACTCGGAAGTATATCGGTCGAATTTATGACTTCAAGCCTCAGTGATAATATAATTTGAGAGCTTTTCCGACCATAATAAATTATATAAAAATTATTGAACATTAAAAATGATTATTGTATATATTATGTAAAAAAATTGTTTGTAAAATATAAGTAGTTAGTTGGAAATGAGCAAATTAAGAAATAGTTCCTTCTGATTGGTTCTCGTGGAGTTTTTAAATGAAGCATTTTTATTGGTCAGAGAATAATGAGAGAGGGATCTCAGTTTTACGTAAAAGAACCAGTCAGAAAGAATAAATGAGATTCAAGCCTAATTTTAAGAGAGTGAAGACCCTTTATACAAACATTAAAGCTTCGTTTTAAAAAAAAAATTTTCAACAAAACATTTAAGATTTAATTTTAAAAAACTTTCACGACTCAATACTCAAGTTTAATTTTAAAAAAGATTCAAGACTCATTTTCAAAACATTCAACAACAGTTATTATAATATTCAACTCGTAATCTACATTTTAAAAAAGACTTTGATTAGTCATAAATTTTATTAACTTTATAAGTTAACAGTATTCGACTTTGAATCGAAAATCGGTTTGTTGAATCGAGCAGAGTAATCTTATAATATAACAGTTTCAACTGTAATTTTAATGATACAAAAGTTAGTATTAAATTAATATAAGAAGCTTGACTTACCTTATATCAGAAATAATCCTAGTATAAAACTTTGTAACACACCACTTGTTAAAAGGGAGTCTTATCAACCAGTAAATTGTATAAAATAATCCACAATTAAATAATAATAAATTCTACATCGTAAGAGTTTCTGTCTTTAATTACACCATTGAAGTTTCTGCATACCACGTGTTATCCAGAAGAGAAGATAGACCACCAGTTCCAGCGACACCTACATGTGAATGGCGAACACTCGAGAGACAAAGTTAAAAAAGGTATCGTTATTTAATTTGTATTAAGTGTGCGTATAAACTGTTTTAAAGCGATAATAGTTATTAGCCGCTAGAGAACATTCATACTACTTTATTGTAAAGATTTTTGAATTTCATTTTGATAGAAAATTTATAATTTGTTTGAGCGTAAATCTGTGGTGAAACCTGTACGACCTGAGATATAATTTTTCGATTAACGATAGTATTTATTTTCAAGTTAAACAAACGAGCGTAGAAACATTTAATTTTATTTGAGCTAGTCATCATTATACATATTATTTAAGGGGCTAAAAAAAACATTATTATTATAGTAAAAAACTTCAACAATTACTTTAAATCAAATAAAAACAAACCACTAATAATATCATGTCACAATTAACGTGAATTTACTAAAATAACATTCAATCATCAGAAAAAATTAAAATAATAAAACAAAATAAGAAAACATAAGAACCCAACAACAATAAAATAATAAAATCATAATAACTGGGCGACCAACGTGGGGCTCGATTAAAATCACAGATTTTAATAGTTTAAATAACAAAAAAATAAATCAATAAACATTACATTAAAATTTATTTAAAAATAAAAATACTAATAGATTATTGTAACTGAAATTAACATATAAAATAAATATTTCTAACATTTAATTATAAATATAAAAAGTCGAAAAATAATGTCTGGTAAAGAAGAAAATAATTTTGATGCATGGAAGGTAGAAGAACTCAGACAAGAATTGAGAAACAGAGATTTGGACGACAGAGGAACCAAACAAAATTTGATTATTTGATTTAATTATAAATATAAAAAGTCGAAAAATAATGTCTGGTAAAGAAGAAAATAATTTTGATGCATGGAAGGTAGAAGAACTCAGACAAGAATTGAGAAACAGAGATTTGGACGACAGAGGAACCAAACAAAATTTGATAAACAGATTGACAAAAAGTCAAGAATTAATAGACATGGCTGCTAACACAGAAGAGCCAAAAGAAAGGGGGGAACAAGAAGATGAACCTCAACAAAAAGATGGTACTTCTTCACAAACTGGAGGAAATGTCACATTGGCAGATTTGATGAGCATCATCCTAGCCAATTCAGAACAAATAGCGAAAAAACTAGAAGCCAACTCGGAAGAGATGACAAGAAAATTAGAAGCTAACTCTGAAGAAATGAAAAAACAAAATAGACAAAATTCTGAGGAAATAACGAGAAAATTGAATGAAATAACGGAAAAATTGGACAAGAAAGTAGAAAATCAAGAGAAAAAGATTAAAGTAATTGAGGAAAAACAAGAATTTTTAAATAAACAAGTACAAAATATAGACAAAAGAACAAGCGAAAACAATCTGAAATTAAACTCAAGAATATCAGAAATGGAAGATAACGTGAAAAGAGGAATACAAATAAATTTGGACATAGCCGAACAGGAAAACAGAAAAACAGAGAGACAATTAAGAAAAGAAATAGAAGAAAAATTAAATGCAAATGTAAACGTGGGAAACAGTGAAGAAATCAAGGAATTAAAGGAGGAACTCGAAAATAAAATAAAACAAGTGAATCAAAATATTTCTGAATTATCAGACAATCGCGTAACACCTGACTTGGGTTTTCAAATTTTAAATATAGGGGGGAAGTTTGAAGAAAGTTCGAAATTTTGTGGGGTTTATAGGAAGATACATCCTATAAATTATTTACATTCAATTAAAAATAAATACTATAAAATTAAAAATTTACAAGACTTTAAAGCATTTATCAGGTCAAGTTTAACAGGCAATGCACTATTATGGTGGAATTGTAAAGAAATGTTTGTAGATTCATTTGAAATCTTTGAAAAGGTATTTCTAGATACTTTCTGGTCAGAATTACAACAGAGTAAAGTCAGGGAAAGATTGTATTTTGGCAAATTTGATAATACAAAGGATAATCTATCCAACTATGTTTTACAACTCTATGCTACTTGTCAATATTTAACTCCTCCTATACCAGAAGCAGAAATTGTAATGTTTTTATCAAGACATTTCAAACCTGAAATATCTGAGATAATTGCAGTACAAAATATTAATAAATTTGATCATTTAATAACATATTTACAGAGAATTGAAAGAAATTTAAGTAATAGTATCAACAATCAGAATAGAGATAATGTAAGAAACTTTAATAACAATGATAGAAGTTTTAATAGGCAAAGTAACGGTAACAATTTTAACAGACAAAATAATAATAATAATTTTAACAATAACTACAATAATCAAAACAGAAATCAAAATAATGAAAATAGGAACAATTACAATAATAATAGAAATTACAATAATAATCAGAACACTAGAAATTTTAACAATAATTATAATAATAGAAATTTTAATAGATTTGAACAAAATAACAATAATCGAGCAAATACAAACAATAATAATAGACAAGTAAACGCAATTAATACGAGTAACAGTAACAGTAATGAGGGGATAAATGAGACAAATAATACACCGAGAGACATTGCACGTTCAGGTAGTAGAACTCCTAGGGCCAGATCTCCAGTAGATGATGCCCAAACCACAAATTCAATAGGGGTGCACAATGTAAATAGCGCTAGATGTGACTTTGTACACCCACGTGAATTTTTAATGGACAAGGATAATCTGCATCTAGAAAATAAAGAAATAGAATTAGTATTAATTAAAGCAAATATTGATAACAATTTATTAAGCATTATAATAGATACAGGGTCTACAGTTTCTTTAATATCAGAAAATACAGTAAATAAAATCTCAATGTTAAAAAACAATATAATCAATATTCCAAAAGTAAATTTTACAGGGATAAATGATAAAAGTTTAGGATATTCTAATAAAACAGTTTTTGCTTCTTTGAATATAAATAATGTAAAATTAAATGTTCAGTTATTGATAGTCAATAAATTAAAATATGATATATTATTGGGTAACGATGAATTATCAAAGAATAAAATTATAATAAATTATATCAAAAATGCAGTAATATTTGGGGATAATGAAATAAAATTTGAGGTAATAAATGATTTAAAATTAACTAGTAATTATAATATAATTAGTATATTCGACGAGTCATTAGAAAATAGTAATAAAAATTTCTGCCAAAAAAAAAAAAATAAGTGAAATTTGTGAATCTAGTTGCAATTTAATGGTACAAGGGTGCCGAAATATATTTAATAATGTGGCCATAGATGCCGAATTAAATTTAAATAAAAATGGAAATGATAATCATTTAGAAAGGGTCTTAGATACCAAAAATAAATTAAACTACGATTATGATGAAGGGGCAATTGATGCCGATGATAGGGTTAATGAAAAGAATTTAGAGGTGATGATGAATTGCAACAAAGGATGGAAAAAATGAAGTTATAAAATTGGTAGAAAGATATAAAAGTTTAATTAATGATGAATCTAGAGTAGCTAAAAAATTATTCCCAAAGTATTAAAGTTAAAAAAAATAGAGAGTTTTAGTCAAAAAAGTTATCCAATTCACTATAAATATCAAGAAGCAGTAGATAAACATTTAAAGAAACTGTTGGCAGATAGAACTATAAGTTATAGTATTAATCCTATAGTAGTGGGTAAGAAAAAGATGATACGATGCGCTTATGTTTTAAAAAAGTAGAAAATAAATTCTAATGTTTCCTAACTCAAAAATTTCACGTGGTGTGTTTCATGTAAGTTCACTCAAGTAATATATTTAGTAGTTAAGTGTAAATAAATATGTAAATAAAATAAAATAGGATATAGTTGAAGTTAAAATAGAAAATGGAAACTTATAAAAATTTATCCGTCGATAAATTTATTACAAGTTTGGGGGGAAGTTGAGACGAAGTTTTATTATCATAAAAAATTTATTCATTAAAGAAAAGACTAATTTCCATAAGAATATGTATTATGATGATAAAATCAAAAACAAAATCGTTATTAAGTCAATTAAAAGCAAAATAAATAATAAAAAAGTAATCACATTACATAAAAATAATCAAAATCACCATTAAAAAAAAAAAAATAATAATGAAAATATAATTCTAAATGTAAAATAAAACAAACGAACAAATTATAAATTTTTGTAAAATATTTTTCTGTTAAATATATAAAAGGATTTTCAAAGATCTACAAAAGTGTATAAAAAGTTCTTCTACGAATAACACCTGTGCATATGTGTGACGTTAAATTATCAGAACTACGACTGCTCGTACACAACAACAACATCGCGTGTTTGAAATGTTTAGTTTCCATGAACTCCAAAAGCTTAGAATAGCCGCTGCACATTGTGACGTATGAGTTACTCGGAAGTATATCGGTCGAATTTATGACTTCAAGCCTCAGTGATAATATAATTTGAGAGCTTTTCCGACCATAATAAATTATATAAAAATTATTGAACATTAAAAATGATTATTGTATATATTATGTAAAAAAATTGTTTGTAAAATATAAGTAGTTAGTTAGAAATAAGCAAATTAAGAAATAGTTCCTTCTGATTGGTTCTCGTGGAGTTTTTAAATGAAGCATTTTTATTGGTCAGAGAATAATGAGAGAGGGATCTCAGTTTTACGTAAAAGAACCAGTCAGAAAGAATAAATGAGATTCAAGCCTAATTTTAAGAGAGTGAAGACCCTTTATACAAACATTAAAGCTTCGTTTTAAAAAAAAAAATTTTCAACAAAACATTTAAGATTTAATTTTAAAAAACTTTCACGACTCAATACTCAAGTTTAATTTTAAAAAAGATTCAAGACTCATTTTCAAAACATTCAACAACAGTTATTATAATATTCAACTCGTAATCTACATTTTAAAAAAGACTTTGATTAGTCATAAATTTTATTAACTTTATAAGTTAACAGTATTCGACTTTGAATCGAAAATCGGTTTGTTGAATCGAGCAGAGTAATCTTATAATATAACAGTTTCAACTGTAATTTTAGTGATACAAAAGTTAGTATTAAATTAATATAAGAAGCTTGACTTACCTTATATCAGAAATAATCCTAGTATAAAACTTTGTAACACACCACTTGTTAAAAGGGAGTCTTATCAACCAGTAAATTGTATAAAATAATCCACAATTAAATAATAATAAATTCTACATCGTAAGAGTTTCTGTCTTTAATTACACCATTGAAGTTTCTGCATACCACGTGTTATCCAGAAGAGAAGATAGACCACCAGTTCCAGCGACACCTACATGTGAATGGCGAACACTCGAGAGACAAAGTTAAAAAAGGTACCGTTATTTAATTTGTATTAAGTGTGCGTATAAACTGTTTTAAAGCGATAATAGTTATTAGCCGCTAGAGAACATTCATACTACTTTATTGTAAAGATTTTTGAATTTCATTTTGATAGAAAATGTATAATTTGTTTGAGCGTAAATCTGTGGCGAAACCTGTACGACCTGAGATATAATTTTTCGATTAACGATAGTATTTATTTTCAAGTTAAACAAACGAGCGTAGAAACATTTAATTTTATTTGAGCTAGTCATCATTATACATATTATTTAAGGGGCTAAAAAAAAACATTATTATTGTAGTAAAAAACTTCAACAATTACTTCAAATCAAATAAAAACAAACCACTAATAATATCATGTCACAATTAACGTGAATTTACTAAAATAACATTCAATCATCAGAAAAAATTAAAATAATAAAACAAAATAAGAAAACATAAGAACCCAACAACAATAAAATAATAAAATCATAATAATATATATATATATATTTATATATATATATATATGTATATATATATTATTATGATTTTCAATTTGGGTATACTGATTTAGATTTATTTTAGTCTTTATTTTTTAATATCCCACGTTGGTATTGTCAATTTATAATGTTTTAAATTTTGTCTATACTGATTTAAATTTGGCTATAGTTTATTTTACCTAACAGCTAAAGAAGTTTATTATTTAGATATGTTTTTATTTGTTTGATTATGATAATTAAAAATTTTTGTTTGTTTTATTGGTTTTTTCAAATATTTTAATTGAATTTGATGATTTAATATTATTTAATTTTGTATACAGTTTACTTTTTCTTTTTACTTTTAAGTTTGGGCGCCTTGTCAGAAGTTCAAACTAGCTCAGTTTACTTAATTTTAAAGTTGAAATTTAAAATCTGACTCTCATCTTGGGTAGGATTCAAATTAAATATTGTTTAATAACTAATACACAATAAATTTAATGTCAAGTACTTCAAAAAAATTATTAATTGGTTTTCACACGTTCAGTACAAATAAATAACAAATATTCGGATATGAAAAAATGGAGATGATATACAAAATATTAATTTACAGTCACAAAATAACAAATATACAAATACTAAAACTTAACTAAGACACGTACCTTTTATTCAAAAGTTCATTCACTAAAAATTGCTACTGTCTAAGTGGAATGGCATGAAACGTTCGGATCGGCTACTTCTTCGTCTACTTTCGGAACAGCAATACCAATATGGCGGCTAAGGACCAGTTGTAGAGAGACTGCTTTAATTTAATCTTTTAAATTCATTGGAATCAGTGTCTGACCTAACCTAACCTAACCTAACCTAACCTAACCTAACCTAACCTAACCTAACCTAACCTAACCTAACCTAACCTAACCTAACCAATTTGTACTCGTTTTAGAATTTATTTACCGAGCTTTCGAACCTCTATGGGTTCATTTTCAAGGTCTAAAAATTGTATATTATAAAGAAATTATATAGCAGTTAATAAAATAAATAATACTTACATATCTAAGTGAGATTATAGGTAAAACGGTGTAAAAAATTGTAATAAATGTGACATGTGTACTAAAAAAAAACTTAAAAAACAATATGATTTAAAAATTTTGATATATTTGTTTAATATATAAATTCAGTTGTTTTAAAATTCTACATAGTAATTCGTTTTTTTAAATTTTGTTTCTCCAAATCCAAAAGATATGCATATATTATACTTAAATTATTTAGATCAGTTTTTTTTATTAATACATCGATCTTCCTGAGCTATATAAGCCGTTTTTAAAAAGATCCGCTTTTTATAATTCATTTCTGTAGTTAAAATTTTGGCCTGTTCATAATTCATTATATGGCCTTCAGAGAATACGTGTTCAGCAAGTGCACATTTCTCTGGATGAAGTTTACTGTCACTTTTATGGGATGTTATTCTATTAGCAAGAGACCTTTTTGACTGACCAATGTATTTCTTATCACAATTTTTACAAGGAATTTCATAAACTATGTTAGGTAATTTATTATTAGGTGTTTTATCTTTAATTTTACTAAAAAGCGGATGGATTGTAAGATGTTGTTTATTTGCAATTTTTATATTATGGATGATCCGGTCCTGGTGAAAACAGTGAACTAAAGGTTTATTTAAGTGCTCCGAAATTTATTAAAATTTTGCTATTATTACAAAGTGTTATTTCTCAAAAAGAACAATACGTATAGTTAAAGGTGACTTAGTATAAGTGCGCTTAAAAAACTAAAGAAAAGTTAATTGAAAGTAAGTTAAATAGATTATTTAAACAAACTGTAAATATAAAAAAAAACTAAATGAGTTGATAAGAGTGATAGCTTCCGAACTGTTGAAGTGGGTTATCCCCTTTTCGCTACTCGTGAAGATAGGCAACATATCATACGCAGACAGAGTTGTACTCAAAATATTAATATGGAACAAAAATTGGAATCAATTCTGGCAAAGTTGGGGAACATAGATGACAGAAATATTAGAATTGAGAATAAATTGGATGCTTTGCAGCTTGAAATGGAAAAAATAAGACAAGAAAATCGTAGAGTTAAAGATGAAAACCTGAAACTTAAAACTGCTGTAAATATTCAAGGGGAAAGAATTGAAAGACTAGAAAAGGAAATAAGAAAAAAAAATCTCGTGATCAAAGGAGTAGAAGAGACATCAAATGAAGACAAAGAGCAGACCATGGAAAAAGTCAAAGAAGTCATGAATAAAATAAAAATTCAGCTAAATAATGAGCAAGATGTGGTGGAGCTAAGAAGAATAGGAGATCAAAATAAAAATAAAAATAGGCCAATACTTATTGAACTGAAAACTTGGAACAAAAAAACAGAAATACTAAAAGAAGCGAAAAATCTGAAGGGAACTAAAGTATATATTAATGAAGATTATCCTAAAGAAATACAAGAACAACGAAGAGAAATAATTAGAATGAGTAAAGTGGCGAGAAAAAATGGACATGAAGTAAAATTGGCTTACAATAAAGTATATGTAAATGGAATCGATTATAAATCGAATCAATGGGAAAAAATGGTCAGAGACAATAAGGGAAGAACATATAGTGAAAGGTCTCCAACTATTTGTGAAAATAAGGAAACGAAAACATCCAAAGTATTTAAAAACTCAACACGTACTGATACTGGGTCAAAAAACTAAGTCATAATAATATTTACAGTACTGAAAACAATATAACGAACATGGCAACGATAAAGAACTACGATAGAAAAATAGATAGTAATACTAAAAGAAACAACCCATATAAAATACAAAAAAAACGTTATAAAAAATGTAAGAAAAGAAACGAGCTAAAAATTAGTATATGGAATGTTCGAACAATGCTGGCACCGGGTAAGATGCAAGAGATTGCTTCAGAACTTGAAAGATACAATATAGATATCGCAGCAATCCAGGAAACTAGATGGAGCGGTCAAGGAGAAGTCAATAAACAAAAATTTACATTGTTTTATTCAGGTGACTATAAACAAGGACAATATGGAGTAGCGTTTATCGTGAGGGAGAAACTATTACAAAATGTTCTTGAATTCAGACCAATAAATGAAAGGATAGCGGGTATAAGACTAAAAATGAAACCTTTTAACATCTCAATATTAAACGTTTATGCCCCAACTGAAAAAGCTGAGATGGAAGAAAAAGATAAACTGTATGAAATCCTTGAAGAAGAGATAGAAAGATTACCAAAAGAAGATACAATAATAATGCTTGGAGATTTTAATGCACAAATAGGAAAGGAAGATCACATTAAAGAGGTAGCTGGAAAGCATACAATACATAAAAAAACAAATGACAATGGGCAGAGATGTAGAAATACAGTGGTAAAATATAAAAAGATGTATAAATGAGGCAGCAAGAGAAAACTTAGGAGTTAAAGATATACAAAAGAAAAAGGAATGGTATAGCCAACAATGCAGAGATATTCACAAACTGAAAGTAGAAGCAAGACTAAACTGGATAAAAACGAAAAAAGAAGACAAACGATATTACGACCGCTTAAAAAATGAGTGCAAGAAAGTTACGAGAAAAGCAAAAAGGAATTGGATAAAAGATAGAGGCAATTGGGATGGAAAACAGAAACAAAAACTCTAAATAATTCTACAAAAAAATTAATGAAGAGAATAAAACATATAAAGGTAAAATAAGAAGCATAAAAGATGCGGATGGAAAAATCACTGAAAGCGACGAGCAATACAAACAGGTATGGACAGACTACTTTAAAACCCTTCTAGTAGATCACGAAACAGTCCAAGAACTAGCTGAAGATGAAGAAGGAGATGTATTAGAAGAACCATCAAAAGAAGAGATTCAAGAAATAATAAACAAAAGTCGCAATGGGAAATCACCAGGTAATGACTCTATAATATAAATATGGAATTAATAAAATACGGAGGAGATGAACTCCAAGAACAATTATACAAACTCATTAAAAGAATATGGATCGAAGAACAAATGCCATCAGACTGGGAGCATGGTCAAATCATTACAATACATAAAAAAGGTGACCAACAAATATGCAAAAATTATAGAGGACTTACTTTGCTAAATACTGCATACAAAATTATGTCAACACTTATTCAGCGGAGATTAGTTAAAATCACAAAAAATGCTAACTGAGTTGTTGAAAGAAGGACACAAAATGGGACTCAAAATAAATGAAGAAAAAACTAAAATAATGAGACTAGGTAAGCAATCAGAACACACAAATATCACAAGAGGAGAACACACATTCGAAGAAGTTGATAAGTTCAAATATTTAGGAATGACGATAGCCAAAGATAATGAAATTTGTAATGATACAAAAGAAAAAATTATAGCCGCAAATAAAGCATTCCATATTAAGAGGGGCGTTTCTAATTTGGTAAGACTGCCTGAATTTAGTGAAAAATCTGGTTATTTTTAAATTACAAGAATGTAGAGTAGATGGCGATAGTGGTTTCAAATTAGTATTTTTATTATAAATTTGAATATTTTTAGAACTTGTTGACTTTCTTTGTCTTAGACAGAGATGAAAATATGAATTTTGCTTCGTAAATCTTTGAATATTTTCACGACATACACAAACATTTGACCTTGAGACCATAAACAGATGAAAATACCTGTATAATTTTTATAATTTCCTATTTGGATATATTTTGAAAGTTAGTTGTGTTTCATAGGCGTAACAAATTAATTGTTTTTAGGATTTAAAATAAAAAAAATAAAATAAGATTTCGGCATACCTAACAAATAATTAATAAATGAAATTTATTGTACTAAGCAGAGTTGGGTCGGGTACTGAAAAAAAGTATCCGGATACCGGATACTCAAAATGTATCCGGATACATTTAAAAATTTATTCCGATACAAGTATCCAAATACTTCCTAGGATACTTTTTTAAAAAGGAAGTGAAGTATTACGCACAAGTGAAGTTTAGCACGAGCCGCGTAGTGGCGAGTGCGGAAACGTAACGAGTGCAAGAAATACACTTTCCAACGCGTTGTGTACACGATTTTTCCTACGACCCCAATATTTCTTATTATAATAAATATTTTAAATTTATTTATAAAATTTATTTTAATTGTTTAGTCATGTTAAAAATTAGGATTTAAACGAGTTTATATATTGCATGGAAATATAATTAATTAAAATCAAATAACCACACCTTTTTCAGGAATTCACATCAAAATTCTTATTAGCTAAATGACATTTTAATTTTTTTGTGGGCTCTATAAAAATTAAAAGTAAAATGGTCAGTCGGTGAAATTAATTGAAAAGTAATATAATAATAATATACACAAAGATAATTGTGAACTGAAACACAAACATAACTTTAAAAATCCACATTCGACACATGCACGGAACATAAACACAATATAAAAAAAAATATAAACTGTTCTTTCTAAAAGTGTTTTTATAAAAATAATAATACTTACTGAATAAAACTATGTTTATTTTTTAAAAATTTAAAAACCTATAAGAAACTTTTTTCTTTATTCTTACTTTATACAGAAAAATTTGTATTGGCAATTACAATACAATATTTGACACAAGGAAGATTTAAAAAAAAATTAAATGGTCCTTGCTTTGACATTTATGTGTTTTTACTATTGATAAATTTGGCGTAAATGTCACAGATCATCATATTTTTTTACTTTTCAATACGTGTATTGATATTTACTTTTCAATACGTGTATTGATATCAGCTACTTTCTTAAGTACAAATAAGTGTGCAAACTAGCACTTTCATATGTGGTAGTAGGAAAAATACATTTACTGATGAGCTACCGAAAAACTTTTTCGTGTCACTGCCTGAGCTTTTGATATTGAATTTGGCCAGCGTCGGACCAGCCGAGTTTTCAAACGTTTTAGGGGGTGTACTTATTTGTACTTGTAGGTACTCTAAAATAAAAATAT
Organism: Ophraella communa; assembly: GCA_035357415.1. Taxonomy (NCBI): domain Eukaryota; kingdom Metazoa; phylum Arthropoda; class Insecta; order Coleoptera; family Chrysomelidae; genus Ophraella; species Ophraella communa. Next base: position 49,300,978 of record CM068979.1, on the reverse strand, counting down.
AAATATTAGGATTAATGTCCTTTATTATAATCCGAAAAAGAATTTCTTCTAATAATTATAAATACAGGGTACAAAGGGGTTCTTGAAAAGAGAGATATAGAAAATATAAAAAATAAATAACGTACTTATGAAACTTTATAACTGATTTATAGGTAAAAACAAAGCTCCATTAGAATATAATAATATAGGTATTATAACGGTGATCAGCACAAAAAATGGGATTTAACATATTAGACACATCTGAATTAAAGGAAGGGCAGTGTTGTGCCTACGTTAGGTGCATTATAGGAGGGCAATAAATAATATTTAAAAGTATCCGAATATCAAAAACAGTATCTGGATACCGGATACTTTAAAATTTGGTCACGGATACGGATACCGGGTACAAAATTTAAAAAGTATCTGGATACAGCTTTCGGATACATAAAAATTATCTGGATATTGTATCCGTATACTACCCAGCTCTGGTACTAACCCTTACTAATTAAGGTATTTATTAGAATAAATATATTAAACATAATAAAAACATATTACGGTTTCTGAATATACACACATCAACAATCAACATGGTCTAAAGAAAAATTGAAATAAAGTGGAAAGTATGTAATTATACCTTTTTTAAAATTGAGATTGAAATGTATTGGCAACAATGCAAAATTAAACGAGGTTAGTTTGATCAGAGATTATTTTATTTACTTTCTGATGGATGTATTATTTGAAGGTGTTGAAGTAGATGTAAATTTTTAGAATATATTTTGTGGGGAAAAATTTAAATACTTTTCCAAAACGTTTGATGATTATTGCAAAAGTGTTACTATAATGTTTGTAAACATTAACAGGTTAGTCTGTCTTCAATATGACTTCAAGTAAGTACCTTGCTAATTATTTACTGCCTAAATAAATAAATATCATTTATTTTTTAGAGTATTGGACATTCCTAAATTACCACCCAGATCCATGATTTAATGAAAAATGGAGTACAAAGTAAAGCACACCCTACAATAAAGCTTACCTATAGTTTATTTTTATTTTGAGAATGTGGTGCAAGAAAAAAATATTTCCATGTTTTCAATAACCTACGATAATAACTAACCAATCTAGTATCTATAGAAATACACTTTGTGCACCTGTTTTTAAGATACCTAAAAAAGTGGGATAAGCTGACTATCAGCGATTGGCCAACAATACTCTTGCAAGTACTAAACACTCGACTAAACATAATTGTTAATATTATGGGTATATCTTAATAAAACTAATTGTATCATTAAATTATGGCTATTAATTATATTTCAAAAATGTCAACCCCATACTTTGTGCAATCAATTGAAATTAAAATGTATCCAATAGGATTGTAATAATTTTTTTACTGGTATCTTTCACACAAATGAAAAAAATCTTTATTTTATAAAGATCCATATTTTATTTACATTTGAAAGCACTCTCCATATAGTATTTAGAAGTGATAAGGGGTAAGTTTTAATTTGTTTATTTTCTGGTTTAATTTTTTTACAATTAATAGGTAGGTATTATTTATTTTATTATCTATGATTGAGATCTAAATATCAAATTTAGTTTTAAAAGGTGTATTGATATAGGTATTTTGCATATTAGATATATGAATTTTCTTCTTTTTGAGTACCTACCTATACCTTTTTGAGTTCATACAAGAGGCTTTACTAGGGCATCTCAGAGAAGTGTTAATGCTACTCGTCCTTTGAGCCATCCTTTGTCTACTTTAAATACTAGGATAGACCAGGAAGAATATTAGTATCTTTTTCTAAATCAAAACTATTTGATTAATTTTTGAGTATTTTATTAGGTGGAGTATGGTAAACAAAATATTTCTACAAGATTCAATAGGTTACTACTTTTCTAAAGTATTTCAAAAATGTCCTAAAAATGCTATTTTTAGCAATATTTATACTTTTTCTGGTAACCATATATGTTATTTCATCTATGATTAGATAATTAAATTGTTGGAGAAATAAATCCATGGTTTTTAAAATGCACCTACGCTACTGTTTCCTTAAAAACTTTGGACCTCAAGTAACTGCCTACATTGGTTGTATTCATTTGATAGTAAGAAGACTGACAAAATTTGTAAGTGAGTTAGCAAAGTTATGAAAATTTTTATATTTTATTTTTAATCTTTTATTTTATAGAACTGTTTCCTCAAAAACTTTGGACCTCAAGTAACTGCCTACGCAGGTCTTATTTGTTTGATAGTAAGAAGACTGACAAAATTTGTAAGTGAGTTAGTAAAGTTATGAATAATTTTATATTTTATTTTATTACATAGTACAGTCAACAATATTAATCAAAACTCACACATTTAACCTTGAGAACTAAAAAAGGGCAATATATATATATATATATATATATATATATATATATATATATATATATATAAACAGGTTAATAAAGTATAATTTATAAAGAAGTAAAAGACTAATAGAAGAGGTTGTAATTAATAATAAATAAATAAAAGGATTCAGTCGAAGAAAACTGTAGCAGTTAGATAATTTTGGAAACAGTAAAAGTAAGTGGTAAGAACGAAAAAGATATTTAGAAAGTAAAGTGAAAGTAATTAAGCTGGAAAGTAATGTAGCTGAACCAAAATTATAAACTAAATAAACTAAGAAGATATGGTAAATTCAAAATTTAAAAGTAGCTGTAGAAGATTACCATAGCTGTTCCATGCGTGAATAGAAGACCTGGAAGAGAGTTAAACCTATAGAAGATAAGTGAAGCTAGTGAAACAGAAAAAAAAGGACAATTTTAAAGACGAATTCTGCGGTAATTAAGGTTAGTTAAAATAGTTAGTTAATTAGTTAAGGCTAGATAAGGTAGATAGGTAGTAGATAGAGATTAGAAAGATAGGAATTAGTTAGGCATCAGTTGACTTAGATAAAATTTAATTTGGTTAATCATTCAAAATTCAATTTAATAAAAAAAATTTATAATAAATTTTGTTTGAACCCTACCCTAATTAATTAAAGAAAATTTTAAAATTTAAACTTAAAATTAAAATTTGGTAATGAGTAAATCATCTCAGTTGGCGCCCGAGTAGGAACTCTGCATAAAAGGGTCTCGTTCAAAATGTGAATTAATCAATTATCACGAATAAAAAAAAAGATGGAAGAAAGAAGAATGAAACTTAGGGATGATAAACAAGTAGGGGAAATGCAAGAAGGACAGATTGAGGAGCAGAGGGAAAGAATGGATTCAGAGATACAGGTTGACGAGGAAAGGAATAGAGGTGCCGGAGATTTTATAGAAGAGCATTTGATACAAGGACAGGAGATAGAAGGAGATGGAAATGAAAAGGGCGAAGTAGGAGTGTTTGAAAGATGTGGAAAGAGTAAAACGAGAGAACAAGAGACCGATAGAAGACCAGAAACGGCAAGGAGTGATAATTGGTTAAGGGAAATGTTGATGGATTTGAATAAAAAATTGGATAAAAAATTTGATGAAACTAATGAGGAAATGAAGAAGAAGATTACCGAGTTAACGACAGAATTGAACACAGATATGGAAGAAATACGACAAATAAAACATGAAAACAAAGAAGTTAAAAAAGAAGTCGAAGGAATTAAACGAAAAATTGAAAAGACAAAACAAGAAGTTAGAAATGAAATGATAGGAAGATTGATGGAGGTAGAGAATCAACAGTCTACAGAAATGGATAATTTAAAGAAAAATGGAAAAGAACTTGAGTTGGAAGTAGAAGAGAACACTAAAAAGATAAAAGAAAATACAGAAAAGATCACAAATTTGGGCAAAGAGATAATCAAGACGAATAAAAACATTCAAAGAATAGAAGAAAATATGGATAAAGGAATTGGGAATTTGAAGGAACAGGGTGAAAAACAAGAAGAGAGTATGAAAACATTTAAAGGAGAGTTAGGGTTAGAATTGGAGAAGTTTAGGAGACAAACACAAAAGCAAATAGGTAGAGCAGAAGATCAGGTACAACGACATATAGGGGTAAATAATGATATTTATGAAAACAAGAACAAGGAAAATTTAATTATTACTATATATGTGGAAGAAACAAGAATAAAAAAAGTAATAAAAAAAGGCAAAGAAAAAGTTAATCAAATATTCATTAAAATGAAAACAATAAAAACCATAAAAATTTTAATAGAGAAGAATTGGAAAAAGGTAAAAAAATAAGACTTTCCAATGAGAAGGGGGGAGGTAGTAGTTAGAAAATGTAAATAGACATAGATTAAGGGATTTTTAGAGTATTTTAAATTATATAATAGAATTTTCATGTTAGATTTTAAAATAGGTAGAAGGATTTTTTTTTATTTAGTGGATGATGAGATTAACAAGAAGGGAAATAGATATCGGGATATACGAAAACAAAAGAGAATTAAAAAAATATTTAATAAGAAATTTAAATTTTTATAAATTCAAAATAAAATTTAAATTTATGCAAAATTTTAATTGGGGGGAATTGAAAAGGTATATTTAAGGGTCATTTCAAAATTTATTTTAATTTAATAATTTATTTCCGGAGAAATGTCAAAATTTGAAGTAAATGTCATAGTTTATTAGTTTAGAGTTAAAAACATTATGTAATTTAAACAACAATTGTATTAGGTTAAGGATAGATAAGTAGTGTAAGTGAGAGTGAGTGAGAAGTTTCGTTGCCAGGGGAGGGAAGTTTGACAGTTAGTTTTGAAAAAAGTCACGAAAAGAAGGAAATTACTTTTTAAAAAGTTAAACAGGTTAATAAAATATAATTTATAAAGAAGTAAAAGACGAATAGAAGAGGTTGTAATTAATAATAAATAAAAATAAAAGGATTCAGTCGAAGAAAACTGTAGCAGTTAGTTAATTTTGGAAACAGTAAAAGTAAGTGGTAAGAACGAAAAAGATATTCAGAAAGTAAAGTAAAAGTAATTAAGCTGGAAAGTAATGTAGCTGAACCAAAATTATAAACTAAATAAACCAAGAAGATATGGTAAATTCAAAATTTAAAAGTAGCTGTAGAAGATTAGCATAGCTGTTCCATGAGTGAATAGAAGACCTGGAGGAGAGTTAAACCTATAGAAGATAAGTGAAGCTAGTGAAACAGAAAAAAATAGGACAATTTTAAAGACGAATTCTGCGGTAATTAAGGTTAGTTAATATAGTTAGATAATTAGTTAAGACTAGATAAGGTAGATAGGTAGCTGATAGGGATTAGATAGATAGGAATTAGTTAGGCATAAGTTGACTTAGATAAAATTTCATTTGGTTAATCATTCAAAATTCAATTTAATAAAAACAAAATTTATAATAAATTTTGTTTGAACCCTACCCTAATTAATAAAAGAAAATTTACAAATAAAAACTAAAAAAAATTTAGTATTGAGACAAATGTGTTTATTTTAAAGTATTTTTTATTTTAAACTATTGGTCATATCATAAATATTCATTGAAAATTAATTTAATAAACCAAATGAAAAATCGTATAACGATGATTTCAGATCCAAAATTTCATAAAGATAATTTTAAGATATATATAAGATATATTATAAAATACTTCTTCACTTAACGATAAATAAATTCCTCAAGTAAATAATGAATTACATTTACAATTAAATAATAACACTGAAATGATAAATTATTATGTGTCTTTACCATATATAAAAGAAATAACACCAAAATTAAAAAGAATTTTTAAGCCATTAACAAATATCAAAATTGCAAACAAAACATGTTTTACCATTAGATCAATATTTACAAAAGTGAAAGATAAAACTCCGAGATCCTAGAATTATCTAATTTAATTTACTCCATTCCATGTAAAAATTGCGAAAAAAAGTATATAGGCCATACGAGTCAAAAATTAAAAAATCGATTATCTTTACATAAAAGTGATTGTAGATTACACCCTGAAAGATGTGAATTGGCCAAGCACGTCGTTGAAAATGATCATGTAATGGATTTTTTATCTATTAGTGTTTTAGATATACAACCTATTTTGAAAAAAAAGACTCTTTTTAGAAATGTCTTTTATTTCTCAAGAAGAAAAAATCATTAATAAAAAGAGTGATCATAAAAATCTCAGTGATGTTTATTTTTATTTACTAGCTAAGAATAAAAACATAAAAGAACAACTTACATAATAAATCATCTTACTAAATTACTGTTTAATAATATTTTTTTAAAAATTTATTTTGATTATTTTCTGACATTGACATTTATTTTGACAGTGTTTATGAAAAGGATGTATGAGTAATATTGTAAACTTCAAATTCAACCTAAGAAATTCTTCTTTTAATTTATTATTCTTCTTTAAATTTAAATTAATTAAAAAATTAAGCACCCTTTGGCATTTTCAAAAATAAATAGCTATTTTATTTTTATTTTTTATTTTTATTTTACTAATGTAATTCTGACATCTTTTTCTAAAAAAATTTTTTTTAAAATAATAGTTTTAATTTATATTTACCATTGTAAACAACAAATTTTATAACCTCGTATACATTCCTTAAAAATGGAAATAAATTTTCCGAAAGCTTGGAAAAAAGTATAAAGAGTTTACTTTTATTAATTGCTGCATACCCCAATATTACTGGTTTCATACCTTATTAGTCAGTAAATAAAATACCTTTATATATTGAGATGATTTGATTATCTCAATAAAAAAATAAATTTTGAATTTTAATTTTCAATTAACTAATTATTTATAGGGTAGGGTTCCAACAACAAAATGTATTTTAATTTTTTTTATTTTATTAAATTTTGAATAAATAACCCAATGAAATTTTATCAAAGTCAACTGAAGCCTAACTAATTTCTATCTATTTTCCTAACTAAATCCTATCTAATCTTATCTACCTTTAACTAATTACTTAACTATTTTAACTAATTAAACTAACCTTAACCACCGCTTATTGTCCTTTAATTCCCAATATTCTTTTTCTCACTTTTTCTACGAACACCAGGTTACCATCATCTTCCCCAAAGGTCCACTTTCCAATACTTTTATCTTCCTATTCCTTTTTTATTTTCTTACTTTAGTTTTAATCAGTTTATATTTTATTATTTATTTTCTGAATAAATTTACTATTCAAGTAAATATTAATATTAACTTTACTTTTCTCTTCTTTAATCTCCTACTGAAACGTCAAAATAATTCTCTCTTCATAAACTGGAACTGCTTTACTATTTAAATAAACTTCTATAACTGGTTTCTTTTTATTTATTATTGATTAAACTTCTTCCTCTAGACTTTTTACTTTTTAAATTATCTATTTCAACTCTTTGACCTTTTTAATTCAACCATCCAAAATTAATTTCTTTTTTAACTCTTTTTACTTTTTTTTTATCCCTCAACTCACTGTCAAACTTCCGATCCTCGACAACCAACTTTCTTGATCCCTATCACTACGCTTCTTATCTACACTTATACTATTACAGAATTCAAAACATTACAAACATTTTCTTAACCTAATAAATAATTTTTTTGACTTTGACAGTTTATTTCAAATTATGACGTTTCTCTGAAAATAAACAATAAAATATTAAATTAAAATAAATTTTGAAATGACCCTTAAATATACCTTTTCAATATATGGGCTCTTTCTGTACTCACTTCAATACCTCGGCTACAGCTCAATAGATGGCATGGACTTTTCAATTGAATTTAATATTAATTTTTCCGCAAATATTTTAAGGATAATCAAATAAGCATGGCACTCAAATTAGTAAACAATTTAATTACTTTAAAATATAACATATGAGGACATAAAATGGAGGAAATTACATTAATAAAATTTTACACGTGCTTGCGCAGAGATCGAAAAACGGACGTTCGTTGTTCGTTGAAATACAATTTAAGGTTATATTTTGAATGTTAGTATGATTTTCACGTGGAAAATATGAAAAACTTAAAATTATTGAGAAACAATTGCGACGAACAATTTAAAAGTAAGTGAATAAATCTAATAACTAATTATATCACTTTTTATAGGCGAGTTTATGCACAAAGAAGTAGATTGTCTTACCAAAATTCAATAGTTTCTATTCGATTTCAGTAATGGATGGAGCTATAAGGTTTTTGACCTGATGCAATCTGGTCAGGATTACAAAACTGTCTTCATGAAATTTGATTGCAAATTTCTAAAAATTTTTTTGTCACCGGAGCTAAGGTTGATATATCCTTGAATATATCTGTCACAGGAGCTAAGGTTGATATTTCCTTGAATATTCCTTCTGGGAATAGCAGGACACAGGAACAATCCCAATTGGTGATCAATATTTGGTTACGGACAAAATATGTAATTTTTTAAATTCTTAAAAGAATCAGCATGCACCGTTCTCTATTTTTCTGCCAGAGAGAAAATCAACAACAACAACCTTTTCTTTTTTTTTCAATTTATTGATAGTCCTCCCTCTTGGATACCAAAAGTTTACTTCCTGGATACCAAAAAGTTTCTTCTCCTCCCATTGGTGATAATTTTCAACAGGATCTTCTCAGGCAATTATTTTGATTGCCACTTTGACGTCATCAATCCATGTGACATTTTTACTTGATTAATTTTTTTTTGTTAAATTTTGTATACAGGAACAATCCCAAATTAACTAATGTTACAATGTAAATGCTAAATTAAAATATTGTTATTATTTCAAAACTAAGTATTGTACATAACTATAAAAGAATTTTTATTCGCAGCAACATGAACAAATCTCTAAACTGTCATAAAATATTTGTCCATTCTAATGGATTATTTCTATGATTCATGTATTGAACTTTAGATGACAGTTCCTTTTTTTTGAGAAATTTGACATACAGGGTGTTCTTTTTTATAACTGTATATTGTTGGAAAGTGTATGCTTATGAAGAATTAAAATTTTATTACAACATTCCCTGAAATATTTCAATCTTTTTATAAATTTTTATAATTTTAGAAAAAGTTTGAAATTTTTCATAGTGTATATTTATCATAGTAGGTGTTTTAATAAATTTTATTAATAATGTCTTTTTTAGATCACTCTTCTGAATAAAACTTATAAATGGATTTGATGTTGAATATTCCCCGAATCATACCTGTGACGGGATGTGCCAGCTGATAGCTATTTATACCAAATTCTGTTAAAACCACATATGGACCTTCATATAGAAGCTGCAGTTTCAAGCATTGATTTTTGTATCGATTAGGTGTTCGAAGAGCCTTAACTATAACTAATTCACCCTTTTTAAAAGTAATTTGCTTTTTGATTCTGTTATTTCTGAGTTTTAGTTGTTTATTTGCCCGTTTTATTAATTTCTCGTTTGTTATTTGTATTAATGTCTCATAGTTTTCTAAGTTTGTGATGTGCCATGGTCGATTAGGAATTTGTCCAGTCATTAATATAGTTGGACTTATATTTGTTACTGTATTAGGGATATCATTGATAAAATGTTCAATGTCTACAATAAAATCTTCCCAAAGTGTGTGTTCACTATGTACTAATATTCTTAAAAATTTTAAAATTTCCTTGATAGCTCTTTCACATGGATTTGCAGATGGGTTTCTTATGCTAATAAATGCAGGTGTTACGTTTGATCTCATCAACCAAATTCTAAATTTTGCATTGTTAAAATAAGTAGCATTATCCATTATGATGTTCTTTGGGATACCTATTGTAAGAAAATATTTTGTTAATGCGGATTTTACTTCTTTTGAGTTAGTTTTCTGACAAGGATACATTTTTATGTATTTTGTGAAAATATCTGTAATTACTAGCAAATGTCTGTTGTTATTTGTACTTGGAACTAAATTAGACAAAAAATCTATGGCGATAGTTTCTAAAGGTTCTTTTGTAAGTAATGCCTTTGGAAGATTTTCGTTATGGAAGTTTTTCTTTCTTCTTTAGTGAATTGACAGATTTCACATTGTTTGTTTATGATTTTACAAATTGTAATATCATTCTTACTATAGTAATTTTCCCGAAATAAAAGATGAAGTTTCCTAGAACCAATATGACAGTATTTAAGGTGTAAGTCTTTTATGATTTGTCGTGCTAGTGTGTTTGTTATAACATATTCATTGTCATTGATGATTTTATAATAAATGTTTTGTTTGCTTCTTAATTTTTGTTTTTCTTGTGTAGTGAGGTTTTGTTGATCTCGTAGTATGTGTGTGAGTGTAAAATTGTCTTCGTTATTTCTCATGATGTTAATGCCTATTTTAATGTAATTTTTAAGCCTTTTATTGTCCATACGTGTAATGGCGTCTGAAACAACTTTTGTTACTCCAGGAACGTATTTTATGATAAAGGTGTATTCTTGTAGTGTGAGTATAAGTCTATGTAATCGAGTGTTATTGTATCTATTTTGCAAAATGGTTGTCAATGCTTGATTGTCTGTCTCTTTAATAAATGAATTTCCTAATAAGAAAAAACGAAGTTTTTGTACACAATAAAGTATGCTCGAGAACTCTAATTCGCATACAGAATAATTTCTTTCTGCCTTTTTAGTTTTCCTCGAAACAAACGAAATAGGTACCTCTATATTATTTTGTATTTGAGTGAGAACTCCTGCAAATCTATCAAGAGATGCGTCAGTTTTTAATGTGAAAGGTATATCATATTGAGGATGATAGAGTTGTATATTTTTCAAAAATGTTTGTTTTATTTTATTAAATGCCAATTCTCTTCTTTCATCCCACTTCCATTTTACATTTTTACATAGTAGTTCCATCAAAGGTTTCCATCTAAAGTTGTTAAGTCTGGAATTAATCTTTTAAAATATTGAATGGTTCCCATGAAACTACGTAGTGTTTTTAAATTTATTGGCCTAGGAAAATTTTGAATAATTTGAGTTCTTTCGGGATCAATTGTGATACCTGTAGTGTCTAAAATGTATCCTAAATATTTTATTTTTGTTTTAAAGAAATGACATTTGTCAATGTTTATTTTAAGACCTGCTTGATCAAGTGTTTTTAATATTATATTTATATGTTCTAAGTGCTGTTCATAGCTGTTTGAAAAAATTACAATATCATCCACATAATGCAATGTAAAGTCTTCATAAGGATGTAAGATTTTATTAAGAGCTTTCAATAGTGCACTAGTACTAGAGTTGAGACCAAATGGAGTGACTTTAAATTGATACACAATACAATTTATAATAAAACCAGTATATTTTCTACTGTCTGGATGAAGAGGAATAAGCCAAAATGAGTGTAAGAGATCTAGCTGACTAAAAACTTTTGCATTCGTAATTCTACCTAAGATAGCTTCAATTGTTTGTGGAGATTCATACTCAGAAGTAGTACATTGATTCAAATTGCGTGCATCTAAACAAATTCTGATGTTATCTTTTTGATTTTTCTTTTGAACAATTACTATAGGATTAATAAAAGATGTATTACTGTATTCTATAATGTTGTCAGTTAATAATTTGTAAGTAGCTTTATTGACTTGAGGTCTAAGTTTACAAGGAATAGGATAAGTTTTGCTTTTAAAATTCTCAATATTTTTGTTTATTTTAATTTTATGAACGTATTCTTCTGCGACTCTTGCTTCTTCCTTGACTAAACCTTCATACTTTACCAATAACTTCATAATATCCTCTCGATAACCATCATCACAATTAATTTCCATCCCATTAATATAATTTATTATTATTTCATTTTTCCTATTGCCATTATTTCCATATCCATAACCATATTTCTTATCTACATAATTCTTTTGCTTTATATTTTCTGTTTCTTCTGTAATTTCCATATTACATTCTTTTTCCGACTTCTGTACTTCTTTTTCTTCTCTATCTTTATAAAATTGTATTTCTATTCCTTTAAAACTAATCATTTCTTTTTCATAATCAATAATTGCCTCATTTTTATCAAGTTCATCAGAACCTATTAATACATCAAATTCTATATGATCAACAATTAATAATTGCATGCTAATACTACTATCGAAAATATTAAACTGTATTACTACTGCTTTATTTACCTCCATTAATTTTTTTGAATTTATTCCTACTAAATTTACCTTAGGAATTCTAATAATATTTTTTTGTAAAATTGGCAATTGTTCTACTATTCTTTTATGAATAAGTGATGCAGCTGACCCGGTGTCCACTACCGATAAAATTGTTTTATTGTGTATTTGACCTTTTATTAAAATTAAATTATTGTTAGTTTTTATGTCTAATACGTCCTCCAATAGAAATTCTTTGGAATGACAGTAGACATATCCTATTTCATGTACACCGTGGCTTATTGAAAATTTTGATTGGTTTGTGAAGACTCATATGTATGATTTATGGACTCCGAAGATCTAGTTCGTTCTAAATGTTTAAATTGTTCATTATTTGTATCATTTTGTTCGCGTTCATGACTCTGCGATCGTTGTATGTAATTTACTCTTCCGGTATTTTCGTGATTTTGAAAGTTTTGATTTCTTCTAATGTTTCCATCAGAATTCCTTCTTTCCCTATTATAATTTCCGTTTTGATTAGCATTAAAATTATAATATCTCTGATTTTGTTGATTAATGCGGTGATTGTAGGTATTATTAGAATTAGGATCATAATTACGATTATTATCGTACCTATTATTGTTAACAGGATAATTAGAGAAGTGTTTATTGTTATTATTATTGTTTTGTCTGTAGTTATTATTGTAGTTATTGTTATTATTCCTATTGTTATTAATATTATATTTATTGTTATTGTAATTTGTATTCTTGTTTTGGTGATTGGAAAAATTGAAATTTTGTTGAATTTCTTTGTTTAGTGTATTTGTTTTAATTACATTTCTTTCAATACGATTTATGTAGTTGGTTAGTTGTTCAAAAGATTTTATGTTTTGAATGGCTATAGTTTCGGCTATTGTAGGTTTGAAGAGCCTAGATATTAAAATGATAAGTTCTGCTTCTCCTATATGTGGTTCTAAAAACTGTGCTTGCGAAAATAGATTTAAAGCATAATTATACATACTAGAGTTTTTGTTGTGATCAAACTTACCAGAGTATAATCTTTCTCGAAGCAATGATTGATTACTTTCTCCCCAATATGTTCGGAGAAAAAGTGCTTCAAAATCATTAAAATTATTTATATGATTTTCATAGCCATTAAACCAAGTCAGAGCCTGATCAGTTAAATTGCTGCGAATAAACTCCTTCCAATCGTCAAAGTTATTAAAATGTTTACCTCTGTTTTTCAAAGTTCTTAAAAATACCTTAGGATGTAATTGTTTAATTGAGCCAGAGAATTTATTAGTGCTACCACTCGAATTACTAAGAATGGAATATAATTGGTTTAAACCAGGTATACAATTAGAATTATTGGAAAGAGAGTCTTTCTGTTTTAATTCCTCCATTTGTTTCTGTATTTTCTTTTCCATGCTATTTTGTAATTCTTGTAAATATAGTCCTTGTTCTCTTATCCTTTCTTCCCATTGTTTCTTTTCTTGATTATTGTTTCCTTGATAGTTCCAATTTTGATCATTTATGTTTTTCTCAAAATTTTCATTTATTCTTTGTTGATTTTCTTGGTTTTCTTTTATTTTTCTTTCTAGTTCCCTTTTTAATTGAAATAAACTCTGCTCTGTTACTCCCATGTTTTCAGCGAATCCTAATTCGATATTCTTTTTCCAATTCTCCTAAATTCTTCTCATTTGATATAACTCTTCTTGCAAATTCATCCCATCTTCTTTTAGCTGTTTCAGTAATTTCTTCTTTGGCCTGTTCCATTTTCTTATTGATTTGTTCCTGAATTTGTGTATTTAATTTCTTTTCCATTTTTTCCCAATTTTCTTGTTGTAATTTCAATTCCTCTTCAATTTTCTCCATTTTGTTGTCTAGTTTTGTGAATTGTTGTTTAAAATCTTGTTTTTGTTGTTCCATATTTTTGTCTATTTTATTAAATTGTGTTTTTTGTTCTGTACTCATAGTTAAGAATAATTGTGTTATTGCCTCCATAGTTATTGGTTCATTTCCTTTTGGTTCTGCTTCTTCTTGTTTTTCTGTCTCCTTTTCTTCTTCTTCTTTGTCTCCTTGACCTTTTTCTTCTGTTATTGTGTGTATTTCAAACTCATAAATTTCCGGATCTTGATTTTCCTGTCTCAACGCTTCCCTAAGACGACCCTGTAAGGTTAGTTTCAAACCTACCGTAGAAAGTTCTCTCTTTTCAAGTGGTTCTTTCAATTCATCCATTTTTAAATCATTTAATTTTTTAGATTCCATTTTTAGTTTTGTGGTTCTTTTTATTTTGAATATCTGTATTTCTAACTCTTACTATGCCTCTAATTGCCCTTAAAATAAATGCACCACGTTGGGCCTGCCAATTATGTTAAATTTTTATATAATCTTGGTGTAATAAATATATGTTTAATAGATTTTGTTTAGTGAATTCTTCAATACCTCGGCTACAGCTCAATAGATGGCATGGACTTTTCAATTGAATTTAATATTAATTTTTATTTATTAATAATTTTAAAAACACACAGGATTATGAGTAAGGCCTTTATTTCCCGCAAATATTTTAAGGATAATCAAATAAGCATGGCATTCAAATTAGTAAACAATTTAATTACTTTTACATATAACATATGAGGACATAAAATGGAGGAAATTACATTAATAAAATTTTACACGTGCTTGCGCAGAGATCGAAAAAATGAGAAACGGACGTTCGTTGTTCGTTGAAATACAATTTTAGGTTATATTTTGAATGTTAGTATGATTTTCACGTGGAAAATATGAAAAACTTAAAATTATTGAGGAACAATTGCGATGAACAATTTAAAAGTAAGTGAATAAATCTAATAACTAATTATATCACTTTTTATGGGCGAGTTTATGCACAAAGAAGTAGATTGTCTTACCACAATTCAATAGTTTCTATCCGATTTCAGTAATGGATGGACCTTATGCAATCTGGTAAGGATTACAAAACTGTCTTCATGAAATTTGATTGCAAATTTTTTTAAAAATGTTTCTGTCACCGGAGCTGAGGTTGATTTCCTTGAATATATCTGTCACAGGAGCTAAGGTTGATATTTCCTTGAATATTCCTTCTGGGAATAGCAGGACACAGGAACAATCCCAATTGATGATTAATATTTGGTTACGGACAAAATATGTAAGTTTTTTAAATTCTCAAAAGAATCAGCATGCATCGTTCTCTATTTTTCTTTTCAGAGAGAAAATCAACAACAACCTTTTTTTTTCTTTTTAATTTATTGATCGTCCTCCCTCTTCGATACCAAAAGTTTACTTCCTGGATACCAAAAAGTTTCTTCTCCTCCCATTGGTGATAATTTTCAACAGGATCTTCTCAGGCAATTATTTTGGTTGCCATTTTAATGTCATCAATCCATGTGACATTTTTTTACTTGATTAATTTTTTTTTTGTTAAATTTTATATAGAGGAACAATCCCAAATTAACTAATGTTATAATGTAAATGCTAAATTAAAATATTGTTATTATTTCAAAACTAAGTATTGTACATAACTATAAAAGAATTTTTATTCGCAACAACATGAACAAATCTCTAAACTGTCATAAAATATTTGTCCATTCTAATGGATTATTTCTATGATTCATGTATTGACTTTAGATGACAGTTCAATATTTTTTTTGAGAAATTTGACAGACAGGGTGTTCTTTTTTTTATAACTGTATATTGTTGGAAAATGTATGCTTATGAAGAATGAAAATTTTATTACAATATATATGAATATAAGAAATTGAAGGGTAGTCGGCTGACTAGTTGAAAACCAAAATGTTAAACAGTTATCAGGAATGCGCCGTGTTAGGATTAGAGTAAAGTCTTGTTACTTAACTTTGAGAGCTTTCGAAATATTTTATTTCTTCTTCAGTCAAACTATGAAAAAACATATTATTGAAAATTATGGCTAACAATTTATAAAATTATATTAACTTACATAATAAATGACGTTAATTCTTAATAAAATTTACAAAAAAAACCATTGCACGAGAAAATCAAAACTAGTTTTTTTTTGTTTTGATTTTTGATTTTCATTTACTTGTAATGTTTTAAATATATTTTAAAAATTTTAAATACTAACACGTTCTTTTTTTATTAGTAAAATATTGTTTTTTCTCGTGCAATGGTTTCTTTTGTGAATTTTGGTAAGGATTAACGTCATTTATTATGTAAGTTAATATAATTTTATAAATTGTTCGTTCAGCTTTTGTGAAGTTTAAAAGTCAAAAGTGACAGTTAGTAATTTGTAACCAGCTGAATTGTATTCAAACAATTTGTAAATAAATTGTGTTAAAAGTCCTCACAAGTGTTTTAAATTGTTGTCAGGTGTGGGGTGAAGAAGCCAGAATACCTGGAAAGAAGTTACGTGAACTGTTGGTGACTGAGCTCAGAAGAGAGTTGGAAGAATTGGATTTGGATAACACCGGAGGAAAAACTGTTTTAATCAACAGATTACGTGAGTACTATTTAAGTATAATTATTGACCCCGACTCGGTGGAATTCGAAGATCCTATGCACAAAGCAATGTCCGAAATGTCCAGTCAGGTAATGGGTCAACAAGAAGAGCTTGCCACTAGAATTTCCAGTCAACAAGAAGAGCTGAAAGATCAAATGAGGAGCCAACAAGAGAACCAAGCTCAGCAACTAGCCGAACTTACAAATAGAATTACAAACCAGCAAGAAGACCAAGCACAACAATTAGCCGAGCTTACCTCTAGAATTTCCAGTCAACAAGAAGAGCTGAAAGATCAAATGAAGAGCCAGCAAGAGAAGCAGATGAAGAAACAAGAAGAACTGGTCCATCAAATGCGTGAAGAGTTGTCAAGCTATGTTTCACAACAAATAGCGTTGCGAGGTGATGCTTTGAATGTCTTGCATTCCCTTAAGCCCGACGAATCTGACAACTTCGAGCTACTAGTACATCGCCTGGAGATGAGGTATGGTCAGACACACCTACAACCCGTGTACCGAACACAGCTGAAGAACCGTAAACAGAAGAGTGGAGAATCTATTCAGGAGTTCGAGGCAGAGGTAGCTAGAATGGTTCGATTTGCTTATCCAACAGCAGCAGAAGAGTTCCTGGAGTGTCTAGCAGTCCAAACCTTTACCGATGGTCTTAGGGACCAGGAGTTACAAAGAGCTGTGCGGTTGGCCCGACCAAAAGACCTTGTCAACGCGTTAACCATTGCACTTGAATTCGAAGCGGCAACGGAAGCATCACGGGGAGTTGCACGAATAAGGGAGATGACTGCTGATGACAACAACGTGATAGAACCCGCCAGTGACGTCGATGGATTAGTGGTAAGGCTAATGAAATTATTACCCACAAGGAGACGGCGACCTATACGATGTTGGAATTGTGGAGAACTAGGGCACGTGAAAAACTCATGTCCACGCAAGGAGACGTCTTCTGCTACCGTCTCCCAACAACAGGAAAACTAAAAAGGGTCGACTCCTGGACGGCGACATCGACCCCAATCCATTGCAAAGCAAAAATAGATAAGAAGCAGGTAAGAGACTTAATCTACCGCTATAAACCTGTCTTCGGTTCTGGAAGTAAACTGGGAAGGACCGACATAGTCAAACACAAGATTGAGACTGGCGATGCACGTCCGATTCGTCAGGTACCCCGACGATTGCCTCAAGTTAAAAAGGAAGAAGCGGACAAGGCCCTCCAAGAAATGATTCGGGATGGAATAGTTGAACCCTCCAATAGTCCATGGGCTTCTCCCGTTGTATTGGTAAGGAAAAGAGACGGATCAATGCGCTTATGCGTTGACTATAGGAAGTTGAATGAGGTTACGAAGAAGGATAGTTATCCCCTTCCGAGGATTGACGATGCCCTCGACGCCTTAGGTGGCTCTACCCTTTTCTCTACGTTAGATTTGAAGAGCGGATACTGGCAGGTTGAAATGGATCCTTCTGACAAAGAGAAGACCGCCTTCACTAGTGGATCAGGTTTGTGGCAATTTGCCGGCCTTCCATTTGGCTTATGCAATGCTCCTGCTACCTTTGAGCAGTTGATGGAAACTTTTCTTCGAGGTTTATCCTGGGAATCTTGTATGGTCTACTTAGATGACATCATTATAATTGGTAAAGATTTTAAAGAACATTTGGCTAACCTAGAAGAAGTCTTTCGTCGACTGAAAAAGGCCAATCTCACATTGAATGTTAAGAAATGTAACTTGCTCCAGAGACAGGTCAGTTATTTGGGACATGTTGTAAGCAAGGATGGCGTTACTGTAGATCCCGCCAAGATTTAAGCCGTTCAAGAGTGGCCGGTCTCTTCTGATAAGCATCAACTTCGTAGCTTCCTGGGTCTTTGCTCATATTACAGACGATTTGTTAGAAATTTTGGAGACATCGCCAAGCCCTTAACGAGACTAACTGAGCAAGATAAGACTTTTTGTTGGAGTGAAGAATGCCAAAAGGCCTTTGAATTTTTAAAGAAGGAATTGACTTCGGCCCCCGTTCTCGCTTATCCTCGTCCTGAGGGTAGACTTATTCTGGATACCGACGCTAGCAATGTGGGAATCGGAGCTATACTTTCACAACTTTAAGACGGAAAAGAAAGAGTTCTAGGATATTTAAGCAAGACATTATAAAATCCGAAAGAAACTATTGCGTAACGAGACGTGAACTCCTCGCAGTTGTGAAGTCTGTGGAACATTTCTACAAATACTTGTACGGCAAAAGATTCCTCATTAGAACAGACCATGCCAGTTTAAAGTGGCTACTGAGCTTTAGAAATCCAGAGGCGCAGATGGTTGGAAAAACTCCAGGAATACGATTTTGAAATCGAACATAGACCTGGAACTAAGCACCGTAACGCCGATGCACTTTCTAGAATGCCATGCCCACCTAATTGCACAAATTGCAGTCGACTCGAACAAAACGAGAAGCTCTCTCTAATAAAAGTGATGCCAGACGACTTGTGCTCCAGAATGAAGGAGGAACAAAACAACGATCCCGTTATTAGGAGGATCCTGGAATGGAAAAGAACAGATCAGCGTCCCCTATGGCGAGAGGTATCATCGTCCTCTCCGGTCTTAAAATCATATTGGGCCCAATGGAATTCTTTGACTTTGGACGGTGGGCTCCTTAAAAGGATAGTTGAAAACCCTGAAGGCTCAGAAATCAAGAAACAAATTGTGGTCCCAAGAAGTACGGTGCCGGATATGCTAGGATATGTTTAATTTTAATATCTTGACCAAGTATTGGTTCAACACTAAATTTAGGGCCCAAGGATAAAAAACACAAAATGTCATAAGGTATAACTATATCAGTCAAGTTTTTAATCCATTTAGGATTTTTTTTAATTGAAATAACCGCGTCAACCATGAAAGGTTATTGGCGGCGGAGCAATAAAAAAGTCTTAATTTTTGATTTACATCAATAATAACAAAAAAAAATCTAAACTACATTAATTTATAAGTTTTAGTCAAGTTTAAGAACTTAATAATTTTATCACTGTTAACATAGTCTAGTGCACTTTTGATTTCACATGGAAGTTCACTTTGAATTCATTCCAGATGATAGACTGGATAATCAACAATGATATGTTCTACTGTCAAAGGCATATCGCACGTGAAACACTGTTTTCTTTGTGTGTTCTTCAATAGGTACTCATGGGTTAACCTTGTGTGACCTATCCTCATGCGGTGTTGTATGACTTGATCTCGCCGTCCTTGTGGCATTTCCCCTTTTGGTTGCAAGTTTGGATTAATATGTTGTAGTTTGTTGCCTTCAAGTTTTTCCCATCTTCTTAGCCATATTTCCATCGAATATTTTTTGATACGACTTCTAATGTCGAAATGTGGAATTTTAAGGGGGTTAATATCTATATCTCTGGAACTGTATGCTTCTTTAGCTTCTCGATCAGCTTTTTCATTACCTGTTATACCGACGTGAGATGGAATCCACACGAGCTCGACTAATTTATTTTTGTTGTAAAGTGTTTCGAGGTCGATTTTAATTTGATTCAGTATTGGATGGTTAGGTTAGGTTAGGTTACCTGAAGATTATTCCATATATTCGGCCGAATTGTTCGCAATATCAAAAGCTCTACAACATATATCACACCAGTGCAAATCAAACGCAGTAATCTTTACCGATTCTCTAAGTGCAGTGCAAGGGATACTAAGAGTTTACCCAAACCATTTACGATTTGTTTTTAATTTTAATTTAAACTGTTCATCTATTAATCTATTTAATTTATTAATATTTTTCTTTTTTGTAGAATAAAAAATCTTATTATAGGTTATTTTCTGACGATATTCAAAATTCTTAAAAATATACTCTGACGTGGATTGAATAATGTTGTTTTTAAATATTTCTAAATTTTTTTCCAAATTTACAATAGTTTTATGATTTAAAATTTTACTTTCTAAACCTAAGAAAAAACCTGTATATCTTTTCATTCCAATATATTGACGGTGTAAAAGGTCTATTAGAGTTACTAGAGAATGATTCACGTGGTTTGGAATGATGGACTCTTTTCTACATTTCAGTAAAAAGCATCTTCTATTGTATTCATCAAGTTTCATCTTTGATTTGGACCAATTTTTCAAATACTGAACACTAAATTTACCATATCTTTCTTAGATGTCATTATAGAACCCCATGATCTTTACTTATGTAAAGGTAGTTTATTTGCTGACTAATAAGGTTTGAAACCAGTCATATTGGAGTATGCAGCAATTAATAAAAGTAAACTTTTCATACTTTTTTCCAAGCTTTCGGAAAATTTATTTCCATTTTCAAGAAATGTATACGAGGTTATAAAATTTGTTATTTACAATGGTAAATATAAATATAATTAAAACTATTATTTTGAAAAAAAATTTTTTAGAAAAAGGTGTCAGAATAACATTAGTAAAATTGTTTATAAAACAATAACTATTTATTTTTGAAAATGCCAAAGGGTGTTTAATTTTTTAATTAATTTAAATTGAAAGAAGAAAAATAAATTAAAAGAAGAATTTCTTAGGTTGAATTTGAAGTTTGCAATATTACTCATACATCCTTTTCATTTATTTTGACAGTGTTTAAAACTCTTTTACTTGTTTTCCAAGCTTTCGAAATATATTTATTTCATTTTCAAGGAATAAGCGAGAGTATATACAAAATTGGTGTTAAAAAATGGTAAATATAACATAAAAAAACTATTTTAACTTTAATTTGGAATTTGAAAATTATGTTTTAAGTCAAATTATTTATAAAACAAAATAACATCATAAAATGAATAAACCACTTAATTGCTTAAGATAAAATGTAATAATAAAAGAGTAGAAAATAATAGGTTATAATTTTATTTCTTCTTTCTTAAAAAAATGTGGGTAATTATTTGGAAGAGCTACTTCTGGCCTATCTTCAAAATTTTTATAAAAATTGTTTAATTAATAGTTAAAAACAACGAAGTGAGTATTTATTTAGTGCGCTCAAGCGTATTTTTTTCAAAATTAATTTTTAAAGTTGGAACTATTTTTTGATCGCGCTGCCATTTTTAGCAGTATGGCGTCTGAAAATCGTATGCAAATAGTAATAGGTACGCGACAAATAACAAAGAAAATAAATTATTTTGATATATATTACATTATAAATTTTACCGAAAAAGGATTAAAAAGTAATCTTATTATATATAAATATACTTTCATGACTTACATTTAATAGGTGGCTTTCCTAAAAAGATGTATCGACACTCATCACTACACTTCACATTCTGTATTTTATTTAATTAAAATCTGCTCCACACAATATTTATATAATTAAATATAGGTACTCTCTGAAAAACTAAATCTACAATAATTATAACTCGTAATCATCTTAACAAAATGTTCTATTTAACAACAAAATTTATTCTGCAATACACAATACTAAAATCAACTTTTTAACAGCGCTATCTGCTGTTCCGAACATAACTTGCGTTATGTCATGTAGGTACCAGCGTTGCCACATCTCTAAATAAATCCTAAATATTACGATCATATTTTTTTACATTATAAATATATAAAAAATATTGAAAATAAAATGTGAAATGTAGAGACAATATTGCTAACCAAATCTAATCGGTCTTTTTGCAGATTATAAAAGATAAAACAAAGATAAACAAACACGCAAAATTCAGTGACGGGTGGCGATGCTATCCTAATCCAACCTAACCTAACCAAACTTAACCAAACCTAACCAGAACTAACCAAACCTAACCATACCAAACCTAACCTAACCAGACCTAACCAAATCTAACCAAACCTAACCTAACCAGATCTAACCAAACCTAACCAAACCTAACCTAACCAAACCTAACCAGATCTAACCAAACCTAACCAAACCTAACCAAACCTAACTAAACCAAACCTAACCAAACCTAACCAAACCTAACCAAACCTAACCAAACCTAACCAAACCTAACCAAACCTAACCAAACCTAACCAAACCTAACCAAACCTAACCAAACCTAACCAAACCTAACCAAACCTAACCAAACCTAACCAAACCTAACCAAACCTAACCAAACCTAACCAAACCTAACCAAACCTAACCAAACCTAACCAAACCTAACCAAACCTAACCAAATCTAACCAAACCTAACCAAACCTAACCTACCCTACTTAACCTAACCAAACCCGGTTAAGTTTGGTTAGGTCTGGTTTGGTTTGGTTAGGTTAGGTTAGATTTGGTTTGGTTAGGTTAGGTTAGGTTTGGTTAGGTTAGGATAGATTTGGTTTGGTTAGGTTTGGTTAGGTTTGGTTAGGTTTGGTTAGGTTTGGTTAGGTTTGGTTTGGTTTGGTTAGGTTAGGTTAGATTTGGTTTGGTTAGGTTAGGTTAGGTTTGGTTAGGTTAGGATAGATTTGGTTTGGTTTGGTTTGGTTTGGTTTGGTTAGGTTTGTTTAGGTTTGTTAGATCTGGTTAGGTTTGGTTAGGTTAGGTTTGGTTAGGTTTGGTTAGATCTGGTTAGGTTAGGTTTGGTTAGATTTGGTTAGGTCTGGTTAGGTTAGGTTTGGTATGGTTAGGTTTGGTTAGTTCTGGTTAGGTTTGGTTAGTTCTGGTTAGGTTTGGTTAGTTCTGGTTAGGTTTGGTTAAGTTTGGTTAGGTTAGGTTGGATTAGGATAGCATCGCCACCCGTCACTGAATTTTGCGTGTTTGTTTATCTTTGTTTTATCTTTTATAATCTGCAAAAAGACCGATTAGATTTGGTTAGCAATATTGTCTCTACATTTCACATTTTATTTTCAATATTTTTTATATATTTATAATGTAAAAAAATATGATCGTAATATTTAGGATTTATTTAGAGATGTGGCAACGCTGGTACCTACATGACATAACGCAAGTTATGTTCGGAACAGCAGATAGCGCTGTTAAAAAGTTGATTTTAGTATTGTGTATTGCAGAATAAATTTTGTTGTTAAATAGAACATTTTGTTAAGATGATTACGAGTTATAATTATTGTAGATTTAGTTTTTCAGAGAGTACTTATATTTAATTATATAAAATTGTGTGGTGCAGATTTTAATTAAATAAAATACAGAATGTGAAGTGTAGTGATGAGTGTCGATACATCTTTTTAGGAAAGCCATTTGTTAAAAGTAAGTCATGAGAGTATATTTATATATAAGATTACTTTTTTAAAGTTTTTTCGGTCAAATTTATAATGTAATATATATCAAAATAATTTATTTTCTTTGTTATTTGTCGCATATTACTATTTGCATACGATTTTTAGACGCCATACTGCTAAAAATGGCAGCGCGATCAAAAAATAGTTCCAACTTTAAAAATTAATTTTTGAAAAAAATATGCTTGAGCGCACTAAATGAATACTCAATTCATGATTTGTAGACCATAATTAAACTATTTTTGTAAAAATTTCGAAAAATGGCCAGAAGTAGCTCTTCTAAATAATTACCAAAATGTGAATTTTGATTATAATATTTAATTGTTCTATGATAAAAAATTAAGATATCTTATTTTTTTATAATTTTGAATTAAGCTTCTAAAGTGTCATTTAAAAATCAAAATAAAAATGTCAAATAAATATCATTAATTTTAGGTATTATTTAGATCTTTATTTGTATGTTTATCCAAAGATAGCAGATAATAATAAATATCACTCAGGTTTTTATGGTCACTTTTTTTATTAATCATATCATTTTCTTGTGAAATTTCCAAAAAAAGTCTTTTTTTATTATTAAATTGTATAACTTAAAGTACTAACCAATAATTCTGGTATAATACCTATTAGTCGGCAAAGAATTTAAACATAATTATATATATAACATCCCTTGAATAAACTGGAAGTGAAAGATGTCATATATTCAATAGCATGCACTAATTGTGAGATGGTTTATATTGGTCAGACTGGGAGAAATTTATCAGGACGTATTACATCACATAAGAGTGATTGTAAAACACATAAACTTTCTTGTGCTTTGGCAGAACATGTAATAAATAAAGATCACATTATGGATTTTCAAGATCCCCACATCTTAGCTATTGAAAGCAACACATGTAAACGTACTTTTTTGGAAATGGTTCATATCAGTAAAACTTCCAATACTTTAAATAAGAGATCAGAAATAGACAATATAAGTAAGATCTATAATTTACTTTTAAAGTAAATAATTTACTTTTAAAGCTATTGCTGAAGTGGAGATAGAGACCAGACAACAGCACCAAAACAGTCTTTGGTTTGAACTGCGTTATGGCAGAATAACAGCATCTAGGGCATTTGAATTTAGTAGGTGTAAAAAGAATGATGGTACACTTATGGCCTTAATAATGGGAGGGAGTATACCAGACACATCAGCAATGAAACGTGGTAGATTTTTAGAAGATGAAGTCAGAAAAACAGTCACCAAAAAATTTGGGAAAAAAATTAGAAAATGTGGTCTCATGCGGTCCAAAATGTACCCAATGATAGCTGGATCACCAGATGGAATATGTGGCGATGCCGTTATTGAGATCAAATGCCCCACAAGTGCAAAGACATATAAGCATTTTATTAACAATGGAAAACCTACTGCAAAGTTCTATACACAGATTCAGGTCCAAATGTATTTGACAGGATTGAAAAAGGGATACTTTTGTGTGGCTGATATTGATTACGCTACAAATAAAAAAATAAATATTATTAGTGTGTCATTTGATGAAACATACATGTCTGATTTTCTTAAGATTGTAGAGGGTTTGTGGAAAGAAAATGTATACCCAGTGTTGCTTAGAAGTACATTGTAATTTTATATAAATAAAATGAAAATTTTAAATTTTGTAGTTTTATTTAATAAGAGAGTCTTGTAAATTTATTAAAGCACATGCAATTACAATAATATCATCAAGTACTTTTACAAAATTTGTATTTAAACATGCATGAGGCTTTAACATATTAAATTCTCTTAAACGTCTAATTACTCTCTCAACATGTATCCTTAAACTAGCTATCTGCTTTGTTTCCGTCACTTCATGTTTTGATAATTTGGCTCCAGTGACAACACTTGGGGGTCGTACAAGATGCACACCTGCAGTAAATAGGTATTGTTGTACATGTTTGAACCCTCTGTCTGCCATCACACACATACCAGGTTGTAAACACTTAATGAAGTCACATAATTCAACTAAACATGTATCAGTGATTCTACCCCCATAGCCTGGTGAAATATAATTTACCAAACCATTTGGTGTGCAAGACACTAGATATTTAATGGTGTTACATTTTTTGTATTCTGACCATGTGACTGCTTGATTAACACTTTTAGAAGGCTTTTGCACCTCAATTTCTAGACAGTCTATTATGCAGCTTGTGTTATGAAATTTATGTCTGAAAGCCATTGGCAATGTACGTTTAGTTGACTCTTTAACCAGAGTTACAAGAAATGGTTTCATAATGCTGGCCAATACAGGTATATTTTTAAAAAATATTTTGCTTGCATATGTTGTACTGATAGAAAAGTCATCGGCAAGCTCTCTAAATGAACTATTTAATCTAATTTTTTTCAAACAAAGCAGTATATGATTTGTAGAAATTTTTGTCTGTTCTTCAATTATGTCCAATAAATAAGTACAGCATTTAGGAAGACCTATATAAGAACGTGGATTCTTCATGATTTTAATTAATGTGTACTTCAGAATGTTAAATTCCTCTTCTTTTTTTGTTTCTTCCCTTAACTCACTGCAGTCTGATGTGGATTTCATTTGAAGAAATTTTGTTGGTGATGTTTCTTGTTGAGATACAGATGGTGAATATGAAGTATCACTGTCACATTGTTCTAATAGTCTTTTTGAAAATTTAAATGGGCTTGATGTCCCTGGTTTAGTAAAACCAAAACTTTTTATTTTAAAAGGAGATGTTGATACTGAACAGAGATCAGGCTTTATAGGTGATGTTGATTGGTTTACCACTTTAAATTCTGTCTGGACAGCTTTACTTCTAAATTTGTAACTTATGTATACTTGTACTGATTTATCACATGTTTTTGGGTAGGTAGCAGGTCCATTCTCATGTTCTATTGTTTGTAATACTGCAAAATAAAAATAAATATATATATGTAACTGTTGTTGATATAGTTATTGAAAAAATTAATGAATATGTAGGTATAATTTACCTGGACTTTCTGATGCAGGTGTACCTACTTTTTTCTGCTAAATATTTTTCACTTTCTTCAATCCTTTGTCTTTTCGAAACACATGGCTGCTCTATAGTATCAGAAGTTCGTATTCTTTTTTCTGCTTGCCATTCAAATCTTGTGGGGAGACACCCTGACTTCATGTGCACTTTTGAAACTGTACCCATTACATGATACTGAACATAATTTTCCATATCATTTGGTAACTGAAACCAGAATAAAGTTTTTAGATAGGTACTAATGTAAACAATAAATAAATGAAATATGACTTACTAGTAATTGACAATTTTATTGATTAATTTTGATATTTCATTCACCTCTCAATTATCACACACTAATTATAGTAAATACTTACGTCAAAATGGTCTTCGCAGAAATATATGACTGAATTTGAAGAAACAGTTGCAGGATCTCTCCTTGCAAGATTAAGCCACTTATCTCTATTTTTTTCATTGGAACGTAAACAAATATCTTGTTCGGAGTTTTTATTGATGTATTCTTACATTGTGGAACCGCACACCATCGATACACATTAGGATTCATGATTATGATAACTATTATAATCGAACAAAATAAGTAAAAACAAAATAAACTTTTTTAACCACCCTCTTTTAACCTGCAAATAGTTTGAAGTTTGACGTTTTCACCACAGAATCCACAGATGACACGGGTCGCAGTCATGATACAAATATATAAGATAAGATATCGCGCATGTTTGGGGCGTGGTTAGTGACGTCACTGGAGATCAGACGCCATTGTTTACAGGTTATAATTTTAAATTTCTCCCGGAAAATATAAAATAAATTAATTAAAATGCGTTGTGCTGTATACGGGTGTGGTATTGACAATAACACTAAACATTTTTCGAGTGATATAAAGTTTTTCAGCTTTCCAAAAGACAAGAAAGTGCAAAATGGAAATATTTATGTAAGCTGGTTAACAATTTCAACGTAAAAAATGCCCGTATATTTGCTCAAAACATTTCACTTACGAACGAAACTTTAAACTTGAGTTGCTTGAATACACCCCAAAAAACTACCAACCCCTAAAAAAGGGAGCTATTCCGTCAAAAAACTTACCTTTACAAAGCAAACCTCAAAATCTTAATAAAGAAAAAAGTGCATCTCGTAGGGAAGAACACATTAATAATAGGGAAAAAAAGTTAATGGAAACTGTTTTTAAAGAGTAAGTTAACACAGTACCTATCATATTATTTAAATCATATTTTAAGTATATTCGTATTCATCGAATGGTTCAACTTTTATATTACAATTTAAATTTACTTTAAAATATGATTCTGTGGGATTAAAAATCGTACAAACAGCTTTATGATTTTCTACTTTTACCACACATTCTGGAATTTCTAATTTTCCTATTTGTGTGTACGGAATAATAACATCACCATTAGCTACATTTTCTATATTTATATTAACTACTTGTTCACAACGGGGTGACACTACTGTGCAATTCATGCTCCCGCTTTTTATATTAAAATAGCTTAACTTAATACGGCTATTAGGTGTCACTAGACAATTATTATCCAAATCGATAATAGCTTTTAATTTTTTTAAATTATCTAATCCCAACAAACAGTCAAACTGACTGTGGAATTTAAAAATGCAATATTCTAAGCTAAATTGTTTCTTTAAATTAAATATTTGAGAAGTTGGAATCATCGTACAATAGTTTTGCCTAGATGTACCAAGAGCAGAAGTAACTTCAAATGGTTTACAAGTAAAAGATTTTTTAAAGAATTTTTCTGCGATTTCTGGTATAACAAAAGATATTGTGCTACCAGTATCGATTAAAAGTTTTAGATTATATTCAGGAAAAACTATGTACGGTAATTCGCTTAGAGAATCGGTTAAATTTAATAATTCTACTCTCTCTCTTGAGGTTCCGAGGCTGTTATATCTAAAAAACTATCTGAGTTTTCATTATTGCATTCATTATAATTGAGGTTATATAATTCCTCAGAAATAAAATTTTTTTGAGGAGTATTAGCATTATTTCTTATTTGTGAGTAACGTTGATTTTGAGTATTTTTTTGAGGTCTAAAAGTATTCGAGGTACTAACACTCATTGGTGTTGGTCTCTGTAAACGATAATTTTGACCTGGTTTAAAAACATTTGTATTATTACGACTAAGATTAGTTGTATTATTTTGATTAGGCACATTTCTAATTGAATTTTGCGAATTTGTTACAGCAGGTTGACTTTGTGAAATAAAATTAGTAGATGGTCCTTGATTATAAAATGTTTTTGGTTGTGAAACCCTAGAATTATTCTGATAGAAATTTTTATTTTTATTTTGTGTATTATTATGCCTATTTTTTGAAAAATTATCTTGACTTAAATTTATTTGAAAATCATTAGTAAGGATACTTAATGCTACATTTAAATTTTCAGGATTTTTAGTTCTCATTAGAGTACCTAATGGTTCTTTTAGTCCTCTCAACAAAACTCTTAAAGCTAATTTTCTAAAATAATTACTTAAAAAATATTATGTTCACTAGTTGTATTTGAATGTGTCATTAAATATGATATTTGTAGATTTAAAAGCTTTTGTATTTTATTATAAAATTCATAAGGAGATTCGTTTCCCTGTTTTAAATCTGCTAATTCTAAATTTAAAGTGTACATATCACGCTTATCTGCATAAGTATTTAGTAAGGACTCTTTTAAATCTTCCCACGTTTTAATATTAAGTGTGGCTTCGCCTTTAATTTTTGCTAATATACTAGACATCAGATATTCATTTTGAAAGTCTCCTACATCGTGTTTATTGTAAAATTTGTTAACTAATTTTTCTGAGATTTCTAAAAATCTTGGAAGCAGTGCATTATCACCATAAAACTTAGGTATCATGTCTAAAAATTCCTTTTTCAAGATAGTAGGTACTTGAGGAGTAGCCATTTTGTTATTTGAATTAAAATTTAGATTTTTTCGAGAAAATAATTTATGTTTTTTATTATTAGAAAAAGTTAAGTCAGAACCTGAATCAGAATTTAAATCAGAACTATCAGAACTATCTGAATAAATTATAGGTAAAGTTTCTCTATATGACATTAAACACTTACAGTAAAATACTTCTGAATGTCCTTTCCATGGGCTCGGTCGTCAGGAACACCAATTTCCGCTTGGCCTTCTGCTTCTAGCACTAGGAAAATCTTCGAGTTGAGTTACTCAATTCACCCAACCAAAAGTTCAGGAATTTCACTTGATTCGAATAATCAATAAATCGTTAACACGAACCGACTGTTATTTTCATTAACACTTCGTTTGATTATCCTACTGACTGCGCCAAATATAGAATTTTACTCGGAAAATGTTTTTTTAAAAAAACTTTATTAAACTAAAAACAACTGACTTAAATGATTACAAGTTTTATAACTAAATCTAAATTACAATTTTTAAAATAAAGGAAACTTAACTATAAACAAAACATCAGCAATATATAAAAGACCAATAAAATAATATATGATTACTAAGCTAAAAAGAATTGTACACCTAAGGGCAATGGCGTAGGTGACATATATATATATAACTTAAATTATAAATTTCTGCAAATCACTTTTTAAAAACAATTTATTTAAAATTAAATATACAACTTATTACAACAAGTTACACTATGTAATTATAATTCTAAAATCTGATTCTAACTAACTAGCAAAAAGAGTTGTTATGACTTAAATAATATAAAAATGCAAGATTAACATGATTATTAAGCAGGTTCCTATTTCTTCTGGAATTTGTAGCAAGGTAAGGGTTAATGGCACTATAACACCTTCCCCCTTAGAATGAAGCTTCCTGTGGAAGATGAATTTCCTCTTCTTTAGGGATGTCTTCACAGTTCCTAGTTTTCTTTTTAATGTGTAATTTTTTTATAATAGTAGAACTAATTATATAAATTACCAAAAGGTATAACATTATGGTCCATAAGCTGGGCATGTAGAATTTAGTATTTTCTTCAATAACAGATGTGATTTGGTTTTCGGGAATATCTTTTAAATTTAAATTTCTTAAGTTAATCGTCATTTTTGGATAATTCGCTTTTTCCAAAAGTAGGTGTGCTTGGTTAATAACAAGAGGTTTTCCATGGGTTTTTTCTTGAATTTCTAGTTCTTGTTGGTTGAATTTGATTTTACAATTTTACAAGATTCCGGCTTCGGACAACGAAATGTTAATACTTCTTCCTTTGGAAATACTGTCAAAAATTGGTTTATTTCCGGTATTACTTGTATGTGACCTTCTAAAATTTTTACTTTAAAATATTTACATTTTTTGGAAGTTTTATTATTTAAAATTTCTTCTTCGCAATCTATGTTTACATTGGACTGTAAGTTTGTTGAGCATTGGAAGAATTTGCCTTTTGTACATATATCACTTAGAGGATGCAAAGCTTTAGATTGAGATTTTAAAATATATTTTGAGTTAGGTATAATTGCTAGAAATTCTGATTCCCATTTTGTAGGTATAGGTATCATTCGATAAATTCTGTTTCAAAGTTAATAGGAATTGACAAAAAGTATTGTATTACATTCTTGTTTATTTTACAATTTACTGTAATGACTGATTCAAAATCTAGGATATTTTCATACTTTACTTCAAAAGGTAATTGTTCCTTATAATGAGATGAAATTTTTTCAAGTTCTTTAAATAATTCTCGCGACTTAATAATACTTGGGTGAAGTGTTTTTAATTTGCAGAATGTTAGTGAATTTTCAATTTCTTGTATAACATCTAGTACAGAGTTATAAATAAACAATAGCTGAATAAGTAAATCCTTTAAATAAGCAACGTTTTCAAAATTTGCTTGAAAATCAGCAATGTTTTTTAACTCTAAAATTTTTTCTCTTAAAGTCTTTTCGTTAGCTTTAATATCTTGTAAAGTATTATTAAAATTATAAATTATTTGATTACTAACGGAATACTGCATACTAAGCTGGTTTTGTAATTTATTCTGGTTATTTTGCAAATGTTCTAAAATGTTATCTATACGTTCGCCGTCTTCGGCGTCTAGATTTCCTGTAATTGTTTTAAAAATACTGCCAAGACCATTTATTAAACCTCGTTTATTTCTATTTAATTTAGTGTGAATATTAAAATTTTCAAGTTTTTCTTGAATTAAAGCTTTAGTGTAAATAATTGTGTTTTTATAGTTATCGGCCTCTGATTTGAAAAATGTTTCGTTTTTATAGAAGGAACGTAAATGTTCATATTGCACTTCTAATTCGTTGTATTCTTCAATTAATGGGCTAATATCGAAAAAGTGAACAAATGTGTGTTGGTCTTTTTGTAATTTTGCCGGTCCCAAAAGTATTGGCAAAATTCCTAAATTTTCTGTTATATTTTTTATTATTATTCCTTGTGCGACGGCGAGGAATCTGAAATAAAAACATATGGTTTCTTTCGGGGTCGTTTAATATTAGATAAATGTATATCAGCTGCGGTATTTCCGTGTCTAGGATTAATTTTTGCTGTTTTAGTGGTTTTATTTATTGAGTTAATTGTTTCTAATTGATATTTCGGTTTAGTTTTGTTTTGCTTTTGTTTATTGCGCATAAATACCTTAGTTGAGAATTTATTTGGCAATTCTTCTCTATTCCGATTAGATTTTTCAATATATTTTTCTTTATTTTTCTGAATTATTTTATTTATTTCTGAGTACATTAGTTTAATTTTTTCTTTATGTTTAGAAACGTAATCATTTACTAACTGTTGTTCTATGTTTATATCGAACGCGGTATTATTACAAATATTGCCTGTTATTATTTCAAAAGGTTTTAATTTCGTTACGGAATGTACGGTGTTGTTGTAGGCTAAAAGTGCATAATTTACTTTTTGTTCTATAAGGTCATCCTTGTATTCCTTTTGAAGATTAAGTAACCTTATGTGTTCAATTATTGTTGAGTGGAATCTTTCGGCTATACCGTTTGATTCGGGATGCTGAGAACTGATAAAGTGAATATTTATTTTATGTAATTGCAATAATTCTTTAACTAACGAATTTTTTAATTCTGTACCATTATCTGAAATAATTTCTTCCGGAATACAATGATGTGTAAAATATTTAATCAAATTATTTACGGTTTCTATACCTTCGGCGGATTTCATTTTATACATTTGTCCATATTTAGAAAAGGAATCAACTAGAGTTAAACATTTAGTACCTTCCAAGGTTATAGAATCCATATGTATAATTTGAAATGGATAAATAGCTGTAGGAGTTACATTAAATGTTGGTTTTATGGGATTTCTGTCATACTTAGTTTGTAAACAAGGTTGACATTCGTTTATATATGTTTGTATCGATTTTCTTTGATTTGGCCAATAGTATAATTTTTTATTCGCGTTTCTGTCTCATCCAACCCCCGATGATTAGTTTTACCCTCGTGGTAATTTTTAATAGTGTCTTTAATGTCAGCAATATCAACATCTAATAATTTTGTTGTACATTTAATCATATTAATCATTGAATTTTCAAAATGTTTTGAATAATAACGCTAAATTTTTCATATACAGGGTCTTCAAAGTATACATAATATTTTACTTTCGGTACAATATATTCCTTGAGGAATTTAATAACATCATTTTCAAAATTATTTTTAGAAAGTTGAATAAGCAATCTTTGCTTATTTTCGTATAATTTAATAATTGTCGGTTGTGCCGGTTCATAATTTACTTCAGATATAATTATTTGATTTTTGCCAAAATTTACAGGACAGTCAACAATCGGAATACCTGCCACTGGGTTTTCCAAATTTGTATGAGCTGTTTCATCTTCATCCACAACATTTTCCGAATCTTTATCGTCTTCAGCTTCGACTATCAAAGATTCTGGATTTGTGCGATCAAAACTTTTGTTAAAGTCTTCCATGTAATCAAATAGGGCTGATGTTGATGGTTTCTCAAGTTCTGTTTCATTCAAATTTAACTGAATTCTTGAGAGAGCATCACAGTTTCTATTTAAAGTGCCCTTTTTATAAATTATTTCGTAGTCATATTCAGCGAGCTTTAGCCGCCACCTGACTAATTTAGAATTTGGCTCTTTTAGAGAAAAAAGCCACTGCAGTGGTCTATGATCACTATATATTTTAAATTTTCTACCAAAAAGATACGGCCGGAAATATTTTACCGCCCATACGATAGCTAACATTTCTTTTTCGATTGTTGAATAAGAGCATTCGGATTTGTTTAAGGTACGACTTGCATAAGCCACAGGTAAATCGGTGCCAATTTTTCCTTGACTTAATACAGCCCCAATCGCATGATTACTAGCATCCGTAGTAAGAATAAACGGTTGCGTGAAGTCAGGATATTGGAGTATTGGTTCGTTGATTAACAATGTTTTACAAAATTTAAAGCATTCTGAATAATCCGAATCGTTAGGATTTATTACAGCGCCCTTTTTTAATCGTTTGGTTAATGGTAAAGTAATTTTTGAGAAATCTTTTATAAATTTTCTATAGTACCCCAAAAGACCAAGAAATCCCTTTAGTTGGGTAGTATTTTTTGGAATTGGGTATTGTTTAATAGCTTTATTTTTTTCAGGATTGGGTTTTACGCCTTCAGGGGTGATTACATGCCCCAGATACGTTACCACTTTCCGTAAAAACTCACATTTATCTAACTGCAATTTAAGGTTAGCGTCTCTTAGTCTATCGAAGACCTCTTTAAGACGAATAATGTGTTCCTGCAAACTAGTACTGAAAATTATAATATCATTTAGATATACCAAGCATGTTTCATTTTGGATACCCCGTAAAATGCTATCCATTACACGTTGGAATGTCGCAGGTGCTCCTTTTAAACCAAAACCCATCCGTAGGAACTCATAATGCCCATTTTCAGTATTAAATGCGGTTTTTGGTATGTCTTTTTCGGCAATTTGAATTTGGTGGAATCCTGAGGCCAAATCTAAAGTAGAAAAGTATTGGCTTCGGCCCAATTTATCGAGTAACGCCTCTATCAACGGTAAAGGGTAAGAATTGCCTATAGTTTTTTCATTAAGCTTCCTATAGTCAACTACTATACGCCATTTTTGTTGACCAGATGCGTCTGGTTTTTTACCGACGACCCATATACTATAACACCATGGAGAAGTAGACGGTCTTATTATATTTTGTTCCAGCATACTCTGGATTTGTTTTTGAACTTCCTTGCGATGTACTTCAGGATATCTATATGATCTTGAGTACACTGGTAGTTCATCAGTAGTGTTTATCTCGTGTTTTATTTTATGAGTAAACGTTAATTTGTTTCCCTCTACATGGAATATATCAGAATATTCCTTGATAAGTTTTAGTACGGAATTTTTTTTTTCCGAGTTCATATGTTCAGTACGAATTTTATTAATATCAAACTTAATTTTTGCAGCATTAAAATTATTAAAGTTTGGACACAGAGCTTGCTCGTATTCGTCGAACAATTCTGCGTTAAAAGAATTAGATGAATCATATTGGCATGCGGACTCAGTTTTATTTAATATTGTACAAATGGCCATATGGTTTTGTACTTTTGTTATACATTGAGGGATTTCTAATTCTGAAATCTTTGTATAAGGTATCAAAACTTCGCCATTTTTAATATTTTTGATATTTACTTGTATTATTTGTTCGGTCCTCGGAGGCACCACTATACAATTTGAGGTTCGAGGGACCTTATAATAATTTATTTTAATTTTTGCATTAGGAGTAACAAGTACATTTTTATTTAAATCTATAGATTATCTATACCTAATAAACAGTCAAATTGGTCATGAAATTTAAATAAACAGAACCTTAAATCAATGGCCCTTTTAAGATTAAAAATCCTTGATGAGGTCATTGTCGTGCCAAAATTTTCTTGTGAAGTACCATGTGCAGTTGATATTTTAAAAGGATCGACATAAATTTGGTCTTTTAAATACTTATTTGCAATTTCAGGTAATATAAAAGATCTAGTACTGCCGGTATCGATGAGAACCTTTAAATTATTTTCCGGAAATATTATATATGGCAATTCACTGTCATTATTAGTTAAATTTAACAACTCTATGGTTTTTCCTCGATGTTTTCCGAGGTGACTTTGTCTAAAAATGTACTCTCGTCATTTTCATCGGGGTGTTCAACCAACGGTTGTTGATCTAAATTATGCAATTCTTCGGCAATGTATTTCCTATTATTATTATTAGAATAATTTTGTTTAAAGTAATTAGGGTTTGGCTGTTGATTCGTTCTGTATGTATTTCTAGTTGATATACTCATAGGAGTCGGTTTAGGAAAATTACGATTTGGATTTGTATTAAAAACATTCGGAGTTTTATTAAAATTTGAATTATTTTGACTTGTACTTGGTAATTGTTGATCATTATTTCTACGCTGTGTATTATGCGCGTAATTAGTAATTCGCAAGGGTTTGTTATAATTGGTTTTTGGTTCAGAAAAATTATTCCTAGACGCAAATCTACCCTTAGTAAAATTTAATAGTTCAATGTTTGTTTGGAAATCATTCGTTAACATATTTAAAGCAGTATTTAAATCTTGTGGATTTTTCGTTCGCATAAGTGAACCTAAAGGTTCCTTTAACCCATGTAAGAAGACTCTAAGCGCTAAATTATTAAAATATTTTGATAAATTTACTATTTCTGTTGAGCTACCTTGAAATTTTAATCGTGAAATTTGAAGATTTAACAAGTGCTGTAATTTATTATAAAAAATGAATGGTGACTCATTTCCTTGTTTCATGTTAACAATTTCTATGTTTAAGGTGTAAATATCTCTCTTATCTGAATACGTGTTGAGTAAAGCACTTTTTAAATCTGACCATTTAGATATTATACAGGATGAAATATTCACTGCTGCATCGCCCTTAATTTTTGATAAAATTGTTGACATTAAATATTCATTTTGAAAATCGCTAGTATCTACCGTGTTATAAAATTTGCTCACTAATTTTTCGCATATGTCAATGAATCTGGGTAATAATTCGGTATCTCCGTTAAATTCGGGAACCATATCTAAATATTCTCTTTTTAATACTGGAAGAGCCATTATAATTTATTTTAATAGAAATTTGTCCAAAATTATTGTGAGTAAGAATCAGAATTACTAGTTTAGAATTTTTCAGAATAATCTGATAATAAAATTATAAGCAAACCTCTGTATGATATAAATTGTACTTACAGCAAAATCAATAATCCGTCCATGTGTCGAGTGTCTCAAGATTTTCTCCAATTTCCTTTGGGATCTTGATTGCACAAAAAGTTCAATATATTTTAACTTCTTGTAAGGCTACTCAATTCACCAAACACTACTTCTCGCTAGGCTACTCAATTCACCTAACTTCACAACACACAGTATAAAGTTCTCTAGTCAATGAATCGTTAAAACGAACCGGTATTATTTCCGTTAATCCCGTTTGACTATCCTACTGACTGCGCCACTTAAATTATAAATTTCTGCAAATCACTTTTTAAAAACAATTTATTTAAAATTAAATATACAACTTATTACAACAAGTTACACTATGTAATTATAATTCTAAAATCTGATTCTAACTAACTAGCAAAAAGAGTTGTTATGACTTAAATAATATAAAAATGCAAGATTAACATGATTGTTAAGCAGGTTCCTATTTCTTCTGGAATTTGTAGCAAGGTAAGGGTTAATGGCACTATAACATATATATATATATATATATATATATATATATATATATATATTATGTATGTCACCTATATACTAACTAAGGTACAAAAATTTGTTTTGTGAACATTTAATAAAAACGAAGAAGTATTCTTACTGTTCTATGATTTTAAGTCTCCGTGTCTGACCTGATTCTTAGTTCTGTGATCAAATCAAATCAAATATGTCAAATTTTAAAATCATCTGTTTCTTTATTAACTGAAAATTAAATTTGTTTAATGTTATGTTTAATTTGATGAATATTAATTTTATATGTTTTAGGATTTTGAAAACATCTGCATCTGCGGATATAAGTTATTTATTTTCTAGAATAAACAGCAACATTTTAACATTACATATATTTGATATGGTTTTGAACTGCATATAAATAAGATTGTTTTTCTTTTCTTAACTGAATCACTCTAAGTAAGTATTCATCTTAATAGATACTTTATCATCTTGTCTAAGTGTTGTTAGATCTTAACTTCTTTTACTCACTTGTATCTGTTGTTTACAATTTAAATTTATTAAGTATGTTTTCCTCCAATGAAACTATTTATTGGATTACAGAGTTTATTCTTGTTAAATTGTATAATATTATTATGTCTTTCAATTGTTTATATTATGTTTAAATTAATTGGTTCCATATATAGGCAATAATAGCAATGAAGTTTAAAATTATCATCATTTTGTTTCATTATATTTCTTGGAGTATTTTGTATATAGATTATAATATATTTCCCTCAACTATCAACTTCTTATCATCTCATCTTTCTTCTACTATACATACAATTATCATAATCTCATACTTATCATTTCATATTTATCATATAATCTTTATACCTTCTTAAATCATCAATACACATTTCATATCATTTCATCTTATACACACTCGTGTATCTTCCACAAATAAATCATATTCATTTCCATTTATACCTCTAGTTCCTTAATAACTCTTATTTACACTGTTCTCCAAGTACTTATCTTCTAATATTTTATATTTGTTTGTATCTTCATACCTATTAATATTAAACTTTATATTTCTTATATGTAGTCAGGTATTTTGTTTTATTTATAGAATTAATGCTATAGTTTCATTGTTTTAAATTAGTTTTGTATTGATCAAATTAGTTTTATGATTATTGTTAATTTCTATTATTCAAACAATTATAATACTAGTGTTTGTTGAATATTTATGTTTTCATATATCCAATAGATTATTAGTTGTTCTTTTACTTAGTTTGATTTAGAGTGATGTTTTAATTTCCTTTTTCAGATAAATCCATAAACTTAGATGTACCATATATGAAAGATGTTGAAATTGTTACCGATGCAGCATTTTTTTTCAAAATCATGATGCCCAAGATGTCTTATGCGTTTTATTATTGTTTAAATTTTTAATCTTATTGTTAATGTTGTTTTGCTTATTTTAATGTTGTAGTTGCCATATTAATATTGCTTATTATCATAGATACTATACTAATCATCTTAATTCTATATCTTATTTCTATTTCCTATACTACTATGTACACATGTGAAGACTCTTTATCTAGTTTCTTTTCTTTCTTACTTTCCAATTTTGTTTATTATATTTAATTGATGTGGTAATTATCTTTTGATATACCTTCTTATTTATTATGTACTTTTTGTTGTCATAGTTATATGAGGTTGTGTTGTTTTGTAAAGATCCTATAAGTCTATTCATATTGTCAGTTCTTGAATTATGTTGTTGTTTATTTCTTCTTATTTGTGTTTCTTCTGTTATATTTAATAAGTTAAAATAGTTTATTCTTGGTTCATATTTTGGTTGTACTTTTATTGTGTTATTATCTGGTCTCATTTTATATTTTTGTTTATTTGTCCATGTTTTTAAATCTTGTGTTTTTATTTCATTATAGTAGTCTAAAGTTGTGTTATATGTAGATTGTACTAGTATCTTGTTATTGTTTAAGTTATGTTGAAGTTTCTTAGTCCATATTTCCTCTCGTGTATTTTCTTTTGTCGTATCCTTTATTAAGTTAAGTTTTAAATATTCTTTATATATTATACTTTTCTTGTATATGAATTCTTTAATTAATATATTTTTATGTATATTCTTAGTATTTATATTTCGTAAAACTTTTTCATGTAGGTTGAACTTTCTTGTAAGTTTCATATTAATATCATTTGTTTCAGTCAAATTAGTTCCTGTTTTTATTTCAATTTTGTTTTTGGTTTGTGTATAATTTCTGCTTCTACTATTATTGTTTCAATTTTATTATCTTCCAATGTTTTCTTCAAATCAATGTTTTCATTATTTACATCCTTTTCCTCTACTATTATTATGTCTTCTATTATTCTGTCTTGCTCATTATTATTGTTTGTCTGGATTTCTATAATATCATTTTTTAATGTTTCCTCTTCTTTTTGGAACTGGTTTTTAATGTCTTCCTTTTTTTCTTCTATGATAGTTTGATTAAGTTTTTCCATATCTTCTTTTATTTGTTTCTGTGTATTTTCAATTTTGCTTTCTAAACTTTTATTTAATTCTTTGTTTTGATATTTTATCTCTTCTTGTAGTTCTCTCTTTTGACTTTCTATCTTATTATCTATCTTTTCCAATTTTGTGTGCGTTTTCTGTAGGTCTGTATTCATTTTCTGCAGTAAACTTGTAAACTATCTAATTTGTCTTGTTTTTGTTTGTGATGATTATCCATCTTTTCGAGTAATTCTTTATTTTGACTTTTCATTTCATCTATTAGTTCCTTCGTGTTACTATCCATCTTTTCAAGTAATTCTTTATTTTGACTTTTCATCTGTTCAAGTCAATGTTTAATCATATCCATTAATTGTTCATTATTGTCTTTTGTTTCTTTATGTTTTTCTACACTATCATATCTCTTGCAGACAAAACCACCTCTTTAATTCCATGGTTTGTTGTGCTTGTGTACTAGTTGACTGTTCTTCTGTTTGAAATATGTATTCTTCAGGATTTATTCCCTCTTCTTCTAGTACTTCCTGAAGTCTTTCTATTAATGTTTATCTAGATCCTTCAGTATTTAAATTTCTGATTTCTAACTCATTTTTAAGTTCTGATAGACTTAGGTCTTTTAATGTCTTTCTGGATTCCATTTTTGTTATTTATTGTTTAAATATTTAGTAAAATAATTTATTTTATTGGATATTTGGTTGTGTTATTATGATAAAATAAAATTGCAATTATGTTAAAATAAAATGCCAAATGTATGTTAATCTTAATAAAATATCTTATTATGTTGTCTTTTAATAAAAAAAAACCTTCCTATAGTTTAATATTAAATTGTCTACTATTTTTCAACAGAAATTGTTTGAATGAATACCTAATTTTCCAACAGAAACGAGCCCTATAGTTGGGACGCCATCTGTAAAGAATATTTATGATTTGAGAGAAAGTTTATTGATTTGATTGATTTATTTATTAGATTGATATTACTTATTTAATGTAATATTGCAACAAGATCTTTTTCTCAGGGGGTGTTTGGTTATGCTAGTTTCTATTGGGTTATTAGGTAGAAGGTATCTGAATAAAATTGATTAATTATAATTATTAATTTATTATAAAATAGTTAAATTAAAACAGTAATGTTGAAAGTTTAATAATGAAACTAATTAAAAAAAAAATATTAAAAAGAAAGGCCTTTAGTAATTATAAAAGAACTTACTTGATGTGAATTAAGTTGAACTAACCAATGTTGTTTTTGTAATGGCAAGTAAGATTATCATATACACGAATTATTAAATATCAAGTAAATTCCTTTGTCTGTTTTTTTTTTAAATTATAAAATTCAACTAACTAATAAAAAATTTAAAAAAAAAAAAATTAAAATTTTATCTGACCTTGATATGTAAAGTCCTGTTTCCTGATTGGTGGAAAAATCTGTAGGTGATCTATGAAAAACGGAGACGAACGAAGTGATACGTGGTATTTGCGATTTTGGTGAACTGAAGTGTTGTTAGACGATTAGTTTCTTGTGTAATTATTGTTCTTTGTTTGTTCCTCAAATTTTAGTGTTGATGGATTACAGTTCCTTTAGTTGTATTTATAATAGTAAGTACTCTTCTTTTTTTACATGAACCGAAAATATTTTAATTTCACTTTTGTTTAGTTTTCAACGTCACTTATGGCACTTTGTTTTACTTTATAATTGTTTTACTTTGTATTTTTAACGTCACTTTATTATAAGTACTTTAAAAACTGTTTGTTCACTTTTTAACTTACTGTTCACACTCACTGATCTTCTCTCTTTGACTTCCAATAATCAACTTCCTTTTAAAAAACTGTTTGTTCAAATTGACTATTCATACTCAGATCTTCAATGTTTGACTACCAATTATATACTACTTCTTAACGACCTCTGTTCAGTCTTTTATGGGTTTCTAAAATTTCTAGAAGATTCGTTTTTGCTCTATGGTTTAGACATTTCTGGAAAAAATATGTGTATCTCTTTCTTTCCTATTTATGACAAGACATTCTTACTTTGTCTATCATCGATTATTCCAGAATGAAATATTGTACAAATATATCTGTCTCCTTTTTACACATTATCTGTCCTTTTTTTACACATTATATAATCAATTTTCGCGA
Source organism: Ophraella communa (assembly GCA_035357415.1). Lineage (NCBI taxonomy): Eukaryota > Metazoa > Arthropoda > Insecta > Coleoptera > Chrysomelidae > Ophraella > Ophraella communa. Next base: position 49,259,140 of record CM068979.1, on the reverse strand, counting down.
AGTTTCTACTAAGTACTAGATATAATATCGATACATTACATAATAAAATAATTTCCAACTTAAAATTTTCTTACAAATACACAAAATATACAATAAAATAATACAATATAATTAAAATTATTGGATTTAGTTAAATTAAACAACTTCTGTTGATATTTTAATCATTATACTATTGTCAAATATTTAAACATTACAATATATATATATATAATAATAATAATAAATAATAAATGTTTATTTGCTGCAATAAAGAAAGGAATAATAACAATACATAATACATACATAACAAATATAACTAACAAACTAACTATGCAAATAAACGATAGAAGCCACGAAGTAAACGAGTTACTTGTTGGTAGCATTACAAAAAAATTAAAACTTAGTTAAAAATCTAAATAACAATAATAAAACAAAATTGGTGTTAACAACTTGGTAAATATAACATAAAAAAACTAATTTAACTTTAATTTGGAATTTAAAAAGATTTTTTTAAGTCAAATTATTTATAAAACAAAATAACGTCATAAAATTAATAAACAACTTAATTGCTTACGATAAAATTTAATAATAAAAGAGTAGAAAATAATAGGTTATAATTTGATTTCTTCTTTTATAAAAAATGTGAATTTTGATTAAAATTTACTAAATATTTAATTGTTCTATGATAAAAAATAAGGATATCTTATTCTTTTTTATAATTTTGAATTAAGCTTCTAAAATATTATTTAAAAATCAAAAAAATAAAAATGTCAAATAGATGTCATGAATTTTAGGTATTATTTAGATCTTTATTTTTATGTTTATCTAAAGATAGCAAATAATAATAAATGTCACTCAGGTTTTTTATGGTCACTTTTTTTATTAATAATGTCATTTTCTTGTGAAATAGATGCCATTTCCAAAAAAAGTCTTTTTTTAGTGTTAAATTATATATCTAAAATATTAACAGAAGCATAATCAATAAGATGGTCATTATTTATGGAATGTTTAGCCAATTCACATCTTTCAGGATGTAACCTTGTATCACTCTTATGTAATGATAAACGTTGTTTTAATCTTTGGCCAGCTTGACCTATGTATTTTTGGTCGCAAACTGAACAAGGAATATAATATACTACATTAGATAACTCTAAAAAACATTGCCGTTTACCCCAAAAATTCTGGTTTAATACCTATTAGTCGGCAAATAACAGAAATTAATTATATATATATAGTTTGTATTATTTGTTTTCTTGGGTTCAAGGTTAATAATTAAAATTTAACATCTATTTAACGTTTCGCTCCTGTTTGGGAGCTTTTTCAAAAATATTTATTTTAATACTGTATTGGTGTTTTATAAAATGTTGTAGGTATAAAATCCAATTTGTTAAATATATAAAAACATACAATTAAGAACAATAAAAACAATAATAAAATAATGAAGTACTTAGTGTAGAAGCAAATTTCATGATATACGAGTCAAGTTGAAACTATTGGAAATTCTTATGTTTATTAAAATCATGTGTTTCATTATGTAATTAAATTATGGTAAATTTGGCTCAGATTTTTGATGTCTTGTTTATCATTTATTGAATTCTTTTCTTTCCTTATATGTATCATCTCTTTGACTGTTAGTTTGTAGTAATTGGGGTCTTGTGCTAAAATTTCTGTATTTTTAAAGTCAAATTTGTGTTTTTTTGTGGCTTCGTGTTTGTGTAAAGCTGTGGAAGCATTTTTTGTATATTTATGTCCGTTAAGTCGATTTTCTAAATGTCGGGTTGTCATACCTATGTATTTTCCTGAGCAATTTAAACATGGTACAGAATATATAACATTAGATTTTTTATTAATTGTAGTTTGGCTTTTTAGTCTAGTGAAAAATGATGACAAGGTGTTTTGAGTTTTATGGCATACGTTGATGTTATGTTTAGATAATATGTGTTTTAATTTTTCTGAGAGTTGGTTCTTATATGGTATTGCTATGTATTTGTGCTGATTTGTTTGAGTTTGTCTGAGATTATTTTGGTTATTATTATAGAATTTGTTTATGCGTTGTTTAAAAATTCGTTCTATTTTATTTATTGGGTAGTGATTGTCTTTAAAAAAAAATAATAATAATAATAATAAGTTTATTGCTTTTAAAACTATAGTTTACAGCAAGGGTAGCAACAAATAAAACAAATATAAATATATGAAAAGTAACAGAAATAGATAAGTGCTCCAGGAGAATTAAAGAATACATATACATATTACAGAGATATAAAGATTGTAGTACCTTCTGATTGGATGATTACATCTGGGAGCGTTCATTCATTAATTATAAACGATCTTATTTTCATTGCCCCACTTACGAATCGGTATAGTTGGCAAAGGGTGAAGTTGTCCGTAGATGATAGAAGTGAGTCCAGGTCGTCTGATCGTCCCGCAGGGCTAATCAGTTTGTTTCTCAGGTTCTTATTATATATTGGACAGACCAGCAGTATGTGTTCGAGGGTTTCTGGTTTTAAAAAGTTACAAATTGAGCATATAGCGGTAGTATCAATTTTGTGAGAGCTATTATTTATATATATATATATAGTTTTTCTATGTTAGCTGTTCTGAGTTGAGCAATCAGCCTTTTAGTATGTAAAGGAATTGTACTATTTAGATAGTTATAATTAATTTCAAGATTATTTTGTAACAAATGTTTATAAAGAGGATGACGGATACTAATTAAAATTTTATTTAAATCCTTTTCGTAATTTCTATGAATGTAACTGTTCAGAATTGTATGCTTTGAATTTAAGTCAATATCATTTACGTTAGTTTCCGTGTTACAGTAGTTAACAAGACAATGTCGTAACTGATCAGCCCAATTGTATTTTAAACTACCAAGAGTGGTTCCTTCTAAACTTATTTGTCGAACCAGTGCTCGGTGAACATACCGGTTAGGATTCTTATTTTTTATTCTATGGAGTATTTCTAATGCTTGTTTTATAATAAAGTAACCCATTTTATATAAGCTAATTTCAGTTCTGACTATGTGTTCAGCTGTTGACCTTTGCATAAAAAGAAGGTTTTTCCAAAAATTGTTTTGAACTTTTTCTGACTGTTCCAAGTAACGGAGAGCCCATATACCACTAGCATACGTAAAAGTAGGAATCACAATATTGTGGTATAATAGTTTGATAGAGTCAATACTTGAAACTTTTGAAGAATTTATTGTTCTTATCAAAGCTCCTTGAGAGAATCTAGTTTTTTGTTCGCGGTATTTAAGGTTATTTAGAAACAGTCCGTTAAATGAAAAAATAACACCTAGATATTAATACGTATTGACTGAGTTAATTACATTATCTTTAAATTTATATTGAGGTTGGTGGCCTATATTTGGACTCTTACGAAAGACAACTATTTTGGTTTTCATCGCATTAACCTCTAGCCTTAGCCCATTGCAATAGCGTTCGAGCAATTGTAGGTTTTTTGCGAGTTCAATTTGTGATTCAGCAAATAATACAAGATCATCTGCATACAGCAACATATTAATGTTTTCTCCGTTATCGAGAATCACGCCTTTAGCTCCATGATTTTTAAAATAGAGATCTATATCGGAAATAAATAAAGAAAATAATAAGGGACTTAGGGTATCGCCTTATAGGACGCCCTTGGTTATTTTAATTGGGTCAGATTTATTTTCGTTCTGTTCCATAAAGAGAAAGGCCGACTCGTATAACAATTTTACAATTCTATTTTAGCGCTTACTCCACTGTTGTATAGTTTATCCCATAATAAATCATAACTCAAAGAATCGAATGCCTTGCTAAAATCGACAAAGAGAGCAAACACTTTTCTAGACGGTAAACGTAGGTAGTTATTTACAATTGTTGACAATACAAAAATGTTGTCTTCACAACTTCGATTTTTGCGAAAGCCTGCTTGACATTCAGGTAGTAATTCATAGTGTTCAACTAATTTTGTTAGGCGATTATTAATAAGTTGTGTGAATAATTTTGTCTTATGGTTAATTAGTGCTATACTACGATAATTGTTTGGATCATCCTTTGGTCCTTTTTTATGAAGATGTATCATTTTTACATTAGTCCAGTGAGAGGGTATTTGTTCTTCCAAAAAGATTTTATTGAAAAGATATTTTAGGTGCATGATCCAATCGATGGGTAGATTTTTATAAAATTCATTACACACATTGTTCTCTCCTGGTGCTTTATTATTTTTTGCACAGTTTATAGTGTTTGAAAGATCTCAGAATTGGTAAATGGTATATCCAAAACTGGGTGGGTTAAGCCTATGTATGTATTTGTAATATCTATTTCGGGTTTATAAAAATTTCTATAGTAATTAATCATTAAGTTTATATCAATGTTAGTTTTTTTGTTTGTAACATTTTTCTTTAAGTTAAGGTATTTCCAGAATTCAGTAGGACTATCAATATTTTCAAGTTTATTTTTAATGTTTCTTTCATAAATAGATTTTTTATTTTTCAGAAGTGATTTATGTTGTTTTTTAGTTGTCGTATAGTTTAAAATGGAGTTTTTGTCATAGTTTGTTTTGGTTAAATTTTTTTTTGCAATTTTCAGATTACTTTTAGATTCTCTACACATCTGATCAAACCACGGTTTAGAATTAAAAATAGGTTTAGAGTTAAAGGTTCGTTCCGTTTCCATTCCCAGGAATTTAGTTGTTAATTTAATTGCTTCATGTATTTGATTATTTAATTCAGTTACTGAATTAAGTTGTGGGTTAAAATCGTATTGTGAAATTATGTTTCGAAATGAGTTTGCCTTTAACGGGTCCCACTTTGTTATACTCTTAGTATATCTTTGAGGCGGAGTATTAGATTTTATACTCTTAAAATTAATTAATAAAGTTAATATACAGCTCAAATGGTCAGATATTAATCTGTCACTTACAAAAAAATTTGAGATTAAATCGTTACCATTTGTATTTGCCCAAATTAAATCAATCACACTACTACCGGTCTGTCCTAGAAATGTATAATTACCTTTATAATCGTCATATCTTCCATTTAGAACAGAAAAACCAAGATTTTCAAATATATCTACCAGTAATGTTCCACGTTGGTTAAGTACCTTATCCATGGTTTCGCGTGGTTCTACAGGCAAAACAGAATATTGCAGGTGATAGTCCTCGAAGTTGTTCAAGCAACCTATCCTCGCATTAAAATCACCATAAATAAAAATACTGTCATTTGGATAATTATTGCAAACGTCACTGATTGTTTCTTCTAGAAGATCTATACAGACATTATCATCCAATCCAGGTTTTAAATATACAACGCCTAAAATAAAAAAAATATCATTTATACATAATCTGATAAATAACCACATGTTACATTTTTCAGTTATAGTTACTGATGTGAGGCCTGTTATGTCTTTTGAAATGAGAATTAGGATACCCCCACTACCTCTTCCTTTTTCTTTATCCTTTACTGCTGGGCTGTGATAAATATTGTAATTTGTTAATAGTTGTGGTAATTTGGGTTCATCTGCGGTGATCCAGGTTTCGACGAAGCCGATAATAGGGAAGTGACAGATATAGCTATAATCTTCACTATCTAAATCATTGAGCGTGTTTATTCCCTGACAATTCCAGAATAGTATGTTAAAATTATGTTTTGTATTTTTTTGTTTTTTAATTTTTTGTTTATCATATTTTTCTTTTCCCTCGTCATTTTGTGCGGGCGTTTGTGTTAGTTTTTTGAGCTATTAGGTCTATTTATTTTACGTAATTGATCGTCTAGCGATGTTGATCCTGGCGATCTATCACTGGCTGTTCTTTTCTTGCTTATATTTATTTCTTCAATCTTACCTTCTTTATTTTGTTCCATTGGTTTGTTATCTATAATGAGTTTATTATATCTAATAAATGCTTTGTATCCTTTCTCTTTTGCTTCTTTTAGTTGTGGGTATAACTGCTTGCGTTCTTCTAGTATTTCCCTTGAATAGTCCTCATCGATTCGAATATTCGTTCCTTTCAGTTTTTTTGAATTTTTTAGGATTTCTGATTTTTTGTTGTATTTATTTAGTTTTATTAGTATGGGTCTTGTATTTGTTTCCTTGTATTTTCCTAGTCTTCTTGTTTCTTCTAAATCTTTTGTTTGGTCTATTTCAATTCCCATATGTACAAATACTTTTATCACTTTTTCTTGAGTTACTCCTTCGTTCTCATTATCTTCATCAGCAACTCCTTTTATTATTAGATTTTTGATTCTAATTTGCTTTTCTAGGATTTCAATTCGTTGTTCCTGTTTCGCCATGTCTTCCTTTAGTTTTTTGTTTTCTCCTTTGATGTGTGTGTTTTCGGCACTTAGATGATCTAGCTTTTCATTAATTGTACTCAGTGTAATTTCCATTCGAAGTAAAGTCTCTTCTAACTTCTCCATTTTGTACCACAAGTCTTTGTCAGTAAATAGATTATATTATTAAAGTGCCGGCAACGTCGCCTTCAACTTGATCGAGGATTAGTTAATTTTTTGTTTCAATTAGCTTAATCACCGTGTTGTTTTGCCAACTATTTATTTCTCGTTATGGGTTATGTTCATGAAAATTTAAAGATTAATCGACTTACCTTAAGGAAGATTAATCTAAATTTTCCGAGCTTGTCCGAAGATATAATTAAACATTGTAGTTTCCGTGAAATCTACTCATCAGTACGATATTTTCAAGAAAAAAAGGTAAACACTTTTTATCACATTCCTAACTGCTGTTGCTCGACTCATCATTCCGTTGACGTGCTGTCATGGAAAAACGACTAATCTGATCGGGTATTTAGAAGGGTGGGATGGGTAATTATATCTTCGGACAAGCTCGGAAAATTTAGATTAATCTTCCTTAAGGTAAGTCGATTAATCTTTAAATTTTCCTTCGCTTGTCCTTGATATAATTAAACATTGTAGATGTTCAGAGAAGAAAAAATTAGGCGTTTTTCGTCTGAACAAGTTTTGAATTAAATCTATTAAAACTTAATAATATAATGTTTACATAGAAAATAATAATATATTTTTAATACAATATAACACAATACATAATATAACTATTATAATAATTGATAATAACTAACTAAATAATGCAATATTTTTGCTAATTAAGTAATAAGGATTAATTATTTATTTGGCTGAATAATGGCCTCAGCAAAGGTATTATTAGGGTTTTTTAAAGGTCTATTATAAAAAGAAAAAAAGATATTAGAAGAAGGAGTCCAACCCGCAGTATTTTTGATTTCTTCTACGCTTACTCCCGCTCTAAGTGCCGCCGAAGTTGAAACATGGCGAACACTATGGGTAGAAAAAACTGCGGTATCTATTCCAGCCTGGCTTAATGTTTTCTTTATCCAACGACTAATTGTCTGCGACGAAGCCGCGTGAAAAGGTTTTTTATGGGTAAGAATGAGATTTTTATTGTTAGCACGAAATTGTGATGTTGTTTCCATATAAAAATCTATTATGGACGCCACACACAGTCCTTGTTTATCCTTAAAATAAGGAAATTTTAAGATAGGTTGATAACTGCCTGAACGAGATGTTTTTACTCTATCAGGAATTTTTATTTCTATTTTATCTGGTAGTTTTTCAATGTTTTCAATTTTTATTAATGATAAGGTCTGTACTCTACTAGCGGTTACTAGAGCCATAAGTGTAACTAATTTATATGTCAATCTTTCTAATGATAGATTTTGTAATGGATGCCATTTTTCCAGAAACTGCAATAATAAGTCTGGATTCCATGTAATATTATATTTTGGACTTGGAGGTTGAGTATTAAAAACTCCTTTTAAAAACCTACCTATAATTTTTTCGTCGTGTGGGTGTGGGCTAAAAATTAAATTTAAAGCAGACCGGTAAGAATTTATAACTGAATAAGAATGTCCCTTTTTAAGCATTTTTGTGAGGAACTCTAAATAAATATTTATATTGTATTTGTAGGGGTCTTGCTGTTTAATTTCACAGAACTCCCAATATTTTCTGTAGCAAGCTGAATATTGTTTTATGGTTCCTTCAGTGAGGGATGCTGCTATTATCTCTATGGTCTCCGCTGGTATCTGTTTTCTTAGAAAAGTCTGCCGTATAATCTCCCTACAACTAGGGACATTTCCTTGTATAATGGATGCGTTTCTCTAAAGGGAGAAGTCAGTAAATATTTATTGGGTTGAAAATACAAAGGTTTTTCTGTTAATAATTTACAAAAGATTGGGTACCAAGGTTGCATTGGCCAGTGTGGTATAACTAAGATACCGGATGCTTTGTCCTGTATAATTTTTTCTAAAACCTTTGTCAAAATTGCAAATGGGGGAAAAGCGTAAAAGTAATATTTCGACCAGTTTGTTGTAAACGCGTCAACTAAAAAGGATTCTGGATCTGGAAACCACGAAATAAATTTTTCACATTTTGCATTTATTCTTGTTGCAAATAAATCTATATCGGGGTTTCCAAATTTCGTAACTATTTGCTGAAAATATTTGTCGTTAATTTCATACTCTGTATCTATAGATAGCGACCTTGATTCTTTATCTGCTTCTATGTTCTCTGAGGAAGAAATATAGCTAGCAAGAACTAAAATATTTTTATTTTCGCACCATTACCACAATTTTTTATGGGCTCGTTTAAATGTGGGAATTTGACACTACCCGCTTTGTTTATACAAGAAATAGCTGTTCGGTTATCTATTCTTAGTAGCACCCGAATATTAGTTTTATCTTTTGTAAACGATTTTAAACCATAATATGCAGCTTTAAGTTCTAGGTAATTAATATGCATAAGACGTTCTTGGTTGTCCCAAAACCCATGGCAATGAAACCCTTCACAAAAAGCTCCCCAACCTGTTGGTGATGCGTCGGAGAATATTTCGAGAGAAAAAGGTTTAGATTTAATATTTTGGCCTGCTCCAATATTTTTATACCACCAATCAATTTCAGTTATTAATTCTTCCGGAATCAAGATTTTTTTATCATAATTTTGTTGACTGCCATTTAATGATTTATATTTAGTCCTTTCAAAAGGTTTTATATGAACAAAACCGTATTTTGTAGCAGGTGAAGCCGCTACAAATTTTCCAATTAATCTAGAAAATTCTCTGATGGTATATGTATTATGTTTCTTTTTGAATCTGTTAATTAACTCCCTAATGGCATGTGTCTTGTCCATAGGAAGAGAAATTTGCATACTTGTAGTATCATAAGTAAATCCTAAGAATTTAATAGCCTGTTGAGGGTTTAAAGTACTTTTTTCCCAATTTATTAAAAATCCCAACTCTTTTAATAATCGTACTGTAATTTCAGTATTCTTTATGCACTCTATTTTATTTTTTCCTATTATTAGAATATCATCTAAATAGAATACAGTTAATATACCTAGAAGTCTAAGTTTTCTTGCCACTGGTTTAAGAAGTTTAGTAAAAATAAAGGGTGCTACATTAAGGCCAAAGGGGAGACAGTTAAATTGATATAAGCTATTGTTGAATCTAAATCTCAGATACTTCCTATGGTTATTTTTTACGGATAACAAAAAATAAGCATCTTTTAGGTCTATGTTTGATAGGTAAACATTGTTAGTAATTAATCTAAGCACCGTTCTATGATCTTCTAATTTGAAGTGTGGAGCCTCAATAAATTCGTTAAGTTTTTTTAAGTTTAAAATGAATCGATAGGATCCATTTGGTTTTTGAGTAAGAAAAAATGTCGAAATAAATTGGTCTTTTAACGGTTTACATTTTTCAATAGCCCCAATCTTTAATAGTTTATTAACTGAAATTTGATATTCATTAAGAAGATCCTTCGAAATTTTTACACGGGGTTCTGATTTTTGATATGGTTTGGAATGAAAAGGGATGCATATCCCTTTAACCCAGCTCAAGACTAGCCGGTTATTGGTTAGTTTCTTCCAAGCTTGTAAGAATTTCGAAAGATCTCCAGCATATTTGCTATGTACCCTTTGTTCTACTTCGACTTGTAAAATCTCGTTGTTTCTTTCCCCTGCCATTTTGCTCGTTGATGGTCTGATCTCCTCTCCTCCTTTCTCCTGTCTTTCATTTTGTATTTGAACTGAGGGCGCTGGTAGTTTAAAGGACGGTTGCTTTGTATACCCGAAGAAGTACTAGGTAAGTTAACTTGTGGCTGCCAAGATTTCTTTTTAAGGCTAAAACTGGTCTTTTTCATTACTTGCTCTGTTTTAACAGCTTCTGTAAAATCTTTCGAAAATAAATAATTATCAATATTCGACGATCTTGCCACCTTCCTGCAGTCTGAGTTGAGATGTGGACTAATTTTAAACCTACGATGGATTGAGATTGAATAATGGACGTTAGCTATCAGTTGACAAGCATCAGCCAATGTTGTAAGATTATTAGACTGTTCTTGTATAGCCATCATTGTTTCTAGGACACTTCCCACTGCAGATAAGCTTGCAGCTATTTGGTGTTGTAGGGCCTTCATAAATTTATCATGATCAATGGTGGCTTTTGGTAAACAGTGTAAAATCTCACCGTTTACTTCAGGAGCAAGCAATGCCTTACAGTTACTAGGTATTTTATATTTTTTGGCCAGCTCTTCTCTTTGGTCTTTTGACAACCCTTTTCTTACATAATTTTCCCAACGAATTGCTATTTCCTCATGTATTGGCTTGCCAATTTGATCCTCAGAATTTGGTATTAACCCAAGATAGCTGTAGTCTTGGTCTGGATTCTGTTCTTGATCTGCTATGGTTTCTAAGGGTTGTATGTTAGTAACTTGTTGGGTAGGCTGGGGTGAATCTTCTATCATAGTGGCCTTTTGTCCCTGATTTTGATTATCTTCCGAATAATCTGGAATAAGGAATAGGACTTCTAATTTTCACAATGTATATCTATTTATAAAAAGACTCCAGGAAAACCCAAAAGGCAATAAATATAATCGAACGATTTTATTTATATTCACAAGTTAAATAACCAACGTCAGTTTTTGCCTTGTATCGGAATTTGACAATAAAAAAGACCCAAATCAGAATGAAAACCAACGGTTTCCTTTGTTTAGAAAAAACAACGAATGTTGTCCAATTTATTTTAATTAGTAAAACTTGTAAGATAGTTTATTTTAACTTTCTTATTGTCACTTACCTTTGATATTATTAATAAACATTTCATTTGGAGCAACGAATGTTGTCCGAACTATTTTAATTAGTAACACTTGTTACATAGTTCCTTTTTTCGATAAAAAACAAGTCAAATATGAGTGAAAACGACCGATTTCACTTTTTGAAAAGACAACGAACGTCATCTTTTGCCTTGTTTTTCGGAATTTGACCATAAAAACAGACCCAATGAAATCGAACGATTCCATTTTTATTTAAAAAAACAACGAACGCTGTGTTTTAAATTGGGTATCATTCTGTATTGTAATGTGTCTAAATGTGGATACTATCTACATATACCTACATATATAGCAGAACAATTACCTGATATCTCTGAAGAACTATCCGATCTTGATTCTGATGAATCATCCTGTATACTTGCTAGTTGATCCTGAAAAAGTTTAAGTTGCTTTTCTAGCCTCTTAATTCTACGATTCTTTTCTTCCCCACTATGCGAACGAGACCTTTTCGGCATTTTTAAACCTTTTTTCGATCACTTCACTTTTATTAAACCGTACTAATGAACACGATAAAACGGAATGATGAGTCGAGCAACAGCAGTTAGGAATGTGATAAAAAGTGTTTACCTTTTTTTCTTGAAAATATCGTACTGATGAGTAGATTTCACGGAAACTACAATGTTTAATTATATCAAGGACAAGCGAAGGAAAATGTGTAATTTCAAGTTGATTATGTATTTTTATACTGTTAGGTACTGAATTTTGTGTCACTTTACACTTATCACTAACTTTTAACTTTTATTGTATGGTGTTTTTAGTTGAAATTTGTTATTTTTCTAGATACAAAAGTCAGCAACCTTATTCGTTTGCTTACCATGTTGCCACTTTCGTGATTGTCTTTTAAGGTGTATTTTACATCTTTTAGAACCTCTGGACGGTATTCAGGAGAAGTGAGTTTAATAGCTCTATCTGTCAATCCAATAATTACACTGTTTTTTTGAGCATTAGGGTGATTAGAATTATAATTAAGATATCGGCTGGACCATGTCTTTTTGTTGTATAGTTTGGTTTTTATTTTGTTATAATTTTTTATCAGTATCATGTCCAGGAAATTTATTGTATTGTTTTCTTCTGTTTCTATAGTAAATTGAAGTTTCGGATGAAAACTATTAAAAGCTGTCAAAATATCATCAATTTTATTTGATGGGATGGCGACAAAACGTTTAAAGAACAATACATCAAAATCTAAATTATCTAATACATTTTCTTCAAGATGTTCCATTACTAGTTGGGCTAAGGTTAAGGAGATGGGAGAACCCATTGTACAACCATCTAATTGTTTGTAAAATTTATTTTGGTATTGAAAGTAATTATTTTTTTGGATTAGTAGGGTAGCTTCGATAAATTCACTACATGATAGAGTTGTATATTCTTTTAGTAAGTTCCATTTTGTTTTTAAAATATCTGTTATTAATTCGTTTGGAATGTTGGTGTACATTGAGATAGCATCAAGTGATATAATTTTATAGTCATTTGGTATGTTTACTGTATCGATAAATTGTTTAAATAAAAATGAATCTTTTATGTAATAATTATTTTTCCCAACTATATTTGATAGACAATTTGATAGGTATTTAGATAAGTTATAGAAAGGTGATTGAATATATGAGACTATTGGTCGTAAGGGTATATCTGGTTTATGAAGATTTGGTAGTCCGAATATTTTTGGAGGTAAAGCGTTGTTTATTTGTAGTTTCTTAGCTTCACATTTACTAATAGAGTTGTTTTCAATTAATTTTTTAATAAATTTATTGTTTTTATCTTGAAAAGATTTTGTTTGATCTGATTTTATTTGGTTTGTATACTTCACTGTTATTTACAATGTCATTCATTTTTTTATTATAGTCGGTTGTGTTAATTATTACAGTTTTATTGCTTTTGTCTGGCTGTAATATTGTTATTTGAGGGTTGTTTTTAATAAATTGTTTAGTTTTTTTCAACCGTTTTTGAATTGATTTTTGTAATTTATTGTTGTTACTTTTTTTATGGTTTAGTTTGATTTTATGGTTAGTGATAATATTTACTGAATCAGCCCTAATTTCATTTTTTATATATTCTGGTTTATCATTAATCGCTGCTTCTATGCATGCTATGTATTCTGTGTAAGGCAGTTTATGTGGGTTATTAATTGGAAGAGCAAAATTTTTTCCTAACGCTAACACTTCAGCTACATCATCAGGTATGTCTGTGTTTGATAAATTTTCTAGCCATTGAGATGTATTAATGTTAATTGTATTTTGTGGTACATGTGAAAGTAGTTTGTTAAATTTATTGGTATTTTTTCTTTTAATGGTATTAAATTGTTTTTCATATTTATTTTTCTCTAAAAGCATAAAATTGTTTAAAATATTTTGAGGTAGAATGGTTCTTATATTAATTGTTTCATTGTTAAGTATTTGTTCTAATTTTTTAATGTTTTGAGTGGTTTCTGTTATGAGTAAATTTATAATTTTTGACTCAGTGTTGTTTAAAATATCATAAAATTTTCTTCTCAAGTACGTACCTGTAAATGTTATATGTGACAAATTAAAATTTAAAAATTTTGGTTGGACATTTGTTTCTTTGCATTGCAATAGAAATATTCTTCGATTTTTCTGGCTGGCTAATTTTTTGTAAGTTGATGAAATGGTCTTCAGAGATTGGTATGTTTTGTTTCCTTGAACCCAAGAAAACAAATAATACAAACTATAATCAATGGTTAAAGAAAATGAAACATTTTATATTTATATTTATATATATATATTGTAATGGATCATTATTACTAATAAAAACAAAACTTACCTTTTAAGCATCCATCATAGCCATTACACTAATGGATTAATAAAAAAAAAGGATATGCATAATGAAATACACTTTTCTTCTTAAACCATGTAATTACCCAAAAAGAAGTATTGTCTTGAGTACAGTATAAACTTGATTATATCATAAATTTGGTCATAATATCACAGTAAAAGCCACAAAATAAACAATATTCCCTGGTCACAACAGGTTTTCATTTGGACTTAGTAGATACATCTTGTTAGAAAATGAGATGAATCTTCTGACCTAAAAATAATATAATTAGTATGAATTTGTATCAACAAACAGTATCTCTACAGTTACACTAAAACAAAGTAGTATAACTTACATATCTGATAATAATAAACAAACATTATAAGATAAAAGCCAATATAGGGTAGTTAGTCATATTGGAAAGTCAACATGTAAAAATAAACAATACACATTAGTAAATGAACAAAATAGAATTAAAGTTACTTACCACAATAATTTACAAAAAAGGGATATCTTAATAAGTTTAATTGAATCTGCAGTTACTTTTTCTTTAGTACATCTTAAATTTTCAATATTTACTCTTCAATTACAAACATTCAAATAAATAAAGAGTGTATATGACATCTTATCTTGTATAGGATCCATATTCAATTATTGTATCACAATCAAAATTTTCCAATCCATAATGAATGCATTTTCATTATAACAATTCACTTTTCACCTAGTTCTTTTTCAAAATTCTCAGTTTAATCTGAAACAATAAAAAGAAAATAAAAATCAAAAAGTGTTAATGGTTTCCACATGTTTAAGAAATCAACATGTAATTTTAGTTAGTAAAATATTTAAATAAATATTGTAAAAAGGAAGTACTTACAAAATCAAAGTCTTCGATATTGTACAAACAAATATACCAATAGATTGTGAGTACCTAAAAAAGACACAAGATTAATTATAAACATGTAGCAGGTGTGGTGAAATACATTAAACTAATTCCCATATCGACAGTGTTGAATATAATCACATAAACTTTTGATTGAACATTTTAAGAATATATAGTGAAATAGATATTGAAAAACTTAGTTTATAAACATTAACAAATGACAATTTATGTAACAAAAAGTATGTAGGATAATTGAGGAAGTTTTTTTTTATATAAATGTTAAAATGTTAACCTTTGATAACACAGAAAATATCAGCTTATATAAGGTATAAGTAATACAAATAACAAAATCTTTTAAAAGTTTAAATTGTAATTGTTAGGGTTAAAATAGTAAGTTATCAGTTAAAATAGTACTAGTTAAGTGGATTTAGAGTAATTTTAAATATAATAGCTAGTGTTAATTCAAAATTTGAAAGTCTAAAATAAGTTGACAGCTCAAGGAAGTTGTGTATTTTGAATCTAAAATTTCCTAGGAAAAAGTACTTAGAAAATTATACAAACAGAATTTAAGCAAATATAAGGATGAGATCTATCTGTACGTTATCAAAGGTATTATCAGAATTGTGAATTTATTACCTGGATTTTCGGAAATGTAGGTTATTTTTTTCTGAAATTCGAACAGTTGAAATCCGATGACGTCATTTTTTTGTTTTTTTCCAAGAAGCTATAAAAGGCCGGAGAATCCATGATTAATCTCTCTTATGTTTTTGGTAGTAGAGCAGTTAACATCTACTCTCTTATGTTTTTGGTAGTAGAGCAGTTAACATCTATTCTCTCTCTTATGTTCCTGGTCGCAGAGCAATTAACATCGTATGTATTAATTGATTATCAACTAGAAGAAATTTTTTTAATTAATTAAAAGCTGTTTATATTAAAGTAATACATGTAATATTAAAAATACATACAGAAAAGTAATCAGATATTATTAAATTACTTACCAAAGTAATAAACTGCATAAAGCAAGTGCAGATTCCATAGAATTTTAAAGATTAAATTCGAGGGACGTTTCCAAAACGGAACCATAGTAGCCATCTTGTCAATTTGAATACGCTGTTCCATTTGCGGGAGTAAACGAAGCAGAAGCCGATCTCAGTTTTGTTACGTTGCGCATGACAAGGACAATATTTGAAAAACTCTGTTATACAAGGTACGTCCGATAATTAAGGATTTGTATTTTTGTTTTTAATTATTTGCAATTGTAAATTAATATTTTGTATATCATCTTCATTTTTTTCATATCCGAATATTTGTTATTTATTTGTACTGAACGTGTGAAAACCAATTAATAATTTTTTTTTGAAGTACTTGACATTAAATTTATTGTGTATTAGTTATTAAACAATATTTAATTTGAATCCTACCCAAGATGAGAGTCAGACTTTAAATTTCAACTTTAAAATTAAGTAAACTGAGCTAGTTTGAACTTCTGACAAGGCGCCCAAACTTAAAAGTAAAAAGAAAAAGTAAACTGTATATAAAATTAAATAATATTAAATTATCAAATTCAATTAAAATATTTAAAAAAACCAATAAAACAAACAAAAATTTTTAATTATCATAATCAAACAAATAAAAACATATCTAAATAATAAACTTCTTTAGCTGTTAGGTAAAATAAACTATAGCCAAATTTAAATCAGTATAGACAAAATTTAAAACATTATAAATTGACAATACCAACGTGGGCATAAAAAAAATAAAGACTAAAATAAATCTAAATCAGTATACCCAAATTGAAAATCATTATAATATATAAACTTCAAAAATTGGTTGGGAATGCAGCGGAAAGGACGTGAAAAACTATGAAAACAGTACTCTTTTCAGTATACCAAGCTTTCGCAAATCTTTATTTGCATCATCAGGGTTCTACAAATGTGAATTAGTATGAAATTACAAATCAGTAAAAACTTATTTACAATAAATAACTTACACTAATTGAGGTTTAAGTCTAGATGTTAGTTGGAGAAAGTGAAGAACCATTTGATTACATCCAGAAAAGCAAAAAGCCAATCAAGCCAGTATAAAATATCACAGAAAAATTGAATCAAAATTGTTTACCTTTTTAAAAAACTTCTTTAAGAAAAGTCAAAGATAAAAAGTTAAGTTATGCAAATAAAAAGGCAAAAAGCAAAGTTTATTGAAATTATAAATTAGAAGAAATCAGTTAAATTATTAAATACAAACAGTAACAAAAATTTATAAAGAAAAATTAATACATTTTACTGATTAGTTGTGCAACGGACGTAATAACATAAAATAAAAACCATTTAGAATAAACAACTGGAGGACAAAGGACGAGGACAACAACTGGACGACAAAGGAAAAAGGGCAATAACTGCATTACAAGAAAAAGAACAAATATAAAGAAAACAAGAGTGAAGGACAATAAGTGTAGATAAGGTTAGTTAAGTTAATTAAGGTAGTTAAGATAATAGGGTTATATAAGTAGTTAGGTATTTGTCTAGATAGAAATTTGTTTAAATAGTTTTCCAGTACAAAAATTAAAATAAATTTGAGTTTAAATCCAGAACCCTAACATCCTAAGAAATAATTCAAATAAATTCGAAATTTAAAAGTTATCTAAAGAGAATACCATAACAAATTGGCGCCCAACGTGGGGCCCCATTAAATTCAATTAAAAAATTAATTAATAGTAGGGACTTCACAATATTTAATTTTGGATTTAAAAAAAAATTTATAATTTTAAAAAATAAGGTATTAATAAACTGAAAATTAAACTTTTTATAACATTTAGATAAGAAATAATTTAACATGGCAGACAAGAAGATGATTCTTAGGGATGAGAAGCAGTTATGTGAGGTCAAGGAAGGACAGGTAGTGAATCAGAGAGATACAGATCAGGCGGAGGTACAGGTTGACGAGGAGAGGAATAGAAGTACCGGAGATTTTATAGCAGAACAAGAGACAGATAGGAGACAAGAAAGGCAAGAAACGGCAAGGAGTGATTATTGGTTAAGGTAAATGTTTATGGAGTTGAATAAAAAATTGGATAGAAAATTTGATGAAAATAAAGAAGAAATAAAGAAGAATTTAGATGAAAATAATGAGAGATTAAACAGAAAATTAGAGGAGAAATTGGATAAGAAATTTTTAGATGTAGAAAAGAAGTTCACCGAATTGAGGACAGAAATGAACACAGGCATGGAAGAAATACGAAAAATAAAACATGATAACACAGAATGTAGAAAAGAAGTCGAAGGAATTAAACGAAAAATTGAAGAGACAAAAAAAGAAGTTAGAAATGAAATGATAGGAAGATTGATGGAGGTGGAAAATCAACAGTCTACAGAAATTGATAATTTAAAAAAAAATAAATGAAGAAATAATGGATTTAAGGGAAGAGTTAAAAAAAGAAAATAGTACACTATTAAAAAAAGGCGAGGAAGAATATCTGAAACAATTATATGAAGAACAGAGAAAGGTTAGAGAAGAAATGGAATTACAAAGACAAAATATTGATAAGGAAGTAAAGAAAAAATTAGAAGAAAAAAATGTTATAATGCAAGTGCCAACGTCTATGAATTATTATATTGATGACAATTTAAAATTTGATGGGAACACGAAGAGATTGCATCCCAAGATTTTCCTGAAAATAGTGAAAAACATGGTTAAAATCTGGGATAATTTTGATGACAAAAAAGAAATCATTAGAGGTTATCTGAAAGGACAAGCACAAACCTGGTTTACCAGTAGAGAAGAAGAAATAAATAGTTTTACAAAATTTGAAGAAATGTTGATGAAGCAATATTGGGGTGAAGTCAACCAAAGTTACACCAGGGAGAAGCTGTATTTTGGTAAATATGACAAAAATAAAACTTCTATGTCAAATTATGCTTTATTGATGTATACACAGGCAAAATTTCTGGATCCTATTATGAAAGAAGAAGAAATTGTTACTTACTTATCGAGACATTTTAAACCACAAATTTCGGAAACAATAGTCACGAATAATATTAGGTCCTTTGAACAATTATCAAATTATCTGGTGAGAATAGAAAGAAATTTGCAAAATGGAAATGAGATACAACAGAGAGAACAACCACATGCACAAGTACAGATATCACAATACAGACGAAATTATACTCAAAATACAAATAATTACAATAGATATAATAATAATCAACAAAATAATCCTAGGAATTCTAGAAATAATTTTAATAATAATAATAATCAATTTAATAACAATGACCACAGAGGACGTAATAACAGTAATTACATTGGGAATAATCAACAGGATAGAAATGGAACTAGGTATAACAATAACAATTACAACAATAGACAAGATACAAATAATAATCAACGTGTAAAAAAAGAAGAAAGAAGAATTCATCATATTCAGAGAGATAGAGAACAAGAAATTGTTAAAGTACCAGAACCAGAGATCATAAATGAAGAAATGGAAAATCAAAATTTTTTATCCAGCACATACCAAATATAAAAAATTCAATTGGTACATACGAACATCCAAGGGAATATATTAAATTTGGGGAGGAAGGAGATACAAATAAAATTTTGGATATATTGTATATTTTTGGACATATTAGGGGAAAACCAGTAAAAATATTAATAGATACAGGATCAGAGGCATCAATCATTAAAACGAGTATTATTGAGGAAAATTTGCAGCAATGTAAAGATAACATTATTAAAATACCAAAAACAACATTATTGGGAGCGAATGGCAGAAAGTTATGTAAAATAAATCATTCTATAATACAAAAGGTGGAATTTATGGAAGGAGTTGAAATTGAAATGCAATTTTTGATAATGGATAATTTAGAAACAGACATAGTTATTGGAATTGATGAGCTAGTTAAATGTAGAGCAAAAATAGATTTGGAAAAAATGGAATTGGAATTGAATGGAAATATAATTTTTTGTTTAAAAGAAGATAAGAAAAACATTCGGTTTGAACGAAGTGATAAAATATTACTAACTATTAACAAGGAAATAAAAAAAAGAACAGATATAGAAATAGAATGTGACAATGAGAAATATGAAGAAAAGGTTCGAGACATTCTTATGAAATATAAAGGTTTAGTAAAAAATGAAATGAGAATGGCCAATAATTATGTACATAAAATAGAAGTTAAAGGCATTGATAATTTCAAGGTAAGAACATATCCCATACCTTATAGGTATAGAAAATCTGTTGAAACAGAGTTACAGAAAATGCTTAAAGATGGTATTATAGAAAGAAGTAATACCAAATATGTAAACCCTCTTGTGGTAGTTAAGAAAAAATAATGGAGAGCTTCGACTTTGCTTAGATGCAAGAAATATTAATCAATTTTCAATACCACAATATGAGGCTCCTATGAATGTTGATGCAATTTTTGGAAGAATAACAAATACAAAAATATTTTCAAAGATAGATTTAAAACCCAGTTTTTGGTTAATACCTTTAGATGTTAATAGTAGAGACTATACTGGTTTCTCTGTGGATGGAGTATTGTACAGGTTTTGTGTGGTGCCATTTGGTATACAAAGTGCATGCTCAGCCTTGGTAAGAGCACTACATCAAATACTTAATAAATATGAGGATTTTGTACTACATTACATTGATGACATTTTAATTTATTCAAATAATGAAGAACAACACTTGGAACATATTAAAACAGTTTTGAGAGAATTGGATGAAGCAGGATTAAAAATAAATAAGGAAAAATGTCAGTTTTATAAAAAAAATATGTTATTTAGGATATCAAATTAATAATGAAGGTTTGACAATGGATGAAGACAGAATAAAGGCAATATTAGATTACCAAAGACGTAGTAATTTAAAAACGTTACGTAGTTTTTTGGGTATGATAAACTATTTTAAGCGTCTAATACCTGATTTAAGTAACAACCAATTACCACTGATACAATTATTAAAGAAAGAAAATAAATGGAAATGGACAGAAGAAAAAGAAATGGCTTTCATACAGTTAAAAGAAATGTTTAAAAAACAGTTAAAAGTTTATCATCCTGATTACAAGTTACCTTTTATTTTAAGAACAGATGCGTCAAAGGAAAGATTTGCTGGTGTATTATTACAAATTCAAAATAATTTGGAAGTGCCAATTGGTTTTATATCGAGAGTCACTAAAAATCATGAGAAGAATTATGGAGTAATGGAATTAGAGTAAGCGAGTATCATTTTTTGTATCACAAAATTTAGATTTTATTTATTGGGAGCAAAATTTGTAGTAGAAACTGATCATTCATCTTTAACAACTATATTAAAAAATCGTTTTGGAAATAGCAGAATTCATAGATGGGGGTTAATTTTACAAAAATATGATTTCGAGATAAAATATATTCCAGGAAAACAAAATATTGTAGCAGATGTGTTGACCAGAGAAGATTATACCAAGATCAATAATAAAAGAATAATTAAAGTTGGGATAAATATTATGAAAAATTCAAAAGGATTATTTTCAATTAAACAAATAGTTGATGATCAAAGAAATTTGTCAGAAAAAGAGAAAAATAAAGGAATATTCAAAGAAGGAGTTTTTGTTAAACTTGTAGGAAATAAAGAATTATTTATTATTACTAAAGAGTTAATAAGAAAAATTTTGAAACAATTACATATAGAAAATGGTCATTTAGGATCTCGAAAATTATGGATATAATGAAAAGATAGCAAAGTACACCGATCTTGCTATAGAAGTAGGGCAGATGTGGCATGCAGAAAAAGTGGAGGTGGTACCGATCATCGTATCATCAACTGGACTCATCCCCAAAAGTCTTGAAGACAGTCTTAAAAAACTCGATCTTCATAAAAACACTTTTATTGACTTGCAAAAAGCGGCAATTTTAAACACATGTCACACTGTTCGGAAATTTTTAAATATGTAAATTTTGAGCCTTATCCCATTTGCGTTTACGCTCGGGATAGGTAAATATTACCAGCGAAAGCTGAGTAAGTGCATAAGTCTTTTGATAATAATAATAATAATAATAATAATAATAATAATAATAATAATAATAATAATAATAATAATAATAATAATAATAATAATAATAATAATAATAATAATAATAATAATAATAATAATAATAATAATAATAATAATAATAAACACATCACATCAGGATGTTCAACCATAGCCAACACGGATTATTTACGCAGGCACAACCAGCTGTGTAATATTATCCACCAGAAACTGGCTAACAAATATGGACTGCTAAATACCTATACACCCTATTACAAATACAATCCACAGGCAGTGCTCGAGAATGCAGATTTTAGACTCTACTACGATAGGTCCATTGTCACTGATAGACAGGTGACGAATAATCGACCCGACATTGTAGTAGTGGATAAGAAAGCTAAATCGGTGCTTTTAGTCGATGTTGCAGTTCCAAACAATAACGTTTTGGATAAGTATAATGAAAAGATGGCAAAGTACACCGATCTTGCCACAGAAGTGGGACAGATGTGGCATGCAGAAAAAGTGGAGGTGGTACCGATCATCGTATCATCAACTGGACTCATTCCCAAAAGTCTTGAAGACAGTCTTAAAAAACTCGATCTTCATAAAAACACTTTTATTGACTTGCAAAAAGCGGCAATTTTAAACACATGTCACACTGTTCGGAAATTTTTAAATATGTAAATTTTGAGCCTAATCCCATTTGCGTTTACGCTCGGGATAGGTAAATATTACCAGCGAAAGCTGAGTAAGTGCATAAGTCTTTTGATAATAATTATATTCTCAAATACATTCCTTGAAAATGGAAATAAATTTTCCGAAAGCTTGAAAAAAGTATAAAGAGTTTACTTTTATTAATTGCTGCATACCCAAATATTACTGGTTTCATACCTTATTAGTCAGCAAATAAACTAACTTTATATGTATATATCAGTAGCATAGAGGTAAACTGTCTTATCTCCAGTTTATAAAGTTTTAAGAAATTAGGAAAAAAAACAATAATTTCACATAAAATACAGAACTACAAATTAACAACAGCTACTGTCAGTACAGAATTTTGAACTCTGTTTAAATAGGATCTGCTTGATAAAGCGACGTTACTTTACTTTTCGTATCTCAAACCTGTACTTTGATTTAGTGGACTTGCGACTATTTACCTCAATAATAAGCAATAGGTAAAAGAAGTTACTACTTGTTATTATTTGTGAAAAATATTTTTATTTTTAACTCAAACTATTATTAAAATGTACATAAAACAAAAACTTGACTTTCTAAGTTTAAAAACAAAAAAAAATGCCATAATTAATATTAATTAAGTGATTTAGTCATCTTCATCACCCTCGTCCTTTGAATCTATGGGCATATTTTGGTAGCAATTATGAAAATTTTTTGGAACCCACTGGAGAAGTGCTATAGAATATCACGTCACATGCGCAGATCGGACGAGTTTTGAACCGCTATATATCATACCTTGTATATTTTTATCATGCATGCGCACTGCTGCTTGAGGAGATGCTATCGTTTACCTAAGCGAATACCGGAGATACTACAGTTTCTTGCGCGCATATCTGCTAAACTAATGCACTTACACTTACGATCATTTACTACAAGAAAAAGAAGAGTTTTATGTGTGGTATAATGAAGTTAGCCTAAATTTGACCAATTGTGGAGATACGACAGTTTACCTCTATGCTACTGATATGTAAATGAAGTGCGCATGAGCATGACACTTCATTTAGTTTGAATTTGCCGCGTTATAACTTTGACGTTTAAAAATGATACAATATAAAAAGAGTGTCTATGTTCTATTATAATTTAAAATAATTTCTATTGTAATTTAATAAGAACTGGTGAAGCAATAGCTTTAAATCTTGTTTCTCTTTACAGGTAAGTTTGTATGTTGTTAGTTAATACTAAGGAATGTTTTGTGAAACTGTAGTTAGTAACTTGTTAAAATAATAAACTCCTCTCTTAACAGAGCAACACAATTTTGGTTATCGTTTTACTCATACTATCCAGGGATTCAACCACATTATAAAACAACATTTCTTCAGCTGATTTCTCAGAATAATGGAAAAATTAAGATTCGAGTTCGCGGTCAAAGCCGGTGAAGATGCAAAAACAAATATTATTTGTGTAACAACAATCACAGATTTAGATGGCCGAACCCAGATCAGTTACAACCTATAAGACTACATGAGGGAATACTACAGTCCCAAATATATCAAAAAGTAAAAGCTACATTACAAAGACGGCATGAAACACGACAAGTGTGGATATTCATGGATCCAGAGTTGAAGGCGGCTTATTGTGACAAAGACGGAAATATACAATTTAAGGGATACCTATTGAAGGAACTGGCCAAGGAATTAGCACGAACTTCCACAACGGGAGTTTCAGAAGAATCTCTAACAAAAATCATACAAAGTTTTGCTGAAATGAAGAATGATTCATCTAAATACTTTAACATGAGGAGCATGGCGGAAAAATTGTTATTGAAAAATCAATAGCAAGATAACTAATGTGACCCAGTGGATGGATATTTTTGAAGCAGAATGTGCACCTATAGGAATAGAAGAGGATGTCAAAAAATTGAAATATTTAGACTATTTTTTGAAGATTCCTGTGTAGACTGGTATAGCTCCATGCTTATTAAGCATACAATAAATTCAGAATGGGCAGTATGGAAAACAAATTTTTGTGAGACATATGCGGATAAGGGTTGGTCTCCAGTCAGGTATGCTATACTATATAAATACAGACAGGGCTCATTACTGGAATATGCGTTAAAAAAAGAGAGATTATTATTAGAAGTAAATAAGTCCATTGATAAACTCATTCTTATTATACTCACTATTATTATCTGATTGCTACTGGATTACCAAATTTAATTGCCGATAAAATTAATAGAAATGGTTTAAAATATTTATTTAATAATATAAGAAGTTTAGAGCACATGGTAAACAAAAAAAACTTTTGATAAAAAATAGGAGTTTTTGAAAGTAAAATTAAAGACAAAAATGTGAAACCCTCTGTAAGTCCGTGTAAAATTTGTGAAAAACAAAATAAAGGTATACGTTACCACCCTGAATCCTACTGTTGGTTCAATACTAAAAAGAATGAGAGGCCAAAAATAGATCAGATCAAGAGTGTAAAAAATTCAGAATTAGAGACAGAATTAAATGAAATTGACCTAAAAAACTAATAGTGCCGCCATTAATAAAGAGTGAATTACTAATAAATGACACTTTAAAAACATCTGGAATCTATGATTATTATATTTAAAGAAAAAACCTTCTTATAATAAAAATGCAGGTTTAAAAACAATTAACGGAGTACCAATCGGTCACCGTGCGTGTAAACATCGCTTACAGTTTGTAGGTGTATAATCACGGTTTTTCGCTGGTATTTTGAACTCAAAAATGCGTTTACGAGTATACAGAAATCTATTTAACTGCTTTTAGTGCATTGTGGCACTCTATCATTATATTAGAATTAGTTAAAAAACAAACAATCCTAGTTTTTATGTGAACATTACAACCATTTTTGTGTTATCTATATTGTTTACTTTTTTATATTGTTAAAGTACTACCTACTACCATAGGTACATCTCCGCCGACGGTGTTTTCGGCGGGGCAACCACCATTACACTATGCATACATTGAGTGTTGGCTCTAAACTGTTAGTGGCAGCATACAATCTTAGCTAAGACACCTTACAAATGGCATCCTCAAACACTATGAATCTCTCACCAACTGCTTCTTATGTGTCGGTCGCCAAATCTGTTCCCAAAACTACCACTCCTGATAAAAAACCAAGGAATCATATTACATGCCGAAGAAGAACTAAGAAACTTTGAATATGTCCAAGCCATCGGATCCATCGTTGGACCCCGAAATATCACACACGTTTCACGAATAGCAAACAGTCGAATCTGTATCTTCCTCCGTACTAAGGAACTAGTGGATAACCTCATCTTAAATAACTCCACAGTCTCTGTTAATGGAACTGAGATAGCAGTCCGAAGATTGGTCACTCCATACAAAAGAGTCGTAATATCAAATGTATGCCCATCTATTCCAAACGAAGTTGTAGAACTGGCTCTAAGGAATTTTGGTCTTCAACTATCTTCCCCTATTACATGTCTAAAAGCCGGCATCCCCGGCGATGAATATAGCCATATATTAAGCTTCAGAAGGCAGGTCTACGTGAAACCAAACATTGAAAACTTCGAATTACAAACATCTCTCTTAATATCACACGATGGAAACAACCACAGAGTCTTTTTGACCACAGATAAAATGGAATGCTTCATATGCAAAGAAACTGGACACATCGCCAGCAATTGTCCAAATGGCCAGACACCACAGCACCCTCACTTCAAACTCAAAGTTACCCCAATAATATCCCATCACCTACCCCTCCCCCTCCTCAACCACCTTCAAACCCCCAGCTGCCCCCTACTATCTCCCCTGAACAGATACCTCTTGCAGCCAACAAATACCTCCAACTTCACAGACTTTACTACCATCAAATACAATTGAATCGACAGCAAGCCCTACCAACAAACAGCCTTTAAAACGATTACACTCAGACTCTACCGCTTCCGGATACTTTGCTGACACCACGGCCGAAGAGACAGAAAAGGGCGGCCCCTCAGATTCAATAGAAATGCCTCCCCCAAACTCTCTAAACGTTTCTTTAGAAAATGCGAAAAAAAGAAAAAGAAAGCAAAAAAAGTCACTCCTACTGAAGAAAACCTAATATCAAGTAACTCCAAGGACATCATCAAAAGGCTATCCGAAATACTTTTAGTAGCAAAGACCCATATAACGAAGCACTCCGTTTTACAGCTGATATGAAATCTCTCTTAGCGCTCATACGACTGATATATTCCAATGTTAATGATGACCGTTCTCTCAAAAACAGACTAACCAGGCTATCTAAAAAACTTAAAAGGCACCTTAATAGAGAATCTTCTGAAACTCCAAGCTTTTCAAGTCTTTCCAATAGCTCTCAAGATTTATCTGATGAATATCTATCTGATAACTCGCAGTTTTCTTCCCACTAACCTCTTATTTTATTACATACTTTCAATCTAATCCAATGGAACTGCGACGGGTTTTACCCTCGCCTACAACGTACTGAGCAACTCGTAAAAGATACCTCTGCCGACATAATCTGCCTCCAGGAAACAAACTTTAAGAAATCTCACAACCCACGCCTTAAAGGTTACGAAGAGTACCATTATATCAGATCCACGCATGAGAGAGCAAGTGGAGGGTCCTCTATTTTTGTTTCCAGAGATCTTTTCTCTTAGCCTTTACAATTAAACACTGACTTAGAAGCTATAGCTGTTACAGTCTGGTGCCCAAATAAAATTACAGTCTGCAGCATATACATTCCCCCCCACTATAAACTAAATGAAACCAATTTAATTACCTTACTCAACCAACTTCCGACTCCATTCCTTCTTGTAGGCGACTTTAACGCACACAACATCATGTGGGGCTCAGAACGCACCTTCGCTTCGGTAGGGAAAGACGATCGAAAATGTATTAATCTCTTCCGATGTCTGCCTGTTGAACACCGGATCCCACACTCATTTCTGCTCGTCTTCAGGCACTTTTTCGAGTATTGACCTTAGCTTCAGTGACCCCGCTCTTGCTCCAATTCTTTCCTGGAAAGCTCTTGACTGTCTACGATACGATAGTAATCACTTTCCTATCCTTATAACTGACAATGTACAACAACATCCAAATGAGGTTACTAAATGGCGCACTTCCAACGCTGACTGGGAAAGTTTTAAACTTGCAGTAGAACTCAAAATAAGCTCTGTCGCATATCCAGAAAATATAAACGACGCACTAGAACTCTTTAACAAATGCATACTAGACTCTGCCAAAGAACATTTAGGGAAAACCACAACCCCAAAGAGAAAAGTAGTCCCTTGGTGAGACGAATGCTGTAAAAAGGCAGTAAAGGAATCCAAAACAGCTCTTAATAAATACCGAAGGGTTAAAACTCAGGAAAATCTTATAAACTTCAAACACTTAAGGGCAACAGCAAAAAGAATAATTAAACAGAAATAACAAAACTCCTGGAATAACTACGTCTCTTCCCTAACACACGATGTTACAACTAAGGAAATGTGGAACAAAATCCGAAGAATGAAGGGTTTTCACTCAAACCTAAAAATCCCAGCTATCAAAAATAAAAACGACGATATCATCACAGAAAGTTCAGAAATCGCAAATATTCTAGCTGACTACTTTCAAAAAAAGACACGAAATATCCCTAACAACACAATAAAAGAGCAAAATCTTCCGCCGCTTCAATCACACAACAACATCCCACTTAACTCTCCCCTCACAATTCAACACCGCAACACCAAAATCTCCGCCGCCGGCCCGGATGACATCCCCTCTATTTTCCTAAAACACCTTTCTTTCCCCACCCACATAAAACTCCTCGAACTATTTAATATAATATGGGAAAAACAAGTCTTTCCCGATGTTTGGAGGCAGTCCATCATTCTTCCCATAAAAAAGCAAGATAAAACATCCACTGACGTTAACTCATACAGACCGATTTCGCTCACATGCTGCACCTGCAAGTTACTAGAAAAAATAATCAACAATCGTCTGAGTTGGTACCTCGAGGCAAACCACGTCCTCAGTGATGCCCAATCCAGTTTCAGAAAGCAGCGCAACACAACTGACAATCTATTTGTTCTTCAAACTGAAATCTCAACAGCCATGGCCCTAAAACAAGACACCATCGCCATCACCCTCGATATTGAAGGAGCTTTTGATACTATAAACAGATGCGTCATCCTAAACAAATTAACAGAATACAACCTAACTGAAAACATTTTCTCGTACATTCAAAATTTTCTTAGTGAACGCTACTTCAAAGTAGCAGCAAATGGGAAAACATCCAAAATCAAATCCCAAGAAAGAGGAGTACCACAAGGCTCCGTACTGAGTCCCACGCTATTTAATCTTGCAATGACTGACATCTGCAACAAAATACTCCATCCGATCAAGTATACAATCTACGCAGATGACCTTATAATTTTCTGAGTTCCGCCACTGGTGGCAATTAGATAAAACGTTTTAATGATCGTTCTTTAAATTTTCAAGTGTATTGACTTTATAAAAGCAAATTAAATTTTGGTTACTTGTTCTCTTAGTGGGTGAATTTAAATGCATCATAATATGGAAACAAATTAACATATCTTAAAGCAGGTATGCAGAAATTTTGATTTGTTGTTTGAGGTTAACCACTATAACAAATAAAAAGTAGTGTGATAAAATAATTTTGATAAAGACTAACCATAGCCGTAGAGTCCAGGTGCTGATATACTATATGTACTCGAAAGCTTTCAAATTCTCTTGAGTGAAATTTCTTCCCAGTTTCCTGACCTGTTATTCATTATCGGAGGAGACTTCAACTGTCGCATTGGTTCATACTGTAACATTTCTGAAGATATCTTAGAAAACACCAACTTAATTTTGCTTAGACAAAGTCTTGATAAAGTAACAAATGCGCGAGGTAATAGGCTTATTGAATTTATGTGTGAAAACTCATTTACGATCATAAACGGTAGAACTTGCAATGATACTCCGGGCCAGTTTACCCATTGCAATCTAAACGGTAGTTCTGTGATTGATCAGGTATGGTGTTCAAATACTTTTTTAACTTACATTGACAATCTTGAAGTTCTTAATAATGATAGTTATAATTCTTATCATTTTCCAGTTTTGCTCAAACTTAATAGATTTAAAGTAGGAACAGTAAATGTAAATGAAACAGAAACCATATGTTATAACAGGTTAGTGTGGAACGATCTATCTCTAGCTAAATATAAAAATATGCAAAATTCACCTGATATATTTACGCCAGATAATATTGAAAGTTATTATGCAAAAATTTGTTCTGCTATAAAAAATGCTGCAAGCCAATGTGATATGTTGCGAAGTGTTAAATTAAAAGGTACTAGTTTCCGAGAGAATAAACCATGGTTTGATAATGAATTTTATCGCTTGAAGAAGTCGCTGAAAAGTCAATTAAAATTATGTAAGGATCATAACTTTATCACTGAGTACAAAAACCAATATTTGAGTGCCAAGAAAATGTACAAAACTATTTGTTTGCGGAAAAAAAATGAATTCGAAAAACATTTGGTTTTGTCTCTTAGTAATTGTAAAAATAGTACTGTATTTTGGAGAACCTTAAAACAGTTTCGGGGTATCCAGAAGCTCTCAATTTTATCTCTCGAGGTTTGGGAATCATTTTATGATAGCCTAATTGGTCCAAAAATAATTCACCGCACTAATTTTTCTGACGTTCTACACCCTTACTTAGACAGTCCCATTAATCAACAAGAAGTTTTTTCGGTTTTGGAATCCTGCAAAATAAATAAAGCACCGGGGTTTGATAATATAAGTTTTGAATTTTTTAAATATTTACCACAAAACTGGCAACTTTATCTTTGTGTTATGTTTAATAAAGTCCTTGATTCTGAAACACTCCCAAAGGCGTGGTCTGTTGTCTCTCTCACTATGCTGCACAAAAAGGGGCCGAATGAAGACCCTACAAACTATAGAGGTATAGCATGTATTAATACTGTAGCTAAGCTTTTTTTCACTATTCTTTTAAATCGTCTAAATAACTGGCTTGATAACACCCATATTCTTCCCGAAAGCCAAGCAGGATTCCGCAAAAGTCGAGATTGTATCGATAATGTTTTTGTTTTAAATAGCTGCGTACAGATTTGTTTGCATCGCTCACAAAAAAAAGTGTTTGCTGCATTTATTGGTTTTAAAAGGGCATTCGATTCCATAAATCATCATCTTCTTTGGAACAAGCTTTTTAACCTTGGGTTGAGTGTAAAAATTATAAGAATAATTAAATGTCTATACGATAATGCCCAGTTTCGAGTTAAAGTGAATAATAGTTTCTCCAAATTATATGATATTGTAGAAGGTATCCTGCAAGGTGAACCTCTTAGCCCTATGCTATTTGCTCTCTTTATTTCGGATATTGAAAGTTTTTTTAGGAAATCCGGTGCAGTAGGGATTAACATTGATAATTCTAATGACTTGTTACTACTATCATACGCTCGATAAAACGACCGGACGGTTCCTTCACGGATTCCAAGAGACAGACGTTGGAGCTCTTACTACAGAACCACTTTCCTGGCAGTCTGCTTCTGGAAGACCGGCAGCTGATCCCCCCTCCTTTTGGGTCGCTGATACGACCAAACAAGGAGGATTGGGGGGCGGCAACGAAAATGGTTACCCCATCAACGGTGAAGTGGGCGATGAGTGCGTTCACCCCATACAAATCACCGGGAGAGGATGGCATTTTTCCCGCGCTGTTGCAAAACGGTGAAGAGGAGTTGCTACCTCTGCTAACAAAATTATTACGGGCGAGTCTAGCGTGGGGTTATCTTCCGCTGAGCTGGTCGACCGCAAGGGTCGTATATATACGTAAAGCGGGGACGGTGAATAACTCCCTCCCTAAATCCTTTAGGCCGATCAGCCTCACATCGTTCGTACTAAAGACTCTAGAAAGAATTCTAGATAGGCACATTAGGGAGGGGAACCTTAGGAATTTTCCTTTGAATCACCACCAATATGCTTACCAGGTTGGGAAGTCCACGGATTTGGCACTTAACAACCTCGTAGGAAAAATCAGCCACTCTCTTGAGAACAAAGAGATTGCGCTGGCAGCCTTCCTAGACATTGAGGGAGCATTTAACAACGCACTACCTCACTCCCTATGTGCTGCTCTTCAGCGCAGGGGAGTAAACAGGATTATCTGTAACTGGATAAAAAACATGCTTGGTAATCGGTACGTAGTGTCATCACTGCAGGGAGAGACTGTTCGATTCAGGGCGGCTCGGGGGTGCCCACGCCCCTTCTGTGGTCACTCCTGGTTGACTCGCTTCTTGGGACTCTCTCCCTGCGGGGAGTGGATTTCCAATGCTATGCGGACGATCTGGTTATAATAATAAGGGGAAAATTTGAGGAGACCATCTCGGAGATCCTTCAAATGGCCCTAAATATAGTACACAGGTGGTGTGAGGAGGAGCAGATGTCGGTAAACCCCCACAAAACAGTAATTATTCCGTTCACCAAAAGGAGGAAGCTGGATAATCTGCGACAGCCGACTCTTTACGGTGAACTCATTCCTTTTGCGGAGGAGGTAAAATATCTGGGGGTAATCCTAGATAGAAAACTTACCTGGAACTCCCATCTGGAGAGAACAATAAACAAAGCCAGGGTATCCCTCTGGAATCTCAGAAGGGTATGTGGAAAATCATGGGGGATGAATCCCAAACAGATTTACTGGATTTATCAAACGGTGATAAAACCAATCGTCACGTATGGCTCAGTGGCGTGGGGGTCGAAAGGACTACAACAAGCTGCTGCAGCGAATTTGTCTGGTCTGCAGAGAACTGCATGCGTGGCCATTACGGGCGCTATGTCCACCACTCCGACGGCTGCAATGGAGAGACTCCTAGGTTTAACTCCACTCCCCATTATTTTGGAGAAGGAGGCTAGGATGGTCTCTTACAGAGCCAAGTCGATAGGTAACCAGATAACGGGGGAGGCACTTTGGGACCACGCGGGACTAGTGGGGAAGTTAAATTCCCACCAAGTCCTTGGAATGGTATCAGACATGCTTGCCACACGTGTACACGTGGAAAGGGCCTTTAACGTCCTATTCCCAAGTAGGGACGAATGAAAAGGAGGTGCAATCTCCTTCTCTGGGTCCGACTGCGTTGTATACACGGATGGCTCGAAAAATTCACTGGGTGTGGGAGCCGGGGTGTATAGCAGAAATCCGAGAGTTGACATTTCAATAAACCTTGGTAAGTACGCTACTATCTTTCAGGCGGAAACGTTTGCTATAGATTTGTGCGCAAGGGAGTTGATTGCCCAACCCCTGGTAAACAAATGCATATACATAATTTCGGACAGCCAGGCAGCGTTAAAAGCACTGAATTCTACCCGGGTTGATTCAAAGATGATGTGGAGCTGTATCGAATCCCTTAACAACCTTGGAGCAAATAACAGAGTAACGCTACTTTGGGCTCCAGGGCATGCGGGAGTGGAGGGCAATGAAAGAGCCGACACTCTGGCAAAAAAGGGAACGGAGTCCGCGTTTATTGGACCGGAACCATTCCTTGGCATAGCAAAAAGCACTGCCAAGGACATTATCTCCAGCTGGGCAGCGAGGGAAACCCTTCTGCACTGGGAGAATATACCGGGGCTTACCCACTCGAAAGCGTTTATATCTCAACCTTCGAGCAGAAAAACAGCACAGCTCCTGGAATTGAGTAGAAGTAACCTACGCATTCTTACTGGACTGTTGACTGGACACTGTCGTCTGAGAAACCACCTGAGGAAGCTTAGTCTGAGTAATACTTCGGACTGTCGCTACTGCAGTGTGGCAGACGAATCGGCAGAGCACATTCTTTGCTATTGCCCCGCGTTAGAAATGATCAGGCTCCGCTTGTTTGGCCTCATACGGCTAGAGCCTACCGACTTTAGACAAGTCTCGCCAAAATCGATCTTGGACTTTGTTAAGAAGTGCAGACTGGATGGCGAATTGTGACCCTTAGGGGTGAGCCACAATAGGCCCTAGTTTGGCCGCAGTGGAGGGGTGGGAAACGCCCCGCTCACATTGAACCTAACCTAACTATCATACGCTGATGACCTTGTTATTTTGGGAGAATCAGAGGTGGACCTTGCAAGAAAACTTCAAATACTTGAGAAATACACCTACGTAAATAAACTGACTGTTAATAGCAAAAAGTCGAAAATACTATGTTTCTCCAAGGGTAACCCCAGACTTTCAAAAAATCATAGGTTTCTCTTTCATGGTGAAGAAATCGAATTAATAAGTAAGTACAGCTATTTAGGAATAACTTTCACTTCTTCGTCACTATTTAGGGAGCAAACTGTTATAGCTACATCAAAGGCTAAACAAGCTATTGGAGCTGTCATTTCAACATTAGCCAAATCAAAGATGACATCATGGGATTCCAGGTTGACACTGTACAATTCGATAATTCTAAACATTTTAAGTAATTGTATCCCTGTATGGGGACTGCGTTATATCCATGAAATTGAAAGGGTACAGGTGGGTTTTTTTAAAAGACTTTTGTTACTTAACAAAAGTAGTCCTGATTACATGGTACGTCTTGAAACAGGCTCCGTTAAATTAGAATATTTTGTTTTCAAACAATGTTTAAACTGGCTGCTTAAAATTTTGATTATGGACGAAACTAGATTACCTAAAATATTATTTAATAAACTCTTGCAAATATAAACTTCTAATAAACTTAATTATAACTGGGTTCTTCAAATGAAACTTATTTTTGATAAGCTAAATATGTCTGAAACATGGGGAAACCTAACTTATCGTAGCTTAAAACTACACTTTAATATGATCCTAGAAACACTTCAGGTATATCTTCACAACGAAGATTTGTCGTTTTTGTCCAGGTCCAGTTTTTCCAATTTTTACAAAAAGTTTACGATTCATCCGCAACCCGCTTTGTATTTACTCTGTAAATGTCCCATCAAATTTATTAGACTGTATAGTCAAATACGTCTCACCTCCAAATTACGGCTAAATATTTCCTACAATGGTAACTATTACATAATTAACCAGGAAGAATTGTGTACAATGTGCAACCTGCGACAACTCGAGACTCTGGAACACATAGTGCTGGAATGTCCATTGTACAAACCAATTCGAACTCCAGCGCTGGGTGCATTACAGAGTTTTGAGCAGTTTATTGAATTGTTAAGTAAATCAGAGAGTTTGAAAGCTGTCGCATACTATTTTGTTAATGTTTTAAAATTGAGAGCCTTTGTTTTGAATGAGTGAGGAGGACAATTTATTTGTTTTTTTTTTATAATTATTCATATCCGTTGTTATCTTTTCTTTTTTGAATTAGTTAAAATACTAATATTTTTTTCATTAATGTCTTATAATTAACAGCTTTTGTTTTGAATTAGTGGAGTAGGCTGTTTGTTTGTTTTTTATTGTTTGATTATTCATAAACGTTATTGTCTTTTCTTATTGTATTAATTGGAACTCTTGCTATTTGATTATTGTCAATAGAAGCAATAAATATATTATTATTATTATTATTATTATCAAAAGACTTATGCACTTACTCAGCTTTCGCTGGTAATATTTACCTATCCCGAGCGTGAACGCAAATGGGATTAGGCTCAAAATTTACATATTTAAAAATTTTCTAACAGTATGACATGTGTTTAAAATTGCCGCTTTTTGCAAGTCAATAAAAGTGTTTTTATGAAGATCGAGTTTTTTAAGACTGTCTTCAAGACTTTTGGGAATGAGTCCAGTTGATGATACGATGATCGGTACCACCTCCACTTTTTCTTATTATTATTATTATTATTATTATTATTATTATTATTATTATTATTATTATTATTATTATTATTATTATTATTATTATTATTATTATTATTATTATTATTATTATTATTATTATTATTATTATTATTATTATTATTATTATTATTATTATTATGACTGAATTACAGACTTCTCAGCATAATGCTGGAATATTCACCTATCCTCAGATACAAGTATCAGGAGGAATAGGCTCTTTTGTCACGTATTAAAAAACTTACGGACCGAGTGGCAGGTGTTCAAGATGACCGCTTTCTGGATGTCGATGTAGGTATTCTTATGGAGTTCCAGTCTGGCGAGGCTATCTTCAAGGGTTCTAGGTATCAGGCCTGTAGATGACACAATAACTGGAACCACCTCCACTTTGTCAGCGTGCCACATCTGTCGAATTTCAAAAGCAAGATCATTATATTTGACAATTTTCTCTTGATACTTATCCTCGATGTTGTTATTATTTGGTACCGCGACATCTACCAGAAGGACTGAGTTGCTTCTTTTATTCACCACCACAATATCAGGCTTGTTATTCGTCACCTGTCTATCGGTGATAATAGGCCTGTCGTAGTAGAGTCTGAAATTATTGTTCTCAAGGACCTTCTGAGGTTGGTACTTGTAGTATGGAGTGTAAGTGTTGACGAGTCCGAACTTGTTGGCCAACTTCTGGTGGATGATGTTACATATCTGATTATGCCGGTGCAGATAGTCGGTGTTGGCCAGATAGGTACAGCCCGATGTTATGTGCTGAATAGTTTCCGGCATTTGATGGCATTTTCTGCACTTGTCTGATTTGGTATTTGCATCCCTAATAATAAACTTTTTATAATTATTAGTGTTGATTACTTGGTCCTGAATTGCTATCAGAAATCCCTCTGTCTCGGGGAAGAGGGTATCGTTAGTAAGCCACTTGTTGGATGCTTCTTTGTTGATATGGGATTTATTTAGGTCGTGGTAGTGTCGACCGTGTAGTGCTTTCTGGGACCATTTCTCTTTCTTTTCACTGTCAGATATTATTTCAGGATTTGCACCGGGAGAGGCGAGATTAAGTGGGGAGTAGTTTTTATCTGCCTTCATTACTAATTTATGCAGCGCAGATGTTTGAGCCTTTCTAAAAAAGAAATCACGTAACTTACCTACTTGACTAGAATGCAGATTTACTATATCAGTTAGACCCCTTCCTCCTTCCTTTCTTGGTAATGTAGTTCTAAGTGTTGACGATTTTGGATGGTGGGAATTGTGTTTAGTTAACATGGTACGTATTAGTCTCTGAATATCTTCCAACTCGGTGTTAGTCCACTTAAGGATCCCAAAAGAGTACGTTAGAACAGGTGTGGCATAGGTGTTGATTGCCTGCGTTAAATTACCTGCATTTAATTCAGATTTAAGCAATGATCTTACCCGTTGTGTAAATTGCTCCTTAATCCTCACTTTGGCCTGTTTGTGGTCGAGTAGCCTGGCTTGTTGAAACCCTAGGTACTTATATGTCTCACCGTTTACCATAGCATTTATAATCTCACCATTTGGTAACAGCACATCTCCATTCACAACCTTACCATTCTCGATATTCAAGGTTTTACACTTGTTGAGCCCAAACTCCATATGAATGTCACTCGAAAATTTTTGGGTGATATTTAGCAAATGTTGCATTTGATGTTGATTTGCAGCATAAAGTTTTATGTCATCCATATACAGGAGGTGGGAGACAGTGCAGCTGTTGTTTCTGCTGGCTTTGATTTTGAAGCCATACTCTGTGTTATTTAGCATTATAGATAGTGGATTCATGGCAAGACAAAACCAAAGTGGACTCAATGAGTCACCCTGGTAGATTCCCCTACGGATAGGAATTTCATTAGTACTCAGATACTTACCATTAACGTTCAGGTGGAGGTTCGTTCGCCAGTTTTTCATTATAGCTGAAAGGAAGGTAGTTATAGTAGGGTGTATTCTGTAGATTTGCAGCACTTTTACAAGCCACGAATGAGGTACACTGTCAAATGCTTTCTTGTAATCTACAAAGGCAGTGTATATATTTCTGTTGTTCTTTTTGTGCTTGTTTAAGGATCACGGAGTCGATAATTAGTTGCTCTTTACAACCCTGATGATCTCGTCTGCAGCCTTTCTGTTCCTCTGATAAGACGTTGTTTTGGTCAATGTGCCTATAAATACATTTTGTAATGCAAGATGTTAATATTTTGTACAAAGTTGGTAAACATGTAATAGGCCTATACTGAGTAGGGTCCTCTGTTTGGGAGCTTTTTGGCAGCATATAGGTGGAACCAAGTGTGAGGAAAGTTGGTGTATCCTCTGGATGATGTAGGATATGCGTAAACTGCACCGCCAGAGACTTGTGTAGGGAGGTGAATTTCTTATACCAGAAGTTTTGGATATTGTCAACTCCTGGGGCCTTCCAGTTGTTCGTGTTTACAATCGCCTCTGTCACTTCATTGGTGGTAATCTCGTCGAAGTGCATCTGTGGGATTTGTACGTTTTCTTGTTCTGACGTTATCCAGCATGCATCTCCTTTATGGTCTTTCGGGTTTGACCACAAGGAAGACCAGTAGTTCGTCAGATCTCGTTTACTCGGCAAGGCTTGGTTGTTAATGGTGGTAGTTGTGCCTAGCTCTCTATAAAATAACTTTTGATTGTTATTAAATAAACGATTTTGTTGTTTTCTTTTAGTACACCTGATATACCTTGACAACCGTTTAGATTTTGCCTTTAACTTTTGCTTCAGCAGGTCAATATACTCACGTAAATGTTGCTGATGTTGCGGATGTTTTGAGTGAGTACCTAATTTCTTAAATATTTTTCCTACACGATTTTTAAGGCGTTTAGAAGGATGCGCATTCCTTTGAAACTCAGTGAGTTGTCCTAGTTCTCGTCGAATGTCGTCTATAGCATTTTCTAGTCGACGTTGCCACCATGGTTTCAAATTCTTGCAATCATCATTGCGCTTCTGCGTTGGTTGTTGGACCTTCTGGTTGTGACTACGTAGTACAGCCACAGCACCGCAGTATATAATACAATGAAGTTGTTCTAGCGTGCTGCAGTCCCTGCTGTACTCCTGCACAATACTGTTAACGGCAGAAATAATATTTTTTGTATTTTTACCTGTCTTTAGTTTGGGCAATTTCGGTCTTCGTATTGGATTAGTACCATCGAATTCTGCTAATGCCCTGCGGAATTCGACGACAGCACTGTCGTCAATACTTACTGCTGCATGAATGTCCAAATCGACGGTTATGACATGATTGGTGTTTGTTTCGTCGTCGCCATTGTGGTCTCCTTCACGTGCAATTTGTGCTACTTCTCCGGCGCCACCCGTCGAGTTAGCATCCTCTTCTCTTTGAAGCTCAAGGAGAACTTCTCCCCGAATCTGCTGCAGGGTCGGTGCAGGAAGCAAATTGTTTCTTACAATTGCTCGGCGTTGATCAGCTATACGTTGTTCTGTAAGGTGCAGAAGGTCAGGGTATTTCTCCAGTACAGCACGGTGGAGGGCGTATCTATAGGTGGTCAAATCGGTTTCCATTTTGGTGATTCTGTAGTAGGAGCGCATAATAAAAGAGTTTAACTCCGAAGTCCACTTCATGCGCTTCCTAGGCTTTCCAGCTTTTGTGGTCGCAGGCATATTGACTTGCGTCGCCCTTGAAACATCAGCAGCTGGTTGAGGATGGCTGGTGTCAGAGTCCTCAGGAGTGGTTGTTGCAGTAGCCATACTCGGCGTCACGCTGCTACTGTCGCTAGCCGAGGGAGACCGTAATTCATTTTTCGAACCAGACCCTCTACCTAAATCTGGGACGCGACAAGAGGTTATGGTGGTACAATGCCGATTCACCCGTTTATTTCGTAAATTGTACATTCTGAAACATATTTGCATTTTATACCTACTGCCAGGTGATTTTTTTTATGTGACGAGGTTATCTCCTCGGGGATGGACAGGAAATTCTAGGTAAAGGTATTTTAAAGGCAAGTATGTGTATTTAAAGGATATGGGGTATAGGTCAGCGGACAGCTGGCGTTACTGGCGGTACCGTTTACGTCGTTACGGTAGCAATGAAGCACATCGTTTCTGGCAACAATGCTCTCCACGGCCAGACCGTTTATTATTATTATTATTATTATTATTATTATTATTATTATTATTATTATTATTATTATTATTATTATTATTATTATTATTATTATTATTATTATTATTATTATTATTATTATTATTATTATTATTATTATTATTATTATTATTATTATTATTATTATTATTATTATTATTATTATTATTATTATTATTATTATTATTATTATTATTATTATTATCAAAAGACTTATGCACTTACTCAGCTTTCGCTGGTAATATTTACCTATCCCGAGCGTAAACGCAAATGGGATTAGGCTCAAAATTTACATATTTAAAAATTTCCGAACAGTGTGACATGTATTTAAAATTGCTGCTTTTTGCAAGTCAATAAAAGTGTTTTTATGAAGTTCAAGTTTTTTGAGACTGTCTTCAAGACTTCTGGGAATGAGTCCAGTTGATGATACCTCCACTTTTTCTGCATGCCACATCTGCCCTACTTCT
This sequence comes from Ophraella communa, assembly GCA_035357415.1. Classification (NCBI taxonomy): domain Eukaryota; kingdom Metazoa; phylum Arthropoda; class Insecta; order Coleoptera; family Chrysomelidae; genus Ophraella; species Ophraella communa. The sequence goes on along the minus strand of CM068979.1, from coordinate 49,219,326 downwards.
ACAGCAAGATCGGTGTACTTTGCTATCTTTTCATTGTATTTGTCCAAAATATTGTTATTGTTTGGAACTGCAACATCGACTAGCAGCACTGAATTGGCTTTTTTATCCACTACCACAATGTCGGGTCGATTATTCGTCACCTGTCTGTCGGTGATAATGGACCTATCGTAGTAGAGTCTAAACTCTGTATTTTCCAGCACTGCCTGTGGATTGTACTTGTAATACGGTGTATAGGTATTCAGAAGTCCATATTTGTTGGCTAGTTTCTGGTGGATAATATTACACAGTTGGTTGTGCCTGCGTAAATAATCCGTGTTGGCTATCGTTGAACATCCAGATGTTATGTGTTGTATCGTTTCCGACGTTTGTTGGCAACGTCTACACTTGTCCGATATAATGGTTTGGTCCTTGATAACAAATTTTTTGTAATTGTTAGTACTAATTACTTGATCCTGAATGGCCAACATAAATCCTTCAGTCTCTGGAAACAAGGTACCGTCAGCAAGCCACCTATTTGATGCAATTTTATCAATGTGTGGTTGGTTTAGGTCGTGATGATGTCGACCATGTAGAGCTTTTTGGGCCCATTTTACTTGTTTTTCAGCATCAGTTGTTATTTCTTAATCTATATTAGGGTCTGCTAAATTTAGAGGAGAGTATTTCTTATCTGCTCCTATGACAGATTTATGTAAATATTATTATTATTATTATTATTATTATTATTATTATTATTATTATTATTATTATTATTATTAATATTATTATTATTATTATTATTATTATTATTATTATTATTATTATTATTATTATTATTATTATTATTTTGTTGTTTCTCAACATTCAAGTTCATACAAAGTTGTTTATTGTTGTTGTAGGAAGTTTCTGGTGATGTTACATGTGTGGAGTATAGTGGCTTTCTGTATCTGTGTATGTATGTAATGGGGTAGTTTCAGCTGTGTGAGATATTGAATGAACGTATGTGGAGTGATTCCGGTAACAGATATTATGAAAGGTATTATATGTACAGTTTTTTGTTTCCAGATTCTTGCAATTTCTATTGCCAAAGGTTGGTATTTGGTTTTCTTTTCAGAGTGTTTGCTGTCTATGTTTGAGTCTGATGGAACCGCAATGTCTATAATATATGTTGTTTGATTTGCCTTGTCTATGAGAGTAATGTCTGGTCTATTGCTAGTAACTGTTTTATCTGTGTGAATTGTGAGGTTCCAATATAACTTATATTCCTGGTTTTCGAGCACTATCTGTGGGCAATATTCATAATAGGGTTTTTTGTCTGCATGTAATTTATATTGTAAAGCAATTGATCTATGAATTATTTTAGCTACTGTATTATGTCGATTGGTGTATTCTGTGCCGGCGAGGAGTTTACATCCTGATGTGATGTGATCTATTGTCTCTGGGTATTGGTGACATTTTCTGCATTTATCATCAGTTATTGTTGGGTCTTTAAGAATATATTTTCTGTAGTTGTTGGTGGCTATGACCTGATCTTGAATAGCGAGAATAAACCCTTCGGTTTCTGGGTAGAGTTGACCTTTTTGAAGGAATTTATATGAGAGATCTTTATTGACATTGTGATTGTTTACTTGGTTATAGTGTTTTCCGTGAAGAGCTTTGGATGCCCACATTGTCTTTTTCTGTTCTAAAGTTTTTCCCTGTGTATTCGTTATTTTATCTGATGATAGATTAAGTGGGGTGTAATTTTTGTCTGCTTGTACTATTGCTTTATGTAGTGGGTGATTTTTGGTAAGGAAATATGTTTTCAGTGTTTCTACCTGTTTTGTGAGTAGCTGGTGTAGATCTATTATTCCTGTAATAACCTAAAAGAAAGATTCTTTTTTGCTGTCACCAGATGTAATAGCGTAAAAGATTTTAAATTTAATTTTTAATAAACTTTAGCCTAGCCGAGCGGATGTTAGAGCTAAAGTCAGGGTTGGTGGATTCGGCCTCCGCAGTATTTGGTGTTGGGAGGTCTTACTTCGGCGGTTGGGAAGGACGGGATTTGTTGCTGGGCTCTGAAAAAGGTCTGGAGTCTAGAGAAATGATACACAAATGTCCTCGGGGGAATCTAGCAAATTTATTAATTCTAACTTTGATGATACAATTATAAATTTAGATTACACTCTTGCGGAATGCTATCTGCATCTCCCAAAGAAAAAGAAAAAAACAAAAAAAACTTTTTTTAATTTAACATTAACAGGATTTAAAACTAAACAACAAAAAATAATTAAAGTATGGTCTGATGGACCCTTGCGTGATTTGAATTTGGTTACAGTTTAATTCTTAATCGTTACGTTACGTATAACTTTCCCGGGGGACTCAGTTCTCTGTCGGAGAATATTTATCTACGTCCCGACAGTGGAAACCCGGTAAACTCTAGATATCCGGGTGAGGATAAAAGTTACAATATTCGTCTAAATAATTAAAACGATAGAACTTCGTTTAACAAACAAATCCAAACTCCCATAAAATTTCTTAGTTATTAGGGGTTAGTATAATTGAAATTGACTCACCAATTTTCCTGCAGCGAGTCTGGGTACACACACTCACTTATTTTTACCAGTCGGCCCGGTAAAAGAATTTAAATTGTGATTTATCTCTTAGATAATATTCACTGCTTGTATTATTGCAAAAGAAAAAAAATTATAACACGTTTTCGCGGCCCGGTAATCGATTATTTAAATTTAATACTTTAAATTAAATTATTGAAAATTAGCACTTAGCTCACTTTCCAAATTAACACCTTTAAACACCTAACGCGTTTGATTCGATTGGCATCAAGCCCATGGAACGCTCCAAATCGAATTGCCTCCTTCTTCGTTTTTTGGTCTCCAGCAAAAGTTTTTTTTTCCCCCTAGTACCTCATGAACTACCCTTTCTCCCTCATTCTGTTTGCTTGTCTTTTTCCTATTGGCTAGCTGACCTGATACCCGTACTACTTTGGCACGTCACCTCGAGCTGAGCAAGCAGAAAGTTGGCTCACACACCGTTGCTCCCCTACGTGACTTTTTTTGTATTTTCAGCATCGCGATTTATTTAATTATTTAAATTATTTGGTTTCGTATTATACTTTGTTTTACAAACACATTCTTGAGAAATAACTTTCTGCTGACGAGTATCCTACAAAGGTTACTTAGTTTCTTTTGAATTAATTATACGGGGAAGCTCCGATATGTTGTTTAATTTATTGCCTTATTGTTTGAATTATTGTAACTTTTATCATCATATCAACCCTGGGCGGGGACGGGGGTACCTTTGGATTATTACATTCCTCTTCCTCCTTCTTTTCTGCTGATGTTGATTCTTTCCTTGCATGAGTTGGGGTGTAGCATTCTATTTTAAGTAAGTTTAGCTCTCGTTAGGATGTTTATGTTTTCTATGTCTGTGGTGGTCCATTTGACAATACCAAAGGAGTAAGTAAGAATTGGTATAGCATAGGTGTTAATTGCTTTAAAGAGGGTTCGGAAATCGAGTTTGGTTTTTAATAGGTTTTCTAGTCTTTTCCTGTACTGTTCTTGTAGTTGGGCTTTTATTTTTGTGTGGTTTATTTTATATTCTGATTGAATCCTAGGTATTTGTACAGTTCATCGTGTTGTAGTTGTTGTAAAGTATCCTGGTTAAGTATTTGTTGTGTCGGTTCATGCGTCCATTTTCCCCTTTCCATGTGTAATGTCTTGCATTTGTTAATTCCAAATTCCATTTTTATGTCATGAGATACCATTTCTGTAACTTTGAGGAGTTGTTGTAATTGTGTTACTGTCGATGCATATATTTTTATGTCGTCCATATATATTAGATGATTAATAGTATGTGTTGTTTTCTTACGGTGTTTGATTTGAAAACCATAATTGGTATTGTGTAATGCATTGGAAAGGGGATTTAATGAGAGACAGAACCACAGAGCACTGAGAGAATCACCCTGGAAAATGCCACGTTGGATGTTTATGTAATCTGTCTGTATGGTTTCTGTGTTGGTGGTGAGTTGTATTTTCGTGCGCCAGGCCTTCATGATGCTCGTGAGGAAGTGTTGTATCGTTGGGTGAATCTTATATATTTTCAACACTTTGGAGAGCCAGGAGTATTATTATTATTATTATTATTATTATTATTATTATTATTATTATTATTATTATTATTATTATTATTATTATTATTATTATTATTATTATTATTATTATTATTATTATTATTATTATTATTATTATTATTATTATTATTATTATTATTATTATTATTATTATTATTATTATTATTATTATTATTATTATGGTGTTTTTCACAGCGTTGGTGACTGGATTCTTCGTTGTAAAACGGCTAGTTAGCAAGTTTTACATCGATGTCCTATATTTTATGGTATGTTGAGTATTTGTCTCACAATTGAGCATGTGTCCATGATGACTGCCTTTTGTATATTTCGAAAGATATGGGGGTGAATATCTAATAATTGGAGTGACTGGTGAAGGCTTTTAGGTATGACCCCTGTTGCAGAGATTATTATTAGTATTGTAACGGGTGACAGATGTGTGACGGATGAATGTGACGGATGATTGTGACAGATGCGCGAGAGGAATGCATGTGTTTTGATGTGGCTGCTTGCCATGAAGGGTAGAGTCCGTGAATGAGGAAGAAGGTTTTGACAGGAACTCGACATGATTTATAATTATTTTAGGTTGGTAGTTATTCGCGAACATTCTAGTAATATTTGGATTTTAGTAAATAGTTATTTCTAGAAAAATCGAGATGTCAAGTATTTTGATATATAAAGCGGGTCATTCGCGGTAGGGAGTTAGTGTTCGTTCAGCTTTTGTGTAGTTTGAAAGTGTAAAAAGTGACAGTTAGTAATTTGTAACCAGCTGAATTCTTGTATTCTTACAATTTGGTAATAAATTGTGTTTAAAGTCCTCACAAGTGTTTCAAATTGGTGTCAGGTGTGGGGTGAAGAAGCAAGAATGCCTGGAAAGAAGTTACGTGAACTGTTGGTGGCTGAGCTCAGAAGAGAGTTGGAAGAGTTGGATTTGGATACCACCGGAGGAAAAACTATTTTAATCAATAGATTACGTGAGTACTATTTAAGTATAAATATTGACCCTGACTCGGTGGAATTCGAAGATCCTATGCACAAAGCAATGTCCGAGCTGTCCAGTCAGATAAAGGGTCAACAAGAAGAGCTTGCCACTAGAATTACAAGCCAGCAAGAAGAGCTTACCAACCGAATTACAAGCCAGCAAGAAGAACTTACCAACCGGATGACAAACCAGCAAGAAGACCAAGCACAACAATTAGCCGAGCTTGCCACTAGAATTTCCAATCAACAAGAAGAGCTGAAAGATCAAATGAAGATCCAGCAAGAGGAGCAGATGAAGAAACAAGAAGAACTGGTCCATCAAATGCGTGAAGAGTTGTCAAGCTATGTTTTACAACAAATATCGACTCTACGTTGTGAGCAATCCCAGCAAGTAACCGAACTAGTAGCCGAACTACGCAATGAAGATACCAAAATGAATGCGATGATTCAACAACTTCAGAAAGAAATAGAGGTCCTTCGGCAAGATCGCTACGTCCACCGCGGCGAGGGAGATGCGGAAAGAATGGAAACCTTCAGCGTGGATGTCGAACGACGGGGAAGCGGAGACACTATACAGATGCGATCAACAATGAAACCCCCTATCTTCGATGGAACAACTTCGTGGTCCAACTACGTCAAGCAATTCGACGCGGCGGCCAGGGCGAACGGATGGTCATCCAGAGAAAAGGCAATATCTCTAACCATAGCGTTGCGAGGCGATGCTTTGAATGTCTTGCATTCCCTTAAGCCCGACGAAGCTGACAACTTCGAGCTACTAGTACATCGCCTGGAGATGAGGTATGGTCAGACCCACCTACAACCCGTGTACCGAACACAGCTGAAGAACCGTAAACAGAAGAGTGGAGAATCTATCCAGGAGTTCGAGGCGGAGGTAGCTAGAATGGTTCGATTTGCTTATCCGACAGCAGCAGAGGAGTTCCTGGAGTGTCTAGCAGTCCAAACCTTTACCGATGGCCTTAGGGAACCGGAGTTACAAAGAGCTGTGCGGTTGGCCAGACCAAAAGACCTTGTGGACGCGTTAACCATTGCACTTGAATTCGAAGCGGCAACGGAAGCATCACGGGGAGTTGCACGAATAAGGGAGATGAGTGCTGATGGCATCGATGGATTAGTGGAAAGGCTATTACCCACAAGGAGACGGCGACCAACACGATGTTGGAATTGTGGAGAACTAGGGCACGTGAAAAACTCATGTCCACGCAAGGAGACGTCTTCTGCTACTGTCTCCCAACAGCAGGAAAACTAAAAAGGGTCGACTCCTGGAGGGCGACATCGACCCCAAACCATTGTAAAGCCCCTCCTACGGTCAAGGTAGCAATATTTAAACACCAAGCAGGCAGCTTATACGTCGAAGCCCTGATTGACAGAAAGAGATACAACATGCTGGTGGATACTGGAGCTACAAAAACTGTGGTACGGCCGACAGTTGTCGTGGCTAGGAAGATGTCGCCTACCAGTTGGAGACTGCGCACCGCTACTGGGGAACCTGCCAAAGTCTACGGAGAGGTTAACGTGTCTCTACAGTTTGGTTCAACTTGTCTTTCTCATTCGGTATTGGTTGCTGATATCGATGAAGATGCTATCCTGGGTATGGACGTAATGCACAACTGTTGTTTTCGCTTGGATTTGGGACGACGGATACTTCATACGGAAAAGGAAGAATTGCTTCTACATCGAAAACATGAAGCTATCGCCCCGTTGAAACTATCTGACGACATCGAGCTTCCAGCGACGTGCGAATGTGTTGTAACGGCACGACTAGAGGAAGTAGAGCCCGATGGAATCCCAGCTATGGTAGAACCCAAGAACCATGATCAGATATTGGGAAGAGGACTTCTGGTCGGAAAAGCTCTTGTTAGATCAGCCAAAGAGGTACCAATCCGAATCATTAACATGAATGATCATCCAGTTCTTCTGCGAAAGAACACCGAAATCGGAACCTTGGAACCGGTGACGGCCGTGATTCACCAGGTAGGAGCCTTTGAATCAGACAGAACCAACGACATAGAACAATTAATGGCTAGACTAGACCCATCTTTGTCAAAAATAGAAAAGAAGCAGGTAAGAGATTTACTCTACCGCTATAAACCTGTCTTCGGTTCTGGAAGTAAACTGGGAAGGACCGACATAGTCAAGCACAAGATTGAGACTGGCGATGCACGTCCAATTCGTCAGGTACCCCGACGATTGCCTCAAGTTAAAAAGGAAGAAGCGGACAAGGCCCTCCAAGAAATGATTCGGGATGGAATAGTTGAACCCTCCAATAGTCCGTGGGCTTCTCCCGTAGTATTGGTAAGGAAAAGAGACGGATCAATGCGGTTCTGCGTTGACTATAGGAAGTTGAATGAGGTTACGAAGAAGGATAGTTATCCCCTTCCGAGGATTGACGATGCCCTCGACGCCTTGGGTGGATCTACCCTTTTCTCTACGTTAGATTTAAAGAGCGGATACTGGCAGGTTGAAATGGATCCTTCTGACAAAGAGAAGACCGCCTTCACTAGTGGATCAGGTTTGTGGCAATTTACCGTTCTTCCATTTGGCTTATGCAATGCTCCTGCTACCTTTGAGCGGTTGATGGAAACTATTCTTCGAGGTTTATCCTGGGAATCTTGTTTGGTCTACTTAGATGACATCATTATAATGGGTAAGGATTTTAAGGAACATTTGGCTAACCTAGAAGAAGTCTTTCGACGACTGAAAAAGGCTAATCTCACATTGAATGTTAAGAAATGTAACTTGCTCCAGAGACAGGTCAGTTATTTGGGACATGTTGTAAGCAAGGATGGCGTTACTGTAGATCCCGCCAAGATTCAAGCCGTTCAAGAGTGGCCGGTCCCTTCTGATAAGCATCAACTTCGTAGCTTCCTGGGTCTTTGCTCATATTACAGACGATTTGTTAGAAATTTTGGAGACATCGCCAAGCCCTTAACTAGACTAACTGAGCAAGATAAGACTTTTTGTTGGAGTGAAGAATGCCAAAAGGCCTTTGAATTTTTAAAGAAGGAATTGACTTCGGCCCCTGTTCTCGCTTATCCTCGTCCTGAGGGCAGACTTATTCTGGATACCGACGCTAGCAATGTGGGAATCGGAGCTATACTTTCACAACTTCAAGACGGAAAAGAAAGAGTTCTAGGATATTTTAGCAAGACATTATCAAAATCCGAAAGAAACTATTGCGTAACGAGACGTGAACTCCTCGCAGTAGTGAAGTCTGTGGAACATTTCTACAAATACTTGTATGGCAAAAGATTCCTAATTAGAACAGACCATGCCAGTTTAAAGTGGCTACTGAGCTTTAGAAATCCAGAGGGGCAGATAGCAAGATGGTTGGAAAAACTCCAGGAATACGATTTTGAAATCGAACATAGACCTGGAACTAAGCACCGTAACGCCGATGCACTTTCTAGAAGGCCATGCCCACCTAATTGCACAAATTGCAGTCGACTCGAACAAAACGAGAAGCTCGCTTTAATAAAAGTGGTGCCAGACGACTTGTGCTCCAGAATGAAGGAGGAACAAAACAACGATCCCGTTATTAGGAAGATACTGGAATGGAAAAGAACGGATCAGCGTCCCCTATGGCGAGAGGTATCATCGTCCTCTCCGGTCTTAAAATCATATTGGGCCCAATGGAATTCTTTGACTTTAGACGGTGGGCTCCTTAAAAGGATAGTTGAAAACCCTGAAGGCTCAGAAATCAAGAAACAAATTGTGGTCCCAAGAAGTACGGTGCCGGAAATTTTAAAACAACTTCATGATGACATATCTGGAGGACACCTAGGTATTACAACGCTGCAAAAAGTCCGGGATAGATTTTATTGGGTTAATTGCTCCAACGATGTTAAAGATTGGTGCCGCAAATGCACGACGTGTGCTGCTAGCAATGGACCTAATCGTAAACCTAAAGCAGAGATGCAGCAATACCTTGTCGGAAGTCCATTCGAAAGAATCGCCGTAGATGTGTTGGGGCCACTACCAACTAGTAAGGCTGGAAATAAATACATCTTCGTTGTGGTGGACTATTTTTCTAAATGGGTGGAAGCCTACCCTGTTCCCAACCAAGAAGCCCCTACCTTGGCCGATATTCTGGTCAACGAGTTCATTAGCCGTTTTGGGGTACCGTTGGAGCTGCACGCAGATCAGGGAAGAAGTCTGCAAACGATTAGGTATCCATAAAACTAGAACTACAGCGATGCATCCACAGTCTGATGGAATGGTTGAACGAATGAACCGAACCATTGCAAATTATTTATCGAAAGTGGTCTCAGAACATCAGAAAGATTGGGATAAACATATTCCGCTATTTTTAATGGCTATCCGATCGGCTGTCAACGAATCTACGGGTCAGACACCTGCAAAAGTCCTCTTTGGTAGGGAAACTAGATTACCTTGCGATTTGATATATGGGAGCAAGCCTGGTGAAATAGCAACCGGTGAAGGATACGTCGGAGATCTTCAGAAGAAGATCGAAAATATTCATGAACTGGTGCGCCACAAACTACAACTCTCCAGTGACCGGATGAAAAGGTACTACGACTCACGAGCAACAGGAAACACTTATGAACCTGGGGAATTGGTCTGGCTCTATAATCCTCGACGGAAACGGGGTGTGTCCGAAACTTCAAAAGAAGTGGGAAGGTCCATATTTGATTAAAAAGAGAATCAATGATGTGATCTATCGGATTGTTAGAGTCCCCAAAGGAAAACCCGTCGTAGTCCATCATGATAGGTTGGCGTTATATCAGGGTGACCACAGTGGGGAGGTACAGCAACTTCGGGTAGAGGGTTCGACCAGTTCCGAAGATGACCCTGAAGTCTACTCCGGAGATTTATCACATTCCGGGAGGAATGAACCTAAGGAGGGGGCAGTGTAACGGGTGACAGATGTGTGACGGATGAATGTGACGGATGATTGTGACAGATGCGCGAGAGGAATGCATGTGTTTTGATGTGGCTGCTTGCCATGAAGGGTAGAGTCCGTGAATGAGGAAGAAGGTTTTGACAGGAACTCGACATGATTTATAATTATTTTAGGTTGGTAGTTATTCGCGAACATTCTAGTAATATTTGGATTTTAGTAAATAGTTATTTCTAGAAAAATCGAGATGTCAAGTATTTTGATATATAAAGCGGGTCATTCGCGGTAGGGAGTTAGTGTTCGTTCAGCTTTTGTGTAGTTTGAAAGTGTAAAAAGTGACAGTTAGTAATTTGTAACCAGCTGAATTCTTGTATTCTTACAATTTGGTAATAAATTGTGTTTAAAGTCCTCACAAGTGTTTCAGTATGATGGTAGTTTTATTTTGGTGCCACATTTGTCTAGTCTCTTCTGCTAGAGGTAGATATTTTTCAATTTTCTCTGTGTGTTTAGCTTGCAGATTATGTGTATTGGGCACTGCTATGTCTATGAGATACGTATTTCTATTTTGTTTATCTATTAGTGTGATGTCCGGCTTATTGTTCATTGTAGTTCTATCGGTGATAATGCTTCGGTTCCAGTATAATTTATATTGACTATTTTCCATGACTGGGGCGGGGGTATATTTAAAGTAGGGTATGTACGTATCCATGAGTAAATGTTTTACAGCTAGATGTGAGTGAATGATTTTACAAACGTTATCATGCCTTCTTGTATATTGTTTTGGTGCTAGAATCCTGCATGCGCTTGTAAGATGGTCTATGGTTTCAGTTTGTTCGTTACAAAGTCTGCATTTATCTGAGGGTATTTGTTGTTTTAGTATATGCCTCTTGTAGTTTCTAGTATTGATAACCTTATCTTGTATGGCTATCACAAAACCCTCTGTTTCAGCAAATAGTTGTCCAGATTTTAACCAGAAGTTGGACGCTTGTTTGTCTATGTGTGCTTGAGTTATATTGTATGGATGTTTCCCATGTAGCTGCTTATTCTTCCATATTTCCATTTTTTGTTGATTCGTTGTTATCTTTTCTTCTATGTTTATGTTTATATTTTTCAGATTGAGTGGAGTGTATGAATTATCTGTGCGCATGACTGTCTGGTTGAGGGTACTATCAGTTCTTGTGTAGAAGTAGCTGCGAAGGTTTTTAAGTTGTTCATAATGCATGTTTTTTATGTCAATGAATGATCTTCCACCTTCTTCACGCGGTATCGTAAATCTTTCAACAGCTGAATGTAGATGATGGGCTCGGTATTTTGTGGCTGTTGTTCTTACCATTCTATTAAGGTCATCTAATTCAGTGTCCGACCATTTGATGATTCCGAATGTATAAATAAGTAATGGTATGGCGTAGGCATTGCTTACAGTAGTTTTGTTTCTGGCGTCAAGTTGTGTATTAAATATTTTATTCAGTCTTATTTGAAATTTGGTTTTGATTTGCTCTCTCAAGTTGGTATGATTGATTAGTGGGTTTTGTTGGAGACCTAAATATTTGTATGTTTCATCCTGATGAAGACCCTCAATAGTGTCGTGTTCAGTATCGTATCCCGGATGTTGTTGTACCTTGCCTTTCTTTATGGAGCATGTTTTGCATTTATCAATCCCAAAGTTCATTTTGATGTCATCACTAAATATTTCGGTGGTTTTTAATAAATTTTTTAGTTGTTGTTCTGTTTGGGCATAGAGTTTTAAGTCATCCATGTATAAAAGGTGGTTAATAGGGAGATCGTGTGTCTGGATTCTATAGCCACAGTTCGTATCTTTAAGCATGGATGATAGTGGATTAAGTGCAATGCAGAACCAGAGTGCACTCAAGGAGTCTCCTTGAAATATGCCTTTCCTAATATTTATTTCATCGGAAGTGATCGTTCCATCTTGAGTGTGAACGTTAAGGGTAGTACGCCATGTTTTCATTAAATGCTCCAAGAATTGTATGAGTGATTCGTTGATTTTATATATGCGCAGGATGTGTGTGAGCCAGGTGTGCGGAACACTGTCGAATGCTTTTTAATAGTCGATGTAAGCGCAATACAAGTTTCTGTGTTTCTGGTAGGCATGTTTTGTTATGATTTGGTCTATTATGACTTGCTCCTTACACCCTCTGTTCCCTCTTTTACATCCCTTCTGTTCTTCATGTATGATGTTATTTGTCATTAAATGTTTTTCAATTTTATCAGTAATGATAGATGTGAGGATTTTATAGAGAGTTGGTAGACAAGTTATGGGTCTGTATTTTGATGGGTTTTTTGTTTCGTTGGATTTAGGTATGAGAAACGTAATTCCTTTTGTGAAGAATTCTGGAATACTATTTGGGGTGGTGATTGACTGGTTAAACAATTTTGCTAGATGTTCGTGAGTACTGGTGAATTTTTTGATCCAAAAGTTTTGAATATTGTCTACGCCAGGTGATTTCCAGTTCAGTACTTTTTTTGATGCTCTGGTTGCATCATCTTTAGTGATAGTGAGTGGTTCCATTTCGGGTCTGGCTTGCGATTTTGTTTCTTCTGTTTTGATCCACGTTGCTTTATTATTATGTGCTGTTTCGTTGCTCCATATATTTGACCAGAAGTTTTCTATTTCTTGTTTCGTCGGTGGTTCTTTGATGTCGATTTGTGTGTTTCCCAGTTAGTTGTAAAATTTTTTTGGGTTAGAGTTGAACAGCTTGTTATCTCCTTTCCTTATTATTATTATTATTATTATTATTATTATTATTATTATTATTATTATTATTATTATTATTATTATTATTATTATTATTATTATTATTATTATAATTATTATTATTATAATTATTATTATTATTATTATTATTATTATTATTATTATTATTATTATTATTATTATTATTATTATTATTATTATTATAATTATTATTATTATTATTATTATTATTATTATTATTATTATTATTATTATTATTATTATTATCAAAAGACTTATGCACTTACTCAGCTTTCGCTGGTAATATTTACCTATCCCGAGCGTGAACGCAAATGGGATTAGGCTCAAAATTTACATATTTAAAAATGTTCTAACAGTATGACATGTGTTTAAAATTGCCGCTTTTTGCAAGTCAATAAAAGTGTTTTTATGAAGATCGAGTTTTTTAAGACTGTCTTCAAGACTTTTGGGAATGAGTCCAGTTGATGATACGATGATCGGTACCACCTCCACTTTTTCTGCATGCCACATCTGCCCTACTTCTATAGCAAGATCGGTGTACTTTGCTATCTTTTCATTATATTTGTCCAAAATATTGTTGTTGTTTGGAACTGCAACATCGACTAACAGCACTGAATTAGCTTTTTTATCCACTACTACAATGTCGGGTCGATTATTCGTCACCTGTCTATCGGTGATAATGGACCTATCGTAGTAGAGTCTAAAATCTGCATTCTCGAGCACTGCCTGTGGATTGTACTTGTAATACGGTGTATATGTATTCAGCAGTCCATATTTGTTGGCCAGTTTCTGGTGGATAATATTACACAGCTGGTTGTGCCTGCGTAAATAATCCGTGTTGGCTATGGTTGAACATCCTGATGTGATGTGTTGTATGGTTTCCGACGTTTGTTGGCACCGTCTACACTTGTCCGATGTAATAGTTTGGTCCCTGATAACAAGATTTTTGTAGTTGTTCGTATTTATTACTTGATCCTGAATGGCCATCATAAATCCTTCAGTCTCTGGGAACAAGGTACCGTCAGCAAGCCACCTATTTGATGCTATTTTGTCAATGTGTGGTTGGTTAAGGTCGTGATGATGTCGACCATTTAGAGCTTTTTGGGCCCATTTTACGTGTTTCTCAGCATCTGTTGTTACTTCTAAATCCACATTAGGACCTGCTAAATTTAGAGGGGAATAATTTTTATCTGCTCCTACAATAAATTTGTGTAGATTAGATGATGTTGATTTAGTAATAAAGAAGTCTCGTAATTTATTTATCTGCTTATTGTGTAGATTGATTATGTCACATAGAGCTCTTCCTTCCTCCTTTCTCGGCAATGTTGTTCTAAATACCGACGATATTGGATGGTGATATCTGTACTTGGTCATCATAGTCCTTGTTGTTCTCTGAATATCTTTCAATTCAGTTTTTGTCCATCTTAGAATCCCAAACGAATAAGTTAACACAGGTACGGCATATGTATTAATTGCTCGATTAAGGTTTCCTGCGTTCAGTTCCGATTTTATTAATGAACTAACCCTCTGTGTATACTGATCCTTGATTTTGGACTTGGACTGTTTTTGGTCTAATAATCTGGCTTGTTGAAATCCCAAGTATTTATAGGTTTCCCCATTCTGCATGGCAGCGATTATATCTCCATTAGGCAGCGCCACATCTCCATTGACAATTTTTCCCTTTTGATGTTTAAGGTTCTGCACTTATCTAAACCAAATTCCATGTGTATATCACTTGAGAACCTTTCGGTTATATCCAGGAAGATGTTCAATTTGTTGTTGATTAGCAGCAAAAATTTTTATATCATCCATGTAAAGAAGATGGGAAACGGTGCAGTTGGTGTTTCTATTAGTCTTAAGATTGAAGCCATATTTTGTGTAATTGATTGTGTTAACCTCTACTTTTTGGAAGTTCATCTTACTAAGAACAATTAATAACTGCACAGTTAAACTAAACTTCCACTATTTATTTGAAATATTCGCTTTAAAATCAATTACAGCTGTTTCGCTATCACTAGCATCGTCAGATTGACATATTGAAATTACATGTTGTTTGTTTGTAACTAGGTGCTTGATGTTGATAAGGAGTTAAGGCTAGACCAAGTAAGGAAGTAATAAGACATAACAATATTAAAGCCTAGATGTTATTAGCCCTAAGGGATTATCCTGGAATATTTCAAATAAATAGTGGAAGTTTAGTTTAACTGTGCAGTTATTAATTGTTCTTAGCATATTTTGTGTCATTGAGCATGGTAGACAGTGGATTCACTGCCAAACAGAACCACAGTGGACTAAGTGAGTCACCTTGGAATATTCCCCTGCGAATAACAATTTCGTTAGTCTTAATATACTGTCCATTAATGTTTACCTGAAGGCTTGTTCGCCATTGCTTCATCGAAGTTTCAAGAAAAGTAACTATGGTGGGATGTACTTTATAGATGTTTAAAACACTTAAGAGCCAGGAATGTGGTGCGCTGTCAAATGCCTTACGGTAGTCTACAAAAGCAGTCGATATGTTGCGACATTGCTTTTGCGCTTGCCGTAGGATCACAGAGTCAATAACAAGTTGTTCTTTGCATCCCTGGTGACCACGTTTACATCCCTTTTGCTCCTCTGCCAAGATGTTATTTTGGTCGACATGTCTATAAATTCGGTTAGTAATGCAAGATGTTAGTATCTTATAAAGCGTTGGAAGACATGTGATTGGTCTATACTGTGAAGGGTCCTGTGTGTTAGCTGTTTTGGGAAGCATATGAGTTAAACCATGAGTAAGAAAGGCTGGAATGTCTTCTGGATGTTGAAGAATATGTGTAAATTTTGATGTGATTATCTCGTGTAAGCTGTCAAATTTTTTGTACCAGAAATTTTGGATATTATCAATTCCTGGAGCTTTCCAACTGTTAGTTTCTCCTACTGCTTGGTTTACTTCAGCTGTTGTTATGTTGTTAAACAACATTGGAGCAATGTTTGACTTATCCTTCTCAGATTGAATCCATTCGGCACCCTCGTTGTGTTTTTGAGGATTGGACCATATTGAAGACCAATAGTCAGTAAGTTCATGCTTACTTGGGAGATTATCGTTGCTGTTTGTTCCTACGCTACTCAGTTGTCTATAGAACAACTTTTCATTGTTGTCAAATAAGTGATTTTGTTGCTTCTTTTTAGTACATTTAACGTATCGAGACAATCGTTTAGATTTGGCTTTTAGCTTTTGTCTAAGAAGGTCCATATATGAGCATAAGTGTTCCTTATGTCTTGGATGTTCTGTGTTAGTTTTAATTTTTTTAAAGATTTTCTTGACCCTATTAGTTAAGCGTCTGGAGGGTTTTGTGCTGGTTTTAAATTCTGTAAGTTGTCCCAACTCCTTCCTTATGTCATTAATGGACTTCTCGAGTCGCTGTTGCCACCAAGGTTTATGTTGCTTCTTCTTTTCGGAACAGTTTTTGTTCGTAAACCGGATTTGTTGGTTGTGACTTCGTAGCACTGCAACTGCACCACAGTAGATAAGGGTGTGGATTTCTTCCAGTGTTTGGCAGTCCTTAGCACGATCATTTAAAAGTAGATTAAAAAGTGCAAGAATTCTATTGGTGTTCTTATTTGATCTCAGTTTGGGCAATATTGGTCGCTGAATTGAGTTGGTACCATCAAATCCTTCTATTGCTTTATTATTATTATTATTATTATTATTATTATTATTATTATTATTATTATTATTATTATTATTATTTTTATTTTTATCACGACCACATTAAACTTAAGGTCGGAATTGTATCCTTTTAAGCCGGGATTTTGCCTAAATCCTAAAGCTTAAATGTATATTGAGGTTTTTTATTGTATACATAGTACTTTACGAATTATGTGGGCAGTACCCATGAGGGCAATTTTTTGGATTTGTGCACTATTGATCTCACCAGGAAGGTCGTCGACTTTATCTTGAAATCCTTTTTTTATTGTTCCCAGGGCTCCAACCACAACAGGTATAACTTTTGTCCGTGTACTCCACATGCGTGATATCTCTATTTGTAGATCTATATATTTATTTAACTTTTCTGTTTCCTTAGGGGCAATATTGTTATCCTCTGGAACCGATACGTCGATGAGAAGGCACTGATTCTCAATTTTATTGTAATATATTATGTCCGGTCTATTCGCTGTTATTTTTCTATCCGTTATAACCGATTTGTCATATAGAATAGTGACCTGTTCCGTTTCTGTCACCCTTTCAGGTATATGATCATACCAATGTTCAGGAGTCGGTAAATTATTGTATTTTAGCATTGACCAATGCAAGTAACTGGCTACTTTGTTGTGCCTTTGTGTATATTCTGTCGAGGCTAATATAGGGCATCCGGATATTATATGGCTGATATGTTCTTCATGTTGGTGACACATTCTGCATTTACTGTCCACATTTTCGCCTAAAATCCTTTTTTGGTGGTATCTAGTATTTAAAGCCTGATCTTGAGCGGCAATTATAAGGCTCTCTGTTTCTGCTTTTAGTCCAGCATATTTCATCCATTTCAGGGTCATCTCCGAGTCAATATGATTTTTGTCAAGACTTTTATAAAATTGACCGTGAAGCGGTTTGGACTTTAAGTTTGCAATCTTTTCATCAATCAATGCTTTCCTTATTTTCATCTTCGTGTTGTCAGTTGTTGATCCCTTTTGTTCTGTTTGCAGATATCCATTTATTAATTTCTTTCCAATTGTTGTAATTGAGTAATTGGCTTTTTTTTCTTCATATTTTGCTACAAGTTTAATAAGTTTATCTTTAGGTTCCTTTATGTATTCATATAATCCGACCATTGTGCTTTTATAAGAAGTTTCCAACTGTAACAGGCCGCGACCTCCAACTCTACGAGGTAAGTAGAGTCTATCCTTGTCTGCTTTGGGATGGTGAAATTTATATATTGTCAGTAATTTCCTAGTTTTTCTATCCATCTGCTGTATTTCTTGTTCTTTCCAATTAATTATCCCAAAGCTATACTGGACCACCGGCACTGCCAAGCTGGTGATAGCTTGTGCTTTATTTTTTGCATTTAATTCTGTGCTTAAAATTAGTCTAAGTCTCCTGTAATACTCTTTTCGAATTGTTTCTTTCATTTTTTCATGTTGTACTTCATTGCTCTGTTCTACTCCTAAATATTTGTATGCTTGGTCTTCGTTGAGATTTTCGATTTCTTTACCGTCGTTTAGTTTTGTGTTTTGACCATGTGCTATTTTTCCTTTATTTATTATGATTTTGGAGCATTTATCCAAACCAAATTCCATACTTATGTCGTCACTGAACATTTTAACGATATTTATTTCTTGGTCCAATTGTTTGCTGTTGGTCGCAAAAAGTTTGAGATCATCCATGTACAGAAGATGATTTATGTATACTCCCCTTTCAATTTCATAACCTAATTTGTTCCTGTTGAGCATATTTGAGAGCGGTATTAGGGCTACACAGAAAAGTAATGGAGATAAAGAGTCACCTTGAAATATTCCTCGTCTTATTTTTATTTTATCAGTTCGTATATGCCCTTCAGTATGATATAGCTGTAATTCAGTCGTCCAATTTTTCATAGTATTCTCTAAAAATGTTATTATTGTTGGGTTCACTTTATATGTTTTCAGAGAAGTTATAATCCAGCTATGTGGGACGCTGTCAAAAGCTTTCCTATAGTCGATCCAAGCCATTGCTAGATTTCTTTTCTGTTTTTTTGCATGGTCTATTATCATTTTATCTACGAGTAATTGATCTTTACAACCCTGAGAAAATCTGTTGCATCCTTTTTGCTCTGGTGGTATGATATTATTATTTGAAAGGTGTTCATACAGTCTATTAGTGATTAACCGGGTCAGGAACTTGTACATAGTAGGCAGGCATGTTATGGGCCGATAGTTTTTTGGGTTCTTTGCGTCTTTACCCTTAGAGATAAGGTAGGTAACTCCTGTTGTAAACCATTTCGGCAGCATATTCGGATTGGAGGTGACATCACTAAATACTCGGGCGAGATGGGAGTGTAGCTCGCTAAAGCTTCGTATCCAGTAGTTTTGCACTTTGTCTGGGCCCGGTGCTTTCCAATTATGTAGTGATTTGGTAACCGATCGGATCTCATCGATGGTGTATTCTTTCCAAACCGTTGGTGTTATTTTATTATATTTTTTGTTGCTCTAGTGCGATCCAGTGTGCTTCATTATTATGTATCTTTTCATCTTCAAGAATAGCTCTCCAGTAACACTCAATTTCATCTTGGATAGGTGGGTTAGTTTCTCGAGTTTCTTTCTTGTTTAGGTCTCGGTAAAATTTCTTACAATCGTTTTGAAACATTCTGTTTTGGTGGAACTGATTCGCACGTTTTGTGTATCTTCGTAATCTTTGTGCTTTTGCTGTTAATTTCATTTTGAGCGTATTGATTAGATCGGAGAGGTCAGTGTGTTCATATTTCGATTGAATTCGTTTGGCTTTTTGATGTACGGAATAGCTTGCTACTCCTTTATTAAGTTCACTGAGCACTGAGATTTCTCTACGTAGGGATTTTATTTGGTTATCAATTCTCATTTTCCATTTGGGATACTGTGTTGGTTTTGATTTCTTGGACGAATCGTTGTCGGTTTCTCCTATTATTATTATTATTATTATTATTATTATTATTATTATTATTATTATTATTATTATTATTATTATTATTATTATTATTATTATTATTATTATTATTATTATTATTATTATTATTATTATTATTATTATTATTATTATTATTATTATTATTATTATTATAATTTTCTGCAGTGGAAAAAATACAGTAACTACCCAAAAAATCTTACAAGAGGCGGTTAACAAATTGTGCCAGTGGTCCGTTGTGAGAGGACTTAAATTTTCAGCATCCAAATCAAAAGTAATACGTTTCAGCAGGAAAACATCGCAACCTCTAGAACCACAAATAACCCTGGAAGGTGTAACCTTAGAAGTCGTACAAAACCACAAGATCCTTGGCCTAGTATTTGACAGCAAGCTCACTTGGGATACGCACATTAAGACTCTCAAAGCAAACTGCCTTAAAAGTCTCAACATAATTAAAAAGTTGTCACACTAACAATGGGGTGCACAGGAAGAGGTTCTCCTAAAAGTCTATCGATCCTTAATTAGGCCCAAATTGGATTATGGCAGCATTGTGTACATGTATGCCAGCAAAAGCAACCTCAACCAACTAAATGCAGTTCAAAACACTGCACTTCGGTTATGCCTAGGCGCTTTCAGAACCAGTCCAGCTGCCAGCCTGTATATCGAAGCAAATGAACCTCCGCTATGGCTAAGAAGGCAAGAGCTACTCCTAAACTACAGCGCAAGAGTATGCAACAATAATAAAAATCCCGTTTCCCACTTAATGAACTAATGCCTTACAAATGTTCATCCAAATCCAGACACACTCTCACCTCCTCCCTCCATTCCTCAAATAGTTAAAGCTATACACAAACCCCTAAACCTCTCCAAAACCTTTTGTTTTCGCCCCTTAGCATCCCCTCCCTGGCTCATGATACCACCCAATATAAACACATCCCTCTCATCATACAATAAGCACGAAACCCCGAGCGTCCTGCTATAACAACTGTTCGCCGATATCATAATGTGACGTACTTTCGCGTCGCTACGTCTTCTTTGACACCTTAATGCAGGTTTCGGATTGCCTCGGGCGCCACCTTCGGTTTTAAGTGCCGAAGGACACTACTCGGGCAGCTTCAGTGAAGAAGAAATACTCCAGGGGTCTTTATGGTGTTGACCTACTTAGGTGGCGGCCAGAAGGGTAGGCTTTAATTACCCGGCTGGGTCGGATACCTGAAGTTTCACGGCTATAACAATCACACTTCAATACGAACAGTGGAATAAAAATACACAATATTTCCTAAGTTCTATTTATTATTAACAACAACAAATAAATATACAAAATTCGTTACAGGTCAGGGTTTAACGGGGATGGTGGAGGTGTGCAAAGAAAGTTACGCAAAAGCTACCATGCTTCGGGTGAATGATGAATGCGGGGCTATTCACGGCGGAGTGATATGCGAAAGCGGTTTTTACAAAAAGCGGGCAGTCTAATTACCAAGCGGATATTCTACATGCGGGGTACATACAAATTGCTACCAAACTCCTATGATAGTAGGTTAGGTTCTATTCTCTGAGACTACGGAAACCCGGATTGCAATATTATCTATACGGAAAGTATCTTAGGATCGGTTTCTATTATTCTCCGGAATTTGGGAAGTACTCGTGATACCCACCTAGTACTTCCTCCTCCTTATTAGCGGGCTGATAAAGGTATAACTACCGTCGGAGACCCTCGTGGTACCCACCTAGTGTCTCCAACGCATAAAAACTATTACGCAACTACCGGAGTACCTGTGATACCCACCCGGCACTCCGCCTTCCTTATCAGCGGGATAACAAGGGAAAACGGAAAACGACTAAACGCTCGGAGTACCTGTGATGCCCACTCGGCACTCCGCCTTCCTTACTAGCTGGCTGATAAGGGTATACTACCGTTGGAGACACTCGTGATACCCACCTAGTGTCTCCGACGCAAAATAATAAGATTAATAAACTGCCGGAGTACCTGTGATACCCACCCGGCACTCGGCCTTCCTTATCAGCGGGATAGCAAGGGCAAAAATACCTCACCTAAGATATCTTACTCGGAATACGGACTTACGTTTGTGTATATGAAGAATTCGGCCGGCAGAATAGAACCTGAAACTCTACAAATCTACAATAAAGCTTTTCTTACCAAAACGGAGCAGTAGTTATTCGTGGCGGCACTATCAACGGCTGGTAGCTAACTGACCTCTCTAATGATCTACGGATTTATGTATTCAATGGATCTCCCACTCCTATCTAACGACTTGCGCAGAATTCCAATATCGGACTTAGAATTCTTTCCGACTCCCCAATCTAAATAATTATTAAGTATTTCTTACCGGTTCTCCTTAATGCGGCTCAGGACTGCACGTGGTGGCACTATTTCGTGTCGGTGATCAACTCCTTGCTAACTGTTCTGAAATCCCTAGCTAGCTATCGGTTCTCCCACTTCTAACGAGAAACATGCGAAAAACTATGATTCTCGGACTTAGAAAAATTCCTAATATCTCGATTTGCTTACCGGTTTTCTCAGAGCGTACGTGTTTACCTCTTAGACGGCTGGCGATCGACTTCCCCAAAAATGTTTCTCTTTTCGATCCGTTTAACCCAACCGTATCCCCTCTACTTAACTAATTAGCAGTTGCGCGTCGTTTCAACAGAATCCGGTTTTATTTTAATAAATAATACAGTGCGGAGTCGTTGGAATATACGGAACTAAACACAATTTAAGTAACTTCGTTACAATAAGCAGAGGCCAATTCCAGAAAATCATTTATACAGATGCCTCAAAAGGGGTTCGTGGTGTAGGCTGCTCAACAATAACCCCAGGGCTTTCATCAACATCTCACCTCTTACCGAATCACTGCAGTGTTCATACAGGGGAACTTTATGCTATCCTACAAGCTGTGAAAACGCTCACTAAAGAAAACAGAAAAGTTGCTATCTGCACAGACTTCCTATCATCCTTAGAGTCCATAAAAGAAATGTATAGTCACCATCCATTAGTCCAGAAAATCCAAACCGCGATAAACACTTGCTCCGAACGGGAAATCCTGATCACTCTAATCTGGTGCCCATCTCATATTGGCATATCAGGAAATGAGGCAGCGGACAGCTTAGCTAAACAAGCAACATTTTTTAACCTACCCTACGTAGAATCGCAACTTTACAAAGACGTCAAAAGCGCACACAAAACCTCAACAAGAATGGCTTGGCAGGTCCACCCAACGCAACAAATTACGCGACATACACCCTACAATCAAACCCGCTGAGTTTCCCGCAATTTCAAGGAGAAAAAAGATTGTAATTCGACGACTTAGGATAGGACACTCTCTACTAACACATAGCCATTTGCTCTCTTCTGAAAACCCTCCTACGTATCCACACTGCATCCTTTCACCACTCACCCTACAGCATATCATCCTAGAATGTACAACACTAGACAACATACGACAGCGCCTGAAACTAAAAGACAACCTAAGGGACAATCTTTGCAGCCTTGAAGCAATGAACACCGTTATCGACTTCCTAAAGGAAACTAATATATACCCCAAAATTTAAAATTAAATAAAATGTAACCTGTGTCAATGGCCTATGAAGTCGAGACACATTAATTTCAAAATAAATAAACAAAACCAATTAATGGCGTAAAAAAATCAATAGGAATAGTAACTTAGTAAAATTTTTGAAATTGAAAAACATGTTAACATTTTTGTTATAGGCAACTTTGACTATGATTTTCTAGTGGGTTTAGACTGTATACAAAAATTTAATTTATCTCAAAATCAGAATCTGACTATCACCCAGAATAATCTCATAAACTCATAAACAACGATGATGATGAATACAAAAAAAATAAAGAAGATCAACCTAAAGACACAAAACGAATTCCTGGCGGTTCAGGTAGTGTCATAGGAAATAAACAAAATATAGATGACAAAAAAGAAATTATGGAATATGAAATTAATTTCAATGAAAACATAACAGTCGATAATTTTGAAATTTCCGTAAATAATTTAGATCAACAAAAAAAACAGAAATAGATAAATTGATATGCAAATACAGCTCAATTTTTGCTAAGGACAAATATGATATAGGTAGGTACTGTAAAAGGTTATGAAGCCCATATCGATCTGATAATAGATAAATACTGTAGTAAGAGGCCGTATAGGCTTACTATTGAAGATATGACAGAAATCAAAGATCAAGTATCAAAATTACTAGAAACAAAAATTTAATCGAGGAGTCCTATAGCCCTTTTGCTGCTCCAGTAATACTTGCATTTATAAAAGAAGAAGGCAGGAGACCAAGGCTTTACATAGATTTTCGCGAGTTAAATAAAATTGTAGTCCCGCAATCGCAACCATTTCCCCTAATAGAGGATTTAATGGTTAAAACAAGAAAATGTAAATATTTTTCAAGATTCGACGTAAATTCTGCTTTT
Organism: Ophraella communa; assembly: GCA_035357415.1. Lineage (NCBI taxonomy): Eukaryota > Metazoa > Arthropoda > Insecta > Coleoptera > Chrysomelidae > Ophraella > Ophraella communa. The sequence continues at coordinate 49,195,564 of CM068979.1, read as the reverse complement.
TGGTCCATACCACATAAAATTGAAGACACATAAAACTGCATTTGTTACCCAGGAGACACACTTCCAATGGATGTGCTTACCTTTCGGCTTAAAAACTTCGCCCGCTATTTTTCAAAGAATATTAAGCAGCATCATAAGAAATCATAAACTATCAGAATTCACTATCAATAACATAGATGATATTTTAATATTTTCTGAAACATTCGAGAAACACAAGGAACACTTATCTCTGTTATTAGAAGCAATCTTAAAAGAAGATTTTAAATTGAAATTCTCAAAATGTAGCTTTGCAACAGACTCTGTAAAATATCTAGGACACATAATAAGGAACAATACTGTTACCCCCTAAAAGATAATTTGATTGCTATAAAAGAATTTCCAATCCCAAAAACACAAAAAAAACTTAGACAATTTTTAGGAAAAATTAATTTCCATGGGAAATATGTGCCAGATATTTCAATTATATTAGATCCCTTACCTAATTTATTAAGAAAAGGAGAAAAATTCATTTGGTCCGATAAATGCTAAGAATCCTTTGATACTATAAAAAACTACTTTGCTCTAAACCAATTCTAGCCATATTTGACCCAGACTTACCAATACATATATATATATATATAAATGGTGGTAGTATTTTTGCGGGAATGAATTAAATAAAAAAAAATGGAGATATTTGGGTTAAGCCCGCTAATGCAGCCGTAGACACGTGTTTCTGTCTCCTTAGACTTCATCAGTACGGCATAGCTAAGGAGAATAATACCAAAAAAACACTGAATGATGGAAAACAAATATAAATCAACACAAACGGAGTCAACACAAGGGCCAATCAATCGGTAATTCCAGTTGAAGCCACAAATGTGCGGTTGGCCCTTGTGTTGACTCCGTTTGTGTTGATTTATATTTGTTTTCCATCATTCAGTGTTTTTTTGGTATTATTCTCCTTAGCTATGCCGTACTGATGAAGTCTAAGGAGACAGAAACACGTGTCTACGGCTGCATTAGCGGGCTTAACCCAAATATCTCCATTTTTTTTTTTTTTTTTTTTTATATATATATATATATATATATATATATATATATATATAAAATTAAGTTTTTTTGAGGTGAGCAGTCAATTATAAAAGGGCAATTAATGAAAACTCTTTATATTCGTGAAGCTTTCGAAAATGTTTATTTTCTTCTTCAGCACAAACTAAAATTATAATAAATTTGTAACATAATATTATAATAGTTTAATTAAAAACTTACTATCGTGAGGTTAAATAGTTTTTGGCTTCATAAATGCGCACATTATAAAAATTTCTACTAAAATACAAAAAATAAATTAAATTAAAGGAAAAGTTAATTTAGAATAAATGTTTTTTTAACAAAACTTCAAAATTTGATGTTTATGTCATGTTGAAATAAATTATCAGAATTTAAAAATATTAATCAAAAAGAAGAAGAAATGAAAAAAAATTAAATTTTGTAATTCATATGTTACATATCCTTTGATAATATATAACTGTAAATATTATTTAAATTATCAATATTCGATCTTTTATTGATACAGTTATTTTTATTAATGTATACCATTTCAAGAAATTCTCTTTTTTGTAAATTTTTTTCCCGAATTAAAACTTTAGCCTGATTGAAATTAAAAGAATGATTGTCACTGAGAACATGTTCAGCTAATGCACATGAGTTAACACCTCTTTTTATGTCACTTCTATGAGAAGTCAGTCTTCCAGACAAATTTCTAGAAGTGTGACCTATATACATTTTGTCACAGTTATTACACGGAATTGAATATACAATGTTTGAACTTTCAGATGTAGTTAAAGGTGTTTTAGTTTTAGTATATAAATTACCTACCGTTTTAACATTTTTTATAGCTATTTTGAAATTTTCAAATTCCTTAAAAATTTTTAAAAGTTTAGGAGTTAATATTGGTATAAAAGGAAGAGAAACGTAGGTAATGATATTTTTGTATCAGTATCACTTTGTACTTGAAAACTTAAATTTCTTTGGGTTGTTTCAATTTCATTTGAAAAAAATGGATTAGAAGTATTAAAAAGTAATTTATTAATTAAATTTTTTGGGTAGGAATTTTCAAGTAATATATTTTTTAATTTTGCCAAATCGTTATTTTTAAATTTAGTATGTGATAATTTGATGACTCTATTTTTAAGACCCAAGATAAAATTAACTTTCATGTGTTGTGGATGTTGAGAGTAATAATTAATAAATCTATTGCTATGTATATCTTTCCTATGCCAACTAGTAAATAGCATATTATTAGAGTCTCGGTGTATCATCATATCTAAAAAAGGAATACAATTATTATTTTCTTTTTCACAAGTAAATTGTAAATGAGGATCATAACTATTAAAAATATTTAGTGTTTCTTCAATCTTATTAAAAGGCAAAGCTAGGATCAAATCATCTACAAATCTTTTGATAAAAGGTACACAAAAATTCAATTTATTATAACAGAAGTGACATAAAAAGAGGTGTTAACTCATGTGCATTAGCTGAACATGTTCTCAGTGACAATCATTCTTTTAATTTCAATCAGGCTAAAGTTTTAATTCGGGAAAAAAATTTACAAAAAAGAGAATTTCTTGAAATGGTATACATTAATAAAAATAACTGTATCAATAAAAGATCGGATATTGATAATTTAAATAATATTTACAGTTATATATTATCAAAGGATATGTAACATATGAATTACAAAATTTAATTTTTTTTCATTTCTTCTTCTTTTTGATTAATATTTTTAAATTCTGATAATATATTTCAACATGACATAAACATCAAATTTTGAAGTTTTGTTAAAAAAACATTTATTCTAAATTAACTTTTCCTTTAATTTAATTTATTTTTTGTATTTTAGTAGAAATTTTTATAATGTGCGCATTTATGAAGCCAAAAACTATTTAACCTCACGATAGTAAGTTTTTAATTAAACTATTATAATATTATGTTACAAATTTATTATAATTTTAGTTTGTGCTGAAGAAGAAAATAAACATTTTCGAAAGCTTCACGAATATAAAGAGTTTTCATTAATTGCCCTTTTATAATTGACTGCTTACCTCAAAAAAACTTAATTTCATAATATATCAGTCAAGACTACCCTTCTTTATATATATATATATATATATATATATATATATATATAACTTAAATTATAGATTTCTGCAAATCACTTTTTAAAAACAATTTATTTAAAATTAAATATACAACTTACAACAAGTTACACTATATAATTATAATTCTAAAATCTGATTCTAACTTACTAGCAAAAAGAGTTGTTATGACTTAAATAATATAAAAATGCAAGATTAACATGATTATTAAGCAGGTTCCTATTTCTTCTGGAATTTGTAGCAAGGTAAGGGTTAACGGCACTATAACACCTTCCCCCTTAGAATGAAGCTTCCTGTGGAAGATGAATTTCCTCTTCTTTAGGGATGTCTTCACAGTTCCTAGTTTTCTTTTTAATGTGTAATTTTTTTATAATAGTAGAACTAATTATATAAATTACCAAAAGGTATAACATTATGGTCCATAAGCTGGGCATGAAGAATTTAGTATTTTCTTCAATAACAGATGTGATTTGGTTTTCGGGAATATCTTTTAAATTTAAATTTCTTAAGTTAATCGTCATTTTTGGATAATTTGCTTTTTCCAAAAGTAGGTGTGCTTGGTTAATAACAAGAGGTTTTCCATGGGTTTTTTCTTGAATTTCTAGTTCTTGTTGGTTGAATTTGATTTTACAATTTTCCGGGTTTAACAGGAAGATTCCGGTGAGTGTCTGAGTCTCTACTTGCTTCGGACAACGAAATGTTAATATTTCTTCCTTTGGAAATACTGTCAAAAATTGGTTTATTTCCGGTATTACTTGTATGTGACCTTCTAAAATTTTTACTTTAAAATATTTACATTTTTTGGAAGTTTTATTATTTAAAATTTCTTCTTCGCAATCTATGTTTACATTGGACTGTAAGTTTGTTGAGCATTGGAAGAATTTGCCTTTTGTACATATATCACTTAGAGGATGCAAAGCTTTAGATTGAGATTTTAAAATATATTTTGAGTTAGGTATAATTGTTAGAAATTCTGATTCCCATTTTGTAGGTATAGGTATCATTCGATAAAGTTCAAATTCTGTTTCAAAGTTAATAGGAATTGACAAAAAGTATTGTATTACATTCTTGTTTATTTTACAATTTACTGTAATAACTGATTCAAAATCTAGGATATTTTCATACTTTACTTCAAAAGGTAATTGTTCCTTATAATGAGATGAAATTTTTTCAAGTTCTTTAAATAATTCTCGCGACTTAATAATACTTGGGTGAAGTGTTTTTAATTTGCAGAATGTTAGTGAGTTTTCAATTTCTTGTATAACATCTAGTACAGAGTTATAAATAAACAATAGCTGAATAAGTAAATCCTTTAAATAAGTAACGTTTTCAAAATTTGCTTGAAAATCAGCAATGTTTTGAATTAAAGCTTTAGTGTAAGTAATTGTGTTTTTATAGTTATCGGCCTCTGATTTGAAAAATGTTTCGTTTTTATAGAAGGAACGTAAATGTTCATATTGCACTTCTAATTCGTTGTATTCTTCAATTAATGGGCTAATATCGAAAAAGTGAACAAATGTGTGTTGGTCTTTTTGTAATTTTGCCGGTCCCAAAAGTATTGGCAAAATTCCTAAATTTTCTGTTATATTTTTTATTATTATTCCTTGTGCGACGGCGAGGAATCTGAAATAAAAACATATGGTTTCTTTCGGGGTCGTTTAATATTAAATAAATGTATATCAGCTGCGGTATTTCCGTGTCTAGGATTAATTTTTGCTGTTTTAGTGGTTTTATTTATTGAGTTAATTGTTTCTAATTGATATTTCGGTTTAGTTTTGTTTTGCTTTTATTTATTGCGCATAAATACCTTAGTTGGGATTTTATTTGGCAATTCTTCTCTATTCCGATTAGATTTTTCAATATATTTTTCTTTATTTTTCTGAATTATTTTATTTATTTCTGAGTACATTAGTTTAATTTTTTCTTTATGTTTAGAAACGTAATCATTTACTAACTGTTGTTCTATGTTTATATCGAACGCGGTATTATTACAAATATTGCCTGTTATTATTTCAAAAGGTTTTAATTTCGTTACGGAATGTACGGTGTTGTTGTAAGCTAAAAGTGCATAATTTACTTTTTGTTCTATAGGGTCATCCTTGTATTCCTTTTGAAGATTAAGTAACCTATGTGTTCAATTATTGTTGAGTGGAATCTTTCGGCTATACCGTTTGATTCGGGATGCTGAGAACTGATAAAGTGAATATTTATTTTATGTAATTGCAATAATTCTTTAACTAACGAATTTTTTAATTCTGTACCATTATCTGAAATAATTTCTTCCGGAATACAATGATGTGTAAAATATTTAATCAAATTATTTACGGTTTCTATACCTTCGGCGGATTTCATTTTATACATTTGTCCATATTTAGAAAAGGAATCAACTAGAGTTAAACATTTAGTACCTTCCAAGGTTATAGAATCCATATGTATAATTTGAAATGGATAAACAGCTGTAGGAGTTACATTAAATGTTGGTTTTATGGGATTTCTGTCATACTTAGTTTGTAAACAAGGTTGACATTCGTTTATATATGTTTGTATCGATTTTCTTTGATTTGGCCAATAGTATAATTTTTTTATTCGCGTTTCTGTCTCATCCAACCCCCGATGATTAGTTTTACCCTCGTGGTAATTTTTAATAGTGTCTTTAATGTCAGCAATATCAACATCTAATAATTTTGTTGTACATTTAATCATATTAATAATTGAATTTTCAAAATGTTTTTGAATAATAACGCTAAATTTTTCATATACAGGGTCTTCAAAGTATACATAATATTTTACTTTCGGTACAATATATTCCTTGAGGAATTTAATAACATCATTTCAAAATTATTTTTAGAAAGTTGAATAAGCAATCTTTGTTTATTTTCGTATAATTTAATAATTGTCGGTTGTGCCGGTTCATAATTTACTTCAGATATAATTATTTGATTTTTGCCAAAATTTACAGGACAGTCAACAATCGGAATACCTGCCACTGGGTTTTCCAAATTTGTATGAGCTGTTTCATCTTCATCCACAACATTTTCCGAATATTTATCGTCTTCAGCTTCGACTATCAAAGATTCTGGATTTGTGCGATCAAAACTTTTGTTAAAGTCTTCCATGTAATCAAATAGGGCTGATGTTGATGGTTTCTCAAGTTCTGTTTCATTCAAATTTAACTGAATTCTTGAGAGAGCATCACAGTTTCTATTTAAAGTGCCCTTTTTATAAATTATTTCGTAGTCATATTCAGCGAGCTTTAGCCGCCACCTGACTAATTTAGAATTTGGCTCCTTTAAAGAAAAAAGCCACTGAAGTGGTCTATGATCACTATATATCTTAAATTTTCTACCAAAAAGATACGGCCGGAAATATTTTACCGCCCATACGATAGCTAACATTTCTTTTTCGATTGTTGAATAAGAGCATTCGGATTTGTTTAAGGTACGACTTGCATAAGCCACAGGTAAATCGGTGCCAATTTTTCCTTGACTTAATACAGCCCCAATCGCATGATTACTAGCATCCGTAGTAAGGATAAACGGTTGCGTGAAATCAGGATATTGGAGTATTGGTTCGTTGATTAACAATGTTTTACAAAATTTAAAGCATTCTGAATAATCCGAATCGTTAGGATTTATTACAGCGCCCTTTTTTAATCGTTTGGTTAATGGTAAAGTAATTTTTGAGAAATCTTTTATAAATTTTCTATAGTACCCCAAAAGACCAAGAAATCCCTTTAGTTGGGTAGTATTTTTTGGAATTGGGTATTGTTTAATAGCTTTATTTTTTTCAGGATTGGGTTTTACGCCTTCAGGGGTGATTACATGCCCCAGATACGTTACCACTTTCCGTAAAAACTCACATTTATCTAACTGCAATTTAAGGTTAGCGTCTCTTAGTCTATCGAAGACCTCTTTAAGACGAATAATGTGTTCCTGCAAACTAGTACTGAAAATTATAATATCATTTAGATATACCAAGCATGTTTCATTTTGGATACCCCGTAAAATGCTATCCATTACACGTTGGAATGTCGCAGGTGCTCCTTTTAAACCAAAACCCATCCGTAGGAACTCATAATGCCCATTTTCAGTATTAAATGCGGTTTTTGGTATGTCTTTTTCGGCAATTTGAATTTGGTGGAATCCTGAGGCCAAATCTAAAGTAGAAAAGTATTGGCTTCGGCCCAATTTATCGAGTAACGCCTCTATCAACGGTAAAGGGTAAGAATTGCCTATAGTTTTTTCATTAAGCTTCCTATAGTCAACTACTATACGCCATTTTTGTTGACCAGATGCGTCTGGTTTTTTACCGACGACCCATATACTATAACACCATGGAGAAGTAGACGGTCTTATTATATTTTGTTCCAGCATACTCTGGATTTGTTTTTGAACTTCCTTGCGATGTACTTCAGGATATCTATATGATCTTGAGTACACTGGTAGTTCATCAGTAGTGTTTATCTCGTGTTTTATTTTATGAGTAAACGTTAATTTGTTTCCCTCTACATGGAATATATCAGAATATTCCTTGATAAGTTTTAGTACGGAATTTTTTTCTTCCGAGTTCATATGTTCAGTACGAATTTTATTAATATCAAACTTAATTTTTGCAGCATTAAAATTATTAAAGTTTGGACACAGAGCTTGCTCGTATTCGTCGAACAATTCTGCGTTAAAAGAATTAGATGAATCATATTGGCATGCGGACTCAGTTTTATTTAATATTGTACAAATGGCCATATGGTTTTGTACTTTTGTTATACATTGAGGGATTTCTAATTCTGAAATCTTTGTATAAGGTATCAAAACTTCGCCATTTTTAATATTTTTAATATTTACTTGTATTATTTGTTCGGTCCTCGGAGGCACCACTATACAATTTGAGGTTCGAGGGACCTTATAATAATTTATTTTAATTTTTGCATTAGGAGTAACAAGTACATTTTTATTTAAATCTATAGAAATATTAAGTTTTTTTAGATTATCTATACCTAATAAACAGTCAAATTGGTCATGAAATTTAAATAAACAGAACCTTAAATCAATGGCCCTTTTAAGATTAAAAATCCTTGTTGAGGTTATTGTCGTGCCAAAATTTTCTTGTGAAGTACCATGTGCAGTTGATATTTTAAAAGGATCGACATAAATTTGGTCTTTTAAATACTTATTTGCAATTTTAGGTAATATAAAAGATCTAGTACTGCCGGTATCGATGAGAACCTTTAAATTATTTTCCGGAAATATTATATATGGTAATTCACTGTCATTATTAGTTAAATTTAACAACTCTATGGTTTTTCCTCGATGTTTTCCGAGGTGACTTTGTCTAAAAAAGTACTCTCGTCATTTTCATCGGGGTGTTCAACCAACGGTTGTTGATCTAAATTATGCAATTCTTCGGCAATGTATTTCCTATTATTATTATTAGAATAATTTTGTTTAAAGTAATTAGGGTTTGGCTGTTTGGCTGTTGATTCGTTCTGTATGTATTTCTAGTTGATATACTCATAGGAGTCGGTTTAGGAAAATTACGATTTGGATTTGTATTAAAAACATTTGGAGTTTTATTAAAATTTGAATTATTTTGACTTGTACTTGGTAATTGTTGATCATTATTTCTACGCTGTGTATTATGCGCGTAATTAGTAATTTGCAAGGGTTTGTTATAATTGGTTTTTGGTTCAGAAAAATTATTCCTAGACGCAAATCTACCCTTAGTAAAATTTAATAGTTCAATGTTTGTTTGGAAATCATTCGTTAACATATTTAAAGCAGTATTTAAATCTTGTGGATTTTTCGTACGCATAAGTGAACCTAAAGGTTCCTTTAACCCATGTAAGAAGACTCTAAGCGCTAAATTATTAAAATATTTTGATAAATTTACTATTTCTGTTGAGCTACCTTGAAATTTTAATCGTGAAATTTGAAGATTTAACAAGTGCTGTAATTTATTATAAAAAATGAATGGTGACTCATTTCCTTGTTTCATGTTAACAATTTCTATGTTTAAGGTGTAAATATCTCTCTTATCTGAATACGTGTTGAGTAAAGCACTTTTTAAATCTGACCATTTAGATATTATACAGGATGAAATATTCACTGCTGCATCGCCCTTAATTTTTGATAAAATTGTTGACATTAAATATTCATTTTGAAAATCGCTAGTATCTACCGTGTTATAAAATTTGCTCACTAATTTTTCGCATATGTCAATGAATCTGGGTAATAATTCGGTATTTTCGTTAAATTCGGGAACCATATCTAAATATTCTCTTTTTAATACTGGAAGAGCCATTATAATTTATTTTAATAGAAATTTGTCCAAAATTGTTGTGAGTAAGAATCAGAATTACTAGTTTAGAATTTTTCAGAATAATCTGATAATAAAATTATAAGCAAACCTCTGTATGATATAAATTGTACTTACAGCAAAATCAATAATCCGTCCATGTGTCGAGTGTCTCAAGATTTTCTCCAATTTCCCTTGGGATCTTGATTGCACAAAAAGTTCAATATATTTTAACTTCTTGTAAGGCTACTCAATTCACCAAACACTACTTCTCGCTAGGCTACTCAATTCACCTAACTTCACAACACACAGTATAAAGTTCTCTAGTCAATGAATCGTTAAAACGAACCGGTATTATTTCCGTTAATCCCGTTTGACTATCCTACTGACTGCGCCACTTAAATTATAAATTTCTGCAAATCACTTTTTAAAAACAATTTATTTAAAATTAAATATACAACTTACAACAAGTTACACTATATAATTATAATTCTAAAATCTGATTCTAACTAACTAGCAAAAAGAGTTGTTATGACTTAAATAATATAAAAATGCAAGATTAACATGATTATTAAGCAGGTTCCTATTTCTTCTGGAATTTGTAGCAAGGTAAGGGTTAATGGCACTATAACATATATATAGGAATGTATACGAGATTATAAAATTTGTTGTTTACAATGGTAAATATAAATATAATTAAAACTATTATTTTGAAAAAAATTTTTTTAGAAAAAGATGTCAGAATAATATTAGTAAAGTTGTTTATAAAACAATAGTTTATTAGTAATGGTCAAAGAAAAAAGTATGTTCATATATATATATATATATAAAAATTCTGGTTTAATATATATATATATGTAAAGAAAATCATTACACTAGCGTTGTCGCTTTTCTTTAATTATCATTTTATTCATTATTTTAAATTTGCCTTGATCAATATCACGTTTGACAGCGACTCCTTTAGAACTGTCACTGTCAGTTAAATGTAATTGTGAAGTTAATTATTGATAATGTTTTAAATATCATTTCATGTAAAAGAAATATCAAGACCTAGAGTAAAGGCTTTAAATGTTGTTTTTTTGTCTTTACAGAAAAACGCAGTTTCGTCTTTACTTCGCCCAGCAGAGTGTGATATTATTATAAAACAACATTTTCGGCAAATATTTCAAGAATCATGGAAAAGTTGAGATTTGATTTTGCTGTGAAAGCTTCGTCGGATGAAAAATCAAATATTATTTGCATAACCTCAATTGGTACACCTAATGGCCAAGTTTTCGGCATACCAGTAGAATATCAGCCTGCAAGTTTGCATGAAGAACTTACAAACACTTCAAAGCTAGAACAGACGAGGAACTTGGTGATTTGACCTACTATTTGTCGCAGTATAATTTTAAAATAAAATATAACCCGGGACAGTCAAATCAAGAAGCAGACTGTTTAAGCAGAAATCCAGTCCTAGAACCTTGTGACAATACTGATGATTTTTTAAAAGTTGTAAATTTAATTAACCTAAAAGATATAAAGAATGACCAACACACAAATCAAGATCTGCAAAATGAAAAGTCAAAATTTTTACTGAAAAATAATATTTACTACAAAAAAAATAAAAAACGAAATAAAATAATACTCTCAGAAGCATTTAGCAAGAAATTAATTAGAGAAGTCCACAATACTTACTGCCACATTGGAAGAACGCAGATGATAAACAAAATAACGCCATTCTACACGGCAAAGAATATCATCACAAATATTAAGCAAATTTGTGATGAATGTGATGTTTGTATTAAAAACAAATCTAGAAGAAAATCAAGATTTGGTTTGATGTCACATTTAGGACCAGCTACACGCCCATTTGAAATTATATCAATTGATACCATTGGAGGCTTTGGAGGATCACGGTCTACAAAAAAATACTTGCATCTACTGGTTGACCATTTTACTAGATATGCGTATATATTGACATCTAAAAATCAAGGTTCCAGTGATTTTATCAAGTTAATAAAAAATGTGACACAAAACTATAATATTGATATGGTATTAACAGACCAATACCCTGGTATTAATTCCAAGGAATTTAAAGACTTCCTGAAAGAGCGAAACATAACAATAGTATTTACAGCTGTGGATGCACCGTTTTCAAATGGACTCAATGAGAGACTGAATCAAACTTTAGTAAATAGGATAAGGTGTAAAATAAACGAAGGTGACAAGAAAACAGCTTGGACAACAGTTGCACAAAAATGTGTAACTAAATATAATGAAACAGAACATACAGTCACTAAATTTAGTCCAAAATACCTTTTAGAAGGCGAGAATGTGGATATCCTGCCACTTGAATTGAAATCAAGATGCACAAGTGAAGACCTGAAAAGAGATAGAAAACTAGCCATCGAAAATTCAATAAATTCCCACAACTATAATAAGAAAATATATGACCAACATAGAAAAGATTATAAATTCGAAGTAGGAGACAGAGTCTATGTAGAAAATGGAAATCGACTAAATAGAAAGAAAATGGATGAACTAAGGATAGGACCATATAAAATTTTAAGGAAAATTTCTAGTTCAATCTATGATGTGGCTGCTGGACATAAGAAGAAAGAATCCAATCTTTACCATGTTTCAAAGCTGACTCCAGTGTTGGTTGGCGCCTAATCGAACAATCGCTTGCGATTGTTCCCATCGAGGGTGGGAGATGTAAAGAAAATCATTACACTAGCGTTGTCGCTTTTCTTTAATTATCATTTTATTCATTATTTTAAATTTGCCTTGATCAATATCACGTTTGACAGCGACTCCTTTAGAACTGTCACTGTCAGTTAAATGTAATTGTGAAGTTAATTATTGATAATGTTTTAAATATCATTTCATGTAAAAGAAATATCAAGACCTAGAGTAAAGGCTTTAAATGTTGTTTTTTTGTCTTTACAGAAAAACGCAGTTTCGTCTTTACTTCGCCCAGCAGAGTGTGATATTATTATATATATATATATATATATATATATATATATATATATATATATATATGTGTGTGTGTATGGTTTAATCCCTGGATAGTATGAGTAAAACGATAACCAAAATTGTGTTGCTCTGTAAACAGAGGAGTTTATTATTTTAACAAGTCAATAACTACAGTTTCACAAAACATTACTTAGTATTAACTAACAACATACAAACTTACCTGTAAAGAGAAACAACATTTAAAGCTATTGCTTCACCAGTTCTTATTAAATTACAATACAAATTATTTTAAATTACAATAGAACATTGACAGTATTTTTATATTCTATAATTTTTAAACGTCAAAATTATAACGCGGCAAATTCAAACTAAATAAAGTGTCATTTCATTTCATTTACATCCCTCCCTCCTGGATCTCTATTACTGGAATAAGTTATGTTATGTGGAAGAGATTCGACTCTGATTTTTTGTGACCTGTGTTTACTTTATAAATAGATTTTGATATTTTGTCTACAACTTGATAAGGTCCTATTTTTAATTCATCTAGTTTTTTTCCGGTTTAACCTATTTCCGTTTTCAACATATACAGAATCTCCGATTTTAAGTTCGCAATATTTTCTGTTTTTATTAAATCTTTTTTTATTATAATTATGTGATTTAATACTATTTTCTAGGACAAATTTTCGGTCCCGTAATAAATGATTATGTGTTATGTTCTGTTTTAGTTCATATGGTAAAATATTAACATTTTTTCCCTCCAATAAATATTTTGGGGAGAACCCTGTTACACTATGTTCAGTTTCGTTGTATTTTTCTGTGCATTCATGAGCAATATTTGTCCAAGCAATTTTATTCTTTCTTTCATTAATCCTACAACGAATTTTATTAACTAACGTTTGGTTTAATCTCTTGTTTAATCCATTCAAAAAAGGCGCATTTACTGCAGTAAAAACTATAGGTATATCTTCATTGTCTAAAAATGTTTTAAAATCCTTTAAGTTTATGCCTGGATATTGATCTGAAAGAATCAAGTTAATTTTATAATCTTGTGTTGCTTTGTGAACAAGTTTTATAAAATCATTAGCATTCTGGGTCTTCGATGCTAAAATATAGGCGTAACGAGTGAAGTGATCTACGAGAAGATGTAAATATGTTTTGGTTGAACAAGAACCACCAAATCCTCCTATCGTATCTATAGACACTATTTCAAATGGATAGGTAGCAGGACTTAAGTGAGACATTAATCCAAATTTGTATTTTCCCCTAGATTTATTTTTTATACAGACCTCACAGCTTTCGCAAATATTTTTTATATTATCCGATAAATTTTTAGCTCGATAAAAAGGTTTAATCTTGTTTTCCATTTGTTGTCTTCCTATGTGACAGTAGTAATGATGTACATGTTTTATAATATTTTTACTTAATTCCTCAGTTTAACAATCTTTTCGTTTTTTCCGATCTTTTTATAATAAATATTATGTTTGTATATAAATTTATTTTTATTTAGTTTTATATCTTCATTTTTATTTTGATCGTTTAATATGTCTTCCAATTTAACAAAATTCATTACTTTTAAATTATTATCATCATTTTCATATAATTCTAATACAGGATTTCTGCTTAAAGTGTCTGCCTCTTAATACCTTAAGTCTCTCAATTCTTCGTCCGTTCTTGCTTTAATATTTTTTTTCTAACGGTTTGTGATCTGTAAAAACCTTGAATGCTTTTCCTATAAGCCAATGCTGAATCTGTTTTAAAATCGCACCTATACCTTGTATGCTAGCATGTGTATGTATGTATATATATGTAAAGGTATATATATATATATATATATATGTAAAGGTATATATATATATATATATATATATAAAGACCAGGAGTCTTTGCTGACCGTTAGGAAATAACTTGTAAGTTTCTTGGGTTTGCTGCAATAATGAAAGAGTACTCTTTTAAGTTATTTATCCCAAGCTTTCGGTTATGATTATAACCATCATCAGGGAGCTACAATTAGTTAACATATTATATAAAATGTAATAATTAAATTAATTTGAAACTTACAACTTATTAAGATTGTACCATCAAAGATGTTAAAATCATTTAAAAAAACAGCACAAAACATGTTAAAAAACCTTTTCTTCGTGAATTGTAGTTATTGAAATCTTTCAACAAGAAAACATTTCACCGCAAAACATACATTATATTAATTTTGTCACTATTATTATTAAATTCGTTACTACATTCCACGCACCGGTTGAATGTGTTAATGATGCCACGTGGTAAAACAGAATAGGTTAAAGGTTAAAGTTTAACTTCATATTAGTGCTCCGAGAGTGACATTGCGATCCCCAACACACCACAGAACACAAGGGCCATAAAGCGAATGAGTTGGTGTTTGGCTAATGAGACCAATTTTGGCAATAACTCATCGTAACAGGCCACCGGCACTGAAGCGGAAGAGAAGATTGAAATGTCAAGGTCAAAGCAGTTGAAAATATTGTAAGTACAACATTAAAATGAATGATTCAATATATATGTATCAAAATATACAGAAACTTATGAACAAAATGTAAGTTGAAGACTTAGAAATTGTTAATGTGTAACATGAATTATAATACTTAAAGAAAAGGTATTTCTGTAACAGAAAAGTATTACAAATTAATTATTAAATAAAATTGTTCTAGAGAGGACCCAACGCGATACTAAAAATCCCAACAGAGGAACAGACAGGGTAAGAAGATCCCCATTATAGGCTAATGAGACCAATGGCTAGGGGCTCCCTACATTATCAGTCCATCTGAAAAGAGCCAAGGTGCAGCAACCGAATACTCATCCATAACATTATGTATTATTATATATCACAATTAAACTAATTAAAATAAATTTTATTATATAATTTCACTGTACCTACTCCGTAAAATTAAAAAAAGAAGCGAATTTTAGAAAGGCAATGTCAACTAAGAGTTTGAAAATTGATTTGCAAACACACAACACCACAATTGTACTTAATGACAGGGTAGGGGACTCTAATTTTTATTAAAAAATTGGCTAATGAGGCCTTTGGCTAATGAGACCAAATAGAGACCCTGTGATCTGTCACCACGCAACAGGGGTGCAAGTGAATCTGCAATATGTATTTAAAAATCAAAAGAGATATCATGGTTACACTTTTCACCATCAACACAAAGTAAATATGAAAACATTTGATTTAAATGTCCAATATCGGATCTGTGGTTCATTGAATTTTTATTTTGGCATATGTAAGCCATCTCCAGAAAAAGTCTCTTAACAGTGTTACTTTCCCGGTCCAAAACTCTAACATTACTATAGTCTATTACATAATCGTTGTTAATCACAATTTCCCCTAATGCACTCCTCTCGGGATGCAGTCTACAGTCAGACCGATGGGTGGTTATACGGTCTTTTAGCTTTCTGGATGTTTGACCAATATAGATTTTATCACAACCACCACAAGGAATACTATAGACAACATCTGTCAAGGACAGCGTTGGTGTCCTATCTTTAATTTTAGAAAATATAGAATTGACTGTGAGAACCGTCTTGTATGCAATTTTTATATTGTTTAATGGTTTAAATATTATAATATAATACTAAGCTTATGTGTGATAACCCTTATATAGGGTAAAGGGACATATTTTAAATTTACAGCTGTGGTAACGTTTGTAGGCGTGGTAGCAACAGGTGAAGTATTGCTACTAATGTCATTATTTGTATTAGTTAGAACATTGGTTGTGTTAAACAACAATTTATTCAAAAGACTTCTGGGATATGAATTATCAAGGAAAAGTTTGTATAGGATCTTAAGGTTTTTGTTGTGGAAACTACTGTCACTTATTTTTAAGATACGATTTTTCATTTCTTTTACAAGATTTACCTTCATTGAGTATTTATGGTACGAACAATAGTTGAGTTATCTGCCAGAACTCACTGGTTCATTGGAAATGTTTTTTAAAAATTTTGATTGATTTGTTTAATATCAAAATTTTTAAATCATATTGTTTTTTGAGTTTATTATTTTTATAATAAACATGTCGAATTTATTACATTTTTTACAAAATTTTACCTAGAAGTCAGTCTTCCAGACAAATTTCTAGAGTTGTGACCTATATACATTTTGTCACAGTTACTACATGGAATGGAATATACAATGTTGGAACTTTCAGATGTAGTTAAAGGTGTTTTAGTTTTAGTATATAAATTACCTACCGTTTTAACATTGTTTATAGCTATTTTAAAATTGTCAAATTCTTTAAAAATTTTTAAAAGTTTAGGAGTTAATATTGGTATAAAAGGAAGAGAAACGTAGGTAATAAAATTTTGTGTGTCAGTATCAGTTTGTACTTGAAAACTTAAATTTCTTTGTGTTGTGACAATTTCATTTGAAAAAAATGGATTAGAGGTATTAAAAAGTAATTTATTTATTAATTTTTTTGGGTAGAAATTTTCAATTAATATGTTTTTTAATTTTACTAAATCGTTATTTTTAAATTTAATATGTGATAATTTAATAATTCTATTTTCAAGACCCAAGATAAAATTCACTTCCATATGTTGTGGATGTTGAGAGTAATAATTGATAAATCTATTGCTATGTATATCTTTCCTATGCCAACTAGTATATAGCATATTATTAGAGTCTCGATGTATCATCATATCTAAAAAAGGAATACAGTTATTATTTTCTTTTTCACAACTAAATTGTAAATGAGGATCATAACTATTAAAAATATTTAGTGTTTCTTCGATCTTATTAAAAGGCAAAGCTAGGATCAAATCATCTACAAATCTTTTATCAAAAGATTGAGTATGTCTAGTCATACATAAAAATGAGAGAGATGGATATAGTGTTGTTAGAAAATGGTAATTCAGGAAGATTCTAGGAAGTTTAAAACCTATAAAAAGACTTGAACAGAGGTCGTAAGGGTGGGAGTATATTATTGGAAGTCAAACATAGAAGATCAGTCAGTGTGAACAGTTAAATAGAACAAAGTGAACAAACAGTTTTTAAAGTAGTTATAATAAACTGCTAAATAGTGACGTTAAGAATATAAAGTAAAACAATCAAAAAATAAAATAAAGTGCCAAAAGAACTAAAAAAAAAGTGAAATTAAAACATTTTCGGTTGATAAAAAAAAGAACTTACTATTAATAATACAATTAAAGGAAGTGTAATCCAACAAACACTAAACTATATCAATTTGGAGGAACAAAGAACAATAATATTACACAAGAAACCAATCGTCTAACAACACGACATTTTACCAAAGTTGGAAATTTCACGTATCATTTCGTTCGCTTCCGTTTTTCATAGAGCGACTACAGACTTTTTCCACCAATCAGTAAGCAGGACTTTACATCAAGGTCAGATAAAATTGTAAACTTTTTTAAAAATTTTTGTAGTAGTTAAAGTTTTATGATTTAAAAACAAAGGAATTTACTTGATATTCAATAATTAGTGTATTTCGATAATCTTATTTGCCATTACATAAATAACATTGATTAATTTAACTTAATTCAAAATCAAGTAAGTTCTTTAATAGTTACTAAAAGGCCTTTCTTTTTTATTATTTTCCTACTTATTATTTTATCAGTCATTCAATAGATTACTGTTTTAATAGTAGATAGGCAACACGTCGAAATTGGCTCATTCAAGGTTACGAGTGATCAACGGACACAAGCCAGCCTCCAACGCGACGTATACAAGTAAGGTCAAAAAACATGAAGAAGTCTCCAGAGGTTTTACAAGAAGTCTGCAGAGGCTTTACAAGAAGTCGTCATCGTGTATACAAGATGTAGCGGAAAAGGTGTCGAATGGTAGGTGTAAGCAGAGACTTTAAAAGAAGAAGAAGTCTCCAGAGGTTCTACAAGAAGTCTCCAGAGGTTCTACAAGAAGTCTCCAGAGACTTTACAAGAAGTCGTCGTCGTGTATACAAGGTGTAATGGAATAGGTGTCGAATGGTAGGTGTAAGAAGAGGCTTTACAAGAAGACATCTCCAGAGGCTTTACAAGAAGTCAAAGTCATCATCGAGTATACTGGGTGTAACGGAAAAGATCATTCCCAGCATCCTTATGGGCCAGACACCACCAGCGTACAAAGCCCAAAAGGCATTAATGGGCGGCAACGAACATTTCAACGCGACGTATAAGGTCAAAAGGACATTAACGGGTGGCAACAAGCCAACGCAGTCAAAAGGACAGGTTGGTGAGCAAAGGTCAACAAACAGATCACGTGACACACCTTCTATGACGTCACTCACAAGTCAAAAAGGCATTACCAGCGAGAGAGCCGAAGTAGCGAAGCTACTGAATCCGCCCTTTGCGCATAATTTTCAATAGTGGATATATGAAAAAGACGCGTTTAGGTATACTGCGCACCTAGTCAATAAGGCACTAGCGAATTAAAAATTATCGAGACCCGATAAGAACACCCTGAATAACAAGGTCTCTTAATATCAATGGTACAGGTCAAAGGTCCTATTAGATACGGCATATACGGATTTTGTTAACAAAAATAATTTCTTTTTATCAAATGATGTGTATATTATTTTTAAAAAAACTTGGTGAATCGACAAAAAAACCACAACCGTCACGTGTATACAGAGTAAATTCGCAAGAGAAAGATATAAAAAACCTAAAATTATTAAAAATTTCCATATTTTTGTGTAATCAAGGTCATCTAAAAAAGTTTATCGTTAGGTAATATTTTACCCCGATGTTAAAGAATAAATAAACTTCTAAATAAAAATCGTTATTAATAGAATTGCATACACACGACTAGATAACAGCGAAGGTCTTACAGAAAATTAGATCATCCAAATATCGTCGCTAATGTGAAAAATGTTTTATTTGTTATCTGTTTGGGGGGTATAGTACAAATAGAGGTAAATTCTGATCGGACAGTTTTCATCGGATTTGGTCATCTTCTGTGATAGATATCTTGTATACAGGGTATGTCGAGATACTAAGAAATTTTAGAAATATCAGTTTGATCATTCATAAGTGTATATGGTACGGGTCAAAAATCCTAGGTACAATATATACAGGGTTTGTCGCAAATTAGACCGTAGATATAACCGTTTACGTATTAAGTCAGGCATCGTTATGTAAATTTCACCATCAAAATTATGAGTTATTTTTACATGATAACCACACATGGTTAATACTTATTCTACAGCTATCAGACGATTAACCACCAACATTAAATTTATATAGAAATATTGTAGACAACTAACGTACAGAGAGATATAAATACGAAAAAATTCTGATTAACTCTATAGGTGCGTTCTTTTTGACTGAGATCTCAGCTCACTTCAATTGAAGTGATCTGATATAAAGTGATGTAAGTAAGCACCAAAAAAAACGACAAACACGCGACCTACGATTTCTTGCTCCCCACCGCTTTATTTCCGACTCAATTCTAACTGATACCACCGCATAGCACATTCAGCTTCGGTAAAGGGGGAGGAAAAATCTCAGCTCACTTCGAAGTGAGTGAATCGAAAAGAACGCGCACATTACCGATGTGAGCTGAGATTAACTGAGATCTCAGTCAAAAAGAACGCACCTTGTATTTAATTTATATAAACGGACGTTTGATTGTAGTAATAAAACATGCAAAAAATAATAAAATATATTTACTAAAACATAAAAATATATATACAATCAGCATAAAATAGTGGGATGTTTATAAAAATTAAAAAAGTGATATAAAAAACAGTGTAAATATAGGATATTTATAAATATACAAAGGTAACATAAAGTACAGTAAAGAACATTATTTAAAAATGCTATAATGCCCCTATGGTAACGTTTCATCTGAACCGGAAATCAGATAGCGTTTATCGTCTTCGGGGCTAAGAGCCACTTTTTCTTGTTTGATGGAGAATACCTAATGGTTAGTTGAGCGTATTAAATTTTGTTGAACAGTTTTTCGTTGCCGCTATCTAAGCATTCAACATAATCCTCAAAGGTAATATTATTTTTAACAACCGACGACTTAACTCCCTTTGCTTTCTTTCCAACGCCAACGTTCACGATTTCTGCATCCATTTCATTCTCATCATACCCCTCATCAAGCATCTTATTGCGTTTCTTTGCTATATCCTCAACAGTTTTCAACACTCTAGTGGTATATAGTTTGGATCTTAACCCAACATAATCAGTCATCAGTACCCCATTATTTTCGTCTTTCATCATCCCGAGAACTTTTTTATTAACTCGAGGTATGTCAAAGATGTTATTTTCAGGATAATCAGACCTATCAAAGCGCGAGTGACAATCTTGTCTTATAACTACGTAAGGATCCTTATGTAGCTCATAAATTAGAGAGTCGGTGTCCGTATACAAGACTGATCAATGTGGAAAAGCAGCGATCATATAGCCATAATGAAAATCATATATAGTAGTCTTTGCCAAATCGAGGATAGTTTGTCCAACATATATGGGCTTATTAAGGAATATCTGCAACTTGTCGAATTCTACTGCTACAAGATTTTCATTAAATATAGTGCAGTTTTTGAATTCAGGCTTGGCAATGTATGCTTCTGCTCCATACCGACCATTCCACTCACTCAATAGATGAATGTCTACTCTTTTGCGTATATTTTCCATGGTTTTTCCTGTAACAATAAAATATTAATCGTTTAGAGGTTATTAAGAAGTACAACTTACCGAAAACGGCATTATTCATTAACTTAAACAAGTTCTTCTCAAAATCGTTAGTGGCTGCATTCCTCAATCGTGTGTTTAGCTCGATGTAGGGCTTTAACCAGGGAGATTGTTTAAATTTGAGTACTCGATGAATTTTAGTAATAACCAAACCATGGGTTAGCGCCTGTTTTAACGCACGGTAATGGATAACATACTTTGTCTTGTTGTTCAAGGTAGCCATCAACTTAGTTAATTCTCGCGCATTTTCAGGGTGTGTCATTGTCTTGGGATTAATATGCTCCGGACAGAAAGGAATATCTTTGTGTAGATCATTTAAATGTTGAGGATATTAAAGATCAACTTCAAGCATATAACCTTCAGAAGCATCATCTGGGACTGTGGTAACGTCAATACTGGTATCATCCACCCATTCGAATCCTCTATAAGGCAGAGGCTCACACATTGCCCATCCACACTGAAAACGTAAATAATAATAAAAAAAAACATTTACATAGTTTAAAAAATTACTCACCTGATTATTAACATAAAATACATAAAGTATGACTCGGGTTTTGTGAATCGTATGTTGGTATGTACTTATTATTAGCAGTAGCTCGACGTTTTGAACATACTTGACTTAGACCACCACGAATACCGTTTTGAGTTTTTATCGATCATACCGCGGTCAAGATTGTATGGAATGGTTTGCTGATGAAATGAATAGTTTAGCTGAAGATATGGCTACAGTCTTTTGGTGTCCTTATGACATTAATATGACATGGTTGCAGGAAGTTAAGTATAGAAGAGCTACACACTGCCACATTTGTGAACTGCCTTTTACCTCAGATGATAAGAAGGTGCGAGATCATAATCATCTGATTCCAACCAACAATTATAGAGGTGCTGCTCATGGAAAATGTAATTTTAACTATAAGGATAGTCACGTGGTTCCTGTGGTGTTTCATAACTTATCCGGTTACGATGCACATTTCATTATTACAGATATAGCTACAAAGATAGGTGGTAAAATAGATCTGCTACCTATGACTAAGGAAAAATATATCTCATTTACGAAGCACATCAATGAATATCCGATACAATTCCGTTTTATTGATTCATATCGATATATGGCTTCCTCCTTAGATAAGTTAGCATCGTACCTGACTGAATATCCTAACCTCAAGTCTCAGTTTACTAACTTGACCGAAGAACAATTTAAACTTATAACTAAAAAAGGAATCATGCCTTATGATTATATTAATTCCTTTGATCGATTTAACGACACGTCTATACTATTAAAAGACTCATTTT
This sequence comes from Ophraella communa, assembly GCA_035357415.1. Taxonomy (NCBI): domain Eukaryota; kingdom Metazoa; phylum Arthropoda; class Insecta; order Coleoptera; family Chrysomelidae; genus Ophraella; species Ophraella communa. Next base: position 49,173,200 of record CM068979.1, on the reverse strand, counting down.
ACAGCAAATTAGATAACAAACCATGCCCCAGAAGACTTTACCAACGTGCAAAACTTGTATGGGATACCTTTAACTGTTTGAATTTAGGTCAGTATGTGGATTTATATATGAAAACGGATATAATGCTTTTGGCTGATGTATTTGAACGATTTCGAGCAAGCTGTCTGAAAACTTACAACTTGGATCCAGCTCACTACTTCACGCTACCTGGATTTACGTGGGATGAGATGCTCAAATATACCAAGATTGAATTGATGCTACTAACCGACTTGGATATATTTCTTTTCGTTGAACGCGGTATTCGTGGTGGTCTAAGTCAAGTATGTTCAAAACGTCGAGCTACTGCTAATAATAAGTACATACCAACATACGATTCACAAAACCCGAGTCATACTTTATGTATTTTATGTTAATAATCAGGTGAGTAATTTTTTAAACTATGTAAATGTTTTTTTTTTATTATTATTTACGTTTTCAGTGTGGATGGGCAATGTGTGAGCCTCTGCCTTATAGAGGATTCGAATGGGTGGATGATACCAGTATTGACGTTACCACAGTCCCAGATGATGCTTCTGAAGGTTATATGCTTGAAGTTGATCTTTAATATCCTCAACATTTAAATGATCTACACAAAGATATTCCTTTCTGTCCGGAGCATATTAATCCCAAGACAATGACACACCCTGAAAATGCGCGAGAATTAACTAAGTTGATGGCTACCTTGAACAACAAGACAAAGTATGTTATCCATTACCGTGCGTTAAAACAGGCGCTAACCCATGGTTTGGTTATTACTAAAATTCATCGAGTACTCAAATTTAAACAATCTCCCTGGTTAAAGCCCTACATCGAGCTAAACACACGATTGAGGAATGCAGCCACTAACGATTTTGAGAAGAACTTGTTTAAGTTAATGAATAATGCCGTTTTCGGTAAGTTGTACTTCTTAATAACCTCTAAACGATTAATATTTTATTGTTACAGGAAAAACCATGGAAAATATACGCAAAAGAGTAGACATTCATCTATTGAGTGAGTGGAATGGTCGGTATGGAGCAGAAGCATACATTGCCAAGCCTGAATTCAAAAACTGCACTATATTTAATGAAAATCTTGTAGCAGTAGAATTCGACAAGTTGCAGATATTCCTTAATAAGCCCATATATGTTGGACAAACTATCCTCGATTTGGCAAAGACTACTATATATGATTTTCATTATGGCTATATGATCGCTGCTTTTCCACATTGATCAGTCTTGTATACGGACACCGACTCTCTAATTTATGAGCTACATAAGGATCCTTACGTAGTTATAAGACAAGATTGTCACTCGCGCTTTGATAGGTCTGATTATCCTGAAAATAACATCTTTGACATACCTCGAGTTAATAAAAAAGTTCTCGGGATGATGAAAGACGAAAATAATGGGGTACTGATGACTGATTATGTTGGGTTAAGATCCAAACTATATACCACTAGAGTGTTGAAAACTGTTGAGGATATAGCAAAGAAACGCAATAAGATGCTTGATGAGGGGTATGATGAGAATGAAATGGATGCAGAAATCGTGAACGTTGGCGTTGGAAAGAAAGCAAAGGGAGTTAAGTCGTCGGTTGTTAAAAATAATATTACCTTTGAGGATTATGTTGAATGCTTAGATAGCGGCAACGAAAAACTGTTCAACAAAATTTAATACGCTCAACTAACCATTAGGTATTCTCCATCAAACAAGAAAAAGTGGCTCTTAGCCCCGAAGACGATAAACGCTATCTGATTTCCGGTTCAGATGAAACGTTACCATAGGGGCATTATAGCATTTTTAAATAATGTTCTTTACTGTACTTTATGTTACCTTTGTATATTTATAAATATCCTATATTTACACTGTTTTTTATATCACTTTTTTAATTTTTATAAACATCCCACTATTTTATGCTGATTGTATATATATTTTTATGTTTTAGTAAATATATTTTATTATTTTTTGCATGTTTTATTACTACAATCAAACGTCCGTTTATATAAATTAAATACAAGGTGCGTTCTTTTTGACTGAGATCTCAGTTAATCTCAGCTCACATCGGTAATGTGCGCGTTCTTTTCGATTCACTCACTTCGAAGTGAGCTGAGATTTTTCCTCCCCCTTTACCGAAGCTGAATGTGCTATGCGGTGGTATCAGTTAGAATTGAGTCGGAAATAAAGCGGTGGGGAGCAAGAAATCGTAGGTCGCGTGTTTGTCGTTTTTTTTGGTGCTTACTTACATCACTTTATATCAGATCACTTCAATTGAAGTGAGCTGAGATCTCAGTCAAAAAGAACGCACCTATAGAGTTAATCAGAATTTTTTCGTATTTATATCTCTCTGTACGTTAGTTGTCTACAATATTTCTATATAAATTTAATGTTGGTGGTTAATCGTCTGATAGCTGTAGAATAAGTATTAACCATGTGTGGTTATCATGTAAAAATAACTCATAATTTTGATGGTGAAATTTACATAACGATGCCTGACTTAATACGTAAACGGTTATATCTACGGTCTAATTTGCGACAAACCCTGTATATATTGTACCTAGGATTTTTGACCCGTACCATATACACTTATGAATGATCAAACTGATATTTCTAAAATTTCTTAGTATCTCGACATACCCTGTATACAAGATATCTATCACAGAAGATGACCAAATCCGATGAAAACTGTCCGATCAGAATTTACCTCTATTTGTACTATACCCCCCAAACAGATAACAAATAAAACATTTTTCACATTAGCGACGATATTTGGATGATCTAATTTTCTGTAAGACCTTCGCTGTTATCTAGTCGTGTGTATGCAATTCTATTAATAACGATTTTTATTTAGAAGTTTATTTATTCTTTAACATCGGGGTAAAATATTACCTAACGATAAACTTTTTTAGATGACCTTGATTACACAAAAATATGGAAATTTTTAATAATTTTAGGTTTTTTATATCTTTCTCTTGCGAATTTACTCTGTATACACGTGACGGTTGTGGTTTTTTTGTCGATTCACCAAGTTTTTTTAAAAAATAATATACACATCATTTGATAAAAAGAAATTATTTTTGTTAACAAAATCCGTATATGCCGTATCTAATAGGACCTTTGACCTGTACCATTGATATTAAGAGACCTTGTTATTCAGGGTGTTCTTATCGGGTCTCGATAATTTTTAATTCGCTAGTGCCTTATTGACTAGGTGCGCAGTATACCTAAACGCGTCTTTTTCATATATCCACTATTGAAAATTATGCGCAAAGGGCGGATTCAGTAGCTTCGCTACTTCGGCTCTCTCGCTGGTAATACCTTTTTGACTTGTGAGTGACGTCATAGAAGGTGTGTCACGTGATCTGTTTGTTGACCTTTGCTCACCAACCTGTCCTTTTGACTGCGTTGGCTTGTTGCCACCCGTTAATGTCCTTTTGACCTTATACGTCGCGTTGAAATGTTCGTTGCCGCCCATTAATGCCTTTTGGGCTTTGTACGCTGGTGGTGTCTGGCCCATAAGGATGCTGGGAATGATCTTTTCCGTTACACCCAGTATACTCGATGATGACTTTGACTTCTTGTAAAGCCTCTGGAGATGTCTTCTTGTAAAGCCTCTTCTTACACCTACCATTCGACACCTATTCCATTACACCTTGTATACACGACGACGACTTCTTGTAAAGTCTCTGGAGACTTCTTGTAGAACCTCTGGAGACTTCTTGTAGAACCTCTGGAGACTTCTTCTTCTTTTAAAGTCTCTGCTTACACCTACCATTCGACACCTTTTCCGCTACATCTTGTATACACGATGACGACTTCTTGTAAAGCCTCTGCAGACTTCTTGTAAAACCTCTGGAGACTTCTTCATGTTTTTTGACCTTACTTGTATACGTCGCGTTGGAGGCTGGCTTGTGTCCGTTGGATCACTCGTAACCTTGAATGAGCCAATTTCGACGTGTTGCCTATCTACTATTAAAACAGTAATCTATTGAATGACTGATAAAATAATAAGTAGGAAAATAATAAAAAGAAAGGCCTTTTAGTAACTATTAAAGAACTTACTTGATTTTGAATTAAGTTAAATTAATCAATGTTATTTATGTAATGGCAAATAAGATTATCGAAATACACTAATTATTGAATATCAAGTAAATTCCTTTGTTTTTAAATCATAAAACTTTAACTACTACAAAAATTTTTAAAAAAGTTTACAATTTTATCTGACCTTGATGTAAAGTCCTGCTTACTGATTGGTGGAAAAAGTCTGTAGTCGCTCTATGAAAAACGGAAGCGAACGAAATGATACGTGAAATTTCCAACTTTGGTAAAATGTCGTGTTGTTAGACGATTGGTTTCTTGTGTAATATTATTGTTCTTTGTTCCTCCAAATTGATATAGTTTAGTGTTTGTTGGATTACAGTTCCTTTAATTGTATTATTAATAGTAAGTTCTTTTTTTTATCAACCGAAAATGTTTTAATTTCACTTTTTTTTTAGTTCTTTTGGCACTTTATTTTATTTTTTGATTGTTTTACTTTATATTCTTAACGTCACTATTTAGCAGTTTATTATAACTACTTTAAAAACTGTTTGTTCACTTTGTTCTATTTAACTGTTCACACTGACTGATCTTCTATGTTTGACTTCCAATAATATACTCCCACCCTTACGACCTCTGTTCAAGTCTTTTTATAGGTTTTAAACTTCCTAGAATCTTCCTGAATTACCATTTTCTAACAACACTATATCCATCTCTCTCATTTTTATGTATGACTAGACATACTCAATCTTTTGATAAAAGATTTGTAGATGATTTGATCCTAGCTTTGCCTTTTAATAAGATCGAAGAAACACTAAATATTTTTAATAGTTATGATCCTCATTTACAATTTAGTTGTGAAAAAGAAAATAATAACTGTATTCCTTTTTTAGATATGATGATACATCGAGACTCTAATAATATGCTATATACTAGTTGGCATAGGAAAGATATACATAGCAATAGATTTATCAATTATTACTCTCAACATCCACAACATATGGAAGTGAATTTTATCTTGGGTCTTGAAAATAGAATTATTAAATTATCACATATTAAATTTAAAAATAACGATTTAGTAAAATTAAAAAACATATTAATTGAAAATTTCTACCCAAAAAATTAATAAATAAATTACTTTTTAATACCTCTAATCCATTTTTTTCAAATGAAATTGTCACAACACAAAGAAATTTAAGTTTTCAAGTACAAACTGATACTGACACACAAAATTTTATTACCTACGTTTCTCTTCCTTTTATACCAATATTAACTCCTAAACTTTTAAAAATTTTTAAAGAATTTGACAATTTTAAAATAGCTATAAACAATGTTAAAACGGTAGGTAATTTATATACTAAAACTAAAACACCTTTAACTACATCTGAAAGTTCCAACATTGTATATTCCATTCCATGTAGTAACTGTGACAAAATGTATATAGGTCACAACTCTAGAAATTTGTCTGGAAGACTGACTTCTAGGTAAAATTTTGTAAAAAATGTAATAAATTCGACATGTTTATTATAAAAATAATAAACTCAAAAAACAATATGATTTAAAAATTTTGATATTAAACAAATCAATCAAAATTTTTAAAAAACATTTCCAATGAACCAGTGAGTTCTGGCAGATAACTCAACTATTGTTCGTACCATAAATACTCAATGAAGGTAAATCTTGTAAAAGAAATGAAAAATCGTATCTTAAAAATAAGTGACAGTAGTTTCCACAACAAAAACCTTAAGATCCTATACAAACTTTTCCTTGATAATTCATATCCCAGAAGTCTTTTGAATAAATTGTTGTTTAACACAACCAATGTTCTAACTAATACAAATAATGACATTAGTAGCAATACTTCACCTGTTGCTACCACGCCTACAAACGTTACCACAGCTGTAAATTTAAAATATGTCCCTTTACCCTATATAAGGGTTATCACACATAAGCTTAGTATTATATTATAATATTTAAACCATTAAACAATATAAAAATTGCATACAAGACGGTTCTCACAGTCAATTCTATATTTTCTAAAATTAAAGATAGGACACCAACGCTGTCCTTGACAGATGTTGTCTATAGTATTCCTTGTGGTGGTTGTGATAAAATCTATATTGGTCAAACATCCAGAAAGCTAAAAGACCGTATAACCACCCATCGGTCTGACTGTAGACTGCATCCCGAGAGGAGTACATTAGGGGAAATTGTGATTAACAACGATTATGTAATAGACTATAGTAATGTTAGAGTTTTGGACCGGGAAAGTAACACTGTTAAGAGACTTTTTCTGGAGATGGCTTACATATGCCAAAATAAAAATTCAATGAACCACAGATCCGATATTGGACATTTAAATCAAATGTTTTCATATTTACTTTGTGTTGATGGTGAAAAGTGTAACCATGATATCTCTTTTGATTTTTAAATACATATTGCAGATTCACTTGCACCCCTGTTGCGTGGTGACAGATCACAGGGTCTCTATTTGGTCTCATTAGCCAAAGGCCTCATTAGCCAATTTTTTAATAAAAATTAGAGTCCCCTACCCTGTCATTAAGTACAATTGTGGTGTTGTGTGTTTGCAAATCAATTTTCAAACTCTTAGTTGACATTGCCTTTCTAAAATTCGCTTCTTTTTTAATTTTACGGAGTAGGTACAGTGAAATTATATAATAAAATTTATTTTAATTAGTTTAATTGTGATATATAATAATACATAATGTTATGGATGAGTATTCGGTTGCTGCACCTTGGCTCTTTTCAGATGGACTGATAATGTAGGGAGCCCCTAGCCATTGGTCTCATTAGCCTATAATGGGGATCTTCTTACCCTGTCTGTTCCTCTGTTGGGATTTTTAGTATCGCGTTGGGTCCTCTCTAGAACAATTTTATTTAATAATTAATTTGTAATACTTTTCTGTTACAGAAATACCTTTTCTTTAAGTATTATAATTCATGTTACACATTAACAATTTCTAAGTCTTCAACTTACATTTTGTTCATAAGTTTCTGTATATTTTGATACATATATATTGAATCATTCATTTTAATGTTGTACTTACAATATTTTCAACTGCTTTGACCTTGACATTTCAATCTTCTCTTCCGCTTCAGTGCCGGTGGCCTGTTACGATGAGTTATTGCCAAAATTGGTCTCATTAGCCAAACACCAACTCATTCGCTTTATGGCCCTTGTGTTCTGTGGTGTGTTGGGGATCGCAATGTCACTCTCGGAGCACTAATATGAAGTTAAACTTTAACCTTTAACCTATTCTGTTTTACCACGTGGCATCATTAACACATTCAACCGGTGCGTGGAATGTAGTAACGAATTTAATAATAATAGTGACAAAATTAATATAATGTATGTTTTGCGGTGAAATGTTTTCTTGTTGAAAGATTTCAATAACTACAATTCACGAAGAAAAGGTTTTTTAACATGTTTTGTGCTGTTTTTTTAAATGATTTTAACATCTTTGATGGTACAATCTTAATAAGTTGTAAGTTTCAAATTAATTTAATTATTACATTTTATATAATATGTTAACTAATTGTAGCTCCCTGATGATGGTTATAATCATAACCGAAAGCTTGGGATAAATAACTTAAAAGAGTACTCTTTCATTATTGCAGCAAACCCAAGAAACTTACAAGTTATTTCCTAACGGTCAGCAAAGACTCCTGGTCTTTATATATATATATATATATATATATATATATATATATATACCTTTACATATATATATATATATATACCTTTACATATATATACATACATACACATGCTAGCATACAAGGTATAGGTGCGATTTTAAAACAGATTCAGCATTGGCTTATAGGAAAAGCATTCAAGGTTTTTACAGATCACAAACCGTTAGAAAAAAAATATTAAAGCAAGAACGGACGAAGAATTGAGAGACTTAAGGTATTAAGAGGCAGACACTTTAAGCAGAAATCCTGTATTAGAATTATATGAAAATGATGATAATAATTTAAAAGTAATGAATTTTGTTAAATTGGAAGACATATTAAACGATCAAAATAAAAATGAAGATATAAAACTAAATAAAAATAAATTTATATACAAACATAATATTTATTATAAAAAGATCGGAAAAAACGAAAAGATTGTTAAACTGAGGAATTAAGTAAAAATATTATAAAACATGTACATCATTACTACTGTCACATAGGAAGACAACAAATGGAAAACAAGATTAAACCTTTTTATCGAGCTAAAAATTTATCGGATAATATAAAAAATATTTGCGAAAGCTGTGAGGTCTGTATAAAAAATAAATCTAGGGGAAAATACAAATTTGGATTAATGTCTCACTTAAGTCCTGCTACCTATCCATTTGAAATAGTGTCTATAGATACGATAGGAGGATTTGGTGGTTCTTGTTCAACCAAAACATATTTACATCTTCTCGTAGATCACTTCACTCGTTACGCCTATATTTTAGCATCGAAGACCCAGAATGCTAATGATTTTATAAAACTTGTTCACAAAGCAACACAAGATTATAAAATTAACTTGATTCTTTCAGATCAATATCCAGGCATAAACTTAAAGGATTTTAAAACATTTTTAGACAATGAAGATATACCTATAGTTTTTACTGCAGTAAATGCGCCTTTTTTGAATGGATTAAACAAGAGATTAAACCAAACGTTAGTTAATAAAATTCGTTGTAGGATTAATGAAAGAAAGAATAAAATTGCTTGGACAAATATTGCTCATGAATGCACAGAAAAATACAACGAAACTGAACATAGTGTAACAGGGTTCTCCCCAAAATATTTATTGGAGGGAAAAAATGTTAATATTTTACCATATGAACTAAAACAGAACATAACACATAATCATTTATTACGGGACCGAAAATTTGTCCTAGAAAATAGTATTAAATCACATAATTATAATAAAAAAAGATTTAATAAAAACAGAAAATATTGCGAACTTAAAATCGGAGATTCTGTATATGTTGAAAACGGAAATAGGTTAAACCGGAAAAAAACTAGATGAATTAAAAATAGGACCTTATCAAGTTGTAGACAAAATATCAAAATCTATTTATAAAGTAAACACAGGTCACAAAAAATCAGAGTCGAATCTCTTCCACATAACATAACTTATTCCAGTAATAGAGATCCAGGAGGGAGGGATGTAAATGAAATGAAATGACACTTTATTTAGTTTGAATTTGCCGCGTTATAATTTTGACGTTTAAAAATTATAGAATATAAAAATACTGTCAATGTTCTATTGTAATTTAAAATAATTTGTATTGTAATTTAATAAGAACTGGTGAAGCAATAGCTTTAAATGTTGTTTCTCTTTACAGGTAAGTTTGTATGTTGTTAGTTAATACTAAGTAATGTTTTGTGAAACTGTAGTTATTGACTTGTTAAAATAATAAACTCCTCTGTTTACAGAGCAACACAATTTTGGTTATCGTTTTACTCATACTATCCAGGGATTAAACCATACACACACATATATATATATATAATAATATCACACTCTGCTGGGCGAAGTAAAGACGAAACTGCGTTTTTCTGTAAAGACAAAAAAACAACATTTAAAGCCTTTACTCTAGGTCTTGATATTTCTTTTACATGAAATGATATTTAAAACATTATCAATAATTAACTTCACAATTACATTTAACTGACAGTGACAGTTCTAAAGGAGTCGCTGTCAAACGTGATATTGATCAAGGCAAATTTAAAATAATGAATAAAATGATAATTAAAGAAAAGCGACAACGCTTGGACAACAGTTGCACAAAAATGTGTAACTAAATATAATGAAACAGAACATACAGTCACTAAATTTAGTCCAAAATACCTTTTAGAAGGCGAGAATGTGGATATCCTGCCACTTGAATTGAAATCAAGATGCACAAGTGAAGACCTGAAAAGAGATAGAAAACTAGCCATCGAAAATTCAATAAATTCCCACAACTATAATAAGAAAATATATGACCAACATAGAAAAGATTATAAATTCGAAGTAGGAGACAGAGTCTATGTAGAAAATGGAAATCGACTAAATAGAAAGAAAATGGATGAACTAAGGATAGGACCATATAAAATTTTAAGGAAAATTTCTAGTTCAATCTATGATGTGGATGCTGGACATAAGAAAAAAGAATCCAATCTTTACCATGTTTCAAAGCTGACTCCAGTTTTGGTTGGCGCCTAATCGAACAATCGCTTGCGATTGTTCTATCGAGGGTGGGAGATGTAAAGAAAACCCAACCCAACCTAACCTAACCTAACCTAACCTAACCTAACCTAACCTAACCTAACCTAACCTAACCTAACCTAACCTAACCTAACCTAACCTAACCTAACCTAACCTAACCTAACCTAACCTAACCTAACCTAACCTAACCTAACCTAACCTAACCTAACCTAACCAACCTAACCTAACCTAACCTAACCTAACCTAACCTAACCCAACCTAACCTAACCTAACCTAACCTAACCTAACCTAACCTAACCTAACCTAACCTAACCTAACCTAACCTAACCCAACCTAACCTAACCCAACCTAACCTAAACTAACCTAACCTAACCTAACCTAACCTAACCTAACCGAACCCAACCTAACCTAACCTAACCTAACCTAACCTAACCTAACCTAACCTAACCTAACCTAACCTAACCTAACCTAACCTAACCTAACCTAACCTAACCTAACCTAACCTAACCTAACCTAACCTAACCTAACCTAACCTAACCTAACCTAACCTAACCTAACCTAACCTAACCTAACCTAACCTAACCTAACCTAACCTAACCTAACCTAACCTAACCTAACCTAACCTAACCTAACCTAACCTAACCTAACCTAACCTAACCTAACCTAACCTAACCTAACCTAACCTAACCTAACCTAACCTAACCTAACCTAACCTAACCTAACCTAACCTAACCTAACCTAACCCAACCCAACCCAACCCAACCCAACCCAACCCAACCCAAACCAACCCAAGTTGTCCCAACCAGTCAGTCACCATGCTTCCCCTGTTATCTTTCCTTGGTGACCCCCACACCGGGGACTTAACATTCGCGTCTTCAGTGATAATCGACCAGTGAGTCTCCTGTTCCTAGCCTTCTCAAACACCTGATCTAAGGTTTCTTTTGCCGTCTGTATTCGTACATTCGGTGACACATACAAACCGTATATCCACCATCCCTCTGCCTCAATGCCACACCATCCTCTTCCCCTCTCCATCTTAGTTACCCTCACCTTTTTGTTCAGAATCCTTATCGCCACATCCCCACACTCGTCCAACAACCACCCATCCGCCGTACATATCCTCTTATTAGGTTCCGTATCCACCACCACATCTGCCTTGCCGCGCATCACCGCCTCCATCAACAGGTCATGTGCCGCCTTGGTCCTTCCGACATTCAACACAACAATCCTTAGTTCTTTATATCACCGTGTCTAACCTCCCTCCAACAGCCCTTCCCTCTACCAAAGACAACACTATATAAATAACAACAAAAGTGATGAATACCAACACTTATATAAATGAGACAAACAAAATAACTAAAATAATAAATATATTGTAATGTTTTAAAAAATAATAGTAAATATAACTTACCAAATAAATAACTTGAATTGAAGTAAACCATTAAACATGGATGTTATTTACAAATCTTTTCATTAAATGATTAATACACCAAAAATTTCTTTATTAGAGCCAATCCAATAAACCGTAATACACACAAGAACACAAAAACCATCTTGATAAGATGAGTTCATAATGCCAGTAGTCGATCCAAGAATCAAAGTCCAAAACACTAATTTGTTTAAGCTAAAAATAAAAAAAAAAAAAATTAAAGAAGCATTTGAATATGTTAGTAATAAATCATAGGAGTACAATATTAGTAAGAAACCAACTATATTAGTTAGATTAAGTTAGTTAGATCGAAAGCTAAATAAGTAATAATTAAGGTTAATAATAATAATGATTTTAATAATATTTTTTTTATAAGTAGCCATAAAATGAGAACAAGTAAGGTATAGGTTATTTAAAATTATTATATAAAGTAGAGAATATTTAACTGTATACAGTCAGTAATATAAGATACAAAAATTTAAATCTTAACAAACTAATTTAAATATTTGAGCAAATTAAATGAATCAGAGACAATGATTATAATTTGATAAATAAATTTTATTTACCCTAAACAATATTTTCAAATTCATTTAAGTATCAAATGATGAGTCTTGTAGTATGATGTATCGGATGTCAATACAAGTCTAGTAGTCCCTATGTCCTGAACATCTCAGACTTGATAAAAATACACTATTTAAGACAGAATCTAAAAAGAGAGATATTGAAATATATTACATGATAGAATAAAGCTGTGAGAAAGTGATGTTTGTGTTTACAAGCTAAGACTATTTAATCAAGCTTGATCAAAGACTTTATGAATGATAAATTCAATGAAAAAACACTATAAATAGTGAAGTGGTGATTAAAAACGTTGACTATAAACTTTAAAAAGGTGCTTGTATGAGAAAGACCTAAACTTAGTATTAGATGTTTAATTGATGTTTCTATTTGTTGTAATTGTATGTTTTTGTAAAGTAATTAATTTTAAGTTGTTTTTTGATGTTTTTGGATGTTATTAATTCGTTTACTTGATAAATTTTGTATGTAAATCGCTATGACATAGTAAATTTTTAAAAACAAATAAAAGCTAATATAAGCGGTGTCATTGAAAATAAAAGTTATCTGATCATATTTTAATATGTAAAATTTCAATTTTTGTTAAAATTATTGGCCAAAAAGAGATATTAGCTCACAATTGTTAAATTTTATATTAATAATTGTCAAAATGGCTGACATTGTTTACTCCACAAAGCCAGCTGTTTTAATAAAGAAAAATTGATTTTAAAATTCTTAAAATATTAATTTATAATGAAATAAATTATACAGATTTAATTTGTAATAATTTTAAGGTCAGAAAATGTCTAATTAAAAAGTCAATTTTTCAAAATTTTGATGTAAGAGAGGTTATATAAAAACAAAACACGCTCGAAAAGGCAGCCATTATGAAATTTTGACCGAGGGTATATAAACCCTTGGAAAAGAAAATTCGGGAGCATTCTAAATTTATCAAAAGGCCAATACACGTCAGTATTTTTGAAAATTATCATAAAAACAATGGCGGATGACTATTAAAAATTAAAAATGGCTGACAATTAACATGATCAATTATATGATATATTATAAAACAAAGTTTATTGGAAAATTGTAAATAGAAATTGTGTACCAGCTAATAAAATAAAATCCTAAGAAAAAAAAAAAAAAATTTAAATATTTTTGACTAACCTGTAACTATAATTAAAAAAATTCCGGAAGAAACCAAGGAGAAATAATATCCGGTGGTCATAATCCTGTTTAATATCCGTCCAAGGAAGCATTTGTATGTGTTGTAGATTACCATTGGAAGAAGGCTGAATCTGGGAAGCCGCTACGGAAAATTTCCATTTTTCACCGTCAACTAGCAAGTGCTTTAGGGTATGTTTTTTAACTATATTCACTAATATCATTTTCATAAATATTATAAACATTGTGAGTAATATATTTCGATATCATTAAACAAATTTTCTATAATCTTGATCTGAGAACACTGTATCACTAAGAATTTTATAACGATTAATAGACACACGACACGCGTCCCAACAACTTTCACCCCAGAAATAACTGTTAAGCATCACGTGTTTCTATGTGCGGGGGTTGATGCGCACAAAATCTGCCATAGCCGTATCATTGAAGAGATCAAGGGTATATTATTCTTTTAGGGAAAACAAAGTTAATAAATAAAATGTTGTTAAATCTTGCGTTTGAACCGACTACTGAGTTTATGAGTCTATAATGCTAAATAATTGATTTTGATATATAAAATTTAATAATAAATGATAAACAAAATTATATATTTTAAATTTGATAACATAATTTTTTTTTACAAACAGAAGGATCAATAAAATAAAGAAATTTTAAGGTGTTTTAGATTAAAAAAGGATTAAATTAAAATTGAAACAAATTTAAACATAAATTATAGCCCCACAAAACTTTAAAAATAAAAATTTCAAATTATAAAACAACAAAATTAATAATTACATCAATAATAACAATATTTATGCAATCTGTACATACATAATAATTGTAAATTATTACAATATATACATCTTAAAACCCCACGTATAATGGACCTTCTCTTGCTCTTAAAACACCCCCTCCTTACACTATATTCATGTAATCCTAGCTCCGTTGGAGCATTCCCCCCTTATCCTCCGCCCTTGCCCTCACTAGAGCCTTCCTAAATACCGCACACCTAACCGTGCCCGCACTATGGCCCTCCTCTTTACAGACTGGGCAGAATTCTCCCCCATCGCACTGTTTAGTGTCGTGCCCCCTCTTGCCGCCTCTGAAACATAACCCCGACCTATCCTCCCCTTCACAAGTCTCGGCTAAGTGCCCGTAACCCCAGCACCTATAACACCTCCTCATGTCTACCCTCTTCACTAATCTAACCCTTACAAGTCCCACCCTCATGAACTTTTCCCTACACATTCTCTCAATCACCTCCTCGCTCGCCGTGATGGGGCAGGTTTGTGTGTCTGCCCACGCCGGACGCAGCGGCCCTAACTTGAACTGTCCTTTCCTCATATCTTTAAAGGTGCTCACCACCGCTTCCTCTACCTCCTCTCTCGTCGCCTCTGAGTCCAAGTCTTTTACATTCACGGTTGCCTCACCTTGGCCACCTAACCTATACACTTTCTTACCACCCTCACTTTCCACCCCCTTTAACGCCCTTCCTACCCTTTTACACAGCGCCTCGTCCCTGTCCACCGTCAACAGCAGTTTACCTTCCCTTGGCTCTTCACTGTTTTCACCCCTTCTTTAATCCCCTCCATTTTCAACGCCTCTTTAACCTTCCCTAACATCTCACCATACGAATCTTTCCCTCCCTCAACTATGTAAGCATATGAACTCGCCTCCTTCCTGTTCTTCACCCCTATCCTCTGTGTATAAATTATCACTTTGACCTTTTCGTTATGGAATACCGACTCCACTATTTTCCTATATCTGTCCAAACATATCCCCTTTGGTCTGTTTATTACAATCGTTTTACAGTCCTTGGCTTCCTCTCTTACCTGCCCTAACCTTTCGAAAGCTGACTCCTCTTCCCTCGAAAAGGCTGCCTTAACAAACAGCTTCTTTACTTTCCTGCTAACACCGCCAGCCCTAATACTATATTCACTCTCTACTACTCCGAAGTCCTCCTCGATCTCTTTAAGCTCGGGAAACTTACTTAGCGTACTGCCCAAATCCTCTGCATATCCCTTCACTCCCAACCATACGAACATCGAGGTATCTTTCGCCCTGTTTGGATCACCTTCTCTAATTTCAGTGTTCGTAAAAACTTCCTCCTACCATTTCTGGTCGAGAAGCTCGACAATCTCACCCCACTCCTCAGCCCTATCTATTCCATGCAGAGATTCCGGGTCCCCAGTTTGTACCCCTATATCTTTAGCACCTGTCCCTTCTTTCAATTCTTTTTTCTCCTGCATCGCCTTTATCTGCCCCTCTAATTTATCCACTCTCCTTCTCATGGTTTCAACCTCCATCTTCCTTTCAATGGCTCTTCCATCCTCTCCCATTCTCTTGCAGACCTCCCTAAGGACTCTCCCTAGGTCCACTGCCACCAACCTCGCTCCAACTTCTGCCACAGCACCTTTCAGCGCCTATGAAGGCCTATAGTAGTCCCTGATTATGTTCTGTAACACCTCAACTGCACCATGCAATCTGCTACACGCAGCATCAAACTCCTCCGCTAGCTCCCCCACATTGCTAGTTTGCTCCCCCGTATTGCTAGTTTGCAGCTCACTGTGTTCTGCAGACCCTGAACTGTAGCTACCGATGCCTTCTACCTCCCTAAACTCCGCCCTTCCCTCTGAAGATGCCCGCAGCCTCTTCGAAGTCGCCCTGTTCTTTGGCGTGCTCGTGCTGGCTCCAAACTCCCTTGACCAGCGCCTCAAGTCCTCAGTCTCTCTTCTTCTATTCATTTCCTCTTCACTGATAATTTCGTGAATCGAGAACACCGAGTCATCATCACTTCTTTCTCTTTCATCTTTACCCCCGTTATCTCCTTCCTCTGACGTATTATTTTTCCTCCTCTTTCTTTTCTTCTTCTTTCCCCCTGAGGTATCCCCCTCCGAGCACTTCTTCTTCCTAGTGTCCGCCAATTTTGCAGCCCCAGCGCTCCCTGTCTCCTTTATTTCCCTCAAACTTCCCGCGATATCCTGACGACTTTGCTCTATAACGGCATGCTTCTTCACAGTATCTTCCGACTTCCCTACCTTCCTTTTCTTTATGTCCTTATTCTCCTCACTCCTTTTTGTAATGCCCTGCCTGTTTTTCCCACTGTCTGTTTCAGAAGAAGCAGCCTCACTGATCCTCCTTTCTTTAACCTGTATCACAACCTTTTTCCTGTCCCGTTCATCCTGCGTTTTCTTTCCCTTTGATTCCATCTTTTTTAATCATAATATCATCCCACGAGTTGGGTCGAAATAAAGGTCCAACGAAGCAGTGCGCCCTTACTTCGCTAAGGCATAATACTCCAAGAGGTTGCCAAGTATCTCGGAGGGATCGTTTGCGACGCTCTTACCCTGGCGCCTTCCATACCATTGGCACGATACCTCACACCGTAGTATTGGGGATTTTTTATCGAGGTTTACTCCTCTATTCCATTTGATCTGCGAGCAACTATTCGGGTTCTCATAACAAGAACCTTATTCATTGCTTATCCAGAGAGTTGGTCGGTCATGCGGCTCTTACAACTCTAAAAGAGCATGAGTCCCATGTCAGACCACGCCCCCTGGAGACACCCTATGAGCCATTGGGACGCGCCGTGTCGGGTGGAAAGCCCCCTCCCCGGAAACTTGTATGAGAGATTAGGGGTGAATCACTTCCAGCCTCTCTCATCCAACCTTCCGAGGCACGGAACCTAACCTAACCTAACCTAACCTAAGCTAACCTAACCTAACCTCCCACCTCCCTTTACACCTCCGAGCTCCCCACCACTTCCTGGTAGATTCTCTCTTCCTTCTCCTTCTGTTTTAATATATCCCTAATCATTGTCCCTATATCCTCCCACTTACCCTGCCCTTCTGTCATTAACCTAACCATACTTCCCTCATTGATTACCTCTCCCACTCTTTCTTCCGTCTCCCTCCTTACCTTCACCCATCTGGGGCATCTAAAAACTGTGTGCCCTGCATCGTCCCTCTCCCCAGTCTTGTCTATCCTGTACGTGTAGTCTCTGAAGCACCCATGCCCCGTTAACACCTGTGTTATGTAATAATCAACCCTCCTATGTTTGCATCCCACCCACCTTGCTAAATCCCCAACTAGATCCTTCGTCCATTTTTCCCTTCTCTCCATTTTCCCATTCATTTTTCCAATCATTCAAAGTTTCCAATTCTATTTCTTCCCTGAACTGCACCCCCCTCTCATTAATTTTAATTCTTTCCCTTACCAACATTTTAACCGGAGGAACCCCTGCCACCACCCGCACTGCGGCACCTGATACCGTCCGATAACCCGACACCTTAACAAAATCCTTCTCTGTACCCTCCTCATCATATCCTTATACCTTACCCTATCCAAGATATCCCCCCACGTCGGAGCCCCATACAACAGAACTGACTTTGCCACCCCCCAGTATAGAAACCTCTTTATACTGCTGGGTCCACCTACGTTGGGCATCAACCTCCCCAATGCTCGAACTTTTTCCTCCGCCTTTGTGACCGTCTCTACCACATGTCTTCTAAAGTTAACCCCCTCCCCTAACCATACTTCTAGATACCTAGCCTCCTTAACCTTATTAATAACTACCCCCTCCAACTCCAATTCTAAATTTGCTCCCCTTGGGCCATTTAACAACACTAACTGCGTCTTTCCTGGTGCTAAAGCCATTTCCCTTTCCTTAAGCTACCAATTTACCTTCCATAATGCCAGGTTCATGCTATTCTCCAGTCTGACAGCATCCCGGCCTATCCCTACTACTGCTATGTCGTTGGCGTACCCAATTTATGTGACACCGTCCGGCATCTCCATCCGCAGAAGCGGATCATAAAATACATTCCAGAGGAACAGTCCCATGACCGACCCCTGTGGTATCCCCGCCGTCAACTGATAATCCTCCTTTCCAATCAAAATCCTTTTTCCCCTAAAGAAATCCCTAACAATATTCATCAAATACCCCGAAATTCCCCTCTGGACTAACTCCCCTATAATACATCCTACAGGTGCCGTGTTGAACGCATTCCTGACATCCAACAGGGCCACCGCACACCACCTGTTTCCCCTCTTATCCATTTTTAAACATTTTGCCCTATATATCACCTCTTTAATTGCCATCACTGTAGACCTCCCCTCCCTAAAACCATACTGCGTTTCTGCAAGATCCTCCCTCTCCCTAATCTCCTTAACTAACCTCCCTTTAACAATATGCTCGTAAAGCTTGGCCACCGTATTCGTTAGGCACAGTGGTCTGTACGAGGTGGCCTCACCCTCCCATAGCCTATTTCTTTCCACCGGATCCCTTCCCCTCGTGAAAGTTCTACGTTTTCGATGACAGTCTTCCCTCAATACCCTAATCTCCTCATTCTACCAATATTTATTTCCATTTCTACTTTTTATACTTTTACTTTCCTCAATGCATTGTATATGATCCCTTCACCCTCCTCATATGTCCCATTAAATTTTCCCAACTCCTTCATATTTTCCTTGATTCTTCCCATAAATTCCCTAACATCCACATACATTGCTATCTCTCCCCCCTTACTATTATCCACCCCCCCAACCATGAAAACAATGTATCTATGCAAAGACAGAGACTCCTTTCCTAAAACCTTCCAATTTTTAATCCTTTTCCTCACCCCTCCTGTCGCAAAAGACACATCGATGTACGTCCTTGAATTCCCCCTAACAAAAGTCGGTTCCCCACCCCTATTCAACACGTGTAAATTTAACTGCCCTGCCCATTCCAACAGAAATTCTCCTCTCGAATCGTTTATCACGCCTCCCCATTCCACAGCCTTTGCATTAAAATCGCCCACTATGTTCCTAACCACTTCCATGACCCTTTCCACGTCCCTATGATACTCTTCCATTCTAATGTTCGGCGAAAAGTAACAGCCCACCACACTACATTCATTCATTGAAAATCCCACATATCCTTCCCCGATAACCACTTTCGAAGCTGCGACCCTACCTCCTTCAAAATAAATTGCCACATCCTTCCTTCTGTCAACAATACATCCCCCCTCCCCCACTTTCTTAACATTGGGTTCAGAGATAACAATTATTCCACATCCCTCCTCAACCGCTGTTTGCCTAGCCAAATCATGAGCAACCCTACCTCTCCCCACATTTATCTGTAGAATACCGAAAACCCTATTTACCCCTCCGCTCTTTTCATGGTACTCTCTCTTCCCTTCCTAATCGCTTCCCTGTATCTTGGACATCTCGAACTATCCTCCCTATGCTCTTCCTTGCACACCCTACACCTTGGCGCGTTTTCGCAGTTCGCCACCTTATGTCCCTGTTGCCAGCACCCCAGACATCTGCCCTCCACTCTTTCCTCCTTGCACTCATTCCTTAGGTGCTCCACCCTCAAACATCTATGACATTTCTTAACCTCTACCTTCCTCCTGACCCTGCATCTTGTCCACCCCACTCGGAGTCGACTCACCCCTTCCAGCGTTCTAGACCCTCTTTCGTTTACCCTTATCGTGACCAGCACATTTCCGTTTTCTACGGCCCTTTTTCCCACTATCTCTACCGTATCCCTGTCCCTTTCATCTAGTACTACTCGCACGGCACTCACAATTTCCTCTTCATTTACGGTGCAGTCTACATCGTAAATGTAGAATATTCCCCCCCTATCCCTGACTTGTACCTTCTTCCCAGTACTTGCCCCTATAGCCTCCGTCACTGCCTTTATCCCATGCCTTTCGCCTGTCATCTCAATCATCAGATCACCTTTTTCTGTTTTCCTAATCCCTTTCACTCTGACACCAGCCTCCTCCACTTTTGCCCCGTTTTTACTACCTTTAAGAGGTCAGCATACCGTTGTCCTTCTGCTTTGACTACCAACGTCCTTTTCTCTCCCGTCCTCTTTTGGGGGACCACCATCTTAATTGTCGTGCCCGTTCCCTTCAACTCATATTCTATTCCCTTCCTATAGAGCTCCCAATTGATACCCTCCCCCACCAGACACGTCACCATCCCTTGTGTCCTGATGTCGTTTGCTACCTCCTCTATGGACCTTACGAAATCTCTGCAGGTCCCTATTATCCCTTCTACATCTTCTTTTGCCCCTAAGATATATCCAATCTTAGTAATTCCCTCTTTTCGTCCCTCTCTCGTGACCCTACAATTGTAGTTTGCTACAAACTCCACCCCGTCACACTCTGTCTCAACATAGTCGCTATCGCTTCCTTAATTTTAAGTGTCTTATTTTCCCTCCCGTCTACTTCAGTCCTTGTTTGGGTCGCCACCTCGATCCCCTTCTTCCTTTCTTCTTCCATACGCCTGTAATCCCAAACCTTCATCCTCACCCTATTGGCCACCTTCAACATCTCCGCAGCCTTCTTTTTTATCTCCCCCTTGGTGTTGGCTACCTCGGTGGTTAAGTCTGCCATCCCTTTAGCCTTCCTGGCCAGCACTTCAATGAGCTCCACCAGCTCATCAATCTCCTGCTTCTTTTTTTCTCTCTCTTTTATCTCTTCCCTTTTTCTTTTCTCCATCTTGACCTTCTTCCTGACTGCATCCTCTTTTTCACTATCATCATCAGTTCCTACCACCAATTTCCCT
The DNA here is from genome assembly GCA_035357415.1 of Ophraella communa. Lineage (NCBI taxonomy): Eukaryota > Metazoa > Arthropoda > Insecta > Coleoptera > Chrysomelidae > Ophraella > Ophraella communa. The sequence goes on along the minus strand of CM068979.1, from coordinate 49,152,217 downwards.
TTTCGCCCACTGGTCACCCACTCCTTATTCTCATTTTCCCAGAGCATTTCCTCTCCAGGAGTACGGAATATGTCGTCTCCTCCTGCTTTCCTTGTTGGCGTCCTTGCAAGAGCGTCCCTTCTTGCAAATACCATCTCTCTCTCCTCCCCAGCTGTGTCCCCCCCTGTCGTATCCGTTTCCGTTGTCGTTGCCAGTTGTCTGTCCTCTTCAATCCTGCTTTTATCTTTATCTTTTTTAATGTATTTTTCCATCCTTAAATCCCACGAGTTGGGTCGAAATAAAAGTCCGGCAGGGCAGTGCGCCCATACCCTGCTAAGGCCAGCAATTTCCCCTCATGGCGGCCTGCTCCTTCGGGCATCGCTCGGAACACCGCCGTAACCCCCGGTGCCATGCATCCCATCACCGCATCAACTGCACAAAGACCAACTTCTCCTCCACGTGGTGTGTGGTGGTAACAGCTTCGAGCTGACGTGGAAAGGGTCCTAGGACCTAGACACGTCACAAAGAGGCTGGCTAACGAAGCTCTGGCGTACGCAAATACCGGGAACAACAGCGTGGAGAGGGAGTGTTGTGGACGGGTGGGTGCGGAGGTAACTGGACTAATCGTTCGGAACCTCTGCGGGCATCCGGAAACAATGCAAACTTGTGGAAACCTGCCCGGTATATACCGTGTTGGTAAGCCGGTGGCTGTAGAGGATGTGCTTACCGATGTGGGGGCTTGCCTTGATTAGCTGGCCAAGTGGAAGGGAACCAAACGCATAGTTCTGCCCTCGTCTGGTTATGTGGTGTATCCACTAAAACCTCTCCTGTTCGCCATCATCTCACATTCACATGGGAATCCGCTTTCGCATTGCTTCCATGAGAATGCTGGTTGTCCAGTTGCACTTTTCTCATTGTCTACTTTCTCGTTCCTTTGTTTCTATAATATGTCGAATGACTGTGTAAGCATCGTTCCACGTTTCTTCTGATCGGATTAAATACTCCATCATATTGGCTAAATTAAAGTTACTACCCGTTCTATTTTCAAAGTTTGACCTGCTTGTATCCCATCTCTGACAAGCGAATAGAGTGTGTTCTACATCGTCAATCTCTCTGCAATATGTGCATGTGTTTGCTTCCGCTCTTGCTCGCTCATACAAGTATTTTCTAAAACACCCATGGCCTGACAGAGCCTGCGTCAGGAAATAATCTACTTCCCCGTAGGGACGATCATTCCACGCTTGAATATTTGGTATCAGCCTGTATGTCCACCTTCCATATCTCCCATGGGTCCATTTTTGCTGCCACCTTTCCATTACATTGTCTCTAGCTACTTCCTTATTTTCCCCTTGATAAGTTTCGTATCTCTCTTTTATTAGCAGTTCAATTGGCGGTGTCCCTGAAATGACTCCCACTGCTTCTGCTGATATTGTGCGGTAGGCACTACTAATTCTAATATCTATAAGGCGCTGAAGCTTCGTTAGCCTTTGCAGCAGCTTCTTGTTTTCGGTAATTGTATGCCAGACTAGTGCACCATATAGGATCTGCGAATGGATCACGCTTGATAACAGCCTTCTTTTGGAAGATCTGGGACCACCTATATTTGGCATCAAAATGGAGAGACCTGTGATAGTTTTCTCTACTTTTTGTACTGTCTGATTTACGTGCTCTGCAAATGTTAATTTCGCGTCCAACCATACCCCGAGGTATTTCACTGCTTTCCTAGGAGTGATTGTTATGCCTAACACTTCAAAGTTTATTGGGGCTAACTTTCTCTTTGTCGTGAGTAGTACGGCTTCTGTTTTCTCTGGTGCGAGCTGAAGTTTTTTCCTGTCTAACCAATTTGCAACACGCTGCAGGGCTGCATTTGCGGTATTAATTAGAGTTGTTTCATCTTTGGCAACTACTACCATAGCAATATCATCTGCAAAACCTATTAGTGTAGTGTGTTGTGGAACTTCCATCTGTAAGAGACCGTCATACATAATATTCCATAGCGATGGGCCTAGGACAGAGCCTTGTGGAACCCCGCTATTTATTTCTATAGATTTTGATGTTCCCTCAGTTTCCAGAATTATCTGCCTATCGAATAGATAACAAGCTATGATGCTGATTAATCCCTCATCAATCCTTCTATTTCTCATCTCTTCCAGAATCAGTTGCCATGATGTGCTGTTAAAGGCATTTTTGATATCTAGCATTATTACTGCACATATTCTACGGTGTGCATGTGTGTAAGCTGCAGCTTCCTTCGCTAGCTTTAGAACTTCGTTAACAGCATCCACTATTTGCCGACCCTCTCTGAACCCAAACTGCCTTACTGATAAATCACCTGTCCGCTTTAGTACTAGCTTAAGTCTCCCAACTATCAATTGCTCGTAGAGTTTACCCTCAACGTCTAAGAGGCATATTGGACGGTATGACGACGGATTTTCTAATGGTTTGTCACCTTTTCTCAGTAGGATCAGCCGTGCAGTTTTCCAGGCGGTTGGAAAATTTGCGCTATTTGCCAAGTCGTTGTAAACTCTTAGGACATAATCAGATTTCTCCCGGGATTTCTCCCTGGTGCCTTACCATTTTTTAATTTTCCTTCAGCAACTTTTAGTTCCTCCAAGGTAAAGTTTGCGAATCTAGCCTGAACATTGCACTGGAACGTTACTTCTTGATGAGTAGGAAACAGGTGGTGTACTACCTTTTCCATTGCATCCATCGTCATTGAAGGCATTACAGGAAATCCATGCAGCCTCTTCATTGCTATTTTGTAGCCCTCTCCCCAGACGTCACTATCTATGGTTTTGCAGAGATTTTTCCACCTTGCCCTTTTTCAGTTTTTATGCGATTTCTCAGCAGTTTTTTACTGGTCGTATACTCTTCCCATATCCGCTGATTTTCTAGAGGTAAGTTACTTCTTGCCCTTCTAAGATAGCTCCTTCTCTTTTGAATACATATCTTGCGAAGTTCGGCTATTTCTTCGCTCCACCAGTAAACTGGTGGCTCCCTTTTGTTTGTCTTCCTTTTAGGCATTGATTTGTTACATATATTAGTCAAACTACTTGAAAATTCCTTTGCTGTTGTTGCATCTAAATCAATCTCATTCACGGCCTGCTGCAGCTTCTGATTATTAACTTTTCTTACTTGCCATCCTTTCAGCTTTTGGCTTTGTTGAGGGATATTTTCTTTTTTAATAATGTCGAACACTATGTAATTATGGTCGCTAAGTGATTCCTTGTCCAGTAACTCCCAGTTTTCAATTTCTTTGCTAATTCCTTCAGTTGTTATTGTGATATCTAGAATAGAAGAGTAGTCCTTCCTCTGAAACGTAGGCTTGTTCCCTCTATTCTGGATAAATACATTTTTTTCCGCTACCCATTCCGTTACTATATCGCCTCTTCTGTCGCTGGTGTTTAAGCCCAACTGCGGGGACCGCGTTGAAATCACCACCTATGATGGCTTCTTGTTTATGATTTCTGATATTTTTAGTGATTTCGTGTAAAGTATTCTCTAGCTCGTCAATGTAATCATTTCCTGAGGAGTACACGCTATATATTGTAAAATTCTTTGTTATAATATAACAGAACCCAGGGCCTTGCCCTTGCTTCTTTATTGCCATATTCCGGTTTAGGACTTTTATAGCTGTGTCTTTTCTATCGTCATACAGCCAATCTTTTCTATTATTAATTGCATTGCGGTTAGGTTCGCTAATAATTATGATATCAGCATCAATTTCTATGGCCGTGGCCAATGCCATATCATGCACTGGACGGCTTCTATTAGTATTAATTTGTAGAATTTTTATATTAGATTTCATTTTCAGCGTTTACAACAGGACCTTCCACGGTTCTCTTTTTCCTAGCTCCTGCACACTTTAAGTTGCCTGATTGGTGATCATTTTGCTGACAGTGAACACAGTATGGCTCATTGCGACATTCTATTGCCTTGTGTCCCCCCTTTCCACATTTCATGCAGAAATGTTCTCTGTCTGGGCCCTTACAGTTTGCTTTGAGATGTCCGTACTCCCAGCATCTGTAGCATTTCAGTTCTTTGTGTCTCTCTAAGATTCTACAGCTGGTCCAGCCGATCTTAATCTTACTCAACTGGAGAAGATTCTCAGCCTCTCTTTCGGGTAGTATTACCGTAGCATTCTGTCTGTTTCTAAAAGCCGGCCGAAATGCCCTTACTTCAAGAACATCTGGTTCAATTGAGATTTCCTTACAGATCGCATCTGTAATTTCCCTTTGCGTTGTAGCTTCATCTAAATCTTTAATATGGATTACTTTCTTATTACTAAGAATGGATGTTTTGACCTCTATGTTTTTTTCTTTAATTACCCTTTGCAGAATTTCCATCTTATCAGACCCATTTTGAACTGTCAGGAGAAGTTCTCCTTTTCTCGTTTTGGTAACATTTTTAATATCAACTCCAAGATCGTAGGGTTGCTGTCCAGCAACCCTAGTGTCACTATCTACTACTAACTTCTCTCCCTCCATATCTGGTGTTGATAATGTTCTGGCCCTTGATGGAGTTCTAGAGATGGTATTTCTTCTTTGAAATGGGTTTGTAGTGTCATCTACACTCATTTCCATTTCTTGCTGTTTTCCAGTCGTGGTATCCTGCAAAACAGCCTGGTTTCCTACTGCAATTGCTGAGTAGTCGCTTGCTGACGGTCGAGTGGGGCCTACTCGCGCACCCGCATCCTCGACCGGAACTGGAGTTCCGAGGTTCTCCTGCTCCGTAATGTTTTTGTCGCTTACCAATTCGTTATCCATGTTGTTTTGCGAGGTCTGTTGGACTCTTCTGTCTGGGTTACCATACCATAGCCGAAGGGACCCAGTTTTATGGCGCCGGGAACTCGCCATTCGCCCTCTCGCTTCGGAGTTGGACTTTGTCAGCTTGTTTTCTATTAACCGGGCTGATGGATCTTGAACTGGCTCTTACCGGTGTCACCTATTCGACATCAGTGACCCCACCAGTGCCCCGCTGACCATTTTTGAGCTGCTTCTTAGCTTCACTGCCCATCCCCAAACCAGGGAGTCTGAAGATGAGCACCTACTAGACTCCTCCACCGCCGATGAGGTGCTGCAGCTCCCAGGAGGAGCAGGACCTGACCTGACCTGACCTGACCTGACCTGACCTGACCTGACCTGACCTGACCTGACCTGACCTGACCTGACCTGACCTGACCTGACCTGACCTGACCTGACCTGTCCTGACCTGACCTGACCTGACCTGACCTGACCTGACCTGACCTGACCTGACCTGACCTGACCTGACCTGACCTGACCTGACCTGACCTGACCTGACCTGACCTGACCTGACCTGACCTGACCTGACCTGACCTGACCTGACCTGACCTGACCTGACCTGACCTGACCTGACCTGACCGGACCTGACCTGACCTGACCTGACCTGACCTGACCTGACCTGACCTGACCTGACCTGACCTGACCTGACCTGACCTGACCTGACCTGACCTGACCTGACCTGACCTGACCTGACCTGACCTGACCTGACCTGACCTGACCTGACCTGACCTGACCTGACCTGACCTGACCTGACCTGACCTGACCTGACCTGACCTGACCTGACCTGACCTGACCTGACCTGACCTGACCTGACCTGACCTGACCTGACCTGACCTGACCTGACCTGACCTGACCTGACCTGACCTGACCTGACCTGACCTGACCTGACCTGACCTGACCTGACCTGACCTGACCTGACCTGACCTGACCTGACCTGACCTGACCTGACCTGACCTGACCTGACCTGACCTGTCCTGGACCTGACCTGACCTGACCTGACCTGACCTGACCTGACCTGACCTGACCTGACCTGACCTGACCTGACCTGACCTGACCTGACCTGACCTGACCTGACCTGACCTGACCTGACCTGACCTGACCTGACCTGACCTGACCTGACCTGACCTGACCTGACCTGACCTGACCTGACCTGACCTGACCTGACCTGACCTGACCTGACCTGACCTGACCTGACCTGACCTGACCTGGCCGGACCTGACCTGACCTGACCTGACCTGACCTGACCTGACCTGACCTGACCTGACCTGACCTGACCTGACCTGACCTGACCTGACCTGACCTGACCTGACCTGACCTGACCTGACCTGACCTGACCTGACCTGACCTGACCTGACCTGACCTGACCTGACCTGACCTGACCTGACCTGACCTGACCTGACCTGACCTGACCTGACCTAACTATATCATAACTGCATTTGAGATAGTAACCAACGGCTGCTGGGATGTGATGTTGACAGCCGATCGGATAGCCATTAAAAATAGCGGAATATGTTTATCCCAATCTTTCTGATGTTCTGAGACCACTTTCGATAAATAATTTGCAATGGTTCGGTTCATCCGTTCAACCATTCCATCAGACTGTGGATGCATCGCATCGCATAGATACCTAATCTTTTGCAGACTTCTTGAAATAGCTTGCTTTCAAAATTTCTTCCCTGATCTGCGTGCAGCTACAACGGTACCCCAAAACGGCTAATGAACTCGTTGACCAGAATATCGGCCAAGGTAGGGGCTTCTTGGTTGGGAACAGGGTAGGCTTCCACCCATTTAGAAAAATAGTCCATCACAACGAAGATGTATTTATTTCCAACCTCACTAGTTGGTAGTGGCCCCAACACATCTACGGCGATTCTTTCAAATGGACTTTCGACAAGGTATTACTGCATCTCTGCTTTAGGTTCACGATTAGGTCCATTGCTAGCAGCACACGTCGTGCATTTGCGGCACCAATCTTTAACATCGTTGGAACAATTAACCCAATAAAATCTATCTCGGACTTTTTGCAGTGTCTTTGTAATACCTAGGTGTCCTCCAGATATGTCATCATAAAGTTATTTTAAAATTTTCGGCACCGTACTTCTTGGGACCACAATTTGTTTCTTGATTTCTGAGCCGTCAGGGTTTTCAACTAACCTTTTAAGAAGCCCTCAAAGAATTCCATTGGGCCCAATATGATTTTAAGACCGGAGAGGACGATAATACCTCTCGCCATAGGGGACGCTGATCCGTTCTTTTCCATTCCAGGATCTTCTTAATAATGAGATTGTTGTTTTGTTCCCCCTCCATTCTGGAGCACAAGTCGTCTGGCACCACTTTTATTAGAGCGAGCTTCTCGTTTCGTTCGAGTCGACTGCAATTTGTGCCATTAGGTGGGCATGGCCTTCTAGAAAGTGCATCGGCGTTACGGTGCTTAGTTCCAGGATAGTGTTCGATTTCAGAAGACGTCTCTTTGCGTGGACATGAGTTTTTCACGTGCCCTAGTTCTCCAGAATTCCAACATCTTATAGGTCGCCGTCTCCTTGTGGGTAATAATTTCATTAGCCTTTCCACTAATCCATCGACGTCGCTGGCGGGTGCTATCACGTTGTTGTCATCAGCAGTCATCTCCCTCATTTGTGCAACTCCCCGTGATGCTTCCGTTGCCGCTTCGAACTCAAGTGCAATGGTTAACGCGTCGACAAGGTCTTTTGGTCGGGCCAACTGCACAGCTCTTTGTAACTCCGGGTCCCTAAGGCCATCGGTAAAGGTTTGGACTGCTAGACACTCCAGGACCTCTTCTGCTGCTGTCGGATAAGCAAATCGAACCATTCTAGCTACCTCCGCCTCGAACTCCTGGATAGATTCTCCACTCTTCTGTTTACGGTCCTTCAACTGTGTTCGGTACACGGGTTGTAGGTGGGTCTGACCATACCTCATCTCCAGGCGATGTACTAGTAGCTCGAAGTTGTCAGCTTCGTCGGGCTTAAGGGAATGCAAGACATTCAAAGCATCGCCTCGCAACGCTATGGTTAGCGATATTGCCTTCTCCCTGGATGACCATCCGTTCGCCCTGGCCGCCGCGTCGAATTGCTTGATGTACATGGACCACGAAGTTGTTCCATCGAAAATAGGAGGTTTCATTTTTAATCGCATCTGTGTAGTGTCTCCGCTTCCCCGTCGTTCGACATCCACGCTGAAGTTAGGAAGGTACTGAAAAGGGCCAAATTGTAACGCTGGCGATCGGGCCGTATTTGGAATAATTCGTAATCGTCGGTCTCAGAGACGTACTGTTAGTCCCGGAAGGTTAAGATTAACAATAATTTAAGGTTAAAAAAGCAATTTTTAAATAAATATTAGAAGTTTTGTTAAAACGAAGAGTTTTTTATTATTCTTAATAAGATGAACTTCCAAAAAGTAAGGGTTAGTACAATCAATTTAATAAAAATATGCATAAATCAATACAATATATTCGCATATGTAATTAAGATTAATAAAAATATGCATAATTTAAGAATAAAATGGCAAAATGTGATTATAGTGAGTTAAACAAGTCAGTATATGCCGAATCCCCTCCCGCCCAAAGTGATTCTACTTTTAGTGAAACTAAATGGTCTTCTCTCTGCAATTCCAGAAACGAATTTAACGTATTTTAGTTACAAATTAAAAATAATATTTAATGACAATTCTGAAAGTGATCAAGCGCAATGGCAAAATATGATTACAGATGGTTCTATACAACATGTCAACACAAATAAACAATGTTACGTAAATATTTTACTATATTGTTTTATTGTTTCCATTATTTATTTATTTTTAATCTGCTAGTCCCAATGGTTCAAAATTAAAACCAATCCGTACGACTATGGCATTAGTACCTACTGCCACCTCGTTGAAATCCATTAATAATTAATTTAAAAATATAGCAATCACACAAAATAATAGAATTTAAGGTAAATTTAAATATAGATGTCCCAACAAGTCCACTGTCGTCATTTAATTTTTTGTTACTAACTTTATCGAAGAAATAATGAGTTCTGGCAAATTTTTCGTTCTTTTATGTTAAAATATTCTGATAGAAAAGTAGTAGGTTTATGTAAAAGTTGTGTTGCCGTTGTGCCTTTTCAAGGAATTGGATTATTACACCACTATTTTTTGTTAAATAATTTAGGCCGTGCTCTGCACCCTAATTATACTCTAAAGAGGATTCAGCTATCAGAGAAGTCCATCTTGGTTTCATTTAAGACAAAAAACCCTCTTTTTTTTTAGAGGGTTCTTTTTACCGGTTTCTTCTTACTGGGATTCCTTTATTTTTTTTATTTACGGAGCCCTGAGTACCATTTGGCTAATTTATTCTGGTTTGGACCACTCTTACAACATTGGAGTCCGGGTTCAAGTAATTGGATGGTGCTGAAATTTCCGGTTCAGTCTTGGGACTACCAGATAAGCATTTCTAATATTTTATTATATTTTATTCAGTCACTGTTATTTGATTTCTACTGTGGTTATATCAATTACGGTAAAGTTTGCCTGATAAAAAATTACAACAAAACCATATTATTGTATAACTATTTAATATTATCCTGATACATACTGATATTCAATTTTATATATGTATCTCGTTACGACATTATAAACAAATTAATTTACCATCATTGGTTATTATACATTTTGTGGAGCATTAAATATAAACTCCACGTGTACACGTTGAGGTTAAAGCTTCTTGCCTAGGTCAATAATTGTAATTGGTTCTTGAAGTTTTTTTGTTCTTGTTAACTCTATTTAATTATATAAGTATTGGGGTAAATTTGCATTTTATTTTAACTAAACTTTTCTTGTTTCTTTGCCACATTTACAACTGGTAAGAGATAGGTTATGTTTACTTTAAACCTACATTTTTAAGAATTTTTACTATTTCTTAGTGTTTCCGCGGAAAAAAAACTTTATTTTCGTATTCATTACAATGTCCTAGACCACTCATAAAATTTTTATGAAAATCGGAGAGTTTACCGAATTCTACATATTTACCTCAAATTGCTTTGGTGCCTACTAGAACTGTAAATGAGATCTATTTTGATTTTAATTTTTTTCTAATTACTATCTTTTTCTTAAATTTTTTTTGTGTCACTTGGAAGATATAAAAAACTAGTTGTGTTTGAATTATTTGATTGAATAGATAAAACGCTAGCTATTTTGTAGTATAAATCTTTATTAAAGTATATGCATTTCATTTTAAAATTACTTTACTGTAATCTTTTAATATGTGAAAAGTAACTTTATTAGCAACTGTCTCATTTATTAGCCATTCTGTACTCACATGTTAATTTAAATATTGTTTCTTTTAGTATATATTAGTAACCATTTTATTGTTAATCATTTTGTACTTAACTTTGATTTAAATATTGGTTCTTTTCATTTTTATATAACATCTGCAACTTAAATATTATGTAAATTGACCTTATGAGTAACTAGTTCATTTGTTGGTAATTTTGTACTCATATTTTAGTTTAAATATTGTTTCTTTTAGCTTTATAAAACATGTGCAACTTAAATTTTCATGTAACTTATGCTGTATTGCTAATTTGCATTGTTATAAAAATGCTGTTAAGTCTCTTTTATAATTGAATTGTATTATCTAGGGTTTTTTTTATTACGGGTTTTGGTACATTCTACGTTCTGATATTGGAAGGATTACCATAGCTTGAGATCTAAGTCTCCACCTCCTTCGAAGGGACACTAGTGACCCGAAGAGCTGTCTGAACACCGATTGGAACACCTCAGGATCACAGATAAGCTCTTATAGAACATTTTTTTTGTATCTCTCCATTGAATTTATGTTTATCTATTTGTAGCGTTGTTTTCAATACTCGGTACCTTCAGTGCCAGTACTGAATTATATATTTATTTATTATAGCATTGATTTCATTACTCGGTACCTTCAGTACCAGTACTGAATTATAATTATTGAACCATTGTGTCAATTTCATTGTTCGAACCCTACTGTATGAGCAAAGCTCACAATTATTACTGTTTATTATTATTATTTTTTTTTCATATTGTGATATTGAAGACCTAAATTGTGAAGTAAAGTAATTTATTTCTTTTATTTCTATCTTGTTTTATTTGTCTGGTTCACCATATCAGTCTACTATTTGTTTATATTGGTAGTTCTCTGCTAGTGCCTTAAGACTCAGGGGTTTCTGGCTTTAACCGTAAAGCCAGTGGCGCGGACTCAATTTTTTTTTGTATTTTTACTGTTTACCTCTACGGCTGAGCTCGGGCATAATTTGCCAGTAGAGAGTTACCGCTAGCTGAGTATTACCAAGTTAATTTATTTTTCTACCATTTTTTTCTTTACTAAACTCAAGAAACGTGGCAGTATATATATTATTAAAAATGGTTTAGGTTATAATGCATTGCAAGCATGACTCAACGGTTTGTAAATAAAAAACAAATAAATTAAATACTGTTTTATTTGTCATCATCCATTATAAAATATTCATATAAGAAAAAAACATTTGTCAACGCACAGACACATGTATTAATATCATGATAAAAACATTTTGGTGTCCAGGCTGCTAATGGTGGATTTTCATCAAATTCGTATACTGGTCTTGTGGTATATTTTTGTATGAAATTAGCCTTTTCCTTTTCCTTTACGAAAACCGTCTCTGCATTTTCAGTAATTACCTTTAGAATGTGTCCAAATTTGTGTAAATGTGTATGACCGCTGTTCCAATGAATTCCATGATGATTTTTCATTAACCAAATTGCTTGTCTATGCAAGCCTGAAGGTAACAAATGTAGACGAAATGGAGATTTGAGAATATAATGACTTACTTGACATCTATTATAAGCTGCAAATTCTTTAACTATAAATTTATTATTTTCAATTTTAAATCCTTGAACATCTATAACAACTTTCATATTTGTAATTCTTGCAATTTAATCACAGTGTTTTTATATTTTTCGTAATATTCTATGTCTCGTTTGAGACGTGTTAATTTAAAAAGAAACCTTCGAATAGCAGTTTGATACTCAAAGATATTCATATTTAATGTACAATAAGTAGGTAGGGAAAATACTTATATTCAATGTTAATCATGCGCATTAAGACGTGATATTTACGTGTTCTACCATTGTTTAACAATTTTAGTTAATGGTTTGTATGAAAAATGTTTTTCATGTAAAATTAAACAATAAGCTGAAATATCACTTGTAATTGGAGTATCTAATTCAAATTCTATACGAAGAACTACAGATCCAGATTGTATCTCCTTTTGTTTGGAACAATTTATGTGAATTAAGGGTGCTATATCTTTAAATTCGTTAGAAGTAAAAACAGGTTCGCTGTTTGAACGTTCACCATAATAATAAGAAGTCTGAAAAGCAGCAAACATTTTATATAACGCAGCAAAATTATTGTTAGTAAAATCTTAATTTAAGTCATTATATGGATATTTCTTCTGTGACATAACCAAATACGTCCGTAGCTGTGATTCCTGCCAAAGATACAAGTCCTCGCAGATGAAACCTGCCGGAAAGATGCAACCCTCCTACAACCGTCATCCTTTGGAGTGTGTTAGCACAGATTTAGTAGGACCCTTGCCTAGATCATCGAAAAGAAATACTTTCCTAGTAGTGTTCCAGGACCGTTTCACCAAGTGGGTACAGTGTCGGCCAATACGTAAAGCCACTGCTAAAGCCGTCACGCAAGCATTGTATGAAGACATTATTACCCGCTTTGGTTGCCCTAAGGTGGTTCTAACTGATAATGGAACTCAATTCACGGGACACCTGTTTGACGACATGCTGAAAGAGCTTGGAATCACACACCGCAGGACACCGCCGTACACCCCTCAGGCCAACCCCGTGGAAAGAGCCAACAAGACACTCAAGACCATGATAGCTCAGTTTTGCGACCAAGATCACCGCAAATGGGACCAGAACTTACCCGAATTACTGTTTGCTATTAATACCGCCCGACAAGAATCAACCGGTTATACACCAGCATTTCTAAACTTTGAACGAGCTGTTTTGCCGAAAGCTGTTTACCGCACCCCACCACCACCGAGGCAAGAAGATACTGAAGATATCGACCAGACTGACGCCACCCAGTATACTGAGAGGCTGCAACGGTTACAGTAAACTTTTGAGATGGTCCGCATAAACCTCGTTAAAGCGTTCACCACACAGAGCCGTTATTACAATCTAAGACACCGAGAATGGCGCTGTCACATCGGAGACCAAGTAATGAAGCGGGAACATCAGCTATCCTCCGCCGAAAAAGGGTTTGCCGCGAAACTCGCTCCGAAATATTCTGGCCCGTATACCGTCACTCACGTCATCTCGCCTGTAGTGTATAACTTAAAAAGTCAGACCGGGAAACGCCTACGCTTTCCAGAATAATGACTACAAGAATACCGGGAGAGCCGCCGCGGGGATCCGCCCCACCAAAGACTCTTTTCACCCCCCGTACAGACGCAAAACAGAGGTTCCAGCAGGAACCGCCAGCTCAATACCTTCCCGCACGGCGACCCAGCCGCGCCTGGTCACCTCCAACGGCCTTCACAACCCCCCAAAACACATACGGAAGGGATAAAAGAACAGATCCGTACCTCGTCGCCTGAGTCTCCTCAAGAGGCCGAGGAAGGGTCACCCGGTCCGTAGATACCGAATTTATGGACCGGTTAAAGAAAACCGAACCATGGGGTGCAGAACGCTGACCTTAATACCACCGAGACCGCTAGCGCCACGACCGCCTCGGTACCTGCCCATAGAACGGAACCTCTGTTGGCGCTGTGGACATTCTGGACATACACGCCAGCAATGCCGCCACGTACGGAGGGTCACCTTCTGTTCCCGTTGCGGATTTGTGGGAAGCCTCTCCAAGGATTGTCGCTGCAACCAAGCCCCCAGGAACCAGCCAGCACCTTCCCGGCACCCCACGAAGTGTCGCCGATGCCAATGCCCATACCCAGAACGACACATCGCTTGCCCCGATTGCGGCTGTCCGCACCCCTTCAATCCAAGAAGATAACGACGGCAGTTTTTCTTCCCGAAGACTACCGTAAAATTTAGTTTTGTTTGTAACAGGCGTGCCTACCCCCTAATAATAAGGGTTCGACCAATTCCGGGGGTAGGCACCTGATAGGGTTTTTTTTGTTGTTGTTTAGTTATTTTCTTAATTTACCAGTACGTTTTTTTAATATATGTTTTAATTAGAAAAAGTTTTAGTTAAAAAAAAGTGTTACACTTTTTTTTACCGAAGTAGGGAGGGTGTGTAACGAAGTTACGAAGTTATGTTTAGTTCCGTATATTCCAACGACTCCGCACTGTATTATTTATTAAAATAAAACCGGATTTTGTAGAAACGACGCGCAACTGCTAATTAGTTAAGTAGAGGGGATAGGGTTGGGTTAAACGGATCGAATAGAGAAAAATTTTTGGGAAGTCGATCGCCAGCCGTTTAAGAAGAAACACATACGCTCCGAGAGAACCGGTAAGTAAATTGAGATATTAGGAATTTTCTAAGTCCGAGAATCATAGTTTTGCGCATGTTTCTAATTAGAAGTGGGAGAACCGATAGCTAGATAGGAATTTGAGAACAGTTAGCAGGCCAGTTGATCACCGACACTAAGTAGTGCCACCACGTGCAGTCCTGAGCCGCATTAAGGAGAACCGATAAGAAATACTTAATAATTATTTAGATTGGGGAGACGGAAAGAATTCTAAGTCCGATATTGGAATTCTGCGCAAGTCGTTAGATAGGAGTGGGAGATCCGTTGAATACATAAATCAGTAGATCATTAAAGAGGTCAGTTAGCTACCAGCCGTTTATAGTGCCGCCACGAACAACTATTGCTCCGTTTGGGTAAGAAAAGCTTTATTATAAATTTGTAGAGTTTCAGGTTCTATTCTGCCGGCCGAATTCTTCATATACACAAACGTAAGTCCGTATTCCGAGTAAGATATCTTAGGTGAGGTATTTTTGCCCTTGCTATCCCACTGATAAGGAAGGCCGAGTGCCGGGTGGGTATCACAGGTACTCCAGCAGTTTAGTAATTTTATTATTTTGCGTCGGAGACACTAGGTGGGTATCACGAGTGTCTCCAACGGTAGTGTACCCCTATCAGCCAGCTAGTAAGAAAGGCGGAGTGCCGGGTGGGCATCACAGGTACTCCGGGCGTTTAGTCATTTTCCGTTTTCCCTTGTTATCCCGCTGATAAGGAAGGCGGAGTGCCGGGTGGGTATCACAGGTACTCCGGTAGCTGCGTAATAGTTTTTGTGCGTCGGAGACACTAGGTGGGTATCACGAGGGTCTCCGACGGTAGTTATATCTTTATCAGCCCGCTAATAAGGAGGAGGAAGTTCTAGGTGGGTGAAATTAATTGTGTTAACCGTTACTTTGTGGAAGTTCATCTTACTAAGAGCAATAAATAACTGAACGGTTAAACTAAACTTCCACTATTTATTCGAAAAAATTCGCTTTAAAATTCAACTACAGCTGTTTCGCTATAACTAGCATCGTCAGATTGACATATTGAAATTACATTTTGTTTGTTTGTAACTAGGTACTTGATGTTGATAAGTAGTTAAGGCTAGACCAAGTAAGGAAGTAATAAGACATAACAATATTAAAGCCTAGATGTTATTAGCCCTAAGGGATTATCCTGGATGTATTTCCCTCTAAGATCAGTATAACTGTGCAATGATATAGAAAAACCAGGAAAAAACTATATCTTGCTGATCTTTACAATAACTTAATATATTTATGTTACAAATAATGTCTTATCTATGTATAAAATGAAGACTCAATCAAAGTAAACAGTTTAATAGTGGAGAACTTCCAAGATTTATTTGTTCATTAACTACTTTAAACTGTTGATCTGCTAGATTTCTTTATGTAACGTACAGTTTAAATTTTAAGAGCCGGTATCGCAGCGATGGAGTCCAAAAAAGTATCACAAAAACCTGACTGTGAAAATATGGCTAGGAAACTATATGTGTAGGAGAAACAATGCGTTATATTCCAGATTTACAATATACGACACTATTATACACTATTCACAACCGTAATCAAATATATTTTTCTTTGGACCAGACTCCCGATATACAATCTAAAACTCAATTTTTATTCTAAACATATTTTATTTATATTGCTCGAAACCAAAACATTCAATCCTGTTTCTCTTTAAAATACTACTTTTTATGAAAATATACATTAGACGAGAATCGCTACTGGTTTTGGAAATAAATATAAAATATTAGAAACTATTTTTAAGCATTTTAAATTTGAATTTACATAAGTTTAAACATACCGCCCGCCTCGTCCGTCTAACAGACGACGATTCGTTTTCTTAAACTAGCTATCTAATAATGAAAAAAAAATGAATACATTATATACATTCTATATGACTAAACTTAACTCTAACCAAAAAAAGAAAAAATCCAAAAGACGCGAGGCCCAATTACAATTACTAATTCTGTACAATATACAATTTATATTTGACAATTAGAAAAGAGCGCCCGCCCGCCATAAAGGGCTCCCATTATTTTCAAGTTCTTAGGGCTGTGTAAGCTGAAACTGCGTCATGTTCAATCGGTAACTTGACAAGTTTGACAAGTGGACGCCGGAGTTGCGTTGAAGCTGTACGGATATCAGCCACCCCAACCAATCCAGCAGATCCTGGATAGAGCTTAACCAGTCGGCCAAGCAACCATCGGGAGGGGGGTTGTTCATCCTTTATTAGAACCAAATCACCAACGTGTAAGCTGTCAGAAGGCGATAACCATTTATTTCTTTGTTGAAGTTGTTGCACAACTTCTTTGCGCCATCGCATCCAAAAATGATTGCGCATAATCATTAGGTGTTTCCATCGTGAAGAATATGATTTTGACAGATCCGTTTCATCAAAGGGTTCTGGAGGAGTATGAAGAGATGCTCCGATTAGAAAGTGACCTGGCGTAAGGGCAGTGGTATCTTTGGCGTAATTACGTATTGGACATAATGGTCTAGAATTTAAACATGCCTCAATTTGTGCAGCTAAGGTACTGAATTCTTCAAAGGTTAAAGTGGATTGACCTATTACCCGTCTGAGATGATACTTAAAACTTTTTACGGCACCTTCCCATAAACCGCCAAAATGTGGAGCTCTTGGAGGTATGAATGACCAAGATGTTCCTTCTCTAGCCAAAGTCACTGTCAGTTCTTCACTAAAATTGGAGACTGTAGTAAATAATTGTTGGAGTTCTGTCGCAGCACCACGAAAATTAGTTGCATTGTCACTGTAAATCATACGACAATTACCACGACGAGAAGTAAATCTTCGATAAGCTGCCAAAAAAGCTGCTGCAGTTAAGTCGGATACAACTTCCATATACACTACTCGAGTCACCATACAGACAAAAATAGATACATAACCCTTTGAACTAACATGACCTCGTCCTTTATGGGCTTTGATGGCAAAGGGTCCTGCGTAGTCTAAGCCCGTTATTGCAAATGGACGTTGAGGTGTAATTCGATGAGTTGGAAGAGGAGCCATCTGTTGTTCATTAGTGTGAGATCCAAAGCGTATACACCTAATACACCGTCGATACACGAAGCGTATAAGCCGTTTAGATTGTAAAATCCAATATGATCGATTAAGAAACGATTGCATCAGCTGTGGTCCTCCATGCATCGTACAACGATGTGCTTCTTCAACCAATAGTCTGCAAAAATAACTTTCTTTGGGCAGGATAATCGGATGTTTCTCATTAAAGGGCAACAAAGAATTATGAAGACGACCACCTAGCCTAAGAACCTGATTTTCATCGAAAAATGGGTTAAGTCGTATGAGAGTACTATGTTTTGGAAGAGGATCTTTCTTTTTTAATAAATGAATTTCTTTAGCAAAATGATGATTTTGTACCAGACGCCAAAAAATCATCTGTGCGATTTGGATTTCTTCCCCAGATAAATTTTGGGATAAGATATGCACTTTTTGCCATTTCCTTTTCCACCTCAAAATATAGGCCAAAACTGCAACAATTCTAGATAAAGAAGAAAATCGCTGCATATGTACTAAAAGTGAATTGGTTTCTTCTGGTTGGACAGTATAAGCGGCAGACTGCGTTTTCCTTTCTAGTTCTGTCTCAAATAAACTTCATTATCTGGATCTTGAGTAACGTTAATATTGAGCCAAACTGGTCCACGCCACCACAGAGTATAATCCATTAATTGTTGAGCTGACATTCCACGTGAAGCACAGTCAGCTGGGTTTTCCGAAGTAGGTACGTATCCCCACGGAACATCCGGAATTAATTCAATTATTTGAGCGACTCTATTAGCAACAAATGTAGTCCACCTAGATGGGTGGTTATTTAGCCAAGCTAAAACTACTGATGAGTCACACCAACATTTAACTCTAGAAAAGTTAACTGAAAACTCTTTCAAGACAAAATTTAAAAATTGAGCTAGAAGAAGAGCTCCGCAAAGTTCCAAACGCGGTATACTTAAAGTCTTTACAGGAGCGACTCTAGTCCGACCCATTAGTAGAAATGGTTCCCCAAATGTAGCCATTACATAGATAACTGCTGCATAAGCTCGATTGGAAGCATCACTAAAACCATGTATCTCCCAAGAGGATTCACTAGTACCACCTAGCCATCTGGGTATATGGATACCTTGAATGGCAAGTAAATCCTGTCTAATTTCCAGCCATTTTTGCGACACTTCAGTAGACAGGTCCGGTACTGTCCCAATCAGTACCGGAAATCCAAAGATCCTGGAGTAATATTTTTTCGCGGACTATTACTGGTCCTAACCATCCCACTGGGTCAAAGAGTTTTGCCACATCAGAAAGTATTATTCGGCTTGGTTACGATATTAGCAGGTGCTTTCATAGAAACCTTGAAGGATAAACAATCCTTACTTGGACACCAGAGAAGTCCCAAAGTTGATACACATTCACTTAAGTCTGGTAGTTTAGATTGTGTTAAGCTGTCAGATAACTTCTCCAATAACTTATCATCGTTAGCCGCCCATTTACTTAGAGACATACCAGCCGATTTTAATAAGTCAACTAACTGGTTCCGTAAGGCAAGGGTGAATTCCAAAGTATTGTCACTACCATATATATCGTCAACATAAGATAATTCTCTCAATAAATGTGCTGCGTCAGGAAATCGAGACTCTTCATCGTTTGCTAACTGAAGAAGTGTTCGTATAGCCAAAAATGGTGCTGGAGTCATTCCATATGTAACTGTCAATAAAGTAAATTTCGACAATGTCTTTGTATAATCAGGTCGCCAAAGAATTCTTTGTAGATGGAGGTCCTCCTCCGCCAGAAATATCTGCCGAAACATTTTAACAATATCACAGACAAATGCATATTTTCCTATGCGCCAACGACAGATCACGCCAGACAAATCTTGCTGTAACTTTGGGCCTGAATATAAACTGTCATTTAAAGAAGTTCCTGAGCTGTATTTTTGTGAAGCGTTAAAGACAACCCTTAATTTTCCATTTGTACCCAAAACTGAGTGATGAGGTAGGTAGTAAAATGTCGAGTCACTATGTGTTGGGTTTACATACCTCATGTGCCCTAAATTCTTATATTCCTGCAAAAATTCAGTATATTTCTTTTCCAATTCCGGTTGCCGAGACAAGCGTTTCTCATTCTTAATTAGACAAGAAAGAGCAATTTCTCTAGAATCAGTAAATAAAACTTTTGTTTTACTGGCAGTCTGACAATGTATCGACCATCTAAACGTCGCACCGTGGTGTCACGATACAGATTTTCGCAATATGTATCTTCATCTGAAAGAATAGGTTTTAACGGAACACGTTCAACCTCCCAGAATCTTTCCAAAATTGAGGCCAAAGAAGGCTCTAATGATACATGTAGAGACTGTATTGCCATATTTTTCGATATTTTTTCCTCGCCAGCTAACCCTGACAGGATCCAACCAAAATAAGTTTCTTGAGCTACTGGAGTATTTGGTGGACCACGTATAACTCCATCCTTTAAAATCTCCCCATAGACATCTGCACCCAGAATACAGTCAACCGAGGATGGTTTAAAGAAGTGTGGATCTGACAAAGTTAAACCAGACAAATGCGTCCAAGTATTGGTCTTTAATATACAACTAGGAATATTTGAGGTCAATTTATTCATGATCAGCATTGGTGTGAAAAGTGAAAATTCAGAATCAATTTTAGACAATATTTTAACATGAGTTTTTAGCCTTACCAACCCAGCTTGAGTGGCACCAACACCTGATATAGAGATATTCACTTTTTGACAAGGCTAAGAAAGTAAATTAGCCGTTTTTTTAGAAATAAAAGACGCTTCCGCTCCTGGGTCTATCAAGGCACGCGCAAGCATTTTGTCACCAGATTGAGACATAAGAATTACCTGAGCAGTAGCTAAGAGAATAGGAGAAATTCAGATTTATCTACATGTAATTTAACATGATGACGTTCATCACAAATAAAACATCTAGCCGAAGATGGACAGTCGTCAGCACAATGATCCCGACCTAAACAATTCATGCACAATGTAAGTTGTTCCGTTCGAGCTCGACGTTCCTCAGTAGTACAATTTTTAAAAGATTCACATTCCCTTAACTTATGAGAACCTAAACAAAATTTACAAGACAACTTTATACTAGAATTTGAAACATTAGAACCTTTAGACTTATTCGTCATATGGACCGACATAGGCTTAGATTTAAAAGTATTTGTTTTATTATCTGATTTAAAATTAAACCCAGAACCTACATTTTTCCGTTCTAAAACAGGAGGAAACGTTAGTACTAGCAAATTGTGCTTGTTCCAATGATCTGACCCTCGACTCTAAAAATGTTCGCAAAGATTCATAAGATGCGAACTCCGTGCAATTTTCTTGGGAAATTTCCCAATATTCGCGGGTATCACTATCTAATTTTCGCGCTATTAAATGAACAAACTAGATATCGTATTGATCGATAGAACAACCTAAGTCGCTTAATCCTTTGATTGCCTCATCAGCAACATCTAATAAATAATTTATATCAGCAGCACATTTTTTTGAAACATTTTTTAAATTAATCAAAGAGTCCAAATGCGTAGCTAATCTGATACGACTATTATCAAAACGTCTTAACAATTTGTCCCAAGCAACATTAAAATTAGCATTTATAACCTTAATTCCTTTTAAACTGTTCGCGGCCGAACCTTCAACAGAATTTAAAAGATGTTGTAACTTTTCAACCGGTGTTAAATTAGGATCATTTTTAATAATAGAACAAAATAATTCCTTAAAAGTTTCCCAATCCTTCTGCTTTCCACTAAATTTAGGAATATTCAAAACTGGAATACGGCGCATACTAGTCGTAGGTAAACTTTGAGAACCGGTTAATTTTTTTTCTTCGGAAACCTGTAAATTATCTATTTCACCTTGTAAATAAGACAAATTTAAAATATACTCATTTTCAATATTATCAAAAACATCTTTTTTGAAATAATCAGATTGTTCATAATCTTCAGAAACCATTAATTTGACATGATTACTGTAGAATTGATTCCAATATCTTTCTAATAGACTAAGACGAGCTTGCAAATAAGAAATATTTATTGTTTTTGGTCCCTTTTTGCTAGTATTTTCACCGAATTTACTAATTAAATTAGCACGACTTATTTGTTTAGCAGAATCCGACATTTTTCACTTAATTGTCCACGAAAATATGTTAAATAAAATGGTTGTTTATTACCTTAGCAGTCTGTTTAGTAACAGTTAATATTACTTGTGTAAAACGGTACCAGAATTCTCCTGTTACATGCCATATAGCTACTTCACACTTCACAAGTCACTTTGTGTTGCTAGGTTACACAATATAACGAGCAAAAGTCCCGGTAACCCTCAAAAGTCCCCAACACAAACTTAACCGCTCTGCAATGCGACACCAGTCGAGTCCAAGAAAACTTAAATTTAACCACCTGTTTACAGATTATCCCGTTACAAAATAAAATCGCGATTTCCAAAGTGAATTCGGATATTAAAAAAAACTAACCACGCTCTGCTACCAAATTTATGTAACGTACAGTTTAAATTTTAAGAGCCGGTATCACAGCGATGGAGTCCAAAAAAGTATCACAAAAACCTGACTGTGAAAATATGGCTAGGAAACTATATGTGTAGGAGAAACAATGCGTTATATTCCAGAATTACAATATATTACACTATTATACACTATTCACAACCGTAATCAAATATATTTTTCTTTGGGCCAGACTCCCGATATACAATCTAAAACTTAATTTTTATTCTAAACATATTTTATTTATATTGCTCGAAACCAAAACATTCAATCCTGTTTCTCTTTAAAATACTACTTTTTATGAAAATATACATTAGACGAGAATCGCTACTGGTTTTGGAAATAAATATAAAATATTAGAAACTATTTTTGAGCATTTTAAATTTGAATTTACATAAGTTTAAACACTTTTAATTTCAAGTTCTTCTAGAAAATCTAAATTTTGTTTTTTATCACAAATGTGTACTATATGAATGTCATTGGTTTGTATAAGTGAGTTTCGATGTTCCAGTAGGTGTTTTGCATAGTTCGACTTATCTGGTTGTTGTAATCTATATACTCTTAAGTGTTCATTAAATCTTACTTCAAAATTTCTTTATGTTTGACCTATATATACTGCATTAAATTTCGGACAATTAATTTTGTAAACACCAGATATTTTTAATTTTGGTTAGTTTGTTTTCACATTTAACAATTTTGTTCCAATACTATTTTGTGTTTTAAATGATATTAACGCTGATGTTGCCGAGAATATTATTTTTGAAATTGCATTGGAAATATTTCCACAATATGTAATATTTTTATAGTTTTTAATTTCTTTAGATTGTTTTGGAAATATTAGTTCTAGTGACACTTTTTGTTCTTTCTTATTAATTAATTTATTTATCAAATGTATTGGATAGCCATTAGATGTAGCTTTTTTTTATGAACTCAATTTCTTTTTTAAAATTATTTTTGTTCATTGGAATTGAAAATACTCTATGTATCATGGAATTATAAGCTGCTAATTTATGTGATAGTGGATGATTTGAATTATATCTATTATATATTTGGTTACATCTGTTTGTGTAGGTTTTCTGTATATTGAATAATTTAATAAATTATTAACTTTTTCAATTCTTAAGTCTAGAAAATTAATTGAATTATTTTCTTCAACTTCTAAAGTAAAATTAATTTTAGGATGCAAGGTATTAATATAATTAAAAAATATATCTAACTACCGCTCACTACCTACAAAACCTGCTAACACATCATCAACATATCTATACCAAAATACAATATTGTTTTTATAACTAGAATTAAAGATTTTGTTTTCTAAGTTATCCATAACAATATTTGCTAAAATTGGAGAAATAGGACTTTCCATGGGAAGACCCTCATTTTGAATATATACTCAAAAGTAAAATAATTTTGACTAATGCATACATCAAATAGATCAGTTATGTCTGATATTATACCTGGATAGATATTTCTTTCATCTAATTATGGTTACACATCTAAATATGCAGTACAAAATTCATTAGATTTGATCAAATCATTGAATAAATGTAAATTACAAAATAATACTAAATTAGTATCGTTTGACGTAACTAATATGTTCTCAAAAATACCTCCTAAAGAATGTATAGTTCTAGTTAAAAAGCTATTAGATGAAAGAAATATCTATCCAGGTATAATATCAGACATAACTGATCTATTTAATGTATGCATTAGTCAAAATTATTTTACTTTTGATAACAAAGTTTATATTCAAAATGAGGGACTTCCCATGGGAAGTCCTATTTCTCCAATTTTAGCAAATATATTTATGGATAATTTAGAAAACAAAATCTTTAATTCTAGTTATAAAAACAATATTGTATTTTGGTATAGATATGTTGATGATGTGTTAGCAGGTTTTGTAGGTAGTGAGCGGCAGTTAGATATATTTTTTAATTATATTAATACCTTGCATCCTAAAATTAATTTTACTTTAAAAGTTGAAGAAAATAATTCAATTAATTTTCTAGATTTAAAAATTGAAAAAGTTAATAATTTACTAAATTATTCAATATACAGAAAACCAACACAAACAGATGTTACCAAATATATAATAGATATAATTCAAATCATCCACTATCACATAAATTAGCAGCTTATAATTCCATGATACATAGAGCATTTTCAATTCCAATGAACAAAAATAATTTTAATAAAGAAATTGAGTTTATAAAAAAAATAGCTACATCTAATGGCTATCCAATACATTTGATAAATAAATTAATTAATAAGAAAGAACAAAAAGTGTCACTAGAACTAATATTTCCAAAACAAACTAAAGAAATTAAAAACTATAAAAGTATTACATATTGTGGAAATATTTCCAATGCAATTTCAAAAATAATATTCTCGGCAACATCAGCATTAATATCATTTAAAACACAAAATA
Organism: Ophraella communa; assembly: GCA_035357415.1. Lineage (NCBI taxonomy): Eukaryota > Metazoa > Arthropoda > Insecta > Coleoptera > Chrysomelidae > Ophraella > Ophraella communa. The sequence goes on along the minus strand of CM068979.1, from coordinate 49,127,947 downwards.
GTATTGGAACAAAATTGTTAAATGTGAAAACAAAATTACCAAAATTAAATAAATCTGGTGTTTACAAAATTAATTGTCCAAAATGTAATGCAGTATATATAGGTCAAACACAAAGAAATTTTGAAGTAAGATTTAATGAACACTTAAGAGTATATAGATTACAACAACCAGATAAGTCGAACTATGCAAAACACCTACTGCAACATCGAAACTCACTTATACAAACCAATGACATTCATATAGTACACATTTGTGATAAAAAACAAAATTTAGATTTTCTAGAAGAACTTGAAATTAAAAGACATCTAGCAGATCAACAGTTTAAAGTAGTTAATGAATAAATAAATCTTGGAAGTTCTCCACTATTAAACTGTTTACTTTGATTGAGTCTTCATTTTATACATAGATAAGACATTATTTGTAATGTATTGGACATTAAATAACATTCTTTATAAATTAACTTCTTTATTTAATATTAACGTCACTTGTGGTTTCTAACATAAATCAGGGTTAGAATTTTTTATTACATAAAACATAAAGATCTTCTTCTTTTTTTGTGTGTGTGTCATATGGACGGGCAACAGACATCACAACTCTCACCCTTAAGCTCAAAAAAATTAAATTACAAATTTAAACGATCAGGAGGTTTAATGTGTCGTCGGGGTCTACCAGACACCGTCGGACTATTTATATTACCTGATTCCGAATTAACATTTGAATTACTGCAACTCGGCTCAATCTCCCTTTGTTGTTCAGTCTGTCTCCTTTCCTCTGACCTTTCTACAATTTTATACGTGCTGGAAACGGGTACATTTTTATGATCTAACATTGTACAGTCAGCGACACTCTGCTCAATATCATCAATGGTGTGTCTATAATTATGTTTAGATACTTCGAAATCGCCTTGCCACCCCTTATTATCTGAAAATCCTATTTCCCTTTCCCTACACTCGTCCTTGTCCTCATAAAATCGTCCTAATTTAATTATTTGATCAACATGTCTGCTATCTTCCAAAATACTGCATTTATAATTGTGACAACCCCTTTTTTCCTCTATGACTGCCCTGGTCCATCCGGGTTTATTTGCATTTCTATAGTCTCTTACATAAACCAACTCCCCTACCTCTAAATTTATTTTTCTATTTCCATGATGGTGTTCAATCTGCCTCTGTATGTTTTTCTCTGCAACTGGGCGAGTTAGAAAATCAAGTCTGGTTTTAATTTTACGCGAAAATATCAATTTTGAAGGTGTTCTCTCCGTCAAACAATGTGGAATATTCCTATATGAGAATAAATATTTATTTACAAGCGTTTATAAACTTTCGCTATTATTTTTATTTTCATAAAGTAACTTGCTTAAAGCATTCTTGAAGGATTTAACTCCATTTTCTGCCGCTCCATTAGTGGATGGGTGATATGGAGGTGACCTTATATGCTTGATACCATTTTTCATACAGAATTCTTCAAATTCGTTACTAACCAACTGAGGGCCATTGTCCGAAACCAGTGTGTTTGGTAGTCCAAAACGTGCAAAACACTCTCTTAATTTTTCTACGGTATGTGAAGTGTCCATTTTATTCATTTTGTACAACTCTGGCCATTTAGAATGGGAATCTACAATTATCAAATAAACTTCATTTTTAATAGGTCCCAAAAAATCTATGTGCACTCTATCAAAGGGGTATTTTCCTTCGGAAAATTTGATAAGGGGTGCCTTTCTGGGTGCAGCAGAACTCGACATACATGCATCACAATTTTTTACAAAGTCCTCAATGTCCCTATCCAAGTTTGGCCACCAAAAATACTGCCTTGCTAGTGCTTTCATCCTTACTACACCGTTATGAGCCCCATGGACTTCCTCCAACAGTTGTTTTCTGAATTTCTCTGGAACTACGACTCTATCACCCCACATAATCAATCCCTTTTCTATACTTAGCTCCCCTAGTCTACGATGGTATGACTTAAGCTCCTCTGCAACTACCTCGGGCCATCCATCTCGCACATGCAAATAAACCTTACTTAAAAGAGGATCTGTTCTAGTCTGCTTCCTGAGGTCCTCTGCATAAATTGGGAACTGGTCTGCCACTAAGAAATGAAAGTAATCATCTTCTCTAATAGTGTTCGTACTAGGGACATTTATTGGAAAACGAGACAACCCATCGGCTCCATTATTTTTCCCATTTATGTACTGCAATTTGTAATCAAACCCACTAAGAAAGAATGCCCACCTTTGAAGTCGACCTGCCGCCATCTGGGGAACTCCTTTATTTTCGCCAAACAAAGCCAACAACGGTTTATGATCTGAACACAACAAAAACTTATTTCTCATCAAGTATTGGTAATATTTATTTACACCCCAAAAAATAGCAAGTGCTTCCTTATGAATGACAGAATAGTTTTTTTCTGCCTGGTTTAGAACGCGTGATGCAAAACTAATTGGTTTTTCGGTACCATCGGGATATATGTGAAGTAAAACAGCCCCTATTCCAACACCGGAAGCATCACAAACCAGCTTTAAGGGCAACTGGGGATCAAAATAAGCCAAACTTTGCTCTGCCGAAATAGCCTGCTTAGCCTTTACAAAAGAACTTTCACACTCCGGCGACCATGTGTATTTAGCATCGCCCCTTAATAGTCTGTAAAGTGGATTCAAAATTGTAGATAAATCTGGGACAAATTTGCCATAATAGTTGATCATGCCTAAAAAACCCTTTAACTCCGTCACATTTGTAGGTCTCGAAACTTCGGTTATTGCCTTAACCTTCTCTGGATCCTTATGCAAACCTTCCTTGTCAATTATATGCCCTAAATACCTTATTTTAGACTGGAAAAATGTGCATTCATTTAAATTCAAACGAAAACCTGCCCCCTTTAATCGATCTAAAACCTCCGCTAAATTTTTTAAATGCTCTCCTCGGTTTTTCCCGGTGACTACAATATCGTCAAGAAAATTTATAGTGCCCGCTGCACCTAGCAGCACCTTTTCAACCACTTTTTGAAAGATGGAACAGGCTGGCTTGGTCCCATAAGGTAAACGATTTACCCTGTAAATACCTTTATGGGTGCTCCAAGCCAGTAATTTTTGAGTGTCTTCTGTAAGCTTCAATTGATTATAGGCTACTGAAAAGTCAAGTTTGGTAAAATGTTCTCCCCCCTGGAGAGCTGCAAACAAACCTTCAATTCTGGGTAGGGGATACTTAGTGTCTTCTAGATATTTGTTGACCGTTGTCTTGTAGTCAGCGCATAACCTAATTTTACCATTTTCCTTCACTACTGGTACCAACGAGGTGCCCCACTCCGAATTTTCCACTAACGAAATAACACCTCGCCTCTCCAACTCCTCTAACTCTGCATCTATAATTTTTTTAAAAGCAAAAGGAACAGGACGAGGTTTACAAAATACAGGCTTTGTTCCTGGAAGTACCTTTAGACTAATACTTTCGTGCTTATAACACCCTAATTCATCTTTGAACAAGTCTTTATACCTATCTAATAAATCTTGCAGATCCCTATCAACTGTTACACTACCATTTACCATATTGAGCTGAAAGTCACTTACCCCCTGTGATGTTATCTTAATATTAAAAAGTTTAAAAAGATCTCTACCAAACAGTGGTGTCGAACCATTTTTTACAATTATCAGTTTACAGTTTTCCTTGACATTTTGGTTATATACTATTCGTACAAAAATTTCCCCTTTAGGAGTGATAAAATTCCCATCATATGACTTGAACCTAACAGAAGTTGGGTGTAAAATACAATCATGGAAAAATTCTTTATACAGTTCCTCAGGCAGTACAGATAAAGCCGCACCTGAATCTAATTCCATTGTTACTGGCTTATTGTTTATGCTAACATTTACTTTAATAGGGTTTACATAATGTTTGTCAGACATATAAAACATATCAATAAAGGCTGTAGTGTCAGCATCTATACTACCTTCGGACTCATTATTATCTACCTCCACAAAATTTGTTTTAACCGAACAAACCCTAGCCAAATGACCTATTTCTTTACATATTTTGCAAGTATATTGTCTATACTGACATCTAGAAAAATTATGATTACCTTTACCACAGCTTCTACAAAGTTTTGCACTCACTTTTCCTCCTGGAAGTGGTTTCCCCTCTTTGGTTTTCTTATTTTCCTTTTGTTGCTGAGTGAAATGGCTGATCTGCAACTTGTTTACTGTGGCTGGTGCTTGTACCGATCCTACGGATGCTTCCTTTTTTAAAGCTACTTCCAATAACTCATCAATTGTTTTAGTGTGCTCTTCTTCACATAGTCGATCCAAGATAGGGCCTTTGCTTAGCCCCGAAATAAACTTGTCTTTTAAACAATCATTTAGAAGGTTACCAAACCTGCAGTCAGTGGCATTATTTTTAATTCTCACATACCATTGTCGAATTGTCTCATATTCACTTTGTTTTAGCTCATAAAATTCGATTCTTTCTTTAAACACTGATATTCTCTTCGAAAATTGCCTCTTAAGGATTGTAGAAAGTTCTTGATAGCTTTTATCTTTAGGTAAAACCGGGTCACAGACATCTCTTAATATTTTATAAGCTTGTTCACCAATTAGGGTTAACAGTACAGGTACTTTTTTAGAATTCTCAACATAGTTTGCAGAAAAATATTGGTCCAGTCTTTCTTCCCATGTGTTCCAATCGTCACCTATTTTATATTCTGCAATTGATCCTATTGTGCCTCGAAAGACTGTTTGTGAAACCGCGCCTTGCGTATTTTCCATTATCCCGCCTTGGAATTTAATCTTTCTGGATCTTTAGAATAGCTTAACTTCTTTTACCTCGTCGCCATTTGTAATGTATTGGACATTAAATAACATTCTTTATAAATTAACTTCTTTATTTAATATTAACGTCACATGTGGTTTCTAACATAAATCAGGGTTAGAATTTTTTATTACATAAAACATAAAGATCTTCTTCTTTTTTTGTGTGTGTGTCATATGGACGGGCAACAGACATCACATTATTGTAACATAAATATATTAAGTTATTGTAAAGATCAGCAAGATATAGTTTTTCCCTGGTTTTTCTATATCATTGCACAGTTATACTGATCTTAGAGGGAAATACATCCAGGATAATCCCTTAGGGCTAATAACATCTAGGCTTTAATATTGTTATGTCCTTACTTGGTCTAGCCTTAACTACTTATCAACATCAAGTACCTAGTTACAAACAAACAAAATGTAATTTCAATATGTCAATCTGACGATGCTAGTTATAGCGAAACAGCGGTAATTGAATTTTAAAGCGAATTTTTTCGAATAAATAGTGAAAGTTTAGTTTAACCGTTCAGTTATTTATTGTTCTTACTAGGTGGGTATCACGAGTACTTCCCAAGTTCATGAGAAAAATAAAAACCGATCCTAAGATACGTTCCATATAATTAATTTTGCAATCCGGGTTTTCGTTGTCTCCAAGAATAGAACCTAGCCTACTATCATAGGAGTTTGGTAGAAATTTGTATGTACCCCGCATGTAGAGTATCCGCTTGGTAATTAGACTGCCCGCTTTTCGTAAAAACCGCTTTCGCATATCACTCCACCGTGAATAACCCCGCATTGAACATTCACCCGAAGCATGGTAGCTTTTGCATAACATTCATTGCACACCTCCACCATCCCAGTTAAATCCCGACCTGTAACGAATCTGTATATTTTTTTGTTGTTAATAATAGATAGAGTTTAGGAAATATTGTGTATTTTTATTCCACTGTTCGTGTGATTATTATAGCCGTGAAACTTCAGGTATCCGACCCAGCCGGGTAATTAAAGCCTACCCTTCTGGCCGCCACTTAAGTAGGTCAACACCATAAACACCCCTGGAGTATTTCTTCTTTACTGAAGCTGCCCGAGTAGTGTCCTTCGGCACTTAAAACCGAAGGTGGCGCCCGAGGCAATCCGAAACCTGCATTAAAGTGTCAAAGAAGACATAGCGACGCGAAAGTACGTCACAAAACCATTTTTTTGTCGAATATAAAAAGTAACGGCAATCTCCTCTTCTTGAATATTAATAATTTTACCACGATGATCGAAAATTTTAATTTTTACGTTGTTAATTGTCTTAGCACTTACAGGATAATACAAGATATTTTGAGGCGATTCGACTATTTTATAGCCACTTGGAACAGTAGGAAAAAAATGATGGATAATGTGAACGGGATGACCATAATAATAATAATAATAATAATAATAATAATAATAATAATAATAATAATAATAATAATAATAATAATAATAATAATAATAATAATAATAATAATAATAATAATAATAACCATAGCCAACACGGATTATTTACGCAGGCACAACCAGCTGTGTAATATTATCCACCAGAAACTGGCCAACAAATATGGACTGCTGAATACATATACACCGTATTACAAGTACAATCCACAGGCAGTGCTCGAGAATGCAGATTTTAGACTCTACTACGATAGGTCCATTATCACCGATAGACAGGTGACGAATAATCGACCCGACATTGTAGTAGTGGATAAAAAAGCTAATTCAGTGCTGTTAGTCGATGTTGCAGTTCCAAACAACAACAATATTTTGGACAAATATAATGAAAAGATAGCAAAGTACACCGATCTTGCTATAGAAGTAGGGCAGATGTGGCATGCAGAAAAAGTGGAGGTGGTACCGATCATCGTATCATCAACTGGACTCATCCCCAAAAGTCTTGAAGACAGTCTTAAAAAACTCGATCTTCATAAAAACACTTTTATTGACTTGCAAAAAGCGGCAATTTTAAACACATGTCACACTGTTCGGAAATTTTTAAATATGTAAATTTTGAGCCTTATCCCATTTGCGTTTACGCTCGGGATAGGTAAATATTACCAGCGAAAGCTGAGTAAGTGCATAAGTCTTTTGATAATAATAATAATAATAATAATAATAATAATAATAATAATAATAATAATAATAATAATAATAAAAATTTTTGCTGCTAATCAACAACAAGTTCAACATCTTCTGGATATAACCGAAAGGTTCTCCAGTGATATACACATGGAATTTGGTTTAGATAAGTGCAGAACTTTAAACATCGAAAAGGGAAAAATTGTCAATGGAGATGTGGCGCTGCCTAATGGAGATATAATCGCTGCCATGCAGAATGGGGAAACCTATAAATACTTGGGATTTCAACAAGCCAGATTATTAGACCAAAAACAGTCCAAGTCCAAAATCAAGGATCAGTATACACAGAGGGTTAGTTCATTACTAAAATCGGAACTGAACGCAGGAAACCTTAATCGAGCAATTAATACATATGCCGTACCTGTGTTAACTTATTCGTTTGGGATTCTAAGATGGACAAAAACTGAATTGGAAGATATTCAGAGAACAACAAGGACTATGATGACCAAGTACAGATATCACCATCCAATATCCTCGGTATTTAGAACCACATTGCCGAGAAAGGAGGGAGGAAGAGCTCTATGTGACATAATGAATCTACACAATAAGCAGATAAATAAATTACGAGACTTCTTTATTACTAAATCAACATCATCTAATTTACACAAATTTATTGTAGGAGCAGATAAAAATTATTCCCCTCTAAATTTAGCAGGTCCTAATGTGGATTTAGAAGTAACAATAGATACTGAGAAACACGTAAAATGGGCCCAAAAAGCTCTACATGGTCGACATCATCACGACCTTAACCAACCGCACATTGACAAAATAGCATCAAATAGGTGGCTTGCTGACGGTACCTTGTTCCCAGAGACTGAAGGATTTATGATGGCCATTCAGGATCAAGTAATTAATACGAACAACTACAAAAAATTTGTTATCAGGGACCAAACTATTACGTCGGAAAAGTGTAGACGGTGCCAACAAACGTCGGAAACCATACAACACATCACATCAGGGTGTTCAACCATAGCCAACACGGATTATTTACGCAGGCACAACCAGCTGTGTAATATTATCCACCAGAAACTGGCCAACAAATATGGACTGCTGAATACATATACACCGTATTACAAGGCAGTGCTCGAGAATGCAGATTTTAGACTCTACTACGATAGGTCCATTATCACCGATAGACAGGTGACGAATAATCGACCCGACATTGTAGTAGTGGATAAAAAAGCTAATTCAGTGCTGTTAGTCGATGTTGCAGTTCCAAACAACAACAATATTTTGGACAAATATAATGAAAAGATAGCAAAGTACACCGATCTTGCTACAGAAGTAGGGCAGATGTGGCATGCAGAAAAAGTGGAGGTGGTACCGATCATCGTATCATCAACTGGACTCATCCCCAAAAGTCTTGAAGACAGTCTTAAAAAACTCGATCTTCATAAAAACACTTTTATTGACTTGCAAAAAGCGGCAATTTTAAACACATGTCACACTGTTCGGAAATTTTTAAATATGTAAATTTTGAGCCTAACCCCATTTGCGTTTACGCTCGGGATAGGTAAATATTACCAGCGAAAGCTGAGTAAGTGCATAAGTCTTTTAATAATAATAATAATAATAATAATAATAATAATAATAATAATAATAATAATAATAATAATAATAATAATAATGCAAAAATCAGTAATTTTGGAAACATGTAGAATAACGCGAAAGTATTTAAATATCAAGGAATAACAAATGACAGCCAAAGCTTGAAGCCATGTTCATACCAGCTCTACATTATCCATCACAAGTGATTGGCTATAATGCCCCACTTTTGATAATACTATCCTTATAGGATATGAAACTACAAAAATAATAATAATAATAATAATAATAATAATAATAATAATAATAATAATAATAATAATAATAATAATAATAATAATAATAATAATAATAATAATAATAATAATAATAATAATAATAATAATAATAATAATAATAATAATAATAATAATAATAATAATAATAATAGGAAAACACGAGCAGGTTCTATAACAGCATACTAGGAAAAACATTCGAAATGAAAGAAACACCATCTGAAGATGAAGTAGAATGCTATTGGAAGAACATATGGGAAAAAAACACAACCCATAACACTAAAGCGGGATGGATACGGGAAGAATATGAAAGAACATCAGCAGTGAAAAGAATGGAATGGCCAGACATCACCCAGGAAGAAATGACATTAGCTTTAAGCGACACACCGAACTGGAAAGCCCCTGGAAGTGATGGAATTCCTAACTTCTGGTTAAAAAGGCTAACAGCGTTACACAACAAACTAACGAAGGCGTACAATGAGATAGTAACTACTGAGCAAAATCTACCTGAGTGGCTAACCAAAGGAAAAACGTACCTTATCCCCAAGAAGCAAAATGCTAGTCAACCGAAAGACACAAGACCAATAACTTGTTTAAATAACATCTACAAACTGCTCACAAAAATTATAGCTAAACGAATAAAACATCACTTGGCGGAAAACCACCTAATGCCGATTGAACAGAAAGGATGTGTCAATAACACCTATGGTTGTAAGGATCACCTTCTGACTAGTATGACCGTACACAAAGATAGCAGAGAGAATAGAAAGGACCTGTCCATCGCATGGATAGACTATAAAAAAGCTTTTGATAGCGTGCCGCACAGCTGGCTAATAGAAACACTCAAAATTTACCGAACAAACACCAAACTTCTATCATTTATAATAAAATCTATGAGAAAATGGAAGACAGACTTAAACCTAAGGACAAAAAATAAAACCATGACCATCAAGGACATACATATAAGATGTGGTATCTATCAAGGGGATTCGTTATCACCTTTGCTTTTTTGCATGGCTTTATACCCCTTAAGCTCCTTACTCAGCAGCACAAACACAGGCTATGCCTGCAAGAACGAAAAACAGAAAATACATCACCTTTTGTACATTGATGACCTCAAGCTTATCTCTAAATCAGACGAGGAACTAGCAAAACAAATCCAGCAAGTGAACCGCTTTAGCAAAGATATTAGAATGGAATTTGGCCTTGACAAATGTGCGAAAGTGACGTTCAAAAAGGGAAAACTAGTACGATCAGAAAATATAGAAATTAATCTTGAAACAACAATAAAGGCATTAAAACCGGACGAAGCGTACAAATACCTAGGAGTCGAGGAAAATGATGGAATACAACAAAAGCAAATGAAAGAGAACCTTATTAAGGAATACACCAGAAGAATCCGCAGCATATTGTGTTCAGAGCTAAGCGCTAAAAATAAGGTCACGGCCATGAACTCCTTAGCTGTACCTGTCATCCAGTACAGCTATGGCATAATAAAATGGACAAAGGCAGAACTGAGAAAAATGGATACGAAAACAAGAAAACAAATGAACATGCATGGAGCGTTACATCCGAGATCAGATGTTGACCGACTCTACATCCCCAGAAAGGACGGTGGACGTGGAATGATAAGCATTGAAGCAAGCTATGCCATAGCAAAGGAATGTCTGAATAACTACTTGAAAATAAAGGAAGAAAATGATAATTATCTCGGCATGGTATACAGACAAAACCAAAGAAAAAATGGAAAACAAGAACACAAAAGGAAATACCTGAAACAAATAGAAAACAAAAACCCCACAGAACCTGATACAAAAAGAGTAAAACTAATAAAAGAGAAGCTAAAGGAAAACTTGAAGCAGGAACAACTAACAAACTGGAAAAAGAAAAAGATGCACGGACAAATCGCAATAGAGGTTGAAAAGGAAACCATAAACAGAAAGGAAACATGGAAGTGGCTATCAACCGTAAACATCAAAAGTGAAACCGAGGCGCTTATCACTGCTTGCCAGGAACAAGCACTCGCCACAAACTATATGCAAGTGAAAATCATGAAAACCGGCAAAGACCCCAGGTGCAGATTATGCCGGATCCACAATGAGACAATTCATCATGTTGTATCAGGGTGCCCGATACTGGCAAAAAAGGCTTACTTGGAGCGACACAACTTCGTAGCTGCACACCTACACTATAATATATGCAAAGCGTACAGCATACCAGTCGGAGATAAATGGTACGAATATGTTCCAGAACCTGTTTTGGACACCCAAGACGTCACAATCATCTGGGATACACAGGTCCAAACTGATCGAACCATCAAAGCTAATAAGCCTGACATAATCATCAAAGACAAAAAACGAAGAACATGCCAACTGATAGACGTCGCTATCCCATCCGATTACAATATTACTGAAAAAGAAGCCGAAAAATATCTCAAATATAAAGATCTTCAAATTGAAACACAAAGGATGTGGAACATGAAAACCACAGTAGTTCCCATAGTAATCGGAGCCACCGGAGTAATCTCATACAAAACAACAGAAGCCATCAAACAGTTACCCGGTGTGCACAATCTGATGTCCCTACAAAAAACTGTTGTGCTGAGCACCGCGCACATAATCCGCAAGGTGCTATAAAAAAAAGGAATATCACCCCAGGTACAAGGTATGTACTCGGTGTTTCTTCCAAATCAACCGCAGAACCATGACTGTGAGATGACCAGAAATAATAATAATAATAATAATAATAATAATAATAATAATAATAATAATAATAATAATAATAATAATAATAATAATAATAATAATAATAATAATAATAATAATAATAATAACCACCAGAAACTGGCCAACAAATATGGACTGCTTAATACCTATACACCGTATTACAAGTATAATCCACAGGCAGTGCTCGAGAATGCAGATTTTAGACTCTACTACGATAGGTCCATTATCACCGATAGGCAGGTGACGAATAATCGACCAGACATTGTAGTAGTGGATAAGAAAGCTAAATCGGTGCTGTTAGTCGATGTTGCAGTTCCAAACAATAACAACGTTTTGGATAAGTATAATGAAAAGATGGCAAAGTACACCGATCTTGCCATAGAAGTGGGACAGATGTGGCATGCAGAAAAAGTGGAAGTGGTACCGATCATCGTATCATCAACTGGACTCATTCCCAAAAGTCTTGAAGACAGTCTTAAAAAACTCGATCTGCATAAAAACACTTTTATTGACTTGCAAAAAGCGGCAATTTTAAACACATGTCATACTGTTAGAAAATTTTTAAATATGTAAATTTTGAGCCTAATCCCATTTGCGTTTACGCTCGGGATAGGTAAATATTACCAGCAATAGCTGAGTAAGTGCATAAGTCTTTTGATAATAATAATAATAATAATAATAATAATAATAATAATAATAATAATAATAATAATAATAATAATAATAATAATAATAATAATAATAATAATAATAATAATAATAATAATAATAATAATAATAATAATAATAATAATATTAATAATAATAATAATAATAATAATAATAATAATAATAATAATAATAATAATAACCCCGCACGGGGTAGTTTTTCTACCTGGGGAGTGACGCCCCCACGGGTCCGAGTTACCTGGGCTACCAGGGAAAAATGGTAGTACCTGGCAGTAGGTATAAAATGCTTTAACCACAATGTCGAGTTTTAAAACTAAATTACCCCAGGTGGGTAGAGTACTACGCTCACAATCCCACACGGCCGGTGTACCTAGTATGTCGGCTGTCTGCTCCACGGATTCTGGGGGGAGCAATAATTCGATTATTACCGATACCTTAACACTTGGGAATCGCCAGGTGAATCGACATGGCAACACCTACAACTCTTGTCGCGTTCAAGTTGATGACAGAAGAACTTGTTCGAAAAATGATGCATCTTCTTCCTCGGTTAGCGGCATGCGCAGCGTGACATCGAGTATGGCTACTGCGACAACACAAGAGGAAACTATCACCGAAGATCCTCCACCGGTTTCTGCTGTTTCTGGAGTATCGCAGGACGGTACATTCATGACCACTAAAGCCGGAAAGCCCAGGAAGCGTATGAAGTGGACTACTGAAATGAATTCATTAATTATACGCTCCTATTTTAGAATAACAAAAAATGAGACTGATTTAACAACATACAGGTTCGCCCTTCATCAAGGATTTACACAACAATATCCGGAGTTTCAACACGTTACTGAGCAACGTATTGCTGACCAGCGTCGAACAATTATTAATAACAATTTACTACCTGGTCCAATAATGCAACAAATACGAAGTGAAGTACTTCTTGAGCTTCAAACAGAAATCGATCATAATGTTATTCAACATACAAATGATAAGCTGGATAATGTAAGACTTGATGACCACACTGGCGAAGACAAACCAAACATTGATCAAGACGAAAACCCAAACACAGACAGTAACACACAACCTGACGAACACGAAAATGCTGTTACCGAACTCTCTAAAGCAATATTAGAATTTGATGGTAGCAACCCACTTCATCGACCAATTTTACCCAAACTGAAATCCAATAGGAACACCAATGGGATCCTTGCACTATTTAATTTACTTTTAAAGGATCGTGCCAAGAACTGCCGAACTCTGGAAGAGATCCATACTCTTATCTACTGTGGTGCAGTTGCAGTTATCCGAAGTCACAACCAACAAGTCAGGTTTTCAAACCAAAAATCTATTGAACATCATAAGCAACATAAACCTTGGTGGCAACAGCGACTTGAGAAGTCAATTAACGACATACGAAAGGAGCTGGGACAACTTACCGAATTTAAAAATAGCATAAAACCTTCCAGACGCTTAACTAATAGGGTCAGAAAAATCTTTAAAAAGATTAAAACCCACACTGGACATCCAAAGTATAAAGAACATCTATGCTCATATATGGACCTTCTTAGACAAAAGCTAAAGGCGAAATCCAAACGATTAGCTCGATACGTTAAATGCACAAAAAAGAAGCAGCAAAATCATTTATTTAACAACAATGAAAAGCTGTTCTATAGACAAATTAGTAGCGCTGGTGGTACAAACAACAACTTCAACCTTCCAACTAAAAATGAATTTACTGACTATTGGTCTTCAATATGGTCCAATCCTCAAAAACACAACGAGGGTGCAGCATGGATAGAATCCGAGATGGACAAGTCAAACATTGCTCCAATGATGCTTGATAAGATCACAACAGCTGAAGTAAACCAAGCTATAGAAGAGACTAATAGTTGGAAAGCTCCGGGAATTGATAACATTCAAAATTTCTGGTACAAAAAATTTGACAGCTTACACGAACTACTAGCATCAAAATTTACACATATCCTTCAACATCCAGAAGACATTCCAGCCTTTTTTACTCATGGTTTGACCCATATGCTCCCCAAAACAGCTAACACTCAGGATCCTTCGCAGTATAGACCAATCACATGTCTTCCAACGCTTTACAAACTATTAACATCTTGCATCACTAACCGAATTTATAGGCATGTCGACCAAAATAACATCTTGGCAGAGGAGCAAAAGGGATGTAAACGTGGTCACCAGGGTTGCAAAGAACAGCTTATTATCGACTCTGTGATCCTAAAGCAAGCAAAAAAGCAATCTCGCAACATCTCGACTGCTTTTGTTGACTACCGCAAAGCATTTGATAGCGTGCCCCATTCCTGGCTCATAAGCATTTTAAAAATCTACAAAGTACACCCTAGCATAGTTAATTTTCTTGAAACTTCGATGAAACAATGGAGAACAAACCTTCAGTTTAATATTAATGGTCAGTATCTTAAAACCGATGAAATCGCTATTCGCAGAGGAATATTCCAAGGTGACTCACTTAGTCCACTGTGGTTTTGTTTGGCAATGAATCCACTTTCTGCCTTGCTCAACAACACAAAATATGGCTTCAATCTTAAGACTAATAGAAACACCAACTGCACTGTTTCCCATCTTCTTTATATGGATGATATAAAAATTTTTGCTGCTAATCAACAACAAGTTCAACATCTTCTGGATATAACCGAAAGGTTCTCCAGTGATATACACATGGAATTTGGTTTAGATAAGTGCAGAACTTTAAACATCGAAAAGGGAAAAATTGTCAATGGAGATGTGGCGCTGCCTAATGGAGATATAATCGCTGCCATGCAGAATGGGGAAACCTATAAATACTTGGGATTTCAACAAGCCAGATTATTAGACCAAAAACAGTCCAAGTCCAAAATCAAGGATCAGTATACACAAAGGGTTAGTTCATTACTAAAATCGGAACTGAACGCAGGAAACCTTAATCGAGCAATTAATACATATGCCGTACCTGTGTTAACTTATTCGTTTGGGATTCTAAGATGGACAAAAACTGAATTGGAAGATATTCAGAGAACAACAAGGACTATGATGACCAAGTACAGATATCACCATGCAATATCCTCGGTATTTAGAACCACATTGCCGAGAAAGGAGGGAGGAAGAGCTCTATGTGACATAATGAATCTACACAATAAGCAGAAAAATAAATTACGATACTTCTTTATTACTAAATCAACATCATCTAATTTACACAAATTTATTGTAGGAGCAGATAAAAATTATTCCCCTCTAAATTTAGCAGGTCCTAATGTGGATTAAGAAGTAACAACAGATACTGAGAAACACGTAAAATGGGCCCAAAAAGCTCTACATGGTCGACATCATCACGACCTTAACCAACCGCACATTGACAAAATAGCATCAAATAGGTGGCTTGCTGACGGTACCTTGTTCCCAGAGACTGAAGGATTTATGATGGCCATTCAGGATCAAGTAATCAATACGAACAACTTAAAAAAATGTGTTAGTCGATGTTGCAGTTCCAAACAACAACAATATTTTGGACAAATATAATGAAAAGATAGCAAAGTACACCGATCTTGCTATAGAAGTAGGGCAGATGTGGCATGCAGAAAAAGTGGAGGTGGTACCGATCATCGTATCATCAACTGGACTCATCCCCAAAAGTCTTGAAGACAGTCTTAAAAAACTCGATCTTCATAAAAACACTTTTATTGACTTGCAAAAAGCGGCAATTTTAAACACATGTCACACTGTTCGAAAATTTTTAAATATGTAAATTTTGAGCCTAACCCCATTTGCGTTTACGCTCGGGATAGGTAAATATTACCAGCGAAAGCTGAGTAAGTGCATAAGTCTTTTAATAATAATAATAATAATAATAATAATAATAATAATAATAATAATAATAATAATAATAATAATAATAATAATAATAATAATGCAAAAATCAGTAATATTGGAAACATGTAAAATAACGCGAAAGTATTTAAATATCAAGGAATAACAAATGACAGCCAAAGCTTGAAGCCATGTTCATACCAGCTCTACATTATCCATCACAAGTGATTGGCTATAATGCCCCACTTTCGATAATACTATCCTAATAGGATATGAAACTACAAAAATAATAATAATAATAATAATAATAATAATAATAATAATAATAATAATAATAATAATAATAATAATAATAATAATAATAATAATAATAATAATAATAATAATAATAATAATAATAATAATAATAATAATAATAATAATAATAATAATAATAATAATAATAATAATAATAATAATAATAATAATAATAATGCATTTTCCAGCAGTGCTGGAAAATGCAGAGTTTAGACTCTACTACGATAGGTCCATTATCACCGATAGACAGGTGACGAATAATCGACCCGACATTGTAGTAGTGGATAAGAAAGCTAAATCGGTGCTGTTAGTCGATGTTGCAGTTCCAAACAATAACAACGTTTTGGATAAGTATAATGAAAAGATGGCAAAGTACACCGATCTTGCCATAGAAGTGGGACAGATGTGGCATGCAGAAAAAGTGGAAGTGGTACCGATCATCGTATCATCAACTGGACTCATTCCCAAAAGTCTTGAAGACAGTCTTAAAAAACTCGATCTGCATAAAAACACTTTTATTGACTTGCAAAAAGCGGCAATTTTAAACACATGTCATACTGTTAGAAAATTTTTAAATATGTAAATTTTGAGCCTAATCCCATTTGCGTTTACGCTCGGGATAGGTAAATATTACCAGCGAAAGCTGAGTAAGTGCATAAGTCTTTTGATAATAATAATAATAATAATAATAATAATAATAGTAATAATAATAATAATATAATAATAATAATAATAATAATAATAATAATAATAATAATAATAATAATAATAATAATAATAATAATAATAATAATAATAATAATAATAATAATAATAATAATAATAATAATAATAATAATAATAATAATAATAATAATAAGAAACAGCAAAACCATTTATTTAACACCAATGAAAAGCTGTTCTACAGACAACTTAGTAGTGCCGGAACAAACAACTACCACAATCCTCCAAGTAAGGATGAACTTTTTGACTATTGGTCTTCAATATGGTCCAATCCTCAAAAACACAACGAGGGCGCAGCATGGATAGAATCCGAATCGGGCAAATCAAACATTGCTTTAATGATGTTTGATAACATCACAACAGCTGATGTAAACCAAGCTATAAGACAGATTAATAGTTGGAAAGCTCTAGGAATTGATAACATCCAAAATTTCTGGTACAAAAAATTTAGCAGCTTACACGGAATATTGGCATCGAAATTTACACATATCCTTTAACATCCAGAAGACATTCCTGCCTTTCTTACTCATGGTTTAACCCATATGCTTCCCAAAACAGCCAACACACAGGATCCTTCCCAGTATAAACCAATCACATGTCTTCCAACGCTTTACAAGATATTAACATCATGCATTACTAACAGAATTTACAGGCATGTGGACCAAAATAACATCTTGGCAGAGGAGCAAAAGGGATGTAAACGTGGTCACCAGGGTTGCAAAGAACAGCTTATTATCGACTCTGTGATCCTAAGGCAAGCGCAAAAGCAATTTCGCAACATCTCGACTGCTTTTGTAGACTACCGTAAGGCATTTGACAGCGTGCCTCATTCCTGGCTAATAAGCGTTTTAAACATCTACAAAATAAACCCCACCATAGTTTCTTTTCTTGAAGCTTTGATGAAGCAATGGCGAACAAGCCTTCAGGTAAATATTAATGGTCAGTATATTAAGACTAACGACATTTCTATTCGAAGGGGAATATTCCAAGGGGACTCACTTAGGCCATTGTGGTTCTGTTTGGCAATGAATCCACTTTCTACCATGCTCAACAACACTAAACTTGTCTTCAATCTTAAGATCAATAAAAATACTAACTGCACCGTCTCCCACCTCCTTTATATGGATGACATCAAAATTTTTGCTTCCAATCAGCAACAAATCCAACATCTTCTGGATGTAACCGAAAGGTTTTCCAGGGATGTACGTATGCCATTTGGATTAAATAAGTGCAGAACCTTAAACATCGAGAAGGGAAAAATTATTAATGGAGATTTAACGCTCCCTAATGGAGAAATAATCGCTGCTATGCAAAATGGGGAAACATACAAATACCTGGGTTTTCAACAGGCCAGGTTATTGGACCAAAAACAGTCCAAGTCCAAAATCAGGAATGAGTTTTCACAAAGGGTAAGTTTCATACTAAAATCTGAATTGAACGCAGGCAACCTAAACCGAGCTATTAATACATATGCCGTACCGGTGTTGACCTACTCGTTCGGCATTTTACAATGGACAAAGACCGAATTGGAAGATATTCAGAGAACAAACCGGACTATGATGACAAAGTACAGATGTCACCATCCAACATCGTCAGTGCTTAGAACAACACTACCGAGAAAGGAGGGAGGAAGAGCTTTATGCGACATAATAAATCTGCATAACAAACAGATAAATAAATTGCGAGACTTCTTTGTTGCCAAATCACTGTCATCGAATTTACATAAATCTGTCATAGGAGCAGATAAGAAATACTCGCCTCTAAATTTAGCAGACCCTAATATGGATTTAGAAATAACAACTGATGCTGAGAAACACGTAAAATGGGCCCAAAAGGCTCTACATGGTCGACATCATCACGACCTTAACCAACCGCACATTGACAAAATAGCATCAAATAGGTGGCTTGCTGACGGTACCTTGTTCCCAGAGACTGAAGGATTTATGATGGACATTCAGGATCAAGTAATCAATACGAACAACTACAAAAAATGTGTTATCAGGGACCCAACTATTACAACGGACAAGTGTAGACGGTGCCAACAAACATCGGAAACCATACAACACATCACATCAGGATGTTCAACCATAGCCAACACGGATTATTTACGTAGGCATAACCAGCTGTGTAATATTATCCACCAGAAACTGGCCAACAAATATGGACTGCTTAATACCTATACACCGTATTACAAGTATAATCCACAGGCAGTGCTCGAGAATGCAGATTTTAGACTCTACTACGATAGGTCCATTATCACCGATAGACAGGTGACGAATAATCGACCCGACATTGTAGTAGTGGATAAGAAAGCTAAATCGGTGCTGTTAGTCGATGTTGCAGTTCCAAACAATAACAACGTTTTGGATAAGTATAATGAAAAGATGGCAAAGTACACCGATCTTGCCATAGAAGTGGGACAGATGTGGCATGCAGAAAAAGTGGAAGTGGTACCGATCATCGTATCATCAACTGGACTCATTCCCAAAAGTCTTGAAGACAGTCTTAAAAAACTCGATCTGCATAAAAACACTTTTATTGACTTGCAAAAAGCGGCAATTTTAAACACATGTCATACTGTTAGAAAATTTTTAAATATGTAAATTTTGAGCCTAATCTCATTTGCGTTTACGCTCGGGATAGGTAAATATTACCAGCAATAGCTGAGTAAGTGCATAAGTCTTTTGATAATAATAATAATAATAATAATAATAATAATAATAATAATAATAATAATAATAATAATAATAATAATAATAATAATAATAATAATAATAATAATAATAATAATAATAATAATAATAATAATAATAATAATAATAATAATAATAATAATAATAATAATAATAATAATAATAATAATAATAATATATATATATATATATATATATAATCAGTATCCCCATTTACCAAAACAGGTGTAGGGGTAGGTTTTTTTTTCATCTAGTTTTTATCCATTTACAAACTTTTTCCAGTCTCTTCTATTTTGTGCCAACACCTTTGATTCCTGCCAAGTGACTCCTCTGTTCTTAAACGTTTTGCATATACCTGCATTCCATGTTGCTCTTTGCCTTCCTCTTTTTCTTTTTATTGTGGTTCTCGTTTCCCATATTTTTTTTGCTTGTCTTTGATCGTCCATTCTGACCAAGTGTCCCCACCAGCTCAATTGTCGCTTCTCGATGAAATCCAAAATTGATTCTACTTCTAGATCTTCTCTAATTTCTGAACTTTTTATTCGATCTTTTTTAGACACACCTCGTACTCGTCTTAAATATTTCATTTCGGTGGCCTGAATCTTATTTTTTTGTCTTTGGCTTAATGTCCACGTTTCACACCCATAAGTTAATATTGAACGGTACATTGATTTATAAACATTGATTTTAGTTTTCCTGGAGATTTCCTTTTTGTTTATAAGGTTGTTATTCATTGTATAATACAGCTTTATTGCATTTTTAATTCTCTTGTTTATCTCTGTTTCTACATCTTCGTTTTTATTTATCAATACTCCTAGGTATTTGTATTGGTTCACTTGTTCTATTTCTGTACCTTCAATGTTTATATCTATTTTTTCGTCTTCTTCTGATAGCACCATAAACTTAGTTTTAGCTTTGTTAAGCTTTAATCCATGTTTTCTTAGCTCTTTATTCCAAGTCTCAAGGTTTTTTTTAGCTCTTCTTTACTTGTTGCTATCATCATTATGTCATCTGCGAAGCTACATTCTGAGATAGAAACTTGTTGTAGATTTCTATATCCCAATTGTACTTTCTTTGTTGTTTTATTACAGTTTTCGATGATTTGATCAATTTATATGTTAAACATTGTGGGCTTAATTCTCCTTCCTGTCTCAGTCCATTATAAGTTTGAAATGATTCGGATTTATAATTTTTTCTGATAACATAGTTTATGGTGTTCTTGTAGAGACTTTTAATAGTTTTTATTAATTTCTCGTTAACTCCTACTTGTTTTAAGATGTCCCATAATCTACTTCTTGGCACAGAATCAAAAGCTTTTTCCAAATCTAGAAATGCCAGGTAGATTTTTTTTCCGTAAAATACAGTTTTTTCTATTATTTGTTTTAGAATGAATATATTATCTTGTGTACTTCTACCTTTTCGAAAACCATTCTGAGAATCTGACAATGATCTTTCCGAAAAGTTTTTTGTCTAAAATTTGTTCATATATCTTAGCTCCAGTACTAAGCAGAGTAATACCACGATAATTATTGCAAACTGTTTGGTCACCTTTTTTAAAAATAGGCAGTATAACTCTAATTTCCCAGTCTTTAGGAATTGTTTCTTCTCTCCAGGCTTTGTTACATATTTTTAGAAATAGTTCTTTGCCTTTGTCACCCATGTACTTGAACATTTCACCTGTAGTTCTATCGTGTCCAGCTGCTTTCCCATTTTTAATTTTTCCAAGTGCCTCTTTTAGCTCCTCCCTTGTTATTTCTTGGGTTTCAATTTGCTTATCATTGTCTTTCGAGGGTTTAGGTTGTTCAGTAACATTTATAGCTTCTTCTTGTCCTTCATTCTCGTTGCATAACAGGTTCCTAAAATGTTCTTTCCATCTCTTCATCACTGCTTTTTCTTCATTTATTAATTGACTCTCTTCATCTTTAACTGTCATACTATCAATAGGTTTTGATTTTCTGAATGTTTTGAGTACTTTATAAAATAATTTTTGGTTTCCTTTACTATCATTTTCCAGTTTTTCTCCAAATTCCTTCCATGATTTTTCTTTTGCTATTTGTACTTTTTCCTTTACTAATTTTCTCTGTTGTTTGTAATTTTCATAATTTGCAGTTGTTTTATTTGATAGATATTTTTGCCATTTGTTTTTCTTAATTTTTACTTCTTGTTTAATTTCTTGGGTCCACCATGATGTCTGTTTTTTTTTTGTTAGTTGTTTTGCTAGTACCACATATTACTTTTGCAGAGTTGATAAGAATTGTCTTAAAGGTCCCCCACATTTGCTCTAACGTTTTGTTTTCATCATCAATTGTGTCTAAATCAATTTGTTGTCTTACCAGTTCTTCATATTTTTTGGCTAATTTTTTGTCCTTTAGTTTGTGAGATTTAATAGTTTCAAATTCTATAATTTTAGGCTTCGTATTTTTGTTTTCATTTATTAAGTTTTTTTTTTCTTTATTATTGCCAGTAATAAATAATGGTCACTTCCATCTCAGGTCCCCTTATATCAATATATAGTCTATGCTTAATTTTTCACCTCTGTTCGGTTCGGCCCTGGTGTATAAGTGTATATCTTTATGATTATACATCGTATTTAAAATAATAAAGATATGCATTAGGCAATATTCCAATAGTCTTCTTCCATTATCGTTTCTTACCATTTCACCGTATTTACCTAGTACAGTTGGAAAATTAACATCTTTTTCACCTACTCTTTCATTAAAGTCTCCTAATACGTAAACCACTTCGTCTTTTTCTTGTGCTCTTTCATCTTCATTGGGGCCATAAACTATTAGGATTGCCCATTGTTCATTATTATTTTCTTTCATATGTATTAACAATAATCTTTCAGAAATAGCTACCCATTTGTAAAGTTGTCTCTTCATATTTGTATTTATTATACAGCCAACTCCTGCTGCTGCACGTTCTGTATTGTTTACTCCACTGTAAATTAGTACATGGCCATTATCCATCTCAATTAATCCTTTCCCCTTCTTTTTTGTTTCTGTTATTGCTAATATATCTAATCCTACGTTTTCAAATTCAGTTACAAGTTCATTCTCTTTTCCATTAATACTTCTTACATTCCATTTTCCCATTTTCCAAGTATTTCCTGTTTTTTTCGTTTCAAGATTGTTTTGTTTGTTTTTTTCTATTTGTGTATTATATTGTTTGCCAGATCCATCGTTCATTTCCGTTTTCGTTGCCAGTTTATACATAAAGTTTGTTTGCTGCTCTGATAATTTAATTAGTTTTTTGAAGCTAATGGTATATTTTGCTTCTTTAGGATTCCTTCCTCTATATTCCATTTCCACTCTTTTTCTCCAATTTTTAATTTTCTGTATCCTACTTTAACCAATATGCCATTTTTTCTTTCTTCCTTCGCGAGCATTCTAATTTGTTTTTGTATGTCTCTATCTTTTCTTTTTTGATTGATTTTAAAGCTAAAATGTCATTTTTAATAATTTGACTTTAACTTTTAAATTTATCTGGTTTAATGTCACCAATAAGATTTGCTATTTGCATTTTTTCATAAATAAAATTATTTGAATTAGTTCTCAAAGCTATTTCAGAATCTGTGGCTAAAATTTCTTTTATATTATTAGTAAATTTAGGTGGTATGCAATATTTTAAACCCTTATCTAAAAATTTATTTTTAGTATTAGAAAAAATGGTGTCTGATAGATTTACAAACCGGGGAGCAAAATGTATTAGTACATGAGAATTTACTGTGTTATTATGTTCTGTAAATTGTGTGTTGGTGTGTTGTGAATTCATTAATTTTTCTAATTTACCTATCTGTTTTTTATATTTATCGTGTTTCAAAATACTGACCTTACATTAAAACTGTTTATTCAGAATTAACTTTTTCAATACATTTAGTAGAATTTGACTGCTTAGATGACAAAATTAGAGAACAGGTCAAATAGCAAATCTTATTGGTGACATTAAACCAGATAAATTTAAAAGTCAAAGTTAAATTATTAAAAATGACATTTTAATATTGATTGATTTAAAATCAATCAAAAATAAAGTAGATCAAAATAACCTAATCATTACAAAATCAGATAAAGGTAACTCAACAGTAATTTTAGAAAAAGAAGATTATAAATCTAAAGTAAATGATTTCATAATGTCAAGTAATGTCAAAATTCTAAAGATCGATCCCACTCAAAAATTTTCTAACCAAATAAGAGAACATGTAAACGATTCATATTATCTATTAAATGACAATGATAAAAAATACCTAGTAAATAAAAATCCTCAATGCCCAGAATTATATGGAACTATTAAATTACATAAAGAGTCAAAACCGATTAGACCAGTAGTTTCGTATGTAAACACTCCTAATACTAAGGTAGCTAAAAAATTAAATACTATTCTAAATAATTATGGTTACACACCTAAATATTCAGTACAAAATTCTTTACATTTGATAAAAAAATTAGATAAATGTAAATTACAAAATAATACTAAGTTAGTTTCATCTGATGTAACTATGTTCTCTAAAATACCTCCTAAAGAATGTATAGTTCTAGTTAAAAACATATTAGATGAAAGAAATATCCATCCAGGAATAATGTCAGATATAATTGACTTATTTAATGTATGCATTAGTCAAAATTATTTTACTTTTAAGTATATATTCAAAATGAGGGTCTTCCAATGGGAAGTCTCATTTCTCCAATTTTAGCAAATATGGATAATTTAGATATGGATAATTTAGAAAACATAATCTTTAATTCTTGTTATAAAAACAATATTGTATTTTGGTATAGAAATGTTGATGATGTGTTAGCAGGATTTTTAGGTAGCGAACGACAGTTAGATATATTTTTTAATTATATTAATACCTTGGATCCTAAAATTAACTTTACTTTAGAAGTTGAAGAAAATAATTCAATTAATTTTCTAGATTTAAAAATTGAAAAAGTTAATAATTTACTAAATTATTCAATATACAGAAAACCAACATAAACAGATGTAACCATACCGTATAATTCAAATCATTCTATAACACATAAATTAGCAGCTTATAACTCTATGATACATAGGGCATTTTCAATTCCAATGAACAAAATTAACTTTGATAAAGAAATTGATATCATAAAACAAATAGCTACATCTAATGGCTACCCAATTCATTTGATAAATACATTAATTATTAAGAAAGAACAGAAAGTGTCACTAAATCTAATCTTTCCTAAACAAACTAAAGAAATTAAAAGTTATAAAAATATTACATATTGTGGAAATATTTCCAATAAAATTTCAAAAATAATATATTCGGCAACATCAGCATTAATATCATTTAAAACACAAAATAATATTGGTACAAAATTGTTAAATGTAAAAACAAAATTACCTAAATTAAAAAAATCTGGTGTTTACAAAATTAATTGTCCAAAGTGTAATGCTGTATATATAGGTCAAACACAAAAAAATTTTGAAGTAAGATTTAACGAACATTTAAGAGCATATAGATTAAAACAACCAGATAAGTCAAATTATGCAAAACACCTACTTGAACATCCAACCTCACTCTTACACATCAATGACATCCAAATACTACACACTTGTAATAAAAAACAAAATTTAGATTTCCTTGAAGAACTTGAAATAAAAAGACATCTAGCAGATCCACAATTTAAAGTTGTTAATGAATAAATAAATCTGGGAAGTTCTTCACTTTTAAAGTGTTTGCTTTGATTGAGTCTTCATTTTATACATAGATAACACGTAATTGTAACACAAATATAGGTATTAAGTTATTGTAAAGATCAGCATGATATAGTTTTTTCCTGGTTTTTCTATATCATTGCACAGTTATACTGATCTTAGAGGGAAGTACATCCAGGATAATCCCTTAGGGCTCATAACATCTAGGCTTTAATATTGTTATGTCTTATTACTTCCATACTTGGTCTAGCCTTATAACTACCTAATAAACATCAGGTACCTAGCTACAAACAAACAAAATGTAACTTCAATTTGTCAATCTGACGATGCTACGTCTAGCGAAACGGCTGTCATTAAAGTTAAAAAAGCAATTTTTTAAATAAATATTGGAAGTTTTGTTAAAACAAAGAGTTTTTTATTATTTTTAATAAGATGGACTTCCAAAAAGTAAGGGTTAGTACAATCAATTTAAATACAAAACAATTCATATAGTTGTGGTCATTACGCACTTAAATTTATATATAAATATTATAATCATACTATTTAAACTTCTAGAACACACACACACACTTTAATTTAAAATGTCATTTTCTGTAACATTAAGTGGTCGATCGTCTATTTTTCATTACAATTTCAATTCACCTATTTACTTAGATGACAAATATGACTATGAGGTTGAATAAGTTAATTTTAATAGTTTTAACACAATACCAAACATTGATGAAACCAATAACAGATTCATATTTGGAGGTCCCGTATATCATACAATAATTGTTCCTAAAGGTGCATATGAGCTCAATGAAATTATTCAATTTATCAAACAAGAAATGCTCAAACTAGAGTCAGATTCAACAATTGAAATAATACCAAATCTAAACACGTCTCACATATCGATTCGATGCAACAAAACAATTTCATTTATGACTGATGATACCATTGGTGAAGTATTTGGATTTAAAAACGTTTTGTTACCCCCAAATGTTTCACATACATCCACAAATCCTATAAACATTTTTATTTTGTAGTCTATTATAGTTGTATGTTATACCGGGTGGTGAATGGTCGGACGCACCATAGGAAATCCAATGGAAAATCATAAACTCTTAAATTTCTGCTTCCCAAATCATTTTAGGTGAAAACTCAATAGGAACTTTTCTTTAAAGAATTAAATACTGCATCAGATGAGACTATTAAAAATATTTTTCAGCTTTTGGTAGTTGACAAAATTGACCAATTTATTTACCATTCTTATACAGCATCAAGACAGCAATAAAATGTCAAAATGACTAAAATATTTAGATGTCAAATCATTCAAATAGTCAAAAAAATAGAAAACAAAGTTATTTATTGTTAAATAAATACAAACGCTAAATAAATTACAATAAATGCTCAAATAAACCACCGTTTTGGGCTAAACAATATCCTAATCTATCATAAAACTCTCGTCGAACATTTGCTAGAATGCGAGGCGTTATTTTTGCACATTCTTCTCGGATGCCTGTCTTTAATGCCTCTAAATCTGGAAACCTTACCGTGCCGTAAATTTTGGATTTTACATCTCCCCAGAGATAAAAGTCATTTGGGGCAAGATCTCCAGATCTTGGGGGCCATTTAATAAGACAATTTGGTCCTATCACACAGTTATTAAAACAATTATTGACCAATTCTTTCACTTCACGGCTGTTGTGAGCAGGACAACCGTCCATTTGAAACCAAATTTCTTCTTCTTCGGGAGCTACTTATGCGAGTGCTGGTAAAATTTCTTCTTGAAGCAAATCCAAAAACCTTCCTGAGTCTAGATTTTCCTCGTAGAAAAAAGGTCCAATAAGATGATGCCCCAGTATTCCTGCCCAAACATTGATTTTTTGGTGATATTGAGTACGAGTTTCCACAACAATTTCAGGCCTTTTAGTTGACCAAATTCTACAGTTTTGCACGTTGGGTTCATTGTTTAACGTAAACGTACACTCGTCTGTAAAACAAACATTTTTTAAAAATTTTCGGTCAGCATTCGCCCTCTCCAGCATCTCATAACAAATCTCTGCTCTTCTCTCATAATCTCCCTCAAGCAACTCTTGATGACATTGAACTTTATAAGAATGGAAGTTATTCTTTTTTAATATTTTTAATGCAGTTGAATTATGCATGTCGAACTGCTGTGCGATTTCTCGAGAACTTATTCTGGGATTTTCAATAACTGCAGATAATACATTTGTGGTATTTTCATTTTCAAACACATTTATTTGAATGTTTTGGTCATTTTTGTTACACTTGCATAAAGGAAGCAATGTGCCAGTGTTTTCAAATTTTGTGATTATTCTTCCAATTGTAGTATGGCTTGGAATCGGGCGGTTTGGATATTTCGCGCTAAATAAAGCACTTACCGTGCGCGTACTATTGCCGGAATAAAACATTTTTACAATTTCTACTCGTTCTGAAACGGTGTACGACATTTTTTACGTTTATTGTTGTCACTAATTGAATAATAGAATGATAATCTTGATAATAGCTTTTAAAGGTAACGTCATCCTGACATATCATTGCTGTCTTGATGCTGTACAAGAATGGTAAATAAATTGGTCAATTTTTTCAACTACCAAAAGCTGAAAAATATTTTTAATAGTCTCATCTGATGCAGTATTTAATTCTTTAAAGAAAAGTTCCTATTGAGTTTTCACCTAAAATGATTTGGGAAGCAGGAATTTAAGAGTTTATGATTTTCCATTGGATTTCCTATGGTGCGTCCGACCATTCACCACCCGGTATATACAAGACCATTACTGTGAAAATACTTGATAAGTTCCAAACGTGGAGGTAAATTTCCATAACTATCAAAATATATAATTTTTCTTTCCGATTTTATGTAAGATGTTCAGTGAGTTCCTTCCCCTCTTACTGAATCTGTATTTAAAATACCACATTTATTTTTATGAATTTTTTTCGGTAGATTATCTCTCATAAAAACTCCTCTAAAAAAGGTATTTTTAGTTTTTTAACATATTTCCACAGATCTTTTTTGGTAAGCCCACGATGGGGCAATTTCAGTTTTTTGTTCCTTGTCCTTTGTATGGTCTCACATAAAGACCTTTTCCTTTTCTTCGTTTGCTATATCATGCCGCTTTTGTTCAGCCAACTGTTGCTTCTTATATTTAGCATCATTTACTGCCTTTGCTATGCCATCCGCACCTCCTCCCAAAGCCCCTAATGCACCTATTATTGGTAATAGTAGAGGTAAAAACCCACCTTTTCTTGGTGTTTTTATTATACGTTTCTTGATTTTTTTCGACCTATTTTTTCCTACATCCATATCTAGCTTACGTTTTCCCTTCATTACTGCAGTGACAAACAAGGAAGCTAGTTTTTATCCTAAATCTTTGGATTTAACTGCTCGTTTCCAAGCTTTGTCTTCTAATATCTGATCAGCTATATGTCTATCTTGTAAATTATTACTTTTTGCGTATGTTATGTCGTGTTCCTTACAAGCTTAATCTAAAAGATTAATTCCCTCATTACCTCGTCGTACTCTTTGTTCTAGTTTTGTATTGGGTCCACAATATTCGTATCCACCAGGTAAATAAATTACAAATGGTAATTTATTAAGTAACGAAACTAAATCTCCACCTTGATGAAACAGTTTATGCTTCACCATTGTGTTCTGTATATATATATATTGTAATGAATATTATGATTTGAGAGAAAGTTTATTGATTTATTTATTTATTTGAATGATTAATTCTTATTTAAAAGTAGCAATATCTTCTTTTTCTCAGGGGTGTTTGGTTATGCAAGTTTCTATTGGATTATTAGGTGTATGTGAATGAAAAATTTGATTCAATTATAATTATAAATTTATTATAAAATAGTTAAATTAAAACAGTAATGTTGAAAGTTTAATAATGAAACTAATTAGAAAAAATATTAAAAAGAAAGCCCTTTAGTAATTATAAAAGAACTTACTTGATATTGAATTATGTTAAATTAACCAATATTATTTATGTAATAGCAAGTAAGATTATCAAATACACTAATTATTAAATACCAAGTAAATTCCTTTGTTTTTTAAATTATAAAATTCAACTAACTACTACAAAAATTTTTAAAAGTTTACAATTTGATCTGACCTTGATATGTAAAGTCCTGTTTCCTGATTGGTGGAAAAATCTGTAGTTGATCTATGAAAAACGGAGACGAACGAAGTGATACGTGGTATTTGCGATTTTGGTAAACTGAAGTGTTGTTAGACGATAAGTTTCTTGTGTAATTATTGTTCTTTGTTTGTTCCTCAAATTTTAGTGTTGATGGATTATAGTTCCTTTAGTTGTATTAATAATAGTAAGTACTCTTCTTTTTTACATCAACCGAAAATGTTTTAATTTCACCTTTTGATTAGTTTTTAATGTCACTTTTGGCACTTTGTTTTACTTTATAATTGTTTTACTTTGTATTTTTAACATCACTTTATTATAACTACTTTAAAAAACTGTTTGTTCACTTTTTAACTGACTGTTCACACTCACTGATCTTCTCTGTTTAACTTCCAATAATAAACTCCCCTTCTTCGACCTCTGTTCAAGTCTTTTATAAGTTTCAAACTTCTAGAAGCTTCTTTTTTGTTCTAGAGATTAGTTATTTCTGGGAAAAAATATGTGTATCTCTTTCTTTCATATTTATGACTAGACATTCTTACTTCGTCTTTCATTGATCATTCCAGAATAAAATATATAGTAAAATACATCTGTCTCCTTTTTACACATTATCTGTCTTTTTTTTACACATTATATAATCAATTTTCGCGAAGTTTCTACTAGAAGTACTAGATATAATATTGATACATTAAAATAATTTCTTACTTAAAATTCTCTTACAAATACACAAATTATACAACTAAACAATACAATATAATAAAAATTATCTGATTAAGTTGTATTAAACAACTTCTGTTGATATTTTAATCATTATACTATTGTCAAATATTTAAACATTACAATATATATATATATATGTTGAGACGAAGTGTTATTATTATAAAAAAATTATTCATTAAAGAAAAGCTTAATTTTAATAAGAATATGTATTATGATGATTAAATCAAAAACAAAATCGTTAAGTCAATTAAAAGCAAAAATAAATAATAAAAAAGTAATCACATTACATAAAAATAATCAAAATCACCATTAAAAAAATAAATAATAATGAAAATATAATTCTAAATGTAAAATAAAACAAACGAACAAATTATAAATTTTTGTAAAATATTTTTCTGTTAAATATATAAAAGGATTTTCAAAGATCTACAAAAGTGTATAAAAAGTTCTTCTACGAATAACACTTGTGCATATGTGTGACGTAAAATTATCAGAACTACGACTGCTAACATCGCGTGTTTGAAATGTTTAGTTTCCATGAACTCCAAAACTTTAGAAACGCACCTGTGCCTGTGTGACGTCAAATTATCAGAACTACGAGTGCTTGTACACGCTATCGCGTGTTTGAAATGTTTAGTTTCCTCGAAATCCAAGAGCTTAGAATAGCAGCTGCACGTTGTGACGTATGAGTTACTCGGAAGTATATCGGTCGAATTTATGACTTCAAGCTTCAGTGATAATATAATTTGAGAGCTTTTCCGACCATAATAAATTATAAAAAAAATTATTGAACATTAAAAATGATTATTGTATATATTATGTAAAAAAATTGTTTGTAAAATATAAGTAGTTAGTTAGAAATAAGCAAATTAAGAAATAGCTCCTTCTGATTGGTTCTCGTGGAGTTTTTAAATGAAGCATTTTTATTGGTCAGAGAATAATGAGAGAGGGATCTCAGTCTTTACGTAAAAGAACCAGTCAGAAAGAATAAATAGAGGATTCAAGCCAAAATTTGAAGAGAGTCAAGACCCTTTATACAAACATTAAAGCTTCGTTTAAAAAAATTTGTTCAACAAACATTTAAGATTTAATTTTAAAAAACTTTCACGACTCAATACTCAAGTTTAATTTTAAAAAAGATTCAAGACTCATTTTCAAAACATTCAACAACAGTTATTATAATATTCAACTCGTAATCTACATTTTTAAAAAAGGACTTTGATTAGTCATAAATTTTATTAACTTTATACGTTAACAGTATTCGACTTTGAATCGAAAATCGGTTTGTTGAATCGAGCAGAGTAATCTTATAATATAACAGTTTCAACTGTAATTTTAATGATACAAAAGTTAGTATTAAATTAATATAAGAAGCTTGACTTACCTTATATCAGAAATAATCCTAGTATAAAACTTTGTAACACACCACTTGTAAAAAGGGAGTCTTATCAACCAGTAAATTGTATAAACAAATCCACAACTAAACAATAATAAATTCTACATCGTAAGAGTTTCTGTCTTTAATTAAACCATTGGAAGTTCTACATTCCACGTGTTCACCAGAAGAGAAGATAGACCACCAGTTCCAGCGACACCTACATGTGAATGGCGAAGACTCGAGAGACAAAGTTATAAAAGGTACCGTTATTTAATTTGTATTAAGTGTGCGTATAAACTGTTTTAAAGCGATAATAATTATTAGCCGCTAGAGAACATTTATACTACTTTATTGTAAAGATTTTTGAATTTCATTTTGATAGAAAATTTATAATTTGTTTGAGCGTAAATCTGTGGTGAAACCTGTACGACCTGAGATATAATTTTTCGATTAACGATAGTATTTATTTTCAAGTTAAACAAACGAGCGTAGAAACATTTAATTTTATTTGAGCTAGTCATCATTATACATATTATTTAAGGGGATAAAAAAAAAACATTATTATTGTAGTAAAAAACTTCAACAATTACTTCAAATCAAATAAAAACAAACCACTAATAATATCATGTCACAATTAACGTGAATTTACTAAAATAACATTCAATCATCAGAAAAAATTAAAATAATAAAACAAAAAAGAAAACATAAGAACCCAACAACAATAAAATAATAAAATCATTATAACTTGGCGCCCAACGTGGGGCTCGATTAAAATCACAGATTTTAATAGTTTAAATAACAAAAAAATAAATCAATAAACATTACATTAAAAGTTATTTAAAAATAAAAATACTAATAGATTATTGTAACTGTAATTAACATATAAAATAAATATTTCTAACATTTTATTATAAATATAAAAAGTCGAAACATAATGTCTGATAAAGAGGAAGTTAATTTTGACACCTGGAAAGTTGAAGAACTCAGGCAAGAACTTAGAAACAGGAATTTGGATGATAAAGGAACCAAACAAATTCTAATTAACAGATTAAAAAGCCAAGAACAAACAGATGAACCTCAACAAAAAGATGGTACTTCTTCACAAACTGGAGGAAATGTCACATTGGCAGATTTGATGAGCATCATCCTAGCCAATTCAGAACAAATAGCGAAAAAACTAGAAGCCAACTCGGAAGAGATGACAAGAAAATTAGAAGCTAACTCTGAAGAAATGAAAAAACAAAATAGACAAAATTCTGAGGAAATAACGAGAAAATTGAATGAAATAACGGAAAAATTGGACAAGAAAGTAGAAAATCAAGAGAAAAAGATTAAAGTAATTGAGGAAAAACAAGAATTTTTAAATAAACAAGTACAAAATATAGACAAAAGAACAAGCGAAAACAATCTGAAATTAAACTCAAGAATATCAGAAATCGAAGATAACGTGAAAAGAGGAATACAAATAAATTTGGACATAGCCGAACAGGAAAACAGAAAAACAGAGAGACAATTAAGAAAAGAAATAGAAGAAAAATTAAATACAAATATAAACATGGGAAACAGTGAAGAAATCAAGAAATTAAAGGAGGAACTCGAAAATAAAATAAAACAAGTGAATAAAAATATTTCTGAATTATCAGACAATCGTGTAACACCTGACTTGGGTTTTCAAATTTTAAATATAGGGGGGAAGTTTGAAGAAAGTTCGAAATTTTGTGGGGATTATAGAAAGATACATCCTATAAATTATTTACATTCAATTAAAAATAAATACTATAAAATTAAAAATTTACAAGACTTTAAAGAATTTATCAGGTCAAGTTTAACAGGCAATGCACTATTGTGGTGGAATTGTAAAGAAATGTTTGTAGATTCATTTGAAACCTTTGAAAAGGTATTTCTAGATACTTTCTGGTCAGAATTACAACAGAGTAAAGTCAGGGAAAGATTGTATTTTGGCAAATTTGATAATACAAAGAATAATCTATCCAACTATGTTTTACAACTCTATGCTACTTGTCAATATTTAACTCCTCCTATACCAGAAGCAGAAATTGTAATGTTTTTATCAAGACATTTCAAACCTGAAATATCTGAGATAATTGCAGTACAAAATATTAATAAATTTGATCATTTAATAACATATTTGCAGAGAATTGAAAGAAATTTAAGTAATAGTATCAACAACCAGAATAGAGATAATGTAAGAAACTTTAATAACAATGATAGAAGTTTTAATAGGCAAAGTAACGGTAACAATTTTAACAGACAAAATAATAATAATAATTTTAACAATAACTACAATAATCAAAACAGAAATCAAAATAATGAAAATAGGAACAATTACAATAATAATAAAAATTACAATAATAATCAGAACACTAGAAATTTTAACAATAATTATAATAATAGAAATTTTAATAGATTTGAACAAAATAACAATAATCGAGCAAATACAAACAATAATAATAGACAAGTAAACGCAATTAATACGAGTAACAGTAATGAGGGGATAAATGAGACAAATAATACACCGAGAGACATTGCACGTTCAGGTAATAGAACTCCTAGGGCCAGATCTCCAGTAGATGATGCCCAAACCACAAATTTTCAATAGGGGTGCACAATGTAAATAGCGCTAGATGTGACTTTGTACACCCACGTGAATTTCTAATGGACAAGGATAATCTGCATCTAGAAAATAAAGAAATAGAATTAGTATTAATTAAAGCAAATATTGATAACAATTTATTAAGCATTATAATAGATACAGGGTCTACAGTTTCTTTAATATCAGAAAATACAGTAAATAAAATCCCAATGTTAAAAAAACAATACAATCAATATTCCAAAAGTAAATTTTACAGGGATAAATGATAAAAGTTTAGGATATTCTAATAAAACAGTTTTTGCTTCTTTGAATATAAATAATGTAAAATTAAATATTCAGTTATTGATAGTCAATAAATTAAAATATGATATATTATTGGGTAACGATGAATTATCAAAGAATAAAATTATAATAAATTATAACAAGAATGCAGTAATATTTGGGGATAATGAAATAAAATTTGAGGTAATAAATGATTTAAAATTAACTAGTAATTATAATATAATTAGTATATTTGACGAGTCATTAGAAAATAGTAATAACAATTTCTGCCAAGAAAAAATAAGTGAAATTTGTGAATCTAGTTGCAATTTAATGGTACAAGGGTGCCGAAATATATTTAATAATGTGGCCATAGATGCCGAATTAAATTTAAATAAAAATGGAAATGATAATCATTTAGAAAGGGTCTTAGATACCAAAAATAAATTAAATTATGATTATGATGAAAGGGCAATTGATGCCGATGATAGGGTTAATGAAAAGAATTTAGAGGTGATGATAAATTGCAACAAAGGATGGAAAAAATGAAGTTATAAAATTGGTAGAAAGATATAAAAGTTTAATTAATGATGAATCTAGAGTAGCTAAAAATTATTCCCAAAGTATTAAAGTTAAAAAAATAGAGAGTTTTAGTCAAAAAGTTATCCAATTCCCTATAAATATCAAGAAGCGGTAGATAAACATTTAAAGAAACTGTTGGCAGATGGAATTATAAGTTATAGTACTACACCCTATATTAATCCTATAGTAGTGGGTAAGAAAAAGATGATACGATGCGTTTATGTTTAAAAAAGTAGAAAATAAATTCTAATGTTTCCTAACACAAAAATTTCACGTGGTGTGTTTCATGTAAGTTCACTCAAGAAATATATTTAGTAGTTAAGTGTAAATAAATATGTAAATAAAATAAAATAGGATATAGTTTAAGTTAAAGTAGAAAATGGAAACTTATAAAAATTTATCCGTCGATAAATTTATTACAAGTTTGGGGGGAAGTTGAGACGAAGTGTTATTATTATAAAAAAATTATTCATTAAAGAAAAGCTTAATTTTAATAAGAATATGTATTATGATGATTAAATCAAAAACAAAATCGTTAAGTCAATTAAAAGCAAAAATAAATAATAAAAAAGTAATCACATTACATAAAAATAATCAAAATCACCATTAAAAAAATAAATAATAATGAAAATATAATTCTAAATGTAAAATAAAACAAACGAACAAATTATAAATTTTTGTAAAATATTTTTCTGTTAAATATATAAAAGGATTTTCAAAGATCTACAAAAGTGTATAAAAAGTTCTTCTACGAATAACACTTGTGCATATGTGTGACGTAAAATTATCAGAACTACGACTGCTAACATCGCGTGTTTGAAATGTTTAGTTTCCATGAACTCCAAAACTTTAGAAACGCACCTGTGCCTGTGTGACGTCAAATTATCAGAACTACGAGTGCTTGTACACGCTATCGCGTGTTTGAAATGTTTAGTTTCCTCGAAATCCAAGAGCTTAGAATAGCAGCTGCACGTTGTGACGTATGAGTTACTCGGAAGTATATCGGTCGAATTTATGACTTCAAGCTTCAGTGATAATATAATTATCACATTATTAATTATATTATAATATAAATAGCTCCTTCTGATTGGTTCTCGTGGAGTTTTTAAATGAAGCATTTTTATTGGTCAGAGAATAATGAGAGAGGGATCTCAGTCTTTACGTAAAAGAACCAGTCAGAAAGAATAAATAGAGGATTCAAGCCAAAATTTGAAGAGAGTCAAGACCCTTTATACAAACATTAAAGCTTCGTTTAAAAAAATTTGTTCAACAAACATTTAAGATTTAATTTTAAAAAACTTTCACGACTCAATACTCAAGTTTAATTTTAAAAAAGATTCAAGACTCATTTTCAAAACATTCAACAACAGTTATTATAATATTCAACTCGTAATCTACATTTTTAAAAAAGGACTTTGATTAGTCATAAATTTTATTAACTTTATACGTTAACAGTATTCGACTTTGAATCGAAAATCGGTTTGTTGAATCGAGCAGAGTAATCTTATAATATAACAGTTTCAACTGTAATTTTAATGATACAAAAGTTAGTATTAAATTAATATAAGAAGCTTGACTTACCTTATATCAGAAATAATCCTAGTATAAAACTTTGTAACACACCACTTGTAAAAAGGGAGTCTTATCAACCAGTAAATTGTATAAACAAATCCACAACTAAACAATAATAAATTCTACATCGTAAGAGTTTCTGTCTTTAATTAAACCATTGGAAGTTCTACATTCCACGTGTTCACCAGAAGAGAAGATAGACCACCAGTTCCAGCGACACCTACATGTGAATGGCGAAGACTCGAGAGACAAAGTTATAAAAGGTACCGTTATTTAATTTGTATTAAGTGTGCGTATAAACTGTTTTAAAGCGATAATAATTATTAGCCGCTAGAGAACATTTATACTACTTTATTGTAAAGATTTTTGAATTTCATTTTGATAGAAAATTTATAATTTGTTTGAGCGTAAATCTGTGGTGAAACCTGTACGACCTGAGATATAATTTTTCGATTAACGATAGTATTTATTTTCAAGTTAAACAAACGAGCGTAGAAACATTTAATTTTATTTGAGCTAGTCATCATTATACATATTATTTAAGGGGATAAAAAAAAAACATTATTATTGTAGTAAAAAACTTCAACAATTACTTCAAATCAAATAAAAACAAACCACTAATAATATCATGTCACAATTAACGTGAATTTACTAAAATAACATTCAATCATCAGAAAAAATTAAAATAATAAAACAAAAAAGAAAACATAAGAACCCAACAACAATAAAATAATAAAATCATTATAATATATATATATATATATATATATATATATTATAACGGATAAATAAAAAGAGAAACATTGGTGTAAAACAGAATAATTGGAAACAGATTAAAAATTAAAGCATTAGACTATATTTATCAGAATAATAAATATGAGACATTAAAATTGCTCATGATAATTAGATAAAGTTATACAGTTTATATATATGATTTATAATTTGAGAAAACTCACATAGAATTAGACAAAAGAAATGTTACCTTGATCATATATCCGAAAACCATAGAGTAAATATCATCCATCGTATTGAACACCTCATTTTACAACAAACGATGAGCATATAATCTAAAAAAGAAATATAAATTAATAAATATTCGAAACAAAAAGGATATCGTTCAATATTATAACACATTTGTTTACTAAAAACATATGAGTTGGAATATTTAACGCTGTAATGTCAATACGCCTTAGCGACAAACGCTGGCGACAGAAATATAGATGTCAATATGTTTCAGCGACAAACGCTGACATTAGAGTAATTTCATAGATAAAATAAATATAAACTAATAAAGGAGTTCAATCGAATATGTAATGAATGTGAATAATTGGATTAAGGAATATTGATAAATGTTTTAAAAGAATTTATGTTGATGGCAAAACACAATCGCTAATTGTAATAAAAAATTAAAATAAACATTGATGTTAAGACTATTGTATATCGCCTGTAAAAAAACTATTCGTCCCATAATAATAGAATGAACTTCAATATTACATAAACAATGTCTAGTGAAACTAATTCTTGTATATAGGTAAAGATATTTGAATGCTAAGTGAAATCAAAAGTTTGATTGGTTTATGTGACATGACAAAAAGAACTTTCAAATGACAAACAAGTGTAACAAACTTTTTCAATAGTAAGCTGAAGAAAATAAAAGACTGGTTGTTGATTGTTGAAAAAAGTTGAAGAAAAAAGTGTGGTTGGCTTGTCTTCGTTTTCTGGAAGGTTGGGTTTTGAAGCTCTCCAGAAATTTTGAGTAATTATCCTCAAAGTGAGGACAAAGATATAAGAAACTATTAATAAAACATGTACAAATACTTATCAAATGACTACAGCTGATTTTCCAAGGAGAAAATCATATTTCTACAAAATTACATAACTTTAAACTTCGGAAGCAGCGTTCCAGAGTCCCGAGAGGCAGATCCTGGTTCCTGAACACAAGGTTAGTGTTTTGTTGTACAACAAGAGTTATAAAAAAAACTCATAATTCCAATCAAGTGTTTTTCTTTTAAAATCTCATGAGTAAAATAAACTTTGAAATGACGATCGATCTAAAAAAGAATCAAAATTAGAGACTCAATATAACTATAAGATTAAATGATATTCAATGATAAATGGCCAATATAAAGAGATAAAATTTAATACTTACGCATTTCTCAAATAAGAATCATAAAAAAGATGCATCTGATTCATCTATGTAACATTTAAGCTCTATGTATATAAATTTGATATCTATTTCTTGTATTGTATTTTCTATGTTTCTGTATTTATAAATTTCCAGGCATAAATTCTTTTAACTTATATATAAATTTGAAACACGTTCTGTGATATAGCATAAAGCTCACTGTAAAACTGAACAGACGCAACGTGTCTATCAGGTGATTATTCCAACGCATCGGCACATCATTTTTAAGCATGCGCACAGAACGTCATATAAAAATAAATCAATAATTTTCAGTTCGCCATACATGGGCGTCTCATCAAATTTTCATTTATTAAAATAAAAATATGTTTTTCAAGTAAAATGTTTCTTTATTTATTTATCAACTAGAATTTATTCAACCAACCACGAACCCAGATAACATCCCATCTCATACCGTATACATAATAATAAACAACATAATTATTCTCACACATTCACATTCACCCACACATACACACTCACAAATACATAATAAAATGGCGCCCAACGTGGGGCGTTGAATGAATTCAGTAAATAATTAATTATTAATAAAATAAAAATAAATTTGACTAATTCTTGTGACGACTTAACTTTAAAATCAGTAATAATTTCGGGGAAAATTTGTTTGGAGTTTTGTACTGTTCTGTCTGTTAGAAATTAAAATTCTAAACAATGGAGTTAAACAAAACAATAAAAGAATTAAAAACAACAGAGTTGAAGGAAATTTTGGAAAGCAAAGGACTGGACAAAACGGGGACAAAACAGGCGCTCGTTAGAAGGCTACAGGAGGCTATAATTAGAGAAGGGAAAGATCCGGAAACATATTGCTTCGATCAGGAAGAAAATAATGAAGATCGGGATAAAAAAATGATTGGAGAATTAGAAAATGTAACGGAATCGAGAGAAAACCTGCAGCCAAGTGAGGAAAAGATCACACAAGCTGAGGGAGAAACAAAAATTGAAGAACCAAGAGGAACATATGAGGGAGAAACATATGAGGGAGAAACAAGTAAAAGAGACAGTGAAAATCAAATAATGCAGAGCATAAGATACTTAATAGAAAAACAACAAGAAGATAGTATGAAGATAAGGGAAGATAGCAAGAAAATGATGGAAAAGATAGAAAATCAACAAGAAAATAATAAGAAAATGATGGAAGAACAGAAAGAATATTTGAAAGAAATAATTAAAGAGAAGATGGACGAACAAAATAAAAAAATTGAAAGAATGAATAACTCATTGGAACTAAGACTACGGAAACAAGACGAAAAGGTAGAGGAGATCAAAAGAAAACAAGACGAGATAGAAAAAAGTATAGAAAACCAAGAAGAAAAATTCGAAAACTTGGAACAAAATCTAATAGAAAAAACGAAGAAGATCACGGAAGTAAACATTACCAGAGCCGTTGAAATAATAGAAAAATCAGGAAAGAAGGATATAGAAGATGTGAAAAGGAGCATTATCAAACATGGAAGAGATATCGAATCCATCAGAAGTGATGTGAGAAAAGAAATACATGAAGTGAGAGAAGAAACCGAAAAGGACATAGTGAAAACAAAGAATGACATTAAAAGAGATATGAAGAATGAATTGGAACAGATTAGAATGCAACTAAAAGGCGAACAAGGAATGATCATTCATGCATATCAAGGTGGGAACGAAGAGAATATCAAATTTGATGGTAACATCAGGAAGATACATCCAAAAATATTTTTGAGAATATTAACAAATAAGATAAAACATATAAGAAACTTTGAAGATATAAGGGAAATATTGAGAAAACACCTTACTGGACAAGCTCTATTGTGGTTCACAAGCAACGAGATAGACTTCAACAACTATAAGGAATTTGAAACAGCTTTTCTAAAATTGTATTGGGGTGAAATCACACAAGGAGAGGTTAGAGAAAAACTATATTTTGGACGATATGATGAGAATAGAGGGAATACAATGTATCTCTACTCGTTGCTACTCTATTCTCAAGCGCAACACTTAGAACCTGTAATTAAAGAAGAAGAAATAATCATGTTTCTATCCAGGCATTTCAAGTCACAGATAGCTGAAACAATAGCTATACAAAACATCAGGACTTTTGAGCAACTATCTAATTACTTGATGAGGATAGAGAGAAACCTGACGAGTAATAGGAACAAACAAAATGAGTATAGAAATAATACAAATTACAACCGAAACATAGAACATGCTAACCGAGGAAATACTGGAAATAATTTAAGCAACACCAACTACGAATACAATAACAGTAATAATAGAAATTTAAATAGTAATACTAATAATAGAACGACTAATACAAGATACAGTAACTATCCAGTAAATAATTACAATAACAACAATAATCAAGGAAGGGGAAGAAATAATTACAACAATGCAAACAATAATTATAATAATAGAAGATACAACAACTACAATAATAATAATAATTATAATAACAATAA
This sequence comes from Ophraella communa, assembly GCA_035357415.1. Taxonomy (NCBI): domain Eukaryota; kingdom Metazoa; phylum Arthropoda; class Insecta; order Coleoptera; family Chrysomelidae; genus Ophraella; species Ophraella communa. The sequence goes on along the minus strand of CM068979.1, from coordinate 49,086,665 downwards.
TAACAATTCAAACAATAATAATCATCAGAACAGCTACTTCACAAGAAGGAACTCTGATGGCAATATGAATCGAAGGAATGATGACGGCCACAATAGACGTGTCAACTTCCAGAGGAGAGCTAACAGTCAGGAAAGGGCAAACTCTCCAAACAATCGAATAGAACTACATGAGTCGTCAAACAATATTCATTCTCCCATAACAACTACTGCTGATGGTGGTGTACAAAATGCCACTGATCAGAATTTTCATTGAAGGATGGTGTAGCACGCAATCGGTATAGTTATGTCCATCCTAGAGAATTCCTCAAAGATATAGATTGCCTAGAAAATATAGAAAATAATTTATTAGTATCTATTACAGGAAATATATTAGATTTAAATGTAAATATTTTAATTGACACAGGTTCAGAAACATCACTAATTACTGAAAGTATTGTAAATAAATTAAACATGCAAAAACATCTTATAAAAGTGCCGAAGGTAAATTTAATAGGTCTTAATGCGAGAAGATTTAGCGAGGTGAATAAATCTATTATTGTAAAACTACAATTACAAAATATTCATTTGGAAGTACAATTATTGGTCATACAAGAAATGGAGTATGATATTTTATTGGGTTCGGATGAATTACTAAAACATAAGGTAGATATCAACTATGAAACAAAAACAGTAAGCGTTAATGGAATTGGAGTTAAATTTAATGAAAACAGAGAACAAACAAGAAACAAAAAAATTATGAGGATTACAGAAGAAAAGGATATCAGACTGGAATTAGAAGGAAAAGCTATGAATAATGATTGTCATGATGGGAGAAATGAATTTGAAAAAAGAAGAGATGAAGAGATAGTTTTAGATGAAGAAAAGGATATTGATCATTGTTTTAGAGATGATATGGTATATAATAATTGTGAAAATGGAATGTGGAATGGAAAATATGAAGAAAATGATATTAATAATTATTTAAAATATAATATGGGATGTGATAATTATGAGGATGGTATATGGAATGAAGTACATTTGGATTGTGGAAGAGGAAGAAAGGAAGAAGTACGGAAATTGTTAGGAAAATATGAAGGTTTATTCAACAAAGAAGCAAGAGTTGCCAAACATTTTGTACATAGTCTGAAGGTGAAGGATATGGAAAGTTTCAGAGCTAAAAGTTACCCAATTCCATACAAATACAAGGATCAAATGCAAGATGCAATTAGAAAATTAATAGAAGATGAAATCATAGAACATAGTAATACTTCATATATAAACCCCATTGTAATTGTGAAGAAAAGAGACGGCGACATGAGAATTTGTCTAGACGCTAGAAACCTAAACAAACACTGTATACCTGAATTTGAGGCACCTTTAAATATAGAAGCAATACTTGGTCGTATTTCGAAAACAAAAATTTTCACGAAACTGGACCTGAAACATAGTTTTTGGTTGATACCACTGGATGTGAATAGTAGAGATTATACTGGTTTCATGGTAGATGGAGTAGTCTACAGATTCAAAGTAGTACCATTTGGAACACAATCGGCTACGTCAGCTCTACTCAAAGCTCTTCATAAGATTTTAAACCGATATGAAAAATTTACACTACATTACATTGACGACATTTTAATATATTCCGAAGAAGAAGATGAACATATGAAACATATAGATACAATTTTAAAAGCCTTAGATGAAGCAGGATTAAAATTAAACATTAAAAAGTGCCAATTTTATAAGGAAGAAGTGGTATATCTTGGTTATAAAATTGATAAAGATGGCGTAAGCATGGATCCAGACAGAATTAAGATTATCAAAGAATATAAGAGACCTACAAATCTGAAAACTCTAAGAGGTTTCCTTGGCGTGTTACACTATTTTAAGAGACTATTGCCAGATTTAACAGAAAAGGAAATACCACTCATAGAACTGCTGAGGAAAAATGTGAGATGGAAATGGACGCACGAAAGAGAAACAGCTTTTAATAAGATCAAAGAAGAATTCACAGAGAATGCAAAATTATACCATCCCGACTACACGAAAACATTCATCCTAAGAACAGATGCCTCACAGCAAAGATTTGCCGGAAGTTTGGTACAATACCATGAATGTGGAGAAGTTCCCATTTCATTTGTATCCAGAATTACGAAAAAGGCTGAGAAAAATTATAGCGTCAGTGAACTGGAGCTAGCAAGCATACTGTTTTGTGTGAACAAACTAAGATTTTTCTTATTAGGCAACAAATTTATCATCGAAACAGACAACCAATCACTTACAACCATTTTAAAGAATAAGTATGGAAACAACAGGATACATAGATGGGCTTTGCTTCTGCAGGAATATTCTTTCGATATCAAATATGTACCTGGTGTTAAAAATGTAGTTCCAGATGCTTTAACGAGAATGGATGGAGAAGACAAGATTAAAAGAAACAAATACGTAGGAGTAAATTTTATGAGAGAGGAAGTAGGTATATTTTCAATACACACAATAATGGAAGATCAGAAAAATTTAACAAAAAGGGAAAAACATAACTGCCAAACAAAAGACAATATAATATTCAAAATTATCAAGCAAAAGGAGTTATATGTAATAACAGAAAATTTAACAAGAAGAATAATCAAGGAGTTACATCTGCGATACAATCATGTAGGAATCCGAAAACTACACAATATTTTCAGGGAAAATTACATTTCGAAGAAAGATCTATCCATCACAAAAAGTATAGTCACTAGATGTGAACTTTGCCAACTGGGAAAGGAAAAAAATCATCACAATGAAAATATGCCAAAATCATTAGTAACGGAACGTCCTCTTGAATTTATAACAGTGGATTTCATTTCAAATATAATACCTAGTGAAGAAGGTAATAAGAATATATTTGTAGTCGTAGATGCTTTTTCAAAATATGTAACGTTATATCCATGTCAACGAACAGACAAAAAGACGGTAAAGAAATGCCTGACAAGCTACTTTCTAGAAGTGGGCATACCGGAAACTTGTTTAATGGATAACGCTACTTATTTTAATAACGAAAATTTTAAAGCATGGTTAAGAAAGTCAAACGTAAAGCCTCACTTTACAAGTATTAGACATCCATGTGCTAATCAAACGGAGAGATATACAGGGTGTTTCATTGGGAAAGGGCCTAACTTTAACTGTTGATGGGGATCACTTTGGTGGTTCCAAAAACCTATATTTAATGTGTCTGCTGTACTTTATAACCGAGATACAGGGTGTTTTATAAATTTATCCTATTTCTTTCGAATCTCATAACTTCCGAGTTACCCTGTATATTATTTTGAGATTTGGTACACGTAATAACCATTACCTAGAGACTCCATCAAAAGCATCTCCAAAAAGATAATGCAGGTCCGGCTTAATAAAAAATTTCAAAACTCGTCTTTCCTAAAAACAACACCCTGTATATAGATTTTCTGAAAATTGCTCTTTATAATAGAAAAGGGTATGAAAAATCGAATATACTTATTTCTTTTTTATTTTTCCGCAGACAATTTTACTACCAAAAATTCACTGTCAAACTTATAATTTATGCACGTTTTGGGGGTTAACAATGGTATCGGAGAGGTTTTTTTTATTTTTTAGCTTGAAATGGAATCCATTCAATGCATCTAGAGAAGCATCCTAGAAATTCAATTGAGTGTGTATGTTTACGAGTACAGACCACTAAAAATGTGATTACAGGGCCGTACTTAGAACATACTCATTCAGTATGTTTCGAATATCTCGAACACCCTGTATCAACAAAAGTAAAATACGAGAAATAAATTTATTTATTTCAAATAACGAAGAGATTTTCATAAATTTAAATAATTAACATGAACAGAAAACAAGAAATTCTAACAACATTGTTCAAACAAAAAAAGTCCAACCTACAAAAATTGCTCAAAATGACCTCCATTCTGCTCTATGAACTTTCTTGTACTTTTTGTAATATTGCGAATGGACCTTCTAATCACATCTGGATTATTTCTGATTTCTCCGCAGGCATTCTCTATTCTTCGAAGAAGTTCTTCTCTGCTATTGATGTCGGTAGCATATACTTTTGATTTTAGATATCCCCAAATATGGTAATCCACAGGATTGAAGTCAGGTGACCTTGAAGGCCAGTTATTGGGACCACCTCTGCCTATCCATGAATTAGGAAAATTTTCATTTAAAAAATTCCTCACTATTACTCTGTAATGCACCGAAGCACCGTCATGCTGATAATACATTCCTGCTACATTTACGTATGCATCATCTAATAAATAGCACTGGTAAAATATTCTGCAGAAAATCCAAATAGACTTCGCCAGGCAGTCTATGTGGAAAGATGTGTGGACCTATTAATTTATTATCAATGACACCGCACCAAACGTTAACAGAAAATTTGTGTTGCGAATGGGCCTCTCTTGTAGCAAATGGATTTTCTTCTCGAGATATTCAAAACATACTGAATGAGTATGTTCTAAGTACGGCCCTGTAATCACATTTTTAGTGGTCTGTACTCGTAAACATACACACTCAATTGAATTTCTAGGATGCTTCTCTAGATGCATTGAATGGATTCCATTTCAAGCTAAAAAATAAAAAAAACCTCTCCGATACCATTGTTAACCCCCAAAACGTGCATAAATTATAAGTTTGACGGTGAATTTTTGGTAGTAAAATTGTCTGCGGAAAAATAAAAAAGAAATAAGTATATTCGATTTTTCATACCCTTTTCTATTATAAAGAGCAATTTTCAGAAAATCTATATACAGGGTGTTGTTTTTAGGAGGGACGAGTTTTGAAATTTTTTATTAAGCCGGACCTGCATTATCTTTTTGGAGATGCTTTTGATGGAGTCTCTAGGTAATGGTTATTACGTGTACCAAATCTCAAAATAATATACAGGGTAACTCGGAAGTTATGAGATTCGAAAGAAATAGGATAAATTTATAAAACACCCTGTATCTCGGTTATAAAGTACAGCAGACACATTAAATATAGGTTTTTGGAACCACCAAAGTGATCCCCATCAACAGTTAAAGTTAGGCCCTTTCCCAATGAAACACCCTGTATAAGAGAAGTCATTAAATGTCTGAGATTACTTGTTCACGATCAACAACGAAACTGGGAAAGGAATTTGAAGAATATGGAATTCTGTTTAAATAATGTACCACACGAAGTAACTGGAAGATCACCCATATTAATTATGAAAAACATAGTACCTGAAAGACCATGGATATCAGAAAATGTAGAGAAATATGAACAGATAATCAAGGAAACGAGGGAAAGAATTTCCAAGAATGCTGAAAAATACATAAGAAAACGAAGCAAGAGAATTAAGAAGAGAACTACTTTTAAGGAAGGAGAATTAGTAATAATTAAAGCACTTAGAATTCCTAATTATAAGCGTAATATTTGTGCAAAATTACAATTGCCTTACGAAGGTCCATATAAAGTAGTAACATCTAACGGCATAAATAGTTACAAACTCGTACATCCCGTAACTGGCAATGTTAGAGGAATTTTCAATGTGGACCAATTATATCGATTCCATCCTGAATTCAATGAAATTCAATAAGTTTAATCTGTAAAGAAATAGTTATAATTAGAATGAAATATTTTTAAGTTGAAACAGGGAATTAATTATTTGTAGGAATAAAGTGTAAGACAGGTGAAGAATTAGAAATAGATTGATTAGGTATAGTAACAAATTAATGATTTAAATTCACAAAAGATAGAATATAATGAAGTAGATTGAATGATGATAGATTATTACAAAATAAGAAAAGTTAAGTACTCTCCCAATATCTAGCTGATTTGTTTTGGCGTCGCTGGTTGAAAGAATATCTACCCACATTGATCAATAAAACGAAATGGAATCGAAATGAACCCAATATTCAAATAGGTGAAATTGTGGTGATAAATGAAAACAATGTTCCGAGAGGTATGTGGCCAATGGGGGTGATAGAAAAAGTCTACAAAGGTGAAGATGGAGTTGTAAGAGTGGCAGAGGTCCGCACGACGCAGGGAACTTTCAAACGACCTGCGAGAAAACTCCACCGACTTCATATCAGTATTGACGAAAGAAGAGTCAATACTGGGGAGGACAATGTCGGAATGAACGCCCAGTGATATAGTTTATCAATTATTATTTTTTTATTTTTTGACGTATTGTATTAGATTCTGTCAATGTTATAATCTGACAAAAAGTCATCTCGTAAAAAGTATAGTAATTATAGTTCTTTGCTAAGATTGATAGTTTCCTTTCATTACAAACGATAAAGTGGTCCTTCGAGCTATCTCAAGAATCATCCTTTGTGTGAGAAAGTCCAATCCAAGAATAAATCTCAATTGGAAAGAAATGTCGACAAAACAACTAACGTTTGGTGATATTCATGACATCTCATTGAAACTCAAGAACACGGGTGATACAAATTTAGTGGAAAATCTTTATTTTCTTTTGTATGGAGAACAACCTAAAGTAAAAGCAGTGAAGAGGAGAATAACTGCATTCTCAGGGTATCCATTTCAAGAAAATTCAGAAGAATTTGAGAAAAATCTTTCCCTAATCAGTGAATCATTGAGCATCAAGAATTTACAGAAGCTTTGTGATTTCTTCTCTCAAAAGTTTATCAAAACTGCTTCTGCTCATGAACTTGCCAATATTCTTATAAGTAATATCTATAAATTATTAGGAAACGAAAATTCTCATCAGTCACGTGGATACAATGGAACAAAAAGTGTTCCGAAATCCGTGAACTGTAGGAGTAGCATAGAAAAATCTATAAAATCATACAAATCACGAGATAACAAAATGCTTTTGGATATACAAATGGAAATAGATACAATCCAAGAAGATATACATAAGAAAAAAGAAGAAATTGTCAATTTACAATGTGATATAGAAGATTTGAAGAACGATGAAGAGACTCCTGCTCAAATACTCAAAATTAAAGAGAACGAGCTAGGAAAGAAGACAAAACTCCTTGAAATACAAGAAGAACGTCTTAAGAATAAAGAAAAATCGTTCAACAAGTACGAAGAAATACTAGAAAAAACAAATGGATGTGATACAACAGACATTGCATCAGAAGATGATGAAGATTTCAATGATGTAGATTGGTCAGTTCCAAACAGAGTCCAAGAATGGGCAAATTCAGTGAACAATCAGAATGCATCATGTTTTGGAAATGATGGGATAGAAACTTTAACTCGTTCTATTAACAAAATGTTGACACGCCAAACAATTGGAAGCCAGTTGACCGAGTTTGATGGAACATCTTGTTTGAAATGGCCAATTTTCCATGCCCAATATATACTTTCGGATGAGGCTTGCAACTTCTCTCCGAAAGAAAATGTTTTGAGACTCAATAAGAGTCTGAAAGGAGAAGCAAGAAAAATGGTAGAAATGCTACTAATCACTGCAAAACAGCCAGACGAAATCATTGATATTCTCAAGAAGAAATATGGCCGTCCAGAACATATTATGGATGAACTACTCGCGAAAGCTCATGAAACTCCAAACGTTGAAAGCCTCGACTCATTTTTGAACTTCAGTATTACAATCAGAAATATTGTAGAGGTCGTTGAAGGAGATATTGCCAAAATAATCGATCAGCGGTATTTATTAGCTACTTTCGTCAACAAACTCCCACCTCATCTACTCACACAATGGGGAAATTTCCTAATAGAGAAAAAAATCAAGGATCACCATGAATCTCTGAAAGATTTCTCTGACTGGATTCAAGAAATGTCGGAAGTGGTTTCACGAATCACCTTTATATCGAAAAATACTGGTAATCATCCTAGTACGAGCAATGAGTGTGAAAGAAAAGATTCGAGCATCAACCATAATAGTACACCAAAGCCAGCAAGCAAGATCTGCAAGTTGTGCACAAAAGGTGAACACCCACTGGAAAAATGCCAACAATTTCAAAACTTGGATGTTCAACAAAGATGGAAAATAGTAAAAAAACATAATGCTTGTTTCTGCTGTCTTCGCTATCACAATGGAAAATGCAAAAAAGGAAAAGCATGTGGAATAAACAATTGTGAACGTTTCCATAATAACCTACTCCATAAAAATAAAGAAAATTCGTCGAACACACTTCAAAGAAGTTGTGAAGCGAATGCTTGTGTCAATGAAGTAACATGTAATGTTCTACTAAAAATGCTACCAGCCAAAATAAAAGGCCCCAATGGTATATTTAACATCACTGCATTGTTGGACGAAGGAAGTACGCTCACCTTAATCGATTCTTCAGTAGCATCGAAACTCGGATTAACAGGTCCGGTTTCACCCCTTTGTTGCAAGTGGACAGGAGAAATCTATAGATACGATGAACATTCTCAAGTAGTTCAAGCAGAAATTAGTGGTGTCAATAGTATATCGTACCACTCACTTAAAAATATTCGAACTATTCGCAAACTTGAATTGCCATTCCAAAAGTACGATCTTCAAAAAATTTTAAAGAAATATCCTTTTATTAAGCAATTCGCGAATGAAATTGAAATCGAAGAAAATCCAACACTTCTCATAGGACAGAACAATGCTCATCTCATTCTCTCTAGAAACATCTTACAACCCCATCCGAACGGTCCGATTTTATCTAAAACTAAAATAGGTTGGACTCTTCATGGAACTGTGGAAAATCTTCAGGGTGATTTGAAGAATGAAGTAGCAGTCGTCTGTTGTGAGGAATCTGATGATAGTCTTCATAATCTGGTAAAAAGTTTCATGAAAATTGAAAATTTTGGCGTTGTATCCATTCGAGACAAAAGAAAATTGAAAGAAGATGAAAATGCAATTTCTTTGGCACAAAATTCTATAAAATTCAATGGAGCAGGGTACGAAATAAGATTACCACGAAAGAGCGACATAGAAGACATACCAGAATCAAAACAAATGGCATTTCGGAGATTGATGTGCCTTGAGAGACGTCTCAAAAAGGAACGTGATTTGGGTGAAGCATATTCTGCTGAAATTAAAAAATTGTTAGATAAAAATTATGCAGTTCCTGTTCAAGATTATGAATTACGGAAACAGAAAAATATTTGGTTTCTTCCACATTTTCCAGTCACAAACCCCAACAAGCCTGGAAAAGTACGTATCGTCTTTGATGCCGCAGCGAGAAGTAATGGTTTTTCGCTGAATGATTTTTTACTCACTGGACCAGATCTCCTAACTTCACTATTTGGTGTCCTGTTGAGATTTCGAATTCATAAAATCGCATTTGCAGGCGACATAAGGGATATGTTTAACAGAGTGAAGATAGCAGAAGAAGATAGCTTTTTCCAATGTTTTTTGTGGCGAAATTTGAAATCAAATGAAGCTCCGAAAGTATTTCGCATGACTGCAATGCTTTTTGGTACAACTTGTTCACCGTTCCTGGCACAATTTGTGAAGAACTACAACGCCGAAGAACACAGAACAGAAAATCCAAGAGCAGCGGATGCGATAATATATTCTCACTATGTTGACCATTATTTAGACTCCACAGAGAGTGAAGAAGAAGCCATTCAGTTGGTAAACGACGTAATCCGAATTCATGGCAAAGGAGGCTTCGAAATTCGTAATTTCATATCGAATTCCTCTATATTATTAAACAATATTCCAAAACATCTCATAGCAGACAATAAATTGAGCACTGAAGTCGATAAAAACTCCAATCCAGAGAGAATTCTGGGAATGATGTGGAATCCATGCAATGACTGCTTCACATTCAAACTAAAATTTCATATGATTCCGAAAGAAATATCAGATGGTGTCAAAATTCCCACGAAAAGACAAGTTCTCAAGACCGCCATGTCGGTGTATGACCCCATAGGCATGTTGTCACCTATAAACATCAAGGTGAAGATACTTCTCCAAAAGATATGGCGTGCAGGACTAGGATGGGATGATAGCATCACCGATAATATGTTCAAGAAATGGTTAGTTTGGTTGAAACAACTGGAAAAAGTCAGGGAAATTGAGATTCCGCGTTGCTACTCATTTCATTTGCCAAAAGCTGAAACCATCGAATTACACACATTTTCGGATTCCAGTGAAGATGCGTATGCATCAGCCGTTTATCTCCATTTGAAATATGAAGAAGGCATTGAAGTAGTACTGGTAACATCAAAGGCTAGAGTTTCCCCTCTTAAATCGCTATCTATCCCAAAACTTGAATTACTTGCTGCAGTGATGGGTGTAAGATTATCAATGGAAGCTCTAAAATATCTTAATTTCAACATCAGTAAGAAGTTCTATTGGACCGATTCGAGAACGGTTCTACATTGGATTAATAGCGATAAAAAACTTCAAACTTACGTTTCTGTTAGAGTCGGAGAAATTCTGGAACACACTGAAGTTGAACAGTGGAGATGGGTTCCAACTTTAGAAAATGTCGCAGATGATTGCACTAGAGAAACCACAAAAGATGAGATTCATGCAAATCATCGATGGTTCAAAGGCCCTGCCTTCCTCTACGAAAATCAGGATAAATGGCCAAGAGTTATCGATGCAGAAAAAATTGATATTAGTCTACAAGAAGTTGAAGGTATCAAAAATTGCATATCTGTGATACTACCTGACATTAGGGATCATTATACATGGATAAAACTGCTCAGAGTTACATCAAGAATCCACCAATTCATCATGCTCCTCAAAAAGCAAAAACGATCCAATTTTTTGGATTGTGAACAGATAGCGTGGAGTGAGAAACTCTGGTGGAAGTCAGTGCAGTGTTCAAAATTTCCCAAAGATATGAAAAATTTACGTGAAAAGAAATCCAATAGAGATGGTCGCTTACATCATATATCAATTTTTTTAGACACAGATGGAATCATGAGGGTATGCAGTAGAATTCTACGAATGGACAACATTCCTGAAGAAATCTATAAAGAATCGGTTGTTCTAGATGGAGATCATCAGTATACTCAAAAAATGATAATGCACTTTCATAAAAAAAATGGTCATCAAGGTATAGAAACTATCATCAATGATCTACGGAGGAAGTTCTGGATTCCGAAAATTCGCACTATAGTAAAAAGAGTCATCAGGAATTGTCAGTTTTGTAGGAAAAGGATGGCAAAAAGTGCAGAGCCTATAATGGGTCAGTTACCTCAAGAAAGGCTTCTTAAATACGAAAAACCCTTTTCAGCAACAGGGTTAGATTTTTTTGGGCCATATTCATTGAGGATCGGAAGAAGAGTTGAAAAGCGTTATGGGGTACTGTTCACATGCATGACAGTAAGAGCAATCCATGTAGAAATTGCCCATAGCCTCAGCACCGACTCATGTATCATGGCTATAAGAAGATTTTTGTCAAGAAGAGGGTCCGTGAAAGTCATTTGGTCCGATAACGGTACGAATATAAGAGGAGCAAGCCGTGAACTTCTAGAAGCCTTCGACCAATTGGAAATGAGCTCCGTAGTCGAAGAATTGACCAATAGAGGAATATATTTCAAGAGAATTCCTCCACTTTCTCCCTTCATGGGAGGATGCTGGGAAAGAATGATTGGCTGCTTCAAGAGAGCTCTTAATGCCATCCTGAGAGATAGACATCCTACGGACGAGGTATTACAGACAGTATTTTCCGAGGCTGAATATATAGTCAACAGCCGACCACTCACTCATGTGTCGGAGAATCCTCAAGATCCTGTGAGTATTTGTCCCAACGATATATTATTGGGAAAATCTTCTGAGATAATGACTCCTGGATTATTCACCGATCAGGACCTTATTACAAAAAAACAGTGGCGCATCTCCCAATATCTAGCTGATTTGTTTTGGCGTCGCTGGTTGAAAGAATATCTACCCACATTGATCAATAAAACGAAATGGAATCGAAATGAACCCAATATTCAAATAGGTGAAATTGTGGTGATAAATGAAAACAATGTTCCGAGAGGTATGTGGCCAATGGGGGTGATAGAAAAAGTCTACAAAGGTGAAGATGGAGTTGTAAGAGTGGCAGAGGTCCGCACGACGCAGGGAACTTTCAAACGACCTGCGAGAAAACTCCACCGACTTCATATCAGTATTGACGAAAGAAGAGTCAATACTGGGGAGGACAATGTCGGAATGAACGCCCAGTGATATAGTTTATCAATTATTATTTTTTTATTTTTTGACGTATTGTATTAGATTCTGTCAATGTTATAATCTGACAAAAAGTCATCTCGTAAAAAGTATAGTAATTATAGTTCTTTGCTAAGATTGATAGTTTCCTTTCATTACAAACGATAGTACTATTAAATGAATTTTATAGTAAAACATCCTAGATCATTGTGAACAATAATTAGAATGATTTTATAAAAATTCAGGGAATGTTATAACGGATAAATAAAAAGAGAAACATTGGTGTAAAACAGAATAATTGGAAACAGATTAAAAATTAAAGCATTAGACTATATTTATCAGAATAATAAATATGAGACATTAAAATTGCTCATGATAATTAGATAAAGTTATACAGTTTATATATATGATTTATAATTTGAGAAAACTCACATAGAATTAGACAAAAGAAATGTTACCTTGATCATATATCCGAAAACCATAGAGTAAATATCATCCATCGTATTGAACACCTCATTTTACAACAAACGATGAGCATATAATCTAAAAAAGAAATATGAATTAATAAATATTCGAAACAAAAAGGATATCGTTCAATATTATAACACATTTGTTTACTAAAAACATATGAGTTGGAATATTTAACGCTGTAATGTCAATACGCCTTAGCGACAAACGCTGGCGACAGAAATATAGATGTCAATATGTTTCAGCGACAAACGCTGACATTAGAGTAATTTCATAGATAAAATAAATATAAACTAATAAAGGAGTTCAATCGAATATGTAATGAATGTGAATAATTGGATTAAGGAATATTGATAAATGTTTTAAAAGAATTTATGTTGATGGCAAAACACAATCGCTAATTGTAATAAAAAAATTAAAATAAACATTGATGTTAAGACTATTGTATATCGCCTGTAAAAAAACTATTCGTCCCATAATAATAGAATGAACTTCAATATTACATAAACAATGTCTAGTGAAACTAATTCTTGTATATAGGTAAAGATATTTGAATGCTAAGTGAAATCAAAAGTTTGATTGGTTTATGTGACATGACAAAAAGAACTTTCAAATGACAAACAAGTGTAACAAACTTTTTCAATAGTAAGCTGAAGAAAATAAAAGACTGGTTGTTGATTGTTGAAAAAAGTTGAAGAAAAAAGTGTGGTTGGCTTGTCTTCGTTTTCTGGAAGGTTGGGTTTTGAAGCTCTCCAGAAATTTTGAGTAATTATCCTCAAAGTGAGGACAAAGATATAAGAAACTATTAATAAAACATGTACAAATACTTACCAAATGACTACAGCTGATTTTCCAAGGAGAAAATCATATTTCTACAAAATTACATAACTTTAAACTTCGGAAGCAGCGTTCCAGAGTCCCGAGAGGCAGATCCTGGTTCCTGAACACAAGGTTAGTGTTTTGTTGTACAACAAGAGTTATAAAAAAAAACTCATAATTCCAATCAAGTGTTTTTCTTTTAAAATCTCATGAGTAAAATAAACTTTGAAATGACGATCGATCTAAAAAAGAATCAAAATTAGAGACTCAATATAACTATAAGATTAAATGATATTCAATGATAAATGGCCAATATAAAGAGATAAAATTTAATACTTACGCATTTCTCAAATAAGAATCATAAAAAAAAGATGCATCTGATTCATCTATGTAACATTTAAGCTCTATGTATATAAATTTGATATCTATTTCTTGTATTGTATTTTCTATGTTTCTGTATTTATAAATTTCCAGGCATAAATTCTTTTAACTTATATATAAATTTGAAACACGTTCTGTGATATAGCATAAAGCTCACTGTAAAACTGAACAGACGCAACGTGTCTATCAGGTGATTATTCCAACGCATCGGCACATCATTTTTAAGCATGCGCACAGAACGTCATATAAAAATAAATCAATAATTTTCAGTTCGCCATACATGGGCGTCTCATCAAATTTTCATTTATTAAAATAAAAATATGTTTTTCAAGTAAAATGTTTCTTTATTTATTTATCAACTAGAATTTATTCAACCAACCACGAACCCAGATAACATCCCATCTCATACCGTATACATAATAATAAACAACATAATTATTCTCACACATTCACATTCACCCACACATACACACTCACAAATACATAATAATATATATATATATATATATATATATATATATTGAGACGAAGTGTTATTATCATAAAAAATTTATTCATTAAAGAAAAGATTAATTTTAATAAGAATATGTATTATGATGATTAAATCAAAAACAAAATCGTTATTAAGTCAATTGAATGCAAATAAATAATAAAAAAGTAATCACATTACATAAAAATAATCAAAATCACCATTAAAAAAAAATAATGAAACTATAATTCTAAATGTAAAATAAAACAAACGAACAAATTATAAATTTTCTAAAAATATTTTTCTGTTAATAAAAGGATTTTCAAAGATCTACAAAAGTGTATAAAAAGTTCTTCTACGAATAACACCTGTATGTGTGACGTTAAATTATTAGAACTACGACTGCTCGTACACAACAACAACATGGCGTGTTTGAAATGTTTAGTTTCCATGAACTCCAAAACTTTAGAAGTGCACCTGTGCCTGTGTGACGTCAAATTATCAGAACTACGAGTGCTTGTACACACCATCGCGTGTTTGAAATGTTTAGTTTCCTCGAACTCCAAGAGCTTAGAATAGCAGCTGCACGTTGTGTATCGGTCGAATTTATGACTTCAAGCCTCAGTGATAATATAATTTGAGAGCTTTTCCTACCATAATGAATTATAAAAAAATTATTGAACATTAGAAATGATTATTGTATATATTATGTAAAAAAATTGTTTGTAAAATATAAGTAGTTAGTTAGAAATAAGCAAATTAAGAAATAGTTCCTTCTGATTGGTTCTCGTGGAGTTTTTAAATGAAGCATTTTTATTGGTCAGAGAATAATGAGAGAGGGATCTCAGTTTTTACGTAAAAGAACCAGTCAGGAAGAATAAAAGGGAGATTCAAGCCTAATTTTAAGACAGTCAAGACCCTTTATACAAATATTCAAGCCTCGTTTTAAACTTTCAACAAACAATTAATATTTAATTTAAAAAAAAAACTTTCACGACTCAACACTCAAGTTTAATTTTAAAAAAGATTCAAGACTCATTTTCAAAACATTCAATAACAGTTATTAAAATATTCAACTCTTAATCTACATTTTTAAAAAAGACTTTGATTAGTCATAAATTTTATTAACTTTATAAGTTAATAGTATTTGACTTTGAATCGAAAATAGGTTTGTTGAATCGAGTAGAGTAATCTTATAATATAACAGTTTCAACTGTAATTTTAATGATACAAAAGTTAGTATCAAATTAATATAAGAAGCTTGGACTTACCTTATATCAGAAATAATCCTAGTATAAAACTTTGTAACACACCACTTGTAAAAAGGGAGTCTTATCAAACCAGTAAATTGTATAAATAAATCCACAAGTTAACAATAATAAATTCTACATCGTAAGAGTTTCTGTCTTTAATTACACCATTGAAGTTTCTGCATCCCACGTGTTTACCAGAAGAGACATAGACCACCAGTTCCAGCGACACCTACATGTGAATGGCGAACACTCGAGAGACAAAGTTAAAAAAGGTACCGTTATTTAATTTGTATTAAGTGTGCGTATAAACTGTTTTAAAGCGATAATAGTTATTAGCCGCTAGAGAACATTTATACTACTTTATTGTAAAGATTTTTGAATTTCATTTTGATAGAAAATTTATAATTTGTTTGAGCGTAAATCTGTGGTAAAACCTGTACGACCTGAGATATAATTTTTCGATTAACGATAGTATTTATTTTCAAGAAACATTTAATTTTATTTGAGCTAGTCATCATTATACATATTATTTAAGGGGCTAAAAAATATTATTATTGTAGTAAATAAAAAACTTCAACAATTACGTCAAATCAAATAAAAACAAAGAACTTATAATATTTTGTCACAACTAACGTGGGTTTACTAAAATAACATTTAAACATCAGAAAAATTAAAATAATAAAACAAAAAAAAGCTAAACCATAAAAAACCAACAACAATAAATTAATAAATTCATAATAATATATATATTTACATATATATATATATATATATATATATATATATAAATATATATATATATATATATATATATATATATATATAAATATATATATATATATATAAATATATTAAAACAGAATTTTATATATATATATATATATATATATATATATATATATATATGTAAATATGCAGCCGTAGACTTGTTTCTGTCTCCTTAGATTTCATCAGTACGGCACAGCTAAGGAGAATATTACCAAAAAAAACACTGAATGATGGGAAACAATATAAATCACACAAACGGAGTCAACACAAGGGCCAACCGCACATTTGTGGCTTCAATTGGAATTACCGCTGCATTAGCGGACTTAACCCAATATCTCCATTGTTCAATTTTATATATATATATATATATATATATATATATATATATATATATATATATATATATATATTTTTATAGCCTGATGATGGCCTCAATGGCCGAAACTAGTCGCGAATATTGTTTTTCCATCAACAATAAAATTCTGTGACATAGACTTTGGGTTTTTCATTTGGTTAATAATGATATTGTTAATGATGATGATGATGATGATTATTCTAACAATCCTGATATTCCTGTTGATATGTTATACCGACGTGATACTCCATCAGCAAAAGCTCGCAATGCTATAATTGCGCATCGTAATTGGAAAACGAAATTTGATTGTAATAAATATTGGGTATGGTTTAACAGATACAAAGTTGTTTCTCTTAATTTATATTTATGTCAAACATGCTTTCGACAACTTTTATTTATGGTAGAATTAAAAAACTTAAATCATATTTTACATGCAATTAGAGATCATTTTTCATGGTTATTATAGTGAAGATTTCCATAAAATATATCAGTCAAGGAAAATGTGGTGTCAAAATCAATTTAAAACACTGCTATTTGGACTTAAGGAAAGATATGAATGTGACATGGATTTACATCGTTCTAGAAATAATTTACAGATATCCACACCTGTTACTTAAAACTGAAGATTTATAACTATAAAATAACTACTACTACTACTATTGAATTATATTAAAGTTTATAATAAGAGAGAGAGAGAGAGAGAGCGAGATACGCTTTATGAGAAATATGAAGGATGCTGCTAGTGATGGTGGTGATGGGAAAAAAGTTGATAAAACTATAATCAACTTTAATGAAACAAAAAACAAATTACATTTATTAATTGCTTGGAAATATGCATATCGAGAAGCTAGAAAAGGACCATGGATTACAGCCGCATGTGATCGACAACGGTTTATGAAACTAATTTTTGGGATTTCCAAAATTATAAACCCAATTTTAGATAAAAACCACAGATGTAAGGTATATGAAAAACTTAATAAAATATTTAATTAAAATATATATTTATTATTAAGAATAATAAAAACTCTTCGTTTCAACGTAACTTTCAAGTTTATTTGAAAAAATGTGTTTTAAATCACAATGACGGCCGTTTCGCTAAGAAGCATCGTCAGATTGACATTTAAGTTACATTTTGTTTGTTTGTAGCTAGGTACCTGATGTTTAGGTAGTATTAAGGCTAGACCAAGTATGGAAGTAATAAGACATAACAATCTTAAAGCCTAGATGCTTCTTAGCGAAACGGCCGTCATTGTGATTTAAAACATATTTTTTCAAATAAACTTGGAAGTTACGTTGAAACGAAGAGTTTAAGATGGACTTCCAAAAAGGAAGAGTTAGTACAATAAATTTAATATATTTATTACATTATAATTACATTATAAAATTAATAAAATATTAAACTTTATACAATGGTGTTTTTATTTATCCACGATTTGGAATCCATCCCAAGCCATTTCACAAATAACTGATTACCTTTTCGTTTTAAAACCTTTTCTATTAGAAACACATCGGGTTATTTAGCCTTTTGTAATTCCTCCCTATAAAATCCGCCTTGTATTTCTTTATTCTTATCATCTTCTAAAATGTAGGTTGTTGGATTGGTAATTCTCACTTTTTTTATCAACACCTCATTAGTCCAATTGGCTGTGTATCCTTTCTTAAAGACATGTCGATACTTGCTAATTTGAACATAATCTCCTTTTTTGAATGTTGACGGCCTTGGATCAACTTGTTTAAAACGATTTTATGCAATAATGTACCTAGCGTTTTTGTCATTTATTTTACTGGGTATCGCACCTGTAGTAGAATGTCTTGTATTTTTATAGTTATTAACAATATTGGGTAAAATCGTTAACTATTTGTGGGATCCTTGCATGCTAAATTGTTTCCATAACATTGTTTTTAAAGTAAGAATAACTCGTTCTGCTATACTTGATTAATACCATACTTTTTCATTAGATCTTCAAAGTTTTTATTATAAAATTCAGTTCCGTTGTTAGTTTGAAGGTGATTATGGGAATATCCCATAATTGTTAAACCTTTTCCACGTCTTAGTTTTGCGGCTATTTGTCTTGTAGTCATAGTAGGAACTAAAAAAGCTCGTTCTCTAGGTGTAATAAGGGGAATTCCAGGGAATGGTTGAATGATGGTGAATTTATTTTTTAATTTTGCAGAAATTCTCCTTCTCGGTAATTGTGGGTTGTTTTTAGTGTACAGAGCATTCGTTCTGCGTATAATATCAAAATATTCTTTAGCATCATTTTTAGTGTAGATTTGAGGGTCCGTTTTAAATAATAGTTCATAAAGACCTGGAGTACCCTTGTAGGTAACACCTTTTATTTTCATATCAGGTCCAACAAAGTCAATAGGAGAATCACCAATTGAAAATTTATCGAGCTGCAAATCATGATGAACTCCTAGAGTATTATCAAATTGCCCTTCGGTGTCAGCGATACCTATTTTTATGTAAACTCTAGTAATGGATTCTCAAACTGTTCATAATATTCCTGCATGCCTTGGTCGGTGGCCATTCGACTAAGGTCTCGTTTACTTTCATCCATAAACCGATTAAGATTTTCATCGCTACTTCCCCCTAAAGTTTTGTTTGACTTTTGACTTTTGGGTGAAGAATTGAATGCCAGAGTATAATCGGAAGGCTTTGGTTGATATTATTTTGAGCTTGATGGAGGTGGTGTTTTCCGTTTAATCGATAGCGGATATGAGTCCCGTTTTTCAATAGTTGATATTAATTGTTTTATTGGTAGAGTAATGGGCTGATACGTATTTTCCAATTGTGTTTGCAGTTGGTTTTCGTTCCGCTTTAAACTTTTATACTTTTTTCGGAGCGCCTGTCTAGCATTAACTAGTCGTTGGGCCAATTCCATGTTTTGACTTGTTAGACTTTCTCATTCCCTTATATATGAATGTAAACATCAAATCCTTTTCTATATGGCCCGGATGTCATTTCAGAATCCTTATCGATAGTGACGAAGCCAAACTTGTCGTTCCAACAAAAAGAACAAATGTCTTTAAAATCTTGGAATGACATATCAATATTAACATGATCATCATAGATGTGTTTTAAGTTTGAGAAATCTTGTTGAAAAATTATTATAAGGTTAGCATTATCTCGAATTAATTGTTTTGGTATGGCTTAGTATGTTTGACATAGATAAAAACAATCTACAGATTTATGTCGACCGAAACAAAAATAACTTTGAATGGGTTTTTGATCACAGGAAGCTACATCATTAAATACAATAATTGAAATTTATGGTACTTGTTTTCCAAGTAAAAGAGTTTTCTTAAAAAACATTGCCGTTTACCCCAAAAATTCTGGTTTAATACCTATTAGTCGGCAAATAACATACATTTAATTAAATTACTGATCATGGGGTTTTATCAAGACATCTAAGAACGTTATGGTAAATATACTGTTCAATATTTTAAAGATTGGTCCAAGGCTAAGAATAAACTTGCAAAAGAACTTAATCGAAGATGCTTTTTATTAAGATGTAAAAGAGAAGGTATTATTCCAAAGCATGTTGACAATTCTATAGTACCTATAGTAGATCTTTTACATCGTCAAAATATTTCCATGAAGAAAAACACAAGTTTTTTCTTAAGGTTGAGATCTAAGATTATTAATATTGAAATATCTTGTAATCAAAAAACTATTTTATCATTAGAAAAGAATTTAGAAAATTTAAAAAATGACATTATTCAATCAACATCAAATTTTGTATTTAAAAACTATGAATTTTTTCAGAAAAACATTTAATAAAATTTTTAATTTAACCAAAAGAAATAATATTAAAAAATTTAATAAATTAATAGATGATGAATTTAAAATAAAACTTAGTACAAATCCCAAATGGATTAAAAATTTAACAAACATTGAAATTCCACATGACATTTTGTGTTTTTTATCTTTAGGGCATAAATTTAGTATTGAACCAATTATTGGAATAGATCTTAAATTTAAACATATTTTAGCAGATATTGAATATATTACATCTCAAACATCAGACGATAACTTAAGGAAAACATTAATAGCAAAATCAACTAATATTATTACAAATCATATTAACCAAAATTCTAATAATAAGTTTTTTCGTAATTTATATCATAAAACTAAAAAAAATTTAAAGAATCACTCAAATATTATAGTTTCTAACAGTGATAAAGGAAATTGTACTGTAGTTATGTTTAAAGACAATTATATTGAATTATCACTGGAAATTCTAGATAATAGTTCATCTTATGTAAAATTAAAAAAAGATCCAACAATTACAATTCAAAATAAATGTAATTCTATTATAAAAAAACTTTACAATACAAAACAAATTGATAAAACTACGAAACAAAAATTGATTTGCTATAATGGAATTCCAGCAAAATTTTATGGTCTTCCCAAAATTCATAAACCAGTTTTATCAATTAGACCTATTGTAGCTTCATTAAACACTCCTACTAATTTACTTGGTTCATATATTACTGAAATATTAACAAAAGCATATGATTACAATACAGAATACTACATTAAAGATTCTTATGATGTTTTTAAAAAATTTAATAAATTTCAGTTACCAAATAATTATATTATTTGTAGTTCGGATGTCGTTTCTTTGTTTAGTAATGTTTATTTAGAATTTGCTTTAAGAGCAATAGATAAAAAATGGAATGATATTAGCCAGCATTGTCCAATTTCCAAAAAATACTTTGAAGAAATTTTAATTTTTTTTTTTGAAAATACTTATTTTACATTTAACAATCAATTATACAAACAAACATTCGGTACTCCTATGGGAGCTTCTATCTCTCCAATAATTTCTTGTTATGTAATGGATAATTTATTGGACACTGTTATTCCCGTATTACCTTTCAATTTAATTTTTGTTAAAAATATGTAGATGACATTATTTTGGCATTACCTAAAGATGGTTTAAACCAACTTCTTTACATATTTAATTCTTATGATCCTCATATCCAATTTACATTAGAAAAAGAGGACGCAGAACATAGTGTACCATTTTTAGACACAAAATTTATTAGAAAAGATAACACTATAACTATAGATTGGTACAGAAAACCAATAAATTCTGGTAGAATAATGAATTTTTGGTCATATCATAAATTTTCAACTAAAATTAATTTAATAATGCAAATGAAAAAAAGAATAACATTAATTTCGAATCCTATTTTTCATAATAAAAATTTTAAAATTTTACACGAAATGTTTTAAAAAAATGGTTATTTTATTAAATTAATAAAAAATGTACTAAATAATTATTCTTACAATTTAAATACATATGATCAAAATGATAATAATGAATTAGAACTTCAAACTAATAATACAAAATTATATATATCTTTACCATATATTAGAGAAATTTCATCTAAATTAAGTAAAGTTTTTAAACCATTAAATAATAGTAAAATTACTAGTAGAACATGTCTTACCATAAAAAACATTTTCAGCAAAGTAAAAGATTCAACTCCAATTTTAGAGCTGTCTAATGTAGTATATTGTATTCCTTGTTCTGTTTGCGATCAAAAATATATAGGTCAAACTGGCCAAAGATTGAAACAACGTTTATCATTACATAAGAGTGATACAAGGTTACATCCTGAAAGATGTGAATTGGCTAAACATTCCGTAAATAATGACCATCTTATCGATTATGCTTCTGTTAGTATTTTAGATATACAATTTAACAATAAAAAAAGACTTTTTTTGGAAATGGCATCTATTTCACAAGAAAATTATATTATTAATAAAAAAAGTGACCATAAAAACCTGAGTGATATTTATTATTATATGCTATCTTTGGATAAACATAAAAATAAAGATCTAAATAATACCTAAAATTTTTGACATTTATTTGACATTTTTATTTTGATTTTTAAATGACACTTTAGAAGCTTAATTCAAAATTATAAAAAAGAATAAGATATCTTAATTTTTTATCATAAAACAATTAGATATTATAATCAAAATTCACATTTTTTATGAAAGAAGAAATAAAATTATAACCTATTATTTTCTACTCTTTTATTATTATATTTTATCTTAAGCAATTAAGTGGTTTATTCATATTATGACGTTATTTTGTTTTATAAATAATTTGACTTAAAAATAATTTTTAAATTTCAAATTAAAGTTAAAATAGTTTTTGATGTTATATTTACCATTTTAAACGACAATTTTGTATATACTCTCACTTATTCCTTGAAAATGAAATAAATATATTTCGAAAGCTTGGAAAACAAGTAAAAGAGTTTTCTTAAAAAACATTGCCGTTTACCCCGAAAATTCTGGTTTAATATACTGGATATATATATATATATATATACATATATATATAATATATATATATATATATATATATAATATATATATATATATGTCAAGCGGTGTTTATGAGGACATTTTTTCGTGCGCATTGGTGTCTATGAAGTTGGTGCTTGCAAGGACTGTCCTCGTAAGTGTTTTATGTCATTTGATGTTTACGAGGACTGTCCTCATAATAATTTTATATTAAGCGATGTTTATCAGGACATTATATTCAATGTAGGTTATGAGGACATCAAAATATACAAGGTATATTAAGACAAGTTTACCATGTCTGTGTCTTGTTACACTTCTGAACTGAGGTGGGGACTGTAGATGCTACAAATATTTAAAAATCGCGTTTCTAAAAATTTTATTAACTATTCTAATAAATTTGTTTGAAATATACCAAAAACCTTTTATGTTTATTGAAATAGATACACCAATATTATTAAAATTACAATTAAAATACGGATGTAAAAATTGCAGTCTTCTATTTTGAACTAGTTCAACACAATAGTTGATGTTAAAAAACGTATTTCAACGTAATAATATTGGATAAAAGTTTAAAACATTAGTTTTTAGAAAGTATGCATAATTGCCAGCAGTAATTTAATTTTAAAGCCTAGGTTTAAAACATAAAAAAACTTTCTTTTATCTAAAAATACTTTTTTATAATTCGCGTTTTCAATAGACTTCATTGTAACACTCAACGGAGTGAGAAAATATCACAGTTGGTAATTGTGTGCATTTTATTATACAATTTTGAAATTAACTAAGACGGTGTCAGATCATAACAAAACCTAAAAGAAATTATGGTTCTGCCTCAGGATCTGGGATTGAAAAAATAAAAATCTTTTAAAAAAGTAAATTATTAATTAAAAGCTATGATAGAAAACGCTAAACATTGTGTTTCTTTTATCAATACATATTATTTGGAAAATAAATGTTCTACAAACTAATAATTTATCACTCTAATTTAATATTCAAATCAAATTTAAATTTCAAACTTGATATATCTGACATATATGTCATTTTAGTAAGTACCAACATAATTTAATGAACACAAAATGTACTAATTGTTGAATAATTTTATTTAAAAAACATAAATAAATGCGAATTATAAAAAAATAGTGTGTAAAACTTTTGCCAAAATGATCATTTTGTGAATCGTTTTACAAATAACTATTTTAACCAAACAATTTTAGTTAAACTTGTTAATGTGATTTGGCAGTTATTTACATTATAATTACAAGATAATTACACGCGATAAGAGTTTATTAAAATCCCTATTTTTAAGAACTGTTGGTCAATTGTAGATTGTTTAAATGCACACTACCGTGATCTTGTTAACCACTGGAATTACATTACGTCAGTTCTGGTTTGCAGAAAACCATGTCACACATGGTTTTTTATAATCGTTAAAAAATTGATTGTCACATAGCTCGCCTTACAATATACACTTCTCGTAAGCAACAACTGTCCTTGTAAGCACCATTGTGCACAAAAAGCTGTCCTTATAAACACCGCTTAGAATTTGTATTACTGTTTATCAAATATAAAATTTTATTACGATCCGTTTATTCGTTTATGTTTTACATTTACAAAAAAATTCTCTTAACACCTCCTTATACTACTTGTTCCTTCTGTTCTTTTTTCATATCATAAATTGAACAATAAATGGTAAAGTAGATATTTAGACTAAGTACAAAAGCTTAGTGTTATTTATAATCATCCAATTCTGATGGCAGAATCAGAATTGACCCAAGTATGGCAAAGAAACCATATAATTCTCTAGCTAGCATATTTGTTATTACAGAAACCAAAAAGTGTTTTGCCACAATTCTTGCACTTCATTTCTAAATTTTAGGTACGTAGCTCCCCTTTTCTTGAGCGCCAGTGTCAATGCTGCAACTTGAAAAATACTAGTAAAAATTTAAAATACATAGGGTATCCTATTTTAATCTTACCTGCTAAATAAAACTAAAACATGAAGTATCTGGATAAAAGTTTAGTATAAATAAGGTTGTACCCTAGGGTTAATCGTCCAAGATTATTCAAGGTCTACTTAGTGTTTTAAATGGAACCCTTTATGTTTGTCATTGGCGATCCATTTTAATAAAAAACCACACACAAAGATTTTGTCTAATACATATTTTTAATACAAATAACGACTTAGCAACCGCAAAATCCAAAACGTGAAAAGTTGTTTGGAGTGTATCACTTAAAAGGTTCATTAATAGGTACAACAACATTTATATAAGTTATATCACCTAAAAGGTTCATTAATAGGTATAACAACATTTACATAAGTTCCATAACTGCTGCTGCTGTTGTGGCACCCTGTAGGTAGTGTGTCACATTAAGATCGCTGCACATTATTACACGAAAAATTATTAATTTTGGCAGAAAGTTATGGTTCATAAACATGTCTGCAAGAGTTAATACTAAACCGTTCTTGGTAGCATATAACTCAAAAAAATGTAATTTTTGATCGATAATTAAAATGGTATTTATGGTATTATGTTGTTCCGTCTATTTTTAGTAAATAATTTGATAATTTGACCGTAATCACAACTGTGGCACTAGGTCGAATGTGTATATTCTAGCTTTTGATTCACGCGACTTTTGGAATGCTGGTCCGATCATATTTATAAAAAATGTATTTAATCCCCATAGGCATTCTGTCATTTTTTTTTATTAATACTTGGTAACAATACATATACTAATTACAGAAATCTAGTTCAATTGAAAACATTTAAAAAAAAATCAGTTTGTTTCAAAACAAACGCTAAAATATATACTGTAACTAAAGTTTAGAACTTAAGTCTTCAACACCAAACATAACTGATTTTTCGGTATATTTTTATTTCCTTGTTACTATTAGCTATTGCACTTGACTTTTCGGGAAGCAGGTTTTGAGTTACACTGCACGCAATTTCTAGAGGACTGCAATCAAATTCATCTTTTTTTTAAAGAGTTTTAATTAACATTTGAATAATATTTGAAATATGACGATGACGTTCACATTTCTTATTTAATTTGCAGTAGAATAAACAAATCACAAAAAAACAATATTAACTTTGGTTATTTTGAATATGACTTTTTTATAATTATAATTTTATAGGAACATCATTTTATACAAATATACCTATACCTAATTATATATTTCTATCTTAATTAAATAAATACTTAGCACCTCAAACTAATGATATAAAACCGCACATTCATACGGTAGCTAATAAATTAAAATAATGTAAATATTTTTTCTGTACTAGATATAGTATTTTTTGTAATTAAATGGAAGCGTAGCCTTTTGTTCCATATACTTCATACCCTTAAACCAATCTCTGTATACACCTATGTGAAATCCGGTGGAGCAATAACCGATTCTGTCTCTATGCGGAATCCGTTAGAACAATATTTTTCGTCTTCCTATCTATCGGTAGCTAATCTAATATCCATTTACAGTTAAGGTTTTGTTTATTGTAATATACCTGTTATTTTCTACTTTTTTATTATTACATTTTATCATAAGTTGTTTATTAATTCAATGACGTTATTTGTTATTTTGTTTTGTAAATTCCAAATTAAAGTTAAAATAGTTTTTTTATGTTATATTTACCAATTTTTTAACAACAGTTTAGTTTATGCTCACACTTCTTTCTTGAAAATGAAATAAATATATTTCGAAAGCTTGGAAAACAAGAAAAGGAGTTTTCTTAAAAACATTGCCGTTTACCCAAAAAATTCTGGTTTCATACCTATTAGTCGGCAAATAACTTAAATATTTAATTATATATATATAATAGGTTTGATGTATTTACATACATATAGGTTTATAAATGTTTAATTTTAATGCTGGTCCTAGTTAACAATTATTTCATATGTATTTATGCTTTGAAAACATAATCAATAGAAAAAAACCCAACCTAGTAAGAGTATTATGTGATTCTAAGCTACTTGAGTTAATTCTAATGGTAATATCAGAATTTACCTAAATAGTAAAGACGCCATATAATTTTCACGAGGTTATGTTAACTTATTTTTTTTCAATTTAAATAATTCATAAATATTAGTTAAATATTTTGTATAAACATTGATAAGTAAATCCTTATGAAATTTTCAATTAACTTTAGGATATCAGAGGGTCCCGCTAACAGCTTATTTTTTACATACCGCTAATTGAATAAATACGTACTGCTACTACGTTTATACATGTACATAAAGATGCATTTTTCTGCCACTTGAAGGAAAAAGTATAAATATTCTCTGATCATGCTTCACTTCACTTTGAATACTGTATTTAAAAGTTACTAATAATAAAAATAACTAAATAACTGGTCTTTTGAACACTAAAATTGTTTTAAATACTTTAATAGCTACTTATAATTATTTTTCTCTATATAACCATAAAAAACGTTTATTGTCATAATTATACTACCTACTAAATTATCTGTCAATATCAGTTATTTCAGGTCATAAATTGTTTGTATAACATTGAAATATTAAACTATTTTTATGTCTATTAGCAAATTGTACATACCTAACCTTAGAAAAAAGTGTATAATAAGAAATTTATAAATATATCTAATAATTAACAATCTAATACCCACATACTCCAGCTCGACCATTGCATTTCAAAATCAGCATATTCTTTATTTGAATTTGACTTTTTATTACAGAAATAACAAATACCAATAAGAAGTTAGTTTATAGATAATTTCATAGTATTAAAATATATATGAATATAGTACAAATAATTAATTACTATTTTTAATTGACGAAAGTATATATATATTAAGCGGAGTTTAAAAGTGAATTTTTGTGTTGGTGCAATGGTTATTATGAGGACAGATAGTTAGCATTTGAAACTGAGAAAAATGAGAATTTTTGAGAGGGGTATATTTTCTACGGTACTTGTTTCGTCAGTCTGTTTTAAGAGCCAATACGCCTAAAAGTGGCGCGAACTGATGACAAGGAAACTTAAGTTCTAAGAGAGAGAGTCCGATACCCCACTACCGTTTAAAATTAGCCCGAGGATGGACTAAGTACAATCGGAGACCCAAATCGGAATTTATTATACATATTCGCAATACGTATATTTTGAAATTACTTTCTTAAGAAAATGGAAAAATAATTGTGCATACATTTCAATAAAAAGTTTTCAATTTTAATTACCTGTTAATGTTATCGATAAAATATTGAATTACTTATACAAAATTAAAAACTACGGATTTCACAATTTATAAAGTTGAAAATTAAAGTTTTCAATAAAATATTTATTGAAGAAATGACAAAGTAATTGTAGATAATAGGTACTTAAATATTTTTTAGAAACATTTTTACGTTTTATTTATTTTTTCCTTATTTTCACAGAAAAACATGTTATTAAAAAAAGTATCTGTGTGTGGTTACCTAAGCTGATGTGTGTGGTAAAAATTTTCGGTTTTGAAAGAACGGCTGACCAGATTTTTACGAAATTTTCATCAAAAATCGACTATGTAAAAATATGGTTTTGATTAGTTTTTGGGGAAATCAGAACGTAGGAATGAAGTTTTTAAGGTGATTTGAAAATTAAAAACTTTATTACGAAAAGAAATATCCAATTAAGAGATCCGAAATAGAAAAATAATCTAACCTAGTAACATGAAATAAAGTCTTAAAAATTTATTATAGGTAAACTAAACTGACTTCTATTTTCGCACTCAACTACGGTAGTCCCTCAACAAATAAAATTTTTAAAACTACAACAAAACGAAATGGTTAGTAAGTTTACAACATAAAATTTATTTCACTGTTTAATTACCTACTTGTTTTTCCTAAAATTATATAAACCCATTAGTGTACGTTAAAAGAGGGTTTAAATAATAGAAAAAATTAAATCATCGATTTAAATCGAATGCAAATAATATACTTATTAGAATGAGATATTCCATTCTGTATTATGATAATTATGAAAAATTTTAATAAAGGGATAAAAGTAAAATCAAATAATCTCAACTGAGGTATCTCTACATATCCACAAATATTTAAGAAAGAGAAAGTCCAGATAAAGTGGTTGTAATAAAGAAGTTACTGAAAGTAAAAGTCATTATTCTTGATTGAAATTGATACCACATAGATTACAAAAAAAATTAACCAACAAAGATGGTAAGATTAAAAAAAGTTTTAATTATCATCAGATACAAGTACAACTAGTATTAAAAGGAAATAATATTGTAATTGTATCATTTGGATCCCCTAAGGGACGATTGTTGAACAACAATCTAGACAAGTGACGACTTTTGGTTAGGTGCTAAAATTAAAAGGAAGATTTTTAAATAAATAAATTTTATTGAACAATTAAGAATAATATATTAATCTATGGTTTATTCATTTATTAAATAATAAACAGACGATTGGTGAGTTTCGTGACTTTTGAAATGACCACCCAAAATTGGTCACTGGCTCTTCCTCTATATATCAGCACAGAATACACCAGCTACATGTATTCTGTGATGCAAGTGAATAATAAGAAAAACGCGGGGTCGAGTGTCTCTTCAATTCTCAATTTTGAGTAAGGAAAGTACCATATGTGACACATTTTGAAAAGGTAATTTTATGGGGAATTCATCATTCCAAGTGTCCGATTGTTTTTTCATATTATTTACTAAAGGAAAGATTACCTAACGAAGTTTCCAAGTTTTTAAAAAAATAATTAATGAAATTTAAACCAAAGCACATTTTTTTAAAGAACAAATTATACAAAAAATATTTATAAAATAGTATAAACTAATAATTATTGATCGTGATAATACTCACCTCCTTTTTTCAACCACGATTTCTTCAAGAAAAGTTTATTAAAGTCTAATGAATAAATATGCAATAAAATAATAACGACCACATGTTCATCCAAATTTTTACTCGAAGTGTACTACAGAATCTATATGAATTCGCCGCTGAGGGCGCGTTTATCAACCTTTTAAAATATTTCAAATAATTCAAATTTGAGGAACAATTTTCTCTTAAAATGAGTAAAATTTTAACTCCAAAATTTCAGTACTTATTGATATTATCATGCTCCATAAGCTATGCATAGTTTTACATTAAATTTTTTTAAATAAACCAAAATAAATGTTGTATTTCAAAGAAAAAAAAATTATATAAAAAAATATGCATGGCCTTTTGGGTATGATCAACTATTCTCACTCCAAAAATTTGGTTTAAATCGAACAATGAACACCGACGAAAAAGTACCTAAGTTAAAAATTTAAGGTTTTGTCAAGAAATCTGTATTAGTTCTTATTTATATTTTTTAAATTTGAATAGATTAATAACAAAGGCACCTTCAAAATAATGTCCCGAAAACAAACCCAAAAATATAGTTATTTTAAAAGTTATTACACTAAATCATTTTTTGGTGGACACACCGCGGTTATTGGTTCTTAAATGTTATAATGTATTATAAACAACACTACTTTTGAATAAAAATGTATTATTTCCATGACGGCCATATTAAGTGAGTACTCATCATCAGATTGACATGTTAAAGTTACATTTTTTTAAGTTAACTAATACATTATTTTTACGTGTGATTTTCAATGAGTACCTAATTATTCTCATTCTCATGAATATTACAGTAGTCGCGAGAGGGTCGTTTTTAAATACTGCCCTCAATCCTGAATACAACAATGTAATAATCATTGATTCAACATTTTACCTAACCTAACCTAACTTACCCTTACCTAACCTAACCTAACCATGTAATAATCATTGATTCAACATTTTAGCTTGGAAACATTTGGAGTAAGGTTCTGCAAAAATTGACGTATAGTTGCTTTTTGATTATGTATCTTATTTTATCAGTTTCTACAAGCCCTCTACATCGGTGTTTATAGCACTTTTTAAACTGTATATTTTTTATTTGGTTAATGCTACAGTAGAATCAAAATTATCTTTTACCAGGATACTTGTCTTATTTTTGATTTTTCGTAATACGTAATATTAAAGTATATTTAATTCCCAATCAATTTGGATAATTTATAATATTTATAATATTAAATTAAGGATCCATTCTATATATACACTGTCCTCGTATCCATCAAAAGGTATAAAAATGTTATATATTTCATGAATATTCAATGTATATAAAAAGTTTATATTGTAAAAGGTTATATATATTATCTAGAAGAAAAATAGGGCCTTAAAATGCAGTGTCCTCATAAACACCCCTTGACATATATATATATATATATATATATATATATATATATATATATATATATATATATATATATATAATATATATATAACCATCATCAGGGAGCTACAATTTTGTTAAATGTAATAAAATTTTCATTTTTCATAAGCATACACTTTCCAACAATATACAGTTATAAAAAAAAGAACACCCTGTCTGTCAAATTTCTCAAAAAAAATATTGAACTGTCATCTAAAGTCAATACATGAATCATAGAAATAATCCATTAGAATGGACAAATATTTTATGACAGTTTAGAGATTTGTTCATGTTGTTGCGAATAAAAATTCTTTTATAGTTATGTACAATACTTAGTTTTGAAATAATAACAATATTTTAATTTAGCATTTACATTGTAACATTAGTTAATTTGGGATTGTTCCTGTATATAAAATTTAACAAAAAAAAATTAATCAAGTAAAAAAATGTCACATGGATTGATGACATTAAAATGGCAACCAAAATAATTGCCTGAGAAGATCCTGTTGAAAATTATCACCAATGGGAGGAGAAGAAACTTTTTGGTATCCAGGAAGTAAACTTTTGGTATCGAAGAGGGAGGACGATCAATAAATTAAAAAGAAAAAAAAAGGTTGTTGTTGATTTTCTCTCTGAAAAGAAAAATAGAGAACGATGCATGCTGATTCTTTTGAGAATTTAAAAAACTTACATATTTTGTCCGTAACCAAATATTAATCATCAATTGGGATTGTTCCTGTGTCCTGCTATTCCCAGAAGGAATATTCAAGGAAATATCAACCTTAGCTCCTGTGACAGATATATTCAAGGAAATCAACCTCAGCTCCGGTGACAGAAACATTTTTAAAAAATTTGCAATCAAATTTCATGAAGACAGTTTTGTAATCCTGACCAGATTGCATAAGGTCCATCCATTACTGAAATCGGATAGAAACTATTGAATTGTGGTAAGACAATCTACTTCTTTGTGCATAAACTCGCCCATAAAAAGTGATATAATTAGTTATTAGATTTATTCACTTACTTTTAAATTGTTCATCGCAATTGTTCCTCAATAATTTTAAGTTTTTCATATTTTCCACGTGAAAATCATACTAACATTCAAAATATAACCTAAAATTGTATTTCAACGAACAACGAACGTCCGTTTCTCATTTTTTCGATCTCTGCGCAAGCACGTGTAAAATTTTATTAATGTAATTTCCTCCATTTTATGTCCTCATATGTTATATGTAAAAGTAATTAAATTGTTTACTAATTTGAATGCCATGCTTATTTGATTATCCTTAAAATATTTGCGGGAAATAAAGGCCTTACTCATAATCCTGTGTGTTTTTAAAATTATTAATAAATAAAAATTAATATTAAATTCAATTGAAAAGTCCATGCCATCTATTGAGCTGTAGCCGAGGTATTGAAGTGAGTACAGAAAGAGCCCAAAAGTTTAAAAAGTAACAGTAATCATAAATTATATTTAAAGTAAAAAAAAAAAAATCAGAATTCACTAAACAAAATCTATTAAACATATATTTATTACACCAAGATTATATAAAAATTTAACATAATATATATATATATAATATATATATAACCATCATCAGGGAGCTACAATTTTGTTAACATATTATATAAAATGTAATAATTAAATTAATTTGAAACTTACAACTTATTGAGATTGTATCATCCAAGATGTTAAAATCATTAAAAAAACAGCACAAAACATGTTAAAAAACATCTTGGATGATACAATCTCAATAAGTTGTAAGTTTCAAATTAATTTAATTGTTACATTTTATATAATATGTTAACAAAATTGTAGCTCCCTGATGATGGTTATAATCATAACCGAAAACTTGATATATATATATATATAAATAT
Organism: Ophraella communa; assembly: GCA_035357415.1. Lineage (NCBI taxonomy): Eukaryota > Metazoa > Arthropoda > Insecta > Coleoptera > Chrysomelidae > Ophraella > Ophraella communa. The sequence goes on along the minus strand of CM068979.1, from coordinate 49,053,679 downwards.
ATATATATCTTGTAATGAATATTATGATTCTAAAGATAATTTATTGATTTATTTATTTATGAATTTGACTGATTAATATTTGATATTATTATTAGCAACAAGATCTTTTTCTCAGGGGTGTTTGGTTGCGCCAGTTTCCAGTTGGATTATTAGGTATGTGAATGAAAAATTTGATTCAATTATAATTATAAATTTATTATAAAATATTTAAATCAAAACAGTAATATTGAAGTTTAATAAGGAAAAAGAAAGGCCTTTTAGTAATTATAAAAGAACTTACTTGATGTGAATTAAGTTAAATTAACCAATGTTGTTTATGTAATGGCAAATAAGATTATCAAATACACTAATTATTAAATATCAAGTAAATTCCTTTGTTCTTATTTCTAAATTATAAATTCAACTAACTACTACAAAAATTTTTAATAAATTTACAATTTTATCTGACCTTGAAATAATGTCCTGATTGGTGGAAAAAACTGTAGTTGATCTATGAAAAAACGGAGACGAACGAAGCGATACTTGGAACCTCCGACCTTGGCAAAATGTCGCCTTAGACGTTTGGACTCTCGTGTAATTTTATTGTGTTTTGTTTGTTCCTCAAATTTGATACTGTTTAGTGTTTGTTGGATTACTGTTCGTTTTATTGTATTAATATTGGTAAGTACACTTATATTCTTCTTTTTTATCGACCAAAAACGTTTTAATTTTACTTTTGGATTCAATCTTAGTAATGTCACTTTTTTGTCACTTTATTTTGCTTTTTGATTGTTTAACTTTGTTCTTAACGTCACTATTTAACACTTTATTATGATAACTACTTTAAAAAACTGTTTGTTCAAATTGACTATTCACACTCAGATCTTCAATGTTCGACTACCAACAATAAACTTCCCTTTTAAAAAACTGTTTGTTCAAATTGACTATTTACACTCAGTTCTTCACTGTTTGACTTCCAATAATAAACTCCCCTTCTAACGACCTCTGTTCAGTCTTTTATAGGTTTTCAAAATTTCTAGATTATTCGTTTTTTTTCTATGGTTTAGACATTTCTGGAAAGAATATGTGTATCTCTTTCTTTCATATTCATGACTAGACATATTCGCTTTGTCTATCATCGATAATTCCAGAATAAAATATAGTAAAAATATATCTGTCTCCTTTTAACATATTATCTGTCCTTTTTTTACACATTATATAATCAATTTTCGCGAAATGTCTACTAAGTACTAGATATAATATCGATACATTATATAATAAAATAATTTCCAACTTAAAATTTTCTTACAAATACACAAAATATACAATAAAATAATACAATATAATTAAAATTATTGGATTTAGTTAAATTAAACAACTTCTGTTGATATTTTAATCATTATACTATTGACAAATATTTAAACATTACAATCAGCCCCCGATTATTTAAAAATATTTGTATAGTCATATAGAAATTTTTTAAATAATCTAAATATTTTGAAATTCTAAGTATATCATACGATATTTTTTTTTATACTAACCATGGTACAAAAATTTGTTTCGTGAACATTTAATAAAAACGAAGAAGAATCCTTTTTACCGTTCCGTGCACAGAGTCTAGTTCTTAGTTCTATGATCAAATCAAATCAAATGTCAAATTTTAAAATCATCTGTTTATTAACTGCAAATTAAATTTGTGTATGCTTTAATTAATATGTTATGTTAAATTGATCTAAATATCATCTTTATATGTTTTAGGATTTTGAAAATATCTGCATCTGAGGATTGTTTTAAAATTATTTATTTTCTTGAATAAACAGCAACATTTCAACATTATATTTGATATGGTTTTGAACTGCATATAAATAAGATTGTTTTTCTTTTCTTAACTGAATCACTCTAAGTAAGTATTCATCTTAATAGATATTTTATCATCTTGTCCAAGTGTTGTTAGATCTTAGCTTCTTTTACTCACTTGTATCTGTTGTTTACAATTTTAAATTTATTAAGTATGTTTTCCTCCAATGAAACTATTTATTGGATTACAGAGTTTATTCTTGTTAAATTGTATAATATTATTATGTCTTTCCATTGTTTATATTATGTTTAATTTAATTGATTCCATATAGGCAATAATAGCAATGAAGTTTAAAATTATCATCATTTTGTTTCATTATATTTCTTGGAGTATTTTGTAAATAGATTATAATATTTTTCCCTCAACTATCAACTTCTTATCACATCATCTTTCTTCTACTATACATACAATTATCATAATCTTATACTTATCATTTCATATTCATCATATAATTTTTATACCTTCTTAAATCATCATCAATAAACATTTTATATCATTTCATCTTATACACACTCATGTATCTTCCACAAATAAATCATATTCATTTCCATTTATTCCTCTAGTTCCTTAATAACTCTTATTTACACTGTTCTCCAAGTACTTATCTTCTAATATTTTATATTTGTTTGTATCTTCATACCAATTAATATTAAACTTTATATTTCTTATATGTAGTCAGGTATTATGTTTTATTTATAGAATTAATGCTATAGTTTCATTGTTTTAAATTAGTTTTGTATTGATCAAATTAGTTTTATAATTATTGTTAATTTCTATTATTCGAACAATTATTATACTAGTGTTTGTTGAATATTTTTGTTTACATATATCCATCCAATAGATTATTAGTTGTTCTTTTACTTAGTTTGATTTAGAGTGATTTATTAATTAGTTTTATTTTCCTTTTTTTTTTTTTTTTCTTTTTTAGGTAATATTTTAGATTTATGCATAAACTTAGATGTACCATATATGATGTTTTGTCACCGATGCAGCATTTTTCTCAAAATCATGATGTCAAAGTTGTTGCCTTATTAGTTTTATTATTGTTTTAATTTTTAATCTTATTGTTAATGTAGTTTTTGCTTATTTTAATGTTGTGGTTGCCATATTAATAACATTTACTATTATAGTTACTATACTAATAATCTTAATTCTATATCTTATTTCTATTTCCTATACTACTATGTACACATGTGAAGACTCTTTATCTAGTTTCTTTTCTTTCTTACTTTCCAATTTCGTTTATTATCTTTAATTGATGTTGTAATTATCTTTTGGTATACCTTCTTATTTATTATGTACTTTTTATTGTTATAGTTATTTGAAGTTGTGTTGTTTTGTAATTGTTCTATAAGTCTATTCTTATTGTCAGTTCTTAAATTATATTCTTGTTTATTTCTTCTCCTTTGTGTTTCTTCTGTTTTAATTAATAAGTTGAAATAGTTAAGTTTTGGTTCATATTTTGGTTGTAGTTTTATTATGTTATCATTATCTAGTCTCATTTTATATTTTTGTTTATTTGTCCATGTTATTAAATCCTTTTGTGTTTTTATTTCATTATAGTAGTCTAAAATTGTGTTATATGTAGATTGTACTAGTATCTTGTTATTGTTTAAGTTATGTTGAAGTTTCTTAGTCCATATTTCCTCTCGTGTATTTTCTTTTGTCTTATCCTTTATTAAGTTAATTTTTGAATATTCTTTATATATTATACTTTTCTTGTATATGAATTCTTTAATTAATATATTTCTATGTATATTCTTAATATTTATATTTCTTAAAACTTTTTCAAGTAGGTTTATGTTCCTTATAACTTTCATATTACTATCTTTTGTCTCAATTATATTAGTTTCTGTTTTTGTTTCAATTTCATTATTTTTGTTTTGTTCAGTAAGTTTATTGGAGATAATTTCTTTTTCTACTACAGTTTCATTTTTATCATCTTCTAATGCTTTCTTCGAGTCAATGTTTTCATCATTATTATTTACATCTTTTTCATCTACTATCTGTTTGTCTTCTAGTATTCTATCTTGCTCATTATTAATGTTTGTCTGTATTTCCACAATATCATTTTTTAAAGTTTCCTCTTCTTTTGGGAACTGGTTTTTAATGTCTTCCTTTATTTCCTCTATCATAGTTTGATTAAGTTTTTCCATATCTTCTTTTATTTGTTTTTGTGTATTTTCAATTTTGTTTTCCAAACTTTTATTCAATTCTTTGTATTGATATGTTATCTCTTCTTGTAGTTCTTTATTTTGAATGTCCATCCTTTCAAGTAATTCTTGATTTTGCCTTTTTATTTCATCTATCTTTTCCAATTTTGAGTTCATTTCTTTTTTTTCACTTTTTATATCTTTTATTGCTGTCATCAGTTGCTTTAGCCATGTTGGTTCCACCTCCTTGCTATCTTTTTTTGTTTCTTCGACACTATCATATCTCACGCAGACAAAACCACCTCTTTCCATGGTTTGTTGTGCTTGTGTACTAGTTGACTGTTCTTCAGTTTGAAATATGTATTCTTCAGGATTTATTCCCTCTTCTTCTAATACTTCCTGAAGTCTTTCTATTAATGTTTCTCTAGATCCTTCAGTATTTAAATTTCTGATTTCTAACTCATTTTTAAGTTCTGATAGACTTAGGTCTTTTAATGTCTTTCTGGATTCCATTTTTGTTATTTATTGTTTAAATATTTAGTAAAATAATTTATTTTATTAGATATTTGGTTGTGTTATTATGATAAAATAAAATTGCACTTATGTTAAAATAAAATTAAAAATGTATGTTAATCTTAATAAAATATCTTATTATGTTGTGTTTTAATAAAAAAAAAACCTTCCTATAGTTTAATATTAAATTGTCTACTATTTTTCAACAGAAATTGTTTATCTAAAAACCTAATTTTCCAACAGAAACGAGCCCTATAGTTGGGACGCCACTTGTAATGAATATTATGATTCTAAAGATAATTTATTGATTTATTTATTTATGAATTTGACTGATTAATATTTGATATTATTATTAGCAACAAGATCTTTTTCTCAGGGGTGTTTGGTTGCGCCAGTTTCCAGTTGGATTATTAGGTATGTGAATGAAAAATTTGATTCAATTATAATTATAAATTTATTATAAAATATTTAAATCAAAACAGTAATATTGAAGTTTAATAAGGAAAAAGAAAGGCCTTTTAGTAATTATAAAAGAACTTACTTGATGTGAATTAAGTTAAATTAACCAATGTTGTTTATGTAATGGCAAATAAGATTATCAAATACACTAATTATTAAATATCAAGTAAATTCCTTTGTTCTTATTTCTAAATTATAAATTCAACTAACTACTACAAAAATTTTTAATAAATTTACAATTTTATCTGACCTTGAAATAATGTCCTGATTGGTGGAAAAAACTGTAGTTGATCTATGAAAAAACGGAGACGAACGAAGCGATACTTGGAACCTCCGACCTTGGCAAAATGTCGCCTTAGACGTTTGGACTCTCGTGTAATTTTATTGTGTTTTGTTTGTTCCTCAAATTTGATACTGTTTAGTGTTTGTTGGATTACTGTTCGTTTTATTGTATTAATATTGGTAAGTACACTTATATTCTTCTTTTTTATCGACCAAAAACGTTTTAATTTTACTTTTGGATTCAATCTTAGTAATGTCACTTTTTTGTCACTTTATTTTGCTTTTTGATTGTTTAACTTTGTTCTTAACGTCACTATTTAACACTTTATTATGATAACTACTTTAAAAAAACTGTTTGTTCAAATTGACTATTCACACTCAGATCTTCAATGTTCGACTACCAACAATAAACTTCCCTTTTAAAAAACTGTTTGTTCAAATTGACTATTTACACTCAGTTCTTCACTGTTTGACTTCCAATAATAAACTCCCCTTCTAACGACCTCTGTTCAGTCTTTTATAGGTTTTCAAAATTTCTAGATTATTCGTTTTTTTTCTATGGTTTAGACATTTCTGGAAAGAATATGTGTATCTCTTTCTTTCATATTCATGACTAGACATATTCGCTTTGTCTATCATCGATAATTCCAGAATAAAATATAGTAAAAATATATCTGTCTCCTTTTAACATATTATCTGTCCTTTTTTTACACATTATATAATCAATTTTCGCGAAATGTCTACTAAGTACTAGATATAATATCGATACATTATATAATAAAATAATTTCCAACTTAAAATTTTCTTACAAATACACAAAATATACAATAAAATAATACAATATAATTAAAATTATTGGATTTAGTTAAATTAAACAACTTCTGTTGATATTTTAATCATTATACTATTGACAAATATTTAAACATTACAATATATATATATATATATATATATATATATATATTTAGAAAGACAGGGTAGTCGTTGCTGACTAGTTAGAAATAAAACTAGTATTATTGGGGTATGCAGCAAAGTAAAAGAAGACTTGACTTAATTTTCTGTTAACTGTTTTATATTAAATTTGCATATAATTGTATGGTACCTTCCAAAATATTGAACCTTTAAAAGTCCCGCCAAAAGCACGGAACATGTTGTTGCCAGCGCCAACACGAATTGATGACAAACTAAAATCAAAATTGACATAAAGAAGGAAGTTGGCCATTTATGTCTTTCTAATTTAGGGTGTGTCCTCTGATAATGATGTAATTTTAATAATAATTAATTTGTAATCTTCGACCATCGTTTTAAAATGTAACATTTTTTAATGTTAATTTTAACAGTTTTAATTATTTAGTAGATCTACAAACTTAATTTTAATATATATATATATATAAATATATATATATATATAATATTAGTCGGCAAATAACACACATTTAATTATATATATATATATATATATATATATATATATAATGGGAATGTTTTGGGGATGTGGCAATGAAACCAATGTGTACTCGTTTTAGAATTTATTTACCGAGCTTTCGAACCTCTATGGGTTCATTTTCAAGGTCTAAAAATTGTGTATTATAAAGAAATTATATAGCAGGTAATAAAATAAATAATACTTACATATCTAAGTGAGATTATAGGTAAAACGGTGTAAAAAATTGTAATAAATTTGACATGTTTACTAAAAAACTCAAAAAACAATATGATTTAAAAATTTTGATAGATTTGTTTACATATAAATTCAATTGTTTTAAAATCCTACATAGTAATTCGTTTTTTAAATTTTTTAAATTTTGTTTCTCCAAATCCAAAAGATATGCATATATTATACTTAAATTATTTATATCAGTTTTTTTATTAATACATCGATCTTCCTGAGCTATATAAGCCGTTTCTAAAAAGATCCGCTTTTTATAATTCATTTCTGTAGTTAAAATTTTGGCCTGTTCATAATTCATTATATGGCCTTCAGAGAATACGTGTTCAGCAAGTGCACATTTCTCTGGATGAAGTTTACTGTCACTTTTATGAGATGTTATTCTATTAGCAAGAGACCTTTTTGACTGACCAATGTATTTCTTATCACAATTTTTACAAGGAATTTCATAAACTATGTTAGGTAATTTATTATTAGGTGTTTTATCTTTAATTTTACTAAAAAGCGAATGGATTGTAAGATGTTGTTTATTTGCAATTTTTATATTATGTTGTTTTAAAATTCCGGAAAGTTTAAGTGTGACTGTTTTGATATATGGTAGAGATACATAAATTGGAATGGTATTTCTAGAACTGATGTCATGATATCCTGTGTTCCTTGTCATGTTATGAATTATGGCATTTGTATTGTCAGATGTATTATATAAAATTTGTTTCAAAAGATATGGTGGATAAGAGTTCTCAAGAAATAGTTTATAAAGAATTTTTAAATTTTTTTGGTGAAAAATTGGATCTGAAATATTTAACACCCTATTCTTCATTTGTTTGATCAAATTTAATTTAGTTTTACGTGGATGGTATGAATGATAATTAATATATCTACCAGAGCTAATCGGTTTTCTATACCAATCAATTGAGATATTATTGTTATTGTTTCTTATAAATTTAGTATCAAGAAAAGGTAAGGATTGTTCTATATCTTCTTTTTCTATAGTAAATTGTATATGTGGATCAAAACTGTTGAAATAAAAAAGTATATTATTTATTTCATCATATGGAAGAGATAAAATTATATCATCTACATATTTTTTAATGAAGAATAATTTAAATGGTAAAACAGATATAACTAAGTCCAAGATGTAATCCATTACATAGTCTGCTAAAATAGGAGATATTGAAGATCCCATTGGTGTTCCAAAAGTTTGTTCATACATTTTATTATTATAGGAAAAATATGTACTATTGAAAATAAATGTTATTAGTTCTAGAAATGTCTCTTTACTCAGTCTGCAATTTTTATTTATATCATTCCATTTCTTATTAAGTGCTGTTAAACATAAATTTAGATAAACATTACTAAAAAGTGACACTACATCTAAACTTAAAAAAACATAATTTGGTGGTAATACAATATTATTAAATTTTTTATTTATTTCAAAAGAATCTCTAATGTAATACTCATTGCTGTAGTCATATGATTTTGTTAGTATTTCAGTTAACCAAAGTGTAAGGGGTTCAATTGGTGTTCCTATTGATGCTACAATTGAACCCCTTACACTTTGGTTAACTGAAATACTAACAAAATCATATGACTACAGCAATGAGTATTACATTAGAGATTCTTTTGAAATAAATAAAAAATTTAATAATATTGTATTACCACCAAATTATGTTCTTTTAAGTTTGGATGTAGTGTCACTTTTTAGTAATGTTTATCTAAATTTATGTTTAACAGCACTTAATAAGAAATGGAATGATATAAATAAAAATTGCAGACTGAGTAAAGAGACATTTCTAGAACTAATAACATTTATTTTCAATAGTACATATTTTTCCTATAATAATAAAATGTATGAACCAACTTTTGGAACACCAATGGGATCTTCAATATCTCCTATTTTAGCAGACTATGTAATGGATTACATCTTGGACTTAGTTATATCTGTTTTACCATTTAAATTATTCTTCATTAAAAAATATGTAGATGATATAAATTTATCTCTTCCATATGATGAAATAAATAATATACTTTTATTTCAACAGTTTTGATCCACATATACAATTTACTATAGAAAAAGAAGATATAGAACAATCCTTACCTTTTCTTGATACTAAATTTATAAGAAACAATAACAATAATATCTCAATTGATTGGTATAGAAAACCGATTAGCTCTGGTAGATATATTAATTATCATTCATACCATCCACGTAAAACTAAATTAAATTTGATCAAACAAATGAAGAATAGGGTGTTAAATATTTCAGATCCAATTTTTCACCAAAAAAACTTAAAAATTCTTTATAAACTATTTCTTGAGAACTCTTATCCACCATATCTTTTGAAACAAATTTTATATAATACATCTGACAATACAAATGCCATAATTCATAACATGACAAGGAACACAGAATATCATGACATCAGTTCTAGAAATACCATTCCAATTTATGTATCTCTACCATATATCAAAACAGTCACACTTAAACTTTCCGGAATTTTAAAACAACATAATATAAAAATTGCAAATAAACAACATCTTACAATCCATTCGCTTTTTAGTAAAATTAAAGATAAAACACCTAATAATAAATTACCTAACATAGTTTATGAAATTCCTTGTAAAATTGTGATAAGAAATACAGTGGTCAGTCAAAAAGGTCTCTTGCTAATAGAATAACATCTCATAAAAGTGACAGTAAACTTCATCCAGAGAAATGTGCACTTGCTGAACACGTATTCTCTGAAGGCCATATAATGAATTATGAACAGGCCAAAATTTTAACTACAGAAATGAATTATAAAAATCGGATCTTTTTAGAAACAGCTTATAGCTCAGGAACATCGATGTATCAATAAAAACACTGATATAAATAATTTAAGTATAATATATGCATATCTTTTGGATTTGGAGAAACAAAATTTAAAAAATTTAAAAAACGAATTACTATGTAGGATTTTAAAACAATTGAATTTATATGTAAACAAATCTATCAAAATTTTTAAATCATATTGTTTTTTTAGTTTTTTAGTACACGTCACATTAATTACAATGTTTTACAACGTTTTAACTATAATCTCACTTAGATATGTATTATTTTATTACCTGCTATATAATTTCTTTATAATACACAATTTTTAGACCTTGAAAATGAACCCATAGAGGTTCGAAAGCTCGGTAAATAAATTCTAAAACGAGTACACATTGGTTTCATTGCCACATCCCCAAAACATTCCCATTATACAAATAGTTGGCAAATATTTCTATTTAAATTATATATATATATATATATATATATATATATAAAATTAAGTTTTTTTGAGGTGAGCAGTCAATTATAAAAGGGCAATTAATGAAAACTCTTTATATTCGTGAAGCTTTTGAAAATGTTTATTTTCTTCTTCAGCACAAACTAAAATTATAATAAATTTGTAACATAATATTATAATAGTTTAATTAAAAACTTACTATCGTGAGGTTAAATAGTTTTTGGCTATAAAAATTTCTACTAAAATACAAAAAATAAATTAAATTAAAGGAAAAGTTAATTTAGAATAAATGTTTTTTAACAAAACTTCAAAATTTGATGTTTATGTCATGTTGAAATAAATTATCAGAATTTAAAAATATTAATCAAAAAGAAGAAGAAATGAAAGAAAATTAAATTTTGTAATTCATATGTTACATATCCTTTGATAATATATAAAAGTAAATATTATTTAAATTATCAATATCCGATCTTTTATTGATACAGTTATTTTTATTAATGTATACCATTTCAAGAAATGTGCGCATTTATGAAGCCGAAAACTATTTAACCTCACGATAGTAAGTTTTTAATTAAACTATTATATTATTATGTTACAAATTTATTATAATTTTAGTTTGTGCTGAAGAAGAAAATAAACATTTTCGAAAGCTTCACGAATATAAAGAGTTTTCATTAATTGCCCTTTTATAATTGACTGCTCACCTCAAAAAAACTTAATTTTATATATATATATATATATATATATATTGTAACGTAATCAAATGGCCTTATTAGAAAATTAAAATATTTAACAAGAGAATCTTATTAATTAATTAGAGGGAAGGTAGTTTATTTAAATTTAAACAGATAAAGGAATGTAATAAAATTTAAATTATATTTCCATAAATTAAAATTGTCAACTAATCACCTGTTACATAATATAAGATTTACCATACAGACGAGTAGGTTGATGGTTTCTATGTATTATCTAAATATGTATTCATGATGCCTATAACAAATTATTCAAAATTAGTACTTATAAAGCTTTCACTGAAATTTTGCTTACATCTAATTATACAATCTGAAAAATAAAAAGATAAACAAATAATGGGGTTATGAATTAAATGACAGTGACATCAATTGTCGCCTGATATAGGGTAGCTTCTAAAGAGATGTTTTGATATGTCAACTATGACAGAAGAAAAAGGTTAACGTAATTGACATGAATTAAATAATAAAAGATGTGATACAAACAAATTCCAATTTAGAAATATAAGATAGAATGTTTCCTATTCTCAAAACAAAGCTTTATTAGATATTATTAAATTTATTTATAAAAAACCAGAAGGTTAATTTGATTGGACAATGAATAATATAAGCATAATTAGAGATATAGAGGGCGAATTTGATATATGATAAAAAAAGAAAAAAAAAAGAAAAATCGGGGTAGTTATTGATTTTAAAAGGGGGAATTAGTGAATTTTTGGTTTTGGAAGGAATATAAAAAGTTTTTTTTTGTTAAGAAAAGTTATTAGAAACAGATTAATCAAAATCATATATGAAATTTTGTTAAAATTGTAATTAGATAGTAAAATAGTGATTTGTGACCAGTGTAAGTTACTTTTAAAAAGTTCCCAAAGTAAAAGATGGATCCTGAGTGATCTTCGTAACATCTTGAACCGGATTCCACGCGGGAGGAAGGCAGGAGACCCACACGAATAGTCAACCACGGTCTACAAAACAATATAAAGGTATTCATATTGTTTAAAAACATCGAGACAGTATCAAACGCTATTAGGAGAAGTAATAAAAAGGTATTTAATGAATTCTTGTTAAATAAACTTACCAGTGTGTGAGAAACTAAATTTTCAATAACGCTTAGTGATCTATCGTCCATTTTTTTTGTAACTGTAATTATAGAAAGGACTACCAACTGTAAAACTTATAAAGAACTCACACATAATTGTTATGTGAGTTGCATAATTAATTGTAATAGTATTAGTTTCATTAGTGTGAATGTGTGAAGTATGAAAGAACATTTAAATGATCATGAATTTGTATTTGTATAACGAAATGTGTTAATATTTTTGAAACATTTATGTAATAAAACATTACATTGAATTTGGTTGATCTGTTTTGCATTTAACAGTAAATTTAATTAAAACTTCCATTTTTTTTTAACATAATAATAATAATAGAATAAATCAACAATTGATATAGGGCGTTCAAATAACTACAATAATAAATAATAATAAATTATAATACCTAGAGCCTGTGAACCCACAGAACCCTGAGAAGGAAAGTTTTTATTTGTTTTAGTATATAAAAGGTTATGTTAGTGTCTGTAACATAAATCAATTATTCATGTAAAATCAGTTTCATTATAACATAAATCATAAATCATACATACACAGACAAACATAACAATTGTCGCAACCAACGTAGGGCTTGGAAAAGGCGCTATAAAAAGGGGTATAAAAAAGGTTTATTCATAGAATTTTTACATAACAAAAATAAATATAAAAAGAAAATAAAATAAAACTCATTCATACAAAATAAAATTTCTTTATAAAAATAAACATTTAATATTCATAAAATTAAAATTAGTATTTAAAAAAATAAAACAAAACAAAAGAAGATGGATGGAACCGGAGAAAAAGTTCAGAAGAAGAAAGGAAAAAAGTTGATGGACTTAAAAGTAAAGGAATTGAAGGAAGAATTAGAGAGAAGAGGAGAAGATACTCTAGGACTTAAAACAGAATTAAGAATCAGAATGGAGAAGATATTAGAAACAGAAGGAAAAGACCCAGAGCAATACATCTTTGAAGTAAAGCAAGAGCAGGAAGGAGATGATACATCATTGTCAGAAGAAACAGGGCAAGAGGACACACAAGAGTTTGAAAGCCAAACAGAAAGAAAAATACAGGAAAATGAAGGGAAAAAAGAGGAAACACCTAAAAAGAGAGAGGAAATTGACATAATGAGTATGCTCCAGATGATGTATCTAAAATTGGATCAAAATAAAGAAGATATTAAACAAGATATAAAACAAGAAATGAATGCAAAATTGGACCAAAATAAACAAGATATGAATGAGAAATTGGAAGAAATGAATGTAAAATTGGATCAAAATAAACAAGATATAAAACAAGAAATGAATGCAAAATTGGATCAAAATAAAGAAGAAATAAAACAAGAAATGAATGCAAAAATGGATCAAACAAAAGAAGAAATAAACAGAAGTAAGGAATCAATAATAAAATTAATGGAAGTAAAATTGGGACATCTTGAGAAGAAATTAGAAGAATCAAACCGATACATGGAGAATAAAATAGATGTTACTAAACAAGAAATAAGAGAAGAAGTGATTGGAAGGATTGCAGAAGTAGAAACTATTCAAATTAATAGAATAAAAGAAATAGAAGAAAATATGGATAAAGAAATTGGAAATTTGAAGGAACAGGATGAAAAACAAGAAGGTAGTATGAAAAAATTTAATGGAGAAGAAAAAGAATTTGAGGAAGAGGAAAATGCAGAAGTAAATAATAGAAATTCAAAAGCAACATACAAGAAAAGATATAAAGAAGTTGAAACAGAGAAAAATGAAAACATTAAAATAATTCAAGTTAATATTGCAGAGGATAAAAAAGTTTATAAAAATATACTAGAAAATGAAGACAAAGAAAAAGTTAATCAAACATTCATTAAAATTAAAACAATAAAAACCATAAAAATATTAATAGAGAAGAATTGGAAAAAGGTGAAGAAACAATGCAGACAGGACAACTTCCATAAATGGAGAAAACGTTCAAAATAAAGATTCTAATTTCACTTCTAATATTCAAGATGCCAGTCCTAACCATGATGGCGCTGGAACGTCACAAAATTTTCATTAATGGGTGAGGTAATCAGCAATCTGTACAGTTACGTTCACTTCAGGTGGTTTCTAAAAACAAGAGATTGTATTAATGATAATATAAAAATAAGGTAGACATCAATTATGAAAATAGGAAAGGTACTTTGAAGGGTATAAGTATAAAGTTTAATCAACAAGAAGAAACATAAGGGGTAAAGAAAACAATGAATATCAAAATAAAGAAAAATGAAAATAGAATAGATTATGAGGCATCTAAAGAAAGTGAGAAGTATAATGAAAATGATTTTAATGAAGAATATTTTAATGAAAGGATTAATGGTGATATTAATGGGATGGATACAGAAGTAATGGATAGGAATGAAATTTATGAATATGAATTGGATCTCAAAGAAGATAATAAATGGAATGGATTATATTTGAATTGTGAGAATGAAAATAGAATGGAGGTTAAAAGATTGTTGGAAAGTTATAAAGATTTATACAATGAAATGCCCAGAGTCGCATATAATTATCTTCAGTAGTTTAAGAGTTAAAAGTATGAAAACATTCAAAATTAAAACTTACCTTATATCTTATAAGTACAAAGATGATGTGCAAAGTTGCAGTTACCTTTTGAAGGCCCATATAGGATTAAAAAAAAAAAAAAAAACCAAAATGGGGTAAACATTCATCCTGATACTGGAGACATAAGGGGTATCTTTAATGTAGACGTACTGTACAGATGGCTACCTTCCATAAGTGAATAACTAAAAAAAAAAATTTTTTAAATATTAGTAGTAATTAGTAGTTATATACAATAAAGAGATTTAAAAAAAAATAGTTATAATGAATGTATGAAAATTTTATTTGAAAAATTCTAGACTTTAAAAAGTTAGAATGTTTACAAAAAAAATTTGGGGTATGTTGTAACGTAATCAAATGGCCTTATTAGAAAATTAAAATATTTAACAAGAGAATCTTATTAATTAATTAGAGGGAAGGTAGTTTATTTAAATTTAAACAGATAAAGGAATGTAATAAAATTTAAATTATATTTCCATAAATTAAAATTGTCAACTAATCACCTGTTACATAATATAAGATTTACCATACAGACGAGTAGGTTGATGGTTTCTATGTATTATCTAAATATGTATTCATGATGCCTATAACAAATTATTCAAAATTAGTACTTATAAAGCTTTCACTGAAATTTTGCTTACATCTAATTATACAATCTGAAAAATAAAAAGATAAACAAATAATGGGGTTATGAATTAAATGACAGTGACATCAATTGTCGCCTGATATAGGGTAGCTTCTAAAGAGATGTTTTGATATGTCAACTATGACAGAAGAAAAAGGTTAACGTAATTGACATGAATTAAATAATAAAAGATGTGATACAAACAAATTCCAATTTAGAAATATAAGATATAATGTTTCCTATTCTCAAAACAAAGCATTATTAGATATTATTAAATTTATTTATAAAAAACCAGAAGGTTAATTTGATTGGACAATGAATGATATAAGCATAATTAGAGATATAGAGGGCGAATTTGATATATGATAAAAAAAGAAAAAAAAAGGAAAATCGGGGTAGTTATTGATTTTAAAAGGGGGAATTAGTGAATTTTTGGTTTTGGAAGGAATATAAAAAGTTTTTTTTTGTTAAGAAAAGTTATTAGAAACAGATTAATCAAAATCATATATGAAATTTTGTTAAAATTGTAATTAGATAGTAAAATAGTGATTTGTGACCAGTGTAAGTTACTTTTAAAAAGTTCCCAAAGTAAAAGATGGATCCTGAGTGATCTTCGTAACATCTTGAACCGGATTCCACGCGGGAGGAAGGCAGGAGACCCACACGAATAGTCAACCACGGTCTACAAAACAATATAAAGGTATTCATATTGTTTAAAAACATCGAGACAGTATCAAACGCTATTAGGAGAAGTAATAAAAAGGTATTTAATGAATTCTTGTTAAATAAACTTACCAGTGTGTGAGAAACTAAATTTTCAATAACGCTTAGTGATCTATCGTCCATTTTTTTGTAACTGTAATTATAGAAAGGACTACCAACTGTAAAACTTATAAAGAACTCACACATAATTGTTATGTGAGTTGCATAATTAATTGTAATAGTATTAGTTTCATTAGTGTGAATGTGTGAAGTATGAAAGAACATTTAAATGATCATGAATTTGTATTTGTATAACGAAATGTGTTAATATTTTTGAAACATTTATGTAATAAAACATTACATTGAATTTGGTTGATCTGTTTTGCATTTAACAGTAAATTTAATTAAAACTTTCATTTTTTTTTTTAACATAATAATAATAATAGAATAAATCAACAATTGATATAGGGCGTTCAAATAACTACAATAATAAATAATAATAAATTATAATACCTAGAGCCTGTGAACCCACAGAACCCTGAGAAGGAAAGTGTTTTATTTGTTTTAGTATATAAAAGGTTATGTTAGTGTCTGTAACATAAATCAATTATTCATGTAAAATCAGTTTCATTATAACATAAATCATAAATCATACATACACAGACAAACATAACAATATATATATATATATAGATATATTATATATATATATATATATATATATTATATATATATTTATATATATATATATATATATATAAATATATATATATATATATATTTATATATACCTCCTATCGACAGTTTGGGGCCACAATTTGTCCGCGTAACGGACTATTGGAGCCAATTTGACACATTGAGGCCATGGACTCAATGATCTCCGAAAATTTTAGGTTCTAAGTCTTCAGATTGAGGCCAAAAGGCGTGGTTTAGGGCGGAGCCAATTTTAAAAAAGATTTCCATTATTGTACACTTTGAGACCAAAAATTACAATGTTGCCAAAGTAAAATTAATAAAATAATTTAATGTTCCTGGTACGCATTAAATTAGTATTCTTGAAAAATAATTATGTTTTGAACATTTTTTACAACAAATATAAAGTTACATCAAAAATTGAGCCAAATATTTATTTAAAAAACTTGTGATGACGATAAAATTTACAGTCAATTTTGACACAAATCATTTGACTTAAATTGTCTGAGTTTATGATTTTACAATAATTATATAGCTATATAAGAAAAACAAAAAAAAAATGTACCTAAATGTTCTTTAAAATAATTATGTGGGTTTTTAATATTACAGATATTATTGTTGTTTGTGTATTGCTGTTTATGTTTTCATAGGAAACAAGACGGTTTCAGTGATTCAATGGAGTTAATTAGAAGTTCATAGGAATTTAAATAACTTTTTCCAGAAAAATAAGAATAGTACTTTTCCGATTTAACAAATGAAACTTGGAGTCTAAGTTAAATCGCAGTTAGTTAACAAAAAAGACCAGGAGATTTAATATTTCCAGTTTTGTTGAATCCGACTCGAAAGCCTACATTATTATATCCTAGATTAACTGCAAAATAATTGGATGTGACTATAAAACAACTTTGTAAATGCAGATGGAAATAAAACTATTTAACATTATAGAAAAAATAATTTTTAACAGTTTTAGCGCTATTTAAATTATCAGAAAACAAATAAAGCAGATATACTAATGAATTGAAATACTTTTTTTCCTAACAACATTGAAACCTGAAATCTTTTTTTTATACAAATTTTTTCACTTTTTTTAATAAGCTTTTTCATAGGACATTACTATTTATATGTACTTATGTTTCTGAAAATCTCTACAGTAGAGTAGTAGTATTTAACCAATGATTTAGTCACCATTGTATTAAACATAATGTTGGATATTTATTTATAATTGTTATTATATTTATACTGCATTATATGGGATTTTATCGCTTTGTCTATAAACATGTACTTTTTCAGTAACAATGAAGCATATGTCCATTTCTCCCTTTGATTTTTATTGTTTCTAAAATCTGGAAATAAATAAGAAAATTAGTGAAAAATATATAATATAACTATATTATATAATATAATCATATAATATCAAAGGCTCTATACTTATACACTCTAAATGAATAAAGAATATGTTTATAGAGATAAACAAACTGGTCAGAAAAAATCAATAACTTAAAATAAATTTAGATTTCTGTTCAAAGTACTTAATTTACTAATGAAATAATGTAGATAATTTAACATAATAGGTACGTTGGCCGATAGGCCATGCAATAGGTAAATATTCTTGACAAAAATCCTACTATAAAATGCACTATAAAAGTTCATATGTGGTATAATCCTTATACAGGATCAATATGAGATGCATAGAAAAGTTGTATCTAATTAAAATGTGAACAAAATTTAAACAGAATTACAGCAGTCGATCGGACTATTAGACACCAAAAAAATTCGGAAAAATAAACATATTTTATTTTTCAGAACTTAAACTTCGACCCAAAAGTACTTCTTAGCCACTATATTATTATATGTGCGAAGAGTAGATACCAGACATATATTATTTTTCTCGTAATGCAATTTTAATTTCTTTTACTTTAGTTTGCAACATCTGATATCGCTACCGGAAAGTATAGATGTAGAGCAACAAAACGTATTAGATTTTCGCTTTATGATAAATTAATTTAAAGTGAGAATGAAATTTAACACTTATTTTGTGAAATAAACAAACAAAATCTTCCATCACCTTATTTTGAAAAATTAACTTCCTTATGTCGAATATTTCATTTTGTTAAACTGTTGTTTATCTTGCATTCTAAACATAAATGATTTCATAACTATTTCTTTTTTAAAGAAGAAAAGTCTGCTCTTAAAGACGCTTTTTAAAAGGCCGCAATAGAAAATCAAAATATTGATATTGATAATCGATTGCAAAAGAAGGAATATAGATATAGTAGTTTTTCCTAATATTGGCAACTATTTAAAAGCACCCGGCTAGGCTTTCATAAATTTCATTAAAAATTCTTCCCTTATTCATACTGTATATTTTTGTTATGTATTATTGTTATATAATATATTTAATTAGTGAACGGTTTTCTTAGCAACCAAATACAAAAAAGTAAACCATACAAATATGCATATAATAACAAATATTTGACATATTAGAAATAAATCATTCATTTACAAAAATACATTGCTGTATAAAGTCATCTCAACCCCACACATTCCTTTGCCGACGGAAAAAATTACAGCGGACCAAATTACAGTTGCCCAGATAGGTGTATGCATTATAACAAAAGGACCTAGACATACAAAATGAATGGAAAATTTATTTAAAAGAAAGAATAAAATGGTCCCAATGAATCTATAACTTGTCAGTATACATTTATAATTCCCGTGGTTCAACTTACCGCTTTTTTAAAATTTTGTTCTTTACTTTATGGTTGGTTTCCAGTAAAAAGTCTAAATTATTTCGCTGAGTGATAATTACTAACAGCTATTGTTTATTACAATCCATAACAATCTATTTCTTCATTAGTGACGAATTATTTTACTTATATTGGGATAATACGTCGATTCTGATTTAGTACTATGAAATTGATATTTCAGAAAATGAGGAAATAAAGCTAGTTTCGGAATGAACCAACTTACCACAATACATAGAAATAATTTTTTTAACGTTTTCGTCGGGTATTTTATGTTGTTTTGAGTTACTAACTTTTATGGAATGGTTATATCTAGTGATGAGCGAGACTGGTCTTGGTCTTGCATTTTCTGCAAGAACAAGACCAAGACCACGAAATCTTAATATGTCGTATGCCGTCACCTTCAAAATATGATGAAAAATTTATCTTGGCAAAAATGGCACGTGATTTTTTGTCTGGTAACTGTGTATGAATTGTTGGGCAACGAAACTAAAATAGTTTTTACATATATCTATTCGAAGCATTTGTCCTATTTTTGTTTTTCATTATTTGAATCAAAAGAAAAAAATATTTTGTGATGTTTATACATATAGTAGGTACTTTTTTCTAACAGTTGTGAAAACTTAGTATTTAGTTGTTGTTAAAATATATCTTTCTAAAATATTGACATAAGCTCTATTATTGGTAATGTATTCTACCTATTGTTTTTATTCATCAACACCAAACATAGTATTAGTTTATTTCAAATCCCAGCTAATAGGCCTGCAAAGAATAATTTTTTATAGAGAGGCGCAAAATTCAGTGACTTTAATATTCATATATATTTCCAAACTCATAAATAAAATTATTAAATGTTAGATTTTCACGTCTGATTCTATATTATTATCATTGACACATTATAAAACTAGATTATAAAAAAATTGTCAAAATGAATAAATTATAAAAAAAAAATTCTACAAGCATGCGTAAAACAACATTTTAATTCAGACAATATCTTTTTCCCGCACGGAGATTTTTTCCCGTACGCATTTTTTTTATTAATTAGAAATGTTTTCCGATAACCTTTTTGACAAATTATTGTATTATTATCTTTATCTTGTTGGACTACATACAAATAGTAAAAAAATTGAGATTATTTTACATGAAAATAGGGATTTTTAAAATGTTTGTTTTTAAAAAAATCATAATTTATTAAATCACCTCTGTAAACCTTACTCAAAGCAACAACAAACTCACCTGTTTAAGTAGGGTTGCTATAGCTACAGTCGCGCGAGTATTTATTGACACTATGAAAGATTTAATTGTAACAATCGCATCTTTTCAAGCATCTAAATAATTTTCGAGGTGATTTTGCTTTTAAAAAAAATATTGATCCTAACTCTTGCGGAAATTAACTTTTCCGTACTTGTTATAATAACTATTTCATACTTGATTTATCGCTACAATGTAATATAAAGAAAACAAAATTTTTATAGTGAAAAATACTATCCCTTTCATTTATTCATTCTTTACTTGTAATGATTTTAAAAACTATTTTTCCTTTTTTTTGTAAAAATGGACCCCAGTAAATCTAGAAAAAAAGTGCAAGACTTGCAAGAGTCTTGGTGCAAGACCAAGACCAAGACCAAGACTGGACCTTGCAAGAACAAGACCAAGACCAAGATTGCTTATTTGACTGTAAGACCAAGACCAAAACTAACCCGGTCTTGGTCTTGGTCTTGCATTTGCTCATCACTAGTTATATCATAATCCTTGTATAATATAAAGCTTTAAATTCAGCATTGTTTTAAACTGATAAAGAAAAGGTGAATGATAAAAAAGTTGTTGCATTTAATTTAATTTGCCATTTTTGTACACACTTTATTAATATTTTAGTCTTTTATATCTTATGTTTGTTAATTTTTTAGAAAGAATAATAATTTTAGGGCGAATTACGATTGTATATCGCCCTAATTTGCTGGACCAAATTTTACCTGACAAACATTTTGGAATTTTACACAACGATTAAACGAAGGTTTAATTACAGCTTTAATTTATAATCTTAATTTTCTGACAAATTGAAAAAAGCCCAGAAAAAAAATGTAATCCAGCCTAACTTTCCAGCCTAACCTCAATAAGTAATTAAAAAATGTTTTTATCGTATATGTTAATCATACTTTAGGTATATTTTTGATATTAAATCTATTTAATTAGTGAATGGTTTTCTTAGCAACCAAACACAAAAAAGTAAATCCGAACAATTATGCATATAATAACAAATATTTTACATATTACAAATAAATCATTCATTTACAAAAATACATTGTATAAAATCATATCACCCCCACACATTCCTTTGCCGACGGAAAAAATTACAGCGGACCAAATTACAGTTGCCCAAATAGGTGTATGCGTTATAACAAAAGGACCTAGAGATACCAAATGAATGGAAAATTTATTTAAAAGAAAGAATAAAATGGTCCCAATGAATCTATAACTTGTCAGTAGGTATACATTTATAATTCCCGTGGTTAAAATTACCGCTTTTTTAAAATTGTTCTGTTTTCTACTTTATGGCTGGTTACCAGTAAAAAGTGTAAATTATTTCTCTTAGTGATTCTTAATTAATGAAAGCTATTTTTTATTACAATTTATAATAATCTATGAAATTGATATTTCAGAAAATGCGGAAATAAAGCTAGTTTCGAAATAAACCAACCTGAGACAATAAATAGAAATATTTTTTTTATGTTGTTGTGAGTTACTAACACCCTATGCAACTTTCATGGAATGGTTATATGTATTATAATCCTTGTATAATATACAGCTTCAAATTCAGCATTGTTTAAAACTGATAAAGTATAGGTGAATGATAAAAAAATTGCATTTAATTTAATTTGCCATTTTTGTACCCACTTTATTAATATTTTACTCTTTTATATCTCGGCGTGTACGTAAAAGACGTACCTGAAATTTTTGCTTCTTTCCACAGCTTCCAAGCTTTTTCGTTAATGTGGCATGTAGAATAATCAGTGAGTGTGTAATTATATAAACACGGATATTTTTGAATAATTTGTACAAAAAACATTTTCCTTTTTATCCATTTTCAGCATAAACAAACCAACACGTGTACCATTCAAGCGACATGTGTCTCTAGCGATCGACATACCATTTTGCTGCTGATAAATATCCATAGATATTCTATCGAGTGATATCGACGTCGGTTTGATATAAATACGTACATTAATCATTGCGTACCTTTTGAAGGTGATAATTATGTTGTGTATCGTGTATTGCTAGTTGTCAGTTGCTTATTGCTCTGGTGTGAATTCTGCCTAAATCTTCATATAGGTCGCATAAAAATTTTAAACAGACTCCCAAATATTACTCATACTGTAGGTATATTTTTGCTATTTAATCTATTTAATTAGTGAATGGTTTTCTTAAGCAACCAAACACAAAAAAGTAAATCCGAAGAAATATGCATATAATAACAAATATTTGACATATAACAAATAAAGTCATCTCAACCCCACACATTCCTTGGCCAACGGAAAAAATTACTGCGAACCAAATTACGGTTGACCAGATAGCTCTAGATAGGCATTTTAACAAAGGGATCTGAAGATACCAAATGAATGTAAAATGTATAAAAGAAAGAATAAAATGGTCCCAATGAATCTATAACTTGTCAGTATACATTTATAAATTTCTTGGTGACACTTAATTACTGAAAGCTATTGTTTATTACAATTTATAATAATCTATTTCTTCATTGGTGACGAATGATTTTACTTGTTGCTGTTTTGAGTAACTAACACCCAATGCAACTTTCATGGAATGGTTATATCATAATCCTTGAATAATATACAGCTTTAAATTCAACGTTGTTTAAAACTGATAAAGAATGGGTGAATGATAAAAAAGTTGTTGAATTTAATTTCATTTACCATTTTTTGTTGAGATTGTAGGTACACAACAGTTAAACGAAAGTTTAATTATAGCTTTAACTTATAAACTTAATTTTCTGAGAAACTGAATAAAATCTAGAAAAAAAATACAAACCAGCCTAACCTCATTAAGTAATTTAATAATGTTTTTTTATCGCATTTGAATACAAATGTATAGTACATATATTTTTCAGTTATTCTGTACGTCTAGACCGAAATGTTGAATCTGGAACCGTTGGCGAAACTGATACCGAAAACCGTTTACACTACCACTACACCAACATACACTTTTATCTGCCTGACGAAGATAACTTGGTTATCGAAACGCGCGTCAGGTAGATAAAAGTGTGTGTTGGTGTAGTGGTAGTGTAAACGGTTTTCAATATCTAAACCGGTGATTTTCAAAGTATTAAAATAATCCCTTTAATGTGTTTTTATTGTCAGGTGCAATTTACATAAGAACCTTTTTTATCTGAATTTAGTGAAATCGACATCTTTTTAAATCATAAAACTGGCGTAATTGTGTATCGCCCCAATATTCCATATTTAATTTACAATATTTTTGTAAATACAAAATAACTTATATCTTCATATTTGCAATATCAAATGTATAAAAGTATACAAAGACGAATAGGTACTAAAAACTCTACATAACATTGCAGTATCAAATTAATATTATAATTCGTTTAGAAAAGAAACAGTGACTGGGAAGAAATGCATTACTTATTTTTTTTTATATTTGTATTTACATAGGGCGCATAAAAATTTTAAACAGACCCCCAAATTTCGAAATATGAAAAAAATCAATCTTAGGAGAACCATAATATTATTAATTACCATTCAGAGGACTTAGACAACTGACGGCTTAATTAATTAAAAGTTTATCAAATAGTTTCTTACATACTTATTGTTTACCAAGAGCCCTTAAAATTTACTATTCAATCCTGTTCATCGAATCATTCCAAAGCGAATAATAATTTTATATGAAATCTTTCCATTTTCGTAATGTAAATCAAAAGCTAAGCATAAACTCTGTTTAATTTTAATTAAAAAGTACTTTTAAACAGATATTGAAAAATACATACTATTTTTATATATATATATATATATATATATATATATATATAGATTTATAAATATAAAAGTTCTTTTAAATAGTTCACAAAGTCTGGCAACATTGCATGGACTGAATGTGCAGGATATAAATTTAAACAAATTTATAGCCCCGCCCATTTGATATGGAAGGGGAAATGGACTCATAGGTCTCGGCTGAGGTATATATATATATAAATATACATATATATATATTGAGACGAAGTTTTATTATCATAAAAAATTTATTCATTAAAGAAAAGATTAATTTCAACAAGAATATGTATTATGATAATTAATTCAAAAACAAAATCGTTATTAAGTCAATTAAAAGCAAAATAAATAATAAAAAAGTAATCACATTACATAAAAATAATCAAAATCACCATTAAAAAAATAAATAATAATGAAAATATAATTCTAAATGTAAAATAAAACAAACGAACAAATTATAAATTTTTGTAAAATATTTTTCTGTTAAATATAAAAAAGGATTTTCAAAGATCTACAAAAGTGTATAAAAAGTTCTTCTACGAATAACACCTGTGCATATGTGTGACGTTAAATTATCAGAACTACGACTGCTCGTAAACATCGCGTGTTTGAAATGTTTAGTTTCCATGAACTGAAAAACCTTAGAAGTGCACCTGTGCCTGTGACGTCAAATTAACACGAATTAGAATGCTCGTAAACATCGCGTGTTTGAAATGTTTAGTTTCTTCGAACTCCAAGAGCTTAGAATAGCAGCTGCACGTTGTGACGTAAGAGTTACTCGGAAATGTATCGGTCGAATTTATGACTTCAAGCCTCAGTGTAAATATAATTTGAGAGCTTTTCCGACCATAATAAATTATATAAAAATTATTGAACATTAAAAATGATTATTGTATATATTATGTAAAAAAAATTGTTTGTAAAATATAAGTAGTTAGTTAGAAATAAGCAAATTAAGAAATAGCTCCTTCTGATTGGTTCTCGTGGAGTTTTTAAATGAAGCATTTTTATTGGTCAGAGAATAATGAGAGAGGGATCTCAGTTTTTACGTAAAAGAACCAGTCAGAAAGAATAAAAGCAGATTCAAGCCTAATTTTAAGAGAGTCAAGACCCTTTATACAAACATTAAAGCTTCGTTTAAAAAAATTTTCAACAAACATTTAAGATTTAATTTTAAAAAACTTTCACGACTCAATACTCAAGTTTAATTTTAAAAAAGATTCAAGACTCATTTTCAAAACATTCAACAACAGTTATTATAATATTCAACTCGTAATCTACATTTTTAAAAAAGACTGATTAGTCATAAATTTTATTAACTTTATAAGTTAACAGTATTCGACTTTGAATCGAAAATAGGTTTGTTGAATCGAGCAGAGTAATCTTATAATATAACAGTTTCAACTGTAATTTTAATGATACAAAAGTTAGTATTAAATTAATATAAGAAGCTTGACTTACCTTATATCAGAAATAATCCTAGTTTAAAACTTTGTAACACACCACTTGTAAAAAGGGAGTCTTATCAAACAGTAAATTGTATAAACAAATCCACAAGTAAACAATAATAAATTCTACATCGTAAGAGTTTCTGTCTTTAATTAAACCATTGGAAGTACTACATCCCACGTGTCTACCAGAAGAGAAGATAGACCACCAGTTCCAGCGACACCTACATGTGAATGGCGAACACTCGAGAGACAAAGTTAAAAAAAGGTACCGTTATTTAATTTGTATTAAGTGTGCGTATAAACTGTTTTAAAGCGATAATAGTTATTAGCCGCTAGAGAACATTTATACTACTTTATTGTAAAGATTTTGATAGAAAATTTATAATTTGTTTGAGCGTAAATCTGTGGTGAAACCTGTACGACCTGAGATATAATTTTTCGATTAACGATAGTGTCTATTTTCAAGAAACATTTAATTTTATTTGAGCTAGTCATCATTATACAACATATTATTTAAGGGGCTAAAAAACATTATTATTGTAGTAAAAAACTTCAACAATTACGTCAAATCAAATAAAAACAAACCACTAATAATATCATGTCACAATTAACGTGAATTTACTAAAATAACATTCAATCATCAGAAAAAATTAAAATAATAAAACAAAAAAGAAAACATAAGAACCCAACAACAAATAAATTAATAAAATCATAATAATATATATATATATATATATATATATATATATATATATAGTGTGAATTTAAATCTTAGCTAAAGAAAGTAACTATACCAAAAGAATATTTCTTATAATGGTTAATATTTACAAAACTCACAACACTTTAAATAAGAGATCAGATATAGATAACTACAATTATTTACTCTCATTGTAATATTTTCATATTTTTCTTTCTGTATAGAAAATTAACTCCTTCACTGTATTTTGATACAACAAAAAACTAAATAAGTTTTTTTAATGTTTCTTTGCCTTGATTGACCACGATATATACACGATATAAAAAAGAGAACACTTTTGTTTTATTGACTGCATCCCCAAGATCTGCAGTGTGTTTTTGTATTTATATATATAATCAAAATTCACATTTTTCTTGAAAGAAGAAAGAAAACTATAACCAATTATTACATTTTATCATAAGTTGTTTATTAATTCAATGACGTTATTGTGTTTTATAAATAATTTGACTTAAAAAAATTTTTTTAAATTCCAAATTAAAGTTAAAATAGTTTTTTATGTTATATTTACCATTTTTTTAACACCAATTTTGTTTATACTCGTGCTTATTCCTTGATAATGAAATAAATATATTTCGAAAGCTTGGAAAACAAGTAAAAGAGTTTTCTTAAAAAACATTGCCGTTTACCCCAAAAATTCTGGTATAATACCTATTAGTCGGCAAATAACAGAAATTTAATTAAATTAATATATATATATATATATATATTTGGGTAGTCTTGGCTGACTAGTTGAAAAACAACAAATTTAAACTTGAGGAAACAGCCAGGGTTTTTGGTGGGTTGTAATCAAAGAATACTCTTTTTTTACTATTCCAAGCTTTCGATAATGTTTATTATCTTTTTCAAGGCTACAATTAAGAAAAACATGTGTTAACATTTGTTATGATTAAAATTATGTAGAAACTTACTTGCAAAGTGAGCAGTTTTATTATAAAAGCAAAAGTACATCAAACATAAAATTGTCACTGGTTTTAAAATTAATTATAAAATTACTATTTAAAAAACTACATCGTTACAAAATTAAAATTTTTTAAAAATTATTATTTTACGTGAAACATGTGTAGATAAGGGTCTTTTTTATGTGTCCTTCCCACTACTCAAAACCGGTAGAGTGAGACCAACATTCGAAAACGAAAAAGAAACTAATTTTGTCAGATGTCAAGCAACACTTTGGCGGTAATTTTAAATTTTGTTGTATACCAGGGTTGTATACAAAGTTGTTTTAATTTTGACTTCTCATTTTGTGTAATTTTTTGGTTTTCTTTAATTTTTATCCGAAACCAACTAACAGTTGCCAATTGTTAGTTCCCATCAATTGTTGTTTTCAGAGAAGATGTTATCTGGTTCCAAGGTCGTGATCTGTCACCTCACTAACTCTTCATCATCCTACATTCTTGGTTATTAGTTGCAAAAAATTAATCAAACCTTTAACTGTTATTGTCTCACACATGGATAGTTGCCAATTATCCAAGGAAATGGTATTTTCTAGATGCTTACTATCAATTGGACTGCCACTCCTTTGATTTGTTCACATCCAGGAAATCTGTGAGTGCTTCACTGTTGATTGATAATTACATAAAAGAAGTCATCGAGTTAACTGTCTCATTATTCGTGTCACTTTCAAAGGTCAGTAAATAGGAGTAAATGTTGTTAAGATTTTGAATATCAGATCTTTTGTTAATTGAAGGTTGGTGTGTTTGTATATTTACCATTTCTAAGAATTCTCTTTTTGTTTTGTTGTTCTCTTTTTCTAGGATTTCCACAGCATCATAGTTCAATTTGTGGTAGGTGTCTAGAACATGTTCAGTCAGTGCACATGATCTTTTTTGGTTTCTGCAATCACTTTTGTGTTGTGTTATTCTATGTTTCAACATTTGTGAAGTTTGTCCTGTGTAAGAACTGGTGCAGTTACCACAAGGGATGTTATACACAACATTTGTGATATTTAATTTATCATCCTTTTGTTTGAGTTTAGAAAAACTGAGTCTATACGTAGAATACTTCGGTTTGCAATTTTAATACTATGACCTTGCAGTATTTTTTGAATTTTGGTTGATATATGGTTGATGTACGGAATGGAACCATAATGAATTCTTGTGTTGTTATCCTCAACTGGCACCAAGGGTTCTACTGCAGTATCTATGTTGGCATCATTGAAGATCAATCTCTTCAAAAGTTTTTTTGGATAACTATTTTCTGAAAATATATCAAATAATAATTTAAGTTTTTTTGTAATAGTGTACTATGTGAAATTCTTTTAACTCTGGTTTTCATTGCCAAAACTAAGTTGATTTTCATTTTTGTTGGATTGTATGAATTAAAATTCATGTATCTTCCTGAATTGGTAGGTTTTCTGTACCAGTCTAATATGATTTTATTATTCTGTCTAATCAATTTCATATCCAAGAATGGAACTGCATTTTCTTGTTCTTTTTCGATAGTGAATTGTATATGTTGGTTGTAACTATTAAAAATATTTATTGTCGTCTCCATACCATCTTCAGGAACCACACAAATCAAGTCATCCACATATTTTTTGATGAAAGGCAATTCAAAAGGAAGCTGTGGTAGACAAACATCGAGGAGGTCATCCATCACGTATTGTGCATAAATTGGAGAAACAGAGCTGCCCATAGGTGTACCAAAAATCTGCTTATAGAAACAGTCATTAAATCCAAAAATGTGTTGTTGTTGACGAAATCAACCAATTTCAAAAAGTCTTCCATGTTAAGATTGCATTTTAAGCTGATCGATTCCCAATGTTTTTCTATACTCGATTTTACCAGTTGTATTGGAATGTTACTAAAAAGCGAGACTACATCCAAGCTAATGATTACATGATTTAGTGGTATAGATTTTTCTTGCATGTCTTCAGCGAAGGAAAATGTATCGTGAACAAAATATGGGTTGTTTTTGTCATATGCTGAGGTGAGAACATCCGTTATGTATTGCGCTATCCCACTAGTAGGTGAGCTTATAGATGAAATAATAGGTCTTAGATTCAGGGTAGTTTTGTGAATCTTTGGGAGACCATAAAACTTCGGCAAAATGGTATTTCTCGATCTCATCTTACTTAATTCTACCCGTGTTAGTTGATCAGCAAATCTTCTAGTAATTTCGTAAACCTTCTGAGTTGTTGTTGAATTGGGGTTGTGTCTTATCTTTTTGTAGTATGTACCATCTTCCAAAATGTTGTTTGCTAACCTAATGTATTCATCCCTAAGCATTAGAACCGTAACATTACCCTTGTCTGCACGAGTTACTATTAAGTCCGGTTGTTGTTTAAGAAATCTTTTTGTTTTGAAAAGCAAAGATTTTAAGAAATTGTTAGTTTGGTTTGGCTTTTGTTTAAAATTAGTGATAACATTAGTGATCTTAGCTCTAGCTATATTTCTTTCAGAATTGTTTACACCTAACAACAAATATTCAATGTCCGCTAACAGTTTTTTTATTGAAATATCATTAGCTGAAGGCTCTATAGTAAATTTGTGACCCAATGATAAGAACTTTGCAATGTCTACAGGAATTTCTATGTTTGTAAGATTTTTTAACCATTTATCTTGAGTGTTTATTGAATTTAATGCAACAGATTTTAAGTTGTTGAGTTTTTTTACGTTAATTTTTCTAGTGATGTTAAATTTTCTTTCAAAAGTATTATTATTTCTATTTTTAAATTCATTCCAAATTGCAGGTGGCAAATTTTGATTGATATTATTTGTTAATTTATTTATTTTCTCATGTAATAACTTTATATTCCTGTGTACAGTACAAATCTCAAAATTTAAAAGTTTGTTTCTCAACCTGTCATTAAATGCAGTCCCTCTGTGTGCCGCTGCAAGTCCATCTTGGTTGGTCATGATGTCTAGGTTCTTGGTGTTGTTTGTTATGTGAGAAGGTATGACGCCATTCTTTCTACAGCTAAGTAGGAAAATTCTTCTGTTTGTACTATTCTTTAGCTTGATGTTCAGGTTAACCCATTGTTTCATCTCCCGCATTGTATGTTGTCCGTACTGGGAGGCAATATCGTTGTAGAAACTCATCCTGTAAAAACCAAAATGTTTGGGTAGTCTTGGCTGACTAGTTGAAAAACAACAAATTTAAACTTGAGGAAACAGCCAGGGTTTTTGGTGGGTTGTAATCAAAGAATACTCTTTTTTACTATTCCAAGCTTTCGATAATGTTTATTATCTTTTTCAAGGCTACAATTAAGAAAAACATGTGTTAACATTTGTTATGATTAAAATTATGTAGAAACTTACTTGCAAAGTGAGCAGTTTTATTATAAAAGCAAAAGTACATCAAACAGAAAATTGTCACTGGTTTTAAAATTAATTATAAAATTACTATTTAAAAAACTACATCGTTACAAAATTAAAATTTTTTAAAAATTATTATTTTACGTGAAACATGTGTAGATAAGGGTCTTTTTTATGTGTCCTTCCCACTACTCAAAACCGGTAGAGTGAGACCAACATTCGAAAACGAAAAAGAAACTAATTTTGTCAGATGTCAAGCAATACTTTGGCGGTAATTTTAAATTTTGTTATATACCAGGGTTGTATACAAAGTTGTTTTAATTTTGACTTCTCATTTTGTGTAATTTTTTGGTTTTCTTAAATTTTTATCCGAAACCAACTAACAGTTGCCAATTGTTAGTTCCCATCAATTGTTGTTTTCAGAGAAGATGTTATCTGGTTCCAAGGTCGTGATCTGTCACCTCACTAACTCTTCATCATCCTACATTCTTGGTTATTAGTTGCAAAAAATTAATCAAACCTTTAACTGTTATTGTCTCACACATGGATAGTTGCCAATTATCCAAGGAAATGGTATTTTCTAGATGCTTACTATCAATTGGACTGCCACTCCTTTGATTTGTTCACATCCAGGAAATCTGTGAGTGCTTCACTGTTGATTGATAATTACATAAAAGAAGTCATCGAGTTAACTGTCTCATCATTCGTGTCACTTTCAAAGGTCAGTAAATAGGAGTAAATGTTGTTAAGATTTTGAATATCAGATCTTTTGTTAATTGAAGGTTGGTGTGTTTGTATATTTACCATTTCTAAGAATTCTCTTTTTGTTTTGTTGTTCTCTTTTTCTAGGATTTCCACAGCATCATAGTTCATTTTGTGGTAGGTGTCTAGAACATGTTCAGTCAGTGCACATGATCTTTTTTGGTTTCTGCAATCACTTTTGTGTTGTGTTATTCTATGTTTCAACATTTGTGAAGTTTGTCCTGTGTAAGAAGTGGTGCAGTTACCACAAGGGATGTTATACACAACATTTGTGATATTTAATTTATCATCCTTTTGTTTGAGTTTAGAAAAAACTGAGTCTATACGTAGAATACTTCGGTTTGCAATTTTAATACTATGACCTTGCAGTATTTTTTGAATTTTGGTTGATATATGGTTGATGTACGGAATGGAACCCTAATGAATTCTTGTGTTGTTATCCTCAACTGGCACCAAGGGTTCTACTGCAGTATCTATGTTGGCATCATTGAAGATCAATCTCTTCAAAAGTTTTTTTGGATAACTATTTTCTGAAAATATATCGAATAATAATTTAAGGTTTTTTTGTAATAGTGTACTATGTGAAATTCTTTTAACTCTGGTTTTCATTGCCAAAACTAAGTTGATTTTCATTTTTGTTGGATTGTATGAATTAAAATTCATGTATCTTCCTGAATTGGTAGGTTTTCTGTACCAGTCTAATATGATTTTATTATTCTGTCTAATCAATTTCATATCCAAGAATGGAACTGCATTTTCTTGTTCTTTTTCGATAGTGAATTGTATATGTTGGTTGTAACTATTAAAAATATTTATTGTCGTCTCCATACCATCTTCAGGAACCACACAAATCAAGTCATCCACATATTTTTTGATGAAAGGCAATTCAAAAGGAAGCTGTGGTAGACAAACATCGAGGAGGTCATCCATCACGTATTGTGCATAAATTGGAGAAACAGAGCTGCCCATAGGTGTACCAAAAATCTGCTTATAGAAACAGTCATTAAATCCAAAAAATGTGTTGTTGTTGACGAAATCAACCAATTTCAAAAAGTCTTCTATGTTAAGATTGCATTTTAAGCTGATCGATTCCCAATGTTTTTCTATACTCGATTTTACCAGTTGTATTGGAATGTTACTAAAAAGCGAGACTACATCCAAGCTAATGATTACATGATTTAGTGGTATAGATTTTTCTTGCATGTCTTCAGCGAAGGAAAATGTATCGTGAACAAAATATGGGTTGTTTTTGTCATATGCTGAGGTGAGAACATCCGTTATGTATTGCGCTATCCCACTAGTAGATGAGCTTATAGATGAAATAATAGGTCTTAGACTCAGGGTAGTTTTGTGAATCTTTGGGAGACCATAAAACTTCGGCAAAATGGTATTTCTCGATCTCATCTTACTTAATTCTACCCGTGTTAGTTGATCAGCAAATCTTCTAGTAATTTCGTAAACCTTCTGAGTTGTTGTTGAATTGGGGTTGTGTCTTATCTTTTTGTAGTATGTACCATCTTCCAAAATGTTGTTTGCTAACCTAATGTATTCATCCCTAAGCATTAGAACCGTAACATTACCCTTGTCTGCACGAGTTACTATTAAGTCCGGTTGTTGTTTAAGAAATCTTTTTGTTTTGAAAAGCAAAGATTTTAAGAAATTGTTAGTTTGGTTTGGCTTTTGTTTAAAATTAGTGATAACATTAGTGATCTTAGCTCTAGCTATATTTCTTTCAGAATTGTTTACACCTAACAACAAATATTCAATGTCCGCTAACAGTTTTTTATTGAAATATCATTAGCTGAAGGCTCTATAGTAAATTTGTGACCCAATGATAAGAACTTTGCAATGTCTACAGGAATTTCTATGTTTGTAAGATTTTTTAACCATTTATCTTGAGTGTTTATTGAATTTAATGCAACAGATTTTAAGTTGTTGAATTTTTACGTTAATTTTTCTAGTGATGTTAAATTTTCTTTCAAAAGTATTATTATTTCTATTTTTAAATTCATTCCAAATTGCAGGTGGCAAATTTTGATTGATATTATTTGTTAATTTATTTATTTTCTCATGTAATAACTTTATATTCCTGTGTACAGTACAAATCTCAAAATTTAAAAGTTTGTTTCTCAACCTGTCATTAAATGCAGTCCCTCTGTGTGCCGCTGCAAGTCCATCTTGGTTGGTCATGATGTCTAGGTTCTTGGTGTTGTTTGTTATGTGAGAAGGTATGACGCCATTCTTTCTACAGCTAAGTAGGAAAATTCTTCTGTTTGTACTATTCTTTAGCTTGATGTTCAGGTTAACCCATTGTTTCATCTCCCGCATTGTATGTTGTCCGTACTGGGAGGCAATATCGTTGTAGAAACTCATCCTGTAAAAACCAAAATGTTTGGGTAGACTTGGCTGACTAGTTGAAAAACAACAAATTTAAACTTGAGGAAACAGCCAGGGTTTTTGGTGGGTTGTAATCAAAGAATACTCTTTTTTTACTATTCCAAGCTTTCGATAATGTTTATTATCTTTTTCAAGGCTACAATTAAGAAAAACATGTGTTAACATTTGTTATGATTAAAATTATGTAGAAACTTACTTGCAAAGTGAGCAGTTTTATTATAAAAGCAAAAGTACATCAAACAGAAAATTGTCACTGGTTTTAAAATTAATTATAAAATTACTATTTAAAAAACTACATCGTTACAAAATTAAAATTTTTTAAAAATTATTATTTTACGTGAAACATGTGTAGATAAGGGTCTTTTTTATGTGTCCTTCCCACTACTCAAAACCGGTAGAGTGAGACCAACATTCGAAAACGAAAAAGAAACTAATTTTGTCAGATGTCAAGCAACACTTTGGCGGTAATTTTAAATTTTGTTGTATACCAGGGTTGTATACAAAGTTGTTTTAATTTTGACTTCTCATTTTGTGTAATTTTTTGGTTTTCTTTAATTTTTATCCGAAACCAACTAACAGTTGCCAATTGTTAGTTCCCATCAATTGTTGTTTTCAGAGAAGATGTTATCTGGTTCCAAGGTCGTGATCTGTCACCTCACTAACTCTTCATCATCCTACATTCTTGGTTATTAGTTGCAAAAAATTAATCAAACCTTTAACTGTTATTGTCTCACACATGGATAGTTGCCAATTATCCAAGGAAATGGTATTTTCTAGATGCTTACTATCAATTGGACTGCCACTCCTTTGATTTGTTCA
Source organism: Ophraella communa (assembly GCA_035357415.1). Classification (NCBI taxonomy): domain Eukaryota; kingdom Metazoa; phylum Arthropoda; class Insecta; order Coleoptera; family Chrysomelidae; genus Ophraella; species Ophraella communa. The sequence goes on along the minus strand of CM068979.1, from coordinate 49,018,857 downwards.
CATCCAGGAAATCTGTGAGTGCTTCACTGTTGATTGATAATTACATAAAAGAAGTCATCGAGTTAACTGTCTCATCATTCGTGTCACTTTCAAAGGTCAGTAAATAGGAGTAAATGTTGTTAAGATTTTGAATATCAGATCTTTTGTTAATTGAAGGTTGGTGTGTTTGTATATTTACCATTTCTAAGAATTCTCTTTTTGTTTTGTTGTTCTCTTTTTCTAGGATTTCCACAGCATCATAGTTCATTTTGTGGTAGGTGTCTAGAACATGTTCAGTCAGTGCACATGATCTTTTTTGGTTTCTGCAATCACTTTTGTGTTGTGTTATTCTATGTTTCAACATTTGTGAAGTTTGTCCTGTGTAAGAACTGGTGCAGTTACCACAAGGGATGTTATACACAACATTTGTGATATTTAATTTATCATCCTTTTGTTTGAGTTTAGAAAAACTGAGTCTATACGTAGAATACTTCGGTTTGTAATTTTAATACTATGACCTTGCAGTATTTTTTGAATTTTGGTTGATATATGGTTGATGTACGGAATGGAACCATAATGAATTCTTGTGTTGTTATCCTCAACTGGCACCAAGGGTTCTACTGCAGTATCTATGTTGGCATCATTGAAGATCAATCTCTTCAAAAGTTTTTTGGATAACTATTTTCTGAAAATATATCAAATAATAATTTAAGTTTTTTTGTAATAGTGTACTATGTGAAATTCTTTTAACTCTGGTTTTCATTGCCAAAACTAAGTTGATTTTCATTTTTGTTGGATTGTATGAATTAAAATTCATGTATCTTCCTGAATTGGTAGGTTTTCTGTACCAGTCTAATATGATTTTATTATTCTGTCTAATCAATTTCATATCCAATAATGGAACTGCATTTTCTTGTTCTTTTCGATAGTGAATTGTATATGTTGGTTGTAACTATTAAAAATATTTATTGTCGTCTCCATACCATCTTCAGGAACCACACAAATCAAGTCATCCACATATTTTTTGATGAAAGGCAATTCAAAAGGAAGCTGTGGTAGACAAACATCGAGGAGGTCATCCATCACGTATTGTGCATAAATTGGAGAAACAGAGCTGCCCATAGGTGTACCAAAAATCTGCTTATAGAAACAGTCATTAAATCCAAAAATGTGTTGTTGTTGACGAAATCAACCAATTTCAAAAAGTCTTCCATGTTAAGATTGCATTTTAAGCTGATCGATTCCCAATGTTTTTCTATACTCGATTTTACCAGTTGTATTGGAATGTTACTAAAAAGCGAGACTACATCCAAGCTAATGATTACATGATTTAGTGGTATAGATTTTTCTTGCATGTCTTCAGCGAAGGAAAATGTATCGTGAACAAAATATGGGTTGTTTTTGTCATATGCTGAGGTGAGAACATCCGTTATGTATTGCGCTATCCCACTAGTAGGTGAGCTTATAGATGAAATAATAGGTCTTAGACTCAGGGTAGTTTTGTGAATCTTTGGGAGACCATAAAACTTCGGCAAAATGGTATTTCTCGATCTCATCTTACTTAATTCTACCCGTGTTAGTTGATCAGCAAATCTTCTAGTAATTTCGTAAACCTTCTGAGTTGTTGTTGAATTGGGGTTGTGTCTTATCTTTTTGTAGTATGTACCATCTTCCAAAATGTTGTTTGCTAACCTAATGTATTCATCCCTAAGCATTAGAACCGTAACATTACCCTTGTCTGCACGAGTTACTATTAAGTCCGGTTGTTGTTTAGGAAATCTTGATTCTTGCTTAGGGATGAATACATTAGGTTAGCAAACAACATTTTGGAAGATGGTACATACTACAAAAAGATAAGACACAACCCCAATTCAACAACAACTCAGAAGGTTTACGAAATTACTAGAAGATTTGCTGATCAACTAACACGGGTAGAATTAAGTAAGATGAGATCGAGAAATACCATTTTGCCGAAGTTTTATGGTCTCCCAAAGATTCACAAAACTACCCTGAGTCTAAGACCTATTATTTCATCTATAGGCTCACCTACTAGTGGGATAGCGCAATACATAACGGATGTTCTCACCTCAGCATATGACAAAAACAACCCATATTTTGTTCACGATACATTTTCCTTCGCTGAAGACATGCAAGAAAAATCTATACCACTAAATCATGTAATCATTAGCTTGGATGTAGTCTCGCTTTTTAGTAACATTCCAATACAACTGGTAAAATCGAGTATAGAAAAACATTGAGAATCGATCAGCTTAAAATGCAATCTAAACATGGAAGACTTTTTGAAATTGGTTGATTTCGTCAACAACAACACATTTTTTGGATTTAATGACTGTTTCTATAAGCAGATTTTTGGTACACCTATGGGCAGCTCTGTTTCTCCAATTTATGCACAATACGTGATGGATGACCTCCTCGATGTTTGTCTACCACAGCTTCCTTTTGAATTGCCTTTCATCAAAAAATATGTGGATGACTTGATTTGTGTGGTTCCTGAAGATGGTATGGAGACGACAATAAATATTTTTAATAGTTACAACCAACATATACAATTCACTATCGAAAGAGAACAAGAAAATGCAGTTCCATTCTTGGATATGAAATTGATTAGACAGAATAATAAAATCATATTAGACTGGTACAGAAAACCTACCAATTCAGGAAGATACATGAATTTTAATTCATACAATCCAACAAAAATGAAAATCAACTTAGTTTTGGCAATGAAAACCAGAGTTAAAAGAATTTCACATAGTACACTATTACAAAAACCTTAAATTATTATTTGATATATTTTCAGAAAATAGTTATCCAAAAAAAACTTTTGAAGAGATTGATCTTCAATGATGCCAACATAGATACTGCAGTAGAACCCTTGGTGCCAGTTGAGGATAACAACACAAGAATTCATTATGGTTCCATTCCGTACATCAACCATATATCAACCAAAATTCAAAAAATACTGCAAGGTCATAGTATTAAAATTACAAACCGAAGTATTCTACGTATAGACTCAGTTTTTTCTAAACTCAAACAAAAGGATGATAAATTAAATATCACAAATGTTGTGTATAACATCCCTTGTGGTAACTGCACCAGTTCTTACACAGGACAAACTTCACAAATGTTGAAACATAGAATAACACAACACAAAAGTGATTGCAGAAACCAAAAAAGATCATGTGCACTGACTGAACATGTTCTAGACACCTACCACAAAATGAACTATGATGCTGTGGAAATCCTAGAAAAAGAGAACAACAAAACAAAAAGAGAATTCTTAGAAATGGTAAATATACAAACACACCAACCTTCAATTAACAAAAGATCTGATATTCAAAATCTTAACAACATTTACTCCTATTTACTGACCTTTGAAAGTGACACGAATGATGAGACAGTTAACTCGATGACTTCTTTTATGTAATTATCAATCAACAGTGAAGCACTCACAGATTTCCTGGATGTGAACAAATCAAAGGAGTGGCAGTCCAATTGATAGTAAGCATCTAGAAAATACCATTTCCTTGGATAATTGGCAACTATCCATGTGTGAGACAATAACAGTTAAAGGTTTGATTAATTTTTTGCAACTAATAACCAAGAATGTAGGATGATGAAGAGTTAGTGAGGTGACAGATCACGACCTTGGAACCAGATAACATCTTCTCTGAAAACAACAATTGATGGGAACTAACAATTGGCAACTGTTAGTTGGTTTCGGATAAAAATTAAAGAAAACCAAAAATTACACAAAATGAGAAGTCAAAATTAAAACAACTTTGTATACAACCCTGGTATACAACAAAATTTAAAATTACCGCCAAAGTGTTGCTTGACATCTGACAAAATTAGTTTCTTTTTCGTTTTCGAATGTTGGTCTCACTCTACCGGTTTTGAGTAGTGGGAAGGACACATAAAAAAGACCCTTATCTACACATGTTTCACGTAAAATAATAATTTTTAAAAAATTTTAATTTTGTAACGATGTAGTTTTTTAAATAGTAATTTTATAATTAATTTTAAAACCAGTGACAATTTTCTGTTTGATGTACTTTTGCTTTTATAATAAAACTGCTCACTTTGCAAGTAAGTTTCTACATAATTTTAATCATAACAAATGTTAACACATGTTTTTCTTAATTGTAGCCTTGAAAAAGATAATAAACATTATCGAAAGCTTGGAATAGTAAAAAAGAGTATTCTTTGATTACAACCCACCAAAAACCCTGGCTGTTTCCTCAAGTTTAAATTTGTTGTTTTTCAACTAGTCAGCCAAGACTACCCAAACATTTTGGTTTTTACAGGATGAGTTTCTACAACGATATTGCCTCCCAGTACGGACAACATACAATGCGGGAGATGAAACAATGGGTTAACCTGAACATCAAGCTAAAGAATAGTACAAACAGAAGAATTTTCCTACTTAGCTGTAGAAAGAATGGCGTCATACCTTCTCACATAACAAACAACACCAAGAACCTAGACATCATGACCAACCAAGATGGACTTGCAGCGGCACACAGAGGGACTGCATTTAATGACAGGTTGAGAAACAAACTTTTAAATTTTGAGATTTGTACTGTACACAGGAATATAAAGTTATTACATGAGAAAATAAATAAATTAACAAATAATATCAATCAAAATTTGCCACCTGCAATTTGGAATGAATTTAAAAATAGAAATAATAATACTTTTGAAAGAAAATTTAACATCACTAGAAAAATTAACGTAAAAAAACTCAACAACTTAAAATCTGTTGCATTAAATTCAATAAACACTCAAGATAAATGGTTAAAAAATCTTACAAACATAGAAATTCCTGTAGACATTGCAAAGTTCTTATCATTGGGTCACAAATTTACTATAGAGCCTTCAGCTAATGATATTTCAATAAAAAAACTGTTAGCGGACATTGAATATTTGTTGTTAGGTGTAAACAATTCTGAAAGAAATATAGCTAGAGCTAAGATCACTAATGTTATCACTAATTTTAAACAAAAGCCAAACCAAACTAACAATTTCTTAAAATCTTTGCTTTTCAAAACAAAAAGCATTAGAACCGTAACATTACCCTTGTCTGCACGAGTTACTATTAAGTCCGGTTGTTGTTTAAGAAATCTTGATTCTTGCTTAGGGATGAATACATTAGGTTAGCAAACAACATTTTGGAAGATGGTACATACTACAAAAAGATAAGACACAACCCCAATTCAACAACAACTCAGAAGGTTTACGAAATTACTAGAAGATTTGCTGATCAACTAACACGGGTAGAATTAAGTAAGATGAGATCGAGAAATACCATTTTGCCGAAGTTTTATGGTCTCCCAAAGATTCACAAAACTACCCTGAGTCTAAGACCTATTATTTCATCTATAGGCTCACCTACTAGTGGGATAGCGCAATACATAACGGATGTTCTCACCTCAGCATATGACAAAAACAACCCATATTTTGTTCACGATACATTTTCCTTCGCTGAAGACATGCAAGAAAAATCTATACCACTAAATCATGTAATCATTAGCTTGGATGTAGTCTCGCTTTTTAGTAACATTCCAATACAACTGGTAAAATCGAGTATAGAAAAACATTGAGAATCGATCAGCTTAAAATGCAATCTAAACATGGAAGACTTTTTGAAATTGGTTGATTTCGTCAACAACAACACATTTTTTGGATTTAATGACTGTTTCTATAAGCAGATTTTTGGTACACCTATGGGCAGCTCTGTTTCTCCAATTTATGCACAATACGTGATGGATGACCTCCTCGATGTTTGTCTACCACAGCTTCCTTTTGAATTGCCTTTCATCAAAAAATATGTGGATGACTTGATTTGTGTGGTTCCTGAAGATGGTATGGAGACGACAATAAATATTTTTAATAGTTACAACCAACATATACAATTCACTATCGAAAAAGAACAAGAAAATGCAGTTCCATTCTTGGATATGAAATTGATTAGACAGAATAATAAAATCATATTAGACTGGTACAGAAAACCTACCAATTCAGGAAGATACATGAATTTTAATTCATACAATCCAACAAAAATGAAAATCAACTTAGTTTTGGCAATGAAAACCAGAGTTAAAAGAATTTCACATAGTACACTATTACAAAAAAACCTTAAATTATTATTTGATATATTTTCAGAAAATAGTTATCCAAAACTTTTGAAGAGATTGATCTTCAATGATGCCAACATAGATACTGCAGTAGAACCCTTGGTGCCAGTTGAGGATAACAACACAAGAATTCATTATGGTTCCATTCCGTACATCAACCATATATCAACCAAAATTCAAAAAATACTGCAAGGTCATAGTATTAAAATTACAAACCGAAGTATTCTACGTATAGACTCAGTTTTTTCTAAACTCAAACAAAAGGATGATAAATTAAATATCACAAATGTTGTGTATAACATCCCTTGTGGTAACTGCACCAGTTCTTACACAGGACAAACTTCACAAATGTTGAAACATAGAATAACACAACACAAAAGTGATTGCAGAAACCAAAAAAGATCATGTGCACTGACTGAACATGTTCTAGACACCTACCACAAAATGAACTATGATGCTGTGGAAATCCTAGAAAAAGAGAACAACAAAACAAAAAGAGAATTCTTAGAAATGGTAAATATACAAACACACCAACCTTCAATTAACAAAAGATCTGATATTCAAAATCTTAACAACATTTACTCCTATTTACTGACCTTTGAAAGTGACACGAATGATGAGACAGTTAACTCGATGACTTCTTTTATGTAATTATCAATCAACAGTGAAGCACTCACAGATTTCCTGGATGTGAACAAATCAAAGGAGTGGCAGTCCAATTGATAGTAAGCATCTAGAAAATACCATTTCCTTGGATAATTGGCAACTATACATGTGTGAGACAATAACTGTTAAAGGTTTGATTAATTTTTTGCAACTAATAACCAAGAATGTAGGATGATGAAGAGTTAGTGAGGTGACAGATCACGACCTTGGAACCAGATAACATCTTCTCTGAAAACAACAATTGATGGGAACTAACAATTGGCAACTGTTAGTTGGTTTCGGATAAAAATTAAAGAAAACCAAAAAATTACACAAAATGAGAAGTCAAAATTAAAACAACTTTGTATACAACCCTGGTATACAACAAAATTTAAAATTACCGCCAAAGTGTTGCTTGACATCTGACAAAATTAGTTTCTTTTTCGTTTTCGAATGTTGGTCTCACTCTACCGGTTTTGAGTAGTGGGAAGGACACATAAAAAAGACCCTTATCTACACATGTTTCACGTAAAATAATAATTTTTAAAAAATTTTAATTTTGTAACGATGTAGTTTTTAAATAGTAATTTTATAATTAATTTTAAAACCAGTGACAATTTTCTGTTTGATGTACTTTTGCTTTTATAATAAAACTGCTCACTTTGCAAGTAAGTTTCTACATAATTTTAATCATAACAAATGTTAACACATGTTTTTCTTAATTGTAGCCTTGAAAAAGATAATAAACATTATCGAAAGCTTGGAATAGTAAAAAAGAGTATTCTTTGATTACAACCCACCAAAAACCCTGGCTGTTTCCTCAAGTTTAAATTTGTTGTTTTTCAACTAGTCAGCCAAGACTACCCAAACATTTTGGTTTTTACAGGATGAGTTTCTACAACGATATTGCCTCCCAGTACGGACAACATACAATGCGGGAGATGAAACAATGGGTTAACCTGAACATCAAGCTAAAGAATAGTACAAACAGAAGAATTTTCCTACTTAGCTGTAGAAAGAATGGCGTCATACCTTCTCACATAACAAACAACACCAAGAACCTAGACATCATGACCAACCAAGATGGACTTGCAGCGGCACACAGAGGGACTGCATTTAATGACAGGTTGAGAAACAAACTTTTAAATTTTGAGATTTGTACTGTACACAGGAATATAAAGTTATTACATGAGAAAATAAATAAATTAACAAATAATATCAATCAAAATTTGCCACCTGCAATTTGGAATGAATTTAAAAATAGAAATAATAATACTTTTGAAAGAAAATTTAACATCACTAGAAAAATTAACGTAAAAAAACTCAACAACTTAAAATCTGTTGCATTAAATTCAATAAACACTCAAGATAAATGGTTAAAAAATCTTACAAACATAGAAATTCCTGTAGACATTGCAAAGTTCTTATCATTGGGTCACAAATTTACTATAGAGCCTTCAGCTAATGATATTTCAATAAAAAAACTGTTAGCGGACATTGAATATTTGTTGTTAGGTGTAAACAATTCTGAAAGAAATATAGCTAGAGCTAAGATCACTAATGTTATCACTAATTTTAAACAAAAGCCAAACCAAACTAACAATTTCTTAAAATCTTTGCTTTTCAAAACAAAAAGATTTCTTAAACAACAACCGGACTTAATAGTAACTCGTGCAGACAAGGGTAATGTTACGGTTCTAATGCTTAGGGATGAATACATTAGGTTAGCAAACAACATTTTGGAAGATGGTACATACTACAAAAAGATAAGACACAACCCCAATTCAACAACAACTCAGAAGGTTTACGAAATTACTAGAAGATTTGCTGATCAACTAGCACGGGTAGAATTAAGTAAGATGAGATCGAGAAATACCATTTTGCCGAAGTTTTATGGTCTCCCAAAGATTCACAAAACTACCCTGAGTCTAAGACCTATTATTTCATCTATAAGCTCACCTACTAGTGGGATAGCGCAATACATAACGGATGTTCTCACCTCAGCATATGACAAAAACAACCCATATTTTGTTCACGATACATTTTCCTTCGCTGAAGACATGCAAGAAAAATCTATACCACTAAATCATGTAATCATTAGCTTGGATGTAGTCTCGCTTTTTAGTAACATTCCAATACAACTGGTAAAATCGAGTATAGAAAAACATTGGGAATCGATCAGCTTAAAATGCAATCTTAACATGGAAGACTTTTTGAAATTGGTTGATTTCGTCAACAACAACACATTTTTTGGATTTAATGACTGTTTCTATAAGCAGATTTTTGGTACACCTATGGGCAGCTCTGTTTCTCCAATTTATGCACAATACGTGATGGATGACCTCCTCGATGTTTGTCTACCACAGCTTCCTTTTGAATTGCCTTTCATCAAAAAATATGTGGATGACTTGATTTGTGTGGTTCCTGAAGATGGTATGGAGACGACAATAAATATTTTTAATAGTTACAACCAACATATACAATTCACTATCGAAAAAGAACAAGAAAATGCAGTTCCATTCTTGGATATGAAATTGATTAGACAGAATAATAAAATCATATTAGACTGGTACAGAAAACCTACCAATTCAGGAAGATACATGAATTTTAATTCATACAATCCAACAAAAATGAAAATCAACTTAGTTTTGGCAATGAAAACCAGAGTTAAAAGAATTTCACATAGTACACTATTACAAAAAAACTTAAATTATTATTTGATATATTTTCAGAAAATAGTTATCCAAAACTTTTGAAGAGATTGATCTTCAATGATGCCAACATAGATACTGCAGTAGAACCCTTGGTGCCAGTTGAGGATAACAACACAAGAATTCATTATGGTTCCATTCCGTACATCAACCATATATCAACCAAAATTCAAAAAATACTGCAAGGTCATAGTATTAAAATTGCAAACCGAAGTATTCTACGTATAGACTCAGTTTTTTCTAAACTCAAACAAAAGGATGATAAATTAAATATCACAAATGTTGTGTATAACATCCCTTGTGGTAACTGCACCAGTTCTTACACAGGACAAACTTCACAAATGTTGAAACATAGAATAACACAACACAAAAGTGATTGCAGAAACCAAAAAGATCATGTGCACTGACTGAACATGTTCTAGACACCTACCACAAAATGAACTATGATGCTGTGGAAATCCTAGAAAAAGAGAACAACAAAACAAAAAGAGAATTCTTAGAAATGGTAAATATACAAACACACCAACCTTCAATTAACAAAAGATCTGATATTCAAAATCTTAACAACATTTACTCCTATTTACTGACCTTTGAAAGTGACACGAATGATGAGACAGTTAACTCGATGACTTCTTTTATGTAATTATCAATCAACAGTGAAGCACTCACAGATTTCCTGGATGTGAACAAATCAAAGGAGTGGCAGTCCAATTGATAGTAAGCATCTAGAAAATACCATTTCCTTGGATAATTGGCAACTATCCATGTGTGAGACAATAACAGTTAAAGGTTTGATTAATTTTTTGCAACTAATAACCAAGAATGTAGGATGATGAAGAGTTAGTGAGGTGACAGATCACGACCTTGGAACCAGATAACATCTTCTCTGAAAACAACAATTGATGGGAACTAACAATTGGCAACTGTTAGTTGGTTTCGGATAAAAATTAAAGAAAACCAAAAAATTACACAAAATGAGAAGTCAAAATTAAAACAACTTTGTATACAACCCTGGTATACAACAAAATTTAAAATTACCGCCAAAGTGTTGCTTGACATCTGACAAAATTAGTTTCTTTTTCGTTTTCGAATGTTGGTCTCACTCTACCGGTTTTGAGTAGTGGGAAGGACACATAAAAAAGACCCTTATCTACACATGTTTCACGTAAAATAATAATTTTTAAAAAATTTTAATTTTGTAACGATGTAGTTTTTAAATAGTAATTTTATAATTAATTTTAAAACCAGTGACAATTTTCTGTTTGATGTACTTTTGCTTTTATAATAAAACTGCTCACTTTGCAAGTAAGTTTCTACATAATTTTAATCATAACAAATGTTAACACATGTTTTTCTTAATTGTAGCCTTGAAAAAGATAATAAACATTATCGAAAGCTTGGAATAGTAAAAAAGAGTATTCTTTGATTACAACCCACCAAAAACCCTGGCTGTTTCCTCAAGTTTAAATTTGTTGTTTTTCAACTAGTCAGCCAAGACTACCCAAACATTTTGGTTTTTACAGGATGAGTTTCTACAACGATATTGCCTCCCAGTACGGACAACATACAATGCGGGAGATGAAACAATGGGTTAACCTGAACATCAAGCTAAAGAATAGTACAAACAGAAGAATTTTCCTACTTAGCTGTAGAAAGAATGGCGTCATACCTTCTCACATAACAAACAACACCAAGAACCTAGACATCATGACCAACCAAGATGGACTTGCAGCGGCACACAGAGGGACTGCATTTAATGACAGGTTGAGAAACAAACTTTTAAATTTTGAGATTTGTACTGTACACAGGAATATAAAGTTATTACATGAGAAAATAAATAAATTAACAAATAATATCAATCAAAATTTGCCACCTGCAATTTGGAATGAATTTAAAAATAGAAATAATAATACTTTTGAAAGAAAATTTAACATCACTAGAAAAATTAACGTAAAAAAACTCAACAACTTAAAATCTGTTGCATTAAATTCAATAAACACTCAAGATAAATGGTTAAAAAATCTTACAAACATAGAAATTCCTGTAGACATTGCAAAGTTCTTATCATTGGGTCACAAATTTACTATAGAGCCTTCAGCTAATGATATTTCAATAAAAAAACTGTTAGCGGACATTGAATATTTGTTGTTAGGTGTAAACAATTCTGAAAGAAATATAGCTAGAGCTAAGATCACTAATGTTATCACTAATTTTAAACAAAAGCCAAACCAAACTAACAATTTCTTAAAATCTTTGCTTTTCAAAACAAAAAGATTTCTTAAACAACAACCGGACTTAATAGTAACTCGTGCAGACAAGGGTAATGTTACGGTTCTAATGCTTAGGGATGAATACATTAGGTTAGCAAACAACATTTTGGAAGATGGTACATACTACAAAAAGATAAGACACAACCCCAATTCAACAACAACTCAGAAGGTTTACGAAATTACTAGAAGATTTGCTGATCAACTAGCACGGGTAGAATTAAGTAAGATGAGATCGAGAAATACCATTTTGCCGAAGTTTTATGGTCTCCCAAAGATTCACAAAACTACCCTGAGTCTAAGACCTATTATTTCATCTATAAGCTCACCTACTAGTGGGATAGCGCAATACATAACGGATGTTCTCACCTCAGCATATGACAAAAACAACCCATATTTTGTTCACGATACATTTTCCTTCGCTGAAGACATGCAAGAAAAATCTATACCACTAAATCATGTAATCATTAGCTTGGATGTAGTCTCGCTTTTTAGTAACATTCCAATACAACTGGTAAAATCGAGTATAGAAAAACATTGGGAATCGATCAGCTTAAAATGCAATCTTAACATGGAAGACTTTTTGAAATTGGTTGATTTCGTCAACAACAACACATTTTTTGGATTTAATGACTGTTTCTATAAGCAGATTTTTGGTACACCTATGGGCAGCTCTGTTTCTCCAATTTATGCACAATACGTAATGGATGACCTCCTCGATGTTTGTCTACCACAGCTTCCTTTTGAATTGCCTTTCATCAAAAAATATGTGGATGACTTGATTTGTGTGGTTCCTGAAGATGGTATGGAGACGACAATAAATATTTTTAATAGTTACAACCAACATATACAATTCACTATCGAAAAAGAACAAGAAAATGCAGTTCCATTCTTGGATATGAAATTGATTAGACAGAATAATAAAATCATATTAGACTGGTACAGAAAACCTACCAATTCAGGAAGATACATGAATTTTAATTCATACAATCCAACAAAAATGAAAATCAACTTAGTTTTGGCAATGAAAACCAGAGTTAAAAGAATTTCACATAGTACACTATTACAAAAAAACCTTAAATTATTATTTGATATATTTTCAGAAAATAGTTATCCAAAAAAACTTTTGAAGAGATTGATCTTCAATGATGCCAACATAGATACTGCAGTAGAACCCTTGGTGCCAGTTGAGGATAACAACACAAGAATTCATTATGGTTCCATTCCGTACATCAACCATATATCAACCAAAATTCAAAAAATACTGCAAGGTCATAGTATTAAAATTGCAAACCGAAGTATTCTACGTATAGACTCAGTTTTTTCTAAACTCAAACAAAAGGATGATAAATTAAATATCACAAATGTTGTGTATAACATCCCTTGTGGTAACTGCACCAGTTCTTACACAGGACAAACTTCACAAATGTTGAAACATAGAATAACACAACACAAAAGTGATTGCAGAAACCAAAAACATCATGTGCACTGACTGAACATGTTCTAGACACCTACCACAAAATGAACTATGATGCTGTGGAAATCCTAGAAAAAGAGAACAACAAAACAAAAAGAGAATTCTTAGAAATGGTAAATATACAAACACACCAACCTTCAATTAACAAAAGATCTGATATTCAAAATCTTAACAACATTTACTCCTATTTACTGACCTTTGAAAGTGACACGAATGATGAGACAGTTAACTCGATGACTTCTTTTATGTAATTATCAATCAACAGTGAAGCACTCACAGATTTCCTGGATGTGAACAAATCAAAGGAGTGGCAGTCCAATTGATAGTAAGCATCTAGAAAATACCATTTCCTTGGATAATTGGCAACTATCCATGTGTGAGACAATAACAGTTAAAGGTTTGATTAATTTTTTGCAACTAATAACCAAGAATGTAGGATGATGAAGAGTTAGTGAGGTGACAGATCACGACCTTGGAACCAGATAACATCTTCTCTGAAAACAACAATTGATGGGAACTAACAATTGGCAACTGTTAGTTGGTTTCGGATAAAAATTAAAGAAAACCAAAAAATTACACAAAATGAGAAGTCAAAATTAAAACAACTTTGTATACAACCCTGGTATACAACAAAATTTAAAATTACCGCCAAAGTGTTGCTTGACATCTGACAAAATTAGTTTCTTTTTCGTTTTCGAATGTTGGTCTCACTCTACCGGTTTTGAGTAGTGGGAAGGACACATAAAAAAGACCCTTATCTACACATGTTTCACGTAAAATAATAATTTTTAAAAAATTTTAATTTTGTAACGATGTAGTTTTTTAAATAGTAATTTTATAATTAATTTTAAAACCAGTGACAATTTTCTGTTTGATGTACTTTTGCTTTTATAATAAAACTGCTCACTTTGCAAGTAAGTTTCTACATAATTTTAATCATAACAAATGTTAACACATGTTTTTCTTAATTGTAGCCTTGAAAAAGATAATAAACATTATCGAAAGCTTGGAATAGTAAAAAGAGTATTCTTTGATTACAACCCACCAAAAACCCTGGCTGTTTCCTCAAGTTTAAATTTGTTGTTTTTCAACTAGTCAGCCAAGACTACCCAAACATTTTGGTTTTTACAGGATGAGTTTCTACAACGATATTGCCTCCCAGTACGGACAACATACAATGCGGGAGATGAAACAATGGGTTAACCTGAACATCAAGCTAAAGAATAGTACAAACAGAAGAATTTTCCTACTTAGCTGTAGAAAGAATGGCGTCATACCTTCTCACATAACAAACAACACCAAGAACCTAGACATCATGACCAACCAAGATGGACTTGCAGCGGCACACAGAGGGACTGCATTTAATGACAGGTTGAGAAACAAACTTTTAAATTTTGAGATTTGTACTGTACACAGGAATATAAAGTTATTACATGAGAAAATAAATAAATTAACAAATAATATCAATCAAAATTTGCCACCTGCAATTTGGAATGAATTTAAAAATAGAAATAATAATACTTTTGAAAGAAAATTTAACATCACTAGAAAAATTAACGTAAAAAAACTCAACAACTTAAAATCTGTTGCATTAAATTCAATAAACACTCAAGATAAATGGTTAAAAAATCTTACAAACATAGAAATTCCTGTAGACATTGCAAAGTTCTTATCATTGGGTCACAAATTTACTATAGAGCCTTCAGCTAATGATATTTCAATAAAAAAACTGTTAGCGGACATTGAATATTTGTTGTTAGGTGTAAACAATTCTGAAAGAAATATAGCTAGAGCTAAGATCACTAATGTTATCACTAATTTTAAACAAAAGCCAAACCAAACTAACAATTTCTTAAAATCTTTGCTTTTCAAAACAAAAAGATTTCTTAAACAACAACCGGACTTAATAGTAACTCGTGCAGACAAGGGTAATGTTACGGTTCTAATGCTTAGGGATGAATACATTAGGTTAGCAAACAACATTTTGGAAGATGGTACATACTACAAAAAGATAAGACACAACCCCAATTCAACAACAACTCAGAAGGTTTACGAAATTACTAGAAGATTTGCTGATCAACTAACACGGGTAGAATTAAGTAAGATGAGATCGAGAAATACCATTTTGCCGAAGTTTTATGGTCTCCCAAAGATTCACAAAACTACCCTGAGTCTAAGACCTATTATTTCATCTATAAGCTCACCTACTAGTGGGATAGCGCAATACATAACGGATGTTTTCACCTCAGCATATGACAAAAACAACCCATATTTTGTTCACGATACATTTTCCTTCGCTGAAGACATGCAAGAAAAATCTATACCACTAAATGATGTAATCATTAGCTTGGATGTAGTCTCGCTTTTTAGTAACATTCCAATACAACTGGTAAAATCGAGTATAGAAAAACATTGGGAATCGATCAGCTTAAAATGCAATCTTAACATGGAAGACTTTTTGAAATTGGTTGATTTCGTCAACAACAACACATTTTTTGGATTTAATGACTGTTTCTATAAGCAGATTTTTGGTACACCTATGGGCAGCTCTGTTTCTCCAATTTATGCACAATACGTGATGGATGACCTCCTCGATGTTTGTCTACCACAGCTTCCTTTTGAATTGCCTTTCATCAAAAAATATGTGGATGACTTGATTTGTGTGGTTCCTGAAGATGGTATGGAGACGACAATAAATATTTTTAATAGTTACAACCAACATATACAATTCACTATCGAAAAAGAACAAGAAAATGCAGTTCCATTCTTGGATATGAAATTGATTAGACAGAATAATAAAATCATATTAGACTGGTACAGAAAACCTACCAATTCAGGAAGATACATGAATTTTAATTCATACAATCCAACAAAAATGAAAATCAACTTAGTTTTGGCAATGAAAACCAGAGTTAAAAGAATTTCACATAGTACACTATTACAAAAAAACCTTAAATTATTATTTGATATATTTTCAGAAAATAGTTATCCAAAAAAACTTTTGAAGAGATTGATCTTCAATGATGCCAACATAGATACTGCAGTAGAACCCTTGGTGCCAGTTGAGGATAACAACACAAGAATTCATTATGGTTCCATTCCGTACATCAACCATATATCAACCAAAATTCAAAAAATACTGCAAGGTCATAGTATTAAAATTGCAAACCGAAGTATTCTACGTATAGACTCAGTTTTTTCTAAACTCAAACAAAAGGATGATAAATTAAATATCACAAATGTTGTGTATAACATCCCTTGTGGTAACTGCACCAGTTCTTACACAGGACAAACTTCACAAATGTTGAAACATAGAATAACACAACACAAAAGTGATTGCAGAAACCAAAAAGATCATGTGCACTGACTGAACATGTTCTAGACACCTACCACAAAATAAACTATGATGCTGTGGAAATCCTAGAAAAAGAGAACAACAAAACAAAAAGAGAATTCTTAGAAATGGTAAATATACAAACACACCAACCTTCAATTAACAAAAGATCTGATATTCATAATCTTAACAACATTTACTCCTATTTACTGACCTTTGAAAGTGACACGAATGATGAGACAGTTAACTCGATGACTTCTTTTATGTAATTATCAATCAACAGTGAAGCACTCACAGATTTCCTGGATGTGAACAAATCAAAGGAGTGGCAGTCCAATTGATAGTAAGCATCTAGAAAATACCATTTCCTTGGATAATTGGCAACTATCCATGTGTGAGACAATAACAGTTAAAGGTTTGATTAATTTTTTGCAACTAATAACCAAGAATGTAGGATGATGAAGAGTTAGTGAGGTGACAGATCACGACCTTGGAACCAGATAACATCTTCTCTGAAAACAACAATTGATGGGAACTAACAATTGGCAACTGTTAGTTGGTTTCGGATAAAAATTAAAGAAAACCAAAAAATTACACAAAATGAGAAGTCAAAATTAAAACAACTTTGTATACAACCCTGGTATACAACAAAATTTAAAATTACCGCCAAAGTGTTGCTTGACATCTGACAAAATTAGTTTCTTTTTCGTTTTCGAATGTTGGTCTCACTCTACCGGTTTTGAGTAGTGGGAAGGACACATAAAAAAGATCCTTATCTACACATGTTTCACGTAAAATAATAATTTTTAAAAAATTTTAATTTTGTAACGATGTAGTTTTTTAAATAGTAATTTTATAATTAATTTTAAAACCAGTGACAATTTTCTGTTTGATGTACTTTTGCTTTTATAATAAAACTGCTCACTTTGCAAGTAAGTTTCTACATAATTTTAATCATAACAAATGTTAACACATGTTTTTCTTAATTGTAGCCTTGAAAAAGATAATAAACATTATCGAAAGCTTGGAATAGTAAAAAAGAGTATTCTTTGATTACAACCCACCAAAAACCCTGGCTGTTTCCTCAAGTTTAAATTTGTTGTTTTTCAACTAGTCAGCCAAGACTACCCAAACATTTTGGTTTTTACAGGATGAGTTTCTACAACGATATTGCCTCCCAGTACGGACAACATACAATGCGGGAGATGAAACAATGGGTTAACCTGAACATCAAGCTAAAGAATAGTACAAACAGAAGAATTTTCCTACTTAGCTGTAGAAAGAATGGCGTCATACCTTCTCACATAACAAACAACACCAAGAACCTAGACATCATGACCAACCAAGATGGACTTGTAGCGGCACACAGAGGGACTGCATTTAATGACAGGTTGAGAAACAAACTTTTAAATTTTGAGATTTGTACTGTACACAGGAATATAAAGTTATTACATGAGAAAATAAATAAATTAACAAATAATATCAATCAAAATTTGCCACCTGCAATTTGGAATGAATTTAAAAATAGAAATAATAATACTTTTGAAAGAAAATTTAACATCACTAGAAAAATTAACGTAAAAAAACTCAACAACTTAAAATCTGTTGCATTAAATTCAATTAACACTCAAGATAAATGGTTAAAAAATCTTACAAACATAGAAATTCCTGTAGACATTGCAAAGTTCTTATCATTGGGTCACAAATTTACTATAGAGCCTTCAGCTAATGATATTTCAATAAAAAAACTGTTAGCGGACATTGAATATTTGTTGTTAGGTGTAAACAATTCTGAAAGAAATATAGCTAGAGCTAAGATCACTAATGTTATCACTAATTTTAAACAAAAGCCAAACCAAACTAACAATTTCTTAAAATCTTTGCTTTTCAAAACAAAAAGATTTCTTAAACAACAACCGGACTTAATAGTAACTCGTGCAGACAAGGGTAATGTTACGGTTCTAATGCTTAGGGATGAATACATTAGGTTAGCAAACAACATTTTGGAAGATGGTTCATACTACAAAAAGATAAGACACAACCCCAATTCAACAACAACTCAGAAGGTTTACGAAATTACTAGAAGATTTGCTGATCAACTAACACGGGTAGAATTAAGTAAGATGAGATCGAGAAATACCATTTTGCCGAAGTTTTATGGTCTCCCAAAGATTCACAAAACTACCCTGAGTCTAAGACCTATTATTTCATCTATAAGCTCACCTACTAGTGGGATAGCGCAATACATAACGGATGTTCTCACCTCAGCATATGACAAAAACAACCCATATTTTGTTCACGATACATTTTCCTTCGCTGAAGACATGCAAGAAAAATCTATACCACTAAATCATGTAATCATTAGCTTGGATGTAGTCTCGCTTTTTAGTAACATTTCAATACAACTGGTAAAATTGAGTATAGAAAAACATTGGGAATCGATCAGCTTAAAATGCAATCTTAACATGGAAGACTTTTTGAAATTGGTTGATTTCGTCAACAACAACACATTTTTTGGATTTAATGACTGTTTCTATAAGCAGATTTTTGGTACACCTATGGGCAGCTCTGTTTCTCCAATTTATGCACAATACGTGATGGATGACCTCCTCGATGTTTGTCTACCACAGCTTCCTTTTGAATTGCCTTTCATCAAAAAATATGTGGATGACTTGATTTGTGTGGTTCCTGAAGATGGTATGGAGACGACAATAAATATTTTTAATAGTTACAACCAACATATACAATTCACTATCGAAAAAGAACAAGAAAATGCAGTTCCATTCTTGGATATGAAATTGATTAGACAGAATAATAAAATCATATTAGACTGGTACAGAAAACCTACCAATTCAGGAAGATACATGAATTTTAATTCATACAATCCAACAAAAATGAAAATAAACTTAGTTTTGGCAATGAAAACCAGAGTTAAAAGAATTTCACATAGTACACTATTACAAAAAAACCTTAAATTATTATTTGATATATTTTCAGAAAATAGTTATCCAAAAAAACTTTTGAAGAGATTGATCTTCAATGATGCCAACATAGATACTGCAGTAGAACCCTTGGTGCCAGTTGAGGATAACAACACAAGAATTCATTATGGTTCCATTCCGTACATCAACCATATATCAACCAAAATTCAAAAAATACTGCAAGGTCATAGTATTAAAATTGCAAACCGAAGTATTCTACGTATAGACTCAGTTTTTTCTAAACTCAAACAAAAGGATGATAAATTAAATATCACAAATGTTGTGTATAACATCCCTTGTGGTAACTGCACCAGTTCTTACACAGGACAAACTTCACAAATGTTGAAACATAGAATAACATAACACAAAAGTGATTGCAGAAACCAAAAAAGATCATGTGCACTGACTGAACATGTTCTAGACACCTACCACAAAATGAACTATGATGCTGTGGAAATCCTAGAAAAAGAGAACAACAAAACAAAAAGAGAATTCTTAGAAATGGTAAATATACAAACACACCAACCTTCAATTAACAAAAGATCTGATATTCAAAATCTTAACAACATTTACTCCTATTTACTGACCTTTGAAAGTGACACGAATGATGAGACAGTTAACTCGATGACTTCTTTTATATAATTATCAATCAACAGTGAAGCACTCACAGATTTCCTGGATGTGAACAAATCAAAGGAGTGGCAGTCCAATTGATAGTAAGCATCTAGAAAATACCATTTCCTTGGATAATTGGCAACTATCCATGTGTGAGACAATAACAGTTAAAGGTTTGATTAATTTTTTGCAACTAATAACCAAGAATGTAGGATGATGAAGAGTTAGTGAGGTGACAGATCACGACCTTGGAACCAGATAACATCTTCTCTGAAAACAACAATTGATGGGAACTAACAATTGGCAACTGTTAGTTGGTTTCGGATAAAAATTAAAGAAAACCAAAAAATTACACAAAATGAGAAGTCAAAATTAAAACAACTTTGTATACAACCCTGGTATACAACAAAATTTAAAATTACCGCCAAAGTGTTGCTTGACATCTGACAAAATTAGTTTCTTTATCGTTTTCGAATGTTGGTCTCACTTTACCGGTTTTGAGTAGTGGGAAGGACACATAAAAAAAAATTATCTACACATGTTTCACGTAAAATAATAATTTTTAAAAAATTTTAATTTTGTAACGATGTAGTTTTTAAATAGTAATTTTATAATTAATTTTAAAACCAGTGACAATTTTCTGTTTGATGTACTTTTGCTTTTATAATAAAACTGCTCACTTTGCAAGTAAGTTTCTACATAATTTTAATCATAACAAATGTTAACACATGTTTTTCTTAATTGTAGCCTTGAAAAAGATAATAAACATTATCGAAAGCTTGGAATGGTAAAAAAAGAGTATTCTTTGATTACAACCCACCAAAAACCCTGGCTGTTTCCTCAAGTTTAAAATTGTTGTTTTTCAACTAGTCAGCCAAGACTACCCAAACATTTTGGTTTTTACAGGATGAGTTTCTACAACGATATTGCCTCCCAGTACGGACAACATACAATGCGGGAGATGAAACAATGGGTTAACCTGAACATCAAGCTAAAGAATAGTACAAACAGAAGAATTTTCCTACTTAGCTGTAGAAAGAATGGCGTCATACCTTCTCACATAACAAACAACACCAAGAACCTAGACATCATGACCAACCAAGATGGACTTGTAGCGGCACACAGAGGGACTGCATTTAATGACAGGTTGAGAAACAAACTTTTAAATTTTGAGATTTGTACTGTACACAGGAATATAAAGTTATTACATGAGAAAATAAATAAATTAACAAATAATATCAATCAAAATTTGCCACCTGCAATTTGGAATGAATTTAAAAATAGAAATAATAATACTTTTGAAAGAAAATTTAACATCACTAGAAAAATTAACGTAAAAAAACTCAACAACTTAAAATCTGTTGCATTAAATTCAATGAACACTCAAGATAAATGGTTAAAAAATCTTACAAACATAGAAATTCCTGTAGACATTGCAAAGTTCTTATCATTGGGTCACAAATTTACTATAGAGCCTTCAGCTAATGATATTTCAATAAAAAACTGTTAGCGGACATTGAATATTTGTTGTTAGGTGTAAACAATTCTGAAAGAAATATAGCTAGAGCTAAGATCACTAATGTTATCACTAATTTTAAACAAAAGCCAAACCAAACTAACAATTTCTTAAAATCTTTGCTTTTCAAAACAAAAAGATTTCTTAAACAACAACCGGACTTAATAGTAACTCGTGCAGACAAGGGTAATGTTACGGTTCTAATGCTTAGGGATGAATACATTAGGTTAGCAAACAACATTTTGGAAGATGGTACATACTACAAAAAGATAAGACACAACCCCAATTCAACAACAACTCAGAAGGTTTACGAAATTACTAGAAGATTTGCTGATCAACTAACACGGGTAGAATTAAGTAAGATGAGATCGAGAAATACCATTTTGCCGAAGTTTTATGGTCTCCCAAAGATTCACAAAACTACCCTGAGTCTAAGACCTATTATTTCATCTATAAGCTCACCTACTAGTGGGATAGCGCAATACATAACGGATGTTCTCACCTCAGCATATGACAAAAACAACCCATATTTTGTTCACGATACATTTTCCTTCGCTGAAGACATGCAAGAAAAATCTATACCACTAAATCATGTAATCATTAGCTTGGATGTAGTCTCGCTTTTTAGTAACATTCCAATACAACTGGTAAAATCGAGTATAGAAAAACATTGGGAATCGATCAGCTTAAAATGCAATCTTAACATGGAAGACTTTTTGAAATTGGTTGATTTCGTCAACAACAACACATTTTTTGGATTTAATGACTGTTTCTATAAGCAGATTTTTGGTACACCTATGGGCAGCTCTGTTTCTCCAATTTATGCACAATACGTGATGGATGACCTCCTCGATGTTTGTCTACCACAGCTTCCTTTTTGAATTGCCTTTCATCAAAAAATATGTGGATGACTTGATTTGTGTGGTTCCTGAAGATGGTATGGAGACGACAATAAATATTTTTAATAGTTACAACCAACATATACAATTCACTATCGAAAAAGAACAAGAAAATGCAGTTCCATTCTTGGATATGAAATTGATTAGACAGAATAATAAAATCATATTAGACTGGTACAGAAAACCTACCAATTCAGGAAGATACATGAATTTTAATTCATACAATCCAACAAAAATGAAAATCAACTTAGTTTTGGCAATGAAAACCAGAGTTAAAAAGAATTTCACATAGTACACTATTACAAAAAACCTTAAATTATTATTTGATATATTTTCATAAAATAGTTATCCAAAACTTTTGAAGAGATTGATCTTCAATGATGCCAACATAGATACTGCAGTAGAACCCTTGGTGCCAGTTGAGGATAACAACACAAGAATTCATTATGGTTCCATTCCGTACATCAACCATATATCAACCAAAATTCAAAAAATACTGCAAGGTCATAGTATTAAAATTGCAAACCGAAGTATTCTACGTATAGACTCAGTTTTTCTAAACTCAAACAAAAGGATGATAAATTAAATATCACAAATGTTGTGTATAACATCCCTTGTGGTAACTGCACCAGTTCTTACACAGGACAAACTTCACAAATGTTGAAACATAGAATAACACAACACAAAAGTGATTGCAGAAACCAAAAAGATCATGTGCACTGACTGAACATGTTCTAGACACCTACCACAAAATGAACTATGATGCTGTGGAAATCCTAGAAAAAGAGAACAACAAAACAAAAAGAGAATTCTTAGAAATGGTAAATATACAAACACACCAACCTTCAATTAACAAAAGATCTGATATTCAAAATCTTAACAACATTTACTCCTATTTACTGACCTTTGAAAGTGACACGAATGATGAGACAGTTAACTCGATGACTTCTTTTATGTAATTATCAATCAACAGTGAAGCACTCACAGATTTCCTGGATGTGAACAAATCAAAGGAGTGGCAGTCCAATTGATAGTAAGCATCTAGAAAATACCATTTCCTTGGATAATTGGCAACTATCCATGTGTGAGACAATAACAGTTAAAGGTTTGATTAATTTTTTGCAACTAATAACCAAGAATGTAGGATGATGAAGAGTTAGTGAGGTGACAGATCACGACCTTGGAACCAGATAACATCTTCTCTGAAAACAACAATTGATGGGAACTAACAATTGGCAACTGTTAGTTGGTTTCGGATAAAAATTAAAGAAAACCAAAAAATTACACAAAATGAGAAGTCAAAATTAAAACAACTTTGTATACAACCCTGGTATACAACAAAATTTAAAATTACCGCCAAAGTGTTGCTTGACATCTGACAAAATTAGTTTCTTTTTCGTTTTCGAATGTTGGTCTCACTCTACCGGTTTTGAGTAGTGGGAAGGACACATAAAAAAGACCCTTATCTACACATGTTTCACGTAAAATAATAATTTTTAAAAAATTTTAATTTTGTAACGATGTAGTTTTTTAAATAGTAATTTTATAATTAATTTTAAAACCAGTGACAATTTTCTGTTTGATGTACTTTTGCTTTTATAATAAAACTGCTCACTTTGCAAGTAAGTTTCTACATAATTTTAATCATAACAAATGTTAACACATGTTTTTCTTAATTGTAGCCTTGAAAAAGATAATAAACATTATCGAAAGCTTGGAATGGTAAAAAAAGAGTATTCTTTGATTACAACCCACCAAAAACCCTGGCTGTTTCCTCAAGTTTAAATTTGTTGTTTTTCAACTAGTCAGCCAAGACTACCCAAACATTTTGGTTTTTACAGGATGAGTTTCTACAACGATATTGCCTCCCAGTACGGACAACATACAATGCGGGAGATGAAACAATGGGTTAACCTGAACATCAAGCTAAAGAATAGTACAAACAGAAGAATTTTCCTACTTAGCTGTAGAAAGAATGGCGTCATACCTTCTCACATAACAAACAACACCAAGAACCTAGACATCATGACCAACCAAGATGGACTTGCAGCGGCACACAGAGGGACTGCATTTAATGACAGGTTGAGAAACAAACTTTTAAATTTTGAGATTTGTACTGTACACAGGAATATAAAGTTATTACATGAGAAAATAAATAAATTAACAAATAATATCAATCAAAATTTGCCACCTGCAATTTGGAATGAATTTAAAAATAGAAATAATAATACTTTTGAAAGAAAATTTAACATCACTAGAAAAATTAACGTAAAAAAACTCAACAACTTAAAATCTGTTGCATTAAATTCAATAAACACTCAAGATAAATGGTTAAAAAATCTTACAAACATAGAAATTCCTGTAGACATTGCAAAGTTCTTATCATTGGGTCACAAATTTACTATGGAGCCTTCAGCTAATGATATTTCAATAAAAAAACTGTTAGCGGACATTGAATATTTGTTGTTAGGTGTAAACAATTCTGAAAGAAATATAGCTAGAGCTAAGATCACTAATGTTATCACTAATTTTAAACAAAAGCCAAACCAAACTAACAATTTCTTAAAATCTTTGCTTTTCAAAACAAAAAGATTTCTTAAACAACAACCGGACTTAATAGTAACTCGTGCAGACAAGGGTAATGTTACGGTTCTAATGCTTAGGGATGAATACATTAGGTTAGCAAACAACATTTTGGAAGATGGTACATACTACAAAAAGATAAGACACAACCCCAATTCAACAACAACTCAGAAGGTTTACGAAATTACTAGAAGATTTGCTGATCAACTAACACGGGTAGAATTAAGTAAGATGAGATCGAGAAATACCATTTTGCCGAAGTTTTATGGTCTCCCAAAGATTCACAAAACTACCCTGAGTCTAAGACCTATTATTTCATCTATAAGCTCACCTACTAGTGGGATAGCGCAATACATAACGGATGTTCTCACCTCAGCATATGACAAAAACAACCCATATTTTGTTCACGATACATTTTCCTTCGCTGAAGACATGCAAGAAAAATCTATACCACTAAATCATGTAATCATTAGCTTGGATGTAGTCTCGCTTTTTAGTAACATTCCAATACAACTGGTAAAATCGAGTATAGAAAAACATTGGGAATCGATCAGCTTAAAATGCAATCTTAACATGGAAGACTTTTTGAAATTGGTTGATTTCGTCAACAACAACACATTTTTTGGATTTAATGACTGTTTCTATAAGCAGATTTTTGGTACACCTATGGGCAGCTCTGTTTCTCCAATTTATGCACAATACGTGATGGATGACCTCCTCGATGTTTGTCTACCACAGCTTCCTTTTTGAATTGCCTTTCATCAAAAAATATGTGGATGACTTGATTTGTGTGGTTCCTGAAGATGGTATGGAGACGACAATAAATATTTTTAATAGTTACAACCAACATATACAATTCACTATCGAAAAAGAACAAGAAAATGCAGTTCCATTCTTGGATATGAAATTGATTAGACAGAATAATAAAATCATATTAGACTGGTACAGAAAACCTACCAATTCAGGAAGATACATGAATTTTAATTCATACAATCCAACAAAAATGAAAATCAACTTAGTTTTGGCAATGAAAACCAGAGTTAAAAGAATTTCACATAGTACACTATTACAAAAAAACCTTAAATTATTATTTGATATATTTTCAGAAAATAGTTATCCAAAAAAACTTTTGAAGAGATTGATCTTCAATGATGCCAACATAGATACTGCAGTAGAACCCTTGGTGCCAGTTGAGGATAACAACACAAGAATTCATTATGGTTCCATTCCGTACATCAACCATATATCAACCAAAATTCAAAAAATACTGCAAGGTCATAGTATTAAAATTGCAAACCGAAGTATTCTACGTATAGACTCAGTTTTTTCTAAACTCAAACAAAAGGATGATAAATTAAATATCACAAATGTTGTGTATAACATCCCTTGTGGTAACTGCACCAGTTCTTACACAGGACAAACTTCACAAATGTTGAAACATAGAATAACACAACACAAAAGTGATTGCAGAAACCAAAAAAGATCATGTGCACTGACTGAACATGTTCTAGACACCTACCACAAAATGAACTATGATGCTGTGGAAATCCTAGAAAAAGAGAACAACAAAACAAAAAGAGAATTCTTAGAAATGGTAAATATACAAACACACCAACCTTCAATTAACAAAAGATCTGATATTCAAAATCTTAACAACATTTACTCCTATTTACTGACCTTTGAAAGTGACACGAATGATGAGACAGTTAACTCGATGACTTCTTTTATGTAATTATCAATCAACAGTGAAGCACTCACAGATTTCCTGGATGTGAACAAATCAAAGGAGTGGCAGTCCAATTGATAGTAAGCATCTAGAAAATACCATTTCCTTGGATAATTGGCAACTATCCATGTGTGAGACAATAACAGTTAAAGGTTTGATTAATTTTTTGCAACTAATAACCAAGAATGTAGGATGATGAAGAGTTAGTGAGGTGACAGATCACGACCTTGGAACCAGATAACATCTTCTCTGAAAACAACAATTGATGGGAACTAACAATTGGCAACTGTTAGTTGGTTTCGGATAAAAATTAAAGAAAACCAAAAAATTACACAAAATGAGAAGTCAAAATTAAAACAACTTTGTATACAACCCTGGTATACAACAAAATTTAAAATTACCGCCAAAGTGTTGCTTGACATCTGACAAAATTAGTTTCTTTTTCGTTTTCGAATGTTGGTCTCACTCTACCGGTTTTGAGTAGTGGGAAGGACACATAAAAAAGACCCTTATCTACACATGTTTCACGTAAAATAATAATTTTTAAAAAATTTTAATTTTGTAACGATGTAGTTTTTTAAATAGTAATTTTATAATTAATTTTAAAACCAGTGACAATTTTCTGTTTGATGTACTTTTGCTTTTATAATAAAACTGCTCACTTTGCAAGTAAGTTTCTACATAATTTTAATCATAACAAATGTTAACACATGTTTTTCTTAATTGTAGCCTTGAAAAAGATAATAAACATTATCGAAAGCTTGGAATAGTAAAAAAAGAGTATTCTTTGATTACAACCCACCAAAAACCCTGGCTGTTTCCTCAAGTTTAAATTTGTTGTTTTTTATATATATATATATATTGTTATGTTTGTCTGTGTATGTATGATTTATGATTTATGTTATAATGAAACTGATTTTACATGAATAATTGATTTATGTTACAGACACTAACATAACCTTTTATATACTAAACAAATAAAAAACTTTCCTTCTCAGGGTTCTGTGGGTTCACAGGCTCTAGGTATTATAATTTATTATTATTTATTATTGTAGTTATTTGAACGCCCTATATCAATTGTTGATTTATTCTATTATTATTATTATGATAAAAAAAAATGGAAGTTTTAATTAAATTTACTGTTAAATGCAAAACAGATCAACCAAATTCAATGTAATGTTTTATTACATAAATGTTTCAAAAATATTAACACATTTCGTTATACAAATACAAATTCATGATCGTTTAAATGTTCTTTCATACTTCACACATTCACACTAATGAAACTAATACTATTACAATTAATTATGCAACTCACATAACAATTATGTGTGAGTTCTTTATAAGTTTTACAGTTGGTAGTCCTTTCTATAATTACAGTTACAAAAAAAATGGACGATAGATCACTAAGCGTTATTGAAAATTTAGTTTCTCACACACTGGTAAGTTTATTTAACAAGAATTCATTAAATACCTTTTTATTACTTCTCCTAATAGCGTTTGATACTGTCTCGATGTTTTTAAACAATATGAATACCTTTATATTGTTTTGTAGACCGTGGTTGACTATTCGTGTGGGTCTCCTGCCTTCCTCCCGCGTGGAATCCGGTTCAAGATGTTACGAAGATCACTCAGGATCCACCTTTTACTTTGGGAACTTTTAAAAGGTAACTTACACTGGTCACAAATCACTATTTTACAATCTAATTACAATTTTTAACAAAATTTCATATATGATTTTGATTAATCTGTTTCTAATAACTTTTCTCAACAAAAAAAAACCTTTATTCCTTCCAAAACCAAAAATTACTAATTCCCTTTTTTTAAAATCAATAACTACCCCGATTTTCCTTTTTTTTTTTTTTTTTTTTATATTCAAATTCGCCCTCTATATCTCTAATTATGCTTATATCATTCATTGTCCAATCAAATTAACCTTATGGTTTTTTATAAATAAATTTAATAATATCTAATAAAGCTTTGTTTTGAGACTAGGAAACATTACATCTTATATTTCTAAATTGGAATTTGTTTGTATCACATCTTTTATTATTTAAATTATGTCAATTACGTTAACCTTTTTCTTCTGTCATAGTTGACATATCAAAACATCTCTTTAGAAGCTACCCTATATCAGGTGACAATTGATGTCACTGTCATTTAATTCATAACCCCATTATTTGTTTATCTTTTTAATTTTCAGATTGTATAATTAGATGTAAGCAAAATTTCAGTGAAAACTTTATAAGTACTAATTTTGAATAATTTGTTATAGGCATCATGAACACATATTTAGATAATACCTAGAAACCATCAACCTACTCGTCTGTATGGTAAATCTTATATTATTAAATCTTATATTATGTAACAGGTGATTTGTTGACAATTTTAATTTATGGAAATATAATTTAAATTTTATTACATTCCTTTAACTGTTTAAATTTAAATAAACTACCTTCCCTCTAATTAATAAATAAGATTCTCTTGTTAAATATTTTAATCTTCTAATAAGGCCATTTGATTACGTTACAACATACCCCAAATTTTTTTGTAAACATTCTAACTTCTTGAAGTCTAGAATTTTTCAAATAAAATTTTCATACATTCATAATAACTATTTTCTAAAATCTCTTTATTATATATAACTACTAATTACTACTAATATTTAAAATTTTTTTAGTTATTCACTTATGGAAGGCAGCCATCTGTACAGTACGTCTACATTAAAAATACCCCTTATGTCTCCAGTATCAGGATGAACAACATAGCTGTTTACTCCATTTTTGTTTTCAATCATATATGGACCTTAAAAAAGGTAATTTTGCACATCATCTTCGTACTTATAAGGTATAGGGTAAGTTTTAATTTTAAATGTTTTCATACTTTTAACTATTGAACTACTGAATATAATTATGTGCGACTCTGGGCATTTCATTGTATAAATCTCTATAATTTTCCAACAATCTTTTAACCTCCATTCTATTTTCATTCTCACAATTCAAATATAATCCATTCCATTTTTTATCTTCTTTGAGATCCAATTCATATTCATAAATTTCATTCCTATCCATTACTTCTGTATCCATCCCATTAATATCATCATTTATCTTTTCATTAAAATATTCTTCATTAAAATCATTTTCATTATACTTCTCACTTTCTTTAGATGCCTCATAATCTATTATATTTTCATTTTTCGTTATTTTGATATTCATTGTTTTCTTTACCCCTTATGTTTCTTCTTGTTGATTAAACTTCACACTTATACTCTTCAAAGTAACTTTCCTATTTTCATAATTGATGTCTACCTTATTTCTATATTATCATTAATACAATCTCTTGTTTTTAGAAACCCTCTGAAGTGAACGTAACTGTACAGATTTGCTGATTACCTCACCCATTAATGAAAATTTTGTGACGTTCCAGCAACATCATGATTAGGACTGGCATCTTGAACATTAGAAGTGAAATTAGAATCTTCACTTCGAACATTTTCTCCATTTATGGAAGTTGTCCTGTCTGCATTGCTAGCCCTTTGAAAATGAACTCTGCGGTTTTCATTATTTGCATTTTGTGCATTTTGCATATTTTGTCTGCTATTATAATTATTGTTAGAGTTATGATGATTATTACTATTATTATAATTTGAGTTCTGATAATTCCGTCTATAATTACTTTGATGGTCGTGATTGTTATTATTATTATTGTTTGTACTGTGGGTATAATTACTTACCCCATTATATTGTGGTCTATTACCGTTAAAATTACTATTATTGTTATTACTATTATAATTTTGTCTTTGATTATTATTAATATTACTGTTATTTCTAGAATTAGTATCGTAATTGTTTTGATTATTTCTATTGTTATTATATTTGTTTATATTTCTGTTACTATTGTAATTATTATTATAAGTATTATTGTTAAAATTATTGACCCTATTATTGTTGAATCTTCTATTGCTAACCAAATTTCGTTCTATTCGCATCAAATAACTAGTTAATTGTTCAAAATCTTTTATATTTTGCACCGCTATTGTTTCTGAAATTTGTGACTTAAAATGACGAGAAATAAACATAATTATCTCCTCTTCTTTTATAATAGGTTCTAAATATTGCGCCTGAGAATATAGTAGAAGTGCATAATTGTACATTGAATTTCCTCGCGTTTCATCAAACTGTCCAAAATAAAGTTTTTCTCTTACTTCTCCTTGAGCAATTTCTCCCCAATATAATTTCATAAAACTAATTTTAAAATCCTCAATTTCATTAAAATTTGCCTCTTGACTTGTATACCATAAAAGTGCTTGACCTATTAAGTGTTTTCTGATAACTTCCTTAATATCTTTGAAGTTATCAAAATGCTTCAGTTTATTTACTAGAATTTTGAGAAAGACTTTTGGGTGTATTTTCTTAATATTTCCATCAAATTTTAAAGTTTCATCTGAAGAACTTTGTATATAAGTATGATTTATGACTCCTGATCTGTTTACTTGTTTTTTAATATCTTCAACATCATTTTTAACGTCTTTGTAGCTATCTTCTAGTCTCTTCTTTATATTCCATTCCATTTGACTTGTCATTTCTGATACTTCCATCTCCCTATTCTTTTCATTTCTTATTTTCCAGTTCTCCATTTCCCTAGATATTTGTTCTATTTTCTTTTGTGTTTTTTCTTCTTCTTGTTTTTGTTTTTCTGTACATGCTTCTTCCACAATTTGTTGGAATCCAGTAATGGTATTCTCCCATTTTCCTTCTAAATTTCCCATTCTTTCTTGTGTATCTTGTATTCCCATTTTGACTTCATTTACATCTTCTTTAATTTTTTTTCTAAAGTTCTTTTCTTTCTCTTCTATTTCTTTTATTCTATTAATTTGAATAGTTTCTACTTCTGCAATCCTTCCAATCACTTCTTCTCTTATTTCTTGTTTAGTAACATCTATTTTATTCTCCATGTATCGGTTTGATTCTTCTAATTTCTTCTCAACATGTCCCAATTTTACTTCCATTAATTTTATTATTGATTCCTTACTTCTGTTTATTTCTTCTTTTGTTTGATCCATTTTTGCATTCATTTCTTGTTTTATTTCTTCTTTATTTTGATCCAATTTTGCATTCATTTCTTGTTTTATATCTTGTTTATTTTGATCCAATTTTACATTCATTTCTTCCAATTTCTCATTCATATCTTGTTTATTTTGGTCCAATTTTGCATTCATTTCTTGTTTTATATCTTGTTTTATATCTTCTTTATTTTGATCCAATTTTGCATTCATTTCTTGTTTTATATCTTGTTTAATATCTTCTTTATTTTGATCCAATTTTAGATACATCATCTGGAGCATACTCATTATGTCAATTTCCTCTCTCTTTTTAGGTGTTTCCTCTTTTTTCCCTTCATTTTCCTGTATTTTTCTTTCTGTTTGGCTTTCAAACTCTTGTGTGTCCTCTTGCCCTGTTTCTTCTGACAATGATGTATCATCTCCTTCCTGCTCTTGCTTTACTTCAAAGATGTATTGCTCTGGGTCTTTTCCTTCTGTTTCTAATATCTTCTCCATTCTGATTCTTAATTCTGTTTTAAGTCCTAGAGTATCTTCTCCTCTTCTCTCTAATTCTTCCTTCAATTCCTTTACTTTTAAGTCCATCAACTTTTTTCCTTTCTTCTTCTGAACTTTTTCTCCGGTTCCATCCATCTTCTTTTGTTTTGTTTTATTTTTTTAAATACTAATTTTAATTTTATGAATATTAAATGTTTATTTTTATAAAGAAATTTTAATTTTATATGAATAATTTTTTTTTATTTTCTTTTTATATTTATTTTTGTTATGTAAAAATTCTATGAATAGTCTTTTTATACCCCTTTTTATAGCGCCTTTTTCGAGCCCTACGTTGGTTGCGACAATTGTTATGTTTGTCTGTGTATGTATGATTTATGATTTATGTTATAATGAAACTGATTTTACATGAATAATTGATTTATGTTACAGACACTAACATAACCTTTTATATACTAAACAAATAAAAAACTTTCCTTCTCAGGGTTCTGTGGGTTCACAGGCTCTAGGTATTATAATTTATTATTATTTATTATTGTAGTTATTTGAACGCCCTATATCAATTGTTGATTTATTCTATTATTATTATTATGTTAAAAAAAAATGGAAGTTTTAATTAAATTTACTGTTAAATGCAAAACAGATCAACCAAATTCAATGTAATGTTTTATTACATAAATGTTTCAAAAATATTAACACATTTCGTTATACAAATACAAATTCATGATCGTTTAAATGTTCTTTCATACTTCACACATTCACACTAATGAAACTAATACTATTACAATTAATTATGCAACTCACATAACAATTATGTGTGAGTTCTTTATAAGTTTTACAGTTGGTAGTCCTTTCTA
This sequence comes from Ophraella communa, assembly GCA_035357415.1. NCBI lineage: Eukaryota > Metazoa > Arthropoda > Insecta > Coleoptera > Chrysomelidae > Ophraella > Ophraella communa. The sequence goes on along the minus strand of CM068979.1, from coordinate 48,985,558 downwards.
TAATTACAATTACAAAAAAATGGACGATAGATCACTAAGCGTTATTGAAAATTTAGTTTCTCACACACTGGTAAGTTTATTTAACAAGAATTCATTAAATACCTTTTTATTACTTCTCCTAATAGCGTTTGATACTGTCTCGATGTTTTTAAACAATATGAATACCTTTATATTGTTTTGTAGACCGTGGTTGACTATTCGTGTGGGTCTCCTGCCTTCCTCCCGCGTGGAATCCGGTTCAAGATGTTACGAAGATCACTCAGGATCCACCTTTTACTTTGGGAACTTTTAAAAGGTAACTTACACTGGTCACAAATCACTATTTTACAATCTAATTACAATTTTTAACAAAATTTCATATATGATTTTGATTAATCTGTTTCTAATAACTTTTCTCAACAAAAAAAAACCTTTATTCCTTCCAAAACCAAAAATTACTAATTCCCTTTTTTTAAAATCAATAACTACCCCGATTTTCCTTTTTTTCTTTTTTTTTATATTCAAATTCGCCCTCTATATCTCTAATTATGCTTATATCATTCATTGTCCAATCAAATTAACCTTATGGTTTTTTATAAATAAATTTAATAATATCTAATAAAGCTTTGTTTTGAGACTAGGAAACATTACATCTTATATTTCTAAATTGGAATTTGTTTGTATCACATCTTTTATTATTTAAATTATGTCAATTACGTTAACCTTTTTCTTCTGTCATAGTTGACATATCAAAACATCTCTTTAGAAGCTACCCTATATCAGGTGACAATTGATGTCACTGTCATTTAATTCATAACCCCATTATTTGTTTATCTTTTTAATTTTCAGATTGTATAATTAGATGTAAGCAAAATTTCAGTGAAAACTTTATAAGTACTAATTTTGAATAATTTGTTATAGGCATCATGAACACATATTTAGATAATACCTAGAAACCATCAACCTACTCGTCTGTATGGTAAATCTTATATTATTAAATCTTATATTATGTAACAGGTGATTTGTTGACAATTTTAATTTATGGAAATATAATTTAAATTTTATTACATTCCTTTAACTGTTTAAATTTAAATAAACTACCTTCCCTCTAATTAATAAATAAGATTCTCTTGTTAAATATTTTAATCTTCTAATAAGGCCATTTGATTACGTTACAATATATATATTGTAATGTTTAAATATTTGACAATAGTATAATGATTAAAATATCAACAGAAGTTGTTTAATTTAACTAAATCCAATAATTTTAATCATATTGTATTATTTTATTGTATATTTTGAGTATTTGTAAGAAAATTTTAAGTTAGAAATTATTTTATTATGTAATGTCTCGATATTATATTTAGTACATAAATATGTTATTTAGAACTTAGTAGATACTTCGCGAAAATTGATTATATAATGTGTAAAAAAAGGACAGATAATGTGTTAAAAGGAGACAGATATATTTTTACTATATTTTATTCTGGAATTATCGATGATAGACAAAGCGAGTATGTCTAGTCATAAATATGAAAGAAAGAGATACACATATTTTTTCCAGAAATGTCTAAACCATAGAACAAAAACGAAGATTCCAGAAATTTTGAAAACCTATAAAAGACTGAACAGAGGTCGTTAAGAAGTAGATAATTGGTAGTCAAACATTGAAGATCTGAGTGTGAATAGTCAATTTGAACAAACAGTTTTTTTGAGGGAGTTGATTATTAGAAGTCAAAGAGAGAAGATCAGTGAATATGAACAGTCAGTTAAAAAGTGAACAAACAGTTTTTAAAGTACTTATAATAAAGTGACGTTAAAAATACAAAGTAAAACAATTATAAAGTAAAACAAAGTGCCATAAGTGACGTTGAAAACTAAACAAAAGTGAAATTAAAATATTTTCGGTTCATGTAAAAAAAGAAGAGTACTTACTATTATAAATACACTAAAGGAACTGTAATCCATCAACACTAAATTTGAGGAACAGACAAAGAACAATAATTACACAAGAAACTAATCGTTTAACAACACTTCAGTTCACCAAAATCGCAAATACCACGTATCACTTCGTTCGTCTCCGTTTCTTCATAGATCACCTACAGATTTTTCCACCAATCAGGAAACAGGACTTTACATATCAAGGTCAGATAAAATTGTAATTTATAAAAAAAAAAATTTTGTAGTAGTTAGTTGAATTTTATAAGTTAAAAAAAATAAAGGAATTTACTTGATATTTAATAATTAATGTATTTTTTGATAATCTTACTTACCATTACATAAACAACATTGGTTAGTTTAACTTAATTCACATCAAGTAAGTTCTTTTATAATTACTAAAGGCCTTTCTTTTTAATATTTTTTTTTAATTAGTTTCATTATTAAACTTTCAACATTACTGTTTTAATTTAACTATTTCATAATAAATTTATAACTATAATTAATCAATTTTATTCAGATACCTTCTACCTAATAACCCAATAGAAACTAGCATAACCAAACACCCCCTGAGAAAAAGATCTTGTTGCTATTAGTACATTTAAATAAGTAATATAAATCTAATAAATAAATCAATCAAATCAATAAACTTTCTCTCTAATCATAATATTCTTTACAATTGACGTCCCAACTATAGGGCTCGTTTCTGTTGGAAAATTAGGTATTCATTCAAACAATTTCTGTTGAAAAATAGTAGACAATTTAATATTAAACTATAGGAAGGTTTTTTTTATTAAAAGTCAACATAATAAGATATTTTATTAAGATTAACACATTTTGCATTTTATTTTAACATAAGTGCAATTTTATTTTATCATAATAACACAACCAAATATCTAATAAAATAAATTATTTTACTAAATATTTAAACAATAAATAACCAAAATGGAATCCAGAAAGACATTAAAAGACCTAAGTCTATCAGAACTTAAAAATGAGTTAGAAATCAGAAATTTAGATACCGAAGGATCAAGAGAAACATTAATAGAAAGACTACAGGAAGCACTAGAAGAAGAGGGAATAAATCCTGAAGAATACATATTTCAAACAGAAGAACAGTCAACTACTACTCAAGCACAACAAACCATGGAAAGAGGTGGTTTTGTCTGTGTGAGATATGATAGTATAGAAAAACCTAAAGAAACAAAAGACAATAGTGAACAATTGATGGATATGATGAAACAATTACTTCAGCAAAACAAACAAATGCAAGACAAATTAGATAATACACGGCAGAAAATGAACACGGAAATACAGAAAATGAACACAGACATGCACAAAATGAACTCAAAATTGGAAAATGAAATAAAAAGTCAAAATAAAGAATTGCAGGAAAAAATAGACATTCAAAATCAACAGCACAAGAAGAGTGTAGAAGAATTAAATAAAAGTTAAGAAAACATAATCGAAAATACATAGAAACAAATAAAAAAGGATATGGAACAACTTAATCAAATTACGAAGGAAGAAATGAAACAGCAAATAAATGAAATAAAAAAAACGTTGGGAAAAGATATTTCTGATGTACGGAGGAAACAGACAGAGTTAGAAGAAAGACAAAAAGAACAAGAGCATAAGATAGAAAATATTCAGAACAAGATAACTGAAGAGGTTAAAAAAGGAATTGAAGTAACAAAAACATCCATATCAGAAGAAATCTATAGAAAAACTAATGGTAAATTAAAAGAACAAGAAAGAAAAATCCTGAGCAACTCAAAGAACATAGATTCATTGGAAAAGAAGATAGAAGAAGAAATTACATCCAACAGGAATGTAATGGAAGATGAACATTTTAAACTTAGGAGGGAAATGGAAAGAGAAATACAAGTAACAAAAGAAGAAATTGGAAAGTGTAATAAGAAAGTAGATGAAATTAAAAATAACAAATGGCTATACTACAACCTACATTTAGCACAACATTACATATTAAAATTTAATGGTAACATAAAGAAAATACATCCAAAAACATTCATAACGGTCATAAGAAACAAAATAAGGAACTGGAATAATTTTGAAGATATTAGAGAAGTCATAAGGGGATATTTGACAGATCAGGCTCAGATCTGGTTCACGAGTAAAGAATTCCATTTTAACACCTTCAAGGACTTTGAACAATCTTTCCTTAAACATTATTGGGGGGAAACAAACCAAGGATATGTAAGGGAAAAACTATACTATGGAAAGTATGATGAAACCAAAAAAGGAAATATGTATAATTATGCTCTAAAAATTTACACACAAGCACAGTTCCTAGATCCGGCAATAAGAGAAGAAGAAATTGTTATGTATTTATCCAGACATTTCAAACCACAGATAGCAGAGACAATTGCAATACAAAATATAAAAACCTTTGAACAACTTACCAATTACATTATGAGAGTGGAAAGAAATATGGGAAATAGACAAGAAACAGCACGTCATAATCAGGAACAAAGAAACCATAGCTATGGGGAAAACATTAATTTATGGAAGAGAAAGAAATAGATATCAACAAAATAACAATGATAGAAGTAACCATCAAGATCATAACAATCGACAAAATAATAATAACATAAGAAATAATTTTAATAATTATCCAAATTACTATAGAGATCATAGAAATAATAATAACAATAACAACTATAGAAATCAAAATCATTACCAAGGAAATAATGGGGAAAGTAATAACCAATTACAAAGAAGAAATTCTGATACAGACATAAGAAGAAATAGATCTAATAATAATAATGACAATAATATTAATAATAGAAACAACAGGAGAGTAAACTTCCAAAGAAGTAGAAGTTCTGAAAGAAATTATGAGGCAGAAAACAATAATCTTGATGACCATGTAATGCAGGTGGAAGATGATATCAGAAGGAACGATGTGGATAGTACATCCACTCCACATTTTCAGTAAAGGATGTAAAAAATAGTAATCCTTTTATATTTGTACATCCAAGCTCTTTTCTTGTTCCAGAGGATTACCTGGAAAAGGAAAAAGAAAATAGTAAATTAATCATTCTCAATGCAAAAATAAATAACAATTTAATTAAAGTAATAATTGATACAGGATCAGAAATATCATTAATCAATAATAAAACAGTAGAATCACTTAATTTAAAAAAATTAATAATTTCAATACCAAAGATAAATTTAATAAGTGTAAATAACAAAAAACTGATTGAAATCAACAAATCAATGGTATTAAATCTAAACATGGAGGAAGAAAACATAATAGTACAATTAGTAGTAATACCAAATATGGAATTTGATGTATTAATAGGTGCTGATGAGCTTGAGAAAAATAAAGTAAAAATAGACTATGAAAGAAAAATAATTAATATAAATGGAAAAATAATTAAATTTGATTATGAAGAACGAGAAGAAAATGATAAGTTTACAAATTATTAACAAGAAAATATAGAATTACGGGATATTTCAAAAAATAATAAAAATACTACTGAAATTGCAAATAAAACAAGAACAGAAAATGAAATTAATTCAAGAATGAATAACTGGAGTAGCATCATATTGGATTGTGAGAAAGAGAAACAGAATGAAGTGAAAAGATTAATGGAAAAATATTTCAATTTATTTACTGATGAACCTAGGATAGCCAAAAATTATGTACATGAATTGAAGGTTAAGAACATTGAAACATTTAAAGCTCACAGTTATCCTATACCATACAAACATAAAAACCAAGTTAGAGAAGCAATAGACAAATTATTAAAGGACAAAATAATAGAATATAGTACAACACCATATATAAACTCCATAATACCTGTTGTAAAATCTTCTGGAGATCTAAGATTATGTTTAGATGCAAGATTTTTAAATAAACACACCATACCAGAATATGAATCACCTTTGACTATAGAAGCTATATTAGGAAGAATATCAGAAGCAAAAATATTTACTAAAATGGATTTGAAACATTCTTTTCATTTGATACCATTAGCTGAAAAAAGCAGAGACTATACTGGTTTCATGATAGATGGAGTTGTATATCGTTTCACCGTTGTGCCTTTTGGTGCACAATCCGCTACTTCAGCATTACTAAAGGTACTACACAAAATTTTAAATAAATATGAAGACTTCACTCTCCACTACATAGACGACATCTTAATATTTTCCAAAAATGAAAAAGAACATATCAAACACTTAGAAATAGTTTTGAAAACCTTAGATGAAGCCGGACTAAAATTAAACATGAAAAAGTGTCAATTCTTTAAAAAAGAAGTAATATTCCTTGGGTATAAATTAGATCAAGATGGGGTATCATTAAGTGAAGAAAGAATTCAAATAATACAAGATTATAAAAGACCAACTAACTTAAAGACACTAAGAGGATTTTTGGGGATATTAAATTACTTTAAACGGTTAGTACCCAATCTATCAGAAAAAGAACTCCCATTACTGGAGCTGTTAAGAAAGAACACCAAATGGAAATGGGATAATGAGAAAGAAACTGCATTTCAACAAATAAAAAAGGAATTTACTGAAAATATTAAAATTTATCATCCAAACTACAATGTAAAATTTACACTCAGAACAGATGCATCTATACACCGATTTGCGGGAGTTTTAACACAAAATATTGAGGGAAAAGAGGTACCAATATATTATGTCTCCAGAATAACAAGAAAAGCAGAGAGAAATTACAGTGTGGGAGAGCTAGAATTAGCCAGCATAATATTTAGTATCAACAAATTAAGATTTTATTTAATTGGAAACCATTTCAATCTAGAGACTGACAACCAAGCACTAATAACACTAATAACAAATATGGAAACAGTAGAATACATAGGTGGGCACTACTTTTACAAGAATACTCCTTTGATATTAAATACATACCTGGAAAGAAAAATATAGTAGCAGATGGAATAACAAGGATGGATGGTGAACCAAATAAAACAAACAGGGAATATAGAATTGGAATAAACTTATTAAAGGATGACGAGGAAATATACTCCTTAAACAAAATAATTTTAGATCAACAAAATTTATCTAGTATTGAGAAACGAAAATATAAACAAAAGGAAAATTTAACACACTACAAAAATATTGGTAATCAAGAAGTCTATGTTATAACTAATGATTTGGCTAGAAAGATCATAACTGATTTACATCAAAGATTCACACATATAGGAGTTAGAAAAACTTTCAAAATATTCAGAGAAAACTACTATAGTAAAAATGATTTAAAACTATGTAAAGATATAATAAAGACTTGTAAACTATGTCAATTTGCAAAAGAAAAAAATTTACATTATGAAAACACCCCAAAACCAATAATAAGTAAAGAACCATTAGAACTCATAGCTGTTGACTTCATTAGTAATTTAGTTCCAACTAGAGAAGGTAATTTACATATTTTTGTTATTGTGGACCATTTTTCAAAATATGTACAGGCATACCCATGTAAAAGAACAAATACAAAAGTAGTAAAAAATTGTATTAACAAATTCATTGCTGAACATGGTAAAATAAAGAAGTGTATTATGGATAACGCTACATATTTTAATAATAACAATCTGAAAACATGGTTGGTAAAACAAGACATACAACCCATTTATACTTCAATAAGACATCCACAGTCAAACCCAAGTGAGAGAATGATAAAAGAACTAATTAAATACTTACGGATATTAGTCCACAGTGAACATCAAATATGGGATGAGAAACTACCAATTATAGTCAAAACAATGAATAACATTCCAAATGATGTAACTGAAAAACCACCAATTATAATCATGAAATATACAGCAGCTGAAAGACCATGGATAACATCAATTCCTGAAAAATATGAAGACATATTAAAAAAAAACACAAGAAAACATATTAAAAAAGGCCGAGAAATGTAGAAACAAAATTAATCAGAATAAAAAATCAATGACTTTTAAGCAAGGAGAAAAAGTAATTATTAAAGCTTTGAGAGTACCTAATAGAAAGGAAAACCGATGTATCAAATTTCAGTTATTACAAGAAGGCCCATATCTTGTAGATACCAAAGACGGGATTAACAGTTATAAATTAATTTATTCAGACACTGGGATGATTCGTGGAATATTTAATGTTAATCAAATTTATAAATATAATGAATAAAAAGTTAACTTACCAAATGTATGGTGATGATACCACATAATGCTTACCAATTTTTAAGGGTATTTGAAAAGGAATGCTAAATTGAACTAGAATCTATTATTCAAACGCAAATTCTTTCAAAATCCTAAAACATACAAAAACAACGTTTAAATCTAATTAAATCATATAAGTTTAAACATGCAGATTTAATTTGTAGTTGATAAAGAAACAGATGATTTTAAAATTTGACATATTTGATTTGATTTGATCACAGAACTAAGAATCAGGTCAGACACGGAGACTTAAAATCATAGAACAGTAAGAATACTTCTTCGTTTTTATTAAATGTTCACAAAATAAATTTTTGTACCTTAGTTGGTATAAAAAAAAAAAAAAATATATATCGTATGATATACTTAGAATTTTAAAATATTAAATAGATTATTTAAAAAAATTTCTATACGACTATACAAATATTTTTAAATAATCGGGGGCTGATTGTAATGTTTAAATATTTGACAATAGTATAATGATTAAAATATCAACAGAAGTTGTTTAATTTAACTAAATTCAATAATTTTAATCATATTGTATTATTTTATTGTATATTTTGAGTATTTGTAAGAAAATTTTAAGTTAGAAATTATTTTATTATGTAATGTCTCGATATTATATTTAGTACATAAATATGTTATTTAGAACTTAGTAGATACTTCGCGAAAATTGATTATATAATGTGTAAAAAAAGGACAGATAATGTGTTAAAAGGAGACAGATATATTTTTACTATATTTTATTCTGGAATTATCGATGATAGACAAAGCGAGTATGTCTAGTCATAAATATGAAAGAAAGAGATACACATATTTTTTCCAGAAATGTCTAAACCATAGAACAAAAACGAAGATTCTAGAAATTTTGAAAACCTATAAAAGACTGAACAGAGGTCGTTAAGAAGTAGATAATTGGTAGTCAAACATTGAAGATCTGAGTGTGAATAGTCAATTTGAACAAACAGTTTTTTTGAGGGAGTTGATTATTAGAAGTCAAAGAGAGAAGATCAGTGAATATGAACAGTCAGTTAAAAAGTGAACAAACAGTTTTTAAAGTACTTATAATAAAGTGACGTTAAAAATACAAAGTAAAACAATTATAAAGTAAAACAAAGTGCCATAAGTGACGTTGAAAACTAAACAAAAGTGAAATTAAAATATTTTCGGTTCATGTAAAAAAAGAAGAGTACTTACTATTATAAATACACTAAAGGAACTGTAATCCATCAACACTAAATTTGAGGAACAGACAAAGAACAATAATTACACAAGAAACTAATCGTTTAACAACACTTCAGTTCACCAAAATCGCAAATACCACGTATCACTTCGTTCGTCTCCGTTTCTTCATAGATCACCTACAGATTTTTCCACCAATCAGGAAACAGGACTTTACATATCAAGGTCAGATAAAATTGTAATTTATAAAAAAAAAAATTTTGTAGTAGTTAGTTGAATTTTATAAGTTAAAAAAAAATAAAGGAATTTACTTGATATTTAATAATTAATGTATTTTTTGATAATCTTACTTACCATTACATAAACAACATTGGTTAGTTTAACTTAATTCACATCAAGTAAGTTCTTTTATAATTACTAAAGGCCTTTCTTTTTAATATTTTTTTTTAATTAGTTTCATTATTAAACTTTCAACATTACTGTTTTAATTTAACTATTTCATAATAAATTTATAACTATAATTAATCAATTTTATTCAGATACCTTCTACCTAATAACCCAATAGAAACTAGCATAACCAAACACCCCCTGAGAAAAAGATCTTGTTGCTATTAGTACATTTAAATAAGTAATATAAATCTAATAAATAAATCAATCAAATCAATAAACTTTCTCTCTAATCATAATATTCTTTACAATATATATATATATATATAATCGGAATGTTTTTGGGGATGTGGCAATAAAACCAAAGTGTACTCTTTTTAGAATATATTTACCGAGCTTTCGAACCTCTATATAATTATAAAGAAATTATATAGCAAGTAATAAAATAAATAATACTTACATATCTAGGTGAGATTATAGGTAAAATTTTGTAAAAAACTGTAATAAATTCGACATGTTTATTATAAAAATAAAAAACTCAAAAAACAATTTTAAGACCTTGAAAATGAACCCATAGAGGTTCGAAGGCTCGGTTAATAAATTCTAAAAAGAGTACACTTTGGTTTTATTGCCACATCCCCAAAAACATTCGGATTATACAAATAGTTGGCAAATATTTCTATTTAAAATACATTTTATGGGACATTACCAAACCATTTCAAGAACGTATGGTTATATAGCAGTAATAAATTTAAAGGTATGGTCAAAAACTAAACTCAAAATTGTAAAGGAATATAACAGAAGATGCTTTCCATTACAATGTAGAAAAACTTTATTCCATCTTTTTTACAACATAATATAAAACATAGAAAAAATTCTGATACGTCAAGAACAACAAAGGAACAACATTTATTCCATTTTTAATATATTAGTTAATAAGCTACTAAATAATGAAATAATTTGTAATCAAAAAACAATACTTAAATTAGAAAATGATCTAAAAAATTTCAAAAATCAAATAATCACTACTACAAATGAATTCGTTTTTGATAATTATTCAAGTAGACAATTCGTTCATTATAACAAATTATTTTTCAAAATTAAAAATAAACAAAAAAACAAACTTAAAAGTCTTTTAACCAAACAAATAGTATGGTTCTCCAAACTCAAGAAAATTGAATAAAAAACTTATCTCAAACAGAAATACCAAAAGATATTTTACAATTTTTGTCTCTAGGACCAAAATTTAGTATAGAACCTATAATAACTATAAGATATTTCAATTAAAACCATGTTAGCAAACATTGATTTCATCTCATCTTTTGTGAATAATGAAAAAGAAAGAAATATTATTATAGCAAAATCAACTAATGTTTTAACTAATCATATACATGAACCTAAACAATCTTCAATATTTAGAGAACTACTACATAAAACAAAAAAATTTCTACATGAAAATCCAAATTTAATAGTAACAAAATCAGATAAAGGTAATGTAACAGTTATAATAGAAAAACAACAATATTTAGATCTCTCTAAACAACTTATGGATGGTAATAAATCATATAAAGAACTTAATAAAGATCCCACTTTAAAAATAACTAATGAGTGTAATGCATTAATTAAAAAATTATTTAATAAAACTAAATTGACAAAGAAATTAAAAATAAATTAACAACCTATAATGGCATTCCTGCAAAATTTTACTGTTTACCAAAAATTCATAAACCAACAATATCAGCTAGGCCAATAGTAGCATCAATTGGAACACCCATTGAACCCCTTACACATTGGTTAACTGAAATATTTACAAAATCACATGACTATAGCAATGAGTATTACATTAGAGATTCTTTTGAAATAAATAAAAAATTTAATAATATTGTATTACCACCAAATTATGTTCTTTTAAGTTTGGATGTAGTGTCACTTTTTAGTAATGTTCATCTAAATTTATGTTTAACAGCAATTAATAAGAAATGAAATGATATAAATAAAAATTGCAGACTAAATAAAGAGACATTTTTAGAATTAATAACATTTATTTTAAATAGTACATATTTTTCCTATAATAATAAACTATATCAACAAACTTTTGGAACACCAATGGGATCTTCAATATCTCCTATTTTAGCAGACTATGTAATGGACTACATCTTGGACTTAGTTATATCTGTTTTACCTTTTAAATTGTTCTTCATTGAAAAATATGTAGATGATATAATTTTATCCCTTCCATATGATGAAATAAATAATATACTCTTTTTACTTTAACAGCTTTGATCCACATATACAATTTACCATAGAAAAAGAAGATACAGAACAATCCTTACCTTTTCTTGATACTAAATTTATAAGAAACAATAACAATAACATCTCAATCGACTGGTATAGAAAACCGATAGGCTCTGGAAGATATATTAACTATCGTAATACTAAATTAAATTTGACCAAACAAATGAAAAATCGAGTTTTAAATATTTCAGATCCAATTTTTCACAAAAAATTTAAAAATTCTTTATAAACTATTTATTGAGAACTGTTATCCACCACATCTTTTAAAACAAATTTTATATAATACTTCTGACAATACAAATGCCATAATTCATAAGATAACAAGGAACACAGAATAATGAAAATCTAGAAATTTATGCAATAAATTCAACTTTCTATTTTATAAAATATCTTATGATTCCATGTAAATAATTAATTACTATTACTACTTAAATTCAAGTCTAAAAAATATTTTGTAACATGTTTCAAAATGTATTATAAAGTTATTAATTTCAAACCCCCTAAAAATGATACGACACTGGCTGTAGTGTCTGACAGTTTTACCTCTGATACAAAACAATCACTATTGCTTGCTGTCTCTACGTTAGTATATATGCTCGAAGTAGAAATTTAATAATTAAAATTATGAAATACATAATAGAAATTTAATTTCCATTATGTATTGAGGTTGCCTAACTATATAAGTGACATATGTACCTGAAATGCATTACAGCAAGATAGGCAACCGCAATACATAATAAAAATTGAATTTCTATTATGTATTTCATAATTTTAAATCAACTATTTCTATTATGTTTTTTCATAATGAAAATTCAAGAAGTTCTTAGTTTTTAACTTTAAATATTTAAGTTAAATCTTTTAATTGTTATTTTATTCATAAATAGAATGTTACATACCAAAAGGGACTATTATAATGCACCTTTTAATCCCAAAGGTGCATTACACAAATTTGTGTTTGAAAATTGTCCTATTAACTATACTAATAATTGCAGCCCTAACTGATTCATTCTGGTCAGTCCGCCGTTTACGTCGTATTGTCTCTCTCTAATGCACCGCTGCCATTCAGTTGTGCGCAACTATTTACGACGTCACGGGTCTACTCAGAATCCACGGCCTCTACCTATTTATAGTTATTTAAAACCTTCTCGTAAATATGAAACATCTATTTCATATTGTTTAAGTCTAATTTACGACTGAATAAAACATTTTTTTTTAATTTTTGGTAAGTAAACAATTACAACTATCCAAATCTTGCATATCTATTGAAGCTTTTTTTTCACCTTTTAAAAAGACTTTTTTTTAACCAAGGAAAATAACATTTCACTGCCAAAATAATTCACAAAATAAACATAAAGTATTACTTTTTATAGGATTTTTTTTACAGATTCAATTATTAATTGATTATTTATTATAAATATTTTCATTTTTTGGAATAATAATTTAACAATTATTTTAACATAAATTCTCCAATAATTCTCGATCAGAAACGTTAAATATTTCTTAATATATTTTACATAACATATACGTACTTTTAATTTTGTATTTCGTGATTTAATTCCAGAGAATTAATATTATATCAGACGTCATTAAAAAAAATCATTTTATGCAGATAATATAAAAAATCTACTATTACATATTGAGTACGCATTTTCAAGTACGATCCATGCATAAAACAGACAGAATAAACTTTAAAAATTGTTTTTTGCATAACCCCTAAATAAGAAGAGCTCCACGAAGCTAAACATTTTTTGACCACTAATTTCTTATTTATTTTAAATCCTAAAACAACAATTCATTCAAGCTACTTTTCATTTCTCTAGATACCTTTGTTCATAAAGATATATCAAATAACAATCCATTACAAACGATTTATATAAATATCAATTTAATTTCGAAATATGGCAACATCTTCAAGTACCTGTCCCTTTAAATCTCCTAACGACACTAGTAGCCTCTTTTAGAAAAGATATAAACTATTATTATTACCCAAAAATATTCTGGTTAATAAGGTGGATCTCTAAAATTTTAACAAAATTTAATTAGGTGGACAGAGCCATTTCTAGGACCAGAAACGAGTGATGTGATAAGTCCATATAAACCTTAATGAAAATTTTTTCAAGTTACTGTTTAGGTACAGATTTTATTATTTTGTATTTCAAAAATAATTATATTATTTTGATAAAATGCAATACCTCCTTTTATTTTCTAATCCAATATAAAAATAAATAATACTACTAATATGAAAAAAAGGTAAAATTGATAAGATTGTAAAGTACGTTTCACAATAATTCGTTGACTTGGTACCTGCTCTTAACTGCTCTTAAGGGATTACTAATAAAAGGTGGTTAATATTTCTTTGAACTTTGGCCGTAAACCGGTGAACTATTTACAGAAAGGTATTATTAATTTTTGTCCAGGAAGACATATTTTGGATTTTTTATTTTTCAGGTAAAATTTTAAATTATTATTACTGACCATCAATAGTAAATCATTAGTAAATGATTTGTTTGTTTTTAAAAAATTTCGTGATTTTTTTTACAAAATAAATTTAAGTTTTAGTAAATGTTACTGAGTGTTATTTAAATCTATTTTGAAAACCGGATTACGGATCTGTTAATGTTTACTGTACAGTAAGAAATTCATAACCTTTCATTACTAATCCCCTAAGGTCAGGTACCGAGTCAACGAATTATTGTGAAACGTACTTTACCTACATAGGTATCTTATTTAGAAGAGGCCTTTTTTGGGTGAAATAATTTATCACCCTTCTTTGTAATTTGATACTTTTATCGTAAAAACCACCTGAGGCAGATTTTGTTCTATATATAAAAGGATTACTCAACGAATTATGGTATTTGTTGGATAATAAACACAATCGGTTTATATAAAACTCATAGAAAAATTAGAACATTGCCCAATAAATTAGAATAATTACTGTATAAGTTATGTATAGGTATGATAGGTATAGGTACACATTGTAGTGGTAATATGTTTTCTAGTTTCTGAGAAAGTTGTAGTTTTAATTGTGTAATTAATTATATAAAGTGTTGAGTTGTGTTTTTATTAGTGTTATCTTCAATAAACGGCTTGAAGTAAGACCATTTATGTCTAAAAAATAAATAATTTGGTATTTAAATGAGTTCTTGCATCGTGATTATCAAGAAATTTACAGTCAATTTTAAAACTAGTTAAAATCCATTTAAAAACTAATTAGACTGTTAATAAATCAAATTATCAAATTAAATTAACAAGCAGGTTGCCAGCTTGTAATATTATTCCCATATAAGGGTATAACGATGATGAATGCTGACAAGTCTATTTCACTTAAAGAGATTTTGGAGGAAATTATTAAAACTAAAAATAAACTAAAAAACTTAATAGAGGCATCTGATGCTAGGCTCTTATTTAAGATACAGACAGTACACAATAAAACTAATGATTTGGAAAAGGAAAACGAGGCACTTAAACAAGAAGTTGAAAGATTAAAACGTGAACACAAAAAGAATAGTATAGTTATTTTTGGAATCCAAAACATTAAGGAAAACCTTAACATACAATTTATCTGTTCACTATTAAAATCACTATTAGAAGTAGAAGTAACTCGTCAAGAGATTAATGAGTTTTACACATTAGGAAAACATAATAACTGCCCACTGAAGATCGATTTTCTTTGTTCATGGAAAAAAAGCGAGATTTTAAAAAATTGTTACAAATTAAAGGGTAAAAATATAAGTATTGTTCAGGACCTCACATCTGAACAGAGAGTCGAATCTCATATTCTGCGAAAGCATTTGTTGTTAGCTAAACAGGATAAACAAAAAAATTTTTATATAAAAAATAACAAGCTGTTCGTAGACGGTAAATTTTACTTGGCTAAAGAACTCCAGTCGATAGAAGAATTGAAAAGCGAACAACAGAAACCAGCCAGTGCTCCATCCACTCCTTCTTCAAACAAACCAACTTCTACGCGGGAAGCTACTGTTCCACCACATACTCAGAATTTTAAAACTATACAAGAATTTTAAAATACTACACCAACAAATAGTAAAACAACTGGAAACAACCAAAGCAAACCGGTAAATAGAAATCAGGGTGGTAAAATCATTAAAAAATCTGTAAAGTAGCAAATTTCATATACTTATACCATTAAACTTAGGTTATATTTGATTTTGTTTTAAATGTTAAATTTTGATTACTCTTTTATATTACTAACATTTCATTGAGATCTTTTTAACCTTCCTTTATAAATTATTTCTTTTCATATTCTACTTTTTAAAATAGTCCTTGGAAAATGTTTAAAGTTGGTCATGTTAACGTACGTTCATTAATTCCTCACTTTGAGGATCTTCAGAAATATGTTGATGATTGAGACTGTGATATTGTGGGAATAACTGAAACGTGGCTTAATGATCGTATTGATGATAATTTGGTAAGTCTTCCTGGTTATAACCTTGTGCGTATTGATAGACCAACTAGAGGTGGTGGTGTTGGTATGTATGTCAGGAATAATTTAAAATATACTGCTATTCACATTATGATCATATCATTTGTGTTGGCGATTTTAATATCAACATGTTAAACATGGATGATAAAGCAACCATGACATTTGCTGATATTTTGGAGATGTTTGACCTTGTCCAATTAATAAAAGTACCCACACGTGGTGCATCACTCCTTGATTTAATTATTATAAGTTTTTCTGTTGAAAGTTGTTCTGAATGGTTAAGTGAAGATTTAATAGCAGATCACGCAGGAGTTAACTGTAAATTTTCACTTAACGTTGATATATTAAATAAACCTAAAATTTAATATAGATCTTTAAAACAAATTGATTGTGCTGCCTTTCAATATGATCTTGAACTATTTCCATGACATAATATTTACACTGTGAGTGATATTGATGACAGGGTAAAAATCTTAAATAATAATTTAAGCCAAACTTTGAATCGGCATGCTCCATTAAAAACAGCTAAAACGCAACACTTATGCTCCTTGGATCACTCATACAATTAAAATTATGCAAAATTTAAGGAATAAGGCTTTAAATAAATTTCGTCAAACAAAACGTTCAGTTCATAGGAATTACTATAAACAGTTGCGGAATTATACAAATACAGCAATTAAGACAGAAAAACGAGCTTATCTCAATTACAAATTACAAAACAGTAGTAGCAAAGAGAAATGGAGAGAACTGAAAAGATTGAACATTTCCAAAAATAAACAAAAAGAAATACCTCCTCATTTACAATCAGTTAACAGCTTAAACGTTATTTTATTAATTCTACTGACCATCTATATCCGAATGATGAGTTATTAGAATTTTACATCAAGAATAAAAGAAGTAATATCTCCGAAGAATTTGCATTTCAATTTGTTTCAGACAACGACATCTACAATATCATTATGCTTATAAAATCCAAAGCTTTTGGTTACGACAATATAAATATTGATATCATCAAGTTATGTTGCCCATTCATAATACCGTACATTAGACATATCATTAATGCTTGTTTGGAAAGGGTTATTTTCCTTCAGTTGCCGTAGTAATGCCTTTAGCTAAAATTAATTCACCTAAAACTTTTAATGATTTAAGATCAATAAGCATTTTGCCGATATTGTCAAAACTCTTAGAAAAAGTTATGGAAATGCAAATAAGATTATTTATAAATAAGTACAATGTGCTACCTGACAAACAATCAGGTTTTAGAAAAGGATTTAGCTGATGAATTAATGCAGGCTGCTGATTGTAATAAGATTTCAGTTCTAATTTTACTGGATTATACCAAAGCTTTTGACAGGATTGATCACAGTATTTTAATAGCTATCCTTAATTATTATAACTTTAGTAAGACTGCTTGTCAACTTTTGAAATCATACCTTTGCGATAGAAGTCAAACAGTTAGAATTTGCGATAAAGAATCAAATTTTTTAAAAATCAAAGCTGGTGTTCCTCAGGGTAGTATTCTCGGACCGTTACTTTTTACTATTTATACCTCTCGATTTACAGCTTGTCTTGAAAATATAAATTATCATTATTATGCAGACGATACCCAACTTTATTATTCTTTTAATTATGAAGATCTATTGGACGCGTCACAGAAAATTGATGCAGATATAAGTAATCTTTTACAAATTTCCAATAATCACTTTTTAAAAATAAATCCTAACAAATCAGCAGTTTTGTTCTTTTGTAACGAAGAATATCGTCAAACTGTCGTAAATAACATTTCAGTTGAAATTGATGCAAATTACATCCCAGTTAAGAGTTTCTGTAAGAGCTTGGGCCTTATAATCGACACCAAATTTCGGATTAAAGAGCACGTTACTGCAAAACTACAATGTGCTTACGCTTCGTTGAAATTAATCTATACTCATAGACATATACTCTCCGTTGAAACTAAAAAAATGCTATGTGACACTCTAGTACTATCTCACTTTAATCATTGTGACACTGTGTATGGTCCTTGTATCGATGCTAAAGATTCCCGACGAATACAAAAAGTTCAGAATTCATGTATAAGATTAATTTATGGGATAAGAAAGTATAAAAAAATTTCACGTAAGCTTAAAGAATTAAAATGGTTACATTTGTTGCATCGCAGAAACTTACATTTACCAGTTTTTTACCATAAAGTATTTACTACAAAAACGCTAGCTTATTTACATAGTAAACTGACCTTCAGGACCGACGTCCATAACTTAAATATAAGGAGGAAGACGATTCTACGTATTCCTCGATTTTCAAAATCTATTTTAAACGATCATTTTCGTATGGCATGCCAGTCTACATTAATAAAATATATGCTTTGAATCCATCCTATCTTAATTGCTCGTCAAGGACATTTAAACTAATGTACAGAAAATATCTGTTTAATCTCCAGAAATAATACGTACATTATTCCTGCTATCCTCCTTTATTATATTGTATGTTATTGCTTATATGTTTTTTTGCGAATAATAGTTATAATTAGCATTGTATATATATAAAGTATTTAATTTCCAGAAGTAATACATATAGGACATTCTACCTTTCTCCCAACTTTCCAACTTCCTCTAGTTTATTTTACTTAATCTGATCTCTACTACTTTATTAACATTTTATATTATTTCTTATATTATTTTTTTTTGGCATTGGTGGAAGAGCAGGAAAAGGCTACTCGTCTGGACCTGAACCAATTTAGCCTTTTATCCACATTATTTAAAAGATTTAATCTATTTCAGTGTATTCTTGTATTTTTATTATTATGATTGTATATGTACATTTTTTATTGTAATGTCTGATGTGGATAATAAATTATTTATTATTATTAATAATTATTTTATTATTATTTTTAATAAATTCAATACTTTATTGCAACAAAGATTAAAGAATAATTTTTATACAGCGGGTATTGTGTACTTAAATATTATAAATATTACTTTTTATGATATTAATTAAAGTATTTTATTTATTACAATTATTAAATATTTTGTTTTATTTAAATAGTTGGTATCTGTGGAAATTCCAAGTATTAAGGTGGATTCATGCAAACCAAAATTAAAACTAAGATTACTAAGAATAGTAAACTGACTGTCATTGTACTGACGATGCTGGTTTTGGCGAAACAGTTGTCATTGTATTTTAAAAGCTATTTTTTTAATTATACGTGGAAGTTTCATTCAAACGTTTAGTTACTTATTATTCTTAGTAAGATGGACTTTCACAAAGTAAGAGTTAGTACAATAAATTTAATTAATACTAATATTAATTTAAAAGTAAAACTAAAATAATAAAACCATGTAATGTAATATAATGTAGATGTTTATGCAAGAAATTGAGAAATTGCATATTTATTAGTTTCAGTTTAAATCTTAGTTTCTGGCATAAACATCTACATTACTTTACATGGTTTTATGTTCTTAGTTTGAATTTTTGCTTGCATGAATCCACCTATATACAAGCGGCTGAAACATAAAAAACATTGGAAATATTTCATTGCTAGCTAACACACTTTTACTAATGTATCTTGTAACCCTGTTTGTGTCGTTTAAATTTAATTTGTTTCCTTGAAACCCACTGTTTTATCATTGGTAAGGATCTGTTAATAGTATTCTTATACACTTTCTTAAATTTGCGTATTTTCTCATTGTCAATTTCTTTATCTTCCATTATTTCTTTATTAAAAAAACTTCTAGCAGTCTTTTTTTCCAAATCTGACCATAATCGTATTTTTTGTAACTTTCCTAAAACAATATTTTCATCAATACATCTTACAATTAACTGTTAGATTACACTTACCCAGACAGTCTTCTACTTCTTCCATACTGAGTTCACTGTTAGCTGTTGTAGACTGTGATATATCTCCACTTGTTTTATCGTTTACTTCGATACTTTCCTCATTTGATGAAAGGGTATTATTAGATCGGAGTTTTTTCTTTTCTCCATACTGTCATAACTTTCTTGTTCGTCGTTAAAATAATTTTCGTGTTTCCGTTTAGAGCAATGTGAAATTTTTTATCCAGACTATATTTTGATAATTTTGATAGGTTATTTTTTCCTACACTCACTTCCAAGTGCTTTGATACTACAGTTATATCGCTTAATGTGATATTTTGGTCATATATTTTTTTATGTAGATTATAACCATGAGAGATACAGGGTGTACCAACCTTACGACAAACTTCGATATATGGGTTGTTTTAGAAGATATTAAAAGATGTTATTAACAAAATTAGTAGATGTCTTTAGGGTCCATATGTTAAAATTACCTTGAACTATACAGATGTTGTATAATTCCGTTACAAACCAAACATATGATTTTTTAAATTTTAAATGGGAACCCCTGTATATTATACCGAATTCGGACTGCTCACATTTTTTTGAAGATTTTAATAAAGGTTTTGATACGTTATACAGAGTCCTTCAGAAGTTATGGACACGTTTTTGTGAAAATCGTAGGTAAATCAACGCTCTGTATCTTATTGTACGCTGAAGAAAAAAAAGTATTTTGCCTTACAGAGTTTCGTAATATGATACAATATCACCATATTCTATTAAATATTAATTATTTTCAATTTTGTATACAGGGTGGACGATAACTCGACCCTTTCATTTTCTCTCTTCTTTCAAATGGAACACCCTGTATTTTATATCATAAATAGAATATTCGATTAAATAACTTTATTTATTGTTAAGCATTCCCTATACCCAAAGTTTATGAAAACAGAGTTATTCTGTAATATTTATTGTAAACCATTATTAACCTATTACATTGATTCAATGCCTATTATGTGATATAATTAAACGTAACAAATATTATTAATATCATTAATAACTCTGTTTTCATAAACTTTGGGTATAGGGAATGCTTAACAAAAATAAAAGTTACATAATCAAGTATTCTATTTATGATTTAAAATACAGGGTGTTCCATTTAAAAGAGGAGAAAAAATGAAAGGTACGAGTTATCGTCCACCCTACAATAAATATTACAAAATAACTCTGTTTTCGTAAACTTTTGGTATAGGGAATGCTTAACAAAAATTAAAGATACATAATCGGGTATTCTATTTATGATATAAAATACAGGGTGTTCCATTTGAAAGAAGAGAGAAAATGAAAGGGTCGAGTTATCGTCCACCCTGTATACAAAATTAAAAATAATTAATATTTAATAGAATATGGTGATATTGTATCATATTACGAAACTCTGTAAGGCAAAATACTTTTTTTCTTCAGCGTACAATAAGATACAGAGCGTTGATTTACCTACGATTTTCACAAAAACGTGTCCATAACTTCTGAAGGACTCTGTATAACGTATCAAAACCCTATATTTAAATCTTTAAAAAAATGTGAACAGTCCAAATTCGGTATAATATACAGGGGTTCCCATTTAAAATTTAAAAAATCATATGTTTGGTTTGTAACGGAGTTATACAACACTCTGTATAGTTGAAGGTAATTTCAAAATATGGACCCTAAAGACATCTACTATTTTTGTTAATAACATCTTTTAAAACAACCCATATATCGAAGTTTGTCGTAAGGTTGGTACACCCTGTATAAGTAGAGCACCTTTTTTCTTCTTCTTTCGAAATTCCCTTTTTTGCAACCTCAGTTGCAAAATGTTTTTGTAGTTTGGTAAAAGTTAAATTTTCTTGATTAATATTTAAATCTTTGCAAAACTGCTTGTGGCATCTATATGCATCAAAAGTGACATTAAAATCACATTTTGAAGGTTTGGCGAAAAAAATCTGTTGATGAACGCAAGCTCGGTGTCTATATTTTAAAATTAGTTGTAGTCCAGGAACAATATTTGCTCTATCTACAAGAAGTGCAGTTGAATTGCCAAGCTTGCCTCTAAAGCCAATTCTTTCATACTTATTGGCTTGTACTATTTCAGATTTACTAAGATATCTAAGGCCAGATGAATTAACACATTCACGATTAAGAAAGTCTTCAACTTCTATTCGCTGAGTTTTGCCGGGTCGCTTTCTGTTAAAAGCTGCCAAATAAACCATAAAACTTGTTGTTAACGAAGTCCATGTTTGAATGGAAAATGTTGTTTGCAATTGCTTCTGATTATCGCAAATTATCGTATATAATTTTTGTAAATAATTTCCAATTTCATCAATCTGATGGTCTTTTTTTTGGTTTAACCCTTTGCAATGTCTTTATTTTAACAATCCTTTAGAGTAGACTCCAAAAATGACTGATAATTAAAAAAAAAATGTTTTGGATGGTTTGGTTCTTAGGGGGATGGTGTGGTTAGACATCAAAACCAGTATGCTATATCAAGAAAACACAATTTTTAATTTTTTTACTTATTTTCTTAACATTTTTTATGGAAGTTCATAAAACAATTATTCACCTCATTCAGGCATAATGCTACATTACACGTGGAGCATGCCCATTTAGATCGATGGACTTCAGCCCTGGCGGAACAGACATGACATCTTCTGGAGGTAGTTCTTAGAGGCATGTGCTCTGCTTTGGAATACCTTATTTCTTGATGTACATTTATCTTGAAAGAATTAATTTTTGGAGTAGATTTTCGCCCTCGTTGTTCCCTAATAGGAATTCCGATGAGACATCTATCCACCGCTACCCGATATTCCTTTAGAGATAATTTTTTACCTTCTGTAAGCTGAGAGTAGATAATAAATGCGTTTACTACTGTACTATCCAACATGTGAAAGAAAATTCTATGCCACCATTTTCTTGATTTTCGATCGATGGCATATATGGTATTGAGCATGTCAGTTTTGTCGACATATCCCATATGCGCATTAGTCTTACTAATTGTGGGCAGTCTATGGCATTGATGGATCCATCCTTTTCTCTTCTATTGACTTTTGACACTTGGGTGGGATCGTGGAAATTCGAAAGAAAGTGGATACCTTTGCGGTCTTTCCATTTCACGGCTATAATGCCTGTTCGAGTAGATTTCCATTCTGAAGTTCCCCGACTTATATCCCTATCAGCAGAAAAATCTTTCGGAAAATTATTTCTGTTTGCTCTAGTGGTTCCACAAGCTTTAATTTTATTTTGTTATAAGTAGATCATTAAATCTACAGAGCTAAAATAGTTGTCAAAATAGACTGTATAATTTTTTCCAGCCAATACAGCTGTCATCTCTTTAATAACTCTGGCACCCAAGTTTTTGTCTGAGATGTTGTTTCGTTTGCCTTCATAAATTTGAAACTGACTGATATATCCAAAAGAATCGGCCCAAACCCATAATTTATACCCACGTTTGGTTGGTTTATCAGGCATGTATTGCTTTAGGCAGCTTCTACCTTTGAACGGTATCATTGATTCATCTACCGCTTGAAATTCAGAAGGTGCATAGCAATTTTCATATGTTTTGGATAATTTTTGAAGAAGCGGTCTAACTTCGTATAACTTATCAAATTATAGAGGGATTTTCTGTAATATTAATAATTGTTATGGCATACTGGTATCATAGCACAACCACCAAGTTTTTATTGGTTTTCTCAGTTTACAAAAAAATATTTAATCAATTTATGTTTTGAAACCATTAAAAATGCATTTTATTTAAATAATCTTACCTCGATTTTTCAGCTTATGTCACTAAAATTTACGATCGTAAAAATATACGTCAAAGCACGCATGCAGTACCGGGAAGGTTAGAATAACTAATTGTAAATAGGTAACAGCGATTAACCAATAACATAAGAAAATTATATTATTTTAAAATTAAAATTGTTATATTGAACACACACCCAAATAATATAATTTTTTAATGGTGAAATAAATGAAAAAATTCTCAAATAGGTTGATTTTTATTTCTAACCAAACATATTTCCAAAACACAAAATTAACCTAAACTCAACCACTTGAAACAGAGGTCAAAAAGTAAAGCAAATTTAAAACTTTTTAACCATTAGATAGAGAATAGAAAACTCTTCAAAATGAGCTATTACTCTAATCGACATGTCCAAGCATTTTCTTGATTATTTCACCATTCCAAAGTTAGTAGATGCTAACACTTTACAATGACACACAAGGTGTGGTCATAACCTAAACAAGTTGAAAAGTTAAAAATTGTTAAATTAAGAATAAGAATCGACCTGTTTAGGGATTTGTCTCTACAAGTCTCAAAAAAATTAATTTAGATCCTCACTGTATATATCAAATAAAAAAAATTTCAATATAAAAAAATTGTCTACATAAAATTTATTTTTTTCTTCTAATTAATTTTTGCTTTGCCAGGCGAAACCACTCTGTTATGGTTGTTTAAATTTCTGAAATTGATGTGCTACGAGACTGTGTTGCCAGTTCATCACCAAATATAAAGGCTAGAGCCCTATTAATATGAGCTATCTAAAAAATATAAACATCATCAAAGTGAATGCTATATTCTTATTACATCACAATTATTATTTTATTATATACTGTAGGTAATATATAATTTTGAAAAGAAAGAAAATTGAAAATATTACAAAATATAAATAAAAAAAAAGATAATTAAATTAAATTAAAGATTTTTTTTATTACATAACATATAATTTTGGTGTTATGGTACTTTTTTTTAATTTTTACCTATATTTTTTATATTGTCATATTTATAAGTATTTATTTTTATTTTTTTTATATTTTTTCTTTTCTTTTTTTATATCTTTTCAAAAAAAACATTTACAATTAAAAAATAACAGAAAACATTTTAACACAAAATAAATAATTAAAAAAACTGCCATTAAATATAATACAGACACAATTATTAATGCTATCAACTTACAAAGGAAGTCCTTATCTTCTGATTAGATAGCTGCTCATTGAAAACAGTTATAGACTCCAAAATTTTTAATGCCAGATCATTGAGTAAAGCTAAATTTTCTTCAAGACTTGTTTCTGAACCTCTTAAGTTGATCTGCTGAACAGCTTTTATGAGTTCCTTAATATATTTAAGGGATTTTGCACATATATAAGTTAAATTTTCGAAAAACATAAAAAATAATATATCTAAAATAAAAAATAATAAACTACTTTTCTTATTTAAAAACTTTTCAATACTTATTATTGCTTCATCTGAAAATAAAATGTATATATAATATATTTAATGTAGATTTTTAGAATATTAGGATTAAAAGGGGATTTAGAATATTTTATTACCATGAGTATCTTAACTTCATCTGATTGTCTGTTTGAAACACAATCTTGGAATCGGAATTTTAAAACACTGTCCAATATCTAATTGAGCTGAAATTTTGTAGACATGAATGTTTTACTTTAAACAATTATCAGATTCACTAGATTCAAACCTGCAGTGAGGTGAACCTCTAAAATTTAAATAGGAAATGTACCTAGCTGATTTAATAGAAAATTAAGCTGTACCAATACTGTTGTACAAAATTAATTTTACCATCCTCTTTAGGAAAAAAAGATTCCTTGACTATTTTTTATTATATTTTTTTTAATTGAAAATAAAGTGAGTACAAAACCGATTACAAGATTTTGCTATGCTAAGTTAGGAAGATCAAAATATACAAAATAATTACATCAACAAAATTCGCACTACTTTAATGTTTTCGGCCCCGTCTAAGGAAGTAAAATCAAAAATTAAAAAACGAAAAAAAATCAATATCAATATGAAGGCGACAAAAAGCCAACTTGAAATTAACACAGATTGTTTAAGTTAAATGGTTATACATAACAATATCAATATGAAGGCGATGAAAAGCCCACTTGAAATTAACACAGATTGTTTTAGTTAAATAGTTAAACATACCATATCAAAAAAAATCTCTTCGGCCCCGTCTAAGGGGGTAAAATCAAAAATTAAAAAACTAAAAAATCAATATCAATATGAAGGCGACGAAAAGCCAACTTGAAATTAATACAGATTGTTTAAGTTAAATGATTAAACATACCATATCAAGGCAAATCTCTTCGGCCCCGTCTAAGGGGGTAAAATCAAAAATTAAAAAACTAAAAAATCAATATCAATATGAAGGCCTACTTAAAATTAATACAGATTGTTTAAGTTTAATGGTTAAACATACCATATCAAGGAAAATATCTTCGGCCCCGGCTAATGGGGTAAAATCAAAAATTTAAAAACTTAAAAATCAATATCAATATCAATATAAAGGCGACGAAAAGCCAACTTGAAATTAATACAGATTGTTTAAGTTAAATGATTAAACATACCATATCAAGGAAAATATCTTCGGCCCCGGCTAAGGGGATAAAATCAAAAATTAAAAAACTAAAAAATCAATATCAATATTAATGTAAAGACGACGAAAAGCCAACTAGAAATTAATACAGATTGTTTAAGTTAAATGGTTAAACATACTGAAACACTTGTGAGGACTTTAAACACAATTTATTTACAAATTGTTTGAATACAAGAATTCAGCTGGTTACAAATTTCTAACTGTCACTTTTTATTTTTACTTTTTGGACTTCACCAAAAGTTAAACGAACACTACTCTACTTACGCGAATGACCCGCTCAATTTTTCTCGAAACAACTATTTACTAAAATCCAAATAATACTAGAATGTTCCCGAATAACTACCAACCTAAAATAATTATATATCATGTCAAAATCTTCTTCCTCATTCACGGAATCTATCCTTTATGACAAGCAGCTACATCAAAATACATGCATTCCTCTCGCATCTGTCACAATCATTCGTCACATTCATCCGTCACACATCTGTCACCCGTTGCACTGCCCCCTCCTTAAGTTCATTGCTCCCGGAATGTGATAACTCTCCGTAGTAGAATCCTGTTCATTTTTAGAGCTGGTCGAACCCTCTACCCGAAGTTGCTGAACCTCCCTACTGTGGTCACCCTGATATAACGCTAACCTATCATGATCGACAACGACGGGTTTTCCTTTGGGGACTCTAACAATTCGGTAGATCACATCATTGATTCTCTTTTTAATCAAATATGGATTCTCTCATTTCTTTTGAAGTTTCGGACACATACCCCGTTGCCGTGGTGGATTATAGAGCCGGACCAATTCCCCAGGTTCATAAGTATTCCCTGTTGCTCGTGAGTCGTAGTACCTTTTCATTAGGTCACTGGAGAGTTGTAGTTTGTTGATGAAGGTCTCCGACGTATTCTTCACCGGTCGCTATTTCACCAGGTTTGCTCCCATATATCAAGTCAAAAGTCCCTACCAAAGAGGACTTTCGCGGGTATCTGACCCGTAGATTCATTGACAGCCGATCGGATAGCCATTAAAAATAGCGGAATATGTTTATCCCAATCTTTCTGATGTTCTGAGACAACTTTCGATAAATAATTTGCAATGGTTCGGTTCATTCGATCAACCATTCGATCAGACTGTGGATGCATCTCTGTAGTTCTAGTTTTATGAATACCTAATCTTTTGCAGACTTCTTGAAATAGTTTGCTTTCAAAATTTCTTCCCTGATCTGCGTGCAGCTACAACGGTACCCCAAAACGGCAAATGAAGTCGTTGATTAGAATATCGGCCAAGGTAGGGGCTTCTTGGTTGGGAACAGGGTAGGCTTCCACCCATTTAGAAAAATAGTCCATCACAACGAAGATGTATTTATTTCCAACCTCACTAGTTGGTAGTGGCCCCAACACATCTACGGCGATTCTTTCGAATGGACTTCCGACAAGGTATTACTGCATTTCTGCTTTAGTTTTACGATTAGGGGATAACTATCCTTCTTCGTAACCTCATTCAACTTCCTTTAGTCAACGCAGAACCGCATTAATCCGTCTCTTTTCCTTACCAATACAACGGGAGAAGCCCACGGACTATTGGAGGGTTCAACTATTCCATCCCGAATCATTTCTTGGAGGGCCTTGTCCACTTCTTCCTTTTTAACTTTAGCCAATCGTCGGGGTACCTGACGAATCGGACGTGCATCGCCAGTCTCAATCTTGTGCTTGACTATGTCGGTCCTTCCCAGTTTACTTCCAGAACCGAAGACAGGTTTATAGCGGCAGAGTAAACCTCCTACCTACTTCTTTTCTATTTTTGACAAAGATGGGTCTAACCTAGTCATTAATTGCTCTATTTCGTTGGTTCTGTCTGATTCAAAGGCTCCTACCCTGTGAATCACGGCCATTACTGGTTTCAAGGTCCCGATTTTGGTGTTCTTTCGCAGAAGAACTGGATGATCATTCATGTTAATGATTCGGATTGGTACCTTTTTGCCTGATCTAACAAGAGCTTTTCCGACCAGAAGTCCTCTTTCCAATATCTGATCATGGTTCTTGGGTTCTACCATAGCTGGGGTTCCATCCGGCTCTACTTCTCCTAGTCGTGCCGTTACAACACATTCGCACGTCACTGGAAGCTCGATGTCGTCAGATAGTTTCAACGGGGCTATAGCTTCATGTTTTCGGTGTAGAAGCAATTCTTCCTTTTCCGTATGAAGTATCCGTCGTCCAAAATCCAAGCGGAAACAACAGTTCTGCATTACGTCAATACCCAGGATAGCAACTTCATCGATATCAGCCACCAATATCGAATGAGAGTTGAACCAAACTGTAGAGACACGTTAACCTCTCCGTAGACTTTGGCAGGTTCCCCAGTAGCGGTGTGCAGTCTCCTAGCCACGACAACTGTCGGCCGTACCACAGTTTTTGTAGCTACAGTATCCACCAGTATGTTGTATCTCTTTCTGTCAATCAGGGCTTCGACGTATAAGCTGCCTGCTCGATGTTTTAATATTACTACCTTGACCGTAGGAGGGGCTTTGCAATGGTTTGAGGTCGATGTCGCCCTCCAGGAGTCGACCTTTTTTAGTTTTCCTGCTGTTGGGAGACGGTAGCAGAAGACGTCTCCTTGCGTGGACATGAGTTTTTCACGTGCCCTAGTTCTCCGCAATTCCAACATCGTATAGGTTGCCGTCTTCTTGTGGGTAATAATTTCATTAGCCTTTCCATTCCATTCCATCGACATCGCTGGTGGGTGCTATCACGTTGTTGTCATCAGAAGTCATCTCCCTTATTCGTGCAACTTCCCGTGATGCTTCCGTTGCCGCTTCGAATTCAAGTGCAATGGGTAACGCTTCGACAAGGTCTTTTGGCCGAGCCAACCGCACAGCTCTTTGTAACTCCGGATCCCTAAGGCCATCGGTAAATGTTTGGACTGCTAGACACTCCAGGAACCCTTCTGTTGCTGTCGGATAAGCAAATCGAACCATTCTAGCTACCTCTGCCTCGAACTTCTGGATAGATTCTCCACTCTTCTGTTTACGGTTCTTCTGCTGTGTTCGGTACATGGGTTGTAGATGGGTCTGACCATACCTCATCTCCAGGCGATGTACTAGTAGCTCGAAGTTGTCAGCTTCGTCGGGCTTAAGGGAATGCAAGACATTCAAAGCATCGCCTCGCAACGCTATGGTTAGCGATATTGCCTTCTCCCTGGATGACCATCCATTCGCTCTGGCCGCCGCGTCGAATTGCTTAACGTAGTTGGACCACGAAGTTGTTCCATCGAAGACAGGAGGTTTCATTGTTGATCGCATCTGTGTAGTGTCTGCGCTTCCCCGTCGTTCGACATGCACGCTGAAGGTTTCCATTCTTTCCGCATCTCCTTCGCCGCGGTGAACGTAGCGATCTTGCCGAAAGACCTCTATTTCATTCTGTGGTTGTTGAATCATCGCATTTATTTTGGTATCTTCATTGCGTAGTTCGGCTACTAGTTCGGTTACTTGCTGGGATTGCTCACGACGTAGAGTCGATATTTGCTGGGATTGTTCATTTCTTAAGGTCGATATTTGTTGTAAAACATAACTTGACAACTCTTCACGTATTTGATGGACCAGTTCTTCTTGTTTCTTCATCTGCACCTCTTGCTGGCTCTTCATTTGATCTTTCCGCTCTTGTTGTTGACTGGAAAGTCTAGTGGCAAGCTCGGCTAATTGCTGTGCTTGGTCTTCTTGCTGGTTTGTCATCCGGTTGGTAGGTTCTTCTTGCTGGCTCGTAATTCTATTTGCAAGTTCGGCTAGTTGCTAGAATTCCACCGAGTCAGGGTCAATATTTATACTTAAATAGTACTCACGTAATCTGTTGATTAAAACAGTTTTTTCTCCGGTGGTATCCAAATCCAATACTTCCAACCCTCTTCTGAGCTCAGCCACCAACAGTTCACGTAACTTCTTTCCAGGCATTCTTGCTTCTTCACCCCACACCTAACATGAAACACTTGTGAGGACTTTAAACACAATTTATTAACTAATTGTTTAAATACAAGAATTCAGCTGGTTACAAATTACTAACTGTCACTTTTTACTTTTTGGTAAAATCAAAAATTAAAAAACTAAAAAATCAATATCAATATGAAGGCCATCTTAAAATTAATACAGATTACAGTTTAAGTTAAATGGTTAAACATACCATATCAAGGAAAATCTCTTCGGCCCCGGCTAATGGGGTAAAATCAAAAATTTTAAAACTAAAAAATCAATATCAATATCAATATCAATATAAAGGCGACAAAAAGCCAACTTAAAATTAATACAGATTGTTTAAGTTAAATGGTTAAACATACCATATTAAGGAAAATCTCTTCGGCCCCGTCTAAGGGGGTAAAATCAAAAATTAAAAAACTAAAAAATCAATATTAATGTAAAGACGACGAAAAGCCAACTTGAAATTAATACAGATTGTTTAAGTTAAATGGTTAAACATACTGAAACACTTGTGAGGACTTTAAACACAATTTATTTACAAATTGTTTGAATACAATAATTCAGCTGGTTACAAATTACTAACTGTCACTTTTTACTTTTTGGACTTCACCAAAAGTTAAACGAACACTACTCTACTTACGCGAATGACCCGCTCGATTTTTCTCGAAACAACTATTTACTAAAACCCAAATAATACTAGAATGTTCCCGAATAACTACCAACCTAAAATAATTATATATCATGTCAAAATCTTCTTCCTCATTCACGGACTCTACCCTTTATGACAACCAGCTACATCAAAATACATGCATTCCTCACGCATCTGTCACAATCATCCGTCACACATCTGTCACCCGTTGCAATACCATATCAAGGAAAATCTCTTCGGCCCCGTCTAATGGGGTAAAATCAAAAATTAAAAAACTAAAAAATCAATATCAATATGAAGGCGACGAAAAGCCAACTTGAAATTAATACAGATTGTTTAAGTTAAATGATTAAACATACCATATCAAGGCAAATCTCTTCGGCCCCGTCTAAGGGGGTAAAATCAAAAATTAAAAAACTAAAAAATCAATATCAATATAAAGGCAACGAAAAGCCAACTTGAAATTGACACAGATTGTTTAAGTTACATGGTTAAACATACCATATCAAGGAATATCTCTTCGGCCTCGCTTAAGGGGGTAAAATCAAAAATTAAAAAACTGAAAAATCAATATTAATGTAAAGACGACGAAAAGCCAACTTGAAATTAATACAGATTGTTTAAGTTAAATGGTTAAACATACTGAAACACTTGTGAGGACTTTAAACACAATTTATTTACAAATTGTTTGAATACAATAATTCAGGTGGTTACAAATTACTAACTGTCACTTTTTACTTTTTGGACTTCACCAAAAGTTAAACGAACACTACTCTACTTACGCGAATGACCCGCTCGATTTTTCTCGAAACAACTATTTACTAAAACCCAAATAATACTAGAATGTTCCCGAATAACTACCAACCTAAAATAATTATATATCATGTCAAAATCTTCTTCCTCATTCACGGACTCTACCCTTTATGACAACCAGCTACATCAAAATACATGCATTCCTCACGCATCTGTCACAATCATCCGTCACACATCTGTCACCCGTTGCAATACCATATCAAGGAAAATCTCTTCGGCCCCGTCTAATGGGGTAAAATCAAAAATTAAAAAACTAAAAAATCAATATCAATATGAAGGCGACGAAAAGCCAACTTGAAATTAATACAGATTGTTTAAGTTAAATGATTAAACATACCATATCAAGGCAAATCTCTTCGGCCCCGTCTAAGGGGGTAAAATCAAAAATTAAAAAACTAAAAAATCAATATCAATATAAAGGCAACGAAAAGCCAACTTGAAATTGACACAGATTGTTTAAGTTAAATGGTTAAACATACCATATCAAGGAATATCTCTTCGGCCTCGCTTAAGGGGGTAAAATCAAAAATTAAAAAACTGAAAAATCGATACCAATATGAAGGAGACGAAAACATGGCCTATATTCAACAAGCTATAATTTTTTTTTAATTAAAATGAGAATTAACCTCTTTAGTGAATATTTTTATCCCCAGTATCCACATTTTTAGGCCAAATTTTCTGTTTCTAAGGAATCTGCAATATTAACCATACATTTTTAAAAAAATGTTTCAGGAAGTGCCAGTATACACCTGAATGATGATTCAAATATCTTTATGAGTAGATATTATAATGTCAGTTGTCAATATCTCATGTTTATAGGAATAACTAAGAGCAAAGTATATCATAGGAAGGAGTTAGATTTTAAGACAGTTATTAAATGTATTAATAATCCTCAATAATATAAAATATGAAAGTGATTCCATGATAATTAATTTTTTTCATACTTCGAACTGTTTTGTTAAAACATTTTCTTTTGATATAAGTTGTCTATTTTCTTTTTAATAAACGACCATTCGCTATTGTTTGAAAAGGTACTATTTAGGTATATATATGTAAGCTTGTATACTATAATGTGTACGTAGCTTAAATGCAGCCTAATATTAATGTGAACTTCGCCTTAAAAGCATGATAACTAGAACACGCCTCTTAAAGACAGGTGACAGATATGTCCGTCAGATAATTAATTTTAGAATAATATTTTAAAGTATTTAATTTTTTTTTTTTTATTTTAAATTGCTTATTAGCAAGGTGCAGTACAATTCAATATAGATTAAACAAAGAATAAGGTAATATAAAGTTACTAGTGTACAATTGATTAAATTTTGTTGATCATTCCAATGGCTATCAAAAATTTAAAAATTGGAACAAGGTCGGAATGTTCGTCAAGGCACTTCCTTATAGTTCTGGGTAGTTGGTGTTGTGTTCGTTCCAGTTCATATAAAGGGCAGTCTATAAGAACGTGGTTCACAGTTAACTCACTATCACAAGCAAAACACATTGGTTTGGGATCTCTCTCTAACAGATAGTCATGGGTTAGTTTGGTGTGTCCTATTCGTAGTCTGGAGATGATCACTTGTTCTCTTCTGTTTGCAGGAAGGTTCCAAGGTAATACGGTTTGCTTAATGGATTTTAGAGTTTGAATTTTCCCATTTTTTTTGCCATTTATCTGTTGATATCTTTTTGAAATACTTTTTAAGGTCGAGATGGACCTTATTGCAAGTGGTCGATGCTGTTGGATTTTCAATGGCTTGTTTTGCCAAACAATCAGCTTTTTCATTTCCTGGTATTCCACAATGTGCTGGAACCCAAAGAAACTGGATTGATCGGTCATTGTGTTTACATATCCTGAGTTCAGACTTAATAAGTGATACAATAGGGTGGTTGGAGTACAGTTTATGTAAAGCATTTAGAGAGCTTAAGGAGTCGCTGATTATAATGGTGTCGTTTAAGTTGTTTTTGTTTGTGAACTTAATTGCTTGAAGAATCGCAAACAGTTCTGCCGAGAAAATAGTATAATGCTTAGGGAGTTGGAAAGAAAGATCTGCGCCATTTGTTGTAAAAGCAGCGTCTACTCCAATTTCGGATTTAGAAGCATCGGTGTAGATATGGGTGGACTCACTAAAACTATTTAGTTTTTCGAGAACTTTTAGTTTGAAAATGGTAGATGGTGTTTCTGATTTCCTAAAAAACGAGAGGTTTGTGTCACATTTAGGGAGATGCACTGTCCATGGTGGGGCAGTAGTATCCGAATGATGAAGTAACTGGGGGATCTCAAAGTTCAAGTTTTTAAGCAGTAAATTAATACGATGATAAAAAGGAGGGTCCAATCTTCTTCTTGTCTGGAATGTTGAAGAGAATCTGTCGGTGAAAGTGAATTTAAATACTGGTATTGACGGGTTATCAGCTACTCTCACAGCGTAAGAGAGGCTAAGATAATCTCTTCTTATTTGAAGTGGGAGTTCACCAGATTCGCAATACAAACTTTCTGTAGGGCTTGTGTAGTGTGCACCTAAAGCTAATCTTATAGCGGAGTTCTGGATTATATCAAGAATTTTCTTCCTAGAGTCCTTGGCGGAGTTGTATGCCACTGCACCATAGTCTAGTTTAGGGCGTATTAAGGTTCTGTATATAGTTAGGAGTGTTTTAAAATCAGATCCCCATTTTTTGTGAGCTATACTCTTCATTAAGTTTAGCCCATTTTGCGTGGATTGTCGGAGATAGAGGATGTGGTCTTTCCAAGTTAAACGGTTATCAAGTTTCATTCCTAAGAAAAAAATTGACTTAACAAATTCTATGGGGCTATTGTTTAATTGTAGATGCATACTATTAGAAATATGTCGTTGATTTTTGCTAAAGAGCATTGCCTTTGTTTTGTTTGTAGAAAATATTAGACCGGTAGAATTTAAAAATTTTCTAGATTGCCAATGGCCTCTTGAATATTGCGTGATAACGTAACTTCGCTTTTCCCTCTTGAATATATTACAAGATCATCTACAAACAAGCACGCTTTGACTAAAGGAGAAAATGAATTGGCTATGTTATTTATTGCAATCAGGAACAAGACGACGCTAAGAGTAGATCCCTGTGGAATTCCGTTTAATAGAATTTTCGGCACAGAAAGATGGTTATCAATGCGTACTTGGAAATATCTAACCCAGAGAAAATTTTTTATAAATTTTAATATGTTTCCTCTAATTTCCCATTCTGATAGAGTGTTTATAATGTCCAGCCTCCATATTGTGTCGTAGGCATGTGTAATGTCGAAGAAAACAGCCAGACAATCCTGGTCACAGCCGAATGATTCGTGTATCGCTGATTCTAACTCTACTAAGTTATCGGTAGTAGATCTAGACTTTCTGAAACCACTTTGAGTTGAGTTGAGTAGTTTGTTTTCTTCTAAGTACCACATTAATCTATTGCTTATCATTTTTTCGAGAAGCTTACTCATGCAACATGTTAATGAGATAGGTCTATAAGATTCAGGATTCACTTTACTTTTACCCTGTTTAAGAACTGGTATTATAATAGAGTCACGCCATTGCACGGGGAAAACGTTTTTTGTCCAGATAAAGTTAAAGAGGTCAAGTAGATATTGCTTGCCATCGGTCGGTAACGCTTTCAAAAATACTGTTGGGATATTATCTGGTCCGGGGCTGGTATTTTTTGATAGGTTTAGCGATTCTTGGAGTTCGTCCATGGTATATTTATCATTTAAGGATAAGCATATATGGTCATCATACTCAATACTGGAACTATCATAATTACTTTTGAGGTTATTAAAGCTTTCGGAGAGATTCTCATCACTTGAATGTCGTTGATAGGTATTTGCTAAAATTTCAGCTATCTCTTCTTTCGAACAATAAGATTTATCAGCAACTTGTAGGTAATTAATGGGATTAAAGGATTTGTTTCCATACATCCTGTTAACCATTTTCCATACTTCGGATGTGGATGTTGTAGAATTTAATGAAGATACGTACTTCTCCCAAGCCTCTTTCCGGCTTTTCTTTAATACATATCTGCAGTAGGCTCGTATTCTTTTAAACTCTAGTTTATTGTTAAGAGTTGGGTGGCGTTTCAATTTATAGAGGGCTCTTTTAGATTGTTTGGTAGCCTCTGCACACTCAAAGTTCCACCATGGTACGGGGTTCCGCCGATTTGGGAGTTTTATAAAGCCGATTGATTTTTGCGCAGCTGCCGTCAGACAATTCACAAAACTGGATACTTTTAGGTTAACATCTGTCTCTGGATCGAGTGGAGATATTAACTGCGGAATCGTCTCACTAATTAATGAAGAAAATAGGTTCCAATTGGCGTTATTTAGAGCCCATTTATTTGTGGGAGTTGAGGAAGGGCAATGATTATTGTTAGCTATTAGAATAGGGAAATGGTCGCTCCCATGTAGGTGAGACATAACGTCCCACGATAGACGTGGTCCTACAGTGGGATCACAAAACGATAGATCTATAGGAGATCCAAGACCGGTAGAAACATTAAATCTAGTTGTGCGTCCGTCATTGAGGATAATTAAATTGAAGTCAGATATGATTTGTTCTAATTTACGACCTAAAGAATCTGTCTTATTGCTTCCCCACAAAAAATTATGAGCATTGAAGTCTCCTAATATTATTCGAGGTTGAGGAATTGAACTAAACAGGGCTACCAGTTCGTCTAAATTTGGATTTTGGTCAGGAGGGATGTATAAATTGCATATATTGACTAGGAAAGGTCCTTTAAGAGATATCGCAGTAGCTTCAAGTTCAGTTTTTAAGGGTATTTGATTAACTATGTACGAGTTATGTACATATGTAGCTACCCCTCCGCTGGCGTGGTTCACTGCAGTCCTATTCTTGAAAAAGCTCGTGTAATTTCTAATGTTGTGGCATGAGCTCCCTTTAAAATGAGTTTCTTGCAGACATATTATAGATGGGCTATATTTACTGATAAGTATTTTAAGTTCCTCTAAATGAGTGTAGTACCCATTTAGATTCCATTGCATGATGAAATTGAAAATTATTATGTTAATTATTAGAACCTAAAGAGGAGTCGCTGTAGTGGTCTGAAGGAGTTTGATTTTTAAACTGTTGGTAGATTTTGTTTTTTATTTTAGTGCAACGAGATTTAAGATATTTCGGAGTTAATATTGGATGTATTTTCTTTAAAAGGTCTAGTAATCCTTCTATATCTTCCGTGTAGATTTTGGCAACACTAAGCGGGTCAGGAGATCCTTGGACAGTCTCAAAGAAGTCCATGAGTTCTTGTTGCGTTAGATATCCATTGTTTGTGTCGTCTTTATAGAATTCAGAAGTGCATTTAAGAAGATCTTCAATCAAGTTTGTAGATTTATCTTGTTGAGTTTTTGGTCTCTTACGCCTTTCTTTTGGTTCGGTAAATGGGTTTTCTATATCTTTTGTTGGAGGTGTTATTATTTCTTTAGCATTACGTTTGGAGTTCTGAGATGATGATGTATCTTGATTTAAAGCGTTCATTTGAATATCATTGGGAGGAAGACGGTTTAAAAGGTCTTTGTCTGTTGGTGATGTCGTAACTATTTCCATAGGTTCAGTCTGGGTTGGTAGATGTTGAGTAGTTGATGAGTTCGGTTGAGTGTTTGTTTGCGGTTGGGCATCCTTGGAAAGAGTTGGTAGAGGGTTGTTTGGGATATTGCTTGAAAGAGAGTAGTTATTTTTTATACACTGTGATGCTAGGTGTCCTTGCTGTTTACATATGTAGCATGATTGTTTTTCAAAGGAAAAAAATATACGATAATTATTTTCATTATGGTTGATTAACATAGACTCAGGTATTTTATCAAGATTTTTGGGTGCGATATAAGTAAATCGTCTGAAACTCAGGATGTGTTTAAATGCTGGGTTAGAAGTGCCTATTCTAAGGTGGTCAATTGGAGTTATTAAGTGGATACCCAGGTTTTTCAACTCATTTTCAATAATGCTGGGCGGAATTGTCACACATACATTTGAAATAGTGAGTTGTTCGTTAGGTGTTATTAATTTCCGGGCTTGGATGCGCTCTTGGTTAATAACTATCATTCCGTTGTCTTTGGTTAAAAATTCGTCGACTGTCTCCTCGCTGGTAAAGTATATACAAATACGGTCGTTTACGATTCTCGAAATAGCAAGTATTTTAATAGGGTCGACCTTAGCTGCAACAGCATTTAAGTAGTCCTCGATTTTCGTATTTGGTAAAGAATTAATTACAATGGCTTGTTTTTTGTTGGGAAATTTGTTGGTAGGTTGGTTTAAAGCTGAAGAATATAATTTTGTCGGATGGTTTTGAGTTGGGTTATTATTTCTGGAGCTGCCTGTAGTCAAAGATTCTCCGCCTGAAGTGGTCTCCATCCTGGTATTATCAAAGGGTCTGAATACGGTCCTGGCCCATTAACAATAAAAGCTAAATTACCTTGCTCCGAGTAACAAGATAGTTGTTTGTTGATTATTTACCGAAAACAATATAAGTATAAGATGGTTTAACTTACAAATACCTGCTTCTGCGGTAAAAACACCCATACACTTTGTAATTTTGCTTATAATAATTAGTACTAAAGTGTTGATCTATTAAAATATTGATGGAAAATTATTAGAAATTTTAGAGAAATTAAGTGAGAAAACCAATGTCAACGAAGAAAAACATAATAATTTAAGCAAATTAACTGAAAAAATTTGTTTTGAAAAAGTTTGACAACAAAATTACGAATGCAAAACAATGGTTGCAAAGCTTTGAAAATGAATGTACAAGATTCGATTTAAACTGTGATACAGAAAAAATAAGTGCCTTGAGATTATTTATGAACGAATCAGAAAATAACTGATATGAGTCTATGTTAATTAAACACAGTTTAAACTCACAGTGGAAAATATGGCAAGTAAGTTTTCTAGAAATAT
Organism: Ophraella communa; assembly: GCA_035357415.1. Taxonomy (NCBI): domain Eukaryota; kingdom Metazoa; phylum Arthropoda; class Insecta; order Coleoptera; family Chrysomelidae; genus Ophraella; species Ophraella communa. Next base: position 48,946,593 of record CM068979.1, on the reverse strand, counting down.
TTGCAGATAAGAGTTGGTCCTCTGCAATCTATGCATTGAATTAAAAACATATAAATGGGTGTTGGAATACGCATTGAAAAAAGAAAGATTGTTATAAGAATATAACAGTGATATTGATGGCAGAACTTTTATTGACTTAATTGTCGCAGGATTGCCATCTTATATTAGGAATAAACTTGATAGACAAGATATGACAAGCCCAACTCTTCTGTTTAGTGCCCTACGAATGCATGAAAATCAGAATAAAAATGTACAAAAAAATATTACTGACAAAAAAGGTTCAACAAAATCAGAAGCGGAATTGAGAAAAAAAAACACCATGTCCAATATGTTTCAGGGTGGGTAAGAAAAACAGATTTTACCCTGAAGATTTGTGCTGGTTCAAAGATGACAAGAACGGTGATGACAGTGGAAAACACTGCAAGAACTTAATACAACTAATAGAAGTTGAGGTTATATTGAATGACACACTGAAAAGCACAGGTATTTATGACCCAGGCTCAAATATAACCTTAATAAATCCCAAATTAATTAAAATAAAAAATTCAAAGAATAATAATTACTCTGAAAATAAATTCAACAAAATTGGTGTTGGGGGAAAAACAACTGGTCTAATCAGATTAAATGGGAAAATACTAAATATTGAAGAAGAGATAAATGCATTTATTTGCAATGATAAAAATTTCACTCACGATTTGCTGTTGGGACTGGATACAGTAAAGCGATTTGGGTTGACACATGATGGGAATTTAAACATCCAACTTGAAGAAAATACCAGCCCGAGTGCAAAGAAATATATCAGCCCCACTGAAAACAAAATATATAATAAACAAGAAAATCAAACAAGCAAGTCTTACTTAGAAATATTGAATTATGAAGTCAATTTTAATGAAGGAATATATGTCAATAAATTCGATACTACTTACTTGGAAGATGACCAAAAAATGAAGATAAGTGCACTATTAGAGGATTATAAACACATATTTGCGAAAAATAAATATGATGTAGGACAAGTAAAAAATTATGAAGCCTAGTGGAGAAATATTATTCAAAAAGATCTCATAGATGCTCCTTAGAAGATAAATGAAAAATTGAGAAACAAATTGGTCAAGAGTCGTATAGTCCATTCGCTGCACCTGTAACATTGGCATTTAAACGGGATGAGGGAAAAAAGTCAAGATTATGTATTGACTTTAGAGATCTCAATAAAATTATTGTTCCACAGCCACAGCCATTTTCATTAATAGCAGATCTAATGGTAAAGACGATAAACTGTAAGTATTTCACTACTATTGATATTAATTCTGCATTTTGGTCTATACTATTGAGGGTTAGCGATAGACAAAAGACAGGTTTTGTAACACAAGAGGGTCATTACCAATGGACTTGCCTTCCTTTTGGACTGAAAACATCTCCAGCAATTTTTCAAAGAATCCTAACATAATAAGAAAACATAATCTGTCAAATTTTGTGATGAACTATATAGATGATATTAATTGCTGGATGCAATTGCTGAAGAAGGATTCCGACTGAAATTAACAAAATGCAAATTTGCTGCACAATATGTAACATTCTTGGGACATATAATAAAAGGTAATACAATCACACCTTTGAAAGATAACCTCAGATCTATAGCAGAATTTCCTGCACCACAGAACAGAAAGCAGATAAGACAATTTCTGGGTAAAGTAAATTTTTATAATAAATATATCCCAAATGCTTTCCAAACAATCAAAAATAATTTCTGCTCGGCCCCAATTCTCGCTATTTTCGACCGCGAGGCACCAACTTTTATTTACACTAATGCAAGTATAAAAGAAATTGGTGCAATACTGAAACAAACACAGAAATGTGGAGAAATAAAGCCAGTGGCGTACTTTTCAAAGAAGTTGAACGATTCCCAGAAAAAAAGAAAGCCATATTTTTAGAATGCTTAGCCAAAGAGAGTTTGTAATTTTGGCAGCACTGGCTAATAGGAAACTCATTCACAATTTATACGGACCACAACACAAGCTGCTAGAAATTTTAAACATAAAAAGCAAAACAGATGATGAACTGGGAGACATGACTCATTACCTATCACAATACAACTTTGTAATAAAATACAACACAGGTAGAAATAATACAGAAGCTGACTCTTTAAGCAGAAATCCTGTTTATGAAAACCACGAAAACGAAGAAGATAACTTGAGAACAGTGAATATTATAAAGATGGAAGAGATATTAGATGACCAGAACAAAAATTCAAACATAAAAAACAAAGATAGATTTATTGTAGAAAATGGAATATATTACAAACGGAACACCAACAAAAATAAAATTGTTTTATTTGAGAACTATAGTAAGATACCAATAAAAAAGGTGCATGAGTATTTCTGCCATATAGGAATATCCAAATAGAGTCAAAAATAAGACCATTCTACACAGCATTAAACCTACTGGATAATATAACGTTGATTTGCCGTCAATGTGAAGTTTGTATAAAAAAAAAACACGATTAAATAGAAAGTATGGACTCATTTCACAATTAGGACCAGCAGAAAAACCTTTCTAAATTATTTCCATAGACACAATGGGAGGATTTGGTGGCAAGAGGTCTTTAAAAAGATATCTACACTTGTTGATGAATCATTTCACACGTTATGCCTACATTTCATGCTCCAAGACACAACTGGCTAAGGACTTTATAAAAATGATGGACCAAGTGATCAAGGACAATGAAGTTGAGATAGTGCTTTCAGATCAATATCCAGCTCTAAATTCAAAAGAGTTTAAAAACTATTTAAAGGATCACTCCGTTGATTTAATTTTTGCAGCACTGAATGCTCCCTTTTCAAATGGTTATAATGAAAGGTTGAATCAAACGCTGGTAAATAGGATTAGATATGCTTTCAATAGCAAAGAAAAAAAATGGCTTGGACATCTGTGACAATGGATTGTGAGAAAGCCTACAACTCAACAAACCACACAGTGAAAGGTTATTCGCCTCTATATTTACTAAGTGGAGAACCAACGGATTTACTACCAACGGACCTAAAAAAAACAAAAAAAGTGGAACCTGGACAACTGGAAAAAGACAGACAGATAGCATTTTTTAGATCAAAAAAATTACGTTTTGAACAAGGCCATTTTTGACAAAAATGGAATTCATTACAAGTTTCAAAAAGGTGATATGGTTTACATAATCAGTTTACATAATAAGTTGAACAGATCTAAAATGGATGAAATTAGAATTGGTTCTTTTGAGATAGAAGAAATGATATCAGATTCGCTATGCAGAATCAACACTGGAAAGAATAAAAAGTCCTTGGGACTTTACCATGTAACAAAGCTCATTCCCCAGTTTGATTGCTCAAATTAACCCAGTTAATTTTGATTTTTAAGGGGGGGAGATGTAAGCTTGTATACTGTGATGTGTACGTAGCTTAAATGCAGCCTAATATTAATGTAAACTTCGCCTTAAAAGCATGATAACTAGAACACGCTTCTTAGAGACAGGTGACAGATATGTCCGTCAGATAATTAATTTTAGAATAATATTTTAACGAATTTAATTTTTGCTTATAATAATTAGTACTAAAGCGTTGATCTACTAAAATATTGGAAGTAAAAAACCTTTAATTGTCGATTTTTCTGTTTTAGGTTAGTAAAACCATAATATGGACCTAAAGAGCTAATATTATTTGTTTTATAATAATATTAAACTTTTCTGTTTTAGATAAATCAAATTGTGTGTTATTTACTCCAGTATCATCTAACATATTACATATATTTTATATATTTACGTACAATAAAATAATAAGAGAAATAATGGGTCGAAAATATATATCGAAGCTGAAGGTTTATGAAACCATTGCGAAAGAACTCAAACAATATTGTAGTTCCTACGACTTCAGACATCAATTTAGTGAATTGATTACTAAAAAATTGCATTATCAATTAAAAACACCAATTACGGCTTGAAAATTGAAGAATTTTCTCAAAAATAGAAAAAATATATATATACAGGGTGATTGATTAGTGTGAGGAAGCTCATTAGACCTGTTATAGTAAAATTTACAAAAAAAGTTATTAACAAAAGTTGTAGGCAGCTTTAAACTCTACATTTTAAAATTAGTTACAATCTTACAGGGTGTTCCATAAGATGGTGGCATACCAAACTTATGTTTTTTTAAATGGAACACCCTGTATTTTATTTTAAATTTGAAATCTGCTTAACTTCCACATCACAACAATGTAAAGTTTTATTATGTTATACTGGGTATTTAAAAAGTTATAACCAATATTACCTGAAAATCGTATCAAGTTTAACCCCCTGTATAATTAAAAAGGAGTATAGGAACATTGATCTATTGCACCCATAGTTTTTTAATAATTGTTAAAAATTATAAAACATATTCGTTTTCATAATATTCGTTAAATCAAATACAGGGTAAGTCAAAATGCTAGTACATTATTTTCTTGGTAATTTTAAATGGAACACCCTGTATTTTATATCACTATCGAAAAGTACTAATATCATACTTCAAATTTTATGAAGTATTCCCTATACCTAAAGTAATCAGTTTTCTAGATATTTTTATTTTTCCATCAAAGTATTGATTTGGTAGATATTTTAACGTTTACCAATAATTATTGTGAGTTGGCCATGATTGGTTTGTCAGAAACTGACAGTTTGACATTATTGTTTATTAATTCAGTATTGTGGTACACCGTAAATTAGTAACAATTATTATTAGCAACAATATCAATTTAATTTAAATTAGAAATAATGAATTTTACTACTAATGAATTGGTAGATATGATCTGGATTTTGGGGGAATGCAATAAAAATTCATTACTCTCCGCTAGAAATTATCAAGAACGGTTTCCAGATAGGCGGCAACCTAGACAAGATACATTTGAAAAATTGAAAGATCGATTTAACCGCACTGGTTCAGTGAAATATGAAAAACATGAACGAACAAAACCGAGTGTGACAGAGGAAAACGAAATGAGTGTGTTGATGGCAGTTACGAAAACCCACACACAAGTATAAGGAGCATTTCCCATGAACAAGAACTTAGTTACTATTCTGTTCAAAACATTCTATCTAAAAACAAGATGCACCCCTATCATATTCAAAAGCATCAAGAATTAAACAATGATGATTTTCAGAAACGAATAGTGTTTTGTGAATGGGCTTTAGAAAAAATTAATGAGCAGAGAGATTTTTTTGATTATGTCCTATTTGGTGATGAAGCTACATTCCATCGAAACGGTTCTGTTAATAGGCATAACTTTCACTACTATTCAACAAGTAATCCATACCACATAGAAACACATAGTCAAACAAGATGGTCTCTAAATGTGTGGGGAGGTATCGTCGGTAACTATGTAATAGGTCCATATTTTTTGAAGATAACTTAAATGGTGAGATTTATTTAGATTTTATCGTAAATCAGTTACCGATATTATTAGAAGAGGTTCCACTTAATATACGTGAACAAATGTGGTTTCTACATGACGGTGCTCCTGCGCACCACAACGAATTAGTACGTGGTGAACTTAATGATCAGTTTGGAGAAAGATGGATCGGAAGGGATGGACCGGTCAGGTGGCCCCCAAGGTCACCAGATTTCAATAAAATGGACTCATTTTTTTGGGGTTACGTTAAGAACGAAGTGTATAAAATACCTCCAACAACAAGGGATGATATGAAAGATAGAATCCGAATTGCATTTCAAAATATTTCTTTACAAATACTTAATAATGTAAGCAACTCTTTCAATGACCGCTTTCAAGCATGCATAAATGTTTTAGGAGGTCATTTTGAACATCTTACTTGAGTAAGATAAGTTAAAATTACTGTTGTTTTTTATTTTTCTCTGTTGTTAATTTTTTTTTCTTAATTTTCAGTCGGTTATTTTATATAAAATTTATTTGAAATAAATTATTTTCTTTTCTGTAACGCTATTACTAAATTAATAAACAATAATGTCAAATTCTTAGTTTCTGATAAACCAATCATGGTCAACTCACAATAATTATTGGTAAACGTTAAAATATCTACCAAATCAATACTTTGATGGAAAAATAAAAATATCTAGAAAACTGATTACTTTAGGTATAGGGAGTACTTCATAAAATTTGAAGTATGATATTAGTACTTTTCGATAGTGATATAAAATACAGGGTGTTCCATTTAAAATTACCAAGAAAATAATGTACTAGCATTTTGACTTACCCTGTATTTGATATAACGAATATTATGAAAACGAATATGTTTTATAATTTTTAACAATTATTAAAAAACTATGGTTGCAATAGATCAATGTTCCTATACTCCTTTTTAATTATACAGGGGGTTAAACTTGATACGATTTTCAGGTAATATTGGTTATAACTTTTTAAATACCCAGTATAACATAATAAAACTTTACATTGTTGTGATGTGGAAGTTAAGCAGATTTCAAATTTAAAATAAAATACAGGGTGTTCCATTTAAAAAAACATAAGTTTGGTATGCCACCATCTTATGGAACACCCTGTAAGATTGTAACTAATTTTAAAATGTGGAGTTTAAAGCTGCCTACAACTTTTGTTAATAACTTTTTTGTAAATTTTACTATAACAGATCTACTGAGCTTCCTCACACTAATCAATCACCCTGTATAATACTTGGAGAATAATCAATTTGACAGCTTCTATTAAAATCAATGATATCGAGAATGAACAAGATATTTTGTGCATGTCTTCGGATATATACAATGAGTCAGATATCAGTAAAAATGAGTCCCTACTGGATGAATCTGATATCAAAACAAATGATTTGATGCCAGAAAATGTAATAGAAAATTGCAAAACTCATTTCAATCCCAAAAACTATAGGAAAAGATCTAATGATAATTTGGAAAAACGATTTCAGACGAAATTATTTACATGTCAACACCAAAATTGAATCTGAATGATTACATATCTGCTACTGGTAATAGCTGTGATGAAATTATGGATGTTTGCAAACCAGATCTCAACGTTGAACAATTCGAGTTAACCTCACCTAATATTGAAGGATATTTAAATTTTACAAACGAAGTAATTGATGTATCGAGCAGTTCTAAGACTGACAATGTATCTAAGACCGAAAAGTCTTTATCCCAAAAACAAACAGAAATAACACCAGAGGACTTTGTTATTCCGAGGGAGTTATTAAATTTATCTAGCCCAACATCAATGGAGGTTATTTTACCAAAACATACCAAAAATATTGATAAAAAAGAAGATAATATTGTATCTTTCAAAGAATGCACGTTTTTAAAAGGAACCTTCATAGTGGAAAAAAATATTTGGGATTTGATATATACGGACGGTAAACTTAACAAAAAGTACTATCCCGATTACATCCGCAATAGGATAAAGAAATATGTCAATAATGTTTGCATAATAGTTTTCAAATTCGTGAAATATTACAAGAAAAACAAAATGATCAATATATTTGGAGTGTGCAAACATAATAAATACATGTGTAAAAAGTTTAAAATTACCATAATAGGCAAGAAAGTTGATGTTTTCAGTTCATCTCTGAATTACAATCACCAAAAATTTTTGACTGGTACCGTGAAGGGGCTAGAAAGGTTGATGGTAAAGAAAAAAATATTTAATGAGAAACTATCGAACTATATAAAAAAAAATCTCTACTCTATGCGAATAGAGATTGCACAAGGGAAAAACATTGCAGAAAATCAAATCTGACCCGGTAATCAGAAAGATTAAATCAGAGGCGTCAGCTCATCTGGATCGCAGCAAAGACGATTTGATTGACATTATTTTAATGCAGAGAGATCATCCCGAATTCATTAGAGAAGTGAGCATTCCATTCAATGTTAAACTTTATAGTAAAGATGTGTTGAAAGCACAAAGATCAATTACCTCTCATATATTTTGATGCTACAGGTGGAGTAGTAAGGAGTCCAATGCTTCATACTAAAAGAATATACTTTTATACAGCCGTTATAACAGTTGAGAAACCCAAAAGGATATACCCCATTTTCTCCATGATATCATCAGTACACAACTCGAACGAGATTTTTAAGTTATTCCATGACTTCAGATATTTTTGCGAAGTTAATAATATTTGGCCGCCATTTTCAGGAGTTATGTCGGATTTCTCTTTTGCGAATTTGCATACCATATGTAAAGTTTTCAATAGATGTTCTTTGCTGGAATATCTTCAGATGTGTTACAGCATAAATAAGAAGAAAGAAAAAAGGTTCAAAGTAAAACACAAAGTCGATCCCACAATTTTAATTTAATAGTGTAAGTTACTTGCTACTAGTTTCGGTCCACAGGACCATCATCAGGCTAAAAATACAATAACAATGTCAAATTTTTTGAAAGAAAAACAATAGTAAGACTTAATGTGATGGAAACAAAATCATGACTACAGTAAAATATTTGTAGGTGAATTATCAAACTACAACTAACAGTAGAGATAACACTGAATTATGTTAATACATATGAAAATATCCAAAGAGATAACAGCACAAAAATATAAAAAACATGCAGGTAAAATGATAATATTGTTAAGTTTTCTAATAACATTATTTAAAAATATGTAAAAAATTTTTGATTATACAAAGCAAATCATAAAAAATACAATATATTGTAATGGTAATCAACATTATTACTAAAAGATGCATCAACTCACCAAAAATGAGTAAAGTATTTAAGAAAATTCAAGAAATATATAATATCAAGGGAAATAATTTACAAAATACTGATCAAAAAGGTGAACATTATAAACAATTTGACTTGACTAAACAAAGCAATGCAAAATTTAAAAAATCTTTATTAATTATTAAATATCAAATTCAAAATTACAGATATCTTCAAACTTACCAAGAATCATCAGGCGAAAAAACCGTAAATCTTGTAACATCAGCACTTAAGCAGACATCATCAGATAAATAAGAAAACCGGAAAAATTGGGGAAAGAAATTATTAAAATATTAAAATTTAATGAAATATTTCAAAAAACATTCAAGTATAGAAACAAAAATTTTTTTTGTAGGGCACGATATGGATAGTGGCTTGAAAACATAAGAAAATAAATGGGAATGTGTTATCTCAGTGAGGGAGAACACATGGTTTCAAACCGAAAAAACCAATATAAGAAAGGTTTATCATGAGGAAAGTTATTGAAAACCCCAGGAAACAATATAAGAAAATCGATCTTGGATCAAGATATTGACCAAGGGAAAGATATGGGTTATTAAGCCATTCGTGAAAGAATAATCCAACACGTGGGATTATTCTGGAACAAGAAGGAAAAAATCCATGGTTGCACCAAACAGCCCAATGAACACAAAACCAGATGAATGACATCCAATTTAGTGAAAATAAGTAGATTAAAGTTATTAACATAGTTAACACATAAAACTTTTTCAAAGCTTCAAACTTGCCCTTGCAGAAAGCTAATGGATGTACGATGTACCACACCAAATGAAAGAGTGAATATCGGAAACGGAACCGCAGTATGAATAAAAAATAGAAAAATATCCTATGATAGGACAGAACTAATATTTAATCTGTGAAAAGACAAGACAAGAGCTATTGTGGTGGAGGCCATTAAACTAAACCATAGACAGAAATCATAAGAAGAAAAATCACTCCGTTGATTTAATTTTTGCAGCACTGAATGCTCCCTTTTCAAATGGTTATAATGAAAGGTTGAATCAAACGCTGGTAAATAGGATTAGATATGCTTTCAATAGCAAAGAAAAAAAATGGCTTGGACATCTGTGACAATGGATTGTGAGAAAGCCTACAACTCAACAAACCACACAGTGAAAGGTTATTCGCCTCTATATTTACTAAGTGGAGAACCAACGGATTTACTACCAACGGACCTAAAAAAAACAAAAAAAGTGGAACCTGGACAACTGGAAAAAGACAGACAGATAGCATTTTTTAGATCAAAAAAATTACGTTTTGAACAAGGCCATTTTTGACAAAAATGGAATTCATTACAAGTTTCAAAAAGGTGATATGGTTTACATAATCAGTTTACATAATAAGTTGAACAGATCTAAAATGGATGAAATTAGAATTGGTTCTTTTGAGATAGAAGAAATGATATCAGATTCGCTATGCAGAATCAACACTGGAAAGAATAAAAAGTCCTTGGGACTTTACCATGTAACAAAGCTCATTCCCCAGTTTGATTGCTCAAATTAACCCAGTTAATTTTGATTTTTAAGGGGGGGAGATGTAAGCTTGTATACTGTGATGTGTACGTAGCTTAAATGCAGCCTAATATTAATGTAAACTTCGCCTTAAAAGCATGATAACTAGAACACGCTTCTTAGAGACAGGTGACAGATATGTCCGTCAGATAATTAATTTTAGAATAATATTTTAACGAATTTAATTTTGCTTATAATAATTAGTACTAAAGCGTTGATCTACTAAAATATTGGAAGTAAAAAACCTTTAATTGTCGATTTTTCTGTTTTAGGTTAGTAAAACCATAATATGGACCTAAAGAGCTAATATTATTTGTTTTATAATAATATTAAACTTTTCTGTTTTAGATAAATCAAATTGTGTGTTATTTACTCCAGTATCATCTAACATATTACATATATTTTATATATTTACGTACAATAAAATAATAAGAGAAATAATGGGTCGAAAATATATATCGAAGCTGAAGGTTTATGAAACCATTGCGAAAGAACTCAAACAATATTGTAGTTCCTACGACTTCAGACATCAATTTAGTGAATTGATTACTAAAAAAATTGCATTATCAATTAAAAACACCAATTACGGCTTGAAAATTGAAGAATTTTCTCAAAAATAGAAAAAATATATATATACAGGGTGATTGATTAGTGTGAGGAAGCTCATTAGACCTGTTATAGTAAAATTTACAAAAAAAAGTTATTAACAAAAGTTGTAGGCAGCTTTAAACTCTACATTTTAAAATTAGTTACAATCTTACAGGGTGTTCCATAAGATGGTGGCATACCAAACTTATGTTTTTTTAAATGGAACACCCTGTATTTTATTTTAAATTTGAAATCTGCTTAACTTCCACATCACAACAATGTAAAGTTTTATTATGTTATACTGGGTATTTAAAAAGTTATAACCAATATTACCTGAAAATCGTATCAAGTTTAACCCCCTGTATAATTAAAAAGGAGTATAGGAACATTGATCTATTGCACCCATAGTTTTTTAATAATTGTTAAAAATTATAAAACATATTCGTTTTCATAATATTCGTTAAATCAAATACAGGGTAAGTCAAAATGCTAGTACATTATTTTCTTGGTAATTTTAAATGGAACACCCTGTATTTTATATCACTATCGAAAAGTACTAATATCATACTTCAAATTTTATGAAGTATTCCCTATACCTAAAGTAATCAGTTTTCTAGATATTTTTATTTTTCCATCAAAGTATTGATTTGGTAGATATTTTAACGTTTACCAATAATTATTGTGAGTTGGCCATGATTGGTTTGTCAGAAACTGACAGTTTGACATTATTGTTTATTAATTCAGTATTGTGGTACACCGTAAATTAGTAACAATTATTATTAGCAACAATATCAATTTAATTTAAATTAGAAATAATGAATTTTACTACTAATGAATTGGTAGATATGATCTGGATTTTGGGGGAATGCAATAAAAATTCATTACTCTCCGCTAGAAATTATCAAGAACGGTTTCCAGATAGGCGGCAACCTAGACAAGATACATTTGAAAAATTGAAAGATCGATTTAACCGCACTGGTTCAGTGAAATATGAAAAACATGAACGAACAAAACCGAGTGTGACAGAGGAAAACGAAATGAGTGTGTTGATGGCAGTTACGAAAACCCACACACAAGTATAAGGAGCATTTCCCATGAACAAGAACTTAGTTACTATTCTGTTCAAAACATTCTATCTAAAAACAAGATGCACCCCTATCATATTCAAAAGCATCAAGAATTAAACAATGATGATTTTCAGAAACGAATAGTGTTTTGTGAATGGGCTTTAGAAAAAATTAATGAGCAGAGAGATTTTTTTGATTATGTCCTATTTGGTGATGAAGCTACATTCCATCGAAACGGTTCTGTTAATAGGCATAACTTTCACTACTATTCAACAAGTAATCCATACCACATAGAAACACATAGTCAAACAAGATGGTCTCTAAATGTGTGGGGAGGTATCGTCGGTAACTATGTAATAGGTCCATATTTTTTTGAAGATAACTTAAATGGTGAGATTTATTTAGATTTTATCGTAAATCAGTTACCGATATTATTAGAAGAGGTTCCACTTAATATACGTGAACAAATGTGGTTTCTACATGACGGTGCTCCTGCGCACCACAACGAATTAGTACGTGGTGAACTTAATGATCAGTTTGGAGAAAGATGGATCGGAAGGGATGGACCGGTCAGGTGGCCCCAAGGTCACCAGATTTCAATAAAATGGACTCATTTTTTTGGGGTTACGTTAAGAACGAAGTGTATAAAATACCTCCAACAACAAGGGATGATATGAAAGATAGAATCCGAATTGCATTTCAAAATATTTCTTTACAAATACTTAATAATGTAAGCAACTCTTTCAATGACCGCTTTCAAGCATGCATAAATGTTTTAGGAGGTCATTTTGAACATCTTACTTGAGTAAGATAAGTTAAAATTACTGTTGTTTTTTATTTTTCTCTGTTGTTAATTTTTTTTTCTTAATTTTCAGTCGGTTATTTTATATAAAATTTATTTGAAATAAATTATTTTCTTTTCTGTAACGCTATTACTAAATTAATAAACAATAATGTCAAATTCTTAGTTTCTGATAAACCAATCATGGTCAACTCACAATAATTATTGGTAAACGTTAAAATATCTACCAAATCAATACTTTGATGGAAAAATAAAAATATCTAGAAAACTGATTACTTTAGGTATAGGGAGTACTTCATAAAATTTGAAGTATGATATTAGTACTTTTCGATAGTGATATAAAATACAGGGTGTTCCATTTAAAATTACCAAGAAAATAATGTACTAGCATTTTGACTTACCCTGTATTTGATATAACGAATATTATGAAAACGAATATGTTTTATAATTTTTAACAATTATTAAAAAACTATGGTTGCAATAGATCAATGTTCCTATACTCCTTTTTAATTATACAGGGGGTTAAACTTGATACGATTTTCAGGTAATATTGGTTATAACTTTTTAAATACCCAGTATAACATAATAAAACTTTACATTGTTGTGATGTGGAAGTTAAGCAGATTTCAAATTTAAAATAAAATACAGGGTGTTCCATTTAAAAAAACATAAGTTTGGTATGCCACCATCTTATGGAACACCCTGTAAGATTGTAACTAATTTTAAAATGTGGAGTTTAAAGCTGCCTACAACTTTTGTTAATAACTTTTTTTTGTAAATTTTACTATAACAGATCTACTGAGCTTCCTCACACTAATCAATCACCCTGTATAATACTTGGAGAATAATCAATTTGACAGCTTCTATTAAAATCAATGATATCGAGAATGAACAAGATATTTTGTGCATGTCTTCGGATATATACAATGAGTCAGATATCAGTAAAAATGAGTCCCTACTGGATGAATCTGATATCAAAACAAATGATTTGATGCCAGAAAATGTAATAGAAAATTGCAAAACTCATTTCAATCCCAAAAACTATAGGAAAAGATCTAATGATAATTTGGAAAAAACGATTTCAGACGAAATTATTTACATGTCAACACCAAAATTGAATCTGAATGATTACATATCTGCTACTGGTAATAGCTGTGATGAAATTATGGATGTTTGCAAACCAGATCTCAACGTTGAACAATTCGAGTTAACCTCACCTAATATTGAAGGATATTTAAATTTTACAAACGAAGTAATTGATGTATCGAGCAGTTCTAAGACTGACAATGTATCTAAGACCGAAAAGTCTTTATCCCAAAAACAAACAGAAATAACACCAGAGGACTTTGTTATTCCGAGGGAGTTATTAAATTTATCTAGCCCAACATCAATGGAGGTTATTTTACCAAAACATACCAAAAATATTGATAAAAAAGAAGATAATATTGTATCTTTCAAAGAATGCACGTTTTTAAAAGGAACCTTCATAGTGGAAAAAATATTTGGGATTTGATATATACGGACGGTAAACTTAACAAAAGTACTATCCCGATTACATCCGCAATAGGATAAAGAAATATGTCAATAATGTTTGCATAATAGTTTTCAAATTCGTGAAATATTACAAGAAAAACAAAATGATCAATATATTTGGAGTGTGCAAACATAATAAATACATGTGTAAAAAGTTTAAAATTACCATAATAGGCAAGAAAGTTGATGTTTTCAGTTCATCTCTGAATTACAATCACCAAAAATTTTTGACTGGTACCGTGAAGGGGCTAGAAAGGTTGATGGTAAAGAAAAAAATATTTAATGAGAAACTATCGAACTATATAAAAAAATCTCTACTCTATGCGAATAGAGATTGCACAAGGGAAAAACATTGCAGAAAATCAAATCTGACCCGGTAATCAGAAAGATTAAATCAGAGGCGTCAGCTCATCTGGATCGCAGCAAAGACGATTTGATTGACATTATTTTAATGCAGAGAGATCATCCCGAATTCATTAGAGAAGTGAGCATTCCATTCAATGTTAAACTTTATAGTAAAGATGTGTTGAAAGCACAAAGATCAATTACCTCTCATATATTTTGATGCTACAGGTGGAGTAGTAAGGAGTCCAATGCTTCATACTAAAAGAATATACTTTTATACAGCCGTTATAACAGTTGAGAAACCCAAAAGGATATACCCCATTTTCTCCATGATATCATCAGTACACAACTCGAACGAGATTTTTAAGTTATTCCATGACTTCAGATATTTTTGCGAAGTTAATAATATTTGGCCGCCATTTTCAGGAGTTATGTCGGATTTCTCTTTTGCGAATTTGCATACCATATGTAAAGTTTTCAATAGATGTTCTTTGCTGGAATATCTTCAGATGTGTTACAGCATAAATAAGAAGAAAGAAAAAAGGTTCAAAGTAAAACACAAAGTCGATCCCACAATTTTAATTTAATAGTGTAAGTTACTTGCTACTAGTTTCGGTCCACAGGACCATCATCAGGCTAAAAATACAATAACAATGTCAAATTTTTGAAAGAAAAACAATAGTAAGACTTAATGTGATGGAAACAAAATCATGACTACAGTAAAATATTTGTAGGTGAATTATCAAACTACAACTAACAGTAGAGATAACACTGAATTATGTTAATACATATGAAAATATCCAAAGAGATAACAGCACAAAAATATAAAAAACATGCAGGTAAAATGATAATATTGTTAAGTTTTCTAATAACATTATTTAAAAATATGTAAAAAATTTTTGATTATACAAAGCAAATCATAAAAAATACAATATATTGTAATGGTAATCAACATTATTACTAAAAGATGCATCAACTCACCAAAAATGAGTAAAGTATTTAAGAAAATTCAAGAAATATATAATATCAAGGGAAATAATTTACAAAATACTGATCAAAAAGGTGAACATTATAAACAATTTGACTTGACTAAACAAAGCAATGCAAAATTTAAAAAATCTTTATTAATTATTAAATATCAAATTCAAAATTACAGATATCTTCAAACTTACCAAGAATCATCAGGCGAAAAAACCGTAAATCTTGTAACATCAGCACTTAAGCAGACATCATCAGATAAATAAGAAAACCGGAAAAATTGGGGAAAGAAATTATTAAAATATTAAAATTTAATGAAATATTTCAAAAACATTCAAGTATAGAAACAAAAATTTTTTTTGTAGGGCACGATATGGATAGTGGCTTGAAAACATAAGAAAATAAATGGGAATGTGTTATCTCAGTGAGGGAGAACACATGGTTTCAAACCGAAAAACCAATATAAGAAAGGTTTATCATGAGGAAAGTTATTGAAAACCCCAGGAAACAATATAAGAAAATCGATCTTGGATCAAGATATTGACCAAGGGAAAGATATGGGTTATTAAGCCATTCGTGAAAGAATAATCCAACACGTGGGATTATTCTGGAACAAGAAGGAAAAAATCCATGGTTGCACCAAACAGCCCAATGAACACAAAACCAGATGAATGACATCCAATTTAGTGAAAATAAGTAGATTAAAGTTATTAACATAGTTAACACATAAAACTTTTTCAAAGCTTCAAACTTGCCCTTGCAGAAAGCTAATGGATGTACGATGTACCACACCAAATGAAAGAGTGAATATCGGAAACGGAACCGCAGTATGAATAAAAAATAGAAAAATATCCTATGATAGGACAGAACTAATATTTAATCTGTGAAAAGACAAGACAAGAGCTATTGTGGTGGAGGCCATTAAACTAAACCATAGACAGAAATCATAAGAAGAAAAATTAGGTTATGTTCGAAAAAGTAGGTAAACAAACTGTAAATAAAAACAAATTAAGAAATTAAACAGAATGTAATCCAAGAAAAACATAATGTACAAAGGGTTTAAGCTGTTCATTAAGACAATTGACATTGGGGTTAATGACTGCTGCATGTATTTCAAGACTCTCAAGTAAATTCAATCTGACACCCTTATCACATTTATGTAGTAAGTCAACAGTGAAACGCTCTCTAGAATGACCCTCCGAATAAGAAAGATAAAAATCCAGAACTGAAACTAATTTTAGTCCATTTATGTTGTGCTCATTATATGAAGATGGTATCAATACTGGGATACTGGGGCGAAAAATGTTCACCAGAAAGGTTATTTCAAGGATCTGGTAGCAGCGACTATATTGATTAAAGATTTAGAATATTTTGACGCCTTTGTTGAGAATGTTTATATTTTGTTGAAAACAAAGTATGTCAGTGAAAGAACAGAGAAAGCGGAGTTTTCACTCAGAACTCCATATTCAATAGACACTCAACTATATGACGTCAATAGAGAAATTGATGATCATTTTGAACCTGACTATAGACAGCCGAAACCAGACGGACTCTTAAATCTTAAAGTCTTCTTATTATAAAAGATTCGTTAATATAATTGACCATATAGAAATAAATGATGAAGGTGATACTGAAAACGTATTTTTTAATGAGGCATTTTTTGAACTCTTGCTATATAAATATTTACCTTTGTGTCCCATTTGGAGTGCACTGATGCTGGGCAAAAAGAATTCGCTAAGTAATTCCGTTGTCGAAAACTATTTTGGACCACTGAAAAACATTAAACTGAATGGAGTAAGGAATCTTAAATGTTCTCATTTTGTGAGAAAATTAAGAGAAGATGTTTTATCTTTGAAGATAGAATGTAGCCTGGGAATAAGTAAGTCTGACGAAGGGTGATTACACTGATGAAAAACTGAGTGAGGAAAGTTGGGAAAAGAAAACCAAAAAAATTACAGGTACACATTTTGAAGGCTCATTTTTGAAAAAAATAATCGGATAATGTTGACAGATAGTATTATTTTTCCAGAAGATGACGACGAACTACCTCAATGTGCTTATTGCGGCCATGGAATAGTTGATGAAAGAACTGACTGGGTCAAATGCGATAAATGTGAAAAATGGATTCACATTCATTAACTGTTGCAGATAGACAGAATATAGAAAAACTTACCCGTGAACAAAGAAATTGTTCAAGGTGGTACGAAGAACAAAAATACGAGTGACTTCTTCATATTTTGGGAGGATATGCAAAGTCAAAAGAGATAGTTCATTCAAAAATATTGTTGAAACTATTTTAAACCAGAAATCTTATGAATGCCCGGCTATACTTTACGGTATAAAATATGAACAACTGGCAATTAAACATTATGTTGCTAGTACAAAGTCGGTTTGCCAACCCTCTGGTCTGATTATTCATGAAGACTATCCAATTTTAGCTGCGTCTCCAGATGGTTTAATCGGAGATGAGGGGGTGATCGAAATAAAATGCCCATTTACTGCTAGAAATGAAGATCCTTCTAGTTACTACTTCAAGTTTTTGAATGAAGATCAATCTAATATATCAGATCAGGATCTGTATCATTATCAGATACAGGGTATTCTTGAAATAACAAAGAGAAGCTGGTGCGAATTGGTGATTTTCACTCTCATGGGGATTAAGGTCATAAGAATTTTCCGCTCGAAAAGTTTTTGGAATAAGATGTTGATAAAACTGAGAAAGTTTTATTATTTCCATATGTTGCCCGCTATTGTTATGCCGTAGGAATATGACTTTTAAACTTCGAAAATGGACCGCTCTCAAACAACTTCAGTTTTTTGAAAACGGGCTTGTAGCAGGTGTGGATTATGATAAAGAGCTGGAGAACAAAAAGGGATACATTGTTACAGTCGATCCAAATGTGGATTTTTCTATTAAGGAACTTCTCATATGTAATTTTTTAACACTAAATAATGGAAAGTGGGTGGCTAGTTTCGTAATTGATCACTGTTTATCGATTCTAAACACTAACAATCAGTTTCAGATTATTTCTGTTGCAAAATCATCGATTATTTTTGGTGATGATCAAGTGACTAAAAGTTTCATCAACAATATTAATATTGTAAAAAAATGTTATAATGCCTGTCGTGAGACACCAGTACTTTGTATTAGTCAAAGTGAATTTCGATGAAAAAACACTAACGGTAATCGATCCACTCGGGAACGAAAGTAATATCCGTAAATTATACATGTCGAATTTGAAGCATTTTTTAGTTTTTAAAAATCAAAATACGAAAAATTGGAGTTTCGAAATTATTGATCACATCATTCAGAGAGATAGCTACAACTGTGGTGTTTATATTTTTTTTAATGATCGTAAAAAAGCAATCATTATTAAACAAATGCGACATAAATCATGATAGACAAGACTTGAAATGGTTACTATTAAGAAATAGTTGTAACATGCAACAAAAATGTCTATATTGCTCCGGAAATATTGACAATGAAAATAATACTGAGAAAAATATATAAATGTCACGCATGTCATAGACTATTAAAAAACCTGTTGTATAACTTATTCACTAGAGAAATAGGGAAACCATTATTGATAGCAATTTGCTTAATAATATTTATTTCATTATTAAATGCAGAGGAAGATAGGGGAATGCTGAAAGCTCTGTGAAATAAGCTATTGAAGGCGGCCATCTTATGGGAGAATGGATGGTTTCAATTATAATTAATTACCATATCAGTAGTAGTAGGCTTTCTATAAATTTAAAATTCCATCCTATGTGACACCATATTCATTACCATGATCATTAGGATCATTAGCGCAATATTGCACCAAGATTTTAATATATAGCCAATATTGGCCTCAGGTTTATTTCCAACATATAGTATATGTATAAGTAAATGTTGGCAGGACATTGGCGCAATATTAAGCAATATTGCCAATATATCACCAATATTGGATATATATATTATATAGACTAAAGTTTTATTTATAATATTGTCTTTACATGGACATTTAATATTGGTGCTATATTGACGAGCCAACGAACTTTAATATAACGCCTATATTGCGATTAATATAGCCCCAATATTGTGACGCAATATTACTTACAGATTGGCAAGACAACGTTTAGCCCATGTAACGATAGAATATTTTTAATAATATTGGCTGTTTTTTATAAACCATAATAATAATAATAATAATAATAATAATAATAATAATAATAATAATAATAATAATAATAATAATAATAATGATAATAATAATAATAATAATAATAATAATAATAATAATAATAATAATAATGATAATAATAATAATAATAATAATCACAGACTTGTGCGGAGGGAGGGACGGCTATTATTATTATTATTTGCCGTTGCGGTCCAGGCCGACTTACTGATGATTGGTGGTAGCATTTACTCTAGAGGTGAGGGAAAACCTGGAAAACCCCTACCTACCACCTCCCGAAGCCAGTAGCTAATGGGACGCCGCCCACAATGAAGCAAAATGATGCGTGTTGCTTTTAAGTCCGGTCCTGCCTATCGGCTCACTCACCGAGAAATATAAAATCTCGGTTAGGAGCGGGCTTGAACCAGCAGTGTGTTCGCCGATAAAATTCTGTTTGATGAGAAACAGACGCTTAACACACTAAGCTACCGACTTGTAGCCAATATTGGCTTAAAAATTGCACTTTTATATTGTCTTTAAACGGGATTTCCAATTTCTAACCAATATTAGTTTAGATTGTTAACAGTAATATTGGCGGTTATGTATCAAGCCATTTTGAAGACAATATTGGCTTAAAAATGGCACTTTTATATTGTCTTTATACGGAATTGCCGAATTCTAACCAATATTAGTTTAGATTGTTAACAATAATATTGGCGGTTATGTATCAAACCATTTTGTAGGCAATATTGGCTTAAAAATGGCACTTTTATATTGGCTTTATACGGAATTGCCAATTTCTAACCAATATTAGTTTAGATTGTTAACAATAATATTGGCGGTTATGTATCAATCCATTTGTAGCCAATATTGGCTTAAAAATGGCACTTTTATATTGTCTTTATACGGAATTGCCAATTTCTAACCAATATTAGTTTAGATTGTTAACAATAATATTGGCGGATATGTATAAAACCATTTGTAGCCAATATTGGCTTAAAAATGAAACTTTTATATAGTCTTTATATGGAACTGCCAGTGTTCTACCAATATTGTGACACATGATAAGAAACGAATGAGCATGTTTATTCTTTTTGTTCTTGCCATAAGTATTTATAATTTTTTTTCCGCGTTTAACAACACGTTTGAGCTTTATCGCCTTTATTAAATCCATCATTCGGTTCCTTTCTTTTGAGTATAAATTATTAAGTATACTAAAAACGCGTTCGCAGTAAGAGTTACTTACTGCAATTGAAAATATAAAACATACAATTTTGGTTAAATTTTTAACTTCAAAGCAGTTTCTTATAAAATATGCTCATAGCTTATTTTGTCATTTAGTCCAAGTGGTTTGCAAGTTTCGTTTGACGAAAATGTGAACTTAAAATTATCGAACTTGTTTTTCGGGAGTCGGGAGGACATACAAAAATTCGGGAGAATTCCGCCAATTCCCGACCGTCTGGCAACACTTACCCCAACTATTGAAGTATACCGATATCTCTCAAAATCGGGAGCCCCTCCGCAACGGTAATTTTTATATTCGTTAAACGAATTTTTAGTGATAAAGAAACTCTTCAATAAAGGAACCTCAATATAACGCCAACGGCACATGAATTGGCCCTTTCTAGGAAAGCTTTATTTATTACTTCGATGAATATTAGTATAATACCAACGACAAGATAAATTTGTAAACTTAAAAATAACCTAACCTAACCTAACTCGTATAATAAAAATATATTTACGGAAAATACGGATACAAAAACTTTATTAATAGTGGTAAAAACCGGCCGATAAGACTGTCGCAATTCGATTAACCCGACTACCTGGTTCCCTTTTCAATACGAGACCTACGTGCAAACGCATAAATTTTCCCTTTACCGCCATATACGGGAGAAATGTAAATAATTTATTTATTGCACGCTGACAAAGTGGAGGTGGTTCCAGTTATTGTGTCATCTACAGGCCTGATACCTAGAACCCTTGAAGATAGCCTCGCCAGACTGGGACTCCATAAGAACACCTTCATCGACATCCAGAAAGCGGTCATCTTGAACATCTGCCACTCGGTCCGTAAGTTTTTTAATACGTGACAAAAGAGCCTATTCCTCCTGATACTTGTATCTGGGGATGGGTGAATATTCCAGCATTATGCTGAGAAGTCTGTAATTCAGTCATAATAATAATAATAATAATATTAATAATAATAATAATAATAATAATAATAATAATAATAATAATAATAATAATAATAATAATAATAATAATAATAATAATAATAATAATAATAATAATAATAATAATAATAATAATAATAATAATAATAATAATAATAATAATAATAATAATAATAATAATAATAATAATAATAATAATAATAATAATAATAATAATAATAATAATAATAATAATAATAATAATAATAATAATAATCATTATCATAGATACGTACATACCCTACTTTAAATATACCCCCGCCCCAGTCATGGAAAATAGTCAATATAAATTATACTCATAGCAGTGCCCAATACACATAATCTGCAAGCTAAACACACAGAGAAAATTGGAAAATATCTACCTCTAGCAGAAGAGACTAGACAAATGTGGCACCAAAATAAAACTACCATCATACCAATAATAATCTCTGCAACAGGGGTCATACCTAAAAGCCTTCACCAGTCACTCCAATTATTAGATATTCACCCCCATATCTTTCGAAATATACAAAAGGCAGTCATCATGGACACATGCTCAATTGTGAGACAAATACTCAACATACCATAAAATATAGGACATCGATGTAAAACTTGCTAACTAGCCGTTTTACAACGAAGAATCCAGTCACCAACGCTGTGAAAAATAATAATAATAATAATAATAATCCCCGCACGGGGTAGTTTTTCTACCTGGGGAATGACGCCCCCACGGGCCCGAGTTACCTGGGCTACCAGGGGTAAATGATAGTACCTGGCAGCAGGTATAAAATGCAAATAGATGGAGAAAACCAGCTTTAAAAAAAATCCGAAATCTAAGGTGTTGACCGTGCCGAGAGATGCATGGCCTCACGGACGAGGTCGCAAACGGTCCCCCCTGGTTATGGCGAGGGCCTGGGGTGTAGGCGAAAGCAAAGCCTTAACGAGGTAAGGGAGCACTGCCTCGTCTGACTGAAATTTCTGCCCAACTCGTGGGAAAAATATGAATACAAAACAAGAACAAAATTTAGAGGACAAAAATAATAAAAGTAAATTAATAAAAGAAGGGGGAAGCGACTTAGATACAGATAATACAAAGCCTGACTCGAAAAAAGACGAGTCAGGAAAAGAAAATACTGAAGGAAGTATACCGATAGCAGGGAGCCTAAGTAAAGTGCTAAGTAATGCTAATGTAAATGAACAAAATGAGGATATGGAAGACGAAATAAAATTGGCACAGATCGCAGGGGAAAAAATTACTGAAGAAGGAAGCTATGACCTACACAAGGAGAGAGAATTAGTATTTGGGAGAAGAGATAGTCTTCCGAGGACACCCCCGGGTCTAAAACAGACGAAGCTAACGTCTTTTAAAGCAGATGGGGAAATATATGATAACCCTTTTAGCGCTCCAGTTAGAAAGGAGCCCGTATTTACATATCAGACGATACAAACGGATGAGGTTAGAGCTACCTCTTCCAGCGACGAAGACGAGTCAAAGGTTCTCAGTCCAGAGCAAAAGCTTGCAAAGAAGCGGAAAAGAGAGTTAAAAACACAAAATACGAACGACTCAAAAATATCCGTAAAGATCGATATAGTAGTGGATAAACTAAGAAAAAATATAGAAAAGCTTGCAGGTGTAGTTAAGACCAATATTAACACAAAAATGGATATCAAAGAAGTCTCAAGGAATTTAACTTTTCTAATTGAAAATCTGGAAAGTGAAATAAAAAAGAATACTTATGAAGTAAAAGAGGGAAAGAAACCGAAGAGGAGAAACATAGGAACGGAAACTGAAGATGAAAATTTAAAAGATACTAAGAAAGAAACAAAAGAGGTAGGTACACAAACAAAGTGTGATGAGGAGGATGAGTTGAGTATCCTGACAGAAAGCTTTGGTAAAGATAAGGCTTTTAAAAATATAGAGAAAATCCCTGGCAGGGAATGGCCGGAGGATTTTTTTAAGAAAACTAGAGAGGAAATAGGAAACGCAGGAAAAGAAGGAAACAAAATGGATCTGGTTATTGTAGTAGACCCAAAAGACACAGGAGAGAAAGGATTAAGTAAAATAGTCCTAGATAGGTATCCCGAAATGAAAGAAATATGGGAGAGAAACCAGGAAGAAAAGGAGGTGAGGTTTATTGAAAGATCTACTAAACTACATACCAGTACTGGAAGAAGAATACAGGAGTCCAAATACATGTATATTTTAAATGTGGAAATATACTCAGAAGGTGTAACTAATATGGAAGATGTATATGAAAAATATCTGCAACTTCGGGACTCATTAATAGAAAATAATCGAAGAGAGGTAGCTTTCGCATCGCCGGATGGTTTGGATAGGACATATACGAGAAAACTGCTGGAATACATATTTAAGGATACAGATATAAAAATAAACTATCTAATACCAATGAAGGAAGGAAGCAAGTCTTTGAGGGAGAGGAGGCAAAATGAAACCACGATAACAGTTAAGAAAGAAGAAAAATCGTATGCAGACCTGTTAAAAGACATGAAGCAAAGGGTCGACTTAAACAAAATGAAAGTAGAAATTAAAAAGATAAAAAAAGACAAAAGAGGTGGCATTGTGCTAACAGTCGGAGGAGGGAAGGAAAAAGCAGAAGCTCTTAAAAAAGAGATGCACGATAAGATAGAAAATCTGGACATTACGACAAGAAAAAACGGAATTACGCTATTTATTACGGGAATGGAAGAAACAACGACAGAAGAAGAAGTAAAAAAGGCCTTAAAAACAACTCTGGAGCTTAAAGATAAAGAAATTGAGAATATTGCAATAAAACCCGGCAGGTACGGAGATAGTATGGCTACGGTAAGAGTACCATATGGCAAAGGACGAAAGCTGATAAAAGGCGGAAAAATTAAGGTGGGATGGGTTAATTGCCTTGTCAAAGAAAATTTGATGATTATAAGGTGCTTTAACTGTCTAGAGCATGGCCACAGAGCTGATAAGTGTACAGCAAAAATAACCAGAAGTGACCACTGCATAAAATGTGGGGAAAAGGGACATAAGGCAAAAGAGTGCCAAAACGGTCCATTTTGCATAAAGTGTCAAATAGCTGGGCATAGGGCTGATCAGATAAAATGTCCCTTTTTCAAGCAACTTATTGAAAACAGGAGAAGAGAAAGATTAAAGTCTGTAAACTCTGTAAGAAGGGGAAGTACAGCTAGTAATATTTAAGATAAAAATTTTACAAATTAACCTAGGGAGGGCGAGGGCTGCGCATGATCTGGCCTTCGCGAAAGCAGATAAAATAAACGCAGATATTATAATTGTTTCAGAGCCAAATAAGAAAACGGTTGATAAAACAGAATGGATCAAGGATAAAAGAAGGGATGTAGCAATTTTTTGCAGAAATAAAAACATAGGAATCAAATCACATAAAGAAGGAAGAGGTTTTGTTAAAATAATTGCAGAAAATTTTGTACTTATTGGATGTTATGTATCTCCAAATGTCCCGTTGGAGGACTACAAGAACAACATAGATGAAATAATGGAAGAAGCTCGAGAAAATAGGCAAAATGCTATAGTAGCGGGAGACCTAAATGGAAAGTCACATCTTTGGGGATCACCGATAAACGACTCAAAGGGAGAGCACATATCAGATTGGCTCTCGGAACTGGACATGATGGTGGCAAACTGTGGAGGCACTCCAACTTTTGAAAGGGGGGATAGTAAATCTTTTATTGATGTCACTCTATGCGGACAAAGAATAGGGGGTAAAATTAAAAATTGGCATGTAGATGAAGAAGAATCGCTCAGCCTTCACAAATATATTGTGTATGAACTAGAGATTAATAGAGAGAAGAAGAGTCCTAAAATGAAAGAAAATAAAAGAATTTATATAAGAAAGGAGGAGCTTCGGCCTCAAATTCAAAGGGTCCTACACCAGCTAGACATAAATCATCCAAAAAGTTATGTGAAGCAGATGAAACTGGTAAAAGAACAATGTTCAAATACCGATGGAATCAACAGGGAATATCCTTACTGGTGGAATCTACAAATAGAAGAAAAAAGAAAGGAGTGTATAACATTTAGAAGAAGAATTAAGCGTTTAAGAGCAACAATTTTAAGAAATGAACAGACACTACATAAAATTAGAGAGCATGAAGAAACCTACAAAAAGAATAAGAAGGAACTTAGAAGGTTAATAAATAAGTCTAAGAGGGACTTATGGGCAAAGCTATGCCATGATCTGGAAGGGGATATATGGGGAGAGGGTTATAGAATCGTTGTTAAACAACTTAAACAGCAAAGTCTTCCTTATGTGTTGACAAATGAAAAAAAGCGAAGGATAGTCTCGGAACTTTTCCCGCAAACAGAAGATACATGGGTTAAAGGCACATTGATACAAAATGTAAAACTGTTTGATATGCAGGAACTGATCGAGGCAGCAGACAAATTAAAAAATAATAAGGCTCCAGGACCGGATGGTATAAGGGTGGAAACTATAAAAGAACTCATAGGGGTTGCTCCAGACAAAGTACTAGATATGTTAAATGCACTAATAACCAAGCAACATTTTCCCAATATATGGAAAGAAGCCAGAATTATTTTGATTCCCAAAGGAAAAAAAAATTCCAAAGGGGAGGAGACGTACAGACCTATATGCCTGTTAGACACTTTTGGTAAGCTATACGAGATGCTTATTAGAACGAGACTTGAAAATGAGCTTGAAGACAAAAACGGACTCTCAGAAAATCAATTTGATTTTCGGAAAGGTTTTTCAACTATACAAGCGGTTGAGAGGGTGGTAAAAGCAGCAAGAAGGACACGTAAAGGAGCTTTCTTCGCACTCATTACACTGGACGTGCAAAACGCCTTTAACACAGCGTCTTGGAGCCTTATTATAAGACAAATGAGAGATATTGGCATAAGTCCCTACTTAATTAGAACAGTGGAAAGTTACCTAGACCAACGAAAAATTAAAATAAATAAATAATAGGGAAAGCGAATTGGCCACAGCTGGAGTCCCCCAAGGGTCAGTATTGGGACCAACGTTGTGGAACATCCTCTACGACGGGGTACTGAGAATCCTGCTTCCAGAAGAAGCGCAAATGGTTGCATACGCCGATGATCTGGCGCTCATGGTCCAAGCAATGAAAAAGGAGGAGCTAATGCATATAGCAAACTTATCCTTATTAAGGATTTCGAGATGGATGGATGGAGGAAAACAGACTGAAATTGGCACCAGAGAAAACGGAGGCACTACTGATGAAAGGAGCAAGAAAAAAGGATGGAATAGGTTTTGAGGTAGAGGGAAACAGAATAAATCCTCAAAAGAGTATAAAATACCTCGGAGTCTGGCTAGACGATAAAATGTTATTTAACCAACATGTAAAACAAACTGTAAAAAAAGCACAGAAATCAGTTAGCGCAATAAATAAAATCACACCAAACATAGGAGGGCCAGGAAGTTTAAAGAGAAGAATGCTATACGGGGTAGTAGAATCAATTGCACTATATGGAGAAAAGAGAAAATACGCAAACATGATGTTTAGTCTCCAGAGACAAATGTTAATAAGAGTGGCATCAACCTATCGCACGATATCCAAGGAAGCAGCAAATATAATATCAGGTGTAATACCAATAGATCTTCTTGCAGTGGAGAGGAAGCTACTGTATGAAAGTGGTAAAGGTCATCTTAGTGCGACAAGAAACAGAATACGAGAGGACATAATGGACAGATGGCAAAGGAGATGGGAGCATACAACGGATGTAGCACAGTGGACCAAGAGACTGATACCAGATATTAAGGAATGGGCAACGTGCAAATTTAGAAAAACGGATTTTTATTTAAGTCAATTTTAAAGTGGTCACGGGTGCTACAACACGTACCTTAAAAAGATGAAGAAAAGAGAAGATGGGGCGTGCGTATACTGTGGAGAAGAGGATACCCCTGAACACACAATCTTTATATGCAGAAAGTGGTATACAGAAAGGGACAATATACAGAGAGAGGTTGGAGAAATTACGCCGGAAAATATAATAGCAACAATGGTGGCCAATGAAGAGGCATACGAGAAGATATATCAATTCATTAAATACATCATGAAAGAGAAACGAAAAAACGACAGTTAAAGGGAAGACCAACAGCATAACTAGCGGAAAAAAGAGAAACACGTGCACTGCTGAAGGTATATCCAGGAATAAATAGTTCCAGCGTGTACGTTTTGTGTTAAAAGAGGTGGTTTTAATATAGTAACCCATCGGGAGTCCCACACTACCATGTCGCAGATCGAACCGACGCGATGCGCATGGTGCCTATAAAGGGTTTCCACCTCACAAAAAAAAAAAAATACATATGCCGTACCTGTGTTGACTTACTCGTTCGGCATTTTACAATGGACAAAGACCGAATTGGAAGATATTCAGAGAACAACCCGGACTATGATGACAAAGTACAGATGTCACCATCCAACATCGTCAGTGCTTAGAACAACACTACCGAGAAAGAAGGAAGGAAGAGCTTTATGCGACATGATAAATCTACATAACAAACAAATAAATAAATTGCGAGACTTCTTTGTTACCAAATCACTGTAATCGAATTTACATAAATCTGTCATAGGAGCAGATAAAAAATACTCGCCTCTAAATTTAGCAGACCCTAATATGGATTTAGAAATAACAACTGATGCTGAGAAACAAGTAAAATGGACCCAAAAAGCTCTACATGGTCGACATCATCACGACCTAAATCAACCTAACATTGATAAAATTGCATCAAATAGGTGGCTTGCTGACGGTACCTTGTTCCCAGAGACTGAAGGATTTATGATGGCCATTCAAAATCAAGTAATTAGTACTAACAATTACAAAAAATTTGTTATCAGGGACCCAACTATTACATCGGACAAGTGTAGACGGTGCCAACAAACTTCGGAAACCATACAACACATCACATCAGGATGTTCAACCATACTCAACACGGATTATTTACGTAGGCACAACCAGCTGTGAAATAGTATCCACCAGAAACTGGCCAACAAATATGGACTGCTGAATACCTATACACCGTATTACAAGTATGATCCACAGGCAGTGCTCGAGAATGCAGATTTTAGACTCTACTACGATAGGTCCATTATCACCGATAGATAATAATAATTATAATAATAATAAAAATAATAATAATAATAATAATAATAATAATAATAATAATAATAATAATAATAATAATAATAATAATAATAATAATAATAATAATAATAATAATAATAATAATAATAATAATAATAATAATAATAATAATAATAATAATAATAATAATAATAATAATAACAATAATAATAATAATAAAAATAATAATAATAATAATAATAATAATAATAAGTAACATGTAAGATGTAAGTTTACCGCGGACATCAAAATGGGACTAGGTGTGGATAAATGTAAAATTAACACTTTAAAGAAAGGCAAATGGGTGGAAGAAAGAAGCTACACAGTAAAAGACAGTGAAGAGATAACACACATGCAACAAGAGGAAATGTACAAATACCTGGGATTCATGCAAACAAACAACATACAACATCAACACACAAAACAAACAGTAACCAAAAAAATGATCAGTAGGATAAAGAACGTGCTCAAGACTAGACTTTCTGGTGCCAACACAGTTAAAGCCATCAACACACACGCACTGCCAGTAGTGACTTACACCTTCGGCATCATCAAATGGACTGACACTGAGCTAGAAGAACTAAACATGAAAGTCAGAACTACCATGACCAAGTTCAGAGCTCACCATCCTAAAGCGTCCAAAATAAGATTCCACCTCCCCCGTCAACTGGGAGGCAGAGGAATCCTAGATCTAAGAAACATGCACTACACGCAAATACTCAAACTTAGGAACTACATGTACACAAAAGCAACCTCAAGCACACTACACAAAGCAATCACACAGATAGACCAGGCATACACACCACTCAACCTCAAAAATAAAACATTCAATCCCACAGAAAAGATAGTAGACAATCATACAAAACTCAACCAGCTCGCCGAAAAGCAACTTCACGGCAAGCACCACGCACTCATGAAGGAAGCACACATTAACACAACATACTCATACACATGGCTAAAGAGAACAGATATATTCCCCGAGACTGAAGGCTTTCTGCTAGCGATGCAAGATCGTGTAGTTGCAACTAGGAACTACAGGAAATACATCATGAAAGAACAAGTAGAGAACGAAATGTGCAGACTTTGCTCAAAAACAACGGAGACCATTGAACATATAGTAAGTGGATGCACAAACCTAGCTGCAACGAGCTACATCACGAGACACGATAATGTAGGAAAAATTATACATCAAATCCTTCTGAAACAAATAGACCCAGATCACAATAACCAACCATACTACAAATATACCCCTGCCACTACCATAATTACAGACACCCACACCCTCCTTTGGAACAAAAGCATACAGACAGACACGACAATAACAAGCAACCGTCCTGACATTACCCTAACCGACAACCGTAATAAAACCACCTTTCTCATTGACATTGCCATTCCTCTCGCCGAAAACATCGATAAAAAACACAGGGAAAAAATTACGAAATATCTACCGCTGGCCCAAGAAGTTAAAGAGATGTGGACACAAAATTCAGTCAGAATTGTCCCAATAATAGTCGGTGCAACCGGTGAAATACCCCACAGGCTTAGAGATTCCCTCGCTACCCTGAACATCAAGGATGAAACTTACATTCAACTTCAAAAAGCAGTCATCATCGATACGTGCAGTCTCACTCGTAAATTCCTTAACCAATAATCACAGAAAAAAGGACGCAGGTTGGTTGTAAAGACCCCCTACGACCCCTTAAACCCCGCTAGCACCAATCAAATGTTAGTGAGAGCCCACCCCAATAATAATAATAATAATAATAATAATAATAATAATAATAATAATAATAATAATAATAATAATAATAATAATAATAATAATAATAATAATAATAATAATAATAATAATAATAATAATAATAATAATAATAATAATAATAATAATAATAATAATAATAATAATAATAATAATAATAATAATAATAATAATAATAATACCGCACGGGGTAGTTTTTCCACCTGGGGAGTGACGCCCCCACGGGTCCGAGTTACCTGGGCTACCAGGGGAAAATGGTAGTACCTGGCAGTAGGTATAAAATGCTTTAATCACAATGTCGAGTTTTAAAACTAAATTACCCCAGGTGGGTAGAGTACTACGCTCACAATCCCATACGGCCGGTGTACCTGGTATGTCAGCTGTATGCTTCACGGATTCTGGGGGGAGCAGTAATTCGATTGTTACCGATACCTTAACACTTAGGAATCGTCCGGTGAATCGACATGGCAACACCTACAACTCTTGTCGCGTTCAAGTTGATGACAGAAGGGCTTGTTCGAAAAATGATGCATCTTCTTCCTCGGTTAGCGGCATGTGCAGCGTGACACCGAGTATGGCTATTGCGACAACACAACAGGAAACTATCACCGAAGATCCTCCACCGGTTTCTGCTGTTTCTGGAGTATCGCAGGACGGTACATCTATGACCACTAAAGCCGGAAAGCCCAGGAAGCGTATGAAGTGGACTACAGAGATGAATTCATTCATTATACGTTCCTATTTTAAAATCACTAAAATTGAGACAGATCTAACAACTTAGATTCGCCCTTCATCGAGCATTTATAGAAAAATATCCGGAGTTTCAACATGTTACAGAGCAACGTATTGCTGACCAGCGTCGAACAATTATTAAAAACAATTTACTACCTGGTCCACTAATGCAACAAATACGAAGTAAAGTACTTCTTGAGCTCCAAACAGAAGACGATCATAATGTAATCCAACATACAAATGATCAGCTGGATAATATAAGACTTGATGACCACACTAGCGAGGACACACCAAACATGGATCAAAACGAAAACATAGATAATGACACACAAACAGACGAACACGAAAATGCTGTTGCTGAACTCTCTCTAAAGCAATAGCAGAATTTGATGGTACCAACCCAATTCAGCGACCAATATTGCCCAAACTGAGATCAAATAAGAACACCAATAGGATTCTTGCACTTTTTAATCTACTTTTAAATGAAATCTTGTAAGTTATCCATATCTCAAATGTGGGTTGAAACACAAAAGGTTCAAAGGAAACTCAAAGTCTATCCCACAACTGTTTAATTTAATGTTGCAACTAGTTTCGGTCCTATAGGACCATCATCAGGCTGAAATAATTACAATATAATAGAAAGAGGATCCTAAAAGTATTATATCAAGTTAAAAATTCAAAACAATTCCTTACAAATTGTTAACAAAATTGAACCAATAATACAAAAATATGAAGTCACAATCAAATGTCAAAATATATCAAAACAATAAACAATAATAATACTATGAAACCACAAGTTATTGTTCACATAATTAAGCAAAATGAAATAATATAGCAAAGTTAACATTGTTAAATTTGAGTTTACATTAAAAATACTTTAAGAGTCAAAAGATGATAAACTTTTAAAAAAATATCTATAAATTTATTTATATTACTGACAAGTAGAGATTAAGTCAAAAAACAATTCAAAAAATATATAGACTAATACCAAAATGCCATTCAAGATAAATTGATGAGGAAATGTTAAATGTTTAATCAAAACTAATATAATAATGAACAACAACTTACCGTAAAAAGTCATGAGACAAAAATCACAGTAGATTAAATTTAAAGGGATAATAGTTAATAGTTAAAAAATCTCAAAAGTAGAGACCGATATGGAAATAGTGGGAAAATGTAAAATAGTTTTTTAAAAAACTTATTAAACCCCCAATAGAACAAATGGGGAATAAATTGAAAAGTAACAAAGGTTAAATTTTGAAAAAATATAATTTGAAAATATAGTAATTCCCAATAGTGGGAGTATTTATACAATTCAACTGTTGTAGGAAGAAGTTTAAGAAAATGATTGGAAGAGAAAAATGTTAGAAGTTTTATAAAGTAAGAAACTTTAGGGGATGAACAAATCTCATAGTGAAGAAACTCATCTTTTCCATGTGGATGGAATTTCTGGTTAAGAACCTCCAAACAGGAAAATATCCCACTAAAGTTAATGAGGATGAAATTAAGTATAAAAATTATCATCTTCATCCATTAAAACGTAGAGATGTCAGAAGATTTTAACAATCTACGAAAATGTATCTGAAGTAGACACACCACCACTAACGACTATTCAGTAGAACAAGGTTAACTTGTCATATTTCAATGTAAAACCGAGCAGCATGGGATTAGAAGAAAGGGAAATATCTAACCAACAAGTGTAGTGTCAAAGAACTATGAAAAAGTATCCTTAAACCAAAGTGTCTATGTCAAATTTAGGAATAGAAACGAAGAAGAAAATTAGTAAAGAAATTCATCTTGTTGACAAAATGTTATTTTTGAGACTGAGGAAAACAACTTTCAGACGGTCTAAGTTGTTCATTAAGGCAATTAATGTTATCATCTAAAAGGGCAGTATGTATCTCAAGGCTTTCTAGCAAATTCAATCTAAAACCTTTATCGCAAAAATGCAGTAAATCTACCCTAAACAATTCACGAGAGTGGTTTTTAGAAAGGATGTGATTAGCAAACGATGAAGGAGAATTGAAATGTTCAAATTTCTGGTAATTCTTAATGAAGTTAACATGTTCAGAAATACGTGTTTCAAGTCTACGTCCACATTGACCAATATAAACTGAATTGCAATCAGCACAAGAGAGTCTATAAACCCCTATTTATGTAACTTGGGAATAGGATCTTTATTATGAACTACAATGGATTTAAGTGAGTTATTAGTTTTGAATGCAACCTCAATATCAAATTGTTTAAAAATCTTCTGTATTTTGTAGGAAATATTGCCAAAGAAGTGAATGGAACCTCGAAAATTTTTAATAGAATAATCTGTAACATTTAAACTATTGTGACAAGATAACCTGAACTTAATAAAAAATTTTAAGTACAATCTTTGTATGATATGTAACGGGTAATTGTTATTGACTGCCAATTGTTTTATAACATTAATCTCATCCACAAAACTAGAATTAGAAAGAGGTAAGGAAAACATCTATGAAAGAGACTATTAAAGGCTGCTAATTTATGTGTCATTGGGTGACAAGAAAAATAATCTATGAGTCCATCAGTTGTAGTGGGTTTTCTATACACTCCAATATCCAAACGATGCAAAGTAGTATTTCTCGAAATCAGAATATCAAGAAAAGGGATACAATTGTTGGTTTCAAACTCAACTGTAAAGCGTATCCTTGGGTGTAAAGAGTTAATGAAATTTAAAAAAGAATGAAAGGACTGTAAAGAACCATTGAATAACAAAATGCAATCATCTACATATCTATAGTAGAAGACAATATCATTTTTAAAAACTGAATCAAGAAATTGTGACTCTAAATTATTCATAAAAACCTCAGCAAGAAAGGGGGATAAACTAGAACCCATCGCTAAGCCCTCCGTCTGTTCATAAAAAACATCATTAAATTTAAAAAAGTTTTGTTCCAAAGTCAAACCAAGCAATGAACAAAAATCAAGTACAATATGAGTTGGAGTATCATTAAGAAGCATCAAGTTTCTCACGAGTGAAATACAATCCGAAGGTGGAATACTGGGGAACAAATTACTAACGTCTAATGAAACTAAAAATGTATTGTCTGGGACTGAGACATTTATAAGCTTATTAGCTAAATCAATAGAGTTTTTAATAGAAAATTCATTATTGAAATTAGTTAAAGTTTTCAAATTGGAACAAAGAAAGGAAGCAAGTTTAGATGCGGGTGTGTTAATGAAACTAACTACAGGGCGTATGGGAACATTAGCTTTATGGATCTTAGGAAGACCATAGAGTAAAGGAGTAACTGCTCTCATAGGACACAATTTGAAGTGATTCTGATTGAAAGAGAGGAGAGTGGAATGAAATTTAAGTCTCAAAGAATTTTTCAAATAATTATGGAATTTAACAGTAGGATCAAAGGACAAAGTTTTGAAAGAAGCATCAGATGAAAGGAAATTTTCAACTTTAGAGACATAATCAATCTTATTCAGAACAACCAAACAGTTTCCTTTATCAGACTTTGAAAGTACAAGAACATCATTTTCAATCTTTTTGCACATTTTGTGTTTCAACCCACATTTGAGATATGGATAACTTACAAGATTTACAATCGGCTAGTCTGGCAGTTGTTATCCGTCATTACAGTAACACCATGCTTTCTAGAAAGAAGACCTTGTTGAAGATAATGTTTCTCCAGAAATGCAAACGCCATGGAGTTTACCCAAAATCCATTTCCTTACACACGAATATGTCTACAAGAACAGCACACTTTACTTTGGAGAAGGCTAAATTCATTTGGATGAAGAGAGAGATCAAAAGTCACTATAACCACTTAGATTTTATCAATGTTAAACTAAAGTTTTTGTATTTTCATTTAACCAGTATATTGGATTTTGTTGAATTTTGTAATTTAGATTCAGACATAAGAGATTGGATCTCTGATGTTGGAACTGACATTTATAACAATCCTAATAAAAAGTTTAAATCACTCATTGATTCTAAAATTACACTTCACAAACATAATCTTAATAAGAACTTTAATAAATTTTCTAATTTTACTTTTCACCCACGGGTACTGAGTGATACAGTTTTTTCTGAAACACAAATTGATATTCTAAAGAAAGGTTTAAAATTTAATCTCCCATCTAATTATAAATTTAAATCTAATATAAAATTGCTATCTATAGATTGTGAGAATGTCATTTCTAATTCAGATATTATTGATAAAGATGCATTGAGAGTCAGAGTTTCTCACACTTTAAATAGGTATAGTGGGGTATTCGGTCCTGGGAGGGTTTTGAGGAATTTCTTTGATACTTTTAAATCTACTGTTGCTTCTTTGTGCAAAAAGATTGAAAATGATGTTCTTGTACTTTCAAAGTCTGATAAAGGAAACTGTTTGGTTGTTCTGAATAAGATTGATTATGTCTCTAAAGTTGAAAATTTCCTTTCATCTGATGCTTCTTTCAAAACTTTGTCCTTTGATCCTACTGTTAAATTCCATAATTATTTGAAAAATTCTTTGAGACTTAAATTTCATTCCACTCTCCTCTCTTTCAATCAGAATCACTTCAAATTGTGTCCTATGAGAGCAGTTACTCCTTTACTCTATGGTCTTCCTAAGATCCATAAAGCTAATGTTCCCATACGCCCTGTAGTTAGTTTCATTAACACACCCGCATCTAAACTTGCTTCCTTTCTTTGTTCCAATTTGAAAACTTTAACTAATTTCAATAATGAATTTTCTATTAAAAACTCTATTGATTTAGCTAATAAGCTTATAAATGTCTCAGTCCCAGACAATACATTTTTAGTTTCATTAGACGTTAGTAATTTGTTCCCCAGTATTCCACCTTCGGATTGTATTTCACTCGTGAGAAACTTGATGCTTCTTAATGATACTCCAACTCATATTGTACTTGATTTTTGTTCATTGCTTGGTTTGACTTTGGAACAAAACTTTTTTAAATTTAATGATGTTTTTATGAACAGACGGAGGGCTTAGCGATGGGTTCTAGTTTATCCCCTTTCTTGCTGAGGTTTTTATGAATAATTTAGAGTCACAATTTCTTGATTCAGTTTTTAAAAATGATATTGTCTTCTACTATAGATATGTAGATGATTGCATTTTGTTATTCAATGGTTCTTTACAGTCCTTTCATTCTTTTTTAAATTTCATTAACTCTTTACACCCAAGGATACGCTTTACAGTTGAGTTTGAAACCAACAATTGTATCCCTTTTCTTGATATTCTGATTTCGAGAAATACTACTTTGCATCGTTTGGATATTGGAGTGTATAGAAAACCCACTACAACTGATGGACTCATAGATTATTTTTCTTGTCACCCAATGACACATAAATTAGCAGCCTTTAATAGTCTCTTTCATAGATGTTTTTCCTTACCTCTTTCTAATTCTGGTTTTGTGGATGAGATTAATGTTATAAAACAATTGGCAGTCAATAACAATTACCCGTTACATATCATACAAAGATTGTACTTAAAATTTTTTATTAAGTTCAGGTTATCTTGTCACAATAGTTTAAATGTTACAGATTATTCTATTAAAAATTTTCGAGGTTCCATTCACTTCTTTGGCAATATTTCCTACAAAATACAGAAGATTTTTAAACAATTTGATATTGAGGTTGCATTCAAAACTAATAACTCACTTAAATCCATTGTAGTTCATAATAAAGATCCTATTCCCAAGTTACATAAATCGGGGGTTTATAGACTCTCTTGTGCTGATTGCAATTCAGTTTATATTGGTCAATGTGGACGTAGACTTGAAACACGTATTTCTGAACATGTTAACTTCATTAAGAATTACCAGAAATTTGAACATTTCAATTCTCCTTCATCGTTTGCTAATCACATCCTTTCTAAAAACCACTCTCGTGAATTGTTTAGGGTAGATTTACTGCATTTTTGCGATAAAGGTTTTAGATTGAATTTGCTAGAAAGCCTTGAGATACATACTGCCCTTTTAGATGATAACATTAATTGCCTTAATGAACAACTTAGACCGTCTGAAAGTTGTTTTCCTCAGTCTCAAAAATAACATTTTGTCAACAAGATGAATTTCTTTACTAATTTTCTTCTTCGTTTCTATTCCTAAATTTGACATAGACACTTTGGTTTAAGGATACTTTTTCATAGTTCTTTGACACTACACTTGTTGGTTAGATATTTCCCTTTCTTCTAATCCCATGCTGCTCGGTTTTACATTGAAATATGACAAGTTAACCTTGTTCTACTGAATAGTCGTTAGTGGTGGTGTGTCTACTTCAGATACATTTTCGTAGATTGTTAAAATCTTCTGACATCTCTACGTTTTAATGGATGAAGATGATAATTTTTATACTTAATTTCATCCTCATTAACTTTAGTGGGATATTTTCCTGTTTGGAGGTTCTTAACCAGAAATTCCATCCACATGGAAAAGATGAGTTTCTTCACTATGAGATTTGTTCATCCCCTAAAGTTTCTTACTTTATAAAACTTCTAACATTTTTCTCTTCCAATCATTTTCTTAAACTTCTTCCTACAACAGTTGAATTGTATAAATACTCCCACTATTGGGAATTACTATATTTTCAAATTATATTTTTTCAAAATTTAACCTTTGTTACTTTTCAATTTATTCCCCATTTGTTCTATTGGGGGTTTAATAAGTTTTTTAAAAACTATTTTACATTTTCCCACTATTTCCATATCGGTCTCTACTTTTGAGATTTTTTAACTATTAACTATTATCCCTTTAAATTTAATCTACTGTGATTTTTGTCTCATGACTTTTTACGGTAAGTTGTTGTTCATTATTATATTAGTTTTGATTAAACATTTAACATTTCCTCATCAATTTATCTTGAATGGCATTTTGGTATTAGTCTATATATTTTTTGAATTGTTTTTTGACTTAATCTCTACTTGTCAGTAATATAAATAAATTTATAGATATTTTTTTAAAAGTTTATCATCTTTTGACTCTTAAAGTATTTTTAATGTAAACTCAAATTTAACAATGTTAACTTTGCTATATTATTTCATTTTGCTTAATTATGTGAACAATAACTTGTGGTTTCATAGTATTATTATTGTTTATTGTTTTGATATATTTTGACATTTGATTGTGACTTCATATTTTTGTATTATTGGTTCAATTTTGTTAACAATTTGTAAGGAATTGTTTTGAATTTTTAACTTGATATAATACTTTTAGGATGGGGTCGAGGGCTCTGGTTCCCTTTCTAATCGGCGTAAAGCTGAACGGAAAAACGAACTATCTCAGGGTATTGGTATTAAACCATTCCAAGACCGCTGGGTACTCTCAACTAGATTGGGAGTTTGTGATCTCTGATTGCAACCTACTCGTGGTGACCCTGTTGAAACTGAATCCAGCGGATCTAGACCGGAAGGTCGAAAAACATTCCCCAAGTCCAAGTTGTTAGATACCGTGACGATGACTGAATGGCACTGGGGTGATAGTGTCGCAAACGGTTCCTTTGGGGCACAGGGTCGCACCCCATCGTCGGCAGACCTTACTCCTGCATGCGGGGCTCTGCAGGAGTGGACCACCTTTCCCTAGCTACTCGTGGGACTCTTATGGATTCCCAAAAAAAACCAAAACGAGAGCCCAAGGCTAAGAAGCCGGGGCAATCAAAAACTAAGGAGGATACTAAACCTGCAGAGCCAAGTACCTCCTCGAAAAATCCTCAGGCTGAAAGGCCCGGATCTTCCAAAGCCGAAAGGCAAAAAATTTCAAAGGCTGTCAGGGTCAATACCTTGGAGGAGGTTGATCTTATGACAGACGAGGAAATTAAATTTGCAAGACTATCTGGCATCTCCAAAGCCAAGATAGAGAAATTGGTAAAACAAGGCCAAAATTACATCCAAGCCAAAAGGGCCGTAATTAAAGCCAATTTTACCAAATCCTTGGAGAAAGCAAAGGAGGAACAGCCAAAGCCGACAAAGGCAAAGGCAGTGAACCCTAAGCAAAACCGTACCAGCCACAGGCTCAAAAAGGCCAAGGTCACACGGTAATACACCACCCGAAAGCCAGCGCAAAGGGAAGAAACCAAAGACTGAAGGTCTAACCTTTAGTGAAGCCGCAGCTTCTATAAAAGTAGCTGTGGTAAGTACAGGTTTCCCGGAGGCCAAGATGGATCAGGATAAGCTGAAGGCAGTCCAAAAATCCGTCATGGCCGCCTATGAGTCGATTCCGGAGGGAGGACCGCAGGTCCGCTTCCTGAAGAGCACTTTTAGACCGGGATATCTGGAACTCACTTGTGTGGACGACACAACGGCAAACTGGGTTAAGGAGGTCTCCCCAACTCTAAAGCCGTGGGATGGCGCATCCCTGATGGCACTGGAGGGAAAGGACATGCCCAAACCCTTTGCAAGTGTGGTATTTATACCAGACGAAGACGGCGAAAGGCTGGAGTCCAAAAGGGTCCTTAATAGGTTAAGGATAAGTAACCATGGACTCAGAACGGACCTATGGACGGTCTGGGGCAGCAAGCCTACAGAAAAGGAGTACTCTGGACATTCTCGATGGATCAGGAATCCAAGGAGGAGATCCAGAGGCTCAAAATGACCCCGTACTTTGGCTTAGGAAGGGTAACCTTCAGAGCCAAAAAGGAGAAGCTAACAGCAACGTCCACCACGGAGACAAGGGAAACACCCATGGAGGCTCAGGAGGAGGAAGCTCCCGAGAGTGGAGTCAGCCCGCTCAAAAGGACGTCAGTCCACGAGAAGGAAGACTCCGCTCAAGGAAGACCTCCTGAGGAAGAAATGGAGAGCTCTTCGCAAGAAGAGAAGTAAGGTTCTTGCAAGCCAATCTTCAACACGCTAAAGCTGCATCGGCAACAGTGTGTAGAAGAGTGGAGCAAGAAGGCATCGATGTGGCCCTCTTGCAAGAACCCTGGAGGATAGGCGATAAGGTAGCCGGCCTATCCACCAAATCAGGTAAGATATTACAAACCCCTAAGGCCGTAAGGCCAAGGGCTTGTATAATTTACAGTAATAGAATACAATGTACTTTAATACCAGTGCTCTGCACTGGTGATGTTGTTACAGGTATCCTAACAGTATCCACGGACGAGGGGGAAAAAAGCTTGGTAGTATGCTCCGCCTATTTCCCTGGAGATGAGACTGAAAGTCCACCACACATAATAAGCGACATTGTTGCATACTGTGTGGGAAAAGGATTGCAGTTAATAATAGGATGTGATGCGAACGCACACCATACAATATGGGGCAGCACGGACATCAATAAAAGAGGTGAGTCTATTTTGAACTTTATCTTATCCGATGGTTTAATTATCTCCAATATAGGAAATAAACCTACATTTGTCACCAAAACGCGCAAAGAAGTTTTAGATCTAACACTCTGCACGAATAAAATTGGTGATAACATCATAAACTGGCATGTGTCTGAAGAACCTTCGAGTTCAGACCACAGACACATAAGATTTGATCTAAACATTTTTCCGTCGGAAACAAAATACCGTAACCCAAGAGATACGAACTGGACGGGGTATAAAGAAGCCCTCAGTAATAATCTCAAGGAAGGTATTGAACCACTTAATAGTACCAAAACTATAAACGCGGCGGCAAAAATGGTAAGTGAAGCTATATTGGCGGCATACCATGAAAATTGCCCTGAAAAAACAAGGAAAAACAAAGGCACTAATACAGTCTGGTGGAACAACGGCTTAAGGAAGCTTAGGGCGGAGGTCCGAAGCCTCTTTAATAAAGCCAAAAGCAGCCAGGACTGGGATGCCTATAGGTATAAGCTCACGCAATACAATAAAGAAATACGTAAAGCCAAAAGGAAAACGTGGAGGAAGTTCTGCGAGGAGATTTCAGACACTCCGGCATGTTCCAGAATCCACAAAGTCCTGGCTAAAGATGGAACAACCAGTAAAGAGGTGGGTTTCTTAAAGAAAGCTAATGGCACTTACACAGAAACCAAAGAGGAAAGTCTTAAAGAACTGGTATATACACACTTTCCTGCCGCAACAATTCTGGATGACTCAATAAGGCTAACCAATCTGGAACAAAAGCTGACCAGGCCAAGTTCGACAGATTGGAAAATGGCTACAGAAGTCACAAGACCTAACAGAATCAGATGGGCAATCAAAAAATTTAAACCATTTAAGTCCCCAGGGATGGATGGTATACACCCCATTCTATTACAGATGGGGGTGGAGGAGTTGCTACCACATTTAAGTAGGATACTAAAAGCTTGTTTGGCATGGGGTATCTTACCAGAAGTATGGCAAAAGGTTAAAGTCATCTACTTACCAAAGGTTGGTAAAGTATCGGACCTAACACCAAAATCATACAGACCAATAAGCCTGTCATCCTTTCTACTAAAGACTTTAGAGAGGCTTTTGGACAGGTACATAAGAGACGAAGTGCTAAAAGAGCACCCTCTAAGCAATCGTCAATATGCATACCAACCAGGTAAATCAACGGAAACGGCATTAGATGACCTAAATAGGT
Source organism: Ophraella communa (assembly GCA_035357415.1). NCBI lineage: Eukaryota > Metazoa > Arthropoda > Insecta > Coleoptera > Chrysomelidae > Ophraella > Ophraella communa. The sequence continues at coordinate 48,904,586 of CM068979.1, read as the reverse complement.
TGGTCTCTAAGTCTATAGAGGACAAAGAGATTGCAATGGCTGCCTTTCTGGACATCGAAGGAGCGTTTAACAATGTTACAACGAACTCATTGATAGATGCAATGAGTAGACGGGGCACACCTCAAGTGATATGCAGATGGATAAAGGCAGCTCTGGAGAATAGGATTGTAATATCCTCACTAGGGCAAGCTACCATCAAAGCGAAAGCAGGTGGAGGTTGTCCACAAGGAGGAGTTCTGTCACCACTACTTTGGGCAACCCTAGTAGACGATCTCCTCAACGAATTATCCAAAAAAGACTTTCAGTGTCTAGGATATGCAGATGACATAGCGATTGTCATCAGAGGCAAATTTGCCGGGGTATTATCTGACAGAATGCAGATAGCCCTAAACACGGTTGAAAATTGGTGTAAGCAAGAGAGACTAACAGTCAATGCTCAAAAAACACAAATTATCAACTTCACAAAAAAGACAACATTGGCCGGTCTAAAACCACTAACATTGGGGGGAACAGTGATTCCAGTTGTCAAAGAAATAAAATACCTAGGAGTATTCCTAGATCAAAGACTCTCATGGAACACACACATACAAAAAACCACGCAGAAAGCTATATTGTCATTGGGCAGATGTAGACGAATGTGTGGAAAAATTGGGGGCTTAACCCCAAAATGACCATATGGTTATATACAAGGGTTATTAGACCCATAATAACCTACGGGTCAGTGGTATGGTGGACAAAGACACAGCAAACAGGAGCAGTAAGGCTATTAAGTAACATACAAAGGTTAGCTTGCCTGTGCGTTACGGGGGCCATAAAAACTACTCCTTTAGCTGCACTGGAAGTCTTGTTAAACATTCCACCACTACACATATATATACAGGGCGAAGCGAGAGCAGCCATGCACAGATTAATACATAATCAGCAGCACATAAGCCAATCGCATGGGGCTGATAATGGTAAGCTAATCAAGGAACTAAAAGCGGATAACATTTTGGGGCAACCCATTGACGCAACAGTCACGAGATATAGCTTTGCCAATAAATTTAAAATAGTTATACCAGGTAGGGAAGACTGGGAAAAAGGTGTACCCGTAGAGGCGGAGTCAACCTGGTACACGGACGCTCAAAGACGCCGTATGGCGTGGGAGCCGGCGTAGTCGGAAGGAAACAAGGGATAACATTCCCAGTAAGTCTATCCCAAAATGCCACGATTTTTCAAGCAGAAATCACGGCAATTCACTACTGTGTAGAAGAAATTAAAAGGCTGGATAGGACGTACCGTTCAATAGCCATCTTCACAGACAGTCAGGCGGTGCTAAGGGCACTAGATTCTGTAGAGGTCAATTCTAGGCTAGTATGGGACTGTGTGCATGCTCTGAATACTCTGGGGGATCGTAGCAAGGTTACGGTAGCTTGGGTACCAGGGCATAGGGGTCTAAAAGGCAATGAAAAAGGCAGATGAAATGGCTAAACTAGGCTCATCAATGCCTTTTATTGGACCGGAACCCTTCTGCGGCATTGCAAAAAATATAATAAAGACGGCCATGAAAACATGGGTGGCACAAAAATCACGGGAATGGTGGTGGAATTCACCAGGACAAAGGCAAGCGAAACAGTTCATAATGGAACATTCGCAAAAGTTTACGTCAGACTTATTGAGTAAAGACAGGAAAACGGTCAAAACTGTAGTAAGTCTATTGACGGGGCACTGTAAGCTAAACAGGCATCTTAAGCTGATGGGGTTGACAGAGACGGATCTGTGCAGATTCTGTCACCTAGAAGAGGAAACACCAGAGCACATCTTATGTCAGTGCGACGGACTGGTAAATATGCGGTTCCTGACTTTAGGAGAAGAATATCCATTGGCAAGGGACTACATGAAGGTTACAGTCTCAAAGCTTATAGACTTCGTTAAGAGAGTCGGACTGGGGGATGTAATCTAGTTTTTCGAGGACCACAATAGATCTGAAAAGGTCGCAGTGGAATAGGCTTATGGCCACCTCTTAAACATCTATCTATCTATACTTTTAGGATCCTCTTTCTATTATATTGTAATTATTTCAGCCTGATGATGGTCCTATAGGACCGAAACTAGTTGCAACATTAAATTAAACAGTTGTGGGATAGACTTTGAGTTTCCTTTGAACCTTTTACTTTTAAATGATCGTGCTAAGGACTGCCAAACACTGGAAGAAATGCACACCTTTATCTACTGTGGTGCAGTTGCAGTGCTACAAAGTCACAACCAACAAATCCGGTTTCCGAACAAAAATTGTTCCGAAAAGAAGAAGCAACATAAACCTTGGTGGCAACAGCGACTCGAGAAGTCCATTAATGACATAAGGAAGGAATTGGGACAACTTACAGAATTTATAACCAACACAAAACCCTCCAGACGCTTAACTAATAGGGTCAAGAAAATCTTTAAAAAAATTAAAACCAACACAGAACATCCAAGACATAAGGAACAATTATGCTCATATATGGACCTTCTTAGACAAAAGCTAAAAGTCAAATCTAAACGATTGTCTCGATACGTTAAATGTACTAAAAAGAAGGCAACAAAATCACTTATTTGACAACAATGAAAAGCTGTTCTATAGACAACTGAGTAGCGTAGGAACAAACAGCAACGATAATCTCCCAAGTAAGCATGAACTTACTGACTATTGGTCTTTAATATGGTCCAATCCTCAAAAACAACAAGGGTGCCGAATGGATTCAATCTGAGAAGGATAAGTTAAACATTGCTCCAATGTTATTTAACAACATAACAACAGCTGGAGTAAACCAAGCAGTAGGAGAAACTAACAGTTGGAAAGCTCCAGGAATTGATAATATCCAAAATTTCTGGTACAAAAAATTTGACAGCTTACACGAGATAATAGCATCAAAATTTACACATATTCTTCAACATCCAGAAGACATTCCAGCCTTTCTTACTCATGGTTTAACCCATATGCTTCCCAAAACAGCTAACACACAGGACCCCTCACAGTATAGACCAATCACATGTCTTCCAACGCTTTACAAGATACTAACATCTTGCATTACTAACCGAATTTATAGGCATGTCGACCAAAATAACATCTTGGCAGAGGAGCAAATGGGATGTAAACGTGGTCACCAGGGATGCAAAGAACAACTTGTTATTGACTCTGTGATCCTAAGGCAAGCGCAAAAGCAAAGTCGTAACATATCAACTGCTTTTGTAGACTGTCGAACATAACAGCGAAGCAGTTTGAATTAGGAGTGAGGAACAAAACACACAAAATATACCACAAATGCCTTTCGGTAACATCACACCCCAAGAACTTACACAAATAATAAATCATACACACAACTGGAAAGCACCGGGGATCGATGGAATTCAGAACTACTGGTATAAGAAGTTCTCATGTATTCATTCAGCTCTGGCAAAAAACATTACACACATTATATACAATCCCACCGATACACCTACATTTTTAACAAAAGGTATCACATACATGCAACCAAAATCTACAGACACCAAAAATCCCACAAAATACAGACCCATAACATGTCTGCCAACATTATATAAAATTATAACATCTTGCATAACACAAAAAATATATGCACACATAGATCAACATAACATAATCACTGAGCAACAAAAGGGATGCAGAAGGGGTCACATGGGATGCAAGGAGCAATTACTTATAGACTCTGTTATCCTTGGACAAGCCAGCAAGCGACACAGACACTTACATGCTGCATATATAGATTACAAAAAAGCATTTGACAGTACACCACACTCATGGCTTATTCATATCCTGAAAATATACAAAATAAATACTACACTTATTAGATTTCTACAAAACATTATGCAAAACTGGAGAACCACAGTACACTTATCATTGAATAACGAACGTATTATCACACAAGATATACAAATAAGACGAGGTATATTCCAGGGCGACTCACTAAGTCCTCTCTGGTTTTGCCTTGCTCTTAACCCTCTATCTAATGCACTCAATAGCACAAATTACGGATTCCACATAAAACATAACAAGACAACACATTACCAATTATCACACTTATTATGCAAAACTGGAGAACCACAGTACACTTATCATTGAATAACGAACGTATTATCACACAAGATATACAAATAAGACGAGGTATATTCCAGGGCGACTCACTAAGTCCTCTCTGGTTTTGCCTTGCTCTTAACCCTCTATCTAATGCACTCAATAGCACAAATTACGGATTCCACATAAAACATAACAAGACAACACATTACCAATTATCACACTTATTGTACATGGACGACATAAAACTATATGCTAATACGTCAGCCCATCTACAACAACTCTTAAATATCACCCACAAATTTTCACAAGATATACTCATGGAGTTTGGAATAGACAAATGTAGAACATTACACATTGAAAAAGGATGTCTATGTTCTGATCAGTTTAATATCGAAAGTGGGACAATAAAATCCATGGAAGAGGGTGAAGTGTACAAGTACTTGGGATTCCAACAGGCCAAGCTGATAGAACACAAGCACATAAAACAGATACTAACAGCAGAATATACGACAAGAATAAAAAACATACTTAAAACGAAACTAAATGCTAAGAACACTACAAAAGCCATAAACACATACGCCACACCAATACTAACGTATTCATTTGGAGTCATAAAATGGACACATACAGAACTAGAAAGCCTTCAAAGGAGTACTCGTACAATGCTTACAAAATACAATACACACCATCCTAAATCCGCAATAGAAAGAATGACCCTTCCTCGTACAATGGGTGGACGTGGTCTTATCGACATAACTTCACTTCATCTCAAACAAATAGAGACATTAAGAAACTTCTTCTACACCAAACAGCACACATCACCTCTTCACAAAGCCATATCTTTTGCAGATACCACAATAACACCGCTTAGCTTACACGACACCAACGCAGGTGTAGAGACTTGCATTTCTAACACTCAAACAAAAATTCAGTCATGGGCCCAAAAGCCACTCCATGGCCGATTTCCTCATGAACTGGATCAAACGTATGTCGATAAAGAAGCGTCGAACATGTGGTTGACTAGTGGAAAGTTATTCAGGGAAACCGAAGGATTTATGATGGCTATACAAGACCAAGTCATACAAACAAGGAATTACAGAAAGTATATTATTAAAGATACAACACTTACAGATGACAAATGCCGAAAATGCCACACAACACAGGAGACGATACAACACATTACATCTGGTTGCAAGCTGCTCGCACAAACAGATTACTTAAAGAGACACAACCAAATAGCCAACATAATACACCAGGAACTTGCAATGAAATATAAACTCATAGCCACATACACACCATATTACAAATACACACCACAATCGGTAATGGAAAATAGTACGCACAAATTATACTATGACAGGTCCATTATCACAGACAAAACAGTTCCTCACAATAGACCAGACATTGTATTCATTGACAAATTGCAGAAAACAACATATATCATAGATGTAGCAATTCCAAATACACATAACATCGAAAAAACATACGATGAAAAGATCAGCAAGTATACCGAACTAAAATACGAAATTAAACGGCTATGGAGAATGGACAAGGTGGTAATAGTACCAATTGTTTTGTCGTCCACGGGTGTAATACCACATACTCTTCACCAAAGTCTGCGCACCATCAATATAGAACATCACACATACACACAATTACAGAAAGCCGCAATTCTTAACACGTGCCATATAGTAAGAAAATTCTTAGACACAGACACATAACCAATATATATATACATGAAACATTCCCAGGTAAGCTATGTCTTGGTCCATTTTGACCCGATATAGCCGACTTTAACCGGCGAAAGCCGCGAAAAAAATTGGATAATAATAATAATAATAATAATAATAGTAATAATAATAATAATAATAATAATAATAATAATAATTTGCCACAATTTCTAACACAGAGTAAAACTTACATTAAGCCAAAACAAAATAATGAAACGCAAAACCCGGCTAACTACCGCCCAATCACATGCCTACCAACATTGTATAAAATAATAACAGCAGCTATAACACTAAAAATTGACACACATCTAATGCAACAAAACATATTAACAGAAGAACAGAGAGGCTGTCGCAAACACAGTCAAGGGTGCAAAGAACAAATATACTGAATCAAACAGAAAAACAACATCGAAACTTAGTTACCTGCTATATCGACTACAAAAAAGCGTTTGATTCAATCCCTCATAGCTGGTTATTAAAAATCCTAGACATCTACAAAGTTGACAGCCATATAAAGAATTTTATATCAACAATCATGAAACAATGGAGAACAAAAATTTATCTCACAACCGACAATACTATAATAGAAACTGAGGAAATTGCCGAAAATACATTATGCAGGAGAATATTACTACAGATTTATGTAGAAAGTGCCACCAATCCAAAGAAACAATAGAACACATAACTGGGGGATGTAAAATTCTAGCAGGAACTGAGTACGTAGATCGACATAACACGGCAGCAAAAATCATACATCAGGAACTTGCACTGAAACATCAATTAATACAGAATGGATATCCATACTATAAGTACACTCCTCAAAACATACTTGAAAACGAACATTGGAAACTTTATTGGGACAGGACACTACACACAGATAGGACAGTAGCCAGCAACAGACCAGACATCACTATGATAAACAAAAATGAAAATAAAACCTATTTAATTGACATCTCAATACCGAATGACTCTAACACGATTCAGAAGGAACAAGAAAAAACTACAAAATTTACACCTCTAGCTATAGAACTAAAAGAGTTATGGAAACAAGAAGCGGTCTACATACTGCTAAATACTGTCTACATACTGCCAATAGTGATATCAGCTACTGGTATCACAACAAACAACTTTTTAAGCCAACTAAAAATACTGGATATTAATCCACACTTACATACACAAAGACAAAAAGCGGTCATCCTAAAAACGACGACAATAGTAAGAACCTTTCTACAACAGTAATCTAGTATCATACGACCTGGCCTACAGCCCGTCACATGATCAGCATCCGTACCTAACGAGAATAAATGATATAATATTAATAATAATAATAATAATAATAATAATAATAATAATAATAATAATAATAATAATAATAATAATAATAATAATAATAATAATAATAATAATAATAATAATAATAATAATAATAATAATAATAATAATAATAATAATAATAATAATAATAATAATAATAATAATAATAATAATAATAATAATAATAATAATAATAATAATAATAATAATAATAATAATAATAATAATAATAATAATAATAATAATAACCCCGCACGGGGTAGTTTTTCTACCTGGGGAGTGACGCCCCCACGGGTCCGAGTTACCTGGGCTACCAGGGGAAAATGGTGGTACCTGGCAGTAGGTATAAAATGCTTTAATCAAAATGTCGAATTTTAAAACTAAATTACCTCAGGTGGGTAGAGTATTACGCTCACAATCCCACACGGCCGGTGTACCTGGTATGTCGACTGTCTGCTCCACGGATTCTGGGGGGAGCAATAATTCGATTGTTACCGATACCTTAACACTTAGGAATCGTCAGGTGAATCGACATTGCAACACCTACAACTCTTGTCGCGTTCAAGTTGATGACAGAAGGGCTTGTTCGAAAAATGATGCATCTTCTTCCTCGGTTAGCGGCATGCGCAGCGTGACACCGAGTATGGCTACTGCGATAACACAAGAGGAAAATATCGCCGATTCTCCTCCACCGGTTTCTGCTGTTTCTGGAGTATCGCAGGACGGTACATCCATGACCACTAAAGCTGGAAAGCCCAGGAAGCGTATGAAGTGGACTACAGAGATAAATTCATTCATTATACGCTCCTATTTTAAAATCACCAAGATTGAGACAGATTTAACAACTTACAGATACGCCCTTCATCGAGCATTTATAGAACAATATCCGGAGTTCCAACATGTTACGGAGCAACGTATTGCTGACCAGCGTCGAACAATTATTAAAAACAATTTACTACCTGGTCCACTATTGCAACAAATACGAAGTGAAGTACTTCTTGAGCTCCAAACAGAAATCGATCATAATGTAATCCAACATACAAATGATCAGCTGGATAATATAAGACTTGATGACCACACTAGCGAGGACACACCAAACATGGATCAAAACGAAAACATAAATAATGACACACAAACAGACGAACACAAAAATGCTGTTGCCGAACTCTCTAAAGCAATAGCAGAATTTGATGTTACCAACCCAATTCAGCGACCAATATTGCCCAAACTGAGATCAAATAAGAACACCAATAGGATTCTTGCACTTTTTAATCTACTTTTAAATGATCGTGCTAAGGACTGCCAAACACTGGAAGAAATCCACACCCTTATCTACTGTGGTGCAGTTGCAGTGCTACGTAGTCACAACCAACAAATCCGGTTTCCGAACAAAAGGTCTACCGAAAAGCAGAAGCCATTTAAACCTTGGTGGCAACAGCGACTTAAAAAGTCCATTAATGACATAAGGAAGGAATTGGGACAACTCACAGAATTTAACAACAACACCAAACCGTCCAGACGCCTAATTAATAGGGTCAAGAAAATTTTAAAGAAAATTAAAACAAACACAGGTCATCCACGGTATAAGGAACATTTATGCTCATATATGGACCTTCTAAGGCAGAAGCTAAAGGCAAAATCCAAAAGATTATCTCGTTACGTCAAATGTACTAAAAAGAAACAGCAAAACAACTTATTTAACACCAATGAAAAGCTGTTCTACAAACAACTTAGTAGCGCCGGAACAAACAACTACCACAATCTTCCAAGTAAGGATGAACTTACTGAGTATTGGTCTTCAATATGGTCCAATCCTCAAAAACACAACGAGGGTGCAGCATGGATAGAATCCGAGACAGACAAATCAAACATTGCTTCTATGGTGTTTGATAACATAACAACAGCTGAAGTAAACCAAGTCGTAGGAGAAACTAATAGTTGGAAAGCTCCAGGAATCGATAATATCCAAAATTTCTGGTACAAAAAATTTGACAGCTTACACGAGGTAATGGCATCAAAATTTACACACATTCTTCAACATCCAGAAAAAATCCCAGCCTTTCTCACTCATGGTTTAACCCATATGCTTCCCAAAACAGCTAACACACAGGATCCTTCGCAGTATAGACCAATCACATGCCTTCCAACGCTTTATAAGATATTAACATCTTGCATTACTAACCGAATTTACAGGCATGTTGACCAAAATAACATCTTGGCAGAGGAGCAAAAGGGATGTAAACATGGTCACCAGGGATGCAAAGAACAACTTGTTATTGACATTTGACAGCATTTGACAGCGTACCACATTCCTGGCTTTTAAGTGTTTTAAACATCTATAAAGTACATCCCACCATAGTTACTTTTCTTGAAACTTCGATGAAGCAATGGCGAACAAGCCTTCAGGTAAACATTAATGGACAGTATATTTAGACTAACGAAATTGTTATTCGCAGGGGAATATTCCAGGGTGACTCACTGAGTCCACTTTGGTTCTGTTTGGCAATGAATCCACTGTCTACCATGCTCAACGACACAAAATATGGCTTCAATCTTAAGACTAATAGAAACACCAACTGCACTGTATCCCATCTTCTTTATATGGATGATATAAAAATGTTTGCTTCCAATCAACAACAAATTCAACATCTTCTGGATATAACCGAAAGGTTCTCCAGTGATATACGAATGGAATTTGGTTTAGATAAGTGCAGAACCTTAAACATCGAAAAGGGAAAAATTGTCAATGGAGATGTGGCGCTACCTAATGGAGATATAATCGCTGCCATGCAGAATGGGGAAACCTATAAATACTTGGGATTTCAACAAGCCAGATTATTAGACCAAAAACAGTCCAAGTCCAAAATCAAGGATCAGTATACACAGAGGGTTAGTTTATTACTAAAATCGGAACTGAACGCAGGAAACCTTAATCGAGCAATTAATACATATGCCGTACCTGTGTTAACTTATTCGTTTGGGATTCTAAGATGGACAAAAACTGAATTGGAAGATATTCAGAGAACAACAAGGACTATGATGACCAAGTACAGATATCACCATCCAATATCGTCGGTATTTAGAACAACATTGCCGAGAAAGGAGGGAGGAAGAGCTCTATGTGACATAATCAATCTACACAATAAGCAGATAAATTAATTACGAGACTTCTTTATTACTAAATCAACATCATCTAATTTACACAAATTTATTGTAGGAGCAGATAAAAATTATTCCCCTCTAAATTTAGCAGGTCCTAATGTGGATTTAGAAGTAACAACAGATGCTGAGAAACACGTAAAATGGGCCCAAAAAGCTCTACATGGTCGACATCATCACGACCTTAACCAACCACACATTGACAAAATAGCATCAAATAGGTGGCTTACTGACGGTACCTTGTTCCCAGAGACTGAAGGATTTATGATGGCCATTCAGGATCAAGTAATTAATACGAACAACTACAAAAAATTTGTTATCAGGGACCAAACTATTACATCGGACAAGTGTAGACGGTGCCAACAAACGTCGGAAACCATACAACACATTACATCAGGATGTTCAACCATAGCCAACACGGATTATTTACGCAGGCACAACCAGCTGTGTAATATTATCCACCAGAAACTGGCCAACAAATATGGACTGCTGAATACATATACACCGTATTACAAGTACAATCCACAGGCAGTGCTCGAGAATGCAGATTTTAGACTCTACTACGATAGGTCCATTATCACCGATAGACAGGTGACGAATAATCGACCCGACATTGTAGTAGTGGATAAAAAAGCTAATTCAGTGCTGTTAGTCGATGTTGCAGTTCCAAACAACAACAATATTTTGGACAAATATAATGAAAATATAGCAAAGTACACCGATCTTGCTATAGAAGTAGGGCAGATGTGGCATGCAGAAAAAGTGGAGGTGGTACCGATCATCGTATCATCAACTGGACTCATTCCCAAAAGTCTTGAAGACAGTCTTAAAAAACTAGATCTTCATAAAAACACTTTTATTGACTTACAAAAAGCGGCAATTTTAAACACATGTCATACTGTTAGAAAATTTTTAAATATGTAAATTTTGAGCCTAATCCCATTTGCGATTACGCTCGGGATAGGTAAATATTACCAGCGAAAGCTGAGTAAGTGCATAAGTCTTTTGATAATAATAATAATAATAATAATAATAATAATAATAATAATAATAATAATAATAATAATAATAATAATAATAATAATAATAATAATAATAATAATAATAATAATAATAATAATAATAATAATAATAATAATAATAATAATAATAATAATAAATAATAATAACCGAAGGAAGAACATTTATAAAACCAAAAAATCTGGAAACACAAAACCCTGAAAATTACAGACCTATCACCTGCCTACCAACTATATACAAAATTATCACAGCAACAATAACTGATACAATTGACCAACACTTAACTAAAAACAACATATTGACAGAAAAAGGGTGTAGAAGAAAAAGTCAAGGATGTAAAGAGCAGTTAATAATAGATAATACAATAATGAAACACATCGAAAAACAACAACAAAACCTTCACATAACATACATTGACTATAAAAAAGCCTTTGATATGATTCCTCATGGATGGCTTTAAAAAATTTTGGAAATATACAAAATACACCCTGTGATCCGAAACTTCCTCCGAAGCCTAATGGGAAGCTGGAAAACAAAAATACAACTAAGGACAAACAAAGTAAACATAGAGACAGAATATATTGGTATTAAACGTGGAATATTTCAAGGTGATGCTCTTAGTGCTCTCTGGTTTTGTATGTGCCTAAATCCCTTATCTAATACCTTAAATAGCACTCAATATGGATATAAAATTAAACAACAAGGAGTAACAATGCACAGAATAAACCATTTAATGTATATGGACGACATTAAAATATATGCCTCCACACCAACACATCTACAAAGATTACTTAAAATAATCGAAAAAATATCAAGCGACATCAGTATGGAATTCGGAACAAATAAATGTAAAATACTCCATATAGCACGGGGAAAATGGAAACAAGAAAAAACTTGTGAGACACTAAATAATAAGAAAATTCAGCAAATGGAGCAACACGAATTATACAAATACCTAGGCTTTCATCAAAACTACAAACTAGATCACATCAAAATTAAAAGAGAACTACAGGAGCAATACAAAAAACGACTAATCCTACTTCTAAAATCAAAACTTAATTCAAAAAACTTATTCAAAGCAATTAATACATTTGCTATTCCCATACTTACATATTCCTTTGGTGTTATAAAATGGACGACTACTGATCTTGAAAACATACATATACTTACAAGAGCACAACTAACCCAAAACAGAAAATTACATCCGAACTCATGTAAACAAAGATTAACACTTAGCAGAAAAGAAGGAGGGAAAGGCATGATAGACTTACACGAACTACATACCAAACAAATTAAAACACTAAGAGCCTATTTTCATAACAAAGAGCACCCACTACACAATGCTATAATACAAACAGATAAAAACTACACACCATTAAATTTATCAAATAAAGAAGAAATAACGACACAAAACATAACAGAACAAAAGAAAAAAGAATGATCATCTAAACCTCTACATGGCAGACACTATAATTACATAAATCAAGAACATATAAATAAAAACCTCACACATATGTTCTTACAAAAAGGTCAATTATATCCAGAAACAGAGGGTTTTGTACTAGCAATACAGGATCAGGTAATAGCAACTAATAACTATAAAAAATACATTTTAATAGATAGTTCGATTAGAGATGATAAATGCAGAAAGTGTCAGTTGTTCTCTGAAACCATTGATCATATCACCTCAGGGTGCAAACTCTTAGCTAGTGTGGAATACACGAATAGACATAACACTGCAACCAAAATCATACACCAAGCAATAGCATTGCAATACGAGCTACATACTGACAAGCAGCCTTATTATACATACTCCCCGCAAACAGTAGAAGAAAACAAATTTTATAAGTTATATTGGGATCTAGCCATCTGCACAGATAAGACAGTAAAACATAACAGGCCAGACATAACCTTCCAAGACAAAACAAAAAATATAATCTCATAGATATCTCAATACCATGCGACCAAAATGTAATAAAGAAATACAGAGAAAAGAAAGAAAAATACCAAGAACTGGCAATCGAAGTGGAGAGAATATGGAAACAAAAACAAGTTTGTATTCTACCATTTATTATCTCAGCAACAGGTATCACTCCACAAACATTCACTAAACACCTTAGACAAATTAATCTTGAGGAAAACCTACACACCCAGATACAAAAGGCAGTCATACTTCAAACATGCAACATAACGAGATCATTCTTAAATCAAAAGAAATCCCCTGATTGACTTGGCAATAGCCCGTCTACCAGGAGAATTAACCAGTTAAAGCTGTGAAATCAACGAATAATAATAATAATAATAATAATCCGCACGGGGTAGTTTTTCTACCTGGGAAGTGACTCCCCCACGGGTCCGAGTTACCTGGGCTACCAGGGGAAAATGGTAGCAACTGGCAATAGGTATAAAATGCAAAAACCCAATATGGAGAATGGTAGTAAAAAATATCATTTGCGGTCGCTGCCCGGGGGTCGCCGGGCGCATTTGGAGCCGATGCTGAATGTGACAGTGTACGAACCATCGGCGGTTTGGAGTTGAACAGGCGGGCTCCAACCGAACAATACGTTACAGCCGATCACTTATCACCTTCATCCTCATCAAAAAAATCATTATTTTTAGCACCACCTTCCTCACCTGAATCACTTACGACACAAGCAATATTCACACAACCGTCAGTAGATGCTGTACAAGAGGCTAATTCAGCCAGGAAACTTGCACCCACTACTCGACATAACCCGCGCAAAAAATGGACAACAGAAATGAACAAATTCATATTGCGCACCTATTACATAATAACAAAACTAGAAACAAATACCACAGCATACTTATCATCACTTCACAATAAGTTTATAGAAAGTTTTCCAGAAATGGAAGTCAGCGCTCAACGAATAGGTGACCAAAGAAGGGCAATTATCAACAGAAAACTCCTTTCACAAAGAGAAATAGACAGTATTCGCAATGAGGTAACAGAATATTTAAACATCCAACAACCTGGAGAAGCACCGAAGAGTTCCAATCCCATACTGAGTACACGAATAAACTGGACTAAAGAGATGAATGAATTCATAATGAAGAGCTACTACCATATAACTAGGGGGGAAACACGAAGAACAGCATACAGAGAACTATTACATAGGCGTTTCATAGAACATTATCCACATTTAAACTCAATATCAGTACAGAGAATTGCAGACCAGAGAAGATGTATAATATTAAATAAGTATATAACAGACGAACGATTAACCGAATTGAAATATGAAGCCACGAAAGAAATAGAAATAGACCCATCAGAACAACCACTGTGCGTTAGACCTAAAGAGGCGATCATAGACGAAGAAGAAGTGCAAGAAGATAGATTTACAAGTAAAAAACTAACAAAAAATAACTCATATCAATCACATACACTTCCTCAGACACAACTTTACACATCAGCGGCAATAGACGAAGAAAAAATAAGAGTAACATTTAAAACCAATTTAGAAATATTTGAAAAAACTAAGCCCACTCAACGCCCTTACATACCTAGACAAAGAACATCGCTTAAGTTTGCATCAATAGTACAATTTATAAATTCAGATATAATTACTAGTCATATTACAATAGAAGATGATTCTAGCAAAATCCAGACAGTCATTTACTGCGCGGCATACACAGCAGCAGTCATTAATGGTTCTAAAATTAAACATAAAGACACACAGATACAAAAAGGATATAGGAAACCAAGGTGGCAGCAAAGGCTAGAGAATAAAATTGAAAATTATAGAAAAGCAATAGCACATATGACACAGTATAAGAATGGCATAAGAAGTAGAAAAATCATCAACGCAGTAGAACAGATCCAATTAAACTTCAAAATGCACTCACAATATGAAGCTGAAAACTCAAAAATTGAACATTTTTTAGATACCCTGAAACAAAAACTTAATGTTGCCGCCACTAGATTACGCCGGTACTTAGCATGCACGCACAGAAAAATCCAGAACGCACAATTTAAAAATAATGAGAAACCATTTTATAGATCTATGAAACAAACCCAAACTGAAAATAACCAACAAACATCCAATTCAATAAATATACCATCAGAAGAACAAATAAAGTCATTTTGGTCGGGTATTTGGAGCAAACAAGTCGTACATAATGAAAATGCGAACTGGATAGAAGAAGACCTCAGAAACAGACCACCGATTGATGAAATGAAGTTTGAATTTATATCAATAGATACTCTCCTACAGGTTATAGGTAAGACCCACAATTGGAAATCACCCGGAACCGATCACATTCATAATTATTGGTATAAAAAATTTACATCCATTCATACTATTTTACACAAACACATAAACATTTTCATACAGTCACCAGAAACTATACCTAAATATCTTACAGAGGGTATTACTCATATACTACCAAAGGATAAAGTAACCAATGACCCAGCAAAATACAGACCAATCACATACCTGCAAACAATTTACAAAATAATTACTTTATGTATCTCTCAAGCCATTAGTATCCATGTGAACACCAATAATATTCTCTCCGAAGAACAAAAAGGATGTCGACAGAATAGTAAAGGATGCAAAGAACAACTAACCATAGATGCAGTAGTAATGAAATTAACCACAAGAAAAAAACTTAATATATACTCCATGTTCATTGACTATCGAAAAGCATTCGATTCTGTACCACACTCTTGGTTAATTTACATTTTAAAACACTACAAAATCAATCCAACCCTCATCAACTTTTTACACCATGTAATGCGGTCATGGGAAACTAGGCTGAAGTTACAAACCAAGTTTTCTCAGATATATACAGAACCAATTAAAATTAATAGAGGAATCTTTCAAGGTGATGCACTTAGTCCATTATGGTTCTGTCTAGCCCTTAATCCACTTTCACATGCATTAAACAGAGTCGATGGATTTGAAATTATCAACGACAACAGTAGCTTCAACCTCACTCATCTCCTATATATGGACGACATTAAATTATTCGCAACAAACCAAACCCAACTATTGACACTTGCAGATATTACTCAAAAATTCTCAACAGACATATGTATGGACTTTGGAGTAGACAAATGCCAAATCCATGCTATAAAATCTGGCAAACTAGAAGAATGTAGCTATACTTTAACAACAGGAGAAGCTATACAGGCAATGCATGAAGGTGAAACCTACAAATATCTCGGATACCACCAGTCTAGAAATATACACCACAAAGAAACAAAGGAAGCACTAACTAAAATTTTCAGATCTAGACTAAATCAAATCCTAAAATCACAACTAAACGGACATAATACAATTAAAGCAATTAATACCTACGCAATACCTATCCTTACTTATTCATTCGGAATTATAAAATGGTCACAAACAGAATTACAATCACTACAACGAATAATAAATACCACCATGACTAACCATAGAAAACACCACCCGAGGTCTTGTATACGGCGACTGACATTGCCTAGAGCAGACGGAGGAAGGAGATTGATTGATATTAAAAACCTACACAACAGCCAAATAACCAAACTTAGATCATTCTTCCACTCGAAATCATCCCTTTCATCCTTACATCACGCAATCACACAAGCAGATAAAAAATTAACACCTCTTAATTTAAAAGAAACAGACACACAACCGAACGAAAATGTAACAGACATACAATCCAAAATGACAGTATGGGCACAGAAGTCTCTTCACGGAAGACATTACCATGATCTGAAGTTGCCGCATGTCGACATTAAGGCGTCGAACGATTGGCTAAGACTTGGTGAACTCTTCCCTGAGACTGATGCGTTTATGCTTGCTATTCAAGATCAAGTTATCGACACGCGGAACTATCAAAAATTTATCATCCATAACCATACATTAGAGACAGATATATGTAGACATTGTCACTCAGCATCTGAAACCATACAGCACATTACAGGAGCATGTAGATCTATAGCACAAACGGATTATAAACTCAGACACGACCAAATAGCATTTATCATTCATCAGCAGCTTGCATACAACCACAAATTAATTACCGAAAAAATCGCATATTATAAATATCAGCCAGAAACTATACTTAAAAATAGTACTCATAAAATCTACTGGGACCGAACTATAATGACTGACAAGACAATACATTCCAACAGACCTGATATAACCTTATTAGACAAACTAACGAAAACTGTCTATCTCATTGACATAGCAACCCCTAACAACCACAACCTCCTACAAACACACACTAATAAAATAGCAAAATATACAGATTTGGCAATAGAAATAAAAACTCAATGGAAAGTTGAGACCATCAAAACCGTTCCCATAATTTTATCAACGACAGGCATCATACCCACATCACTTCATACATCCATCCGCACACTCGAACTTCACAAATCAATTTATATGATACTACAAAAAGCAGTGATTCTGAATACTTGCAGGATAGTAAGAAAATTCTTAAATCTATTATCACTTGGTTAAGGCCCGTGAAATAGGTTATATACCCCAGAAATGGGAGATGATTTTGTTTCATAAAGAATAATAATAATAATAATAATAATAATAATAATAATAATAATAATAATAATAATAATAATAATAATAATAATAATAATAATAAACCCACACGGGGTAGTTTTTCTACCTGGGGAGTGACGCCCCCACGGGTCCGAGTTACCTGGGCTACCAGGGGAAAATGGTAGTACCTGGCAGTAGGTATAAAATGCAAATACAACGATGTCGAATTTTAAAACTATATTACCCCAGGTGGGTAGAGCACTACGCTCACAATCCCACACAGCCGGTGTACCTGGTATGTCGACTGTCTGCTCCACGGATTCTGGGGGGAGCAATATTTCGATTGTTACCGATACCTTAACACTTAGGAATCGTCAGGTGAATCGACATTGCAACACCTACAACTCTTGTCGCGTTCAAGTTGATGACAGAAGGGCTTGTTCGAAAAATGATGCATCTTCTTCCTCGGTTAGCGGCATGCGCAGCGTGACACCGAGTATGGCTACTGCGATAACACAAGAGGAAAATACCACTGATTCTCCTCCACCGGTTTCTGCTGTTTCTGGAGTATCGCAGGACGGTACATCCATGACCACTAAAGCCGGAAAGCCCAGGAAGCGTATGAAGTGGACTACAGAGATGAATTCATTCATTATACGCTCCTATTTTAAAATCACCAAGATTGAGACAGATTTAACAACTTACAGATACGCCCTTCATCGAGCATTTATAGAACAATATCCGGAGTTTCAACATGTTACGGAGCAACGTATTGCTGACCAGCGTCGAACAATTATTAAAAACAATTTACTACCTGGTCCACTATTGCAACAAATACGAACTGAAATACTTCTTGAGCTCCAAACAGAAATCGATCATAATTTAATTCAACATACAAATGATCAGCTGGATAATGTAAGACTTGATGACCACACTGGCGAAGACACACCAAACATTGATCAAGACGAAAACCCAAACACAGACAGTAACACACAACCTGACGAACACGAGGATGCTGTTACCGAACTCTCTAAAGCAATATTAGAATTTGATGGTAGCAACCCACTTCATCGACCAATATTGCCCAAACTCAAATCAAATAAGAATACCAATAGAATTATTGCAGTAATTAATTCACTCTTAAAGGATCGTGCCAAGGACTACCGTACTCTGGAAGAGATACACACCCTTATTTACTGTGGTGCGGTTGCAGTTGTCCGAAGTCACAACCAACAAGTCCGGTTCCCGAACAGAAAGTGTACCGAAAAGCAGAAGCCATATAAACCCTGGTGGCAACAGCGACTTGAGAAGTCCATTAATGACATAAGGAAGGAATTGGGACAACTTACAGAATTTAACAACAACGCTAAACCGTCCAGACGCCTAACTAATAGAGTCAAGAAAATTTTCAAGAAAATTAAAACCAACACGGGACATCCAAGGCATAAGGAACACTTATGTTCATATATGGACCTTCTTAGGCAAAAGCTAAAGGCAAAATCCAAACGATTAGCTCGTTACGTTAAATGTACTAAAAAGAAACAGCAAAACCATTTATTTAACACCTATGAAAAGCTGTTCTACAGACAACTTAGTAGTGCCGGAACAAACAACTACCACAATCTTCCAAGTAAGGATGAACTTTTTGACTATTGGTCTTCAATATGGTCCAATCCTCAAAAACACAATGAGGGCGCAGCATGGATAGAATCCGAAGCGGGCAAATCAAACATTGCTCCAATGATGTTTGATAACATCACAACAGCTGATGTAAACCAAGCTATAAGACAGATTAATAGTTGGAAAGCTCCAGGAATTGATAACATCCAAAATTTCTGGTACAAAAAATTTAGCAGCTTACACGAAGTATTGGCATCGAAATTTACACATATCCTTCAACATCCAGAAGACATTTCTGCCTTTCTTACTCATGGTTTAACCCATATGCTTCCCAAAACAGCCAACACACAGGATCCTTCCCAGTGTAGACCAATCACATGTCTTCCAACGCTTTACAAGATATTAACATCATGCATTACTAACAGAATTTACAGGCATGTGGACCAAAATAACATCTTGACAGAGGAGCAAAAGGGATGTAAACGTGGTCACCAGGGTTGCAAAGAATAGCTTATTATCGACTCTGTGATCCTAAGGCAAGCGCAAAAGCAATGTCGCAACATCTCGACTGCTTTTGTAGACTACCGTAAGGCATTTGACAGCGTGCCTCATTCCTGGCTAATAAGCGTTTTAAACATCTACAAAATAAACCCCACCATAGTTTCTTTTCTTGAAGCTTCGATGAAGCAATGGCGAACAAGCCTTCAGGTAAATATTAATGGTCAGTATATTAAGACTAACGACATTTCTATTCGAAGGGGAATATTCCAAGGGGACTCACTTAGTCCATTGTGGTTCTGTTTGGCAATGAATCCACTTTATACCATGCTTAACAGCACTAAACTTGGCTTTGATCTTAAGATCAATAAAAATACTAACTGCACCGTCTCCCACCTCCTTTATATGGATGACATCAAAATTTTTGCTTCCAATCAGCAACAAATCCAACATCTTCTGGATGTAACCGAAAGGTTTTCCAGGGATGTACATATGCAATTTGGATTGGATAAGTGCAGAACCTTAAACATCGAGAAGGGAAAAATTATTAATGGAGATTTGGCGCTCCCTAATGAAGAAATAATCGCTGCTATGCAAAATTGGGAAACATACAAATACCTGGGTTTTTAACAGGCCAGGTTGTTGGACCAAAAACAGTCCAAGTCCAAAATCAGGAATGAGTTTTCACAAAGGGTAAGTTCCATACTAAAATCTGAATTGAACGCAGGCAACCTAAACCGAGCTATTAATACATATGCCGTACCGGTGTTGACCTACTCGTTCGGCATTTTACAATGGACAAAGACCGAATTGGAAGATATTCAGAGAACAACCCGGACTATGATGACAAAGTACAGATGTCACCATCCAACATCGTCAGTGCTTAGAACAACACTACCGAGAAAGGAGGGAGGAAGAGCTTTATGCGACATAATAAATCTGCATAACAAACAGATAAATAAATTGCGAGACTTCTTTGTTACCAAATCACTGTCATCGAATTTACATAAATCTGTCATAGGAGCAGATAAGAAATACTCACCTCTAAATTTAGCAGACCCTAATATGGATTTAGAAATAACAACTGATGCTGAGAAACACGTAAAATGGGCCCAAAAAGCTCTACATGGTCGACATTATCACGACCTTAACCAACCGCACATTGACAAAATAGCATCAAATAGGTGGCTTGCTGACGGTACCTTGTTCCCAGAGACTGAAGGATTTATGATGGCCATTCAGGATCAAGTAATCAATACGAACAACTACAAAAAATGTGTTATCAGGGACCCAACTATTACAACGGACAAGTGTAGACGGTGCCAACAAACATCGGAAACCATACAACACATCACATCAGGATGTTCAACCATAGCCAACACGGATTATTTACGTAGGCATAACCAGCTGTGTAATATTATCCACCAAAAACTGGCCAACAAATATGGACTGCTTAATACCTATACACCGTATTACAAGTATAATCCACAGGCAGTGCTCGAGAATACAGATTTTAGACTCTACTACGATAGGTCCATTATCACCAATAGACAGGTGACGAATAATCGACCCGACATTGTAGTAGTGGATAAGAAAGCTAAATCGGTGCTCTTAGTCGATGTTGCAGTTCCAAACAATAACAACGTTTTGGATAAGTATAATGAAAAGATGGCAAAGTACACCGATCTTGCCATAGAAGTGGGACAGATGTGGCATGCAGAAAAAGTGGAAGTGGTACCGATCATCGTATCATCAACTGGACTCATTCCCAAAAGTCTTGAAGACATTTTTAAAAAACTCGATCTGCATAAAAACACTTTTATTGACTTTCAAAAAGCGGCAATTTTGAACACATGTCATACTGTTAGAAAATTTTTAAATATGTAAATTTTGAGCCTAATCCCATTTGCGTTTACGCTCGGGATAGATAAATATTACCAGCAATAGCTGAGTAAGTGCATAAGTCTTTTGATGATAATAATAATAATAATAATAATAATAATAATAATAATAATAATAATAATAATAATAATAATAATAATAATAATAATAATAATAATAATAATAATAATAATAATAATAATAATAATAATAATAATAATAATAATAATAATAATAATAATAATAATAATAATAATAATAATAATAATAATAATAATAATAATAATAATAATAATAATAATAATAATAATAATAATAATAATAATAATAATAATAATAATAATAATAATAATAATAATAATAATAATAATAATAATAATAATAATAATAATAATAATAATAATAATAATAATAATAATAATAATAATAATAATAATAATATAATAATAATGGTGCAGTTGCAGTGCTACGAAGTCACAACCAACAAGTCCGGTTTCCGAACAAAAATTGTTCCGAAAAGAAGAAGCAACATAAACCTTGGTGGCAACAGCGACTCGAGAAGTCCATTAATGACATAAGGTAGGAGTTGGGACAACTTACAGAATTTAAAACCAACACAAAACCATCCAGACGCTTAACTAATAGGGTCAAGAAAATCTTTAAAAAAATTAAAACCAACACAGAACATCCAAGACATAAGGAACACTTATGCTCATATATGGACCTTCTTAGACAAAAGCTAAAAGTCAAATCTAAACGATTGTCTCGATACGTTAAATGTTCTAAAAAGAAGCAACAAAATCAATTATTTGACAACAATGAATAGCTGTTCTATAGACAACTGAGTAGCGTCGGAACAAACAGCAACCATAATCTCCCAAGTAAGCATGAACTTACTGACTATTGGTCTTCAATATGGTCCAATTCTCAAAAACACAACGATGGTGCCGAATGGATTCAATCTGAGAAGGATAA
Organism: Ophraella communa; assembly: GCA_035357415.1. Taxonomy (NCBI): domain Eukaryota; kingdom Metazoa; phylum Arthropoda; class Insecta; order Coleoptera; family Chrysomelidae; genus Ophraella; species Ophraella communa. The sequence goes on along the minus strand of CM068979.1, from coordinate 48,881,829 downwards.
GTCAAACATTGCTCCAATGTGGTTTAACAACATAACAACAGCTGAAGTAAACCAAGCCGTAGGAGAAACTACTAGTTGGAAAGCTCCAGGAATTAATAATATCCAAAATTTCTCGTACAAAAAATTTGACAGCTTACACGAGATAATCGCATCAAAATTTACACATATAATAATAACCGAAGAATGTTTCTTACTTTATCACCAGATGTAATAAGCGTAAAAGTTTTTAATCTTCATTTTTAATAGACTTTAGCCTAGCCGAGCGGATGTTAGGCTAAAGTTAGGGTTCGTGGATTCGGCCTCCGCAGTATTTGGTGTTGGGAGGTCTTACTTCGGCGGTTAGGAAGGACGGGATTTGTTGCTGGGCTCTGAAAAAGGTCTGGAGTCTAGAGAATTGATACACAATATTCTCGGGAGAATCTAGCAAATTGATTAAGCTCTACGTTTGATGATACAAGTATAAATTTAGATGAAACTCTTGCAGAATGCTATGTGCATCTCCCAAAGAAAAAGAAAAAACAAAAAAAAAACTTTCTTTAATTTAACATTAACAAGATTTAAAACTAATCAACAAAAATAATTGAAATATGGTCTGATGGACCCTGACGTAATATCAATTTGGTTACCGTTTAATTCTTAATCGCTACGTTAAGTATGACTTTCCCGGAGGACTCAATTCTCTGTCGGAGAATACTATTTACGTCCCGACAGTGGAGACCCGGTAAATTCTATATATTCGGTTGAGGATAAAAAATACAATATCCGTCTGAACAATTAAGACGATACAACTTCGCTTAACGAACGAATCCAAACTCCCATAAAATTTCTTAGTTATTAAGGGTTAGTATAATCTAAATTGACTCACCAATTTTCCCTGTAGCGAGTTTAGGTTCACTCACCCACTCACTTATTTTATTAATCGCCCCGGTAAAATTAATATTGTGATTTATCACTTGGATAAAATTTCACTGATTATTATTACTACAAAAAGATTATTACTTCGTTCCCGCGGCCCGATGATCGATTATTTAAATTATTATACTTTAATTATTTTATTGAAAATTAGCACTTAGCTCACTTTCCAAAAAAAACACTTAACTTTGCCCTAAACACGTTTGATTCGATTGGCATCTAGCCTATGAAACGCTCCAAATCGAATTCTCCCCATGTTCTCAACACGGAGGATTCGGTAGGCATCTAGCCTCTGGACACGTCCAAATCGAATTGATTGATTCTCCGTTTTTTGGTCCCCAGCAAAAGTCTTTTTTCCCTCTAGTACCTCATGAGACTACCCTTTCTCCCTCATTCTGCTCACTTGTCTCTTTACTATTGGCTAGCAGCCCTGCTACCGGCACTGCTTGGGTACGCTTCGCGAGCTGAGCCTGCAAAATTTGGCTTACACATCGCGGCTAGCTCCTACGTGACTTTTTTTTGTTTTTTTCAGAACTGCAACTTCTTTAGTTGCAAATTCTTTAGTTTCGTGTTCTACATTTTTTCAAATACATTCTTGTGAAATAACTTTTCGCTGACAAGTATCCTGCTATTACGCAAAGGTTACTTAGTTTCTTTTAAATTAATGATACCGGGGAGGTCCGATATGTTATTTAAATTTGTATGACTTATTTTATCTTTATCCCTCCTATCAACCCGGGACGGGGAAGGGGGGTTCCTTGGATTATTACATTACTTCCCCCTTTGCAAAAGAAACGGCTTTACAGAGCCGTTTCCTTTCCGGAAGTTCCCCCTCCCTCCATTCCTTAAATACTAGTTACCCTATCTACCTTACATTACAATCTATTACATTATTCTACCACACAGTAGGTACCGTTACATCTTATCGCGTTCCGTTATACGGTTCTCTGTATTGTCACATGGGTTTTTCGCGTTGCGCACTTACACTAGCTTCTGCGTAGTTTATTCTTTATCCATCCGTACTCTCCATTGTAGCCTCATCTTCTCTGACTTACTGATTCCGTTGCCTGCTAGCGGCATTGCGCCACGCTAGCAAGTTCCCTCGATGCCAGCTTCGGTGTGACAGCTAGTTGTTGCTCATCGTTGCCTCTCTGGCATTGTGTTTTCCTTGGGATTTTATTGGGGTAGGCTTAGTGATTGCCTATAGAATAATGTTGTACAAGGCTATGCCTGCTGGCATTGCGATGCACAGAAATTCATTTTAATGGACAGAGATGAAAGAGTTGATATATGCCGTTGATATATGCAATTGATATGTGCGAATAGGTTAAAGGATTTCCTTTCGAAACTTTATTTAGCAATAGTACGTAGACGATCAACTCTCTCCGGGTTATTATAGAATGTTTGATTGTTTGGGTCATGTACTAGACAACCTCTGGTTTGTTTACTGAACCTTGTGAGTCAGTCCATCGTCTTCTGTGGTTTGGATCTGCTTCTTCTTTTGGTCCATTGAGAGTGTTCTTTGCGCTTCTTTGATTTCCTGTTGTGTGTACAGTCCTTCCGCTCCTATTGGTTGGAGTGGTGTTGGCTTAAGTTTTTCTTCTGGCTCTACTGCCATTTCTACTGATATATAATGATAGTGCTGTTATTTTCGTTTTTGGGTCTGCGCAGTCGTCGCGATGAAACCCATTGTACCTCCAGTCTTGGTTAGGGCTAGAGTAAGGGTAATGCCTAAGTCCATTGTTAGTTGTGGCAACTCCATTCTTGATTCTTGTTCCTCTTACGCTTCGCGCACATTGAGAGTACATATAGTCCAAGTGTAAGCCGTGCACTCGTGTAATTGTAGTCCGATCTCATTTTCCTAACTAAATTAAAAACTGGGTGTTTATCATAACAATAAACAATAACTGTATCTTAAGCGAAAAAATAAAGTTGCCTACAGTAATTGGCAAACAAACAAATAGTAATTCTTACTAAGTTCGTGCACATGACAAAAAAAATCGAAAATCTTTGTTACAACACTAAACACTACCTACAATATATAAATTCATAATCATGGCAAACAATAAAAAAATATTCAGCAAGGTAATTGCAAAATACTGAACTAATAATTCGAACTAAGTTCTTGCGCGTTACATATATTTGTTAAAAAAATGAAATTAAAAGTCTTTGTTACAACAATAACCGTAATAGCATATGAAATGCTAATAATAGCTTAAAGCAACCAATAATTACAAAAAAAATATATTCAGCATATTAACTAGGAAATACTCTATTAATAATTATAAAAGCTCTTGCACAATTAACCTTTTTTTTATATTTACAAAATGATTCGGAAAATTGAAGTATTACAAGTGTATTCATTCTTTTATTTCAATCTTCCTACTATCTGAAAATTCACTGACTCAATGCGGAAAGGCGCAAAAAAAAATTCTTGCTGGGAAAAAAAAATTTTTTTTTTTGTAAATATTGAACCCATAAAGAATAAAAAAACTTTTTTTTTAAATGATACCCCCCTTTTTTTAAAAAAAAATTAAACCCAAAAAAAAATATTATACCCTTATTCTAACTAAACTACCCCTATGTATTTATATGGTATGTTCACGAAAAAATTTAAAAGTGGACCCCTTTTTTTTTAAATCTTCCTTATAATATTGGCTCTACTGGAAGTTAAACTTGGTCCCTGAGGTTACCTATTGTATATACTACACTTGATATTTGAAGTCTTTTGCTTCTCCTAACCTACTTGTTTCCCTTAATATTACATGTACTTTTTAACGGTTTGTGTTTCTCCCCTGCGTTGCCATTGGTATGCGTCATTTTTAGTTATTATTTATTTGACTATTAATTGGAGTTTGACAGCGAATATTCATACTAATTCCTTCCCCCTTTAAAAAAAAAATGCGTGCAGACCTGCATAAAAAGTTGCAAAACACAAGCGCAATTTAAAGTACTAGCGTAAAAGCACATTCTATAATTATTTATGGCTTCCTGTAGCCTTTTCCTAACTTAACTATATCCCAAAAAATCTAATATCTGGCTGATTACTTGAACATAGATTAATTGACTGACTATTAAAATAAAAAATAATTGCAGTTATTTAAATTAAAAAAAACCTTTAGAGACTCGTCAATAATACAACAAAGAAAAGTTTTTCACATTAAAGTCTTATGTACTTAATTAATTAATTCAAAATGGTAAAAATAAAATTTGTAGCTTTATCTAATCTAGATACACCCCTTATATTTGTATACCCATATTTTATCAAAAAAAGAACTTTTTAATTAGGGATAAGGCTTTTACTAGCCTTATCCCATTTAATAATTAAACTTTCCACTTACCTTTGCTTTCTTAATTTATCCTGGTTAGAGCATAACCCTTAGTTACTTTACCTTATTTTCTTTTTTCCTTTTTGAAATATTTTTCTCCTCCCATGACTAGGAGTGCTGTTTTGGGGATGAATCGTAATAATCGACTTGCGATAGCATTATGTCTCACTTACTATCTAGCAGTGGGTCCGAAATCAAATTATATTTTTACAAAATTACCCAAAATTGTATGTCAAAGCTACTTACGCTACCTTTTGTTTGGGCGTTTAACATCATGTAGCAGGGTGCCAACTCACTGTGGTCCAGGGATGTTGCCTGTTGGTGTCCACAGTAACCATAGGTCATCGCGCAGGTCCATTGAGTAACACCCATGCTTCATAGTATAATCGCCCTTACAGCTGGAGCGAAGTATGTTGACGTTTATTAGGTATTGTTTATTTTTGATTCCAGCCCTCCTTTGTGCTTAGGCCGGTCGCGTTTGTTATTACGATTTTTTCTTCCTGTCAGCTGCTGGGTGATCTTCCTTTATGCCAGGTTGATTATTTTTTCATTAATACCTTATCTGTTTACTACTTTCTGTTATTACACTAACGACCATTGTATAGAAATCTGTATACGACATTAGTGATCACTTTTTAATTTACTGAACTGAAACCTATTACTGATACTTATATTGATGGTGGTTTTACTACAATATGTATTCTTTGGACCTATCTAATATTGATATATTTAAGTTAGTTTCCCGCACTCATTGTTTTATTTGTGACTACATGAAGAGTTAAAGTGAATCGTAATTTATTTGTACCGTCGTGGTTGTGCTTACTAAAAATAGAAACTTTTGTGAGTATACTCTATAACGGTTGTTAATATTTTGTCTATTTGTTTTAGAAAGAAAAATCACGACATTTGGATAGTATCTATCAATCGCTAACATAGAGGTTACCATTGGCCGATGGTTCCCTCATCCTGTGAGCTATTGATTGGCACTCCCCGTTTATCATTACTTTTTTTTGTTTAATTTGCTTATAAATTTTCCTGTGCTTCCTAGTCTATTTCTTGTCCTTGTCCAATTATTTTAGTATCTTCTTCAGTGTAAGTTTCCTCCCTGTCAGCTGTCTGTTTTACATTCGGACTCCTTAGTGCCCTAGTGGTATTTTATTAGAAGTTGCGTAGCATACATAGTCTGATAGACTGCTTGGTCGATTCCTTACTCTCGCCGACCTTCTCGGGGGTACATTTTCCCTGCTACTCTTAATTCTTTTCCTTTTGGGCTTTCCTTTTTGCGGCTGTGCTCCCGCGCTCCATAACGGAAGAATTGCAACCTTTTCCGGGGTTACTTCATTTTCTTCCTCTTCTTCTTCGGCTTTTTCTTTGCCTTCACTTTTCTCTTTTTCTTTGGTTTCCTCTTTGCCTCCCTTGAGGTCTTTTACTTCCGTTTCCTCTTCTGTGAGGAATTCCCTATCATCTTCATAGTGCTTCTTCAGCCTATTTATGTGTACTACTTGTACATTTCTACCTTTTTCTGTGCTTATTTAGTAGGTTACCGTTCCTACTTTTTCTCTTATAACAAATGGCCCAATCCATTTTTTTTCTAACTTCTTTGACGCTCCTATCGTAGTGCTTAAATCCCTTAGGTATACTTTTTCGCCCATTTCAAATTCTCTAACCTCCGTGGGGTTGTTATATCTTTTTGAGCTCACCATTTCACACTGTATTTTTTCGAGCTCGTCGCTATTTTTTTTTAATAGCATTGTAGATTTTACTCGTTGTGCATAATTTAGCTTTGGATTCATAGATCCGTCTTGCCTGGCACATTTCTATATATATCATATTTTTTTCCCCATTTGCGACCTATTTTGCCATATTTTGAAGTATTTACTTCTTTATTAATCTTGCAATTCTCTTTTTTTTCACTATTAAACTTGGTGTCCCGCACTTGACACGATCCTTTCTCATTTAGGCCCTATTCGCCCAAATAATCGCGTATACCCGGTATACACATTTCTAAACCTTTTTATTTCTTTTATTCGCCTCCTTTGGGCAAATATATATTACTCGCGTATACCCCGTATACAAACATCTTAAACTCTCTTATTTTACTTACGTATACTCCATATACAAATATCGGAACCTTTCATTATTTTACTCGCGTATACTCTATATACCATATTATTTCCTTTATTCGCCTTCTTTGGGCAATAATACATTTCCATTTTACCTTTTTGCGGGCTCTTTCTTTGTGGAGTACTTAATTCTTTTTAACCTCATACATTTATACCACTTTTATTCGCCCCAAATAATTGCGAATACACATTTCTGACATTTTCCCATTGCTCACTCGGATTATGTCCTAGCTTCTAGTTCTAGACAAGATGAGCATCCTCTTTTAGTAACTACTTACAGGAGCTGTACTCTTTAGTATAAACTGTCCTGCACTTTTTTGTTACTGTCAATATATTGACATGTTGCTCCTATATTTGAGCAACGAGCTATTAGCATCGGGCTCTTAATGACATTTATATGTCCATCCTGTATGCACACTTTTCTGCATACCACGTATTCCATTTTGGCCTTGGCATTATATCTTTTTTACCTAAATTTTTATTTATATTTGATATATCCTTGCGGCTAGTACAAGTACTTAAAAATTATTTTTAAATTATATACTACGTTTCCAAATGTACCAGAAGACAGCTCTGACTTCTTAATAACTTACTTTCTTGTATTAACATTTTATACGTCATCACTTTAATTATAAATATTTTAGCGTACTTTTAAAATTTAACTAATCAGCACTTCTACAGAATGAGATACCTCGGAGAATGACTTTGTTGAAACAACTAAATTATTTTCTAAAACTACCCTCAATTTTCCATTTAAAGTTGTCGCTGTTACCCCTAACGGCTGAGGGGGTAGTTGTACCACCATTGGAGTGGGGGAGTGAGGCGAACGGATAGTCATCCAGGGAGAAGGCAATATCGCTAACCATAGCGTTACGAGGCGATGCTTTGAATGTCTTGCATTCCCTTAAGCCCGACGAAGCTGACAACTTCGAGCTGCTAGTACATCGCCTGGAGATGAGGTATGGTCAGACCCACCTACAACCCGTGTACCGAACACAGCTGAAGAACCGTAAACAGAAGAGTGGAGAATCTATCCAGGAGTTCGAGACAGAGGTAGCTAGAATGGTTCGATTTGCTTATCCGACAGCAGCAGAAGAGTTTCTGGAGTGTCTAGCAGTCCAAACCTTTACCGATGGCCTTAGGGACCCGGAGTTACAAAGAGCTGTGCGATTGGCCCGACCAAAAGACCTTGTCGACGCATTAACCATTGCACTTGAATTCAAAGCGGCAACGGAAGCATCACGGGAAGTTGCAGGAATAAGGGAGATTACTGCTGATGACAACAACGTGAGCGACGTCGATGGATTAGTGGAAAGGCTATTGAAATTATTACCCACAAGGAGACGGCGACCTGTACGATGTTGGAATTGTGGAGAACTAGGGTACGTGAAAAACTCATGTCCACGCAAGGAGACGTCTTCTGCGATAACGACCCCAAGCCATTGCAAAGCCCTTTCTACGGTCAAGATAGCAATATTAAAACACCAAGCAGGCAGCTTATACGTCGAAGCCCTGATTGACAGAAAGAGATACAACATGCTGGTGGATACTGGAGCTACAAAAACTGTGGTACGGCCGAAAGTTGTCGTGGCTAGAAAGTTGTTGCCTACCAGTTGGAGACTGCGCACCGCTACTGGCGAACCTGCCAAGGGCTACGGAGAGGTTAACATGCCTCTACAGTTTGGTTCAACTTGTCTTTCTCATTCGATATTGGTGGCTGATATCGATGAAGATGCTACTTATACTTCATACGGATACTTCATACGGAAAAGGAAGAATTGCTTCTACATCGAAAACATGAAGCTATCGCCCCGTTGAAACTATCTGACGACATCGAGCTTCCAGCAACGTGCGAATATGTTGTAACGGCACGACTAGAGGAAGTAGAACCGGATGGAACCCCAGCTATGGTAGAACCCAAGAACCATGATCAGATATTGGGAAGAGGACTTCTGGTCGGAAAAGCTCTTGTTAGATCAGCCAAAGAGGTACCAATCCGAATCATTAACATGAATGATCATCCAGTTCTTCTGCGAAAAAACCGAAATCGGAACCTTGGAACCGGTAACGGCCGTGATTCACCAGGTAGGAGCCTTTGAATCGGACAGAACCAACGACATAGAACAATTAATGACTAGGCTAGACCCATCTTTGTCAAAAATAGAAAAGAAGCAGGTAAGAGACTTAATCTACCGCTATAAACCTGTCTTCGGTTCTGGAAGTAAACTGGGAAGGACCGACATAGTCAAGCACAAGATTGAGACTGGCGATGCACGTCCGATTCGTCAGGTACCCCGACGATTGCCTTAAGTTAAAAAGGAAGAAGCGGACAAGGCCCTCCAAGAAATGATTCGGGATGGAATAGTTGAACCCTCCAATAGTCCGTGGGCTTCTCCCGTTGTATTGGTAAGGAAAAGAGACGGATCAATGCGGTTCTGCGTTGACTATAGGAAGTTGAATGAGGTTACGAAGAAGGATAGTTATCCCCTTCCGAGGATTGACGATGCCCTCGACGCCTTAGGTGGATCTACCCTTTTCTCTACGTTAGACTTAAAGAGCGGATACTGGCAGGTTGAAATGGATCCTTCTGACAAAGAGAAGACCGCCTTCACTAGTGGATCAGGTTTGTGGCAATTTACCGTTCTTCCATTTGGCTTATGCAATGCTCCTGCTACCTTTGAAAGGTTGATGGAAACTATTCTTCGAGGTTTATCCTGGGAATCTTATTTGGTCTACTTAGATGACATCATTATAATGGGTAAGGATTTTAAGGAACATTTGGCTAACCTAGAAGAAGTTTTTCGACGACTGAAAAAGGCCAATCTAACATTGAATGTTAAGAAATGTAACTTGCTCCAGAGACAGGTCAGTTATTTGGGACATGTTGTAAGCAAACATGGCGTTACTGTAGATCCCGCCAAGATTCAAGCCGTTCAAGAGTGGCCGGTCCCTTCTGATAAGCATCAACTTCGCAGCTTCCTGGGTCTTTGCTCATATTACCGACGATTTGTTAGAAATTTTGGAGACATCGTCAAGCCCTTAACGAGACTAACTGAGCAAGATAAGACTTTTTGTTGGAGTGAAGAATGCCAAAAGGCCTTTGAACTTTTAAAGAAAGAATTAACTTCGGCCCCTGTTCTCGCTTATCCTCGTCCTGAGGGCAGACTTATTCTGGATACCGACTCTAGCAATGTGGGAATCGGAGCTATACTTTCACAACTTCAAGACGGAAAAGAAAGAGTTCTAGGATATTTTAGCAAGACATTATCAAAAGCCGAAAGAAACTATTGCGTAACGATACGTGAACTCCTCGCAGTTGTGAAGTCTGTGGAACATTTCTACAAATACTTATATGGCAAAAGATTCCTAATTAGAACAGACCATGCCAGTTTAAAGTGGCTACTGAGCTTTAGAAATCCAGAGGGGCAGATAGCAAGATGGTTGGAAAAACTCCAGGAATACGATTTTGAAATCGAACATAGACCTGGAACTAAGCACCATAACGCCGATGCACTTTCTCGAAAGCCATGCCCACCTAATTGCACAAATTGCAGTCGACTCGAACAAAACGAGAAGCTCGCTCTAATAAAAGTGGTGCCAGACGACTTGTGCTCCAGAATGGAGGAAGAACAAAACAACGATCACGTTATTAGGAAGATCCTGGAATGGAAAAGAACGGATCAGCGTCCCTTATGGCGAGAGGTATCATCGTCCTCTCCGGTCTTAAAATCATATTGGGCCCAATGGAATTCTTTGACTTTAGACGGAGGGCTTCTTAAAAGGATAGTTGAAAACCCTGACGGCTCAGAAATCAAGAAACAAATTGTGGTCCCAAGAAGTACGGTGCCGAAAATTTTAAAACAACTTCATGATGACATATCTGGAGGACACCTAGGTATTACAAAGACGCTGCAAAATGTCCGGGATAGATTTTATTGGGTTAATTGCTCCAACGATGTTAAAGATTGGTGCCGCATATGCACGACGTGTGCTGCTAGCAATGGACCTAATCGTAAACCTAAAGCAAAGATGCAGCAATACCTTGTCGGAAGTCTATTCGAAAGAATCGCCGTAGATGTGTTGGGGCCACTACCCACTAGTGAGGTTGGAAATAAATACATCTTCGTTGTGATGGACTACTTTTCTAAATGGGTGGAAGCCTACCCTGTTTCCAACCAAGAAGCCCCTACCTTGGCCGATATTCTGGTCAACGAGTTCATTAGCCATTTTGGGGTACCGTTGGAGCTGCACGCAGATCAGGGAAGAAATTTTGAAAGCAAGCTATTTCAAGAAGTCTGCAAAAGATTAGGTATCCATAAAACTAGAACCACAGCGATGCATCCACAGTCTGATGGAATGGTTGAACGAATGAACCGAACCATTGCAAATTATTTATCGAAAGTGGTCTCAGAACATCAGAAAGATTAGGATAAACATATTCCGCTATTTTTAATGGCTATCCGATTGGCTGTCAACGAATCTACGGGTCAGACACCCGCGAAAGTCCTCTTTGGTAGGGAAACTAGATTACCTTGCGATTTGATATATGGGAGCAAGCCTGGTGAAATAGCGACCGATGAAGGATACGTTGGAGATCTTCAGAAGAAGATCAAAAATATTCATGAACTGGTGCGCCACAAACTACAACTCTCCATTGACCGGATGAAAACGTACTACGACTCACGAGCAACAGGAAACACTTATGAACCTGGGGAATTGGTCTGGCTCTATAATCCTCGACGGAAACGGGGTGTGTGTCCGAAACTTCAAAAGAAGTGGGAAGGTCCATATTTGATTAAAAAGAAAATCAATGATGTGATCTATCGGATTGTTAGAGTCCCCAAAGGAAAACCCTTCGTAGTCCATCATGATAGGTTGGCGTTATATCAGGGTGACCACAGTAGGGAGGTACAGCAACTTCGGGTAGATGGTTCGACCAGTTCCGAAGATGACCCTGAAGTCTACTCCGGAGAGTTATCACATTCCGGGAGGAATGAACCTAAGGAGGGGGCAGTGTAACGGGTGACAGATGTGTGACGGATGAATGTGACGGATGATTGTGACAGATGCGAGAGGAATAGTTGAGTCCAATTAATTGTCAATGTCAAGCGCTGTCATTGTTCTGGTGGTCAAACAAAACGATTTCCCATAAGTGTATATGTTAGCTTTTTTGTGTTTTTTATTGTTTTAAGTATTTTTATTGTGATTTTCGTGCCTTTTTAAAGTTTTATATTTTGTATTAGTTCTTTTCTTAGCCAAGATATAGTTATAAGTATAGTATTTATTAATTTAGAGACCCAAAACCCTGAAGCTGTTAGCGGTAGTTATGTAGTTGATTTTATTATTTTAATCATTTCAATATTTTATAATATCTTTTATTTTAGTGGAATTGCATGGCTAGTAACAATATTTATTGTTATTTATTTTATTTTGTTCAATATGCCTTGGAATTGCTTAGTGGTAAATTGTGGTAGTAAGAGTAACAGGGACAAGCTAAAATTTTTTAGGGTTCCTGCAGTTTTAAATAAAAAAGGTAAAAATCATTTAAATGAACTTTCTCGAATAAAAAGAAATAAATGGATCGCCGCATTAAACAGGTAACCAAGCTATCAGGTGTTGCTCCCAAATAGGGATATGTTGGATCTATACATAAACCAATTTCTGTCACTACAAGATCTTCGTGACAAGAATTTTGTTCATTTTTATAGGCTTTAAGTGCATCTTTTTCATGAACTTTGCCCCAATGTGTTGCTTTAGACAAAAAATCAAAATGTAATGGATAACAAATTGTTTTAATTAATGAAAGTGACGGTTTTAATAAAGATGTTTTGCAAATATTTTTCAAAATTGATGCAGTTAACCTTCCAATTCTTTGTCTGTACCAATATGGTGAATTAGCCTGTCCAATTGTAGCCTGTTTAATTTCATTACATTCTTCTTGACTAATTTTTACATCTACATTTAAAGCAATTTTTTAAGTTCCTCCAAGCTGAGAGATTCATATTCTTTCCTATATAAATTTTCATATGGGTTAGCTAGATTTAAACTTTGCGAAGAGTCAGCTATTTCCGATGCAAATGGTTCCACAACTGTCATAAGCACTGAAGCACTACCAGCGTCTTGAATGTTTTTTAAAAAATTTGTTATTTCATCTGATGTTAATGCAGGGATGTCCTTTTCAGTTGATGATTTGACTATCTTTCTAAGATTCATGGACTTTACTGTAGTATATTCTACCTTTTTTACTTTCGGAATTTTCCAAATAGCTCGAACGTCTGTGCAAGATGTATTTCCTCTTGAGGTATGAATATATTCTAAACCATATAGAACAGCTCCAATATGCCTACATACTTCACCCAAACCTGCCATACATGTGCAGTGAGCTGTTTCCACACTACCTGTGATTACAAAATAAAATGAATTAATTGTGGTTCAATAAACTAGGATTAATCACATACCATCATCCTTACACATAATCCACAAATTTACTGGGGGTAGACTAAGGCGTTGTGAGTGTTTCACCTATAAATGAATAAAAAATGTGCTGTATTATTAAATAATAATTAAAATGGTTTCTTACCTTTCCAATAATAATAATTATTTCGTTTATTTTTCTAGCCCCACAAATTTCCACGAATCCAGCATCAAAATATTTGAATGCATTAAGGCTTTTATATGCTTTCATTTGTTGGCTTGTGTAAAAACTGGTAGATAATACCAAATAAGCCACAATATCCATATTTGTTATTGGTGGAAATTCGGTGGGGTCAAAACTTAAATTTTTACAATCCAATGTGAAGGGATCGACACCATTTATAATTTTAATTTTATGTTTATACCGCTCAGTAGCTTCGGTGTTATGGCTTTGCAAATTCTTAAAATATTCACTAAATGTTTGTGACATAACTAAACTTTATATAAGAACTTATAAAAAAACTAATAAAAAACACTTAATAACTATAAAAATGTACAAAAAACGCAATAAAACTAAGAAAAACACAAAAATGCTAACACGTATTCTTATGGAAAAACGCTTTGTTTGACCACCAGAACAATGACAGCGCTTGACATTGACAATTAATTGATTAATTGATGTAGCTGCTTGCCATAAAGGGTAGAGTCCGTGAATGAGGAAGGAGGTTTTGACAGGAACTTGACATGATTTATAATTATTTTAGGTTGGTAGTTATTCGCGAACATTCCAGTAATATTTGGATTTTAGTAAATAGTTATTTCGAGAAAAATCGAGATGTCAAGTATTTTGATATATAAAGCGGGTAGTAGAGTTAGTGTTCGTTCAGCTTTTGTGAAGTTTAAAAGTCAAAAGTGACAGTTAGTAATTTGTAACCAGCTGAATTCTTGTATTCAAACAATTTGTAAATAAATTGTGTTAAAAGTCCTCACAAGTGTTTCAATATTCAGAGAACAACAATGACTATAATGACCAAGCACAGATATCACCATCCAACATCGTCTGTACTCCGAACAACACTACCGAGAAAGGAGGGAGGAAGAGCTCTATGCGACATAATCAATCTACACAACAAGCAGATAAATAAATTACGAGACTTTTTTATCACTAAATCAATGTCATCTAATTTACACAAATTTGTTATAGGAGCAGATAAAAATTATTCCCCTCTAAATTTAGCAGGTCCTGATGTGGATTTAGAAATAACAACAGATGCTTAGAAACACGTTAAATGGGCCCAAAAAGCTTTACATGGTCGACATCATCACGACCTTAACCAACCACATATTGACAAACTAGCATCAAATAGGTGGCTTGCTGACGGTGCCCTGTTCCCAGAGACTAAAGGATTTATGATGGCTATTCAGGATCAAGTAATTAATACTAACAATTACAAAAAATTTGTTATCAGGGACCCAACTATTACATCGGACAAGTGTAGACGGTGCCAACAAACGTCGGAAACCATACAACACATCACATCAGGATGTTCAACCATAGTCAACACGGATTATTTACGTAGGCATAACCAGCTGTGTAATATTATCCACCAGAAACTGGCCAACAAATATGGACTGCTGAATACCTATACACCGTATTACAAATACAATCCACAGGCAGTGCTGGAGAATGCAGATTTTAGACTCTACTACGATAGATCCATTATCACCGATAGACAGGTGACGAATAATCGACCCGACATTGTAGTAGTGGATAAAAAAGCTAATTCAGTGCTGCTAGTCGATGTTGCAGTTCCAAACAACCACAATATTTTGGACAAATATAATGAAAAGATAGCAAAGTACAAAGATCTTGCTATAGAAGTAGGGCAGATGTGGCATGCAGAAAAAGTGGAGGTGGTACCGATCATCGTATCATCAACTGGACTCATCCCCAAAAGTCTTGAAGACAGTCTTAAAAAACTCGATCTTCATAAAAACACTTTTATTGACTACCAGGGGAAAATGGTAGTACCTGGCAGTAGGTATAAAATGCAAATACAACGATGTCGAATTTTAAAACTATATTACCCCAGGTGGGTAGAGCACTACGCTCACAATTCCACACGACCGGTGTACCTGGTATGTCGGCTGTCTGCTCCACGGATTCTGGGGGGAGCAATAATTCGATTGTTACCGATCTACGGTTAGCGGCACGCGCAGCGTGACACCGAGTTTGGCTACTGCGACAAAACAAGAGGAAAATAACACCAAATCTCCTCCACCGGTTTCTGCTGTTTCTGGAGTAACGCAGGACGGTACATCCATGACCACTAAAGCCGGAAATCCCAGGAAGCGTATGAGGTGGACTACAGAGATGAATTCATTTATTATACGCTCCTATTTTAAAATCAGCAAAATCGAGACAGATTTAACAACTTACAGATTCGCCCTTCATCGAGCAATCGAGCGGCAATTTTAAACACATGTCATACTGTTCGGAAATTTTTAAATATGTAAATATTGAGCCTAATCCCATTTACGTTTACGCTCGGGATAGGTAAATATTACCAGCGAAAGCTGAGTAAGTGCATAAGTCTTTTGATAATAATAATACTACTACTCATACTATTTATTGACCATTATTACGTACAGGGAAGTGTACATTTTTAGCCATAATTATTTATATACCATTATTTTATATTGATACATATATAAAATAAATTAATTAGATGAACACTGGCCTGTGACTATAGTATTCATCAACAGAATAGAAACAGTTTTCATTTAAGAACGTTTTAGCTAATTTGGCAAATTTAAAATTACTCATGTTGTTAAAATTTTGGTCTTTAAACTTATTTACAAATTTATTATATATATTTATATCAATTTTATTGTTAATAGTTGTTTCCAGTCTGGAGTAATGGGGCACTAAATTGTGAGCATTTCTAGTGTCATATCTATGTGTATCAGAATGTGAAATATGTATGAACCTGTTCTTGTGGACTTCTAACAAAGTAGCATATATATACATTGAAGGTAGTGTCATGATACTAAATTTCTTAAACAGAGGCCTAGCATGTGTCCCAAAAGGAGCTCCTGCCAGTATGAGCACTGCTTTTTTCTGAAGGCTAAACGCCTTATATGCATGATTAGAATTACCCCAAAGTAATATTGCATATCCTAAGTGTATAATAATAATAATAATAATAATAATAATAATAATAATAATAATAATAATAATAATAATAATAATAGACTATGCCAAGGCATATGACAAAATCCCACACTCATGGATCTTAAAAGTATTACAACTATATAAAATAAACCCAATATACACCACATTCATACAAACAGTCATGGCAAAATGGAAAACAACTATTAAACTCAGATCAAATCCAACACCATCAGGAATAGCCATAAATCTTAAAACTAGAAAAATACCCATAAATAGAGGAATATTCCAAGGGGACAGCCTTAGTGGATTACTATTCTGCCTCTGCCTCAATCCACTATCATCAATACTGAGAAAAAACGTTAAAGGGTTCAAAATAAAAACGAAAGATACAGAACACGCGCTAACACACCTCTTCTATGTAGATGATCTTAAGATCTATACGAACTCAGAAAACGAATTACAAAGTGCCATCAAAATAACAGAGAAGTTCAGTTCAGAAATCAAGATGGAATTCGGAACAAAGAAATGCAAGATCCAAGCAATTAAAAAGGGAAAACAAATAACCAACCCGGAATACACAACAACTAACACAGAAAAAATATTGTCAATGGAGCACAACGAATACTACAAATATCTAGGATTTGAACAATGCAAAACCATAGACCACACCATAGTAAAAATAAACTGAAAGAAGTATTTTGTACACGCCTTAAAACACTGCTTAAAACATATCTGAACTCAAAAAATCTTACGAAAGCAATTAACACATATGCCGTTCCAATCCTTACGTACTCCTTCGGAATCATAAAATGGACACAAACAGATCTAAAGGAAATCGAAACTTCCATCAGAACATCATTTACCAAAACCAATAAACACCACCCAAAAAGTGCAATCGAAAGAATGACAATCCCACGAAGACAAGGAGGAAGAGGACTAGTAGACATCACACACCTACACAATAAACAAGTGAACAACATGAAACAATACTTCAGGCAGAAAGAACACTCAGAACTGGTAAAGGCAATAATACAAGCCGATACAAATTACACTCCACTCAATCTCTCAAACCCCGAACTAGCAAACATCAACACCATAGATACAAAACTCGAAAGATGGAGAAGCAAGGAACTTCACGGAAGATACCCCAGCGAAATAAGTCACGACTATGTCGACATTCAAGAGTCGCTCAAGTGGCTTACCGAAGGCAGACTCTTCCCAGAAACTGAAGGCTTTTTCATCTCAATCCAAGACCAGGTTGTAGCCACCAAAAACTACCGCAAATATATAACAAAAGAACCCAACATGCCAAATGACCTATGCAGATGGTGCAATACTTACTCAGAAACAACTCAACATATACTAGCAGGATGTCCCAAACTAAGCCAAAACGAATATACCATCAGACATGACAACATGGGCAAAATCATACACCAAGCAGTAGAAGAGGAAACATTCAAATCAACAACGGAAATTCCATACTGGAAATACACAGCTACGCCCGTCAAAGAAAACGAAGAAAACACCCTGTATTGGAATCGATCCATCCATACAGACCGAAAAGTAGCGAACAACAGACCGGACACCACACTATGGAAGAAGAAAGAGAAAACAGTACACCTAATAGATTACGCAGTGGTAAACAGTCACAACATCCAAACAACATACAATGAGAAAACCCAAAAATACCAAAATCTAGCCCAAGAGATCAAACAGATATGGAACGTAGAAAAAGTTAAAATCCACCCAATAATCATATCAACTACAGGAGTCGTGCCCAGGACAACTACCAAACACGTCAAAGACCTGGGATTACCACAACATATAATCTCGACAATGCAGCATTCAGTAATACTGTCGGTATGCAGTCTCTTCCGAAAAACATTGTCATAATGAATCACCACGATCACTTGTTTTGACAATAGTCCGCAAGTGACCGTATATACCAAGACCCTACAGAGGAGAATAAAGGATAATAATAATAATAATAATAATAATAATAATAATAATAATAATAATAATAATAATAATAATAATAATAATAATAATAATAATAATAATAATAATAATAATAATAATAATAATAATAATAATAATAATAATAATAATAATAATAATAATAATAATAATAATAATAATAATAATAATAATAATAATAATAATAATAATAATAATAATAATAATAATAATAATAATAATAATTGTTATGTTTTTATGATCTAATTTTTCATATCATACTATATACATAAAAAAATGGGTAGCTATGAAATTAGATACAAGAGATGTCATGAATGTCATCTAGTTTTTGAATAAAATATTCATTCGTCAGTGATTTTTCGAGTGTCCATTATTCAAAGACATAACAATTTGGCGACAAGGTGAAGAATCTTCAGATCATCTACTGCCGTTCGTTCGTTATTCGTTTTACCTAACAATTCCAGCATAATTTGACGTTATCCAGTTTTGACGAAATTCGAATCAGAATGGATGCTGAACAGTTCGCACAGTTTATCTCGCTTTTCAACCAGTCACTGAAACGTGAATCCACCGCTATAGTCAATATATCTCCATTCGAAAATTATGAACCAGCAAAGGGAAAATTTGATTGTTACATCGAACGTTTTAAAAATTACGTTGCGATCAAAAATATTAGTGATAGTGCCACTAAGAAAGCTCAACTTCTTTGTGCCTCTATTGGAGCTACACATTATAACAACCTAGCAGCATTTGTTGGACAGGACAATCCTATTAAGGATTTCTCTTATAAGGATTTGGTGAAATATTTCAAGAAAATGTTGTCGCCTCAACGAAATGTTATTGTTAACCAGCATTATTTCCTGAATTTGTCGCAGAGGGAAGATCAAAATATTCCTCAGTTTGTAGCTATTTTACGCCAGTCCATCTCCGATTGTGAATTTTCCATGAAATGTCAGTGTGACAAACAAGTCAATATCGCGGATATTTTTCTACGAGCTCAGTTTATAAGAGGATTGAAAGATAATTGGATAAGAGAACAGCTTCTCCAATCAGATGTCTCAGAGTTCAATGATTTCGTAATCAAAGCCACTGCTTTAGAAGCATCAAGAATCGAAAGCCAAAAATTCTTCCTACAATCTAGTTCAACAAACTCAAGTTCCTACAATACATTCAAGGTATCTCATCATAAGAATGTACGTGATCAGAGTCATAGCCGTCGTTCTAATAGTAGATATTGCAATAATCCACATCTTCAGTCTCAACCCAGACGTCATTCATCTCAGCATCGACGAAGCAATCAACGCAGTCAAATAAACTATCATTCCCTTGGAATTGATAATTTGTGTTTCAATTGTGGCAAATCGAATCATAGATCACAGGAATGTTACGCAGATCGTGGAAGTTTGAAATGTGGGTTGTGTCGAAAAATTGGGCATGTCTCAAAAGTATGCATAACTACTTTACTTAAGAATAAAAGAACTGCTTCATCATCAACTCAGCATATTGAAAAGCAATTCGACGAGGATTCTAGTTCTGAATATGGAGTAAACACCATGGAAACTTGCATAATAGATCTTTTTGAATTAGCTCCAGACACAGATAAATATTTTGTTACCGTAAGATTGAATGATAAGCCTCATAATTTTGAAGTAGACTCAGGAGCAAAATTTTCTCTCATTTCTGAAAATGATTTCGATTTACTGAATTTGAATGTTCCTATACAATCTACAACTATATGCTTTCGTTCTTACTCAGACCATGTCATTAAACCCAAAGGAAAAGTAACCATCAGAATATCCTACAAGAATAACTCCATTGAGGATGATCTTTACATCGTATCTACAGGATATCAATCTCTATTAGGAAGAAATTGGATAAGAAATCTCAATATTGACCTGAAAGAAATAGATCGAGAAAATGAAGTGCCACAAAATCGAAGATTATTTACTTCTATCAATTCAATGCATCTTTTTGATTCCATTCTACAAGAATATTCAACTGTTTTCGAAGAGAAAGTTGGATGCGTTCCGAATCTTCAAATCCACCTTCAACTCAGGAAAAATGCAAAACCTTGCTTTACACGTGCACGAGATGTTCCATATGCTCTCCGGCAACGAGTAGAGAAAGAATTGGATTCCCTTGAGACTGCTGGTATTATTACACTTGTTTCAACAAGCGATTGGGGTTCACCATTAGTGATAATACCAAAGCCAGATGGAGGAGTTCGCTTATGTGTCGATTATAAATGTAGAGTCAACGAAAGACTTGTTTCAGCAAATCATCCCATACGCCGAATAGACGATGTACTTCACAGCCTTCGAAATTCAAGATATTTCTGCAAATTAGATCTTTATAAAGCTTACCTTCATTTGGAAGTTGACACAGAGAGCAGTGAAATTCAAACAATTGTTACCCATCGAGGAACATACCGTATAAATCGTCTCAGTTTTGGGATTAAAACAGCCCCTTCCGAATTCAATCGTATCTTGTATCAAATACTTCAAGGTCTCAACAAAACTGAAGCCTACTTCGATGACATCATAATACATGGTTCCACTGAAGAAGAGTGTGCAACTAATCTTCGTGCATGTTTAAAACGTCTAAAACAAAATGATTTACATGTCAACAGAAGTAAGTGTTCTTTCTTCAAAAAGGAAATTTCTTATCTTGGTCACATTGTTGGATACAACCAAATCAGCAAGTGCCCAGAGAAAATCCGAGCTGTAACAGAACTGCCTCAACCAACTAATGTAGAAGAACTCAGAAGATTTTTAGGAGTCGTTACTTATTATTCAAAATTTATACCACATTTTTCATCATTGACATACCCTTTGCGTCAATTACTTCGTAAAAATCATCGATTTTTCTGGTCTTCCAAGTGCCACTCCGCTTTCATGAAGTTGAAAAATGAACTTTGCAGCGACCGTATTTTGATTCCGTTCGATCCATCTCTACCATTAACTCTCGCAACTGATGCTAGTCCTTATGGTGTAGCTGCAATCTTGAGTCACACGACTGATGGTAATGAGAGGCCAATTGCTTATGCATCTCGTTCACTAACATCATCAGAGATGAACTATAGTCAACTGGACCGTGAAGCATTAGCTATTGTTTTTGGAGTGAATCATTTTTTCAATTATTTATTTGGGAGACACTTCGTTTTGATAACCGATAATGAACCGCTCTCACGAATTATCCATCAAAATAAAGCCTTACTTCAGATGACCTCTGCAAGATTACTGAGATATGCATCTTTTCTATCAGGATTCGACTACAGCGTATCATTCAAGAAAGGAATTGAAAACGAAAATGTTGATTGTTTGTCCCGTGCACCTTTGAAAAAATCAAGCACATCAAAGGATGTTTCATTCAATAAAGAAGTATCACAACTCTGCGATCAAACAATATTCCACATATCCGGTGAGTCCATAACCTATGAAACAATCCAGTCTGAAACATCAAAGGATCCAGAACTCCATGAAATCGTGAAACGTTTGAAATCAAATTCTACCAATGAACCATATACTCTGGAAAATGGTATCTTATTTCGACTAGACAGAGTTTTCATCCCTGCAAATATTCGCAACCGAATTCTGGAAGAGTTACATTCATCTCATCTAGGAGTCGTGAAGATGAAACAACTTGCCAGACGTTACGTATATTGGCCGAAAATTGATGCCGACATCGAAAGGTTTGTCAAATCATGTGAGAATTGTGCCCGCATTTTGCCGAGTCCTCCGAAAGCTCCAGTTCATCCCTGGGAGGATCCTGAAGGTAATTGGGAACGTTTGCATATAGATTATGCAGGTCCCTTCAATGGCAAGCATTTCCTTGTATGCATAGATGCAAAATCTAAATGGGCTGAGATTCGTATCTCAAAAGAAGCTCCATCAACTGATTCGACGATATTTTTACTAGAAGATATTTTCTCTTCTCACGGATACCCATCTATACTTGTTTCCGATAATGCATCTATCTTCACAAGTGAACATTTCAAAACCTATTGTAAGAACCGAGGTATATTCCAAAAACTCATAGCACCAGGCCATCCAGCAACCAACGGGTTAGCTGAACGAAATGTTCAAACATTGAAACAAAAGTTACGAGCTACCGCCGAAGATCCTGCTCCTCTCACTGAGAAACTTCGAGATATTATGTTTCGCTATAGAGCTACTCCCTTAGCATGCGGGAAATCACCAGCAGAACTATATCTTCATCGTCCATTACGAATTAGACTTGATGCTATCAGACCGAATGATAAAGCAATGAAAACCACGAAATCCATTTCCAAGACCGTTCGTACATTCAATGTGGGGGAGAGAGTCCAGGTTCGAGTACACGTGAATAATAAGGATGTATGGCAATTTGGAAATATTGATAGCAAACTAGGACAGCTTCATTATAATGTCATTTTAGATTCAGGTCGAAAACTAAAAAGACATATTGATCAAATACGTTCCACTCTAGTTCCCAAGAAGTCAGTTTCATTCGCATCAACATCTCGGAATTCTACTACAAACTCATCAGTACCATTACCACAAGATGGTCTTATACTGGGTGTTCCATTGTTGCCTGAGATGCGGGATACTCCAAGAGTAATTCGTCGAAGTGAAAATATTCCTGACCAGCACTTTCCAATAATAATAATAGAACACGATTCAATGTGCCTAGCCCTACAAGAAACGCATTTAAAACCAAATCAGTCATACTCTCTTAAAAACTACTTTGTAGTAAGGCGAGAGGCTCTAAATGAGAATCGTGCACATGGAGGAGTTGCAATCCTTATAAGACCGGATGTTGTTTACACAGAACAGAATATTGTCAGCGACTTACAAGTAGTTGCAATAAAAGTAAATAGACCTACAAACATGACACTGTGCAATATATACTTACCTAACTCCAACTGGACCATAGAACAAATCAACGAGATCATAAATCAGCTTCCTCGACCTTACATTATAATGGGAGATTTTAATGCTCACAATACTTTATGGGGCTCAATAAACACAAACGCCAAAGGTCGTCTTCTCGAAAGATGGCTCGAAAGAGCCGACTTAGATTTAGTAAATACGGGATCCAAAACACATTTTAACGAAAAGTCAAACAATTTTACTGCAATAGACTTAACAATTACTTCTAATGACCTTCTTTCTAAACTTATCTGGACTGTTGATGATGATCTGCACAATAGCGACCACTTTCCAATACTAATTCAAATTGATAAACCAAAAATCACGCGTTCTATGCCACTCAGGTGGAATCACTTCCATTCAGATGGAAAATGGAGTCATAACTGAAGATTGTGAAGAAATGGCAAACATAATTGCTACACACTATAAAAAGGTCAGTGATACCACAAATTATGATCCAATTTTTCTGCAAACAAAAAATATTAAAGAAACATTAATTGATTTTAATACTAGTGAAAATATAGAATATAACTTACCGTTTAGTATGACAGAACTTACCAGCGCAATTCAAGCATCGAAGAATGGAGCACCAGGCCCAGACACGATCTCAAACGATATGCTTAAAAATCTTACTCCTGAAATGAAAGAAATTTTGCTAAAATTATTTAACAACCTATGGAACAACAATACTTATCCGGATTCCTGGAAAGAAGCTCTAATCGTTCCTATACCTAAACCTGGAAAAACCAAATTATTGCCTTCAAACCTTAGACCAATTAGTCTTACCTGCTGCATGGGCAAACTGCTTGAAAGGATGGTGAACCGAAGACTTCAGGATTATCTAGAAAATAGAAAATTGTTAGTACCCTATCAATCAGGATATAGAAGGAAAAGATCAGCAACAGACCATTTGGTGTTGCTAGAACATACCACTCAAGAAGCTTTCCGAAAAAGGGAGCATCTAATAGCTGTATTTTTTGACATAAAGGGAGCTTTTGACATGACATGGCGCCATGGAATATTACAAAAACTATTAAGTTATGGAATAAAAGGGAAACTTGCATTGTTCGTTAAATCTTTCTTAGAAGATCGATATTTCAATGTCAGAGTTGGAAACAAATTTTCTCAAACCCAGCTAGTGGAAAACGGGGTTCCACAAGGCTCGACACTTAGTTGCACATTGTTTGCCCTGGCCATAAACGAAATATGTAGCGGCGTAAATCAAGAAGTCAAAAAATGTATCTACGTCGATGACATCGCAATATTTTTAAGTGATCAAAAAGTAGGAAATATTACTAGAACCCTACAGCCAGCGATAAATCAAATTGTCAAGAATGGAGAAAACATCGGATTTAAGTTCTCAAAAGAAAAAACCAAATGCATACATTTCTGCAAACCTCATTTTGACCCAATGCTGTACCTGAAAGGAAATATTATAGAATATGTAAATAAAATAAAATTTCTGGGCCTAACTTTTGATAATAAACTTACCTGGCACCCTCATCTAGAAGATCTGAACACCAAATGCAGACAATCCCTAAATGTAATAATACAACTAGCACACACAAAATGGGGAGCCGATCCTGATAGTCTTCTTAGGATCTATAAAGTCTTAATATTATCCAAAATGGACTATGGCAGCATTGTCTATTCTTCAGCGCGGCAAAGTAGTTTATATTTACTAAACAAAATTCAAAGCCTAGCTCTGCGATACTGCCTGAATGCTTTTCCAACGACTCCTTTACAAAGTCTTCACTGCGAATCCGCAATAATGCCACTATGTCAAAGAAGAAAAATACTTATGACGTCATACATAGTAAGAGTTAATCCAATGAATCCAAACAACAGTTTCCTCATACCAGTTGAAAATACGTACATAAATAAACCTTCTATTACACGTCCAGTTGCCATACGATTTTTAGAGTATCTGAAAAGAATTAATCAAGAACCACCGGATTTTCTTCAGAACTATCAATATGACGATAAACTAGTAAATAACACGGTAGAGCTTGACTTTGTAGGTCTATTACACGTCCAGTTGCCATACGATTTTTAGAGTATCTGAAAAGAATTAATCAAGAACCACCGGATTTTCTTCAGAACTATCAATATGACGATAAACTAGTAAATAACACGGTAGAGCTTGACTTTGTAGGTCAAGTTAAAGAAAAAAATATTAAAGAATGGCAAGATTCATGGGATAACACAAATACTCTACTACAAAAGCTAGAACCTACAGTTAAAAAAAAGTATGAACCCAAAGATCTTAATAGATTAGAGACAGTAAAGGCATTCAGGCTTCGTACAGGTCATACAAACCTTACACACAAATATATTCTAAAAGGTGAAACGGCACCAATGTGTGAAATCTGAGACGAAAAATTAACAGTTCAGCATATTATCACGGAATGTCCAGCATATAACCCTCAGAGACAGCTGTTTGGATTGAGCGAGTTACGTGAAAACAACCAGCTTACTGCCTATAATATGAAACCACCATCGTAGGCAGTGTTGACGTTAACAAAAACTTTTACTGTATCCGAATAATTGTATTTAGTTTCATTCTGTTTGTAACCTCTGTAAATTCAAGTTGTTAACCAACTAATAAAAATTGTTTTTAAAAAGATATTTTGTGTATGAAATATCTTAACTGGCGCAGTCAGTAGGATAGTGTCGTAGTTCGGTATTTTCAGAAAGTCACGGCATCGAGACCGATTTCTGTGAAAAATCCAACGTGAGTTTCAACTCTTAGACGACGAAAACCTACAACTTTCTTGAGGCGAGCAGAATCACGCAGGGAGAACTTCTAGAAGTACCAGTAAGTACCGAGTTTTCCTATTGCATTTTCCTAGTATTAAGATAGGTAAAAATATTTCCCGGTTGGAAATAAATTTTGCTTTTAGTATAAGTATTTAAATAATAGTAAGAATTAAAACAAAAAGCTCAGTTAATAATTAATGAATAATATTGATATTGAAGATTTAATAAATAATTTTAACCAATCTATAAACCTTGAAGAAACTTTAAATTCTGATATAGATCCAAATATGGCTAATAATAACGAACAAGTCAATATTCAAATGCTAAAACTATCAGTAGATTTAATAACTCCGTATGATGGAGATACTTCAACTTTAATTCAATTTATAGATAACTGTCAGTTTCTTATCGATACATACTGCACTGCAGGAAATGTCGTTATTAATAGTTATATCCTAAGAGCTATTCGTTTAAAATTAGTAGGAAGAGCAAATCTTTTAGTTGGTTGTAGAACAGAGCTTAATACATGGGCTTTATTAAAATATGCGTAAGAACAATGTTTTGGAGATAAAAGGTCATTAGAATGTTTAGAGCAAGATCTTCTTATGGCTCATCCATTCAAAAATGAAAATACATTAGATTTTGCAAAAAGATTACAAGTTTTAAAAAGTCACTTACTTCAAAGATTAAATAATTTTTCTGCAACTGAAATGCCTGCTAATACTAAAGAAATATATCGTAGACAATATGACCAAATGACTTTAAAAACACTTATTAGAAATTTATCAGGATTATTACAACATACAATTAGAATTAAGAACCCAGCTACTATTGAAGCTGCTATTTCACTTATAATAGAAGAAGAAAATTTTCATTATTCACAAAATAGTTTTAGAATACAAAATAATTATAGAAACCATAATTCAAATTTACGAGTTAGTAATAGACCAATTTTTAATAATCGTAATCAATATTCTAATAATACTGCTAACCAGCAAAATCAGAATCAATATGTTCCAAGATTAATCCAAAATCAAACTCCTATACAAACCCAAATAAATCCAAACCAAATACCACCTTCTCTGAGAAATAATAATAATAATTGTCAAAATTACAACCAATTTCCAAGTCAACCGATTCCAATCCAACCCCAACAAACCAACAGACATTACCCAAAAAACCGACAGGTATTTGGACCGCAAAGAAATGTATTTGCACCCACTGGTAAAGCTCCAGAAAGTAAACCGGAACCGATGTCAATAAATTCAAGAAATACTTTCAGACCCAATCACACTAACAATTATTTTAGACCTACCAATTCTAGAAACTTTATTTCGCAAGAATTGCATCAAATTCAAACCGATCCAAATAGCGATTTAGACGTCGATTATCATCCTGAAACGAATCCTTATGAATCCGAAAATCAAAACCATATTTCAAATTCAGATCTATCTAACCCTAATCATTCAAACAACGAAGATACAAATTTTCAATTTACCCGCCACAAAATCGACTCAACATAAATAAAATATTTTCAGACTCTAGAAACTCCGAATTACCATATATAAAAATAAGTAATCATCCAATCAAACTCTTAGTAGATACCGGTAGTATGCAGTCAATTTTAGATCCCATTATCGCAGAAAAATATTTTCCTCACACAATTTTCCAAGAAACAACCACAATAACTACAGCAGTAGGTCACAAAGACGCAAAATTTAAAGCTGATATTCCAGCATTTCCCGAATTTAAATCACCCTGTACAATACCATTTATTTTATTCAAATTTCATAATTATTTTGATGGACTTATTGGTTTAAACGTAATTAAAAAATTAAAATTATGTATTGATTGTAGTAATAATACTTTAAAAAATGATAATATTCAAATTCCGATTTTTTACAATTTTTATAAAGAAAATTATAAAATATCTGTTGATTCCCATGAAATAGCCGCCGTAAAAATTCCAGTCAGCTGTTTTACTGGAGAAATAATATTTCCAAGTCAAGAAATAAATAATCTTTATTTCCCCGAAACAATTACAAAAGCAGAGAATGGTTTTGCTAAAACTGAAATTATAAACCGTACTGATAAACGTGTTGAAATTGTAATTACAGATCGCGTTAAAGTAATACCTCTTACTGATAAACTAAAAAATACTTATAATTTTTATTATACAGAGGATTTTTTACAAAATCCACACTGCGAAAACAGTAACGATAATAATATACAAAATCTTATTAGAACACAACATTTAAATATAGAAGAAAAAAATGCTATTTTTAAATTACGTACTGAATTTAAAGATATTTTTCATAATAATAAAGATAAATTAACTTTTACAAATAATGTTAAACATGAAATTAAAACTTTTGATGAAATACCCGTGCATACAAAATCATACCGCTACCCCTTTGTGCATAAAGAAGAAGTCCAGCGACAAATAAAAAAAATGTTAGATGATGGAATAATTAGACCCAGTTGTTCCCCATGGAGCAGCCCAATATGGATAGTTCCCAAGAAGACGGACGCCAGCAACCAACAGAAATGGAGAATTGTGGTCGACTATAGAAAACTGAACAGCAAAACATTAGAAGATAGATACCCCGTACCACGTATAGAAGATGTTTTAGACCGATTAGGAAGATGTAACTATTTTTCAACAATAGACTTAGCATCCGGCTTTCACCAGATTCAAATGCACGAAAATTCGATACAAAAAACAGCCTTCAGCCACTATGAATACTTACGAATGCCATTTGGACTTCGAAATTCCCCATCAACTTTTCAACGAGTGATGGACAACGTCTTAAAAGATCTACAAGGAAAAATTTGTATGGTGTATATGGACGACATCATTATTTTTAGTTCAAGTTTGGAAGAACACATAGCAAATTTAAAATTATTATTTAAAAGACTTAGAGAAACTAATTTAAAAATTCAACTGGATAAATCCGAGTTTCTTCGTAAGGAAGTAGAATTTTTAGGCCACGTTATTACCCCCCAAGGTGTAAAACCCAACCCTAATAAAATAGAAGCTATTAAACGATTTCCTATTCCAAAAACATCAAAAGAAATAAAATCTTTTCTCGGACTTTTAGGTTATTACCGAAAATTTATTAAAAATTTTGCCCAAATCACGAAACCTTTTACAAAATGCCTTAAAAAAGGAGAAAAAATAATACACTCTCCAGAATTTATCGAAACTTTTGAACTATGTAAAAATTTACTAATAAAATTGTACAATTTCCGGATTTTGAAAAACCTTTTAACGTAACCACTGATGCTTCTAATTTTGCATTAGGGGCTGTGTTAAGTCAAGGACCAATTGGTAGTGACTTGCCCATCGCATACGCATCGCCCACACTTAATCTCGCCGAAATTAACTATAGTACAACGGAAAAAGAACTATTAGCAATTGTCTGGGCCGTTAAACACTTTCGACCGTATATTTATGGACGCAAAATAAATCTAATCACGGATCATAAGCCGCTCAAATGGCTTTTCAATTTAAAAGAACCTAATTCCAAACTCGTACGATGGCGACTCCTATTAGAAGAATATGATTTCAACATTCAATACAAACCTGGTTCTCAAAACTCCAATAGTGATGCCCTGAGCCGCATAGAGATAAATGTTATGGATGCTGAAAAGGACTCTATTATAGGAAACCCAGGAGATATTGATGAAGTAGTAGAAAAGTACAAGGATGAACATACAGACAACCAGCAAAACTTAAGCGAACAAGAAATTTTTGAAGAATTAGACAAATTTTTAAATATAAATGACCGTCCTACGGATAATCCACCTAATGGAGAGACTGATGACGAAACAGTGCATTCCGCTCAAGAAAACCCTATATTAAATATACCATTTAGCGAAAATATTACTAATACTTATAATAATCAATTAATAATTAAACAAAATAAAAATTAAGCTTTTAACTTAACAAAAGAAACCCCTTTTGATTGTAAAACGCGTATTTCAGTAAACTTTACAAATGATCTGGAAAAAGAACTTGTTCATGTTTTTAAAAATTTTATAGACCCTCGAAAACTTTACTGCTTACATATTATTGAAGACAAAACTGAACTAATACCTATAATAATCACTACTTTGCAAAAAATTTTCATAAGCGGAGCATTTAAATTAATAATTTCAAGAAAATTTGTAAAAGATGTAGAAAACGCTGAAGAAAGAGAACAAATAATTCAATATTACCACGAAACTAAAACTTGCCATAGAGGAATCAATGAAACTCTCGAAGCTTTAAAACGTAAATATTATTGGCCTGATATGAAAAACGATATAACTCGATATATAAATTCATGCGAGGTGTGCCAACAGTCAAAGTATGACAGGCATCCCCCAGCTATTAAATATTCACTCACTTTAACTCCTACTAAACCATTTGAGATGATTCACATTGATGTATTTCAAATGATGAAAACAAAATTTTTGACATTTTTTGACTCATTCTCTAAATACGGCCAAGCCTATCTCATAGAATCAATAAACGCATTATCAATAGGGGTCATCAATAGGAAGGTTTATCTAAATTTATTACACACTTTGGCGTTCCATTTGCAATAACTTGTGACAGCGGTACAAAATTTCATTGCCAATTGTTACAAGAGTTCTGTAAATTACATAAAATCAAATTACATTATACTACTCCCAGGAACTCCAATAGTAATAGTCCTGTGGAGAGATTTCACCTATCTTTATTAGAAAATTCTCGAGTTATTCACCTCCAAAACCCAAAATTATCTCCCAAACAAATTATTCAAAATGCCGTACTAGGATATAATTCTTCAGTTCATTCAGTTACTAAATGTAGACCTTTCGATATTATATTAGGTGACACAAAAGCACTCGATCCTTTTGACATCTCTGACGAAAAAATCATTAATGACTATATAGATAGTAGACGTAAAAGACTTACAAATTTATATCAATCAATAGCGGAACGAGCAATAAAAGAAAAAGAAAAAATTATTTCAAAAAGAAACGAAAATCGCGAAGAACCGGTAGATTTCGAAGATAATCAAACAATATTTATAAAAAACCGTTAGCAAATGGTTATTTGGTACCCTAGACCAAGACGATGAAATAAGATATAACTTTCAAATAGAAAAATCAACTAAAACTCAAAATTCAAACATCAATTAGAACTTCAAACATCCCTAAATTTAAATTTGATCAACCATTATAATAAAACTGTTTTTAATTTAAATAATAATCAGCTCTTAATAAGAACCAAACTAAAAGAATTGTCATCTGAATTAAATAATTTTACAAAAGACTTTTACAACTATATAAACTTTTCCAATGCTCTTGATCAGATTATTTTAAACTGCCAAAATCTCATTAACTTTCTAGACAATTTAGAAAATGCTATTATGCTCGCTCAATCAGGAATTTTACATACATCAATAATATCAATTAACGAACTTTTAAATATAATCGAACACTCAATAAAACTTTACGGAGAAAACAAAATTCTTAAATTTAAAAATCCATTTAATTATTATGAGCTAGCTGGTGTACAAATATTGATTAACGAAACCGATATAATTTTCGCTATACACTTACCTATCTTAAAAATTAACAATTACCAAACTTTTCACCTTATTAGCCTACCATACCTAAATTCCATAATTGTACCCGATAAATCCTTTCTAATACTCGGTACAAGAAGTCACCAATACGAAAACGCACCATGCCCTAAAATAAACGACATCTACCTGTGCCAAAACCATGAAGACATCAGTAGAGACACCTACATTATTCCAATAATGAAAGCCGAAAAACCAACTTGTCGAGCCAGCCCAGCAGTTCTGACTCATCCGATAATCGAACGAATCAACGACCAATTTATTCTAATCCTACCCTCAAGTACACCATTTAAAATTCATTCAAACTGCGAAAAGAAACGTATTTGGCTAATAAAACAAAATACACTATTCAAAATACCCTTCGGATGTGAAATTACCACTGAAAATTCCACATTCAGCAACAATCAAGAAGCTACACCAATAAACCCATTAATACTCCCAACATTTCAATGGAATTTCAATCAATCAGAAAAACTCACCGAAGAACCAATAAAATTGAACGCAATTGACCTTCAATCAATTAAAGACCTAAAACTTCAAGCTGAACTTACAAAACCAATGCCAAACCAAGAAATCCACCCTGCAATATGGAACATCCCTGGTATTATATCATTTATTGTATTAGCCACGGCAACCTTTGCAATTTGGTCATATGCAAAAAGGTCAAAGAAAACAGAAAAAGAAGAAGCGAATCAACCCCAGAAAAACAACCCCTTGGACGGCGTAGTTTTTTCCTAAGGAGGAAGGAGTTACGTGAAAACAACCAGCTTACTGCCCATAATATGAAACCACCATCGTAGGCAGTGTTGACGTTAACAAAAACTTTTACTGTATCCGAATAATTGTATTTAGTTTCATTCTGTTTGTAACCTCTGTAAATTCAAGTTGTTAACCAACTAATAAAAATTGTTTTTAAAAAGATATTTTGTGTATGAAATATCTTAACTAGCGCATCCACTACAGACAACCTAAAAAAGGAAAACCTAAGAAATGCTCTAGAATTCCTAAAAAGCTTGGGATTATTCACTAAAATATAAGGAGAAGTTGAGATACCTAACCACCATGGACCCTAATAAATACGTAGAAATGGTAGAAATATTGTGACAGGTGACAGCAAACTCTTGAGTTGAGCTAATGGCCCTAGCAGTCGATGCTCTAGAGGAGGTGGTTTTAGTCGGTAAAAATCCGGCATGCCTTGGGGTATCTTTTGAAGATTTCCACCTCCTCCGCCTCAAAATAATAATAATAATAATAATAATAATAATAATAATAATAATAATAATAATAATAATAATAATAATAATAATAATAATAATAATAATAATAATAATAATAATAATAATAATAATAATAATAATAATAATAATAATAATAATAATAATAATAATAATAATAATAATAATAATAATAATAATAATAATAATAATCTCCCAAGTAAGCATGAACTTACTGACTATTGGTCTTCAATATGGTCCAATCCTCAAAAACACAACGAGGGTGCCGAATGGATTCAATCTGAGAAGGATAAGTTAAACATTGCTCCAATGTTGTTAAACAACATAACAACAGCTGAAGTAAACCAAGCAGTAGGAGAAACTAACAGTTGGAAAGCTCCAGGAATTGATAATATCCAAAATTTCTGGTACAAAAAATTTGACAGCTTACACGAGATAATCGCATCAAAATTTACACATATTCTTCAACATTCAGAAGACATTCCAGCCTTTCTTACCCATGGTTTAACTCATATGCTTCCCAAAACAGCTAACACACAGAACCCCTCACAGTATAGACCAATCACATGTCTTCCAACGCTTTATAAGATACTAACATCTTGCATTACTAACCGAATTTATAGACATGTCGACCAAAATAACATCTTGGCAGAGGAGCAAAAGGGATGTAAACGTGGTCACCAGGGATGCAAAGAACAACTTGTTATTGACTCTGTGATCCTAAGGCAAGCGCAAAAGCAATGTCGCAACATATCGACTGCTTTTGTAGACTACCGTAAGGCATTTGACAGCGTACCACATTCCTGGCTCTTAAGTGTTTTAAACATCTATAAAGTACATCCCACCATAGTTACTTTTCTTGAAACTTCGATGAAGCAATGGCGAACAAGCCTTCAGGTAAACATTAATGGACAGTATATTAAGACTAACGAAATTGTTATTCGCAGGGGAATATTCCAAGGTGACTCACTTAGTCCACTGTGGTTCTGTTTGGCAATGAATCCACTGTCTACCATGCTCAATGACACAAAATATGGCTTCAATCTTAAGACTAATAGAAACACCAACTGCACCGTTTCCCATCTTCTTTATATGGATGATATAAAAATTTTTGCTGCTAATCAACAACAAATTGAACATCTTCTGGATATAACCGAAAGGTTCTCCAGTGATATACACATGGAATTTGGTTTAGATAAGTGCAGAACCTTAAACATCGAAAAGGGAAAAATTGTCAATGAAGATGTGGCGCTGCCTAATGGAGATATAATCGCTGCCATGCAGAATGGGGAAACCTATAAATACTTGGGATTTCAACAAGCCAGATTATTAGACCAAAAACAGTCCAAGTCCAAAATCAAGGATCAGTATACACAGAGGGTTAGTTCATTACTAAAATCGAAACTGAACGCAGGAAACCTTAATCGAGCAATTAATACATATGCCGTACCTGTGTTAGCTTATTCGTTTGGGATTCTAAGATGGACAAAAACTGAATTGAAAGATATTCAGAGAACAACAAGGACTATGATGACCAAGTACAGATATCACCATCCAATATCGTCGGTATTTAGAACAACATTGCCGAGAAAGGAGGGAGGAAGAGCTCTATGTGACATAATCAATCTACACAATAAGCAGATAAATAAATTACGAGACTTCTTTATTACTAAATCAACATCATCTAATTTACACAAATTTATTGTAGGAGCAGATAAAAATTATTCCCCTCTAAATTTAGCAGGTCCTAATGTGGATTTAGAAGTAACAACAGATGCTGAGAAACACGTAAAATGGGCCCAAAAAGCTTTACATGGTCGACATCATCACGACCTTAACCAACCACACATTGACAAAATAGCATCAAATAGGTGGCTTGCTGACGGTACCTTGTTCCCAGAGACTGAAGGATTTATGATGGCCATTCAGGATCAAGTAATTAATACGAACAACTACAAAAAATTTGTTATCAGGGACCAAACTATTACATCGGACAAGTGTAGACGGTGCCAACAAACGTCGGAAACCATACAACACATCACATCAGGATGTTCAACCATAGCCAACACGGATTATTTACGCAGGCACAACCAGCTGTGTAATATTATCCACCAGAAACCGGCCAACAAATATGGACTGCTGAATACATATACACCGTATTACAAGTACAATCCACAGGCAGTGCTCGAGAATGCAGATTTTAGACTCTACTACGATAGGTCCATTATCACCGATAGACAGGTGACGAATAATCGACTTGACATTGTAGTAGTGGATAAAAAAGCTAATTCAGTGCTGTTAGTCGATGTTGCAGTTCCAAACAACAACAATATTTTGGACAAATATAATGAAAAGATAGCAAAGTACATCGATCTTGCTATAGAAGTAGGGCAGATGTGGCATGCAGAAAAAGTGGAGGTGGTACCGATCATCGTATCATCAACTGGACTCATTCCCAAAAGTCTTGAAGACAGTCTTAAAAAACTAGATCTTCATAAAAACACTTTTATTGACTTGCAAAAAGCGGCAATTTTAAACACATGTCATACTGTTAGAAAATTTTTAAATATGTAAATTTTGAGCCTAATCCCATTTGCGTTTACGCTCGGGATAGGTAAATATTACCAGCGAAAGCTGAGTAAGTGTATAAGTCTTTTGATAATAATAATAATAATAATAATAATAATAATAATAATAATAATAATAATAATAATAATAATAATAATAATAATAATAATAATAATAATAATAATAATAATAATAATAATAATAATAATAATAATAATAATAATATTGACAAAGCAGCTTCAAACCGATGGCTTACTAGCGGAGTCCTTTTCCCAGAAACCGAGGGCTTCATCATGGCTATCCAAGATCAGGTTATCAACACCAACAATTACAAGAAATTTGTGATTAAGGATCCTAACACTCAATCCGACAAATGTAGGAAGTATCAGCAAACATCAGAGACCATCCAACATATAACAGCTGCGTGTAGCTTGTTGGCCAATACTGACTATATGCATCGACATAATCAAGTATGCAACATCATTCATCAGAAACTTGCCAACAAGTTCGGTCTTCTCAATACCTTTACACCGTACTACAAGTAACAACCGCAGAAGGTGCTCGAAAATGACAATTTTAGGCTCTACTACAACAGGTTCATTATTACCGATAGACAGGTAACGAATAACAGACCTGACATCGTGGTGGTAGATAAAAAAGTCAACTCAGTCCTTCTTGTTGACGTTGCCGTGCCAAACACACACAATGTTCTAAACAAACACCAGGAAAAATTGGCCAAATACGTGGATCTTGCGATTTAGATTAAACAGATGTGGCACAGCAACAATGTGGAAATAGTCCCAATTATTATATCATCAACAGGCGTTGTGCCGAAGAGCCTGCACGACAACATAGCCAAATTGGGACTACCTAAACACCTTCTCCGACATCCAGAAGGCTGTGATACTGAATACCTGCCACATAGTGCGCAAGTTTATTATATAAACGGGGCCTAATCCTTTTGATACTTTGTATTCGGGTTGGCTAAATGATACCAGCTTTAAGCTGAGTAGTGCATAAGACGATAATATAATAATAATAATAATAATAATAATAATAATAATATTAATAATAATAATAATAATAATAATAATAATAATAATAATAATAATAATAATAATAATAATAATAATAATAATAATAATAATAATAATAATAATAATAATAATAATGAAACACTTGTGAGGAATTTAAACACAATTTATTCTCAAATTGTAAGAATACAAGAATTCAGCTGGTTACAAGTTACTAACTGTCACTTTTTACTTTTAAACTACACAAAAGCTGAACGAACACTATCCCAACTAACGCGAATGACCCGCTTTATATACCAAAATACTAGACATCTCGATTTTTCTAGAAACAACTATTTACTAAAATCCAATTAAAACTAGAATGTTCCCGAATAACTACCAACCTAAAATTATATATCGTGTCAAGTTACTGTCAAAATCTTCTTCCTCATTCACGGACTTTATGACAAGCAGCTATATCAAAATACATGCATTCCTTTCGCATCTGTCATAATCATCTGTCACATTCATCCGTCACACATCTGTCACCCGTTGCAATAATAATAATAATAATAATAATAATAATAATAATAATAATAATAATAATAATAATAATAATAATAATAATAATAATAATAATAATAATAATAATATAATAATAATAATAATAATAATAATAATAATAATAATAATAATAATAATAATAATAATAATAATAATAATAATAATAATAATAATAATAATAATAATAATAATAATAATAATAATAATAATAATAATAATAATAATAATCTTATATGGAAGATCTAAAACAAAAAATAAAGGTATTAGGAAACCGAATAAGAAGATACATGGAACGTGTTAACCGCTATCAACAAAACCGGCATAGCACCAGGCATAGACAGACTACACAAAAGCTGAACGAACACTATCCCAACTAACGCGAATGACCCGCTTTATATACCAAAATACTAGACATCTCGATTTTTCTAGAAACAACTATTTACTAAAATCCAATTAAAACTAGAATGTTCCCGAATAACTACCAACCTAAAATTATATATCGTGTCAAGATACTGTCAAAATCTTCTTCATTCACAGACTTCACACTGACAAGCAGCTATATCAAAATACATGCATTCCTTTCGCATCTGTCATAATCATCTGTCACATTCATCCATCACATTCATCCGTCACACATCTGTCACCCGTTGCACTGCCCCCTCCTTAAGTTCATTCCTCCCGGAATGTGATAACTCTCCGGAGTAGAATCCTGTTCATCTTTGGAGAAGGTCGAACCCTCTACCCGAAGTTGCTGTACCTCCCTATTGTGGTCACCCTGATATGACGCCAACCTATCATGATGGACTACGACGGGTTTTCCCTTGGGGACTCTAACAATTCGGTAGATCACATTATTGATTCTTTTTTTAAACAAATATGGACCTTCCCACTTCTTTTGAAGTTTCGGACATACACCCCGTTTCCGTCGAGGATTATAGAGCCAGACCAATTCCCCAGGTTCATAAATGTTTACTGTTGCTCGTGAGTCGTAGTACCTTTTCATCCGGTCACTGGAGAGTTGTAGTTTGTGGCGCACCAGTTCATGAATATTTTCGATCTTCTTCTGAAGATCTCCGACGTATTCTTCACCGGTCGCTATTTCACCAGGTTTGCTTCCATATATCAAGTCGCAAGGTAATCTACTTTCCCTACCAAAGAGGACTTTCGCGGGTGTCTGACCCGTAGATTTATTGACAGCCGATCGGATAGCCATTAAAAATAGCGGAATATGTTTATCCCAATCTTT
Organism: Ophraella communa; assembly: GCA_035357415.1. Lineage (NCBI taxonomy): Eukaryota > Metazoa > Arthropoda > Insecta > Coleoptera > Chrysomelidae > Ophraella > Ophraella communa. The sequence continues at coordinate 48,843,985 of CM068979.1, read as the reverse complement.
CTGATGTTCTGAGACCACTTTCGATAAATAATTTGCAATGGTTCGGTTCATTCGTTCAACCATTCCATCAGACTGTGGATGCATCGCTGTGCTTCTAGTTTTATGGATACCTAATCGTTTGCAGACTTCTTGAAATAGCTTGCTTTCAAAGTTTCTTCCCTGATCTGCGTGCAGCTCCAACGGTACCCCAAAACGGCTAATGAACTCGTTGACCAGAATATCGGCCAAGGTAGGGGCTTCTTGGTTGGGACCAGGGTAGGCTTCCACCCATTTAGAAAAATAGTCCATCACAACGAAGATATATTTATTTCCAACCTCACTGGTCGGTAGTGGCCCCAACACATCTACGGCGATTCTTTCGAATGGACTTCCGACAAGGTATTGCTGCATCTCCGCTTTAGGTTTACGATTGGGTCCATTGCTAGCAGCACACGTCGTGCATTTGCGGCACCAATCTTTAACATCGTTGGAGCAATTAACCCAATAAAATCTATCCCGGACTTTTTGCAGCGTCTTTGTAATACCTAGGTGTCCTCCAGATATGTCATCATGAAGTTGTTTTAAAATTTCCGGCACCGTACTTCTTGGAACCACAATTTGTTTATTGATTTCTGAGCCGTCAGGGTTTTCAACTATCCTTTTAAGGAGCCCTCCGTCTAAAGTTAAAGAATTCCATTGGACCCAATATGATTTTAAGACCGGAGAGGACGATGATACCTCTCGCCATAGGGGACGCTGATTTCTTCTTTTCCATTCCAGGATCTTCTTAATAACGTGGTCGTTGTTTTGTTCCTCCCACATTCTGGAGCACAAGTCGTCTGGCACCACTTTTATTAGAGCGAGCTTCTCGTTTTGTTCGAGTCGACTGCAATTTGTGCAATTAGGTGGGCATGGCCTTCGAGAAAGTGCATCGGCGTTACGGTGCTTAGTTCCAGGTCTATGTTCGATTTCAAAATCGTATTCCTGGAGTTTTTCCAACCATCTTGCTATCTGCCCTCTGGATTTCTAAAGCTCAGTAGCCACTTTAAACTGGCATGGTCTGTTCTAATTAGGAATCTTTTGTCATATAAGTATTTGTAGAAATGTTCCACAGACTTTACAACTGCGAGGAGTTCACGTCTCGTTACACAATAGTTTTTTTCGGCTTTTGATAATGCCTTGCTAAAATATCCTAGAACTTTTTCTCTTTCTTCTTGAAGTTGTGAAAGTATAGCTCCGATTCCAACATTGCTAGCGTCGGTATCCAGAATAAGTCTGCCCTCAGGACGAGGATAAGCGAGAACAGGGGCCGAAGTCAATTCTTTTTTTAAAAATTCAAAGTTCTTTTGGCATTCTTTACTCCAACAAAAAGTCTTATCTTGCTCAGTTAGTCTCGTTAAGGGCTTGGCGATGTCTCCAAAATTTCTAACAAATCGTCGGTAATATGAGCAAAGACCCAGGAAACTGCGAAGTTGATGCTTATCAGAAGGGACCGGCCACTCTTGAGCGGCTTGAATCTTTGAATCTTGGCGGGATCTACAGTAACGCCATGTTTGCTTACAACATGTCCCAAATAACTGACCTGTCTCTGAAGCAAGTTACATTTCTTAACATTCAATGTTAGATTGGCCTTTTTCAGTCGTCGAAAAACTTCTAGGTTAGCCAAATGTTCTTTAAAATCCTTACCCATTATAATGATGTCATCTAAGTAGACAAAACAAGATTCCCAGGATAATCCTCGAAGAATAGTTTCCATCAGCCTTTCAAAGGTAGCAGGAGCATTGCATAAGCCAAATGGAAGGACGGTAAATTGCCACAAACCTGATCCACTAGTGAAGGCGGTCTTCTCTTTATCAGAAAGATCCATTTCAACCTGCCAGTATCCGCTCTTTAAGTCTAACGTAGAGAAAAGGGTAGATCCACCCAAGGCGTCGAGGGCATCGTCAATCCTCGGAAGGGGATAACTATCCTTCTTCGTAACCTCATTCAACTTCCTATAGTCAACGCAGAACCGCATTGATCCGTCTCTTTTCCTTACCAATACAACGGGAGAAGCCCACGGACTATTGGAGGGTTCAACTATTCCATCCCGAATCATTTCTTGGAGGGCCTTGTCCGCTTCTTCCTTTTTAACTTGAGGCAATCGTCGGGGTGCCTGACGAATCGGACGGGCATCGCCAGTCTCAATCTTGTGCTTGACTATGTCGGTCCTTCCCAGTTTACTTCCAGAACCGAAGACAGGTTTATAGCGGTAGATTAAATCTCTTACCTGCTTCTTTTCTATTTTTGACAAAGATGGGTCTAACCTAGTCATTAATTGTTCTATGTCGTTGGTTCTGTCCGATTCAAAGGCTCCTACCTGGTGAATCACGGCCGTTACCGGTTCCAAGGTACCGATTTCGGTGTTTTTTCGCAGAAGAACTGGATGATCATTCATGTTAATGATTCGGATTGGTACCTCTTTGGCTGATCTAACAAGAGCTTATCCGACCAGAAGTCCTCTTCCCAATATCTGATCATGGTTCTTGGGTTCTACCATAGCTGGGGTTCCATCCGGTTCTACTTCCTCTAGTCGTGCCGTTACAATACATTCGCACGTTGCTGGAAGCTCGATGTCGTCAGATAGTTTCAACGGGGCGATAGCTTCATGTTTTCGATGTAGAAGCAATTCTTCCTTTTCCGTATGAAGTATCCGTCGTCCCAAATCCAAGCGAAAACAACAGTTGTGCATTACGTCCATACCCAGGATAGCATCTTCATCGATATCAGCCACCAATATCGAATGAGAAAGACAAGTTGAACCAAACTGTAGAGGCACGTTAACCTCTCCGTAGCCCTTGGCAGGTTCGCCAGTAGCGGTGCGCAGTCTCCAACTGGTAGGCAACAACTTTTTAGCCACGACAACTTTCGGCCGTACCACAGTTTTTGTAGCTTCAGTATCCACCAGCATGTATCTCTTTCTGTCAATCAGGGCTTCGACGTATAAGCTGCCTGCTTGGTGTTTTAATATTGCTATCTTGACCGTAGGAGGGGCTTTGCAATGGTTTGGGGTCGATGTCGCCCTCCAGGAGTCCACCCTTCTTAGTTTTCCTGCTGTTGGGAGACGGTAACAGAAGACGTCTCCTTGCGTGGACATGAGTTTTTCACGTGCCCTAGTTCTCCGCAATTCCAACATCGTATAGGTTGCCGTCTTCTTGTGGGTAATAATTTCATTAGCCTTTCCATTCCATTCCATCGACGTCGCTGGTGGGTGCTATCACGTTGTTGTCATCAGCAGTCATCTCCCTTATTCGTGCAACTCCCCGCGATGCTTCCGTTGCCGCTTCGAATTCAAGTGCAATGGTTAACGCATCGACAAGGTCTTTCGGTCGCGCCAACCGCACAGCTCTTTGTAACTCCGGGTCCCTAAGGCCATCGGTGAAGGTTTGGACTGCTGGACACTCCAAGAATTCTTCTGCTGCTGTCGGATAAGCAAAGCGAACCATTCTAGCTACCTCTGTCTCGAACTCCTGGATAGATTCTCCACTCTTCTGTTTACGGTTCTTCAGCTGTGTTCGGTAGACGGGTTGTAGGTGAGTCTGACCATACCTCATCTCCAGGTGATGTACTAGTAGCTCGAAGTTGTCAGCTTCGTCGGGCTTAAGGGAATGCAAGACATTCAAAGCATCGCCTCGCAACGCTATGGTTAGCGATATTGGCTTCTCCCTGGATGACCATCCGTTCGCTCTGGCCGCCGCGTCGAATTGCTTGACGTAGTTGGACCACGAAGTTGTACCATCGAAGATAGGAGGTTTCATTGTTGATCGCATCTGTGCAGTGTCTCCGCTTCGACATCCACGCTGAAGTTTTCCATTCTCTCCGCATCTCCTTCGCCGCGGTGGACGTAGCGATCTTGCCGAAGGACCTCTATTTCATTCTGAAGTTGTTGAATCATCGCATTCATTTTGGTATCTTCATTGCGTAGTTCGGCTGCTAGTTCGGTTACTTGCTGGGATTGTTCACAACGTAGAGTCGATATTTGCTGTAAAACATAACTTGACAACTCTTCACGCATTTGATTGACCAGTTCTTCTTGTTGACTGGAAATTCTAGTGGCAAGCTCGGCTAATTGTTGTGCTTGGTCTTCTTGCTGGTTTGTCATCCGGTTGGTAAGTTCTTCTTGCTAGCTTTTTATTTGAGCTTTTAAATCTTCTTGTTGACTGGAAATTCTAGACGCAAGCTCGGCTAATTGGTGTGCTTGGTCTTCTTGCTGGTTTGTCATCCGGTTAGTAAGTTCTTCTTGCTGGCTTGTAATTCGGTTGGTAAGTTCTTCTTGCTGACTTGTAATTCGGTTGGTAAGCTCTTCTTGCTGGTTTTTCATTTGATCTTTCAGCTCTTCTTGTTGACCCTTTATCTGACTGGACAGCTCGGACATTGCTTTGTGCATAGGATCTTCGAATTTCACCGAGTCAGGGTCAATATTTATACTTAAATAGTACTCACGTAATCTATTGATTAAAATAGTTTTTCCTCCGGTGGTATCCAAATCCAATTCTTCCAACTCTCTTCTGAGCTCAGCCACCAACAGTTCACGTAACTTCTTTCCAGGCATTCTTGCTTCTTCACCCCACACCTGACACCAATTTGAAACACTTGTGAGGACTTTAAACACAATTTATTCTCAAATTGTAAGAATACAAGAATTCAGCTGGTTACAAGTTACTAACTGTCACTTTTTACTTTTAAACTACACAAAAGCTGAACGAACACTATCCCAACTAACGCGAATGACCCGCTTTATATACCAAAATACTAGACATCTCGAATTTTCTAGAAACAACTATTTACTAAAATCCAATTAAAACTAGAATGTTCCCGAATAACTACCAGCCTAAAATTATATATCGTGTCAAGTTACTGTCAAAATCTTCTTCCTCATTTACGGACTTTATGACAAGCAGCTATATCAAAATACATGCATTCCTTTCGCATCTGTCATAATCATCTGTCACATTCATCCGTCACACATCTGTCACCCGTTGCAATAATAATAATAATAATAATAATAATAATAATAATAATAATAATAATAATAATAATAATAATAATAATAATAATAATAATAATAATAATAATAATAATAATAATAATAATAATAATAATAATAATAATAATAATAATAATAATAATAATAATAATAATAATAATAATAATAATAATAATAATAATAATCTTATATGGAAGATCTAAAACAAAAAATAAAGGTATTAGGAAACCGAATAAGAAGATACATGGAACGTGTTAACCGCTATCAACAAAACCGGCATAGCACCAGGCATAGACAGACTACACGCCTACTGGTGAAAGAATTTTAAAGCTGTCCACCAAGTACTTGCTAACCAACTAGACGAAGCAGTAAAGGACCACACAAAAATACCCCCGCATTTCACAAAAGGCATTACATATCTTCTGCCAAAAAGTGAAAATGTCGCAAGCCCAAAAAATTACCGACCCATTACTTGTCTTCCTACTTCATACAAAATATTGACATCATTTATTTAAAACAAAATAGACGAGCACCTCAAAAGAAATAATATTATGGCTTGGCAACAAAACTGTTGCAAAATAAAAGCACGAGGTAGCAAGGAATGGTTGATTCTCGACACTATTGTAACAAACCATACAAAACAAAATAAATGAAATCTTTCGGTAGCCTGGGTCGACTACAGAAAGGCATTCGACTCTGTCCCACACTCATGGCTTCTACAAACGTTAAACATATATAAAATAAATAAAACTATACTTGAATTTCTTAAAAATGTAATGAAAAACTGGGAAACATACCTAAATGTTAATGTAGGAGGGGTACAATATACCACAGAGGAAATAAAAATAAAAAGGGGGATTTTCCAAGGTGACAGTCTAAGCCCCTTATGGTTCTGTCTAAGACTCAACCCATTAAGCAACATGATAGAAAGCAGCAAGTATGGATACACGATCTGCAGAACACCAAACATAAAAATTAATCACCTACTATTCATGGATGACTTAAAACTTTATGCAATTAACGATGAACAACTAAAGGGATTGCTAGAGTTAGTTTCAAGCTTCATTAAGTCCATAGGGATGAGTCTTGGACTAGAGAAATGTGCATTTATCAATCTGAAAAAGGGGAAGGTCCAGGACGCGGAAAACATAACTCTCATGAACAATGAAGAATTTTCTCCACTGAGTCCGCAAGACAAATACAAGTACCTGGGAATTCAACAAACGATCACCACAGACCACAAACAAATAAAAGAAGAAGCTGAAAAAGCACTGATAACAAGATTAAAGACCATACTTAAAACCTATCTTTACTCACCTGCTAAAATCTCTGCCATCAACACATGGGTGGCGCCAGTGGTAACGTATAGCTTTGGTATAATAAAATGGAGCCGTACAGACCTACAACATCTTGATAGGTTAGTAAGAACAACAATGACAAAATATAGAGCACATCATCCTAATGCATCTGTAAACAGGCTATACTTACCTAGAAGCAAGGGCGGCCGTGGTTTGGTCAATTTAGAAGAAGCTCATAACAGAGAATGCGGCAAGCTTTTCACCTATCTAAAGTCCTTAACAGAACCTACGCACAGAGCAATAGCTTCCATAGACAACTCGCTGTCTACACTGCAACTGGCCAATGATGAACCACCTGTAAGAGAAAATAAAAATTACAATAAAGAACTTCAAGAAACCTGGAAATCAAAGGAACTACACGGTCGCTATGCAACATATACCAAGGTGATTCTCTTTCACCGTTGATGTTTTGCTTGGCCTTGTTTCCTCTAAGTACAATCCTTAATAATTCAGACACCGGATACACCTGCAAAAATAAAACACAAAAAATTAGTCACTTACTGTACGTAGATGACCTTAAACTTATCGCAAAAGACGATAATGAGCTTGCCGAACAAAATAGACTTGTTAAAGAATTCAGTGACGACAATCAGATGGAATTTGGCATAGACAAATGCGCGAAAGCAACATTTTGCAAAGGAAAACTTCAAAAAAGTGAAAATGTTGAACTAAAGAACAACACTAGGATAAGATCACTAGATCAAGATGAAACATATAAATACCTAGGAATCGAGGAACACGATGGAGTGCAAAAAAAATGAAAATAAAACTGAAAAATGAATATTATCGAAGAGTCAGAGCTGTATTGAAGTCTAAACTAAACGCAAAATATAAAATATCTGCTTTAACATCTTTAGCAGTTCCGGTACTACAGTACAGCTTCGGTATAATAAAATGAACAAAAGCAGAAACCAGAAAATTAGATCGACAGACCCGAAAACTTTTGACCATGCATGGCGCACAACACCCAAGAGCCGATGTTGACCGCTTATATATTCCTAGAAAGGAAGGAGGACGAGGAATGTTAAGCATTGCATTGCCACAGAAGGTTTAAAAAGTTACCTGGAATCAAAACAAGGGGAAAAGTATCTAGGCATGGTGTATAGACAGAAACGAAAATTTTAAACGAACGAGAGCCAACGAGAGAGAAAGGCGAGCATGACACTAAAAAGGTTAAAGAACTAATTAAACAAAAAATAAAAGAAGAAAGAAAACAAAAATGGACTGAAAAAGCTCTACATAGTCAAATAGCAAGGAAAGTATTAAAAGAAACAATTAATGAATCGTTATCATGGAGCTGGCTAAGATATGCTAATCTGAAAATAGAAACAGAATCGCTTATAACAGCTAGCCAGGAACAAGCGATAGCTACCAACTACATGAAGGTAAAGATACTAAAAACCGACAAAAACCCAAATTGCAGACTTTGCCGGGAACACCAGGAAACCATACACCATGTAATATCGGTTTGCCCAGTCCTGGCAAAGAAAGAATACATCGACCGACACAACCAAGTCGCCGCACATCTACACTGAAATTTCTGCAAAACATATAACATAGATGTTAAAAATAAGTGGTACCAACATCACCCGGACCCTGTTATTGACATCCCAGATGTTACCATCATTTGGGACGTGCAAATCCAGACAGTTAGGACCATGTTCATATGTTCATATATAGACCTTCTTAGGCAAAAGCTAAAGGCAAAATCCAAAGGATTAGCTCGTTACGTTAAATGTACTAAAAAGAAACAGCAAAACCATTTATTAAACACCAATGAAAAGCTGTTCTACAGACAACTTAATAGTGCCGGAACAAACAACTACCACAATCTTCCAAGTAAGGATGAACTTTTTGAATATTGGTCTTCAATATGGTCCAATCCTTAAAAACACAACGAGGGCGCAGCATGGATAGAATCCGAAGCGGACAAATCAAACATTGCTCCAATGATGTTTGATAACATCACAGCTGATGTAAACCAAGCTATAGGACAGATTAATAGTTGGAAAGCTCCAGGAATTGATAACATCCAACATTTCTGGTACAAAAAATTTAGCAGCTTACACGAAGTATTGGCATCGAAATTTACACATATTCTTTAACATCCAAAGACATTCCTGCCTTTCTTACTCATGGTTTAACCCATATGCTTCCCAAAACAGCTAACACTTCCCTTCCCAGTATAGACCAATCACATGTCTTCCAACGCTTTACAAGATATTAACATCATGCATTACTAACATAATTTACAGGCATGTGGACCAAAATAACATCTTGACAAAGGAGCAAAGGGATGTAAACGTGGTCACCAGGGTTGCAAAGAACAGCTTATTATCGACTCTGTGATCCTAAGGCAAGCGCAAAAGCAATGTCGCAATATCTCGACTGCTTTTGTAGACTACCGTAAGGCATTTGACAGCGTGCCTCATTCCTGGCTAATAAGCGTTTTAAACATCTACAAAATAAACCCCACCATAGTTTCTTTTCTTAAAGCTTCGATGAAGCAATGGCGAACAAGCCTTCAGGTAAATATTAATGGTCAGTATATTAAGACTAACGACATTTCTATTCGAAGGGGAATATTCCAAGGGGACTCATTTAGTCCATTGTGGTTCTGTTTGGAAATGAATCCACTTTCTACCATGCTCAACAACACTAAACTTGGCTTCAATCTTAAGATCAATAAAAATACTAACTGCACCGTCTCCCACCTCCTTTATATGGATGACATCAAAATTTTAGCTTCCAATCAGCAACAAATCCAACATTTTCTGAATGTAACCGAAAGGTTTTCCAGGGATGTACGTATGAAATTTGGATTAGATAAGTGCAGAACCTTAAAGTAGTATACTAGGAGAGTTCTACTACAGATATAGGGAAATCATATAAATGTGTTAGAGAGAGACAGATAGACAAATCAATGTGTATGAGAGAAACAATCGGTTCTGGAACGGTTCTGAACTGTCGGACTGTGGTTCTGAATTGTGGACCAGTTGTTTATTTGAAATAGTTGTGTTATATTATAATGATTAAATAATTGAGCGACTGGAACGAATTTTATTAGAATTATTAAAGAATTGAACGAGTTTGTATTGCGGGTTGCCTGGAATATAGGATTAGAGAGAAAGTGTCGCCATCTCCCTGTCGCCAGCCACATGTCGATCGGTAATGTAGATCGCGTCCGAGGGAATTTCAAACGTTGTCATGGGGAGGGCCAGATGTCGGTGCGCCGCCATTTTTAGTCCATTTCGCCATTTTTGGTCCCCGGGTGTGGGTGGGATGATCACGTGACGTCAGAACGAGTTAAAAAGGCATTAATGGGCAGACCATCAGCTGACCACACAAGCAAGTCAAAAAGGCCTCCAGTGTGACGTCATTCGCAAGTCAAATCGGTTCGGAACGGTTCTAGAACGGTTCACAAGTGGACAATCACGTGATGTCAGAACGATAAAATAAGGTCAAAAAGGCATTAACGGTCTGACGAGTGGCTGACCACACAAGCAAGTCAAAAAGGTCCCCAACGCGACGTATAAGGTCAAAAGGGCATTAACGGGTGGTAACAAGCCAACGCAGTCAAAAGGACAGGTGAGCGAGCAAGTCAGAAAGGCCAACAAACAGATCACGTGACACACCCTCTATGACGTCACTCACAAGTCAAAAAGGCATTACCAGCGAGAGAGCCGAAGTAGCGAGGCTACTGAATCCGCCCTTTGCGCATAATTTTCAATAGTGGATATATGAAAAAGACGCGTTTAGGTATACTGCGCACCACGTCAATAAGGCACTCGCGAATTAAAAATTATCGTGACCCGATAAGAAAACCCTGAATAACAAGGTATCTCTTAATATCAATGGTACAGGCCAAAGGTCCTATTAGATACGGCATATACGGATTTTGTTTTACAATGGTGTATCGACAAATAAAAAAAAAATAAAAAAAAAACCACAACCGGCACGTGAAAAGTAACAGAAAAGTCGCAAGTGAAAGAATGCAATGGTAAGTACAGGGCTGTACAAGTACATTGTCGTGTATACAGGGTATGTTAGAAATATCAATGGTACGGGTTCTAGATAAGACATACAGAGTATACCAGAAAAGTCGCAAGAATGCAATGGTAAGTGCAGAGGTTTTTCAAGAACATCGAGGGTGTAAGGAATGTAAGCAGAGGCTTTCCTTGATAGAGGGGGACGCTTATATATGCGAAGTTGAGGATTAGCCTTTTCGGTAAATAAAGACATGAATAAAAAGTAGAGTTATGAATCAATATCTTTACTTGTTGGATAGAAGAATAAGGAAGAAAAGAGGGCAATCAATCCTCATATAAACTAGATGCCTAAAGAGGTAGGTTATGTCTTTAGACAAATACCAAAAATAACGTATCCATTGAGACGTATTCAACCGACACCATGCCCAACAAAACAGAAGAAGAACACATGAAAAATGAAGTCAATAATGTTTTCACAATGACATGTGTAATATTAGTATCTATTTTTGTTTTAATTTTAAAAATTATTTTAAAAATTGTAAGACGTAAATTTCAATCTTCTTGTAATATAAAAGTTGATGAATAAACAAACTGTTTTATTTTTATAGATAAGTAGTAGCGAGAATGATAAGGTAAAAAATATGCATTTGTGGTTATAAGGTTTATTTATTTGTTATTATAATGGTAATATAACATTAGAAAACCACTGACTTACATGTTTTACGTTTCGTTCGGTACACATATATGGTCCAGATAGGGCGTGGCGGGGGTTTGGATCCTTGACAAAGTTTCCAGTTTCACAAGAGTTGCTATAAAATTTGGTAACATCAATAATATGTGGAAAAACACTGAAAACGTGGCATTTCTTGAGAAGAAATTCTGCTTTTTGTTGTCCTCGAACGTAAATGTAGTCTGCGGCATACAATAGCTTGCTTTCCAATATTTCATTTACTTTACATTATTCCACATCTCCTGATGAGTATCTAATTCCATGCACATTCTTTTCCAAATAAGATGCGGTCTTTTTATCAGCGCTACTTAATGTGGAATACGGTTGTGGAGGTAAAAATATGTAATGTAAACGTTGAAAGCCAATTTCTATGGTGAATTCTACGACAAAGCCTTGAATGTCTACAAAAGTTACTCTCATGTTAACGTCTGCTCGAACACTAACTCTAATCAACGTCTAGTTTAAACTTTTAACAATTTCAGTGAGGGGATAGTATTCCATCACGCAGTCGTGAATGATAAGGCAATAGACTTTGGTATTTTCGGGAAAACCTATTGAAACACTTGTGAGGACTTTAAACACAATTTATTAAAAAATTGTAAGAATACAAGAATTCAGCTGGTTACAAATTACTAACTGTCACTTTTGACTTTTAAACTTCACAAAAGCTGAACGAACACTAACTCTACTACTGCGAATGACCCGCTTTATATATCAAAATACTTGACATCTCGATTTTTCTAGAAATAACTATTTACTAAAATCCAAATATTACTAGAATGTTCGCGAATAACTACCAACCTAAAATAATTATAAATCATGTCGAGTTCCTGTCAAAACCTTCTTCCTCATTCACGGACTCTACCCTTTATGGCAAGCAGCTACATCAAAATACATGCATTCCTCTCGCGCATCTGTCACAATCATCCGTCACATTCATCCGTCACCCGTTACACTGCCCCCTCCTTAGGTTCATTCCTCCCGGAATGTGATAACTCTCCGGAGTAGACTTCAGGGTCATCTTCGGAACTGGTCGAACCCTCTACCCGAAGTTGCTGTACCTCCCTACTGTGGTCACCCTGATATAACGCCAACCTATCACTACGACGGGTTTTCCTTTGGGGACTCTAACAATCCGATAGATCACATCGTTGATTCTCTTTTTAATCAAATATGGACCTTCCCACTTCTTTTGAAGTTTCGGACACACACCCCGTTTCCGTCGAGGATTATAGAGCCAGACCAATTCACCAGGTTCATAAGTGTTTCCTGTTGCTCGTGAGTCGTAGTACCTTTTCATCCGGTCACTGGAGAGTTGTAGTTTGTGGCGCACCAGTTCATGAATATTTTCGATTTTCTTCTGAAGATCTCCGACGTGTCCTTCACCGGTTGCTATTTCACCAGGCTTGCTTCCATATATCAAATCGCAAGGTAATCTAGTTTCCCTACCAAAGAGGACTTTCGCAGGTGTCTGACCCGTAGATTCGTTGACAGCCGATCGGATAGCCATTAAAAATAGCGGAATATGTTTATCCCAATCTTTCTGATGTTCTGAGACCACTTTCGATAAATAATTTGCAATGGTTCGGTTCATTCGTTCAACCATTCCATCAGACTGTGGATGCATCGCTGTAGTTCTAGTTTTATGGATACCTAATCGTTTGCAGACTTTTTGAAATAGCTTGCTTTCAAAATTTCTTCCCTGATCTGCATGCAGCTCCAACGGTACCCCAAAACGGCTAATGAACTAGTTGATCAGAATATCGGCCAAGGTAGGGGCTTCTTGGTTGGGAACAGGGTAGGCTTCCACCCATTTAGAAAAATAGTCCATCACAACGAAGATGTATTTATTTCCAACCTCACTAGTTGGTAGTGGCCCCAACACATCTACGGCGATTCTTTCAAATGGACTTCCGACAAGGTATTGCTGCATCTCTGCTTTAGGTTTACGATTGGGTCCATTGCTAGCAGCACACGTCGTGCATTTGCGGCACCAATCTTTAACATCGTTGGAGCAATTAACCCAATAAAATCTATCCCGAACTTTTTGCAGCGTCTTTGTAATACCTAGGTGTCCTCCAGATATGTCATCATGAAGTTGTTTTAAAATTTCCGGCACCGTACTTCTTGGGACCACAATTTGTTTCTTGATTTCTGAGCCTTCAGGGTTTTCAACTATCTTTTTAAGAAGCCCACCGTCTAAAGTTAAAGAATTCCATCCGGAGAGGACGATGATACCTCTCGCCATAGGGGACGCTGATCCGTTCTTTTCCATTCCAGGATCTTCCTAATAACGGGATCGTTGTTTTGTTCCTCCTCCATTCTGGAGCACAAGTCGTCTGGCACCACTTTTATTAGAGCGAGCTTCTCGTTTTGTTCGAGTCGACTGCAATTTGTGCAATTAGATTGGCATGGCCTTCTAGAAAGTGCATCGGCGTTACGGTGCTTAGTTCCAGGTCTATGTTCGATTTCAAAATCGTATTCCTGGAGTTTTTCCAACCATCTTGCTATCTGCCCCTCTGGATTTCTAAAGCTCAGTAGCCACTTTAAACTGGCATGGTCTGTTCTAATTAGGAATCTTTTGCCATATAAGTATTTGTAGAAATGTTCCACAGACTTCACAACTGCGAGGAGTTCACGTCTCGTTACACAATAGTTTCTTTCGGATTTTGATAATGTCTTGCTAAAATATCCTAGAACTCTTTCTTTTCCGTCTTGAAGTTGTGAAAGTATAGCTCCGATTCCCACATTGCTAGCGTCGGTATCCAGAATAAGTCTGCCCTCAGGACGAGGATAAGCGAGAACAGGGGCCGAAGTCAATTCTTTCTTTAAAAATTCAAAGGCTTTTTGGCATTCTTCACTCCAACAAAAAGTCTTATCTTGCTCAGTTAGTCTCGTTAAGGGCTTGGCGATGTCTCCAAAATTTCTAACAAATCGTCGGTAATATGAGCAAAGACCCAGGAAACTGCGAAGTTGATGCTTATCAGAAGGGACCGGCCACTCTTGAGCGGCTTGAATTTTGGCGGGATCTACAGTAACGCCATGTTTGCTTACAACATGTCCCAAATAACTGACCTGTCTCTGGAGCAAGTTACATTTCTTAACATTCAATGTTAGATTGGCCTTTTTCAGTAGTCGAAAAACTTCTTCTAGGTTAGCTAAATGTTCCTTAAAATCCTTACCCATGATAATGATGTCATCTAAGTAGACCAAACAAAATTCCCAGGATAAACCTCGAAGAATAGTTTCCATCAACCTTTCAAAGGTAGCAGGAGCATTGCATAAGCCAAATGGAAGGACGGTAAACTGCCACAAACCTGATCCACTAGTGAAGGCGGTCTTCTCTTTATCTCTCTCTCTTTATCAGAAGGATCCATTTCAACCTGCCAGTATCCGTTTTTTAAGTCTAACGTAGAGAAAAGGGTAGATCCACCTAAGGCGTCGAGGGCATCGTCAATCCTCGGAAGGGGATAACTATCCTTCTTCGTAACCTCATTCAACTTCCTATAGTCAACGCAGAACCGCATTGATCCGTCTCTTTTCCTTACCAATACAACGGAAGAAGCCCACGGACTATTGGAGGGTTCAACTATTCCATCCCGAATCATTTCTTGGAGGGCCTTGTCCGCTTCTTCCTTTTTAACTTGAGGCAATCGTCGGGGTGCCTGACGAATCGGACGGGCATCGCCAGTCTCAATCTTGTGCTTGACTATGTCGGTCCTTCCCAGTTTACTTCCAGAACCGAAGACAGGTTTATAGCGGTAAATTAAATCTCTTACCTGCTTCTTTTCTATTTTTGACAAAGATGGGTTTAACCTAGTTATTAATTGTTCTATGTCGTTTGTTCTGTCTGATTCAAAGGCTCCTACCTGGTGAATCACGGCCGTTACCGGTTCCAAAGTTCCGATTTCGGTGTTCTTTCGCAGAAGAACTGGATGATCATTTATGTTAATGATTCGGATTGGTACCTCTTTGGCTGATCTAACAAGAGCTTTTCCGACCAGAAGTGCTCTTCCCAATATCTGATCATGGTTCTTGGGTTCTACCGTAGCTGGGGTTCCATCCGGCTCTACCTCCTCTAGTCGTGCTGTTACAAGACATTCGCACGTCGCTGGAAGCTCGATGTCGTCAGATAGCTTCATGTTTTCGATGTAGAAGCAATTCTTCCTTTTCCGTATGAAGTATCCGCCGTCCCAAATCCAAGCGGAAACAACAGTTGTGCATTACGTCCATACCCAGGATAGCATCTTCATCGATATCAGTCACCAATATCGAATGAGAAAGACAAGTTGAACCAAACTGTAGAGACACGTTAACCTCTCCGTAGACTTTGGCGGGTTCCTCAGTAGCGGTGCGCAGTCTCCAACTGGTGGGCGACATCTTCCCAGCCACGACAACTGTCGGCCGTACCACAGTTTTTGTAGCTCCAGTATCCACCAGCATGTTGTATCTCTTTCTGTCAATCAGGGCTTCGACGTATAAGCTGCCTGCTTGGTGTTTTAATATTGCTATCTTGACCATAGGAAGGGCTTTGCAATGGTTTGGGGTCGTTGTCGCAGAAGACGTCTCCTTGCGTGGACATGAGTTTTTCACGTGCCCTAGTTCTCCACAATTCCAACATCGTATAGGTCGCCGTCTCCTTGTGGGTAATAATTTCATTAGCCTTTCCACTAATCCATCGACGTCGCTGGCGGGTGCTATCACGTTGTTGTCATCAGCAGTAATCTCCCTTATTCGTGCAACTTCCCGTGATGCTTCCGTTGCCGCTTCGAATTCAAGTGCAATGGTTAATGCGTCGACAAGGTCTTTTGGTCGGGCCAACCGCACAGCTCTTTGTAACTCCGGGTCCCTAAGGCCATCGGTAAAGGTTTGGACTGCTAGACACTCCAGGAACTCTTCTGCTGCTGTCGGATAAGCAAATCGAACCATTCTAGCTACCTCCGCCTCGAACTCCTGGATAGATTCTCCACTCTTCTGTTTACGGTTCTTCAGCTGTGTTCGATACACGGGTTGTAGGTGGGTCTGACCATACCTCATCTCCAGGCGATGTACTAGTAGCTCAAAGTTGTCAGCTTCTTCGGGCTTAAGGGAATGCAAGACATTCAAAGCATCTCCTCGCAACGCTATTGTTAGAGATATTGCTTTTTCTCTGGATGACCATCCATTCGCCCTGGCCGCCGCGTCGAATTGCTTGACGTAGTTGGACCACGAAGTTGTTCCATCGAAGATAGGGGGTTTCATTGTTGATCGCATCTGTGTAGTGTCTCCGCTTCCCCGTCGTTCGATATCCACGCTGAAGGTTTCCATTCTTTCCGCATCTCCCTCGCCACGGTGGACGTAGCGATCTTGCCGAAGGACCTCTATTTCTTTCTGAAGTTGTTGAATCATCGCATTCATTTTGGTATCTTCATTGCGTAGTTCGGCTACTTGCTGGGATTGCTCACAACGTAGAGTCGATATTTGCTGGGATTGTTCATTTCTTAAGGTGGATATTTGTTGTGAAACATAGCTTGACAACTCTTCACGCATTTGATGGACCAGTTCTTCTTGTTTCTTCATCTGCTCCTCTTGCTTTGATCTTTCAGCTCTTCTTGTTGACTGGAAATTCTAGACGCAAGCTCGGCTAATTGTTGTGGTTGGTCTTCTTGCTGGCTCGTAATTCTATTGGCAAGCTCTTTTTGTTGACCCTTTATCTGACTGGACAGCTCGGACATTGCTTTGTGCATAGGATCTTCGAATTCCACCGAGTCAGGGTCAATATTTATACTTAAATAGTACTCACGTAATCTATTGATTAAAATAGTTTTTCCTCCGGTGGTATCCAAATCCAATTCTTCCAACTCTCTTCTGAGCTCAGCCACCAACAGTTCACGTAACTTCTTTCCAGGCATTCTTGCTTCTTCACCCCACACCTGACACCAATTTGAAACACTTGTGAGGACTTTAAACACAATTTATTTAAAAATTGTAAGAATACAAGAATTCAGCTGGTTACAAATTACTAACTGTCACTTTTGACTTTTATGCCTGTATGCACCATTTTCACGTTTTCTCGTAATTAGCTAACCACGTCTAAGTATGTAATCACGGTTAAAAACTCGATTCGATGCACCAAAGAATTTTGCACTTAAATTAGCTAATTGTGATTTGGTAATTATGGCCAGCTGGCAACATCGCGATTTTCCTAGGAATCCCGAATCCGTCATGTCGGTCACAATTTGATGTTGATTGATGTGAAGGTTACAGACAAAGAGGCTGTTTCGGGATTCGGTTGTTGTAACTAATAACATTACATATTATTTAAAAGAATATATTTCGATTGTACATAAATTAATGACAGAACTTAAAATCGAATCTTCATGATACATGTCATTCTTAACTACTAGATCTCAACAATAAATATATAAATAAAAATAAAATAAAGGCTCGATTACAGAACACAACAAAATTATAAATGTCAGCTTCAATTTATTTCCTTTTGTTTTAAGAATACAGTTTAAAGTGCAGTTCCATATAGTTATTGGAAACATAAAATTGCATAGGGTATACTTACACTGTATTATCATAAGTTAGGGCTTCAACCTCTTCAAGAAGATCTACCTTTGTTGGTTTCGTGAGGCGGAAGCGACGAAAGAAACTAAGGTCATCCAGGGCTTCGAAATAATTTCCTCTCTCATTCCAACGACTAGGAAACCCATCTAACACTATGTCATTAATGTCTAGTTCATCATCAAATGAAATCAGAAATCAGAACCAAACAAAACATCCTAACCTCACTTATTAACTAACCGCGGTTATCTAGTCTTAATCCCAGGCCATTGGGCGGTTAAAAGTTAATTGCTGATTAGGAGAAAAAAGGCTTGGTGCATAAGAAAAACATTAAGTAATCACGGTTAAAGTCTTAATCAGAGAAATTGTACAATGGTGCATACAGGCATAAAACTTCACAAAAGCTGAACGAACACTAACTCTACTACCGCGAATGACGGCGAATGACCCGCTTTATATATCAAAATACTTGACATCTCGATTTTTCTAGAAATAACTATTTACTAAAATCCAAATATTACTAGAATTTTCGCGAATAACTACCAACCTAAAATAATTATAAATCATGTCGAGTTCCTGTCAAAACCTTCTTCCTCATTCACGGACTCTACCCTTTATGGCAAGCAGCTACATCAAAATACATGCATTCCTCTCGCGCATCTGTCACAATCATCCGTCACATTCATCCGTCAATCGTTACACTATGTTTGCTTCAATATCAAGTTTCACATCGACTGTATAATGAATAATGCTCGTTTCTTGAAAGAAGAATAATCCAGCAGAGGGTGCTTCTGTGTGGAATTGGTGTATTTGGAATAGAATTCGGTATAGTAAAAATATGCTTCATTATAGTCAGTTTTAGCAAAATCCAATTTCATTTTTTCATTAGGCCAATAATCACCATTAAGTGACAGTCTCACACTTTGTACGTCGGCATTGTCAAATAAAGTGGGATCAGCTGTAGTCGAGTTTCGTTTATCTGTTTGAAAGAAAACAATAACAAAACGGGGTCTTTCAACTAAAGTACTAGTTTTTACTGCCCAAACTTCATGTCTTGTACCTTTAGTAATTGAGGGTAATTCGTGTAACTCCCAACTGGTGTCGCGGCTGGCTGCCCGTACAGTCACCGGTGATGTCACCGGTGACGCAACCGGTGACGTCGCCAAGTGACCAAGTCTAATACGGGCCTTAAAGTGTTTATTTTTACATTTTTATCTGTAAAATCTTCTAAAATACATTCAAAATCTGCAGTTATAACAAAAGGAGTAGTCTGTTTATACACAAAATTTCTATATTCCAAATGACTATAGTCAGGTAAACTAATTTTATATTTATTCAATTTACTACATAATTTTTCATGTTCAGTTAATTTTTCTTCTAATTGAAAGTAATTTAGACATCTATCACAAATAAATTTTTTACCATTATGTTTGTTTATGTCTCTTGACAAAAGTCTTGACAGATCTTTAATCCAAATATAATGATATTTAATATCTAGTTCTTCTTCTTCTTCCATAATAGGAGGAGCTTCGTAATCATTTAATTTAGGGTAATATTTATTTTGGTTTAAAAGCAAATTAACGTGAGTTTTTAATTTATTTTTTGTTAATAATGCTGGCACTACTGAGTAAAATGTTTTATTTTTAACTACATTTAATTCTAATGCATAAACGTTAATTGAGATATTATTTAATTTTTCAAATTTGGAGATATGATACAATGACATCGGAGATTCCAAGGCATTTGTTTTGAGTACAGTACTGTACCATGGATACGAAGAAGTTAATTCTTTGTGTGATTTTGCAGGGTACAAAGCACTTACAATAGCCCAATAAAAACAAACCTGGTCATTATTTTTAAAATTTATACAAGCATGTTTCTTATGAACTTCATCTAGTAACTTAATGTAAGATGATCCGTTGCCAATTTCATACTTATTAATATTTATTTCCAATGAAACAATTTTACTTAAAGCCCACCCTGAATCACATTCTTGAAATTCTGATAATTTATTTAAAACTCTATCAGTTATGTTATTATTAAACCAAAGTTTCATATCTGTTGACACATCGATGGATTCATTTTAAATATTTTAAATCTAAAGTCTCATTATCCAAAGAACTTTTAATAAACTCACCGCAAAAAGTGACATTAACTTTAATTATTTGAAACTGTTTTAAAATTTGTTTTACTTTTTTCTGAAAAATTAAAAATGCATCATCTAAGTACTTATGATATAAATTAACTAAAACTGCTGTTTTAATTCGGCTTTTAAAAGCTGATGCAACATTAACCCATTTTACCCTATTTTGAATTTTTAGTCCCCCACCCATATGTCTGTTTAAAATTAATATTTTAAAATGTTTTAAGTGACCCAGATTAGTTTGTATTTTTCTTAAATTACTTATTGATAAATTTTTATTTACTTGAATAGATCTATTAAGACTTTTTATATTTGAATTTAAACGTTTTAACCATAATTCTTTATCTTTACTTGTAAAAGAGTCAAATGATATTTTTCTTAATTTACGAATAGTTAGTAGAAGGTTATCGGACTTTTTAATTATATCACTCATATTTAAAATATTCTCTCTCTTACCGTACAATTTTAATAAAAGATGTTAATTGATTGAGCTTCTGCCACCGTTGAAGAAGATGATGTTGATGCTGATGATGATGTAAAATTCTAAAACATAAAAAAAAACAATATAATAAAAGTAAATATCATAAAAAATTTATGTTAACGAAACATTTTAGAAAACATTAGTTCCTTAAATCACCCTTAAATCTTTTGTATTTCAAAAGTTGATGGTGGGTTTTGCTTCCCAATATCTATCTGTTCTCTATACAGTGTGTAAAAGCCAAATGGAATAAATTTATTATTTCGGTTACTATACATATTTATAAAAAATCCCGAAACACGTGAAATTTAAATTATAACTTGACATTCTTTAACGTGAAAATGCAACCCCTACCTTCAACCCCCTTAGAATGACAGGTACAACCCCCCAATTTTTTAAATGGGAAGTATAGGCTTGTGATATATCATTTGAAAGGTCTTTTCATTCTCTATTTAAAAATGTTATTGTTTTTAAGTTTGATGCAAAAATTAACTTACAAAAATTAAAATCATGTTGTGACCGAAATTCGCTAAAATACACTCGAAACTTATTACAATATACTTAAAACTTATTTCCCGTTTAGGTCTTGATAATGAGAAAGTGAACAAAAACCATAGCAATGTGGTTTTTAGATGGTAACCATTAAAAAACTTTAAAGAATTTCCGTGGCAACGCTATTTTAACAAGCAGTAGTAAATTGTTTTATTTAGAAAAGATCCAATAAAACTCAAAGTCAAAACCACAGACTTTTATTCAATTAATGTACAATTATTGCAACTAGTTTCGGTCTAGATCAGACCATCATCAGGCTGTAAAGAACACAATAAATGGTAAGCAAGAAGTGCAAATAGTAATCGGTGGTAGAAAATAATATTAAAACAGGTTAAACAGCAATACCAAAGATAACAATTTTAGTACAAAATGAGAATGTGTCAACAGAACAGAAGTTATTTCAAATCATAAAAAATATCAATACTTTTTCTCTTTCTTTTTGTAATACAATAAGTGAATCTTATGTATTTACCTATATATGTATAATGTAATACTAGTATGTGTAGGGTTACATCTTAATTAGATCAAATAACAAAGAAGTAAAACAATAAAATGTTGTAGCTACATGAACATGCTAAATAGATAATTGACAAACAAATACTTACCAGAGTCACAAGAGTAGAAGTGGAGGGTGTTAACACAACGTAGATAGGTGAAGATTTGTAATGTTACATTCCATTAAGGGGTGGTTTTGAATATTGTGTGTGGTTTTAAAAAAAATTCTTTTTTAATAAATAATAAAATTTGTCAAGAAATAATAAGATATGGGGATTTTTTGGGGGAAAGTCTACTAAATGAAGTAAGAGGGGAATTTAATATGGCCCTACTTGATGGAATAAAAAACCATAAGTAGGGTAGGAGTTAAGGGGTCGAAGGGGAGGAGGGAATTAGGGATTATGTCCCACTAGAAGGAATAAAAAACCAACAGTAGGACGAAGGAGATGGTGGAGGGTTCCCACTGCATGGAATAAAAAACCAAGAGTGGGAAGGGATTTAAGGTTAAATTTTTAAAAAAGGGTTGAGAATATTCAAGGTGAAGGGGGGTATAATAGAAAACAAAGAAACCACAATGGAAGTAGAAAAGACTAGTGATAGTCCAAGTTTTTTAAAATAAAATGGAAACACAGGACGGATGGTCCAGTCGTTGTTTTGTTTTATTTAAGTTGTCATTGTTGTAATTTAAGTATAAAGTTTGTTCAATTCAATTCTGAAAAATGGTTAGATTAACGGAAATGCATAAAATAACAGTTTTACAAATGATTGGTTACGGAGATAACATCCGAACACAACAGGAAGTAACTCGCCTATTTCATGAGAAATTTCCTAATTTACCGCCTATATTCCAAGGAACAATAAGTAAAACAGAAAAGCAGTTTCGCGAGTTTGGTCATGTAAGGCAGATAAAAAAAGCAGCTGCCAATGCACTGAGTGATGAACTTAAATTAGATGTGTTGCTTGAGTTTCAGGAAAGTTACAGGAGTTAAAGGAGTTACATTGAGTAGACAGGCATCCACTACATTCAATGCTAGCCATACATCGATAGCAAACATATTAAAAGAAAATAAATTGCATCCGTATAAGATGATACCTACTCGGGAGCTCATGGAAGACGATTTTGATAGGAGAACTTTTTTTTTGAGCAAATGATGGACATGTTGGATAACAATATTATCCAATTAGAAGACGTTATTTTTTCTGATGTACTTTTTTACTTAACGGTCATGCTAATCGGTAAAATTGCCGCTACTGGTCCACGGAAAATCGTCACTGGATGAGAGAAGAACACACTCAATACCCACAAAAGGTTAATGTTTTGGCAGGGATTGTAGGGAACAATATCATTGGTCCCTTTTATATTGAGGGCAACTTGAATGGCAACAATTATTTGGCACTACTTCAAAATGATGTCATTCCAACATTGGCAAATTTATATCCTGATCCAGGTAATCCTCAAGTTCCAGCGAATACGATATGGTTTCAGCAGGATGGAGCACCACCACATTTTGTTTTCATATATGCAATAGATCATTAATTATTCTATTACTTAGTATGATTTAGGTTGATTTATTAATTGGTTTTATTTTTATTTTTTCAGATAATATTTCAGATAAATTCATAAACTTAGATGTACGATATGAAAGATGCTGAAATTGTCACCGATGCAGCATTTTTTTCAAAATCATAATGTCAAAGTTATTGTCTTATGAGTTTTATTATTGTTTTAATTTTTAATCTTATTGTTAATGTAGTTTTGCTTATTTTACTGTTGTAGTTTCCATATTAATAACATTTACTATTATAGTTACTATACTAATAATCTTAATTCTGTATCTTATACCTATTTCCTATAAGTACTATATACACCTGTGAAAACTCTTTATCTAGTTTCTTTTCTTTCTTATTTTCCAATTTCGTTTATTAACTTTAATTGCTGGGGTAATTATATTTTGGTATAACTTCTTATTTATTATGTAGTTTTTATTGTCATAATTATATGAGGTTGTGTTGTATTGTAATTATCCTATAAGTCTATTCTTATTGTTAATTCTTAAATTATATTCTTGTTTATTTGTTATTATATATGTTTCTTTTCTTATTTTTGTTAAGTTGTATTTTAGTTTTGGTTCATATTTAGGTTGTACTTTTATTGTGTTATTATTATCTGGTCTCATTTTATATTTTTGTTTATTTGTCCATGTTTTTAAATCTTCTTGTGTTTTTATTGCATTATAGTAGTAAGTTGTGTTATATGTAGTTTGTACTAGTATTTTATTCTATGTTTCTTCTTCTGTAGTTTCTTTAAATGCTCTTTCCATTTCTATTTTAAGTTTTAAATATCCTTTATCCATAACATATTTCTTGCTTATAAATTCTTTGATTAAACTATCTTTGTGTATATTCATAATATTTATGTTTCGTAGAACTTTTTCATGTAGGTTGAACTTTCTTATAAGTTTCATATTACGATCATTTGTTTCAGTTATATTAGTTTCTGTGTTTGTTTCTACAATTTCATTTTTGGTTTGTTCAGTCTGTTTATTGTCTATAATTTCTGTTTCAACTACTGTTTTATTTTTCTACCTTCCAATGCTTTCTTCGAGTCAATGTTTTCATCATTATTATTTACATCTTTTTCATCTACTGTAAGTTTGTGTTTATTTGCTGTAACATTTCCTTTAGCCAAATCAGGTCTTCCTCATTAAGTCCAAGTTCTGTTAATTCTTTACTTGTTTCCATCTTTAATATTTGTTGTTTAAATACTCAAAGTAATAATTTGTTTCACTAAACATATTAAATTATTATGTAAGATTATATTTGGTTTTGTTTGTTAGGCAAATTGTACCTACCTATGTTAAATTAAATGCAAAATATATGTTGATCTTAATAAAATATCTTATTATGTTGTCTTTTGATAAAAACCCCTATATGTTATGTAATGCAACTTGTTAATTGGTTTTCAACAGAAATTGTTAAATTAAATACCTAATTTTCCAACAGAAACTGGCCCCACGTTGGGCGCCATTTTGTGATGAATATTATGATTTGAGATTATTTATTGATTTATTTATTTATAAATTTAATTAATTAATATATTTGATATTATTATTTAAATGTAATATAGCAACAAGATCTTTTTCTCGGGGGTGTTTGGTTATGCGAGTTTCCAGTTAGATTATTAGGTAGGTATTTGAATAAAATTTGATTAATTACAATTACAAATTTATTATAAGAGTAGAATGAAAACAGTAATCTATTGAATGACTGATAAAATAATAAGTAGGAAAATAATAAAGAGAAAGGCCTCTTAGTAACTATAAAAGAACTTACTTGATGTTGAATTAAGTTAAATTAACCAATGTTATTTATGTAATGGCAAGTAAGATTATCGAAATACACTAAATATTAAATATCAAGTAAATTCCTTTGTTTTTAAATTATAGAATTTAACTAACTACTACAAACATTTTCAAAAAAAGTTTACAATTTTATCTGACCTTGATGTAGAGTCCTGCTTCCTGATTGGTGGAAAAATCTGTAGCTGCTCTATGAAAAACGGAAACAAATGAAGTGGTACGTGGAATTTCCGACTTTGCTAAAATGTCGAGTTGTTAGACGATTGGTTTCTAGTGTAATATTATTGTTCTTTGTTTGTTTCTCCAAATTGATATAGTTTAGTGTTTGTTGGATTACAGTTCCTTTAATTGTATTATTAATAGTAAGTACTCTTATATTCTTCTTTTTTATCAACCGAAAATGTTTTAATTTCACTTTTTGATTAGTTCTTAATGTCACTTTTTGGCACTTTATTTTACTTTGTATCGTTTTAACTTGTATTTTTTTAATGTCACTATTTAACACCTTATTATAACTACTTTAAAAACTGTTTGTTCACTTTGACTGTTTTGACTGTTCACACTGACTGATCTTCTATGTTTGACTTCCAATAATATACTACCCCCACACTACTTCTGTTCGTCTTTTTATAGGTTTCAAACTTTCTAGAAACTTCCTGAATTACTATTTTCTAAGAACACTATATGCATCTCTCTCTTTTTTATGTATGACTAGACATACTTACTTCGTTTATTATCGTTCATTCCAGAACAAAAATATATTAAAATATATCTGTCTCCTTTTTACACATTATATAATCAATTTTCGCGAAGTTTCTAGTAAGTTTTAAATAACATATTATGTACTAAATATAATAATAATACATTACATAATAGAATTAGTTCTAACTTAAAATTCTCTTACAAATACACAAAATATATAATAAAATAATACAATATAATAAAAATTATTTGATTTAGTTATATTAAACAACCTCTTCTGATATTACTATCATTATACTACTAACGAATATTTAAATATTACAATATATAATTATATAATATATAAATATTTATATATATAAATATATATTTACCATAACGTTCTTCAATGTCTTGATAAAACCCTATGATTAGTAATTTAATTATATTTAAATTCTTTGCCGACTAATAGGTATTATACCGGAATTATTGGGGTAAACGGCAATGTTTTCAAGAAAACTCTTTTACTTGTTTTCCAAGCTTTCGAAATATATTTATTTCATTTTTAAGGAATAAGCGCGAGTATATAAAAAAATTGTGTTAAAAAATGGTAAATATAACATAAAAAACTATATTAACTTTAATTTGGAATTTAAAAAATATTTTTTACATTACTAAACAAAGAAACGACTACAAATAATATATATATGGTTTATATATTACTGATATATTAACAAAAACATATGATTACAATACAGAATACTACATTAAAGATTCTTATGATGTTTTTAAAAAATTTAATAAATTTCAGTTACCAAATAATTATATTATTTTTAGTTTGGATGTCGTTTCTTTGTTTAGTAATGTTTATTTAGAATTTTCTTTAAGAGCAATAGATAAAAATGGAATGATATTAGCCAGCATTGTTCAATTTCCAAAAAATACTTTGAAGAAATTTTAATTTTTTTATTTGAAAATACTTATTTTTCATTTAACAATCAATTATATAAACAAACATTCGGTACTCCAATGGGAGCTTCTATCTCTCCAATTATTTCTTGTTATGTAATGGATAATTTATTGGACACTGTTATTCCCGTATTACCTTTTAATTTAATTTTTGTTAAAAAATATGTAGATGACATTATTTTGGCATTACCTGAAGATGTTTTAAATGAACTTCTTTTCATATTTAATTCTTATGATTCTCATATCCAATTTACATTAGAAAAAGAGGATGCAGAACATAGTGTACCATTTTTTAGACACAAAATTTATTAGAAAATATAACACTATAACTATAGATTGGTACAGAAAACCAATAAATTCTGGTAGAATAATAAATTTTTGGTCATATCATAAATTTTCAACTAAAATTAATTTAATAATGCAAATGAAAAAAAAAATAACATTGATTTCGGATCCTATTTTTCACAATAAAATTTTTAAAATTTTACACGAAATGTTTTTAGAAAATGGTTATCCTAATAAATTAATAAAAAATGTACCTACTAAATGATTATTCTTAAAATTTAAATACATATGATCAAAATGATAATAAAGAATTAGAAATTCAAACAAATAATACAAAATTATATATATCTTTACCATATATTAAAGAAATTTCATCTAAATTAAGTATAGTTTTTAAACCATTAAATAATATTAAAATTACGAGTAGAACATGTCTTACCATAAAAAACATTTTCAGCAAAGTAAAAGATTCAAATCCAATTTTAAAGTTATCTAATGTAGTATATTGTATTTCTTGTTCTGTTTGCGATCAAAAATATATAGGTCAAACTTGTTGAAATAAATAAATAAAAATTTTAAGTTTGGTAACAGCCCTCTGTTGGACAGATTAAGAAGTTAACGTATGTAGTAGAGAGTTAGTGAAGTATAATGAATAAAAACCACTGTTAAAAGTATTTTAATTCATCTAAAGCATCTTGAAAATAAATCTAAAATTAACAGTAAAAAACAACAGGTTATGGGCCCAGATGCCATAGCAAAGTAAAATTAAAACCAGGCTCTCTATTATTTAAGCAGTAAAACTAAAAGCATTTTTGAAAAAAATTTAAAGTCCAAGTGTAATAAAACGCGTGTAAGTACGCGTGTAGAAACGTAGCTGATAATCGATTTGAAGGAGTCGATTGTATGTCCACGAATGAACGAAACCAACGATGTCACAAATGCGCGTTCCATAACCGAGTATAGAGTATTCTCATGTAGACATACGATTGAAGCAATTTTAATTGATTCGATTTTCTAGTTTCCACCACCTTTTGAATTGGATACTGATATAATATGGATTTGAGTGTAGTATACCTTATGTATTTATGAGCAAAGTGTTTTGTAGCCGTTCTTTTCTAGCTGATGGTCTGAATTTTTGTCAGAACTCTTAATTTACATTTAGTAATGTGCATACCAATTTTTATCATTTTATGTCAATGCAATTTCATTATATCGTCAATTAAATAAATTCTTACTGTTGGGCGTTGTGCTGAATATGCTTATGCATATACACATGAATCATCATTAGCGCATTAGGAAACCAAGAGGGAATCCAATTCATATTCCATCATGCACCATACGACTCATACAATGAAGACTACGGTAATAGTATAGTCGAATTATGTCACACAAGAACGATTTCAATGCGTCATCTTATAAATTTTGACATTTGTAAATTGAATTATACCAGAGTCAACTAGAGCATAAATTACTCCAGTAGGTAATCACAGTAATTTTATAGGGAAGAATTGATCGAAGTTTCCATTTGTTAGTGATTTGAAAGTTGTTTCCATTAGTTAGTGATTTTAACCAGTGTCTCCGACGCTTTTTGGCTGAACTTTTGTGTGGACACTAACTAGACATCAAATAACATCTGTACAAAGAATCATCAATTTTTGTCTTGTAGAATTAATTTTATAGTCAATTAACTAAAGTCATTTTT
Source organism: Ophraella communa (assembly GCA_035357415.1). NCBI lineage: Eukaryota > Metazoa > Arthropoda > Insecta > Coleoptera > Chrysomelidae > Ophraella > Ophraella communa. Next base: position 48,815,690 of record CM068979.1, on the reverse strand, counting down.
GGCTTGTAGAATTTTACAATGCATAGATGCCCGTACACATAAAGTATTGCGGCATTGCGAGAGTATACGCGCCATGAGGAAAATTCAAAGAATGCAGAAACCTGTGATTGGCTGATGGCCTATTCGATCCGACTATACAAAGGAGGATGATGCATTGGTTATGTCAGAACAAGATAGAACCTGTCATCATTCGAGAAGGTTCCAGAAGTGAGAGAAGAAGTATAAGTAGAGGCAAAATTTGTCTGAGAGTCTCATTCGGTCGGTGGTGTGAGTGGCGAGCGGAGCGTCTTGTTTTTCTCTCTCTTTCAGAAATCAAGTTTCATTGGTATTTTTTTTTGATTCATTAATTTTTCAAGTGATAAGCTGACTAATAGTAATTGAAGTTAGAAAATTGACTTTAATAGCGAAAGTGATTAGTGAGTGGTCTTGCGACGCGTTTTTATGGTTCATGAAGTCTTTTATTCAGTGAACCGTGAAAATTAGTGAACTTTTAATCGTGGTTCAGAGACTTAGTAGAGAAGTTCACAGGATTTGCTTGAGTTAAAACTGACATTACGAGTGAAGTGAGTTCCAGTCATAACATTTATAGTTACTGTCAGCTGATAATTGTCACTGGAGCCATAATACGCTAAAACGATGAGTGGAACTGGAGATAAATCATCCAACAAAAGGAAGGCGGATGCAAATCAAGGTATTTATTTTAACAAGCTTAAATTATGTATCGTGTTTGGAATAAATGAGGTAATTGGCGTTGCTATTTCCTAACATGTTTGTTTCAAAAATCCTCAGGCACCGCTATGCAAGCTGTACAGCCGGGGCCTGGACCTTCGCCAAAACCGGTCAAATTTGCCCGGAAAACCTTGATGGATCTCCAAAAAGCAGACACTGGAAGTGTTAAAATAGGAAATCTTGAACCAGGAAAGCGGTAAGTTTTTTAATTTTACCACACAAAAGTGTTTTTGATAAGAATGTTAGTCAAGTTTAAAATATAATTATAAATTTTTTAAATCGTATAACAGAAAGATGGAGCCTTTAATTGTTCGCGTAATTGAGAAGCGAGAATCGGACCGCCTTGTGACATTTGGGGTCATGGACGAAACTGGCAAGTGTCAGTTGAAAATTTTTAAGGACATGGCTGGATTTATCGCCGAAAAGTTCAACGACATCAAGGTATTTCAAATACTTAATAATTCAGATTTTTTATTTGAACGCACAATACTCAAACGCTTATTTTATCGTGTCAATTTTAGAAAGGCGCGGTTTACGAGCTTAAAAGTTATGACGTTCAAAAGGGATTCGATGAAGGAAAACTTGATGTTGTTCTCGGCTACAGTGCAAGCATCAAGGAGTTGATCCGACTAGACTTTGTCAACGTCGAGGGACCACGATTCGTCGTTGCCGACGATATCGATTCAGTGAACGATGGGGATAGGATTGGTAAGATTACATTTTAAAAGTTGCTACATATAATTCGTAACACATAATAATTCGGAACTGCCTCATTACAGATTTTCTTGGAATAGTTGTGTCGACGAAGGATGATACCGCTACTGAGACTCGACAGAAGATACAAGTTTCGGGAAAAGGGTTGCTTTTAATTGAGGTTGTGTTTTGGGGAGCTGCGACGGCTCAAATTGCCAAACTCGAGTGCAACACGCCAGTTTTGATCAAGAACGCGAACAAGTCCAGTTTTAAGTTTCAACCTAGTGTTAATGTGAACCCGGGGACTATAGTAGAAGTAAGTGCCATAAGTTAAACCTAGGTTTTCATCGGATAAAGATTTTGTCGCATAGGGTTAATATCGTTTCGTTTAATGAATTTTTGCAGGCCAATGTGTGTACTGAAGAAGCAAAGAAGCTACTTAACGAGTTCATGGAAGCTGCGAAGGCCAAAGGACTTCAGATCATGCCGGAAGAGAACGCCACAAATTCTGAGGAGAACGCAGCGATTGCTGAGGAGAGCGTCTTGAAGGATGAGGAGAACATTGGCAAGGCTAATTAAGTAATTGGACAAGATCTGTCAGTCATCATTAAATTTGTTGCTGGTAATTATTGATGCAAAATGTTAATCATTGGTGCTTTAAGAGTCTTTAGTCTTTGACGTTATGTTTATAATCATTCATGGTTATTATTCGAAACCCATTGTCAATAAAATTCGTCAAATGTATCCTTGTTTTAATGATTATACCCTAAGTTAGTATCTAGTCGAATTTATGTTATTTCATGAAACCGAGTTATCTTAATCATAGCGTCCGTCAATTACATTATAGATTATAATGTTTTGGCTTAACATCATGCGTCATTAATGTTTTCATGGCTTTCAAACTCATATTTACAAACGTCATAACACACCATCATTTTTCCAACACCCTATATTATTTCGTGATTTTCGGCAGTGTCTCCGGCGCTTTTTGGCTGAATTTTTGTGTGAACATTTATTAGTCCTCAATTAACATTTGTACAAAAAATTATCAATTTTTGCCTTGTAGAATTTATTTTATAGTGTTAATCGTTGTTCAGAAGTTTCATTAGTCACAGTTGAAGACTAGCAATCATCAGAAGATTTATCCATTTTCTCAAACGATACTGTGGTTCGACGAGAAATAGATCAACTCAGTCAATGTAAGTTTGAATTTTAAAGGTAAGCCAATAATATGTATCCATTAAGTCGTCGTGCTGAAGTCATTTTTAAATGCAACTGTGCGACATCATTATGTTGACGGTCGTGTGTAAACTCCATTTTATAGTAAGTCAACGATGCCTGGACGAAAACGAAAGTCCGAAGATCAGCGGCGTCGAGATAACACAGCTCGACGGAAACTTGCGCGAAACGACGAAGACGTCCGCGCCGCTGAAAGAGAAAGAGATGCCCTAAGCCGAAGTCTGGCGCGAGAAAATGAAGACATCCGCGCACCTGAGAGGGAAAGAGATGCCCTAAGCCGAAGTCTGGCGCGAGAAAATGAAGACGTCCGCGCCCCTGAGAGGGAAAGAGATGCCCTCAACCGCAGTGTGTCACGCGAGAATGAAGATATCCGCGTTGCCGAACAGCAAGAAAACACAGCTAGACGCAGGGTTGCACGAGAAAACGAAGACATCCGCGCACCTGAGAGGGAACGAGATGCCCTCAACCGCAGTCTGGTGCGAGAAAATGAAGATATCCGCGCCCCTGAGAGGGAAAGAGATGCCCTCAACCGCAGTCTTGCACGTGAAAACGAAGACATCCGCGCCCCAGAGAGGGAAAGAGATGCCCTCAACCGCAGTGTGTCACGCGTGAATGAATATATCCGCGTTGCTGAACAGCAAGAAAACACAGCTAGACGCAGGGTTGCACGAGAAAACGAAGACATCCGCGCACCTGAGAGGGAACGAGATGCCCTCAACCGCAGTCTGGTGCGAGAAAATGAAGATATCCGCGCCCCTGAGAGGGAAAGAGATGCCCTCAACCGCAGTCTTGCACGTGAAAACGAAGACATCCGCGCCCCAGAGAGGGAAAGAGATGCCCTCAACCGCAGTGTGTCACGCGAGAATAAAGATGTCCGCGTTGCTGAACAGCAAGAAAACACTGCTAGACGGAGGGTTGCAAGAGAAAATCCAGCTGTAAGAGAAAATGAAAACGCGAGAAGAAATGAGCGATTCAGGACCAGACCCTTTGAGATGTTGCTTAATTTGTATGAAGAAGAAATCCACGAAGGCCCAACTTTGATTTGCCCCTGTTGTGGACGATTACTCTACAAAAATCAAACCGCCGAGATCAAGATTTCGAACCTTTTCCAAGAGCAAGATGAAGAATTTTTGAAAGCTGTTTTGTGGGAAAAGGCTCCGTTTCCACGCGTTACCCACGTATTGCGTTTTTGTCACACATGCAAAAACAGTATTGGGAAAAAGAAAGTTCCGCGCATGGCAATGTCCAATGGAGTGGGATTTCCAGAGATGCCCGAAGAATTAAAGGTAAACATCAACGTCGTAAACTAGCTGACTGATTTATAATAGTTTGTTTCATTGAATTTTAGGGATTGACTCCACTTGAAGAGAGGCTCTTGGCACTTCGACTTCCGTTCATGCAAATTCGACCGCTAGGATTTTCACGGCAACTGCAGCTTCGTGGCAATGTCGTCAACGTAGAAAATGATTTGAGTGTGACAGCCAAACTGATTCCACGTCAGTTCGATGATGCAAAAATAATCCAAGTCGAGCTCATGAGACGCATGGCTGATCGCTCAGCGTACATGAACGAACCTGTCAAAGTATCGCGCTTAAACACTGCCGGAGAGTATTTAGTTCAGCAGCCTCTTTATAGGGAAAATAATGTCCAGTTTTCCAGACATTTATGTCACATCGACATAGGTAAGAAATTTTTGATTCCAAATTTAAAGCCTTTAAATGTCACGGCAAAAGTAGAGTAACCCATTGTATTTTATGTGTCAACAGACGCCATTATCGACTTTGTAGTTAACCCCACTGGTCAACAAGCTCCTGCGGATGAAGAAGTCGGACCAGGTAGATACGAAAATCCCCAATTAACATATATCATTGTATTTAAATTTTGATTGCTTAAAAACTTATAAACTATATTTAATGAAGATGAGTTAGAAAACGAAGAAGACGAAGTCATTGGGGCAGATGAAACGTTGATTCATAATGTGGTCGACTATGAGCAACACGACTTTTTCCGCATCGCTCCAGGTGAAGGCAAGACACCGATTTCGATGTTTAAGGACAAGTTTGTGGACGAAATGGCGTTTCCGAGGGCTTATAATGGACGCAAACGGAAAGAAATCAAAGGAGCATCCTATACAGACATTGTGAAATGGGAAATCATGAATTTTGATCGCCGCGCCTGCCTTGCCACGATGATTCTGTTCTTTTTCAAGAGGTCCCACATCATGAAAGTCGCGCAATGTGTTTGGACGTTTATTCGAAAGCAGAAGGCAAATCAAACCGCTTATAAAGCAGTGCAAGTTCGTGATCCAGAGTTTCTCAAGAGCATAATTGATAACGACGAAGGATACTCTGTATTCAAAAATCTCCGTTCCTCTCCTTCTTACTGGGCTGCCAGATGCAAGAAGGTGATTGCGATGGTTCGTCAGCTTGGAAAATGTTCACTCTTTATCACCCTATCGGCCGCAGAATCCAAGTGGAACGAGCTTCTTGTTATTCTGTCTCGACTACTCGACAACATTGAACTAACGGAAGAGGAAGCCGAAAATCTTTCTGACGAACAGAAAAATTCGCTTATTAAAAGAGATCCTGTCACTTGCATGAGACACTTTGACAGAAGATACAATTCTTTACACAAAAACCTTCTGAAGAGAAGTAATGGTAAGTATGACGCCAAAATAAGTATTAGATAATATACATATGACCCACTTCAAGATGTTCTTTTCTAGCTGAAGATCTGACTTTTTATCACAATATTTACCACATATACGGTAGCACTTTTTCCAAATTTCAACCACTTCTATAAACGCAATTTTATTTTATCATCAATTTTCGAAAGTATATAAGTGTTGCTTGTAATCCATGATGTATAACACTGATGGCATGTAAATAAATTTCATACCATTCGTCATGCATTGATAAAATATTCCAATGAATGCATACATTATAATCGGTTAACGTCTGGACAAGTTAAATGTAGTATATATTAGGCAAGGCGTTAGGTATGAGTATGCCTGACGTCCCAGTTATTAGTGATTTTCAACAGTGTTTCTGGCACGTTTTGCTTGCAATTTTGTTAGACGACTTATAAGTCCTCAAGTAACCTGTGGATAAAAAATTTTTGATTTTGACCTTGTAGAAGTTTTTTAATTGTCGATTTACTAAAATTAGGCTTTAGGTATGCGTAATATGCCTGACGTCCCAGTTATTAGTGATTTTCAACAGTGTTTCTGGCACTTTTTGCTTGCAATTTTGTTAGACGACTTATAAGTCCTCAAGTAACCTGTGGATAAAAAATTTTTGATTTTGACCTTGTAGAAGTTTTTTAATTGTCGATTTACTAAAATTAGGCTTTAGGTATGCGTAATATGCCTGGCGTCCCAGTTATTAGTGATTTTCAACAGTGTTTCTGGCACTTTTTGCTTGCAATTTTGTTGGACGACTTATAAGTCCTCAAGAAAGCTGTGGATAAAAATTTTTTGATTTTGACCTTGTAGAAGTTTTTTAATTGTCGATTTACTAAAATTCGCACGTTAGGTAGAGCTTCAATACATTGTATGTGCATCCGCAGTAATTAATGAAACCTGATGATAAAATATAGGCGCACATTTTAAAATCAGACCTTCAGCTAGAATGAGGCTTTAAGAATACTCTATTTATTGAAAACATCGAATACTCATACACGTGCAAGGCATACTAAACAATAATTTCGTTCATTGACAGGAATATTCTCACCACACGAGCTTGATGATTTTTTTCGCCGAATTGAATTCCAAATGAGAGGGTCCCCGCATTCTCATGGGCTTTATTGGCTAAAAGACACCCCCGAGTATATCGAAGGGAATTCTGAGTCAGAACGGAAATGCATTGAGTTCATTGACAAATACATCACTTGTGCAAGATCGACGGACGCTGAGCTTTCCAAGTACGTCGCTTATCAAGTCCACAAGCACTCTCACACATGTAAAAAAGGTATGAAAGAAACAGGAGGATGTCGGTTCAATTTTCCTAAGCCACCGCTCCCAGAAACAATGATTCTCCAGCCGCTTCCTGCAAATTTAAGTGCAAAGAAGAAAAAGAAGTTGAAAGACAACTATGAGACAATCAGATTGAATCTTAACCAAAAGGGACGCAACCCTGCAGAAAATATTTCTTTCGATGAACTTTTGGATGAATTACAAATGGATAAGGACACATACATTGCAGGTACGATTATCTTTACCTAATTAAGATACGTTGACCATGAAACATGATAAAGACTCATGGTTTTGTTGTTTGATTTATAGCGATACGAAGCTCTATCAAACGGACAACTGTGTTCCACAAGCGCGAAGTGGACGAGGCATTCATCAACCCTTACAATGCTGAGTTGCTTTTGGCTTGGAAGGCTAATGTAGACGTTCAGTTCGTGCTTGATACGTACGCATGTGCCAAGTACTGCGTTGGCTACATTTTAAAATCTGATGGCGGTATGTCAAAGTTGATGCGGCAAATTAACAAGAAACGCGCGACCGGAAGCGAAGAGATATTTACAAAGCTGGAGAATATGGCAAAGGCTCTGTGGAACGGAACCGAGATATCAGCGCAAGAAGCTGCCGGGTTCCTGTTGGGACTGAAGAATGTCGATAGCAGCAGAAGTGATGTATATATTGATACATCACCCCCAGACGAAAGAACACGAATCTTAAAGCCCAAGAAGCTTCTGGAGGAACTTCCCGATGACACTGAAGACATTTACCAAGCTGGACTAATCGACCATTATATCAAACGCCCGGTAGAGCTCGAAAATTTGTGCCTAGCTGAATTTGCAGCTGATTACGAGTTTTCGAAGACGAAAAAACGACGCGCTGTTTCGGCTGCTCAAGCAGATGGAGAAGAAGACGAAGACACAAGTGAGGACGATGCTGAAGTTGAAGCTATAAACGGTAAGTCTTTTAAAAATCGCTTGTGTTGTTACATTAAAAACTAGTACACAGGAACATGCCTGACGTCTCAGTAATTGTTGATTTTCGGCAGTGTTTACGGCACTTTTTGCCTGAATTTTTGTGAGAAGACTTATATGTCGTCAAGTAGTTTTCGTACCAAAAGTTATCAATTTTGACCTTGTAGAATTTTTTTGATAGTCAATTACCTTTATAAAGAAAGTTCCAGTTTTTATAAAATACTTATTATACTAATCAACCAATTGTTCCGTACAGACACTAGACGAACAGATCTCCTTGAGCTTACCGATGGATCTGGGTTTGTAAGAAAACGAAAATGGAAGTCAAAGATCATCCGCTACCGCCATTACGCACAGAGTACAGACCCAATCAACTATTTCCGGGAGCAGTTAATGCTTTACGTCCCTTGGAAGGACGAAGAGAGAGAAGTTAATGTCGACGACCCAATCACGCTTGCTAAACAGCACGAAGATTTAATCATCCAAAAATCAAAACTGTTCCACCATAACTTCCAATATGATGACACTGTTTTGAGAGATATCGTGGACAACCTCGAGAACGACGAAGATTCAGAAGATGATGATAACGAAGACGACGCAGCAAATGCTGAGGAAGACGATCGTGTGGCAAATGAAATGCTACGTGAAATGCCCAGGCAACGTCCTCCAAAACCAAAATATCCTCAACGTGTCAGATCTTCAATTGAACAGTTCCGACCACCCAATTTACTTAGTAACGGCGAATATCAAGAAAAAATGAGAAGTCTGAACCGGAAGCAACGAAAGTTTGTGATGAATGTTTGCCATTTGATCAAGATTGGTAAGGTACCCTTTCACATTTTCCTGAGTGGAGGAGCTGGAGTGGGAAAAAGCCACGTCATTACTGCCATTGTCCAGACATTATTACGCTTTTATGGGTCGATCCCAGGAAGAGACCAATCTAAAAGTCCTGTGCTTGTAGCTGCTTACACAGGAAAGGCTGCATTTAACGTGTTCGGAATGACCTTGCATACTACCTTTAGCCTCAACCCGTCTCAAAACAAGCAGCTGTCAGAAATGGATGAAGGAAAGTTGGGAACTTTCCGAGCTCGTCTGCTAGACGTCAAACTGCTTATCATTGATGAAATTTCAATGGTTAGTAACATGATTCTGGACCATGTGAACAGACGGCTTAAGCAAATTTTCAATACCAACGCGGACTTTGGTGGCATCTCGATTTTAGTCGTTGGTCATTTGCGTCAGTTGGCTCCCATCGGTGGAAGCTATCCGTTTGTGCCTTCACCAGGAATGCTGACACGAGTACACTTGCTCTGGCAAAACTTCAAAATATATGAGCTTGATGAAATCATGCGGGTTCGTGGGGACGACATGTTCTGCTTGGCTCTGAACAACATGAGCGAAGGAAGGATGACACCCGAAGACATTGCATTGATGAAATCCCGTGAAATCGAAGCCAACTCACTAACACCCGAGGAAGACTCAATTTGGTTGTTCCAGACAAACAATGAATGCAAAAAGCGCAATGATGAATTTTTTAAAACGCTCCAGGGCCGCGGTTTCATGTCAACTGCTGTTGACTACATTGAAGGTAATCGATACAAATTTTTTATCCATGGAATAATTGATCGTTTGAATACATGTCACATGAAAATAATCGTTATTTATAGGTAATTTATCGAAAACAAAAAAGCAGGAGATACTAGAGTCAGCAAGAAACCTTGCGCAGAAGGACAACGATGGCCTTCGGTACGAAGTTTTCCTTAAAGTTGGCGCCCAATACTTCATCTCCACAAATATCGATGTACCGGACGGACTATTTAATGGAGCCACTGGATGCTGTAAAGATATAGAAGTAGTTTCCCGACCTTCTACCAGTACCAACCCAGTAACTGCCGACGAAGTGGATCGTGTCTGGCTCCGGTTTGACCATCCGCAAATTGGTGCTGAAAAACGAAAGACTTATCTGAGTGAAAATAGATGCCAACTTCCATCAGAAGAGCACAAGACTTGGACACCTATTGAGAAAATTCCAAAAACATTAAGCAAGTATTACGGCGCAGGAGTAAAAGTAACACGGGTCCAAATGCCATTAGTAGCTTGTAACGGCATGACAATCGCCAAGTCACAAGGGTCATCGTTGCAACATGTCGTGGTGTCTCTTCGAGGGAAGAAAAAATTAAAGACAAAAGAACTGTACGTGGGCTCAAGTCGCGCTACATCTCTTAACGGCTTATATTTTGATGGTGAGTTTTATGCACCGGAACCTTATGGTGAAGATGACATCGTTGGAAAAGAGATGCTTCGCCTAAGGGAGAATCCGCTCGAGTTGGAAGTGCGGTTTTTTGAAGACGTTGATCTATCGACCAGAAAAGTGTTTATTCACAACATTACGTCCCTTCACGCTCATCTACAGGACATGTCAGCTGATCAAGTGGGCGCGATGCATGCCGACATAATCGCTATAGTGGAACCCAAAATACTAAATCAAGACATGATAGAAATCCCTGGCTTTCATGTTGTCCATCGGGAAAACAGCTCGAGCCGCTGGAGTTCAGATGGCGTTGTTTTGTACTGTAGAGGTAATGAATGTATTGAATTAGATAGCTGTTACAACGTTCTTTGTTTCTTGTAATGAGTGATGAATTAACATTTTCTTGATTTGCAGATGGCTCGGATCCTCCAGGCTATGTTGAGTGCGAAACGGTTATAGAAAATGGAAAGCACCTCGTCTTGATGAACTTTCTAACTGGAGAAATTATCATAACAGTCATCTATAAGAAGCCAGATTTTCCTTTTGGACGATTTTGTGAGCTACTGGAAGAAAAGCTGGATGCTAGTCATGGAAAAGCAATATTTACCGGTGATATTAATGTTAACTTGTTACGTCGGCCAGGAGACATCACTTTGGATCCAATGCGTCGACAGGATGTCCGCATTTTTAAAATGTTCGAGGATCGTGGTTTCGTCAGTCAATTGCCATCTGAAGTCCCATCAACAGACGGTGGCACACAGATTGATGTTTGCTTCTCCAATTTCAATACGGATTCATGGCTTTATGAAAGTTATTATAGCTATCACAAGGCCATATGCATCACGTTTCCCAAGTGCCAATATTAGATTGAAGCTTTATTTTTATTAATTAGATTTAAATTTATCTTATGAACTGTGTTTGTTTTAATGAATTAGGTTTTTTATTGTTACAAATTAGATTTAAGTTTTACAAATAAGATTTACTGTTAGTTGTTTTCCATATTTGCATTTATATTTTTCACATCACCCCAGTTAACATTAAAGATAATTAACTTTTAAAAACGCAAGTTTAATGATGTTCACATGAAATTTGAGTCTTCATACCCTGGCTAATTTATGTGCATATACACACTGAATATATGGTAAAAGGTATCTTGGTACTTGACAATTACTTTAATCGATGATAAAACAAAAATGCATTGACATGATATGATGAAAATTGGCATACATGGTACTTGACAATTATTTAGAATTGTGACAAAAAATCAGACCTTCAGCTAGGAAGCTTCGACGGGAATATCTTTGAAAAGTTGTGCATTACTTTATGCGTAATATCTTTGCTCACCTAGCCTAAAGCTTTCGGCTGTTATACCTCTTGACAAACGTTAAAATTTGAAAAACTAGTGATTTTGACCTATGACCTAGGGTCAAACAATATATAAGTAATATTTGTAGTCAGGACGAATGTGCCTTTCGATTGAAATAACACATGATACACGTTAAAAAGTAATGATTTTGACCTTTGACCCCCTTAGGGTCAAACGATGTAGGGAATATTCGTAGTCACGGTGAGATTAGCTTTCGATTGATATGCTACACCATGTACGTAGGAATTTGAAAAAATTCGATTTTGAGCTTTAACCCGCGTAGGATCAACAATTTAGGTAATATATGTAGTCAGGACGAAGGTACCTTTTGATTGATATGCCCAATGACGTACGTTAAAATTTGAAAAAAGTAGTGATTTACACCTTTGACCCACTTAGGGTCAAACAATTTAGCTAATATATGTAGTCAGGACGAAGGTACCTTTTGATTGATATGCCACATGATGTACGCTAAAATTTTAAAAAAAGTAGTGATTTTGACCTTTGACCCCCTTAGGGTCAAACGATTTAGGGAATATTCGTAGTCACGGTGAGATTAGCTTTCGATTGATATGCTACACCATGTACGTTAAAATTTGAAAAAAGTAGTGATTTTGACCTTTGACCCACTTTGGGTCAACAATTTTATATCATCTTCGAAGTCACGACGAGAGTAGCTTTTGATTGATATGCCACGTGACGTACGTTAAAATTTGAAAAAAGTAGTGATTTTGACCTTTGACCCACTTTGGGTCAAGCAATTTATGTAATATTCGGGGTCAAGGCGAAAGTAGCTTTCGATTGATATGCCACACGACCTACGTTACCATTTGAAAAAGTTTTTGACATTGACCTTTGACCCGCTTAGGGTCAACCGATTAGGCCCAAAGTTATTCCTAGAGATGCCTTAGATGAGTACTACGTACATACCAAGTTTGAAGTCTGTACGTCAAAGCGTTCTCGAGTTAACGTGCGGACAGACAGACAGACGGACAGACAGACAGACGGACAGACAGACAGACGGACACGTTTAGCATGTTATAACTACGCTGATGATAGATCAGCTACGTAATAAACACAACGGGAAAATGGCGACCAGCAATTATCATATCGAAAAATTGGTGGATGAAACTTCATATTAAATATGGAAATTCCAAATTACAGTATGCTTGAAAGCATACGATATTTATGATATTGTCACTGGAACAAATATATTAACAACAGAAAGCATAGAAGATCAGCGAAATAAATGGAACAAAAATGATGCAAGAGCTCAAGTTAATTGTAACATCCATAGATAAAAAGTACATGATGCATATTATTAGTTGTAACACTAGCAAGGAAATGTTTGATAAAATAAAAACTATATTTGAGAAAAGTTCAGCAGAACAAATGTGTCATTTATGGCAGGATTTCTATAGTCATAACTATGTAAAAGGTACAGATATAAGCTCACACATTGGAAAAATAGAAAATACTGTACATAAGCTTAAATCACTAGGTCAAACTATTAATGACACAATGGTTATCTCTAAAATATTGTCATCACTTTCATCAAATTATGCAATGTTCCAGACAGCTTGGGAATCTACCCTCACATCTGAAAAGACTCTTGTACTACTAACAGCCAGATTGTTATCAGAAGAAAATAGAAACAAAGAAAATGAAATGGCAGTAGCCTTTAAAGCAAAAGAAAAAAAATTGAACAGATATTGAAAAAATTGTAAAACAAATACACATGACACGAAGTATTGCAGAAAAACAAATAAAGAAATAAAATGTTATCAATGTGGTGTATATGGCCACAAATCCAACAACTGCACTAAAAACAAAAAGGAACCATGCACAATATGTAAGAAGAAAAACCACACTGAACAAGTTTGTTTTTTTAGAAATAAACAAAATGACAAAGCAAATACCAGTAAAGAAGCATTTCTCACCGAAAACCTGATATGTAACACTTAAGATTTTGTAGTAGACTCTGGTTCTTCTTCACATATGGTTAATAATAAAAACTTGTTTACTACACTAGAAGAAAGTCACTCAAAAATAAAGGTGACAAAGAAAAATGAAAAAATGACAGCTGAAGGCAAAGATGATGTAGAAGGAAAAACTAAATAATGTCCTATATGTACCAGATTTATGCAAAAATCTACTCTCAGTAAATGCAATCACTGAGAATGATGGTGAAGTAATTTTTACCAAAGAAAAAGTTATATTAAAGAAAAACCACTTAATAGTACTTGAAGGCATAAAGAATTAAAGCGGCTTATACACTGTAAATATAAATAAAAATGAAGAAGAAAGCTCTTTAGCTTAAAATGTAACAGCTGAAGACTGGCATAGAAGATTAGGCCATTTGGGTGTAACATGAAAAAACTAATTGATCTATCAACTGGAATAAAAATAAATAAAAGCGACTGTGAAATTGGAATCTGCAAACCATGTATAATGTCAAAACAAGTAAAGTTACCTTTTAAGTCTACAAGGCAACATGCTAAAAGGCCTCTAGAAATTCTACATACTGATGTTTGTGGACCAATAGACCCTATGACTTGGGATGGGAAGAAATATATGTTAACTGTACTTGATGACTATACCCACCATACTAAGGTTTATTTATTAAAATACAAAAATGAAGTAACCGAATATTTAAAAGAATATGTTGCCGAAACGGAAACCTATTACAATTTGTTATGTTTTGTTGTGATAATGGTGGAGAATATATAAATTTGATATTTAAAGAATACTGCAGAAACAAAGAAATTATGATAGACTACACAATACCTCATATTCCTGAACTAAATGGAAAAGCTGAGAGACTCAACAGAACACTACTTGAGAAATCAAGAGCCAAGAGATATTTGATTAAAACAGCAATAAACAGCTCTGGGGTGAAGCCATGTATGTAGCATGCTATCTACTTAATCGCAGCCCTACGAAAGCAACAGACAAAACCCCAACAGAAAAATGGACTGGAAATAAACCAGATATATCTATACAAATCTTTAGCTCAATAGCTTATGCAAAAACATTGGGACACCAAGAAAAACTAAATATATATTTGTTGGATATGGCCCTGTTGGATATCGATTATGGGATGAAAATCAAAGAAAAATCATAATATCAAGAGATGTCATATTTAAAATGCCAGAAGCTATAACAAAAGATGACAACAAAGTAAAATTAAGATTAAATGAAGAAATTGACAATATACAATATAAAAATTTGACAATAATGAAATAACACCAAATGAGTATCCGATGGATGAATTAGAAGATGAACAAGACCAGATAGAAAACATGAATTTAAACTTAGGAGAAGGCAGCCCTATTACAACAAGAAGTGAAAGAAAAGTATCAAAACCAAATAAGCTTAATGACTATGTCAAAGTTTTTGTTTTTTGTTAACTTATCAAGAAGCAGTCCAAGGAGATGTATGTATGTATGTATGTATAAGTTAGGGGTGATAATCACACTGCGACCTATAGGATCTATTGTGTCCCCCCTTACTTGCCATGTTCTGATATTTTCTCAGAATTATAGCAGCTCTTCGAGTCCTATTTTCCTGAGGAAGTTTAGGACATCGTCGGGCTTCAAGTCAGGTAGATCCCCTTCCCCTATTCCATGTGCTCCTAGGTATCTAGCCCTAGAATTTTGCAAGGCAGGGCATTCTGCGAGTATATGTATTGAGGTTTCATCCTCTTCCTCACAGAATCTGCACTTTGCTTCATCTGCTAACCCTAGTTTCTTCATGTGGCTTCTTAACCGGCAATGCCCGGTTAATAGTCCAAGGAGATGAAAAAGACAAATGGAGAAGTGCAATAGAAGAAGAAAAACAATGCCTACTAGAGAATCAAACATGGACATATGTTGACGTTAGTGATGTAAAAAATAGGATATTAACTAGCAAATGGATATTTCGGATAAAAGACAATGGAAAGTATAAAGCTCGGCTAGTAGCTCGAGGATGTCAACAGCGAAGTGGCATAGACTATGAAGAAACGTTCAGCCCAGTTGTAAGTACAACATCAATTAGACTTTTATTTGCATTAGCAGTTAAAAATAACATGCAAATAACAAAATTTGACATAAAAACAGCCTTCCTTTATGGAAATTTGTCAGAAGACATCTATATGGAAATACCTGAGGGTTTTGAAAACAATATATTGAAAAACAAAGTTTGTAAGCTGAAAAAGTCTTTATATGGTCTAAAGCAGGCTCCTCTAAAATGGAATGAAAGATTAACAGCTTTTTTGAAAACGAAGGGATTGTATGCTATAAAAAGTGACCAATGTATGTATACAAACAAAACCAAGACCTTATACTTAGCAATATATTTGGATGATGGTCTACTTTTAACTAAAAATGACATATACATGAAAAATTTAATGGCTGACTTGAAAAATGAATTTGACATGACAATGGAAGAAAACCCTAAGCAATTTTTAGGCATTGAAATAAAAAAGGACAGGGTTAAAATAATTTTAAACCAAGGAAACTACGTTAAAACTATATTGGAAAAATTTAACATGCAAAATGCAAAATCTGTTTCAACTCCAATAAATCATCAAGAAAATGAAAAAAAGGGATATACAACCAAATACAAAATATCCCTATAGAGAAGCTGTGGGAGGTCTTTTATATTTAAGCAATAAATGTAGACCTGACATAACTTATGCAGTAAATGCTTGTACAAGAAAGTTGGAAAATCCTACAGACACTGACATAGTGAATATAAAAAGAATCTTTAGGTACCTAGTATCAACACAAACAAATGGAATAAGTTACAATTCAGCAAGTGACAATATTATGGCTTACTGTGATTCAGACTTCGCAGGAGATAAAGAAAGTCGAAAAAGCACTACGGGATATATAATATTTTATTGTGGAGGACCAAGAAAACAAGCTATAGTTTCACTGTCAAGCACAGAATCCGAGTATATTGCTGCAGCGGAATGTTTGAAAGAAGTTATACATTTAAAAACCATGATTGAAGAATTAACAAGTGTTGAGTTAAAAGTAACCTAACCTAACCTTTGAGTAATATAAACAAAACTGGACAAAGATTAAAACAACGTTTATCATTACATAAGAGTGATACAAGGTTACATCCTGAAAGATGTGAATTGGCTAAACATTCCGTAAATAATAACCATCTTATCAATTATGCTTCTGTTAGTATTTTAGATATACAATTTAACAATAAAAAAAGACTTTTTTTGGAAATGGCATCTATTTCACAAAAAAATGATATTATTAATAAAAAAAGTGACCATAAAAACCTGAGTGATATTTAGTATTATCTGCTATCTTTGGATAAACATACAAATAAAGATCTAAACAATACCTAAAATTCATGACATTTATTTGACATTTTTATTTTTATTTTTTAATGACATTTTAGAAGCTTAATTCAAAATTATAAAAAAGAATAAGATATCTTAATTTTTATCACAAAACAATTAAATATTAAACGAAGAAAAATATCAAAATCAATGTCACAAAATTTTATTTGTAAAAAACAGCAACTAGTTTCGGCCTATCAATAGGCCATCATCAGGCTAAAAATTAAAGAGAGAGTGAAAACATTACATATCAAAGAATCAGTATAAACCTACCTTAATAACTATAGTTGTAATTGAAAATTAACAACTTCTACCATGCTTGCACATAGCAAAATTTATGTATATCAAAATTGTGTCATTGAAAAAAAGGAAAATTATTAAATGAAGTGGATAATGATTAAAAATTGAAAATTAAAAACTAAAAACTAGGTGAGTAGCAACTCATTAAATCTAGTTAAGTTATTGGTTAATAACCGGAAGAAATCTGGAATACAGCTTAGGATATAGGTACCCAAAAGCTTGAAAAACCAGGGAAAGTGAATATGAGCGGTATTTGTAAAAACCACAAGAAAAGAGAAAGGTCAAAGACCAATTGTTAAATTTCTCATATTTGTAAGTGAAGAAATGAATAGGAAAATAATATTCAAAACGGTAAGAAGAATTGGAAAAGTTTCGTATAAAATCATTGATATCCGGATGAGGGCAAGGATAAACCGGCAACAAATTAACAGTAGAAAGTTCGTAACACGTGGTGTCGATCTTAAACTTCCAGTATAAGAGCACCAGTAAGTAAATTAATCCAAAGACGACAAAAAGCAGCATCGTGTATCACCCAGGTAGAAATGTCCATAACACAAAAGTGATCACCACAATAAACTATTAAGGCAAATAAAACACCGAATATGTGAGATAACGTAAACTAAATGGGTATTCAGATTAAATTGAAGTAAATGACATACGGAAATACATAGACATAGAACTTTAAAATACCATAATCACGTTTAATGAGCATAAAACACCATTCAAAGATGGAACCAAAATTGTAGATGTCAAAATATTAGAACGAAAATGCAAGCATAGTAGAAAAAACATTAAGTAGTATTAACAAATGTATAGTGAAACTAGTTAATCCAAAGTAAACACAATAATCGAACATTAAAAAGTTAATACATGGATTATTACAATATTCAAATTAAAAGAAGAAGAAATAGGTTAAGGAATACAACAAAGTACTGTATGACAACATAACCATTGAAATGTTAATAATAACAAATAAAATTTAACATAAAAAGGAAAATAAGCGATTATGTGGAGGAGAAAGCCAATTAAGAATTAAAATGGTAAGTTAAGAAAAATATAAGGGTCCCTAGGCTTCAACTGTTCATTCAAACAAACAATAGTACTGTCTCTCGAAACTTCATGAATCTCAAACATTTCCAACAGGTCCATTTTTGGTCCCTTGAAACATCTATATAATCTGGTCACACTGGAATGAGAAAAGTTATGTCTCTCAGAAATGATATGGTTTGCAAAGGCAGAAGGAGAATTAGGAGGATCAAAATGTTTGTACCTTTCGACATAGCTATGATGTTCTTTGATTCTAGTGCCCAATAGACGTCCAGACTGTCCAATGTAAACAGCATTACAATCATCACAGCACAATCTGTATATACCTGGTGTACGCAGAAAAGGTACTTGATCTTTAGTATTAACCAAACTAGTACTCAAGTTATTAATTGTTTTGTATCCAAACTGAATATTGTGTTTTCGTAAAAACTTCAAAATCTAGTTGTTGGGTAACCAAATTCCTGGTAATAAGCCTAATTTCCAGGAACATATAATTTTTTACTACCGTTATGTCGATGACTGCATTGTTTTATTTCAAGGTAGTGAGCAGGATGCTTTTCAATTTTTAGACTATATAAATAGTCTCCACCTTACCCAACAACTAGATTTTGAAGTATATAGAAAACCCACAACTACAGATTCAGTTATAAATTTTTATTCTAACCATCCTTTTTCACATAAACTAGCTGCTTTTAACAGTTTTTTCTATAGAGCATTTAATTTACCTCTTAACCCTTCAGCTTTTTCCAAAGAAATCAACATTATTAAACAGATTGCCATTAATAATAACTTCCCCCTTTCCTTTATTAATAAACTTTACAATAAATTTTTTACTAGATTTAGACTAGGTTTTCATTTTGTACAGGATGATTCCTCTTTGGTTGCTAATACTTATGTAGGTGCTTTGAGTTTCTTCGGCCCTATTTCCTACAAATTTGGACAGGTTTTACGAAAACACAATATTCAGTTTGGATACAAAACAATTAATAACTTGAGTACTAGTTTGGTTAATACTAAAGATCAAGTACCTTTTCTGCGTACACCAGGTATATACAGATTGTGCTGTGATGATTGTAATGCTGTTTACATTGGACAGTCTGGACGTCTATTGGGCACTAGAATCAAAGAACATCATAGCTATGTCGAAAGGTACAAACATTTTGATCCTCCTAATTCTCCTTCTGCCTTTGCAAACCATATCATTTCTGAGAGACATAACTTTTCTCATTCCAGTGTGACCAGATTATATAGATGTTTCAAGGGACCAAAAATGGACCTGTTGGAAATGTTTGAGATTCATGAAGTTTCGAGAGACAGTACTATTGTTTGTTTGAATGAACAGTTGAAGCCTAGGGACCCTTATATTTTTCTTAACTTACCATTTTAATTCTTAATTGGCTTTCTCCTCCACATAATCGCTTATTTTCCTTTTTATGTTAAATTTTATTTGTTATTATTAACATTTCAATGGTTATGTTGTCATACAGTACTTTGTTGTATTCCTTAACCTATTTCTTCTTCTTTTAATTTGAATATTGTAATAATCCATGTATTAACTTTTTAATGTTCGATTATTGTGTTTACTTTGGATTAACTAGTTTCACTATACATTTGTTAATACTACTTAATGTTTTTTCTACTATGCTTGCATTTTCGTTCTAATATTTTGACATCTACAATTTTGGTTCCATCTTTGAATGGTGTTTTATGCTCATTAAACGTGATTATGGTATTTTAAAGTTCTATGTCTATGTATTTCCGTATGTCATTTACTTCAATTTAATCTGAATACCCATTTAGTTTACGTTATCTCACATATTCGGTGTTTTATTTGCCTTAATAGTTTATTGTGGTGATCACTTTTGTGTTATGGACATTTCTACCTGGGTGATACACGATGCTGCTTTTTGTCGTCTTTGGATTAATTTACTTACTGGTGCTCTTATACTGGAAGTTTAAGATCGACACCACGTGTTACGAACTTTCTACTGTTAATTTGTTGCCGGTTTATCCTTGCCCTCATCCGGATATCAATGATTTTATACGAAACTTTTCCAATTCTTCTTACCGTTTTGAATATTATTTTCCTATTCATTTCTTCACTTACAAATATGAGAAATTTAACAATTGGTCTTTGACCTTTCTCTTTTCTTGTGGTTTTTACAAATACCGCTCATATTCACTTTCCCTGGTTTTTCAAGCTTTTGGGTACCTATATCCTAAGCTGTATTCCAGATTTCTTCCGGTTATTAACCAATAACTTAACTAGATTTAATGAGTTGCTACTCACCTAGTTTTTAGTTTTTAATTTTCAATTTTTAATCATTATCCACTTCATTTAATAATTTTCCTTTTTTTCAATGACACAATTTTGATATACATAAATTTTGCTATGTGCAAGCATGGTAGAAGTTGTTAATTTTCAATTACAACTATAGTTATTAAGGTAGGTTTATACTGATTCTTTGATATGTAATGTTTTCACTCTCTCTTTAATTTTTAGCCTGATGATGGCCTATTGATAGGCCGAAACTAGTTGCTGTTTTTTACAAATAAAATTTTGTGACATTGATTTTGATATTTTTCTTCGTTTACCAATCAGTCACATTTGTGCTATGGATGATTTACTCCAATTAAATATTATATTCAAAATTTACAAAATTTATATATATATTATATATATAATATATATATATATATATATATATATATATATATATATATATATATATTGTAATGTTTAAATATTTGTCAATAGTATAATGATTAAAATATCAACAGAAGTTGTTTAATTTAACTAAATCCAATAATTTTAATCATATTGTATTATTTTATTGTATATTTTGTGTATTTGTAAGAAAATGTTAAGTTGGAAATTATTTTATTATATAATGTATCGATATTATATCTAGTACTTAGTAGAAATTACGCGAAAATTGATTATATAATGTGTAAAAAAGGACAGATAATGTGTAAAAAGGAGACAGATATATTTTACTATATTTTATTCTGGAATTATCGATGATAGACAAAGCGAGTATGTCTAGTCATATATATGAAAGAAAGAGATACACATACTTCTTTCCAGAAATGTCTAAACCCTAGAACAAAAAACGAATAATCTAGAAGTTTGAAACCTATAAAAGACTGAACAGAGGTCGTTAAAAGGGAGTTTATTATTGGAAGTCAAACAGTGAAGATCTGAGTGTGAACAATCAATTTGAACAAACAGTTTTTAAAGTAGTTATCATAATAAAGTGTTAAATAGTGACGTTAAGAATAAAGTAAAACAATCAAAAAGTAAAATAAAGTGACAAAAAGTGACATTACTAAGATTGAATCCAAAAGTGAAATTAAAACGTTTTTGGTCGATAAAAAAGAAGAATATAAGTGTACTTACCAATATTAATACAATAAAACGAACAGTAATCCAACAAACACTAAACTGTATCAAATTTGAGGAACAAACAAAACACAATAATATTACACGAGAGTCCAAACATCCAATAAGGCGACATTTTGCCAAGGTCGGAGTTTCCAAGTATCGCTTCGTTCGTCTCCGTTTTTCATAGATCAACTACAGATTTTTCCACCAATCAGGAAGCAGGATTTTATTTCAAGGTCAGATAAAATTGTAAACTTTAAAAATTTTTTGTAGTAGTTAGTTGAATTTTATAATTTAAAAAAAACAAAGGAATTTACTTGATATTTAATAATTAGTGTATTTGATAATCTTATTTGCTATTACATAAACAACATTGGTTAATTTAACTTAATTCACATCAAGTAAGTTCTTTTATAATTACTAAAAGGCCTTTCTTTTTCCTTATTAAACTTCAATATTACTGTTTTAATTTAACTATTTTGTAATAAATTTATAATTATAATTGAATCAAATTTTTCATTCACATACCTAATAATCCAACTGGAAACTGGCGTAACCAAACACCCCCTGAGAAAAAGATCTTGTTGCTAATAATAATATCAAATATTAATCAGTCAAATTCATAAATAAATAAATCAATAAATTGTCTTTAGAATCATAATATTCATAACAAGTGGCGCCCAACTATAGGGCTCGTTTCTGTTGGAAAATTAGGTTTTTAGATAAACAATTTCTGTTGAAAAATAGTAGACAATTTAATATTAAAACTATAGGAAGATTTTTTTTTATTAAAAGACAACATAATAAGATATTTTATTAAGATTAACATACATTTTGCATTTTATTTTAACAAGTACAATTTCATTATATCATAATAACAACCAAATATTTAATAAAATAAATTATTATACTAAATACTTAAACAATAAATAATCAAAATGGAATCAAGAAAGACATTAAAAGAACTAAGCTTATCAGAACTTAAAAAAGAATTAGAAACCAGGAATTTAGATACTGAAGGATCAAGAGAAACATTAATAGAAAGACTACAGGAAGTACTAATAGAAGAGGGAATAAATCCTGAAGAATACATATTTCAAACAGAAGAACAGTTAACTTCTACTCAAGCACAACAAACCATGAAAAGAGGTGGTTTTGTCTGCGTGAGATATGATAGTATAGAAAAACCTAAAGAAACAAAAGACAATAATGAACAATTGATGGATATGATGAAACATTTACTTGAACAGATGAGCAGTCAAAATAAAGAACTAAAAGATATAAAAAGTGAAAATAAAGAAATGAACTCAAAATTGGAAAAGATAGATGAAATAAAAAGACAAAATAAAGAATTACAGGAAAAGATGGACATTCAAAATGAGCAACACAAGAAAAGTATAGAAAATTTAGAAATCTCACAGCATAAGATGAACAAACAATTGCAAGACATACAGAAAATGAACACAGATATACTAGAAATAAAAGGAAATATGCAGAATAATCAGCAAGAAGTGAACACAAAATTGGAAAAGATAGATAATAAGATAGAAAGTCAAAAGAAGGAACTACAAGAAGAGATAAAAAATCAAAACAAAGAATTAAATAAAAGTTTAGAAAACAAAATTGAGTATACACAGAAACAAATAAAAGAAGATATGGAACAACTTAATCAAACTATGATAGAAGAAATAAAGGAAGACATAAAAAACCAATTCCAAAATGAAGAGGAAACATTAAAAGATGATATTGTAGAAATACAGACAAACATTAATAATGAGCAAGATAGAATACTAGAAGACAAACGGATAGTAGATGAAAAAGATGTAAATAATAATGATGAAAACATTGACTTGAAGAAAGCATTAGAAGATGATAAAAATGAAACAGTAGTTGAAACAGAAATTATACACAATAAACTGACTAAACAAAACAAAATTGAAACAAAAACAGAAACTAATATGACAGAAACAAATGATGGTAATATGAAACTTACAAGAAAGTTCAACCTACATGGAAAAGTTCTACGAAACATAAATACTAAGAATATACACAAAAGTAGTTTAATCAAAGAGTTTATAAGCAAGAAATGTATTATGGATAAAGGGTATTTAAAACTTAAATTAGAAATGGAAAGAGCATTTAAAGAAACTACAGAAGAAGAAGAAACATGGAATAAGAAGCTGCAATATAACACAATTTTAGACTACTATAATGAAATAAAAACACAAGAAGATTTAAAAACATGGACAAAGAAACAAAAATATAAAATGAGACCAGATAATAATAATACAATAAAAGTACATACAAATTATGAACCAACATCAAATTACTATAACTTAACAAAAATAAGAGAAGAAACATATATGAGAACAAATAAACAAGAACATAATTCAAGAACTAACTATAAGAATAGACTTATAAAACAACTACAATACAATACAAACTCATATAATTATGACAACAAAAACTACATAATAAATCATAAGAAATTATACCAAAAGATAATAACCACATCAATTAAATATAATAAACAAAATTGGAAAGTAAGAAAGAAAAGAAACTAGATAAAGAGTATTCACATGTGTACATAGTAGTATAGGAAATAGATATAAGATATAGAATTAAGATTATTAGTATAGTAACTATAATAGTAAATGTTATTAATATGGCAACCACAACATTAAAATAAGCAAAACAACATTAACAATAAGATTAAAAATTAAAACAATAATAAAACTCCTAAGGCAACAACTTTGACATCATGATTTTAAAAAAAAAAATGCTGCATCGGTGATAATTTTAACATCCTTCATATATGGTACATCTATGTTTATGGATTTATCTGAAATATCATCTGAAAAAAATAAAAATAAAACTAATTAATAAATCACTCTAAATCAAACTAAGTAAAAGAACAACTAATAATCTATTGGATATATGAAAACATAAATATTCAACAAACACTAGTATAATAATTGTTCAAGTAATAGAAATTAACAATAATTATAGAACTAATTTGATCAATACAAAACTAATTTAAAACAATGAAACTATAGCATTAATTCTATAAATAAAACAAAATATCTGAATACATATAAGAATTATAAAGTTTAATATTAATTGGTATGAAGATACAAACAAATATAAAATATTAGAAGATAAGTACTTGGAGAACAGTGTAAATAAGAGTTATTAAGGAACTAGAGGTATAAATGGAAATGAATATGATTTATATGTGAAAGATATATGATATGAGATGATATGAAATGTTTATTGATGATGATTTTAAGAAGGTATGAAGATTATATGATGAATATGAACTGATAAGTATAAGATTATGATAATTGTATGTATAGTAGAAGAAAGATGAGATGATAAGAAGTTGATAGTTGAGGGAAATATATTATAATCTATTTACAAAATACTCCAAGTAATATAATGAAACAAAATGATGACAATTTTAAACTTTATAGCTATAAATTGCCTATATATGGGAACCAATTAATTTAAACATAATATAAACAATTGAAAGACATAATAATATTTTACAATTTAACAAGAATAAACTCTGTAATCCAATAAATAGTTTCATTGAAGGAAAACATACTTAATAAATTTAAATTGTAAACAACAGATACAAATAAGTAAAAGAAGTTAAGAACTAACAACACTTAGATAAGATGATAAAATATCTATTAAGATCAATACTTACTTAGAGTGATCCAATAAAGAAGAGAAAAACAATCTTATTTATATGCAGTTCAAAACCATATCAAATATAATGTTAAAATGTTACTGTTTATTCAAGAAAATAAATAATTTTAAAAAAAATCTTCGGATGCAGATATTTTCAAAATCCTAAAACATATAAAATTAATATTCATCAAATTAAACATAACATTAAACAAAATTAATTTTCAGTTAATAAAGAAACAGATGATTTTAAAATTTGACATATTTGATTTGATTTGATCACAGAACTAAGAATCAGGTCAGACACGGAGACTCAAAATCATAGAACAGTAAGAATACTTCTTCGTTTTTATTAAATGTTCACGAAACAAATTTTTGTACCATGGTTAGTATAAAAAAATATCATATGATATACTTAGAATTTCAAAATGTTTAACAGATTATTTAAAAAAATTTCTATATGACTATACAAATATTTTTAAATAATCGGGGGCTGATTGTAATGTTTAAATATTTGTCAATAGTATAATGATTAAAATATCAACAGAAGTTGTTTAATTTAACTAAATCCAATAATTTTAATCATATTGTATTATTTTATTGTATATTTTGTGTATTTGTAAGAAAATGTTAAGTTGGAAATTATTTTATTATATAATGTATCGATATTATATCTAGTACTTAGTAGAAATTACGCGAAAATTGATTATATAATGTGTAAAAAAAGGACAGATAATGTGTAAAAAGGAGACAGATATATTTTACTATATTTTATTCTGGAATTATCGATGATAGACAAAGCGAGTATGTCTAGTCATATATATGAAAGAAAGAGATACACATACTTCTTTCCAGAAATGTCTAAACCCTAGAACAAAAAACGAATAATCTAGAAGTTTGAAACCTATAAAAGACTGAACAGAGGTCGTTAAAAGGGAGTTTATTATTGGAAGTCAAACAGTGAAGATCTGAGTGTGAACAATCAATTTGAACAAACAGTTTTTAAAGTAGTTATCATAATAAAGTGTTAAATAGTGACGTTAAGAATAAAGTAAAACAATCAAAAAGTAAAATAAAGTGACAAAAAGTGACATTACTAAGATTGAATCCAAAAGTGAAATTAAAACGTTTTTGGTCGATAAAAAAGAAGAATATAAGTGTACTTACCAATATTAATACAATAAAACGAACAGTAATCCAACAAACACTAAACTGTATCAAATTTGAGGAACAAACAAAACACAATAATATTACACGAGAGTCCAAACATCCAATAAGGCGACATTTTGCCAAGGTCGGAGTTTCCAAGTATCGCTTCGTTCGTCTCCGTTTTTCATAGATCAACTACAGATTTTTCCACCAATCAGGAAGCAGGATTTTATTTCAAGGTCAGATAAAATTGTAAACTTTAAAAATTTTTTGTAGTAGTTAGTTGAATTTTATAATTTAAAAAAAACAAAGGAATTTACTTGATATTTAATAATTAGTGTATTTGATAATCTTATTTGCTATTACATAAACAACATTGGTTAATTTAACTTAATTCACATCAAGTAAGTTCTTTTATAATTACTAAAAGGCCTTTCTTTTTCCTTATTAAACTTCAATATTACTGTTTTAATTTAACTATTTTGTAATAAATTTATAATTATAATTGAATCAAATTTTTCATTCACATACCTAATAATCCAACTGGAAACTGGCGTAACCAAACACCCCTGAGAAAAAGATCTTGTTGCTAATAATAATATCAAATATTAATCAGTCAAATTCATAAATAAATAAATCAATAAATTGTCTTTAGAATCATAATATTCATTACAATATATATATATATATATATATAAATTTATATATATATTTATATACATCCGGCTATATTTAGGTGGTCCTTATGTGGCGCAGCAATAGGTCTTCCATCAGAAATTCTGGAAATATATATTATTTTATTTAAGTATATTACACAACCGAATATCCTTTCTTAAGATCCGATGAGAGAAAAAAAAATTACAATTTGTTTTTCCAGTCATACTGCTATACTTAGATCCTCCGTACAAATCCATATATTTAAGTCCTCCTTAAGTATATTAATATATATAAATTAGCAGCATTGGGTCCTCCACAATATATAAATTGTACATTTTAACGTCATTAAGTCCTCCGACGGTGTTGCCATTTAGTTAGGTAGAACATTTATGCAATTTATGCTAGCAGAACTAGAAATACATTTTGAGGGACTTAATCATTTGAGCCAACTAAATGAATTTGTTTAACATATTGTCATTAATATAAACAAAATTCTTAATTATTTGCTTTTAAATATAGTACTAAATAATAATTAAAAATACAATAGCACAAATGAAACCCTACTTTTTAAGGATCAGAATAATTACCAAAATATATTGAATAAAAAATATCCAAAAAATCAAAAAAATATAAAACATTTAAAAAAAAATAAGTCCAGTGCCAATAGCTTTAAAAATGGTCAAAAGTACAAAAAAATAGTAACAGGATTAAACCTGTTGGAAAAACAGGAATATGATAAATAAATTAAAGAAAAAATAAATTAAAGGCGATCTGAGTTCGAGAAAAGGGTGGGGGTAAGCTTTTAAGGGTAAAAAACGGTTTATTGCGATTTCCGGTAAAACTACGAGTTTTATGAAAAAAAGTTAAATAGCAAAGTTGTAAATAATAATAGGACCTACAACTTTTTTATTTGCAATTTTTTTACATAACCTCAAACTTTAGCCAAAAAATGCGAAAAACCAAGCTTTTGGTTTTTAATTTTTATTTTTTACAAAAAAAATTTTTTCTTTATGAAATTTTGTAAGAACTTACCTTTTTATGTTCCAAACACGCTGAAATTTTTTGGACTAAAAAATTTTAATTTTTCCCCTTATTTGAATTTAATTACGAAAAAGCACCTCAATTTTCAGTCAAAAAGCCTCACGCCAAAATTTCAGATTTTTTGAAAAAATCGGTGAGCTTTTTATTTGTTGAAATTTCTACTTCCTGATAGTGTAAAAAAATATATACACTACTATTGCAAATTTTCGCAAAACATTAAAATAATCGAAAAAAAGTCAAAGTTGAAAAAATTTTTTTTTACATTACACTATAGCTATTTTTTAAAATTTACCTTTAAATATTGCAAATTAAAATAAATTGCCACAATTAACAACCAAATTAGTAAATAAAATTAATACATTATAACCTACAATATATTGAGAAAGTTGTAGAATTTTTTTTAATTATATTCGTAGATCCCCATTTATTACAATTTAAAGATATCTTTCATACCGAAGGCTGGGTGCCTACCGGGCGCGTCCCCAGGTGGCGGATAGGGGATCCCCAGGAGAGTCGCTGAACTGCTTAAGCAGGTAACACTGCAATTTAGCAGGGAAGCGGCGAAGCTGGGGGTGTGCGTCTATACGGGTGGCACGGTCTGGTATGAGCAGCTGATAACTGCAAGATTGCCAGATTGGTCATTCCTAAGGTCGCACCGCGGACCAACCCCCCCAATTCCAAGGTGTAAGGTAACGTGCCGAAGGATGAATGGCCGCTGAGGTATAATTTTGTTTTTGTATTTGAACCATGTCCAATTATTGTTATATAAATATATCATGTCCATTATTAGTTAAGCTTTAATGTAATTCATTGTTTATTTTTTCTTTTTCTTAACTATCCATGTAATTAGGTGAAAAACCTGTATGGATTTTTACAAAATAAATAAATAAATAAATAATCGGTCGACAACGTTCCCCTGGGGGAATAGGGCGAAACCCCCTTGCCGGAGTAGACCGACATTGCCTTGCTACTCGTGGGAACAACCATGGTGAGAAAAATGGCGGGAATTAATATCGCTCAGATAAACGCCCATCACGCCAAGGGATCATCGGCGGTTATTTCAAGGACGTTTATCAGAAACCAAATGGGATTAGTATTGATCCAGGAACCATGGGTCCGTGATAGGTGAGAGGACCCGCAAGTAGGGAAGCCAAACTAATGTAATGTAGACATACCCAGAGCATGCATCTTGGTAAGTAACAGCATTGATCACTTTTGTATGTCAGAGTTCATGACGAGAGACCTCGTTCCGATTCGAGCAAACCTCGAGTTCGAGATTAGACGTCAAGAAGTCATGATAGCATCATGCTTCTTTGCAGGGGACGGGACTGCACCGCCTACAGAACTGCAAAGACTAGTCGAGTACTGTGAACAGAAGAAACTGCCGCTTCTCATAGGATACGACGCTAACGGTCACAATACTGTATGGGGAAGCACAGACACCAACGAAAGAGGTGAGAAAATTTTAGATTTTATATTTAATAAGAATCTTGTTATACACAATATAGAAAGTACCCCTACTTTTGTAACCAGAACAAGAAAGGAAGTACTAGATATAACACTAAGTACACCGAATCTTAAGGATCGGGTGAAAGATTGGAGAGTATCGAACGAACCATCCCTCTCTGATCATAGAATGATTACGTTCAGATTAGAGTGTAATCCTCCTGAGCCAGCACTCAGGAGAAACCCCAGGAAACCTAACTGGGAAAATTACAACACTAACCTGAACAGAAATCTTGCAAGTCTCAAGACTAAAAGAAATGCCAGGAATCACCTGGCATTAGAAAATAATCTCATAGAACTGAATGAGGCAATACTCGATGCCAATGTATCAAGTTGTCCTCTCCAGAGGACTAGAAAAGCAAAAGGTGCCATATGGTGGAACAGTCATCTGTCAAACTTAAGATCCGAGACGCGACTGCTCTTTAACAGGGCCAAACGTAATGGAGATTGACAGAGCTACAGCGAGAAACTTACAACATATAATAAGGAGAACAGAAAAGCTAAAAGAAAAAGCTTTAGGAAATTCTGCAAAGAAATAGACGCTACACCCACTGCAGCAAGGCTACACAAAGACTTGACAAAAGGAAAAGTAGACACTGTAATGGCATTACGGAAGCCAGATGGAAGCTTCACAGAAAGCGAAAAAGAACGAGCTATGCTCCTGTTAGAAACTCACTTTCTCGGAGAAATAGTCCTTTCGGGAAAAACAAGTGAGAAAGCTAAAATACCTACCAAGGAAGACACTGCAATGGCAGAACAAATATGCAGTGAGGAACGGCTGAGATGGGCTATGAACACCTTCCAGCCGTTCAAAACCACTGGAACGGATGGAATATTTCCTGCCCTACTCCAACAGAGCCAAGAGGCAATAATTCCACACTTGATCCGAATTAGTCGGAGCAGCCTTGAACTGGGATACATACCAGAAGCGTGGAGAAGGGCCAAAATCACCTTTATCCCAAAAGTATGGAAACGGGATACTACATACCCCAAATCCCTTAGACCGATCAGCCTCACATCGTTTGTTCTCAAAACGATGGAAAAAGCTGTGGACAACTACATTAGAACAGAAATCTTGAAACATGTGCCATTGCACCCCCGTCAACATGCGTACCAACCGGGAAAGTCCACGGAAACCGCTTTAATACAATTGACTGACGAAATCCAAGACGCTCTGAATAAAAAAGAGACCATGGTATGTGCCTTTCTAGACATAGAAGGGGCCTTTGACAATACGCCACATTAGGCAGTCAAAAGAGCACTGATTGAGAAAGGAGTAGATAGAACGACTTCCATCTGGATGTCGCAACTGCTATCTACAAGAATCGCAGAAATGGAGGCAGGACAAGACACTATCTTCATTAATGTAACCAGAGGCTCTCCACAGGGGGGGAGTTGCATCCCAACTTATGTGGAGTCTCACTGTGGACAGTCTACTCTGTCAATTGACTAGGGAAGGCATACCATGTCTTCCGACGACATGGTTATCCTGGCAAAAGGGAAGTATGAAAATGTCCTCTGTGATATTGTTCAAAGAGGACTGAACATTGCGAAACAATGGTGTAACTCGGTGGGACTCAGCATCAACCCCACCAAAACCACACTAGTAGCCTTTATAAGGAAAAAGCAACCTAATATAAAAATCATAAAAATAGGGGAAAACATCGTCGAGTGGAAAACAGAGGTAAAATATCTAGGGCTAATCCTAGATAGCAGGTTACTCTGGAATAAACACGAAGACGAAGTAATACACAAAGCAACCAAGGCCCTCATGGTGTGCAGGAACATTGCAGGGAAGAACTGGGGATGTAACCCACGTATTCTCCAATGGATATACACAGCAATAGTGAGACCATTAATCACATATGGGGCAGTGGCTTTGTTGCGCAAGGGCTAATCTGAGTACGACGAGGAAAAATCTCTCGAAGATTCAGAGACTAGCCTGTTCATGTATCACTGGAGCAATGGGGACTTGCCCCACTGCTGCAATGGAGGTGATTTTAAACTTGACCCACTGCACATTCTTCTAGAAAGTGTAAGGAAGAAAACAATATATAGAATGATCAAAGGAATTATCAGGGAAAAACCTTGATCACTTCAATTTGATCAAACTTGGGAAATGCCCCAAGATGATATGCCAAAGAAATTCAACTTTGTGAGAAAATTCATCACAAAGTTGAGTAATAAATCTGAATGGGAAGAAGACACCGTACAGAATTTAAACCAGAATGCCATAAAGTGGTATACGGACGGTTCCAAGCTAGACGAGGAAACCGGGATAGGAGTTTTTGGACCGAGAGCCAAATACTCAGAAAGCTTGGGCATATACCCCAGCATATTTCTAGCAGAAGTCCACGCCATCGAAAGATGTGTGGAATTCAATATTGGAAGAAACTACCGCAGATAAGAGATTGTGATCATGTCGGATAGTCTAGCAGCCATCAAAGCGCTGAGCTCAAATATAATCAGTTCGAAGATGGTTCGGGAATGCCTAGGCAAACTAAATGAACTAGGCCAGAAGAACACTGTCACCCTTCTATGGGTCCCGGGACACATAGGAATAGAGGGGAACGAAACAGCAGATAAGCTGGCAAAAAAGGAGCTGAAACCCCACATTTGGGTCCAGAACCATCTTGTTGGATCAGCAGTAGGAAAACTAAGGGAAGAAATGGAAAAGGAAAAATCCAAGTACTGGAATCAGCTGGAAGGAATGAGGCAATCTAAGATACTACTGGGGAACTATGACCAGAAGATATCTCTTAGATGCCTCAACCTCAGTAAGAAAAGGCTCCGAATCCTAACGGGAATATTAACCGGGCATTGCCGGTTAAGAAGCCACATGAAGAAACTAGGGTTAGCAGACGAAGCAAAGTGCAGATTCTGTGAGGGAGAGGATGAAACCTCAATACACATACTCTCAGAATGCCCTGCCTTGCAGAATTCTAGGGCTAGATACCTAGGAGTACATGAAATAGAAGAAGGGGATCTATCCGATTTGAAGCCCGACGATGTCCTAAACTTCCTCAGGAAAATAGGACTCGAAGAGCTGCTATAAATCTGAGAAACATCAGAACATGGCAAGGAAGGGGGCACACAATAGATCCTATAGGTCGCAGTGTACTTATCACCCCTAATTTATACATACATACATACATACCTGAATGGCTTAGGTAATATTTTAGCCCATAGAAAATTAGGTAAGAGAGTTTATGTTCAGATTGTCGTAGTTCTGACAGATGCTCCAACATTGAAGAGAAAATTTACTACGAACTTAATGATTCAGATAAAACTTTAGATGAAGTTTTAATGCAGACTACAGTAAATATCATAGAGATAAACGACGATGGCCTCGAAGATTTCGACGATGGATTGTCTACAATCGCCTTGGTTTTTCGAATCTGACAATAAAGAAATACCATCGAAGAGACAAAAAATTTCGAACATTTAAATTTTTAATAACGTGTATATTTATATATTTTTCTCATTTTTTGGGAGTTTTATGTAATGTAGATTAAATAAATTTAATTTTTATTCGAAAAAATTTCATGAAGGAAAACAATTTTTTTGTAAGAAATTAAAAACCAAAGTTTGGTTGTTCGCATTTTTTTAATAAATTTTGAGGCTATGTAAAAAATTGTAATTAAAAAAGTATTAGGTCTTATTATTATTTACAACTTTGCCATTTCACATATCGTAATAAACCGTTTTTTACCCTTAAAAGCTCACCCCCACCCCCTTCCGAACTCAGATCGCCTTTCATTTATTTTTTTTTTAATTTTTTTTTTATTTATTTAATATATTCTTGCTTTTCTAAAAGGTTTAATCCTGTTAATGTTTCTTTCATTCTAATTAATTATTGACACTGGACTAAATATAATATAACTTCCGCACAAAATCCAAAGATTCTTATAAAATAATTCCTTCATCACAGCAACCTTTTATTACAATGTTGTCACGTTTTCGGAGTACTTATCCACCCTAAAATTGATTATTCGTATACAGTATGAGGACGGATCCACTGCAAAATATACGGTTTATATACATTTCAAATATACGCACTGCAGTTGTGCCCTCTCTTGGTACGGTAAAAGTCTGAACTAAAATATACAAATTGGTTAAAAACACGACAAAAGTCGTCCTTCTCAAATTTTGTCAGTATGTATGATCAGGTCAAATACATCATTTAACATGTGCTGCGACCTACCGCAGTAGGAAGACTTACAGCATGTAATGGTACATTACCGGAGGACTTAGTGGCGGCAGAATGTAAATATATATATATATATATAATAGTTTTAATTATATTTATATTTACCATTGTAAAGAACAAATTTTATAATCCTCGTATACATTCCTTGAAAATGGAAATAAATTTTCCGAAAGCTTGGAAAAAAGTATAAAGAGTTTACTTTTATTAATTGCTGCATACCCCAATATTACTGGTTTCATACCTTATTAGTCAGCAGACCTTTTTCTAAAAAAAATTTTTTCAAAATAATAGTTTTAATTATATTTATATTTACCATTGTAAAGAACAAATTTTATAATCCTCGTATACATTCCTTGAAAATGGAAATAAATTTTCCGAAAGCTTGGAAAAAAGTATAAAGAGTTTACTTTTATTAATTGCTGCATACCCCAATATTACTGGTTTCATATATATATATATATATATATATATATATATATATATATATATATATATATATATATATATTGTAAAGGATGAATTTTATAAAATAATTTATAATGCTTGTGATGCCTGTAATGGAATGTTTATTCACCTTCACCTATATAAATGCCCGGACTATAATAGATCTTAAATTTGAATTGTTTTACGCGCCAGCTCAGTCTAATCGACGTCACCCACCTGGTGTCGTGATTACGTCACACAGAGACTTCAGGGTAGGGATCTGACTGATTCTCAGTCGGAAATTGGTACAAGGTCTATTGTGTTATTATAAAAGAAGTAGAAATGAGACCTTTTTGTTCAAGAAGATTTAATGAATTATATTATGATAGAAATTGTGACAAATTGTTAGCGTATTATTTTAAATTACAATACATCGAACAGTATCGATGGTGTGTGAAAAATTCTAAAAGTTATCTTATGTTAGTCTACAAATACTACAGATATGACCCCTAATAAGATGTATTAAGATTAATATTAGCAACAAAGAAAAACTATCTTATTAGAGAGTAAATTATTGTTAAGTTGATGATTTGTGAATAAATTACTGACAAATTAATACTACGCGCGTGATAAAGTTTTTGTCTGTGATCACTGATCTTGATTTGACCCTTGAAGATGAAATAATTCCTCACGTCTGAATTGGAGGTAAGTGTGTATAGCAATTGATTTTTCTTGTTCAATCTGGTAACTTTAATTGTGAATATCTGAATTATTATTCTAGGTACCTAGTTTTTAAATATAGATGTTAAACTTATCTTTGACTTCTCTGCAACGAAGATCCACCTACTTCCAGGATCTCTTGGGGCCCAAAACACGTTTTTTTAACGAAACACTAACTCACACGTCTTCACCCCTTCACAGTCGAGATGCAAGAGAGAGTACCTGGCGTCTCCCTTATTTATCTATCACCTAGTAACCAAAACTGTTCATTTTTTTTCATAGAGTCTATGATTGTTTTAAAACTTTATAAACCTTGTTGATATGTTTGTCACAAAACCACAGATGATAAGATGATTACATTCTAAGATTTGACAATTTGTTATAATAATCTTAAAATCCTTGTAACATCACAAATTTATTCGATTTTGAAATATTTAACTATTCTTTTAAAATTCTTCACACTTTTAAACTACATTTTTAATATGACCTATTTTAAAAATTCTAATACTCTAATAATAATTTAATTTTACATTTTTTTTAGGGTTTTAATTTATGTCACAATTATTAATTAATTTCTTTATAAAATTTTCCAACAATTTGTTATTCTTAATTGAACTGTAAATTAATGTTTGTTTTTTCTTTTTCATTTTGTAGATGATCCCAAAGTTGATGTAGTTTTTTTTTATGGTTTTCAAAAGGAGCAATTTACAATATACAGGGTAAGTTATGTTTCTTGTTTATTTCATTATTTTAATTTTTTTTTTAGGAACCAGACTCAATATTTACAAGAAAACCGTAAAATTCAACCATACCAAAGCAAATAAACATTTATGAATTAAATACATGCAAGGATTTAAAATTCAAAGTAAATGTTAACGTTTATTAAGTACAATATATGCAATTTAATCTCTCTATAGTCCGGACCTTTACAATATTCCCTGAATTTCTTTGAGCATATTCTAATTGTCCTTGTGGTCAATCTAGAATAATTCAAAGACATTCACATTTAATTAATAGGTTTTTCTTTAATATCTCAAATGAGTGTTTAACATCAAATGAAATTCTTATGTAATTATACTTTTGACATTGTCTTAAAATGACCAATGTCCATTAACTAAATATTAACTTAAATTATAAACTTTCTGAGCTCATGTTATCAAAAGTTTTCCAAATATTATCAACTTAGATTTTAAACAACTATTCCCATGCTTTAACCAATTTTATGTGTTTTCAGTTTCTTAGAGTTCCTGTATTAATATCAACTGATTACATGGATTAAAACTCAATATTCCCACTTCAACATGTTAATATAATTATAATATATGAACTTGTGAAACTATTTGACTGGCATCAAATTTCTGGTAAGATTTCTTATTTTAATAATTATTGATTGATTTATTTACTTACTGCTTATTTAATACTCTTTGTCAATCTTTGCTCACAAAACATTTCATATTAACTTAAATTCATTACTATCTAACTTATGTTCTAGGTAAAATCGAATTTTCATTAGTCTGGACACACATATCTGTACAGTTGGGTTATGTGAAAAATACCTCGAGACTTTCCTGATACAGGGTGTACCAAATGATAACTGTTGACCCCGTTCTCCGTTTCCACTCGGTAAGGACCTTCGTATGGTAATTGAAGCTTGGCACAAATATTGTGACTTCGATTTGGAACTTGAAGTGCTTTGAGAAGTACCAAGTCACCTTTATTAAAGGTAACACGTTTTTTAATTTTTTTTGTTTTTCTTTTTTATGTACTTTTGTGCATTATTTTGAATCTTGATGTAGGTTTCTTGTAATATTTCTTGATATTCCTTGTTTTCCTCTGATTCCCATGGTCGCTCGGGTGGTTCATTTTTCATGACAGTAATAGGTGGTTTTCCAGTAACATCATAAGGTATACTATTGTAACAATCTTGAATTTTCGTTAAATTCTTTTCCCAATTTTGTTGCTGATCATATACTAAGATTCTCAAACATTTTATCAGTTCTTTTATAGCTCTCTCTGCAGGATTCGCACACGGATGACGAATGCTAATGCACACAGGTACAACATTTGATTTTGTCAACCATTGTCTCAAATTTAAATTATTGAAATAAGTAGCATTATCTAATAAACAACGTGCTGGAACTCCTACTTCCATAAAATATTTTGTTAAAAGTTGCTTCACAACCTTTTTGTTAGTTCTTTTACAAGGATAGGCTGTTAAAAATTTTGAAAACAAATCGTAAATAATAAAAATATGTTGATTACCTTCTTCGCTTGGAATAAGATTAGACACAAAATCCACTGCAATCATTTCTAATGGTCTAGTGGTTATTATAGACTTTGCTAGATTTTCGTTTACTAAATTTTTTTCTTTAGCAAACTGGCAGATTTCACATTTCCCAATTACTTTTTTGATTAATGACAAGTCCTTTTTTGATATATAATTTTCTCTAAAAATGCTATGCGTTTTTCGGATTCCCATGTGATTAAATTGTTCATGTAGAGCCTTAATGATTTCTATTGCAAATTTTTCAGTAATAACATACACTTCTGTTTTATTTACTGTTTTGTAATAAACATTTCCTCTTTTTCTACACTTCAATATCTCTTTGTCTTCTAAGTTGTTCTGATCCTCTATGATACTTTTCAAAGAGAAAATTCCTCTTTCATACTCCATAATGTTTACACCTATCATCTTTTCTCTCTCTTTCTTCACTTCTCCGTCCATCCTTGAAATTGCATCCGGAACTACATTTTTTTCCCCAGGAATGTATTGTATGTCGAACGAATATTCTTGTAAGAGTAACGCCCATCTATGGATTCTGGCGTTACCAAATTTGTTTTTCAAAATCGTTGTCAAACTTTGATTGTCTGTTTCTATTATGAATTTCGCCCCAAGTAAAAAAAATCTTAATTTGTTTACACAGAACAAGATACTTGCAAGCTCTAGCTC
Organism: Ophraella communa; assembly: GCA_035357415.1. NCBI lineage: Eukaryota > Metazoa > Arthropoda > Insecta > Coleoptera > Chrysomelidae > Ophraella > Ophraella communa. The sequence goes on along the minus strand of CM068979.1, from coordinate 48,778,046 downwards.
ACTTACACTGTAGTTACGCTCGGATTTCTTTGTAATGCGAGACACAAAAGAAATTGGTACCATTCCTCCTTCATGTACTTGCATTAAACTTCCAGCGAATCGGTTCTTAGATGCATCTGTTCTGAGAATGAAGGTCTTAGTGTAATCTGGGTGAAATATTTTGATATTCTCTGTAAATTCTTCCTTAATTTTATTAAACGCTTCTTCTCGTTCTCTTGTCCATAGCCATTTCACATTTTTCCTGAGAAGTTCTATAAGTGGTAGTTCTTTTTCAGTCAAGTTAGGTACTAACCGCTTGAAATAGTGCAATATTCCTAGGAATCCTCTTAGGGTCTTCAAATTTGTCGGTCTTTTGTACTCTTTGATCACCTTTATCCTATCTTGATCAATACTAATTCCTTCCTGGTCTAGCTTATATCCCAGATAGATAACCTTATCTTGAAAAAACTGACATTTTCCCAGGTTTAATTTTAATCCAGCCTCATCTAGTGCTCTTAGAACTATTTCTAGGTGCTCTAAATGTAAATTTTTATTCTCTGAGAAAATGAGTATATCATCGATATAGTGTACCACAAAAAGTTCATATTTGTTCAAAATCTTATGTAAAGCCTTAAGTAAAGCAGACGTTGCAGATTGAGTACCAAAAGGTACTACCTGGAAACGATATACCACCCCATCTATCCTAAAACCAGTATAATCTCTGCTCTCCTTTGCTAGAGGTATAAGCCAGAAACTATGCTTTAAGTCCAGCTTCGTGAAAACTATTGCTTTGGATACTCGACCTAGAATTGCCTCAATGGAAAGAGGTGCTTCATACTCTGGTATGCATTTCTGATTGAGATTCCGAGCATCAAGGCAGATCCTAATATCTCCATCTTTCTTCTTTACTATCACCACTGGATTGATGTATGGTGTAGTGCTGTATTCAATAATTTTGTCTTGTAAAAGTTTGTTTATAGCCTTTTGCATGTCATTCCTGAATTTATACGGAATAGGGTAGCTCTTTGCTCTAAAAGATTCTATGTCTCTTACTTTCAATGTATGCACATAGTCACTTGCTACTCTTGATTCTTCATTAAACAGTCCTTCGTACTTCTTCAATATTTCCTTAACCTCATTCTTCATATCCTTGCTACAGTCCAATTTTGTCTTCCTCCATATATCATTTTTATTATTATTAGTTTCCATCTCATCATTTTCATCATTCAATTTTCCATCTTCATCATAATAAAATTCTTCTTGCAACATTTCTTCATAATTAGCTTCATTAATTGTATTTATTTTTGCATTTTCATAATAAACTGTACTTAAATCGTTTAATTCACATTCATTTTTCTTCATCTTCTCCTTTACATTGAAATCTGTAATTACTCCTTTTAGAGATACTGTCTGTGTTTTGTAATTGATGTCTGCACTATTCCTTAACAATTCATCTGATCCCATTAATATGTCATATTCCATATCAGGTACGACTAGTAGTTGTAGTTGTAACTTCTTTCCACCTAATTCCATGTCCAAAATTATTGATTTGCTGACTTCACCAAATTTCTTTGAATTTATTCCAATCAAGCTTAGTTTTGGTACCCTTATAATATTTGACTGTAAATTTAATTTTGTAATAATAGATTCCTTTATTAAAGATACCTCTGAACCAGAATCTATTAAAATATTTAAAATAGTATCTGAAATTTTACCCTTAATTGTAATTAATAAATTTTCTTCTTTTTCTAGGCAGTCTTCCGATTTTAGAAATTCTCGAGGGTGCACATAACTGAACAGACTGCGTGTCATGTCACCCACTAATGAAAATGCGATAAAGTGTCAATTGCTTGACGATCAACCCCTGCAGAAACATCTTCTAGATGTCCACCAACTATTGAAGTTGTTGTACTGCTAGAGGAGTTCCCCCTATCAGCACTCCTGTCTCTCTGTTGGAAATGTACTTGCCTGGTTCTACCAGTATTGCCATTATCAGTTCTGGAGTTCTGATGTACATTGCCATCAGAGTTACTCTGCACAAACCGCCTGGACATATTACTTTCATGATTATTATCGTTTTGATTGTAATTGTTGTTGTTATTAAAATATCTCTGATTATTAGTATTATTATTGTAATTTCTATTTGTGTTAAAATTATTGTTACTATAGTTTGGAAAATTACCCCTATTTGAATTGTTTCTGTTTTGTTGGTCCTGATTATAGTTGGGATAGTTTGACAAGTTCCGATTCTGTGTAGCCATATTATAGTTTTGTCTACTATTATTATTATTGATTAATTGGTTGTAACTTGTTCTCCTATTTCCACTATAATTTTGCCCAAAAGTAGTGTTGTTTCCCTGGGTATTGTTATTATTTGATTTTGTCAAATTTCTCTCAACCCTCATGAGATAAGTTGTAAGCTGTTCAAAACTTTTTATGTTTTGAATGGCAATTGTCTCGGCTATCTGCGACTTGAAATGTCGAGATAGGAACATAACAATTTCCTCTTCCTTAATCTCGGGTTCTAAATTCTGTGCCTGAGAATATAATTGCAACGCATAATTATGCATGGTGTTGCCCCTGTTTTCTTGATATTTACCAAAGTAAATTCGTTCTCTGACTTCACCCTGAACAATTTCCCCCCAATACACTTTCAAGAATTCCCTCTCAAAATCTTTAAAATCTTTGAATTCCCCTTCCTTACTATTATACCACAATTGTGGTTGCCCCCCTAAACTTTTTCTTACTATTTCACTAATATCGTCAAAATTAGTATAACCCCTTACTTTGTTTTTCAAAATTCTAATGAAAGCCTTAGGATGAATTTTTCTATTATTCCCCTCATAACGTATACTATCATCAATGATGGTAGGATATTCGTTGAACGTAGATCGTACTCTTATTTGCCTCTTCAAATTTTGTATTTCCTCCATCATTTCCTCTTGTAATTCCTTAATTTTATTTTCTTCTGGTTGTAATAAGTTTTTTCTAACTTCAAAGTTCCTATTATTCGTATCATTGCTGCCTCTGATTTTATTAAATTCTTGTACTATTTTACTGATTCTTTCTTTTAATTCCTCTTTATTTTCGACTACGTTTTTGTTCATCAGTATCATGTTTTCATCTTGTAAGTTCTTCAGATCTTTAATGTTCTTCTCCAGTTCTTTCTTTGTCCTTAAATTTTCATTCTCCATTTCCAATCTGTTATTCTCCAAACCCATCTTCAGTCCTTTTTCCAGATCCTTGATATCTCTGGTATTTTGTTGTAAACCTCTGGTTATTGACTGTACATCCTTCTTCGTTTCCCTTTCAATCTTAACATGTATCTCTTTTAAATTCTTCACTACATTTTCCTGGACCTCTTGTTGAATATTTTCCTGCAGCTTATCCAACCTTTCCTTTTGTTTTCCAACTTCTGTTTCCAGGTTCTTGTGACTCTCCCTTATTTCTTCTATTTCCTGATCTATTTTCTTCTCTAGACCATCTACTCTTTCTTCTATCTTCCTTCCCATCCTATTGATTTCCTCTTTCTGTTCTTCAGCTAATTTCTTTATTACCTCTTTCTGTTCTTCTGCTTTTCCATCTAATTTCATTAATAGATCAAACATTTGTCTCATCTGATCATCTCTGTTATCACCATCTCTTCTTGGTACTTCTCCTCCAGCTCCTTCGTCAACTTTTCCTTCTCCTCCAATTTCTGATCCATGTGCATCCACATTTTTCTCTGGATCAGAGAACCCATTATCAGAACCATTATCTTCCTTTCTTTGATCTTCTAGATCAAAATCATATGTCTCTGGTATCCTACCCTCATTGATAAGAGCCTGTTCGAGTCTCTCGACAAGATCCTTTTTGTTCCCTGTTGAAACTAATTCCCTTTTTTCCAAATACTCTTTCAATTCACTGATTTTCAAATTTTTCAAAAGCTTGATAACTTTATTTGTTTCCATTTTGTAAATTTTAATCACAAAAACAATATTCAAATATGTTAGTTTATTTTAGTTATAGAAATTACCTACAGCAATGAAAGAAGCAGTAATATGCCCAGGTTTACAATATTATTTGTTGTAAACTGTTTGTTTTAGATTAAAGTTAAAATAAATTAAATTTTACAAGTTTTAATTTGGAAATCTTTTGTATAACCAATGTTGAAACAATAAAAATTTTATAAGCCACACATTGAAATTGTAAAATAGTTAGTCTAATTTATAGAGCCCCACGTTGGGATCGACATAAATGTAAAGGATGAATTTTATAAAATAATTTATAATGCTTGTGATGCCTGTAATGGAATGTTTATTCACCTTCACCTATATAAATGCCCGGACTATAATAGATCTTAAATTTGAATTGTTTTACGCGCCAGCTCAGTCTAATCGACGTCACCCACCTGGTGTCGTGATTACGTCACACAGAGACTTCAGGGTAGGGATCTGACTGATTCTCAGTCGGAAATTGGTACAAGGTCTATTGTGTTATTATAAAAGAAGTAGAAATGAGACCTTTTTGTTCAAGAAGATTTAATGAATTATATTATGATAGAAATTGTGACAAATTGTTAGCGTATTATTTTAAATTACAATACATCGAACAGTATCGATGGTGTGTGAAAAATTCTAAAAGTTATCTTATGTTAGTCTACAAATACTACAGATATGACCCCCTAATAAGATGTATTAAGATTAATATTAGCAACAAAGAAAAACTATCTTATTAGAGAGTAAATTATTGTTAAGTTGATGATTTGTGAATAAATTACTGACAAATTAATACTACGCGCGTGATAAAGTTTTTGTCTGTGATCACTGATCTTGATTTGACCCTTGAAGATGAAATAATTCCTCACGTCTGAATTGGAGGTAAGTGTGTATAGCAATTGATTTTTCTTGTTCAATCTGGTAACTTTAATTGTGAATATCTGAATTATTATTCTAGGTACCTAGTTTTTAAATATAGATGTTAAACTTATCTTTGACTTCTCTGCAACGAAGATCCACCTACTTCCAGGATCTCTTGGGGCCCAAAACACGTTTTTTTAACGAAACACTAACTCACACGTCTTCACCCCTTCACAGTCGAGATGCAAGAGAGAGTACCTGGCGTCTCCCTTATTTATCTATCACCTAGTAACCAAAACTGTTCATTTTTTTTCATAGAGTCTATGATTGTTTTAAAACTTTATAAACCTTGTTGATATGTTTGTCACAAAACCACAGATGATAAGATGATTACATTCTAAGATTTGACAATTTGTTATAATAATCTTAAAATCCTTGTAACATCACAAATTTATTCGATTTTGAAATATTTAACTATTCTTTTAAAATTCTTCACACTTTTAAACTACATTTTTAATATGACCTATTTTAAAAATTCTAATACTCTAATAATAATTTAATTTTACATTTTTTTTAGGGTTTTAATTTATGTCACAATTATTAATTAATTTCTTTATAAAATTTTCCAACAATTTGTTATTCTTAATTGAACTGTAAATTAATGTTTGTTTTTTCTTTTTCATTTTGTAGATGATCCCAAAGTTGATGTAGTTTTTTTTATGGTTTTCAAAAGGAGCAATTTACAATATACAGGGTAAGTTATGTTTCTTGTTTATTTCATTATTTTAATTTTTTTTTTAGGAACCAGACTCAATATTTACAAGAAAACCGTGAAATTCAACCATACCAAAGCAAATAAACATTTATGAATTAAATACATGCAAGGATTTAAAATTCAAAGTAAATGTTAACGTTTATTAAGTACAATATATGCAATTTAATCTCTCTATAGTCCGGACCTTTAGAATATATATATATATATATATATATATATTATAATGATTTTCAATTTGGGTATACTGATTTAGATTTATTTTAGTCTTTATTTTTTTATATCCCACGTTGGTATTGTCAATTTATAATGTTTTAAATTTTGTCTATACTGATTTAAATTTGGCTATAGTTTATTTTACCTAACAGCTAAAGAAGTTTATTATTTAGATATGTTTGTATTTGTTTGATTATGATAATTAAAAAATTTTTGTTTGTTTTATTGGTTTTTTCAAATATTTTAATTGAATTTGATGATTTAATATTATTTAATTTTATATACAGTTTACTTTTTCTTTTTACTTTTAAGTTTGGGCGCCTTGTCAGAAGTTCAAACTAGCTCAGTTTACTTAATTTTAAAGTTGAAATTTAAAGTCTGACTCTCATCTTGGGTAGGATTCAAATTAAATATTGTTTAATAACTAATACACAATAAATTTAATGTCAAGTACTTCAAAAAAAATTATTAATTGGTTTTCACACGTTCAGTACAAATAAATAACAAATATTCGGATATGAAAAAATGGAGATGATATACAAAATATTAATTTACAGTCACAAAATAACAAATATACAAATACTAAAACTTAACTAAGACACGTACCTTTTATTCAAAAGTTCATTCACTAAAAATTGCTACTGTCTAAGTGGAATGGCATGAAACGTTCGGATCGGCTACTTCTTCGTCTACTTTCGGAACAGCAATACCAATGTGGCGGCTAAGGACCAGTTGTAGAGAGACTGCTTCAATTTAATCTTTCAAATTCATTGGAATCAGTGTCTGATTTGATAAATTTATTGCTTTGGTATGTAATTTAATAATAGCTGATTACTTTTCTGTATGTATTTTTAATATTACATGTATTACTTTAATATAAACAGCTTTTAATTAATTAAAAAAATTTCTTCTAGTTGATAATCAATTAATACATACGATGTTAATTGCTCTGCGAACAGGAACATAAGAGAGTAGATGTTAACTGCTCTACTACCAAAAACATAAGAGAGTGAATAGATGTTAACTGCTCTACTACCAAAAACATAAGAGAGAGAATAGATGTTAACTGCTCTACTACCAAAAACATAAGAGAGATTAATCATGGATTCTCCGGCCTTTTATAGCTTCTTGGAAAAAAACAAAAAAATGACGTCATCGGATTTCAACTGTTCGAATTTCAGAAAAAAATAACCTACATTTCCGAAAATCCAGGTAATAAATTCACAATTCTGATAATACCTTTGATAACGTACAGATAGATCTCATCCTTATATTTGCTTAAATTCTGTTTGTATAATTTTCTAAGTACTTTTTCCTAGGAAATTTTAGATTCAAAATACACAACTTCCTTGAGCTGTCAACTTATTTTAGACTTTCAAATTTTGAATTAACACTAGCTATTATATTTAAAATTACTCTAAATCCACTTAACTAGTACTATTTTAATTGATAACTTACTATTTTAACCCTAACAACTACAATTTAAACTTTTAAAAGATTTTGTTATTTGTATTACTTATACCTTATATAAGCTGATATTTTCTGTGTTATCAAAGGTTAACATTTTAAAATTTATATAAAAAAACTTCCTCAATTATTCTACATACTTTTTGTTACATAAATTGTCATTTGTTAATATTTATAAACTAAGTTTTTCAATATCTATTTCACTATATATTCTTAAAATGTTCAATCAAAAGTTTATGTGATTATATTCAACACTGTCGATATGGGAATTAGTTTAATGTATTTCCCCACACCTGCTACATGTTTATAATTAATCTTGTGTCTTTTTTAGGTACTCACAATCTATTGGTATATTTGTTTGTACAATATCGAAGACTTTGATTTTGTAAGGACTTCCTTTTTACAATATTAATTTAAATATTTTACTAACTAAAATTACATGTTGATTTCTTAAACATGTGGAAACCATTAACACTTTTTGATTTTTATTTTCTTTTTATTGTTTCAGATTAAACTGAGAATTTTGAAAAAGAACTAGGTGAAAAGTGAATTGTTATAATGAAAATGCATTCATTATGGATTGGAAAATTTTGATTGTGATACAATAATTGAATATGGATCCTATACAAGATAAGATGTCATATACACTCTTTATTTATTTGAATGTTTGTAATTGAAGAGTAAATATTGAAAATTTAAGATGTACTAAAGAAAAAGTAACTGCAGATTTAATTAAACTTATTAAGATATCCCTTTTTTGTAAATTATTGTGGTAAGTAACTTTAATTCTATTTTGTTCATTTACTAATGTGTATTGTTTATTTTTACATGTTGACTTTCCAATATGACTAACTACCCTATATTGGCTTTTATCTTATAATGTTTGTTTATTCTTATCAGATATGTAAGTTATACTACTTTGTTTTAGTGTAACTGTAGAGATACTGTTTGTTTATACAAATTCATACTAATTATATTATTTTTAGGTCAGAAGATTCATCTCATTTTCTAACAAGATGTATCTACTAAGTCCAAATGAAAACCTGTTGTGACCAGAGAATGTTGTTTATTTTGTGGCTTTTACTGTGATATTATGACCAAATTTATGATATAATCCAGTTTATACTGTACTCAAGACAATACTTCTTTTTGGGTAATTACATGGTTTAAGAAGAAAAGTGTATTTCATTATGCATATCCTTTTTTTTTATTAATCCATTAGTGTAATGGCTATGATGGATGCTTAAAAGGTAAGTTTTGTTTTTATTAGTAATAATGATCCATTACAATTTCCCCCAATTTAATTTTAATAAATTATTTTACACTAATAATTTTTTAAAATTTAATTAATTTGAAATTTTTACCTATGTTTCTCTATCGACAAGTTCCTTATTATAGGAAATTGTTTTCAAACTACTTCTTAATTCTATTTCCATCTCTTTTTGCCTTAATCTGAAATTTAATTTATCTAGATTGTCATTTTAGATTTAATTTTGTTTATCTACCAATTTCTATTCGATAAATCACTACCTATACTATAATTGTTATTTTTTTAACTTGACTTAATTTCATCTAATCACTATATACCTATCTCAAAAAAAAATTAAATGTTATAAATCCTATTCTATTTGTTTAATCTTAATATCTAAAAATATCATACACATCAGTGTGGGATGTGGAATGTGTGTCATAATGCCATTTTTCAAAATGTTTATTTACTATACAAATTCTATCTCTATGCAAAACAAACTATAACTTATACTTCTATGTAATAATAAAAAAAAATCATGTTTAATTTTAATTTGTGTATCTTAATGTTTTCCTAAATTAATCTATACCTAACCCTACTTTTTGTATTTCTAAATTTCTTTCTTTTTTTAAAATTTTTCCCCCTATTATAATTAAATTCTTTTAACTGTATCTTCTCTTGATAATTTATTTGTTTAACATCCCCCCAAAATTCTTTGCTATATTGTTGTTTTAAATTATACACATTATTAATCGATTGTTCTTTGTTACAGGTTGCTGAAAGATTTCCTATCAAAATACTTCTTGCAACTACCCGAAGATCTATGATGTTTTTAATATAATTTAATTTATTATTAAATTTACTTGTTAAATTATTCGAATAGATGTTATTAATGTTATTGTAGAATTTTATTCTGAATTCTTGTACCTTGTTTCCATATATCCATTTATTACCTTTTCTTCTTTGTTTTATAACCTCTTTATATTCTATTATTACTTTTTCTTTTAATATTTTTAAGTTTTCTTCTTGGTTTTCTCCTGGTATTTCTTCTCTATCTATAATTATTCTTGAATTAGTCTTGGGTTTGTTTTCATCCATGTCATTTTTACTTTTATAATTTCCATAATTTTCTTCTAGATCATATATTGCATCAATCTTCATTATTTTATTTGACTTAATTTGCTCCATTTCAACTTCTTTGTCTCTGTTTTTGTTTGTTTCGTTTAAAATTTCATTAGTCACCTCTGCTTTTTCTTTCATCTCAAATTCATTTTCTTCATCATTCTTTTTGTTTATAACTTTATTATTTTCTTTATTGTCTTGAATATTTTCAACTTCCATTATTGTTTCTATTCTTTCATTGCTAACTTCTTGTCTCATGCTTTGGATTTCTTCTCGAATTTTTCTCATTTCATTCAAACTTTCTTTTCTTCCTTCGTCTATCTTATTTTCCATATTCTTTAGCTCTTGTTTCATTTCCTTTTAAATTTCTTCTTTGTTTTCATTTAAATTCTTGTCCAATTTCTCTAATTTTTCATTCATTTCTTCTTTGTTTGTTTTTAAGTCTTTCTTCATTTCTTCTTTGGTTGTATCTAATTTCTCGTTTATATTCATCATCAAAATTCTTGCCCATGATGGCATTTCTTCATCCCCTGCAACTTGTTTGGTTGGAGTCTGTTTTCTTTCTCCTTCACTTCTTTCCATTTCTTGTCTCTGTTTATCTTCTTCCCCTGTTTGCTGTCCTTGTTCTGGTATAAAATCTCCAGCACCTCTGTTTCTTTCTTCATACACCGGTGTTTCCATCTCAGCTTTATCTCTCTGCTCCTCTATTTCTCCTTCTTTTGTTTCTCCTAACTGCTTTCCATCTCTAAGAACCATTTTCTTATCCGCCATGTTGTCGTTGTTTAATTTTTTAAATTTATAAGTTATTATTTAATTTTTTTTATTTATGAAAATACGATTTTTGCGAGCCCCACGTTGGTTGCGACAATTTATAATGATTTTCAATTTGGGTATACTGATTTAGATTTATTTTAGTCTTTATTTTTTATATCCCACGTTGGTATTGTCAATTTATAATGTTTTAAATTTTGTCTATACTGATTTAAATTTGGCTATAGTTTATTTTACCTAACAGCTAAAGAAGTTTATTATTTAGATATGTTTGTATTTGTTTGATTATGATAATTAAAAAATTTTTGTTTGTTTTATTGGTTTTTCAAATATTTTAATTGAATTTGATGATTTAATATTATTTAATTTTATATACAGTTTACTTTTTCTTTTTACTTTTAAGTTTGGGCGCCTTGTCAGAAGTTCAAACTAGCTCAGTTTACTTAATTTTAAAGTTGAAATTTAAAGTCTGACTCTCATCTTGGGTAGGATTCAAATTAAATATTGTTTAATAACTAATACACAATAAATTTAATGTCAAGTACTTCAAAAAAAAATTATTAATTGGTTTTCACACGTTCAGTACAAATAAATAACAAATATTCGGATATGAAAAAATGGAGATGATATACAAAATATTAATTTACAGTCACAAAATAACAAATATACAAATACTAAAACTTAACTAAGACACGTACCTTTTATTCAAAAGTTCATTCACTAAAAATTGCTACTGTCTAAGTGGAATGGCATGAAACGTTCGGATCGGCTACTTCTTCGTCTACTTTCGGAACAGCAATACCAATATGGCGGCTAAGGACCAGTTGTAGAGAGACTGCTTCAATTTAATCTTTCAAATTCATTGGAATCAGTGTCTGATTTGATAAATTTATTGCTTTGGTATGTAATTTAATAATAGCTGATTACTTTTCTGTATGTATTTTTAATATTACATGTATTACTTTAATATAAACAGCTTTTAATTAATTAAAAAAATTTCTTCTAGTTGATAATCAATTAATACATACGATGTTAATTGCTCTGCGAACAGGAACATAAGAGAGTAGATGTTAACTGCTCTACTACCAAAAACATAAGAGAGTGAATAGATGTTAACTGCTCTACTACCAAAAACATAAGAGAGAGAATAGATGTTAACTGCTCTACTACCAAAAACATAAGAGAGATTAATCATGGATTCTCCGGCCTTTTATAGCTTCTTGGAAAAAAACAAAAAAAATGACGTCATCGGATTTCAACTGTTCGAATTTCAGAAAAAAATAACCTACATTTCCGAAAATCCAGGTAATAAATTCACAATTCTGATAATACCTTTGATAACGTACAGATAGATCTCATACTTATATTTGCTTAAATTCTGTTTGTATAATTTTCTAAGTACTTTTTCCTAGGAAATTTTAGATTCAAAATACACAACTTCCTTGAGCTGTCAACTTATTTTAGACTTTCAAATTTTGAATTAACACTAGCTATTATATTTAAAATTACTCTAAATCCACTTAACTAGTACTATTTTAATTGATAACTTACTATTTTAACCCTAACAACTACAATTTAAACTTTTAAAAGATTTTGTTATTTGTATTACTTATACCTTATATAAGCTGATATTTTCTGTGTTATCAAAGGTTAACATTTTAAAATTTATATAAAAAACTTCCTCAATTATCCTACATACTTTTTGTTACATAAATTGTCATTTGTTAATGTTTATAAACTAAGTTTTTCAATATCTATTTCACTATATATTCTTAAAATGTTCAATCAAAAGTTTATGTGATTATATTCAACACTGTCGATATGGGAATTAGTTTAATGTATTTCCCCACACCTGCTACATGTTTATAATTAATCTTGTGTCTTTTTTAGGTACTCACAATCTATTGGTATATTTGTTTGTACAATATCGAAGACTTTGATTTTGTAAGTACTTCCTTTTTACAATATTAATTTAAATATTTTACTAACTAAAATTACATGTTGATTTCTTAAACATGTGGAAACCATTAACACTTTTTGATTTTTATTTTCTTTTTATTGTTTCAGATTAAACTGAAAATTTTGAAAAAGAACTAGGTGAAAAGTGAATTGTTATAATGAAAATGCATTCATTATGGATTGGAAAATTTTGATTGTGATACAATAATTGAATATGGATCCTATACAAGATAAGATGTCATATACACTCTTTATTTATTTGAATGTTTGTAATTGAAGAGTAAATATTGAAAATTTAAGATGTACTAAAGAAAAGTAACTGCAGATTCAATTAAACTTATTAAGATATCCCTTTTTTGTAAATTATTGTGGTAAGTAACTTTAATTCTATTTTGTTCATTTACTAATGTGTATTGTTTATTTTTACATGTTGACTTTCCAATATGACTAACTACCCTATATTGGCTTTTATCTTATAATGTTTGTTTATTATTATCAGATATGTAAGTTATACTACTTTGTTTTAGTGTAACTGTAGAGATACTGTTTGTTTATACAAATTCATACTAATTATATTATTTTTAGGTCAGAAGATTCATCTCATTTTCTAACAAGATGTATCTACTAAGTCCAAATGAAAACCTGTTGTGACCAGAGAATATTGTTTATTTTGTGGCTTTTACTGTGATATTATGACCAAATTTATGATATAATCCAGTTTATACTGTACTCAAGACAATACTTCTTTTTGGGTAATTACATGGTTTAAGAAGAAAAGTGTATTTCATTATGCATATCCTTTTTTTTTTATTAATCCATTAGTGTAATGGCTATGATGGATGCTTAAAAGGTAAGTTTTGTTTTTATTAGTAATAATGATCCATTACAATATATATTAAGATAATATGATTTATAAAGAATTTAATTTAATTTATATTTATAATATCTGAAATAATACGGGTTCCTTTTTTATAATTGAATTTATTTTATATATTTAGATTTATGACTGAATGAATGAAATGATATGCAATTAACTAACTATATACAACCTTTACTAACTTATCTACCTTAACTTAGCACTGACCTTCATAGTCTTTCGAAACTCTGTCCCTGTTTTGTTGTGTATTTTCTTGCTATACTTGTATCCACTTGTACCATTAATCCAACTTCTGCTATGAGAGATTTGCCGTGAGTCACCTGGAAAGACTAAATATATTCTTCCAAACACCAAACTGTGATCGCTTGAATTATTTTTATACTTAATCACCTTTTTCCTTCATTAAAATGTCCAAAAAAGAAAAAGAATTCTTTTGACATCTCTCAAAATTTTATATCTTCCCCATTTTTTATCTAATCTAACTTCTAAAATGTTTTTTTTTCGTTTCTTGGTAACCATACAACACTGTTTTGTTCTTTTCAAAAATGCTTTTGTTATTTTTATGTGTTTTTCTCTGTCCAAATCGAACTGTCAGTGTCACTTTCTTAATCTATACTTACACTAATTACAAAACTCAAAACATTACATCAAGTCATACGTTAAGGATTATTTAAATGTCAACTTCAAATTTTGACATAAAAAAAATAAATTCAATTAATTTGAAATATTTAATTCTTCCTTAATTTAATTTGGATATAGTTATTTTGTATCAATTTCCCCCCAATTAAAATTTCAAACAAATTCTAATTTCTAATTTGACATTTTTTGAAATTGCAATTTTTTGTATCTACTAAAATTATCCTACTATGTACCTTTAAAATGTTATTTTTTGAAATTAACTAATTCCACATCTAATTCTCTCCGCTATTAATAATATTATCTACACTTCATATAATATCCATTATTTATTGTTCATATTTAAAAATATGTTCTATATTATATATTCCCCTTAATATTCCCGTTGTTGGATCTATTAATCTGTAACTATTTTATGCATTTTGATAATCTATTACGTATGGACCCTCAAAAGGTAGTTGTAACTTTGCACATTTGTGCTCTTTGGTATTTACCACTTGTAATGCTTTAACTAAGACCATATCCCCGTTTTTAAATACTACTGGTTTCTTGATTTTTTTCTGCATCCTTTTCATATATCTTGCTGCATTTTTTTCTAAATTATTATTAACCTTATTTAAAACTTCCTCCATATTCCATTCTCTTTCTAAAATCCATTTTCTATCTGGTATTTTTCCAGTAAATAGATATTCTGGACATTCTTTCGTTATTCCATGGGTTGTCTGATTTAGATATGGTTCAATAGTTGCCATGTTTTCTTTCCATTTCTCATGACATTGATGACATAATATTCTTAAGTACTTAACTATTTCTTTAATATACCTCCCTGCTGGATTGGATGCTGGTCGCATACTAATGTAAGTTATATTAATTGATTGTTTTCTACAAAAATTTTTAAATTTTTTACTTCTGAAATAAGTTGCATTGTTTAAAATAATATTCTTAGGTTTTCCAAATTCATTAATAAATGCCTGCATACATTGAATAACTATATTTTCATTTGTTCTAGAACATGAATATAATTTGGTGAACTTAGTAAAAATATCCACTATAGTCAATATGTGTTTATTTCCCCTTTTACTACTCACTAAATTCCCAATAAAATCTAAGGCCACTATTTCTAATGGTGCTTTAGCCAAAACCGATTTTACTAAATTTTTGTTGTGATAGTTTTTTTCTTTACTGAGTTGACAGATTTTACAAAATTTACAAATATTTTTAACAATTACTAAATCACGTTTATTATAATAATTTTCTTTGCTCCCAAATGTCCACAATCCTCGTGTAAATTTTTACATACTTCTTCAGCATATTCTTCTGTAATTACATAAACCTCTCTATCCTGAAATTTTTTAAACCATATCTCATCTTTTTCAAATACTTTCTTTTTAATTTCTTCTCCCAAATTTTTCTGATCTTTTTTACTTTTGCCAATGAATATAATCCTTCCTCTTCCCTAAACGTATTTATTCCCACTGTGAATTATAAATAATTTGACTTAAAAATTTTTTTTAAATTCTAAATTAAAGTTAAAATAGTTTTTTATGTTATATTTACCATTTTTTTAACATCAATTTTGTTTATACTCGTGCTTATTCCTTGATAATGAAATAAATATATTTCGAAAGCTTGGAAAAGAAGTAAAAGAGTTTTCTTAAAAAACATTGCCGTATACCTGGTTTAATACCTATTAGTCGGCAAAGAACATAAATTTAATTATATATATATATATATATATATATATATATATATATATATATATATATAATCAGAATGTTTTTGGGGATGTGGCAATAAAACCAATGTGTACTCTTATTAGAATATAATTACCGAGCTTTCGAACCTCTATGGGCTCATTTTCAAAGTCTAAAAATGTTTTATAATTGTAAAGAAATCATATAGCAAGTAATAAAATAAATAATACTTACATATCTAGGTGAGATTATAGGTAAAATTTTGTAAAAAAACTGTAATAAATTCGACATGTTTATTATAAAAATAAAAACTCAAAAAACAATATGATTTAAAAATTTTGACTGATTTGTTTAATATATATATAAATTCAATTGTTTTAAATTCTACATAGTAATTCGTTTTTTTTAATTTTTTAAATTTTGTTTCTCCAAATCCAAAAGATATGCATATATTACACTTAAATTATTTAAATCAGTTTTTTTATTAATACATCGATCTTCTTGAGCAATATAAGCTGTTTCTAAAAATATCCGCTTTTTATAATTGATTTCTGTGGTTAAAATTTTGGCATGTTCATAATTCATTATATGGCCTTCAGAGAATACGTGTTCAGCAAAAAAATAGCCACAAATATGATAAAAAAAACAGCTCTAACAAACCACTGTATCGAACAAAAACACTCATTTAATTTCAATACTACAAAAATAAAAGTCGAAAATAACACCAGAAAAAGAGAAATTTACGAAATGATAGAAATACAGAAAAATCCAACGGCTATAAACTCAACATCTGATACACAAAAATTAACTAAAATTTACATTAACCTCCTAAGATAATTTTTACCTCACCTGGTAAAACTGACAATTAAATTAAACACAAAAAACTTATACCATTAAACTCGACTAAAAATAAAATCAAATATTGTTTTCATACAAAGTTAATGTGCCGTCTATATGTATATGTGTGTATAAAAATGTTAAAACCGCTTTTCCATGTGTTTTTAATAAATATGATTTTGTAAAAAAGGAAAAAAAATTATTTTTAACCAAGTAGGTAAGTCAACTAATCACATTAAAATGTTAAAGAAAAAAACGTATTTGGAACATCCATCAATTGGAACACCTATTGAACCCCTTACACTTTGGTTAACTGTAATACTCACAAAATCATATGACTATAGCAATGAGTATTACATTAGAGATTCTTTTGAAATAAATAAAAAATTTAATAATATTGTATTACCACCAAATTATGTTCTTTTAAGTTTGGATGAAGTGTCACTTTTTAGTAATGTTCATCTAAATTTATGTTTAACAGCAATTAATAAGAATTGGAATGACATAAATAAAAATTGCAGACTAAATAAAGAGACATTTTTAGAATTAATAACATTTATTTTCAATAGTACATATTTTTCCTATAATAATAAAATATATCAACAAACTTTTGGAACACCAATGGGATCTTCAATATCTCCTATTTTAGCAGACTATGTAATGGATTATATCTTGGACTTAGTTATATCTGTTTTACCTTTTAAATTATTCTTCATTAAAAAATATGTAGATGATATAATTTTATCCCTTCCATATGATGAAATAAATAATATACTTTTTTACTTCAACAGCTTTGATCCACATATACAATTTACTATAGAAAAAGAAGATACAGAACAATCCTTACCTTTTCTTGATACTAAATTTATAAGAAACAATAACAATAACATCTCAATCGACTGGTATAGAAAACCGATAAGCTCTGGGAGATATATTAACTATCATTCATATCATCCACGTAATACTAAATTAAATGTGATCAAACAAATGAAAAATCGAGTTTTAAATATTTCAGATCCAATTTTTCACCAAAAAAATTTAAAAATTCTTTATAAACTATTTCTTGAGAACTGTTATCCACCATATATTTTATATAATACTTCTGACAATACAAATGCCATAATTCATAACATGACAAGAAACACAGAATATCATGACATCAGTTCTAGAAATATTACCATTCCAATTTATGCATCTCTACCTTATATCAAATCAGTCACACCTAAACTTTCCGGAATTTTAAAACAACATAATATAAAAATTGCAAATAAACATCTTACAATCCATTCGCTTTTTAGTAAAATCAAAGATAAAACACCAATTAATAAATTACCTAACATAGTTTATGAAATTCCTTGTAAAAATTGTGATAAGAAATACATTGGTCAGTCAAAAAGGTCTCTTGCTAATAGAATAACATCCCATAAAAGTGACAGTAAACTTCATCCAGAGAAATGTGCACTTGCTGAACACGTATTCTCTGAAGGCCATATAATGAATTATGAACATGCCAAAATTTTAACCACAGAAATCAATTATAAAAAGCGGATATTTTTAGAAACAGCTTATATTGCTCAAGAAGATCGATGTATTAATAAAAAAACTGATTTAAATAATTTAAGTGTAATATATGCATATCTTTTGGATTTGGAGAAACAAAATTTAAAAAATTAAAAAAACGAATTACTATGTAGAATTTAAAACAATTGAATTTATATATATATTAACCAAATCAGTCAAAATTTTTAAATCATATTGTTTTTTGAGTTTTTATTTTTATAATAAACATGTCAAATTTATTACAGTTTTTTTACAAAATTTTACCTATAATCTCACCTAGATATGTAAGTATTATTTATTTTATTACTTGCTATATGATTTCTTTACAATTATAAAACATTTTTAGACCTTGAAAATGAGCCCATAGAGGTTCGAAAGCTCGGTAATTATATTCTAATAAGAGTACACATTGGTTTTATTGCCACATCCCCAAAAACATTCTGATTGTACAAATAGTTGGCAAATATTTCTATTAAAATAAAAATATATATATATATATATATATATATATATATATATTATTATGATTTTATTAATTTATTTGTTGTTGGGTTCTTATGTTTTCTTTTTTGTTTTATTATTTTAATTTTTTCTGATGATTGAATGTTATTTTAGTAAATTCACGTTAATTGTGACATGATATTATTAGTGGTTTGTTTTTATTTGATTTGACGTAATTGTTGAAGTTTTTTACTACAATAATAATGTTTTTTAGCCCCTTGAATAATATGTTGTATAATGATGACTAGCTCAAATAAAACTAAATGTTTCTTGAAAATAGACACTATCGTTAATCGAAAAATTATATCTCAGGTCGTACAGGTTTCACCACAGATTTACGCTCAAACAAATTATAAATTTTCTATCAAAATGAAATTCAAAAATCTTTACAATAAAGTAGTATAAATGTTCTCTAGCGGCTAATAATTATTATCGCTTTAAAACAGTTTATACGCACACTTAATACAAATCAAATAACGGTACCTTTTTTAACTTTGTCTCTCGAGTGTTCGCCATTCACATGTAGGTGTCGCTGGAACTGGTGGTCTATCTTCTCTTCTGGTAGACACGTGGGATGTAGAACTTCCAATGGTTTAATTAAAGACAGAAACTCTTACGATGTAGAATTTATTATTGTTTACTTGTGGATTTGCTTATACAATTTACTGGTTGATAAGACTCCCTTTTTACAAGTGGTGTGTTACAAAGTTTTATACTAGGATTATTTCTGATATAAGGTAAGTCAAGCTTCTTATATTAATTTAATACTAACTTTTGTATCATTAAAATTACAGTTGAAACTGTTATATTATAAGATTACTCTGCTCGATTCAACAAACCTATTTTCGATTCAAAGTCGAATACTGTTAACTTATAAAGTTAATAAAATTTATGACTAATCAAAGTCTTTTTTAAAAATGTAGATTACGAGTTGAATATTATAATAACTGTTGTTGAATGTTTTGAAAATGAGTCTTGAATCTTTTTTAAAATTAAACTTGAGTATTGAGTCGTGAAAGTTTTTTAAAATTAAATCTTAAATGTTTTGTTGAAATTTTTTTTTTAAACGAAGCTTTAATGTTTGTATAAAGGGTCTTGACTCTCTTAAAATTAGGCTTGAATCCCTTTTATTCTTTCTGACTGGTTCTTTTACGTAAAGACTGAGATCCCTCTCTCATTATTCTCTGACCAATAAAAATGCTTCATTTAAAAACTCCACGAGAACCAATCAGAAGGAACTATTTCTTAATTTGCTTATTTCTAACTAACTACTTATATTTTACAAACAATTTTTTTACATAATATATACAATAATCATTTTTAATGTTCAATAATTTTTATATAATTTATTATGGTCGGAAAAGCTCTCAAATTATATTTACACTGAGGCTTGAAGTCATAAATTCGACCGATATACTTCCGAGTAACTCATACGTCACAACGTGCAGCTGCTATTCTAAGCTCTTGGAGTTCGAGGAAACTAAACATTTCAAACACGCGATGGTGTGTACAAGCACTCGTAGTTCTGATAATTTGACGTCACACAGGCACAGGTGCGTTTCTAAAGTTTTGGAGTTCATGGAAACTAAACATTTCAAACACGCGATGTTGTTGTTGTGTACGAGCAGTCGTAGTTCTGATAATTCTACGTCACACATATGCACAAGTGTTATTCGTAGAAGAACTTTTTATACACTTTTGTAGATCTTTGAAAATCCTTTTATATATTTAACAGAAAAATATTTTACAAAAATTTATAATTTGTTCGTTTGTTTTATTTTACATTTAGAATTATATTTTCATTATTATTTATTTTTTTAATGGTGATTTTGATTATTTTTATGTAATGTGATTACTTTTTTATTATTTATTTTTGCTTTTAATTGACTTAACGATTTTGTTTTTGATTTAATCATCATAATACACATTCTTATTGAAATTAATATTTTCTTTAATGAATAAATTTTTTATCATAATAAAACTTCGTCTCAACATATATATATATATATATAAGCAGAGAAGAAGTCTTTGCCGACAACGTTAGAAAACAGTATCCTAAGTTATTGGGTTAGTGGCTATGTGAAATAAGTGTACTCTTTCAACTATGTTTCAAGCTTTCGAATAAATTTTTATTCATCTTCAGGAAAAACTACAAAATAATGAATGCATTAATATCACCCATGACAATATTCAAAATGTATGGAATTAAATTAGGTATACAAGGATAAAAACTTACGTTGGTGAGAATAGAATCGTCTTAGGTGGTATCATTACATGTGACATTCCAAGAAAATCGTAGGATTGAACTAATAAAACTAGATTAACACATTATCATTTTAAAATGATCGCAAATGTCGCAAGAGATTAGTAATGTTGTTTGTATTCTAAGTTAAGTTAGTTTTGTACGAGTTTATTTATTTATTCTTAGTGATTAATCTTGTTGTAATCGCGAACATTAATTAATTGTATTAATAAAAGAAATGAGTGAATCACAGGATGTTGAATCTCCAACCAAAGCCCCCGCCTCTCTGACATCAGAAGTGGGATCTGAATCATCTTCTTCCAATCAGCTCCAGTTGCTAATGGAGATGCAAAATCGGAATCTGATTGAATTAATGAAGGCCGTAACCAAACCATCGTCCACGAATCGTAATATTTTCTTGCCAAAATTTAACCCCGAAAATTCATGTGCGGATTCGTTTGCGTGGTGTGCTACAGTGGATATGTGTTTAGCGGAACGTCCTCTAGAAGGGAGTTCATTGGTTATTGCACTCAGTGAAGCTCTTCAAGGATCTGCGTCTACTTGGTTGTCTCAAGTGTGTTACCCTGGGATAACCTGGTCTGATTTTAAAGATCTTTTTATTGCAAGGTTTGCCGGAGTGGAAACATCAACAGCAACTTCAATTAATTTGCAAAATGGTCGTCCTAAAGATGGTGAGTGCTTAGCATCTTACTCGAGTCGTCTCCTGGCATCACTCACGTCCAAGTGGAAAAATCTTACTGCGGAAGAAATCGCAGTATCAGTTGTTCTGGCGCACGCGTCTCAGTTTGATAGTCGTCTTCAACGTTTGGCGTTTACCACGGATATCAAATCTCGTGTTCAATTGCAAAAAGAATTAAAGGCTTTTTCTTACACGCGCAAAAGACCTATGCCATCACAAAATGATCGACCGTCGTCTGATGTTAAGAAATATAAGTCACTTGCATCGATAAAGTGCCATTCTTGTGGGGAAATAGGCCATAAGAAGTTTGAGTGTCCTAAACGTAAGAAGAAACACACGGAGCAAAGCAGTAACCAACGTGGCAGCAGAAGATCACCCTCTACATCGCGCAGTGTGACGTGTTTCAAATGTGGAGCAGCCGGTCATATTGCTCCAAACTGTACGGCTCCAGGTAGCGGCCGTAATGGTCCAGGGAACAACAAGGACAACGGTAGCGTCGAACGTCATGTGAATCTTTGCACAGTTGCAGCTCCTACTGGTATTCTGAACCATCTAGGTGAGTGGTTTCCATATTGTTTTGATTCAGGAGCGGAATGCTCACTAATAAAAGAATCAGTTGCTCTTAAGTTTTCGGGAAAAAGAATTAATGAATTAGTAATTTTAAAGGGTATCGGAAATGTTGTAGTAAATTGTAATATGCAAATTTTATCTACTGTAATTATGAATTCGTTTACATTAGAGATTCTTTTTCACGTTGTCCCGGATGAATATTTGAACGAGAACATTTTGATTGGTAGAGAAATTTTAAGCTTGGGTTTTGAAGTAAATATTTCCCGACTTAATTTTAGTATCTGTAAATCTAAAGTTATAAATGAATGTAGTAAAGTTAAAATTATAAATTTTGATAGCGTTGATACCGATGTTGATAAAGACAATACAATAAGATTAGTTTCAATATTAAAAGAATATGAAAGTTCTTTTATTACGGGCTTTCCTCGTACTCACGTTAACAGTGGTGAACTTGAAATACGTTTAATTGATCCAAGTATTACGGTACAGAGAAGACCATATAGGCTTAGTGTAGAAGAGAGACAAATAGTTAGAAAAATAATAAATGAGTTACTTGAAGCTAATGTTATTCGCCCTAGTAATTCACCGTTTGCTAGCCCTATCTTACTAGTTAAGAAAAAGGATGGATCAGACCGCTTATGCGTTGATTATCGCGAATTAAATAAAAACACCATAGCAGACAAATTCCCTTTACCGCTTATTTTAGATCAAATACCGAGACTTAGAAAAGCTAAATTTTATATCAGTTTAGATATGGCCAGCGGTTTCCATCAGATTCCCATACATCCAGAATCTATAGAACGTACGGCATTTGTTACCCCTGATGGCCAATTTGAATTTTTAACAATGCCATTTGGGCTTAAAAATGCTCCCTCTGTTTTTCAAAGAGCAATTTTAAAAGCATTAGGTGAGCTCGCGTATACTTTCGTTGTAGTTTACCTAGACGATGTATTAGTAATTGCGGATACAATAGACGAAGCGTTTGAAAGACTTCGAATGGTATTAAAAATTCTTACAGATGCGGGATTTTCATTTAATTTTTCAAAATGTTTTTTTCTTAAAACATCTGTTTCATATCTTGGGTATGAAATTAAAGATGGAGAAGTTCGTCCGAACCCTCGTAAAATAAATTCTTTAACAATGCTACCTGCTTCTCGGACCGTTACCCAGCTTAGACAGTTTATTGGCCTTGCGTCTTATTTTCGACGATTTGTCCCTAGATTTTCACAAATTATGAAACCATTATATGCACTTACTTCAGGTAAAAAATATATTGAATGGACTGAGGCACATGAAAATATTCGACAAGAAGTAATTCGTATTTTAACCAATGAACCCGTCTTAATTATTTTTGACCCGGATTATCCCATAGAACTGCATACCGACGCCAGTTCCGATGGGTACGGAGCAATACTTATGCATAAAGTAGATGGTAAAAATAAAGTTATTGAATATTTCAGTAAAAGAACAAGTCCAGCTGAGTCCAGGTATCATTCTTATGAACTCGAAACTATGGCTGTTGTTAAATCAATAAAACACTTTCGGCATTACTTGCATGGACGACAGTTTACCGTTGTCACTGATTGCAACTCTTTAAAGTCCTCTCAAAATAAGATTGACCTTAACGATAGAGTACATAGATGGTGGGCTTATTTACAGGCTTTTCAATTCGATATAGTTTATAGAGAAGGCAATCGCATGGCTCACGCGGATTTCTTTTCTCGAAATCCTTTGCCCGATTTGCCAAAAAAAATTAATAAAATTGAAGAGAAACGTGTAAAACTCGCGGAACTATCGGTTGATTGGCTCCTTGCGGAACAACGGCGCGATTCGGAAGTTTCAGAAATAGTCACCAAGTTACAAAACGATGAGCTATCGGAAGACCTCTCAAAATCTTACGAGATTAAAGCCGGTACGCTTTATCGAAAAGTACAGAGAAAAGGTGAAACCTTCTGTTTGCCAATTGTACCTAGAGCCTTTCGGTGGTCCGTTATTAACCACGTACATGAGTCTGTAATGCACTTGGGTTGGGATAAAACGCTTGATAAGGTTTATGAATATTACTGGTTTGAGGGTATGTCAAAATATGTGCGTAAATTTGTTGACAATTGTATTACTTGTAAACTCTCTAAAACCCACTCAGGTAAAATTCAAGCTGAATTGCATCCTATCCCCAAGACCCACATACCTTGGCATACTGTGCATATAGATATTACAGGTAAATTGAGCGGTAAAAATAATACCAAGGAATACGTGATTGTTATAGTAGATGGTTTTACCAAGTATGTCTATTTACATCATACTCGTAAAATTGATAGTCATAGTGTTATCAAAGCTCTAAAGGCTGCAGTATTTATTTTTGGAGTCCCCGCTCGTGTGATTGCCGATCAAGGTACATGTTTTACGGGAAAAGACTTTAAAGACTTTTGTAAATCTTTAAATATTATTTTGCATTTAATAGCTACAGGTACTAGTAGGGCAAACGGTCAGGTAGAGCGTGTGATGAGTACGCTAAAAAATATGTTCACTGCGGTCGAGTCTAATAATCGCTCATGGCAAGAGGCCATTGGTGAAGTTCAGTTAGCCCTTAATTCAACCGTGAATCGTGTTACTAAATGTAGTGCATTAGAATTATTAATCGGTAAAAAGGCAAGACCTTATGGGTTGTTAGTTGATGACAACGAGAAGGAAATTGATATCTCTAATGTAAGACGACGAGCGATTGATAGTATAGAAGAAAATGCTAATTATGAGAAAATTAGATTCGATAAAAATAAGGCTAAAGTCAATAGATTTAAAATCGGAGACCACGTTTTGATAAAAAATGAAGAACGTAATCAAACGAAACTTGACAGAAAATTTAGAGGTCCATTCGTAGTAGCGGAATTACTTGATAATGATAGGTACAAACTAAAATCTTTGAGTAATAATAGGAGTTTTAAGTATAGTCATGATAAGTTGAGAAAGATGCCTGAGAATCATATTCCTAGTGAGTTGGATGTTTGCTCGGACAATGAAAGTTGTGCCGAGGAGACTGTTGATGCGTGTCCTGAAATAGGGACTATAGTATAAAAAGAAACCACCAATGACGCCGCGCACTGATGGCTGGAGGTCGTGGACCTGAATTGTTTTTGTATTTTTCGCACATGCATCAGTGTGTACTCGCAACTGTAAACTAAATTAGTGGCTAATGTTAGTTTGGTCAGGGCGCGATGAGCAGCTGATGATGTGGCGGGCAGGTAGTTGTGGCAACTACAAGATGTGTTTGATACTGTATGTGGCATACAGGGCAGCCTAGAGATAGTGCAAAGGTCTATTGGTGGAGATTGAATGCTGTTTAATAATTAAATGATATGGAATAATGATTGACGGCTTTCGATCTTTTGAATAATATACGATGACTCCTTAGTATAATAAATAGTTAATGGATTTCTGTTACTGGAAAGGACTTCTGAAATTTTTCTTACGTAGTTTATCTATTGTAAAACGTTTTAGAATAAGCAAGGCCAGTTAAAATCAAAAGCTAAAATACCACTGTAACTCAATGTTTTAGATACACCCGAGGGCGTGTGATTGTCAGAATGGCCGTGTCGGAGAATAAAATACAGCGGAGTATTTTCTGACGAACCAATGATAATATTATTAAGGATATTTGTATTGTTAACAATTCTAAGAAATGTACTGTTACTTTGAATGTTATTTTAATATTTTGTAAAATAAGGTTTAAAGATATTGTTTTATTGCGATAGGCCTAGGCCCAGGTAGACACATGGTTGTCAACGTAGTCGGGATCCCAGGACGATAAGGGTATCATAAAATAAATAAGAAAAAGATAAATGTGTAGCAGGCAAACTACTCGAGAATAGTTTTTTAAGAAAGGGGTAGTCTTGTTTTGAGATTGAGATCGAACGGATGTCCTGGTGGTCGCGAATTCGTTATTTCCTAAGTCTCGGTCTGTCGCAAGAGATTAGTAATGTTGTTTGTATTCTAAGTTAAGTTAGTTTTGTACGAGTTTATTTATTTATTCTTAGTGATTAATCTTGTTGTAATCGCGAACATTAATTAATTGTATTAATAAAAGAAATGAGTGAATCACAGGATGTTGAATCTCCAACCAAAGCCCCCGCCTCTCTGACATATATATATTGAATGTAGGTTTTCTTGGACATCAATATTTATATGTTTATTTGAAATTTCTTGGTTTTTTGTCCGTTTTAGAATGAAACAAAATACGTTTTTTTCTTTAACATTTTAATGTGATTAGTTGACTTACCTACTTGGTTAAAAATAATTTTTTTTTCCTTTTTTACAAAATCATATTTATTAAAAACACATGGAAAAGCGGTTTTAACATTTTTATACACACATATACATATAGACGGCACATTAACTTTGTATGAAAACAATATTTCATTTTATTTTTAGTCGAGTTTAATGGTATAAGTTTTTTATGTTTAATTTAATTGTCAGTTTTACCAGGTGAGGTAAAAATTATCTTAGGAGGTTAATGTAAATTTTAGTTAATTTTTGTGTATCAGATGTTGAGTTTATAGCCGTTGGATTTTTCTGTATTTCTATCATTTCGTAAATTTCTCTTTTTCTGGTGTTATTTTCGACTTTTTTTTTTGTAGTATTGAAATTAAATGAGTGTTTTTGTTCGATACAGTGGTTTGTTAGAGCTGTTTTTTTTTATCATATTTGTGGCTATTTATTCTATTTTTTAAGTGTTGACTGATTTGACCGATGTAGACACTGTTACAGTCGTTACAAGGTATTTCGTAAATAATATGTTGTTGTTCGTTATAAAATTTATGTATTCTCTTTTTAAAAATTGTATTAATCAAGGATTGTGGGTAATTGTTTTGTGCTAAGTCATTTTTTGTGAACAATGTGTTGGATTAATTTTCTCTTCGTAGACAACGTTTAGTTTTCCATAGGTTAACAAATATAACTTGTGAGACAATAAAACACGTGTTTTCAGCTTGGCGATCTTTATTAGAGTTCTGTCACGCAACATCCCTTCTGTGCCTACTGGGTAAAGTGCGGAGTTGCCGCTTCAAAATTTTTATCATCAAAAACAAGTATTAACAAATTAAATTAGGATGCGCAAACATACCGCCGCCCTTGGAAGCATCTACTGCTTTCAATAAATACATAAAGAAAAGAAAAGTACATATACAAAATGGAATAAGTAATAATAATGCACAAACAATAAATTTAAAATATTAAAGTTCCTTTTCACTTGGCAGCAAACATAACTTGGAGATAGCTCTTTTGAATAGACCATTACACGTTCGGATTTCTGCCACTCGGACGATGCCATCGGAACCAGGAAAAACCCTCTCAATACGTCCCATAGGCCATTTTAAAGACGGAATGTTTTCCTCAATGATAAGCACCAAGGATCCAATTAAGGACGATGCATCCTTTTTAAATTTCCACTCATAGCGCTGTTGCAAATTATGAAGATATTCTGTACTCCAACGGCGCCAAAAGTGTTGGTTCATTTGTTGAATCCTTTTGAAACGATTTGAATTATTAGTCGGGGAGTGTTCCAAATTTAATTCTGGGACAGCGTTTAGTGGTTGTCCAATTAAAAAGTGTCCTGGAGTCAGAGCTTGCACGTCGTTAGGGTCGTCTGACAAAGGATGGAGTGGTCGGGAGTTAAGGGTAGCTTCTACCTGGGTCAATAATGTGTACAACTCCTCAAAGTTTAAATATGAATCAGCTAGGATACGTTTTAAGTGAGTTTTGGTACTTTTAACGGAGGACTCCCAAAGCCCACCGAAATTTGGGGAATGGGGGGGTATGAAATGCCATTCGATGCAATTATTTAAAGAATAAGCTTGAATCACATCAGTTTTATAAATTTCATTCATAATGGTAATCAGTTGATTGTTAGCGCCAACAAAATTTGTTCCATTATCGGAGTATATATGTCTGGGCAATCCACGCCTGGATACAAATCTCTTTAACGCTGATAAAAAACAAATTGCGGTTAATTCCGTTACAAGCTCTATGTGCACAGCTTTGACAGCAGTACAAACAAATATACAAATATATGCTATTATGAGTTTACGATTTCTAGTTTTACCATCCTTTATTTCATAAGGGCCAGCGTAATCTACGCCAATGGAAGAAAACACTCTAGATGGAGTCACTCGAAAATCAGGTAACTCGCCCATTAGTTGAGACATTGGTACAGGTTTTGCCCTAAAACATGGTATGCAAGACCTAAGCACAGCTCTTACTGAGCTTCTGCCATCTAATGGCCAATATTTTCGACGTAAATAACAAAGCGTTGCTTGGTTTCCAGAATGAAGATTTATTATGTGTTCATGTTTTATTAACAATCGGGTGAAGTGGTGTTTGCCGGGCAAAACTATGGGATGCTTATTATTGTACTCTAAGTGGGATTTTTCCAGTCTACCTCCGACGCGTATGATGCCGTCATCATCTAGAAATGGATTTAATGTACTTAATCGACTGGAGGGTTTAACAGATTTATTTGATTTAAGAAGTTTGATTTCTGACCGAAACGCTTCTTTTTGTACTAATTTTATTAAATTTTGATTTATTTTATTCGCGTCATGCAAAGTAACTTTCACAACAATCGCATTTTTAACCTTTTCACTTTTACTGTTTTCAACCTTGATTTTCCAAATGCGTATAAATTTTAAACAAGCTAAAAATACTCTTATCATTTTGGAGTAACTTGAAAATAATTCATAACTGTTAAACGTGTCAATTCTTACCATTAATATTTTTTCTGGCTTGACATCCGGTAATTCGTCAATATTTTGAGGGTAATTATATTTTTTAAAATTGTTTAAATTCATGTTTTGACTTAAATGTGGGGGCCCGTGCCACCATAGGTTAGAAGAAGATAGTTCACTTGGGTAAATTCCACGAGTCAAGAGATCAGCAGGATTTAAATTAGTTTCAATATGTGACCAACTATCCCTATCGGTTAAGCGTAAAATTTCAGCAACCCGATTAGATAGATAGATAGATGTTTAAGAGGTGGCCAGAAGCCTATTCCACTGCGACCTTTTCAGATCTATTGTGGTCCTCGAAAAACTAGATTACATCCCCCAGTCCGACTCTCTTAACGAAGTCTATAAGCTTTGAGACTGTAACCTTCATGTAGTCCCTTGCCAATGGATATTCTTCTCCTAAAGTCAGGAACCGCATATTTACCAGTCCGTCGCACTGACATAAGATGTGCTCTGGTGTTTCCTCTTCTAGGTGACAGAATCTGCACAGATCCGTCTCTGTCAACCCCATCAGCTTAAGATGCCTGTTTAGCTTACAGTGCCCCGTCAATAGACTTACTACAGTTTTGACCGTTTTCCTGTCTTTACTCAATAAGTCTGACGTAAACTTTTGCGAATGTTCCATTATGAACTGTTTCGCTTGCCTTTGTCCTGGTGAATTCCACCACCATTCCCGTGATTTTTGTGCCACCCATGTTTTCATGGCCGTCTTTATTATATTTTTTGCAATGCCGCAGAAGGGTTCCGGTCCAATAAAAGGCATTGATGAGCCTAGTTTAGCCATTTCATCTGCCTTTTCATTGCCTTTTAGACCCCTATGCCCTGGTACCCAAGCTACCGTAACCTTGCTACGATCCCCCAGAGTATTCAGAGCATGCACACAGTCCCATACTAGCCTAGAATTGACCTCTACAGAATCTAGTGCCCTTAGCACCGCCTGACTGTCTGTGAAGATGGCTATTGAACGGTACGTCCTATCCAGCCTTTTAATTTCTTCTACACAGTAGTGAATTGCCGTGATTTCTGCTTGAAAAATCGTGGCATTTTGGGATAGACTTACTGGGAATGTTATCCCTTGTTTCCTTCCGACTACGCCGGCTCCCACGCCATACGGCGTCTTTGAGCCGTCCGTGTACCAGGTTGACTCCGCCTCTACGGGTACACCTTTTTCCCAGTCTTCCCTACCTGGTATAACTATTTTAAATTTATTGGCAAAGCTATATCTCGTGACTGTTGCGTCAATGGGTTGCCCCAAAATGTTATCCGCTTTTAGTTCCTTGATTAGCTTACCATTATCAGCCCCATGCGATTGGCTTATGTGCTGCTGATTATGTATTAATCTGTGCATGGCTGCTCTCGCTTCGCCCTGTATATATATGTGTAGTGGTGGAATGTTTAACAAGACTTCCAGTGCAGCTAAAGGAGTATTTTTTATGGCCCCCGTAACGCACAGGCAAGCTAACCTTTGTATGTTACTTAATAGCCTTACTGCTCCTGTTTGCTGTGTCTTTGTCCACCATACCACTGACCCGTAGGTTATTATGGGTCTAATAACCCTTGTATATAACCATATGGTCATTTTGGGGTTAAGCCCCCAATTTTTTCCACACATTCGTCTACATCTGCCCAATGACAATATAGCTTTCTGCGTGGTGTTCCATGAGAGTCTTTGATCCAGGAATACTCCTAGGTGTTTTATTTCTTTGACTACTGGAATCACTGTTCCCCCCAATGTTAGTGGTTTTAGACCGGCCAATGTTGTCTTTTTTGTGAAGTTGATAATTTGTGTTTTTTGAGCATTGACTGTTAGTCTCTCTTGCTTACACCAATTTTCAACCGTGTTTAGGGCTATCTGCATTCTGTCAGATAATACCCCGGCAAATTTGCCTCTGATGACAATCGCTATGTCATCTGCATATCCTAGACACTGAAAGTCTTATTTGGATAATTCGTTGAGGAGATCGTCTACTAGGGTTGCCCAAAGTAGTGGTGACAGAACTCCTCCTTGTGGACAACCTCCACCTGCTTTCGCTTTGATGGTAGCTTGCCCTAGTGAGGATATTACAATCCTATTCTCTAGAGCTGCTTTTATCCATCTGCATATCACTTGAGGTGTGCCCCGTCTACTCATTGCATCTATCAATGAGTTCGTTGTAACATTGTTAAACGCTCCTTCGATGTCCAGAAAGGCAGCCATTGCAATCTCTTTGTCCTCTATAGACTTAGAGACCAACCTATTTAGGTCATCTAATGCCGTTTCCGTTGATTTACCTGGTTGGTATGCATATTGACGATTGCTTAGAGGGTGCTCTTTTAGCACTTCGTCTCTTATGTACCTGTCCAAAAGCCTCTCTAAAGTCTTTAGTAGGAAGGATGACAGGCTTATTGGTCTGTATGATTTTGGTGTTAGGTCCGATACTTTACCAACCTTTGGTAAGTAGATGACTTTAACCTTTTGCCATACTTCTGGTAAGATACCCCATGCCAAACAAGCTTTTAGTATCCTACTTAAATGTGGTAGCAACTCCTCCACCCCAATAGAATGGGGTGTATACCATCCATCCCTGGGGACTTAAATGGTTTAAATTTTTTGATTGCCCATCTGATTCTGTTAGGTCTTGTGACTTCTGTAGCCATTTTCCAATCTGTCGAACTTGGCCTGGTCAGCTTTTGTTCCAGATTGGTTAGCCTTATTGAGTCATCCAGAATTGTTGCGGCAGGAAAGTGTGTATATACCAGTTCTTTAAGACTTTCCTCTTTGGTTTCTGTGTAAGTGCCATTAGCTTTCTTTAAGAAACCCACCTCTTTACTGGTTGTTCCATCTTTAGCCAGGACTTTGTGGATTCTGGAACATGCCGGAGTGTCTGAAATCTCCTCGCAGAACTTCCTCCACGTTTTCCTTTTGGCTTTACGTATTTCTTTATTGTATTGCGTGAGCTTATACCTATAGGCATCCCAGTCCTGGCTGCTTTTGGCTTTATTAAAGAGGCTTCGGACCTCCGCCCTAAGCTTCCTTAAGCCGTTGTTCCACCAGACTGTATTAGTGCCTTTGTTTTTCCTTGTTTTTTCAGGGCAATTTTCATGGTATGCCGCCAATATAGCTTCACTTACCATTTTTGCCGCCGCGTTTATAGTTTTGGTACTATTAAGTGGTTCAATACCTTCCTTGAGATTATTACTGAGGGCTTCTTTATAACCCGTCCAGTTCGTATCTCTTGGGTTACGGTATTTTGTTTCCGACGGAAAAATGTTTAGATCAAATCTTATGTGTCTGTGGTCTGAACTCGAAGGTTCTTCAGACACATGCCAGTTTATGATGTTATCACCAATTTTATTCGTGCAGAGTGTTAGATCTAAAACTTCTTTGCGCGTTTTGGTGACAAATGTAGGTTTATTTCCTATATTGGAGATAATTAAACCATCGGATAAGATAAAGTTCAAAATAGACTCACCTCTTTTATTGATGTCCGTGCTGCCCCATATTGTATGGTGTGCGTTCGCATCACATCCTATTATTAACTGCAATCCTTTTCCCACACAGTATGCAACAATGTCGCTTATTATGTGTGGTGGACTTTCAGTCTCATCTCCAGGGAAATAGGCGGAGCATACTACCAAGCTTCTTTCCCCCTCGTCCGTGGATACTGTTAGGATACCTGTAACAACATCACCAGTGCAGAGCACTGGTATTAAAGTACATTGTATTCTATTACTGTAAATTATACAAGCCCTTGGCCTTACGGCCTTAGGGGTTTGTAATATCTTACCTGATTTGGTGGATAGGCCGGCTACCTTATCGCCTATCCTCCAGGGTTCTTGCAAGAGGGCCACATCGATGCCTTCTTGCTCCACTCTTCTACACACTGTTGCCGATGCAGCTTTAGCGTGTTGAAGATTGGCTTGCAAGAACCTTACTTCTCTTCTTGCGAAGAGCTCTCCATTTCTTCCTCAGGAGGTCTTCCTTGAGCGGAGTCTTCCTTCTCGTGGACTGACGTCCTTTTGAGCGGGCTGACTCCACTCTCGGGAGCTTCCTCCTCCTGAGCCTCTATGGGTGTTTCCCTTGTCTCCGTGGTGGACGTTGCTGTTAGCTTCTCCTTTTTGGCTCTGAAGGTTACCCTTCCTAAGCCAAAGTACGGGGTCATTTTGAGCCTCTGGATCTCCTCCTTGGATTCCTGATCCATCGAGAATGTCCAGAGTACTCTTTTTTCTGTAGGCTTGCTGCCCCAGACCGTCCATAGGTCCGTTCTGAGTCCATGGTTACTTATCCTTAACCTATTAAGGACCCTTTTGGACTCTAGCCTTTCGCCGTCTTCGTCTGGTATAAATACCACACTTGCAAAGGGTTTGGGCATGTCCTTTCCCTCCAGTGCCATCAGGGATGCGCCATCCCACGGCTTTAGAGTTGGGGAGACCTCCTTAACCCAGTTTGCCGTTGTGTCGTCCACACAAGTGAGTTCCAGATATCCCGGTCTAAAAGTGCTCTTCAGGAAGCGGACCTGCGGTCCTCCCTCCGGAATCGACTCATAGGCGGCCATGACGGATTTTTGGACTGCCTTCAGCTTATCCTGATCCATCTTGGCCTCCGGGAAACCTGTACTTACCACAGCTACTTTTATAGAAGCTGCGGCTTCACTAAAGGTTAGACCTTCAGTCTTTGGTTTCTTCCCTTTGCGCTGGCTTTCGGGTGGTGTATTACCGTGTGACCTTGGCCTTTTTGAGCCTGTGGCTGGTACGGTTTTGCTTAGGGTTCACTGCCTTTGCCTTTGTCGGCTTTGGCTGTTCCTCCTTTGCTTTCTCCAAGGATTTGGTAAAATTGGCTTTAATTACGGCCCTTTTGGCTTGGATGTAATTTTGGCCTTGTTTTACCAATTTCTCTATCTTGGCTTTGGAGATGCCAGATAGTCTTGCAAATTTAATTTCCTCGTCTGTCATAAAATCAACCTCCTCCAAGGTATTGACCCTGACAGCCTTTGAAATTTTTTGCCTTTCGGCTTTGGAAGATCCGGGCCTTTCAGCCTGAGGATTTTTCGAGGAGGTACTTGGCTCTGCAGCTTTAGTATCCTCCTTAGTTTTTGATTGCCCCGGCTTCTTAGCCTTGGGCTCTCGTTTTGGTTTTTTTTGAGAATCCATAAGAGTCCCACGAGTAGCTAGGGAAAGGTGGTCCACTCCTGCAGAGCCCCGCATGCAGGAGTAAGGTCTGCCTACGATGGGGTGCGACCCTGTGCCCCAAAGGAACCGTTTGCGACACTATCACCCCAGTGCCATTCAGTCATCGTCACGGTATCTAACAACTTGGACTTGGGGAATGTTTTTCGACCTTCCGGTCTAGATCCGCTGGATTCAGTTTCAACAGGGTCACCACGAGTAGGTTGCAATCAGAGATCACAAACTCCCAATCTAGTTGAGAGTACCCAGCGGTCTTGGAATGGTTTAATACCAATACCCTGAGATAGTTCGTTTTTCCGTTCAGCTTTACGCCGATTAGAAAGGGAACCAGAGCCCTCGACCCCCAGCAACCCGATTGCTTACGAATGTTTTGAGTGTACTGGGCTCTCGCGATAACCAGGCCAGAACGATAGTAGAGTCAGTATGGTAATAGATATTATTTATATTTAAGTTTAAAATTTCAACGCAACTATTTACAAGTTTGGCGAGTAAAACTGCGCCACATAGTTCCAACCGAGGAAGAGTTATTGTTTTTAAGGGGGCAACGCGTGTTTTCGCACATAGTAGGTTACTTTTGATTACATTATTGTTATCGGTTGATACTATGTATAAACATGCTCCGAAAGCACTCTGAGAAGCATCAGAGTATCCGTGTATACTTATATTTATTGGATTCTGTACTAAAACATGACGAGGAATCGATATTTCATTAATTTGAGATAATTGGCGGTATATAGCAAGCCACCGTGTATAAACATCAACAGGCAAAGATTCATCCCAAGCGATCTTTAATTGCCAAAGAGTTTGCATGAAAAGTTTTGACTGTATTAGTACCGGGGCTAGCAACCCCATAGGGTCAAATTGTTTTGAAATTTGTGATAAAATAGTACGTTTAGTTATTTTATTATAAGTGCTTATGTTAGTTGCATTATAAATAAATGTATCTGATTTTGGTAACCAAGATATTCCGAGAGTTTTTGTGTCACCTTCATTAATGACTTTATGTTCAAGATCATTTTGATTGTCGGTTAAATTAGCTAGAATTTGAGAGTCATTTGACTGAAACTTTCTGATATCAAAGCAATATTCTGAGAAAATGGTTATTAAGTTGTTTAGAATTATGATAAGCTCTTCGCGAGTATTACCACCTGTCAACAGGTCGTCTACATAAAAATCATTTGCTATAATACGAGATTCGGTAGGAAAATCATTAAATTTATCTATACTGATTTGTTTTAAACAACGGGTTGATAGAAATGATGCAGAAGCTGTGCCATAGGTTACAGTGTTTAATTTATAATGTTTTATATCTTCGGATGGGTCAGTTCTATATACAATTCTCTGTAAATCCCGTTGATCAGGGCATATTAAAATCTGCCTATACATTTTTACAAGATCTCCAATTAGAACAAAATTATACGTACGGAATCTTAGTAATATTGTAAAGATGTCGGGCTGTATGGTTGGACCTACCTTGAGAACGTCATTCAATGATAAATTATTTGACGTCTTGCAAGAAGCATCGAAAACTATTCGCGTTTTCGTGGTTATGTGGTCTGGGCGTTCTACGCTATGATGAGGTAAATAGCAAATTGGCAAATTGTTATTTGTATTTTCTGAAATTAAAGTCATATGACCGAGAGATTGGTATTCATTCATAAAATTCTGATATGCTACTTTTAGATCATTATTATTTGCCAGTTTGCGTTCAACAGAGCGAAGCCTATTTATTGCAGTTGTCTTGGATTCTCCAAGATCTTGTAAATTATCTTTAGTAGGTAGCCTTACAACGAATCTACCATCTGAGTTTCTATGATATGAATTTGCAAATAGCTCTTCACACTGTTGTTCCTCAAGTGAATATTTACTTTGTTTTATGGGTGATTCTTCTATGGCCCAAAACCTTTCAATGTTTTTATTCAATTCTAATGTAGTAATTAAGCATGAAGATTTGGGTGTATTCTCGTGTTGAATGTTACCGGAAATGATCCAACCCAATTTTGTTTTATGTAAAATTGGTAAATTTGGACCTAACTTTATTTGTCCTATTAATAGCAAATCGAAAAATATACCGGCTCCAAGTAACATATCAACTTCAGCCACTTGGTTAAAAGTAGGGTCTGCTAAATTTATAGACTTAGGTATATTTAGGCTGTTAATATTTATGTATTGATTGGGTGTTGCATTAGTTATATTATCAATTGCAAAAAATGGCAATTTAATATTATAGGAATTATTATGTATGGATTGAAAAGATATTTCAACTTGCTTATGTATTTGAGTTAAAGATTGATTTATACCTGTTACAGGAATAGTTACTTGTTTATAATCTAGGTTAAGCCGATTGAAAAGTCTATCTGTAATTAAATTTACTTGAGAACCGCTATCCAATAGCACTCTGCAATTTATAGGTTGATTGTTACGATCAAAAACTTTAAGTAAAGCTGTAGACAATAAGACGGCATTAAACTGACTTTTTTGTGCATGATTTACAGAAACATTTAAATTGGTTAAAGAATTAGATTCCGCGGATTGGTCATTGCTCGGAAGTTGCTGATTAATAGGGTTATTATAATTTTGTTGACCTGTTGAGTTGGTGTTAGTGGTTACGTTTAAACCGTGAAGTAAAGAGCTATGTTTTCGGCCACAAATTCTGCAACCATTCGAGCGACATTCGCTGTTTTTGTGCCCAATACGAAGGCAATTTGTACAACATCTTAATTTTTTTAGTTCGTTATAGCGGTCACGTAAACTTAATTGTTTAAATCTTTCGCATAAATGCAACGAATGGGATTCTTTACAATGGAGACAGTTATTTATTTTATTATGGTTATTATTTACGTGTAATGATTTTACAGATTTTGATTTTGTATTAGTATTATTTGTTTTTGCTGATTCTACAGATGCCATGAGTAGACATCGGTCATCTATAAAATCAGTAAAATCCTTAACTTGAGGGTTATCAACATTTTTTATTTTGTTTTCCCAATCTTTGCGCGAATTTGGATCAAGTTTTGAGCTCAATATATATATTATTAATCTGGACCAATCGCAGACATTTTCCCCGAAATTTTGTAAAGATCTATAGTGTATTAAAAATGTGTCGCAAAGATTTCTCAGCTCAGTGATCGACTCGTTACTTATAGGGGCTAAATCAAAAATTGCTTTTACATGTGCGTTTATAATGGCTTTTTTATTTTCATATCGACCTTTGAGCAAATCCCAGGCTACATCGTAGTTGGCATCTGTTACCTTTAATGAATTTACTATTTTGGCAGCTTCTCCTTTTAAGGCAGCTAATAGATAATAAAATTTACGAGTCTTTGATAATTGATTATTTTGATTTATTAACGTGTCAAATATATCATGAAATTGTTGCCACCCTGTATATTCCCCATAAAATTGTGGCAAGCTGAGATCCGGAAGTTTAACGTGCGAAGTTGCCACCTGCGCGCTTGAATTAGCATGATGTGACCCTGAATTTGCGTGTACCGGCAAGGGAGCTTTACGCTTTTCGATTATTTCTGTAGCTTGAGAGATTAAAATGCAATATTTATTTTCAAAATCGGGTACTTGTTTGTCGTCTTCAATAGCCGTAATAAGCTCAATTTTACTGTGCACATCAATAAAAGAATCTAAAACACCGTTTATTGTTTCCAGACGCGTTTGCAATAACGTAATACTGCCGTTTTCAATATCAAAACCATTCAAAAATGTTTCAAATCGAGTTAACCTTCCCTTTAGGGTTTTACGTTGTTGTTTTAAAGCATCGAGCTCTTGATCTACATCAATATCCGACATTTTTCTATTAATTAAAGAATATAAAACTGATAAGAAACAAGATTGATTTTGTAAGCTTATATAGATATGAAATAAAACTTTATGTGCCAAGGTATTGTTTATTATGTCAACCGAGAATTTGTTAAATGATTTGTATAGGTAAACGTGTTATTTTTACATTACAATTAAACAAAGCAAATTAAAGTTAAAACTCGGTGGCTATAATTATGGGTTAAAAATAAATCGTTAGTAAATAATCCAGTGTTATATGTAGTTATAATTATCATAAAGTAAAGAGATTTAATAATTATTATGACTTATTAAGATGTATTATAGATTTATAACCTTTAAATTATGATTAAATGAATTATTACTTGAGAGAAATTATGCCGAGCTATTTAAACCATTAGGAAACGTACACACACCGAACCAAGACGATCTACCTGTGGATAAAAGGATATTTTTAAAGTAAAAAAGGATAGACTAACCTTGATTCCGCCGCCCTTGCGGCATGTGTCGTGTAGAAAATTACTAATTATTGGACTCCAAACTCACAAATTAATTTATGCTGCTGATTTATTCGTATCGAAGGACCATGAACAATGTGTTGGATTAATTTTCTCTTCGTAGACAACGTTTAGTTTTCCATAGGTTAACAAATATAACTTGTGAGACAATAAAACACGTGTTTTCAGCTTGGCGATCTTTATTAGAGTTCTGTCACGCAACATCCCTTCTGTGCCTACTGGGTAAAGTGCGGAGTTGCCGCTTCAAAATTTTTATCATCAAAAACAAGTATTAACAAATTAAATTAGGATGCGCAAACATTTTGCTTTTTTTATTGCTTCTTCTCTGTATTCGGTGTCACTTAGTTTTATTACTCTGTCTGCAAGGCCAATTATTAAATTATTACACTTTTTTATGTGATATAGGGTGGTTTGAATCATAGTGTAAATATCTTGATGTCCAGGTTTCTTTTGTGTACCATATGGATCTTATTTGATTGTTAAAATTGTATAGTGTTAAGTCCAGAAAATTTATTTGGCCGTTATTTTCTGTCTCTATCGTAAACTGTATTCATTCGTGATATTCATTAAATGTGTTTTTTATATATTCCACTTTATCTTTTGGGATTGCTGTAATGCAGTCATCTACATATCGGTAAAAGAAGGGAAGTTTGATTTTTAAGTTTTGGAGAATTGACTCTTCTAAATCTTCCATTACAATTTGTGCAATAACACTCGATATTGAAGCACCCATTGCACAACCCTCTGTTTGCTTGGAATATTTTTGTTTATATAAGAAATATGTGGAATTTAGAGTGGATTCTATAGCGTTTAAAAATTCGTCTAGTGGTATGTCAGTAAATTTTCTAATTTCATTCCATTTTTTTGTTATAATATTAATCGCCAAGTTTGTTGGTATACTGGTATACAAGGATACTACGTCGAGTGATGCCAATTTATACCCATTTGGTATTTTCAAATTCTTTATTTTGTTTTTAAAATCCATTGAATCCTTTATATAGTATTCATTTTTATTTGTTATGTTTTGTAAAATGTCTTTTAAAAACTTTGAAAGGGGTTCAAACGGAGATTGAATGCATGAGACTATTGGCCTTAAAGGGATGTCTAATTTGTGGAGCTTCGGTAAGCCATATATTCTTGGTGGTATGGCGTTATGTATTTTCAGTTTTTTTACAGTTTTTGGTGATATGTATAGTTTATTTTCCCATTCTGTAATAATTTCGTTATTCTTTTTTTGGTATATATTTGTTGGGTCGTTTTTTAGTTCTTTGTAAGTATTTCGGTCTTGTAGTAGAGAATTCATTTTTTCTTCATATTCGAAGTCATACATAAGCACTGTTTTGTTGGTTTTGTCAGGTTTTAGAACTAATATGTTTTTATTTTAACTAAAATGTTGAATCTGGAACCGTTGGCAAAACTGATACCGAAAACCGTTTACACTACCACTACACCAACACACACTTTTATATGTCTTACGCGCGTTTCGATAACCAAGTTATCTTTTTCAGAGACCGAAGGTAAACTAAAGCTATGTCTACAAAATAACCTTATATATATATATAACATTTTTAGCGCCAAATGTTTTCGCGGTAAATCGTTTGGCAGCACAGCCAGTTTTTAGCGCGAAAACACTTTTACAATAAGTTTTCTTATAATAAACTATAAAGTGGACTATCTGGGATAGGTCCTTTGTCCTTATTTAATCTATTTTTACACTTAATAATTTCTATACTTTCAAATGCATCCAACAATCTATTGTTCGATACATTTTTAAACAATTTTAAACTATCTACATTTACAGAATGATTTTTGGTAAAAGCATGTTCGGCAATACTACATTTTTCTATGCGTCCATATTTTAGATGAGCTAAATGTTCTTTAAATCTGGTTTTAACCGATTTTTTGTTTGCCCAACATACTTTTTATCACAACTTATTTCATATATACCGCTTTTTTCCAGATCTTCTCTCTTATCCTTCGGATTTCCTAACAATTGTCTCAGGGTGCTACTAGTTTTATGAACTAAACCTAATCCCACCGTGCCGAAAATTGTATTCAATCCTTTTGTATACTGAGGGATAAATGGTAATGAAATGAATTTCATATCGTTGTGATCTCGCTGGAAAAAGGTGGTTTCACAAAGAGATTTCTTAAAACTATGGCGATTGATTAGCTTATGAATTAGTTTTTTATCATATCCATTAAGTACAGCTATATTCTCAATTAAATTCTTTTCTCTGTTATATCTTGTTTTGTTTAAAGGAAAATGAATTAATCGATGAACCAAAAAATGAAAACTTGCCATTTTGTGTTGACTACAGTGAAAAGAATCTACCGGAATATATCTATACGTAGCGGTGTCTTTCCTAAAAATATCAAATTCTAACTTGTTAATATTTCTTATTACTAATGTGTCCAAAAATGGTAACTGTTCATTATTTTCTAGTTCAAACGTGAATTTTATGCTTGTGAATTTTGAATTTAATTCTTCGTATTGAAAACTGCAAAAATGTCGTCCACATATCTATACCATATCCTTGGGAAATACTCGAACTCTTGACTGATCTGTGTTTCAAAATTGCTCATAAAAAGGTTGGCTATAAATGGTGATAAACAATTACCCATTGCTGTTCCTTCATATTGTTGATAAACCTGATTGTTGTATTGAAAATAATTTTGGACCATGCATAGTTTAGCTAATCGTAGGTATTCAGTTCTAACTTCAACACCCAGATCATTCAAGATGAGTAGTTCTTCTAGATACTGTAAAGTTTGTGGAATCGGTACGCTAGGAAATAAAGAACTAACATCGAACGAGATTAAAATTTCCTCATCTTCTAGAACAACATCTTTAACTTTCTTGATAAATTCTAATGAATTTTTAACTGAAAAACTGTTACATTTTTTTGGTAGATTTTCAAAATAATATATATATATATATATATATATATATATATATATATATATATATATTGTATTAGATCAAAGCAAACACTTTAAAAGTGGAGAACTTCCCAGATTTATTTGTTCATTAACAACTTTAAATTGTGGATCTGCTAGATGTCTTTTTATTTCAAGTTCTTCAAGGAAATCTAAATTTTGTTTTTTATTACAAATGTGTAGTATTTGGATGTCATTGGTGTGAAAGAGTGAGGTTGGATGTTCAAGTAGGTGTTTTGCATAATTTGACTTATCTGGTTGTTTTAATCTATATGCTCTTAAATGTTCGTTAAATCTTCAAAATTTCTTTGTGTTTGACCTATATATACAGCATTACACTTTGGACAATTAATTTTGTAAACACCAGATTTTTTTAATTTAGGTAATTTTGTTTTTACATTTAACAATTTTGTACCAACATTATTTTGTGTTTTAAATGATATTATTGCTGATGTTGCCGAAGATATCTTTGATATTTTATTGGAAATACTTCCACAATTTAAAGTTGTTAATGAACAAATAAATCTGGGAAGTTCTCCACTTTTAAAGTGTTTGCTTTGATTGAGTCTTCATTTTATACATAGATAAGACGTAATTGTAACACAAATATATTAAGTTATTGTAAATATCAGCATGATATAGTTTTTTCCTGGTTTTTCTATATCATTGCACAGTTATACTGATCTTAGAGGGAAATACATCCAGGATAATCCCTTAGGGCTAATAACATCTAGGCTTTAATATTGTTATGTCTTATTACTTCCATACTTGGTCTAGCCTTAATACTACCTAAACATCAGGTACCTAGCTACAAACAAACAAAATGTAACTTAAATGTCAATCTGACGATGCTTCATAGCGAAACAGCTGTCATTGAGTCTTTTAAAAAAGCAATTTTTAAATAAATATTGGAAGTTTTGTTAAAACGAAGAGTTTTTTATTATCCTTAATAAGATGGACTTCCAAAAAGTAAGGGTTAGTACAATCAATTTAGGATTAGTTTCATTAGCGTGAATGTGTGATGTATGAAAGAACATTTAAACAATTTGAATTTGTATTTGTATAATGAAATGTGTTTTTTGAAACATTTATGTAATAAAACACTACATTGAATTTGATTGATCTGTTTTTCATATACTAGGAAATTTAATAATTAGAAATTTTTATTTTTGAACATAATAATAATAATAAAATAAATTAACAATTGATATAGTAATTAAAATAGTAAAATAATAATAAATCATAATACATAGAGCCTATGAACACACAGAACCCTGAGAAAGAGAGACATTATTAGTTTAGTAAATAAAAAGTTATGTCAGTGTCTGTAATAAAAACAATTATTTATATAAATTCAGATTCATTATAATATTAAAAATAATACATACATCAGACAAACATAACAATATATATATATATATATATATATATATATATATATATATAAATATATATATATATATATATATATATATATATATATATATATATATATATATATATACATATATGAATGAGAATTCTTTGCTGACTGATTGAATTATTGAATACAGTAAATTCTAAGTTATTGGGTATGCAGCAAAATAAAATAAAGAACCAGTGTACTCTTATAAATTCTTTAATCCGAGGTGGCTACAGCCATCATCAGGGAAGCTACAATATGATTTAATTACAGAATAACTGTACTTAACAAGAGAAAAAGTACTTACAACTTTTTGAGGTTAGTGTTAAAAAGATGGTAAATAAAAACATGTAGAAAGCATTTGGAAACTCACAAATGTAAAACAACGTAAGTATAACAACACATACACATACACATTAAAATTGTTTAAAAATCAATAATTAAAAATTAAAAATTATCGTCATCTTTTATGTTAGACTGCAACAGCAACTAAGGCGGTAAGAGCACTTTGACATTGAAACTTAAAACGACAATAACTACTGATCTTAAGTACGTTTCACACAAACCGGTAAGTTCACAACTAATATTTTAATAAAATTTTTTTAATTTTTTAGAAAATAGCAGCAACAAGGGCAGAAGAAGCAAATAAATAATAGGTAAGTTAAAATTTTTGGATAAAAAAAAATAATAATAATAAATAAATTTAATAATTAGAATTTTATTGTTAAAATTTCTTTTGGTGTTTTATAAAAACACTCCTGTTTAGACGTGTTCAAAATTAACTTTAAATATCAAAAGAATATCCTTAAATTAAGAATTATGGCGGTTATCCATAGATAATAAATATGCAAACATTTCATTTAAATTACGAATATCAGATCTATGATTCATTGACTGGGATCACCCTGTACATAATATATATATAAATAAGAGACTAAACAATAAATTAAAAAATTAAAAATAGCCAAACACTGAAAAGTATATGAGTAGTTAGGTACGGATAGAAAAACAGAAAAGGTTTATTGTTCCAACGGATTTTAAATAGTTATACAAAGATATACTTAAGGGTACAAGAGGCTACGCATCTAGATAAATACAAAAAAATACTAAATCTACTACAGAAAAAAATATAAATAAAATATTAGTTTACTAGCACCTTTATTAAAATAAGAATTACTTTTAATCTTGAAACCCAAATTTATATTTTAAAGTAAGAGGAACATTTAAAATAATCGTTAGGAATTTAAAATATATCAAAAAATGTTCCCTGTATAGGTATCTGTAAATAATTTTAAAAAGTAAAGCTTATATTTTTGTTTTTAAAATAAATAACTTTATCAAGTATATTATTCTTTATGTATAAACTAAAGGCTACGTATCCATTAACCAATAAATTTATCAATTATTAAAAATAGATTACATGCAACTAATCAACGCTAAATATATTAGATAACATAGGTATAAACATAAACGGAAATTCAACTAAAAATGGTTATTTGTTACCGATCCGATATATAGAACAGAAAAGGTTGTTGTTCCAACGGATTTTACTATTTATACACATAGATACCTATAAATGAAACTAGTATATATAAACAAGAAGCTACGCATCTATTTAATAACAAAAAAATTATTTATCTATAGAGCTACGATTATGTTAATTTACTACCTACCATAAATTAATTAAAAAACAAGTACAAAAATCACAAGTGAGAAGTATGTCCCTAGCTACAAAAACGTAACGATAAAATCGATTTGGCAACAAAGCTCCTTTGTATATTCCTTCCGTCGGTTACAACGGAGTTATCAGAATATTTAAAATAAATCATAACTTTATACTAATACGTCTTAGTAATAATATATATGTAATAATAATTGGGTCAGAAATAATAAAAACTTTAATAATAATGATAAATCTAGGTAATAAGCATTGACTTAATGGTTAACAAAGCATGTAATTATTGTGTTGTCCTTTGGAGTTGGTGGATAAATAAAGATGTTTATTAATAAGTGTGTATTTTTATTTAGGGATAAAGTTAAAAGTTTTAAAAAATTAAATTTAATGCACTAATCCCAATCCGTACAATGAACAATAGGCAACGAAACGTTCGAACCAAATTTCTACTTTTACTTAAATAAAGTTAGCTTTTAAAAAAAAAATGTGGAGGTTTCGTTTAAAAGTTTCGTTGCTTATTAATTGTTCTTTTTAAAAGTCAATTGATTTTACTACCCCCATGCAAAATTTCATTAATGGACATTGTTGAAGGAAACTTTTATTTTAATATTGTTACTAACGAAATCGTTACGCCTATGGTTGTTTATTACTATTTCTCCCCTTGTCTTTGTAAT
This sequence comes from Ophraella communa, assembly GCA_035357415.1. Classification (NCBI taxonomy): domain Eukaryota; kingdom Metazoa; phylum Arthropoda; class Insecta; order Coleoptera; family Chrysomelidae; genus Ophraella; species Ophraella communa. The sequence continues at coordinate 48,733,116 of CM068979.1, read as the reverse complement.
CTCTGCCGCAGGCTTGACCTTGACACGTGTACTTCATCCCTTCAATATTGTTATAGACGGTTATAGTTAAAAATGTAAAACAGACGAGTAGCGAAACGTTACATATCTCGTATTCTCTGAAGTCGGCCGGTAAAATAATATATTGCTGCGGATATCTCACCTCCACTCTCTAAGGGTGTATTTTGTTGTCACTCTCTCTCTCTCACGGTTAAGTTTGCGACATAGAAACTAATATATTCTTGTTAATCGTTGTATATCGTTGTGTTTAAAAAGAGACTTTTCACTTCCCCGTGCATATGAAATTATAAATTTGTAACAATAAAAAATCTCCTAATTAATGAGGAGTCGGCTAATTTTAGACCGTGCATTTCGTAGCTGGGTGAATGGAAGTTTACTCCAGCCCCAGCCTACAAACATCTTTATGTACGCACCAAAGCTCCAAAGGCAAAATCTTATACATTTTATACATTCTATATTTTCGTTTTTATTTAATGTTAACAGTTAAATATTGTATACCAACCACTAAATAGGTATCAAGGATCCCTCTTATTTGCATTTATTATCGTGGGTGAGTCTTTAGTATTAGTATGTATATACTATACAGTGTGTAAAAGCCAAATGGAATAAATTCATTATTTCGGTTACTGTACATATTTATAAAAAATCCCGAAACACGTCAAATTTAAATTATAACTTGACATTCTTTAACGTGAAAATGCAACCCCTACCTTCAACCCCCTTAGAATACAGGTACAACCCCCAATTTTTTAAATGGGAAGTATAGGCTTGTGATATATCATTTAAAAGGTCTCTTTATTCTCTATTCAAAAATGTTATTGTTTTTAAATTTAATGCAAAAATTAACATAAAAAAATTAATATATTGTTGTTTCGGGATTTTTTATAAATATGTACAGTAACCGAAATAATGAATTTATTCCATTTGGCTTTTACACACTGTATAAAACTTTGTGGTTAAGTTTGAAAGCTGTGTGTCCAAGAACATAGTAATTATAATTTTGGTTTATTATAAAAACTAACAAGGAATTTCTATACTTCAATTACAAAAATCTGTTACAATTCTCTCTTCATTCAATTCATTTTATATAAATTAATATAATAACTACCTATGTATTACATTTTTCTTATAACGTAGTTTCAACACAATAAAAAATATGCCGACAAAGTGAGGTCGACGACGTCGGCGACGACTATTTTTAACCACTACGTTTACTAATTCCACTAAATAAATGCCAATGGGTGTGTATTACAGACACTCATTATTTTAAACTTTAGATAATTGTGTTTTAATTTGTAATATTTTTCTAGTACATTTAAGCTTATTTTAACGTATTAAAAATAATTAATAAATGAACTTATTGAAAGAAATCGCAAGACTACTTTAAAAAAGTATTAAAAATGATTAAAGAGGATATACAGGGCAAAGAAATTGCCTCAGTTGATTATGAGTTTTTTAAATATGCTTCAAAAGTGAAATTAATCATTAATGACCTTCAACTTTACAAAGGTCAAGCTTCGAAGCAAAAAATGTAAATTTTCGTAAATAGGTACCTACATACCTATGTTTTAGATCAAACCTTCCTAGTATTTTCTTTATAAAATCTTTTACATTTATTTTAAAATATTGCAGTTCTAACTGTACTGAAATATTATGTCATAAACATATTAAAGCTATTTCTCTCTCTTTTTATTATCTCTAAACGATTTTAAATTTTTTTACGTACCTTATTTCCCAATTTATTTAAATTTAAACTAGGTATATTTATATATTTTTTTATATGGACATATAAGTAATGTAAGTTTTAAATGTAGGTATTGCTTAGAAGTTTTACCATCACATTGTGAACGGTGAAATTCATTTCTCGTAATCAATTAAAGCTATCTCTTCGCCTTTAGATGATTATCTCTAACCATTTCTAATAGTTTTTTACGTAGTGTCCTAATTTACCAAAATTTGAACTATTTATACATTCGGAAGCTGTTATTGATCGCCAGGCGGCAGACACTATGCTGTATATAAAAAGTTTACTACTTTTTTTCATATGTGTACCTACCTTGTAACCTGTAACACAGAGAAATATTACTATTATTTAAACAAATAACCTAATTTTTTAGTCTAACCTTTTTATTGTAACATTTTTCTTGGTCAATTGTTAGGATAAAAAATAATTTTTAAATATTATATATTGTTAATTCTCTTAAAATTATGTCGACAAATCTGGAAGAATTGTTTTTCATAATCGATACGCATCCTGTTCTTTAACTTTAATCAAAAAGTTGGACACATCCGAAAATTAAACGTTTGTTTTTATTTTTTATAAGATTAAAAATGTATTAACTTTAAAATTTTCGACCGAGTCATTAGAGTTAAGTTAAATAGATGTATTTTTGTCAAATTTATAACAATGAAGTGAGTAAATGGATAATAGGTAGTCCTATAATATTTCGACAAGTGGTTAGCCATTTTCATTCTCATTGGTATACGGCAAAGAAAGTTAACTTTATCTGTAGAGAGAATTATTTCTCTTTTTATAAATTTTTCTCAAATCACTAGTTCTATAAAAACCTACAAAAATGGCAACATTTGGTCATTTTATTTATATATAAAGGCAGTCCTTTATATTTTAACATTCTTATTCATAAGTTTCTCATACTGTAAATATTAAAAAATATACTTAAAAATTAGTAAAAATACCCTTTTCGTTGCGACGGTACGACTTTGGAAGTCAAGATTAGGGTTTTGTGAGGGGAAATGATTATCGATCGGTGGGTGGCTAATATTCTATATACAAAGATCTTGATCATGAATTAAATTCATATTTTTGAAGAATAAGCAACCTTTTATACTTACAATATGTAAATTATTTTTTAAATATAATTTTTTAAAATCCCTATACTCGTATATCATAGTAGTGACGAACCACGTGGGCGTAATGAGTAATCGAAGATTTTTTAAATAAGAATAGGGTTGCTGTGATTTGAAAGGTTATTAAATTTTACATTACGTTGTGTGTTGGGTGGATTGTTTCCCCAATGTACTGCATAGGTAAATGTTTGATTATATCACTTGATTAATTTTAAACCCACAAGTTTTTTATAATATTGCATTGCTTTGACTACTGTATGTTTTTCTATAACGTACTTTGTTGTTGGGGTCGGAACTCGGAACCTGCACCTGTGAATCGGCATATTTTTAAACTTTGTCGGCGTCGGCATATTTGTTGAGTCCAGTCATCCAGATAAGGCAGTGGACCAATTGCGCGGTGGCTTAACACATTCAGTGATATAAATATAAAATAATATAATATACATTATATTACATAACATTAAATATTATTTATACTGGGTAGCAAACAATGTATTTAATTAATGTTTAATACCGTCTCCAAATCTTACAGCACCTGATTTTTTTCCTATGGGGTCAATAAAAATTAAAAGTTTACAACGATAGACCACAAACTTTAGAGGATTTAAAAAAATAGAATAAGATTGAAAATTCTTAATAGGTATTACTCCAAAAATATATTATACATGAAGAAATTTAAAAAACGGTTTAAAAAGCCGAAATTTTATTTTCATACCCACTTAATAACTGTTTTTAAGGAGATGGCCGAATAATAGAGTTAAATTCTGCATCTATTTTTTGGTAAAATTAAGTAAAAATTGTTATTAGTCACAATTTAAATATAATAATGTTATATTGGCATGCCGTTCAATTAATAAGCTGCTCATTAATCTCGGTCGTCTAGAGTAAATACGTACATTTACAGTGATTTATTTTTCGTTCTTACATTTTTTCCCAAACATGATATATATGAATTATGAATAAAAATAGTCTGCAATACTAGGTCATTGTATCATGAATATTGTCCTTTACGATATTTATTTGTAATAAAATGGTAGTTAAGAATAATAAAAAACTCTTGTTTTAACTCAACTTCCAAGTTTAATTGAAATAGGTAATTAGGTTTAAAATCACAATTACAGCTGTTTCGCTAAATAACTAGCATCGTCAAATTGACATATTGAAGTTACATTTTGTTTGTTTGTAGCTAGGTACCTGATGTAACTTCAATATGTCAATCTGACGATACTAGTTATTTTGCGAAACAGCTGTAATTGTGATATTAAACCTAATTTTTTCAATTAAACTTGGAAGTTGAGTTAAAACAAGAGTTTTTTATTATTCTTCGCAAGATGGACTTCCAAAAAGTAAGGGTTAGTACAATATTTTTTTTTTAAATGGTAGTTCATATACAAAGAATATAACTTTTCACGCAGACGGATAAAGTATGTGTTGATGTAAATTATGTTGGCTGTTACAAAATATAATTTAAAAACATATTATTTTCCTGATGAAGTACGTAAATCCTGCATCAAACGCTATATTCAAAGCTGTGCAGTACTATTTTAAACATATAAGTAATAAACACGCGCTTTAATAGTGGCTAGGCTATTAAAAAATTTTTGAATGCAACCTTTGTAATGCTTAAATCATATTTTCTTACTACTACCTTTATTCTAAACTAATCTTTACATATTTGACAGCAGGTAATGGCTCGTATAGAAATACGTGCATTCTAAATTAATGGCAACGACTTGTAATATTTACTCTGATGAATATGTTCTTATCAATACATTCAATTGTTCAAAAGCCGAAATTGGTAAATTTTCTGTCCAAAATCTAAAAAAATTAATATTTTTAGTTTGTGGGTTGGTAACGAATCTAGTTCCCATAAAAATCGCAATAAATTTAAAGATATTTACAAATAATTGTAAATATTTTTCCAAAAATGCTTTACTGCATTACTTTACCATTAATTTGTAACGTGAATACATAATATAACCGAATTAACATTACCACTACTTACCTACCACACTGACCTGCAGGTGTCTTGTTTCACTAAATCGGCTAAAACAAAGTGATCGGCTTCCTTTGTTTTTCAAAAGAACCGCCTCAAGCGGTATGCGACAAAAGAACCGCCACGAGGGTGCGTACTTTTACGCAATGCCGAAAATGCACGTAACATTGAAAATTTAAAATAATCCCTTAAAAAATTTCACATAAAAAATTCTGTTGGGCGGTGGTCTTTTAATGAAATTTGTATAAATATCAGTGTTTCAGAGTTTAATTTTATTAGATGTTCATTTTGTAGAGTGTGAATATTACTGTTAGAAGTTAAAAAAATTATATTGAAATATGTATTATTTAGTTAAATTCATTGAAGATGACGTGTATTTCGTAAGTAGCGCTTTGAAAAAGCAAAATTCTAAATATTTTGCAAAGTGGCTAGATGGGCATTTTTATGAAGCTTTGCACATTTTAACATCTAATAATAAAAATGTGCTTATCAAGTTTGCATATAATCTTCAACATGATTTACCAAAAATTTATTTAAGCAGTAGAGAAACAGATCGTCATTGCTCAGGTAAGTTATTAATATTTTTAAATTTGTAGCTGTAAATATTCGTAAATGTATTATATAGGTAGAAATAAGAAATAGGTAATATAATTTTAAATACAAATAAATAATTTTTTATAGAATCCGAAAGCATTTCAAAAAATGTTGAGATCCTAGTTACGGCGATGAAGCATCAAGTTCGTGTACAAAAGGTAAGAGAATTTAAGTTTAGTACTTTTTCATAACGAGTTAATTATTCTTTTTGATTTTATTTGTGCTATTAAGAATACATTTTAGATCGTTTACCTTTATTTTTATGTTAAATTATATACCAACATATTATCTGCATGTAACTCTGATCAATATAAATTAGGTGATTCTTTTTTTTTGCAAATAGACTTAAAAGTTTAATTTAAAATTAGTTAGAACTACATGTAAAAAATACTGAATTTATTTTTGACATAAAGAATACATTTTTAATCGTAAAATGTATAAAGTTAAATGTAATTTAAAGTTTTTCAAGTAAAATGAAATTACGTGAGACAAACAAGCTTAAAAGTTTCGTATTAATATTAAAATTTAAAATTAGTTAGCTCTACATGTAAGCATTTTTTTCGACTTTATTCTTGACATAAAGAATATTACTTCAATAGTAAAATGTATAAGGCTAAAAGTAATGTAAAGTTTTTCAAGTAGAATGAAATAATGTAAGAAAATTAAAAGACCTGTATTTTTATGTTAAATTATATATCAACAAATTATCTAAATGTAACTCTGATTAATATTTATAATAAGGTGATTCGTTTTTTTGCAAGTAGGCTTAAAAGTTTTGTGTTAATGTTAAAATTTAAAATTGTTGATAGTATTGTTTTTTGACAATATAATTAATTTATCTGTAAGACATTGAACACGGTAAAATTTCAATAAAATAATCTTGGTATTAGATAATTTTTGACACAGTATACTAGTCAAACAATGATAGATACCTATTATGATATTTAGAGAGAGGGACTATCTTAAAAAAAATAAGGGCTCAACTTTTAACTGAAGTACTTAAACGAACAAGAAAAACAAATGAGTTTTTTAATCTTTTGAAGAATCTGACAAAAAATGTAACATTAATTCCGTAGATAACCGCTAATTATACAGTGTTCAGATAGTTTTAACAGTAGTAATTACGTCTACATGTCAATAGGGTATACATGGGTTTACATGGTTTTTGATATAACTTTGTCAAATATAAACGTAACAAATGAAATTTAGTGATATTTTTACTGATATAATAGTAGTTTTCACCTAATGAAGGCATTTACCACCATGTGAGCTTAATTAACAAAAGATTTTAATTTTTAATTGTTATATAAGTAACAGAAAACTCAATTTAGATATAATTTTTAAATCATGTTCTTAAATTCTTATATTATTTTTAAGAACGTTAAATAAAATACTTTTTAACTATAACTTTTAAGATAAATTGAAAAAATTAAGCATTTAATGATAGCTGTTTCCATAAAATAAATTGTAACTTCAATATGTGAATCTAACAATGATAGTAATATCGAAACAGCTGTCAGTATATTTAACTTTCTTAATAAGATGGACTTTCAGAAAGTAAGAGTTCATACAATAAATTTCATTATATTATTGTGCTAATTCGCTTTATTGTATTTTCGTTCTGACTTTCATTTATAGTAAAAAATTATTAATCTTAGTTTTTATCCATTTAAAAAATTATTTTTAATACGTTGTCTTTAATTAGTCACTTTGGATATCTAAAATATCGCAATCGTTGGTAGTTCTCATTCAAAATAAACTGCAACATTTAGGCTTAAATAATTTTAAAAATAGCGTAATTAGCTTTTGAATTATTAGTAAATTATTAAATTTACTTTATTTTCAACTTTGCAAAAGCAAGCTTATATGTTTTTCTCAATGTTGTAAAATATTTTCAGATTCTGAAGATATCATAAATGAGGATAGTTTATTACTTAATATAACATACAATCAACAAGAGGAAACAAGCTCTTTTAGGGAAGGTATAAATAATGGATATTATTTAACGTATTTTTACTTTCAAATTAGGTTTTTATTTTAGCAGGTTTAAAATTCAAGTTTTATACATTTTTTACCTAAAACTAATTTAGTTAGTCTATTGTATACAGATAACAATTAAAAATAAATTTATCAATATTAAGTAAAATAATATAGAATTTTATAATTTTTGCATAGATAAGTTCATAATACTAATTTCAGATACTGAAGATATGTTAAGAACTGAAAAAAATGAATTAATACTTGACCGAACTAACGGTGTACAAGAAGCAACATGTTCTTCTGAAAAAGGTAATTAAATTTATTGAATGTTTTAATAATTCATCTTTTAAATTAAGGCTAGTTTGAAACACCATAACTGCAGGGTCCTTGATTTTAATGTTACAACTAGAATTTTTTAATAGTAATAGAATACGAGTATAACTCGCTTTTTACTGGATTAAATAACACTCGTATTAGTTATTATATTTTGGACCAAATACTAATACTTTTAGAAACAAATAATATATCAAATATTTTTGTAGGTTGTCCACCCGCCGTAAATCAAACTGATAAACGAATTATAGCTATGACAGAGCCTTCATCAAAAAGTAAAAAGAAAAATTTTTGTTTATATTGCAAACAGTGTTTTACACAGTTACCAAGGCATTTTGAAAAAAGACATGCTGATGAAGCTGACGTTAAGAAGTTTATAAATTTACCCAAAAGTAAGTAAGCTTTGCTTGATGAAATCACTACGTCATCATCTTGTTTCCAATATTAAGGTCAGAATCAAAATTATTTAGTACTTTTCAAAAAATTAAAATTTTTTTTTCTTAAAATATATAAATGTTAGTAAAGTTAACTTCAATTTAACATCAAGAACATTAAACAACTAACTTTTGAACAGAACTTCCACGTTTATCTAAAAAATTAGCTTGTTTAATTCAATGACAACTGTTTCGCTAAAATGTCATCTCTGCTCAATCAAAATCAGATAGCAACACCATAAAATCAAAATGTAACTTCAATGTGTCAATCTGACCATAATAGTTTATCGAAACAGCTGTCATTGAAATAAAAAAGATAATTTTTTAAATATTATTCCACAGTTGTTAATACAAACACTGTCACATGGATTGTTTTACTTTACAAAACTTTAAATATTTTGGTAAAATTCTATAAACGTCATACTTATAAATGCTTTTTATTTTTAGATTCTGCCGACAGACGACAAATTATTGATGCTTTGCGGAAAAAAGGAAATTTTCTACATAATCGTGATCATCTGTACAACACAGGAAACATTATAACAACTAGAAGAGCTAAAAGTGGTTCCAGTTCAGAAAAATATCTTCCATGTCCCACATGTTTTGGGTACTATTCCAAAACATCTTTAAGAAAACACGTCAGAAAATGTTCAAGAAGATCTTCTGGAAAAAGAGATATATTCGTGATGAGTAGGAGAATTCAGGCGAATATTTCTCCAAAAGCAAGTACGGTGGTGAGAGATTATATTTTTGCTGTGATGAGAGATGATGACATTATCCTCCCGTTAAAATATGATGATCTTGTCATCACTTATGCCAATAAAATGACTATTAAATATCCAAAAGAACATAATTATCCTATGCTGCGAAGTAGGATTCGACTAATTGGACGTATTCTTCAAGAAGTAAAAAATATTAATTCAGAGGTCAAGCAGCTATCTGATATATTAACACCTAAACAATATGATAATATCATATCAGCAGTACAAAGAGTAGCAAAATTGGATAGCGACAATAAATATTATAAATCACCGTCAACAGCGAGCACTGCTGGCACACTTTTAAAAAAATGTGCTAACATATACATTACAGAATTAATTAAACAACAGGATTCAGCTCAAAAATCCGTAGTAGAGGATTTTTTAAAGCTTATAAAAGTTGATTTTACCATAAGTATTAATAAAAGAGTTGTTGAAACTCAATTGAAAAATAAAAGATTAAAAAGGGTGGACTTTCCCCATTTAAACGACATTAAAGCCCTTAACAATTATCTACAAAAAAATAGGAGAATACATTATTCTTCACTGAAAGAAGAATTCAGTACTTTTCATTATACTGAATTACAAAAATATACTTTAATTTCGGTACAAGTCTTCAATCGAAGAAGACCTGGAGAAGTCCAGAGGATTGAAGTTAATGATTTCAACAATATTGAAACTATTGGTGACAATCAAGATCTTCTGGACTATATATCAGAAGACCATAGAGAAAATGCACAAAATTATGCTAGGTTCACTATTAGAGGGAAACTAGGACGGGAAGTTCCTGTATTATTAAATAAAGAACTTGTTTCCTGCATCAAACTCCTAATAGCTTTAAGAGAAAAGGTTGGTCTTAGCGGTAATCCGTATGTATTTGGTATACCAAATACCGCATTTAAATGTTTAGATGCGTGTACCCTAATAAGATATTTCTCAAAATATTGTGGTGCAAAAAAACCCCATTTACTAAGAGGAACAATTTTAAGAAAACACGTTGCTACCCAGTCAACCTTGCTGAACTTAAACGAGGGTGAAGTTACTGACCTAGCCAATTTCATGGGACACGCAGAAAAAATTCATAAAGAACACTATAGATTACCGATTGCTACGAGAGAAATTACAAGAATGTCCAAAGTTTTAGAAATGGCACAAGGAGGTAAGTTAGTTTTTATAAATTTTCTATATATTAATAACATTGATATACACAAAATATAAAAAGAGTAAGTTAAAATAAAAGAATTACGAAGAAATACACATACAGTTTGGTGCACATTTTATAAAAGTATATTTTCCAAAAAATCAAAACGAAATCTTTAAAATGAGGGTATTCATTTTTTATTTTGAGTTTCAATGTTAAAAAAAGCCATAAATCTTTTGTTTTTTTTACTGAGAACCAATGATATAAGTTTAATATTAAAATTGAATTCTAGTCAACTTTTCTAATAATTCACCTCTTACCCCTTTTTAGGAGGAGACATTTTAAATCAATCCGATTCAATAGCAGAAACTTCAAGAAGTTTTGGTAAGTTTAGTACATATTACCGTTTAATATGATTCAACGAGTAATGTTTTAGAAATAAACTAATACATTTATATACTCATATTTTTTGTAAATTTTAGGCGTGGAATTGTCGAACACTGTTTGCGAGGAATCATTTGAAGATCAACCAACATCTTCTGGTGAGCTGTTCATAAAAATATTAAATTCAATTACTTCTTACTAGTTACTGTTATAATGTAAACAGGGAATTTTTTTATTGCTGCAGATAATGTTCTTATATTTTATAAAGAAAAGACGAGCAGTTTTATTACTTGTAAAAATTAACATGAAATAGATGAATTTACATTTAGTTTATTCATATTTGTCACATTATTTTGTTTTAATTTTCTATAAAGTTAGAACCCTGCCTTATATAACATACAAATGAAAGATTTGTAAGGTTAGAATGTTGATTTGAACTACAAAAATATTTATATATTGTATATTGTAGTATGACTGGGAATAAGAATCGGGAACAGAAAAGACATATATTTATTAAATAAATTCAGAGAATCTCATTTTTGTTGTAAGATGCTCTTGTATTAATTATACTCATTCTTTAGTAGTATGTATTAAATTCATTTGATTTCAGCTATTGAAGAGGCCACCTGTTAAGATTTCAGGGGAAAAAGAAAACGATCGAGTAAGTCTTTATTTATTTTTCTAATATTCCTAATTAAATTGTTAATGTTAATTGACTTAGTGATATTTTTGTATTTTAATTTTAATATATATATTAATATTTTATATTGATTTTTAAATATTTTTGCTTATTTTAATGACTTAAATAATCTTGCGCAATGATTTAGTTAAGGCAAGTATAAATTATATGAAAATAATCTAATAATCCTTTAGAAAATTCTTTTTATCTTCTTTAATGTCATTTTTACAGGTTAAGTAATTTTAATTAAATAAAGCCTATAAAAATGTAAATATTATCAATTCGTATCAAGCAGCAGGAATGGTATATATAAAAACTCGAATGAAATAACAGATTGACTTTATATTTTCAGGTTCACCAATCAGATCAGTCTTGAGGCGATCTTGGAATTGCCAAGAAAAAAACATTATTTTTGAATCCTTTCAAGAAAATATAGAAACTGGCAAGCTACCATCGCTTTCTCAATGTCAGTCTGTAATTAACTCATACCCTGAATTGCAGTCACGAAACCCATCACAGTTTAAAAGCTGGATAAGTAATCAGCTACAAAAAAAAATTAAAGAAAATAAAGGTAGACTTTCCCTATAAATAAGGGGTATCATCTGGATATGTATATTTTTTTTTATTTTCTTTTAGAAAGTTAAATTTTTATTTTATTGTGTGTTTTATATATGTTTTTACGTATTTCTGTTTTTTGCATGTTTATAAAAATTGTTTTTTTTTTATTTTTTTGCATGATTATAAATTTTTTTCTGATTTAATTACAGGAGTACATGCAGTAATTGAATTTTTAACGTCCCCTGCATAAATCAAGTAATTTAGTTGAGCTCAATGATGGTATTTAAATTCATATATTCCTTTAGAAGTCGCACATTCTTCTCCGAAGATTCATATTTTTTGTTTTATTTTTCATTGCAAATTCGAAAATGGCGTATTTTATTTGAGGATCTTTATCCACTATAGTTATATACCTTTATTACACTTAATTCTGAGATTTTCAAAATATCCAAATTTCTTATTCACTAATTTTTTGTCCAAACTCTTTCTATTTTAGTTACAGATTTTCGATAGACTTTGTTTATCTATTCTACTATTAGTTTCTGTAAGCATCCAATTTCACCATCTATATATATTAATACCTTTTAATTAAGTATGTAGTCCAAGTCTCAACGGAGGTAAGTATTAATAATACACTACAAAAAAAAGTACAGATCTTGTGGTATAAGTTTGCATGATTTATGTTGACTTTTTTGTTTTGCACGTTTATTGCTGATTTTTTTAAGGTTTGAAAAAGAAATGGGATTTTTGTAAATTGGTGAAATATTAAAAATCTTAACTTTATAGGAAATCGTACGGGGATAAAACGTACCCACTGGACTCCATCAGAAATATCAGTGGCACAGAAATTTTTTTCAAAAAATATTGAAGATAAGCTGCTACCTTCCCTGACAGAATGTAGGGAACTGATAAAAAATAATCCCGAACTACAGGGTCATTCTGAAACTCAATTAAAACTGTGGGTCAACAACCAAATAAAAAAAAATAATGTAAATGTTAACTAATGTAATAATAAAATAAATAAATTAATAAAAAAAATGTATACTTAATTTGTATGTATTTATTGTAATTTTGCTTCATAAAAAATTCCAATATATTAAACTAAAAGTATGGATACGATAAATACAACTATACTAAATATTTCGACTGATTGTAAATTGAAAGTATTAGAGAACAATATCAAAAAACATTTTTCATTTTCTTTTGCTTATCTATTCAAACTTTTTTAAAACCCTGCATTTGCCTTGGGAATCATGGTATTACATTACATTATAGTATAATTATAAACCACAAAAATTATTCTAATTTTTCAAATAATCGGTTGCATGAGAAACATTTATTGGACCTATAATGTAGGACCCAACAAACAAAATTGTTCACAGCAAGTCATTATGTAAATATTAAAGTCTTCACATAAATATGTATATAATATATACAAGTGAGATACTACCCATAATTTTGTAAATTATGGGTACATACTTATCAGTTTTGATACTCATCAGTAAAATAACAGTCGAGTTTATAGTTTAAAATAACAAAAAAAGACATTTTTTATTTATTGTACTAACCCTTACTATGTGAAAGTCCATCTTATTTAGAACAGTAAACAACTGAACTGTTGAACTAAACTTTCACTATTTATTCACAAAATACGTTTTTAAATGCAATGACAGCCGTTTTGCCAGACTTAGGTAATCCGACAACCTGTCAAATAAATTCCAATATGGCGTCCCAGGGCAAATATTGAAAGTAAACAACGTTTATTTGTATATGACCGTGGCTGTGTGTAATAGATACATACATTGTTTGATTTTACGGCAAAGATCTGTTTTCGTGTTTATTGAAGATGTTTGTGTTTGATAAAGGATAAAAGCTTAGTTTATTTTAACTTTTTGGCTATATTTGTGTGTTTTGTTTAGTAGAAAATGCCTACAACTTGTATTGTGGTTGGTTAGGCTAGGTTAGGTTGTAGAAGCCGTTCAAGATATTTTGTTCAATGATTTTTAATTAAAAGTGAAAAATAAAACAAAATTGTTTTATTACAAAAAGTCTTTATTTATAATTATCTAGTCATTGCAATAACAAGGTTCATTAGGAACAGTGCCTAAATTGATACACTCAAAATAAAACCATTTTGTCTCACAATAATCTTAATAGCATTAATAATAATTAATAAAGTAAACAAAATATTTTGCAAGTTTTTATCATTAACTTTTACCAATATTAGGATTTTCTAGTAGTAGCTTCTTTAAATAACTGCTCTCCATCTCAAAATAGCCAACAAATCTCACACAAATATTACAAAAATTGATCTAAACAGACAAAAACTTTCGACATAATGGTTTTCTACCTGAACTGTCACAAATATTTGCCCTGGATGGCCATATTAGATCACGTGGTTAGTATTGCATAATTAGCATCGTCAGATTTGTTATTTTGAATCCTACTTCTCACACCAATTGTTACGCTTTTACGTTTCGAGTGTGCTAAAAATTGATTATAAAGGAAAATTTTACCAAAAATCGGTTATTTTCATTGGAGCTGGTGGGTAAATAAAGATTTCTATTAATAAAATTTTAAATAGAGGTAGAAAAACAATTCTCTTTCATCTGGTGTATTCAATAGTTACTTACAAATGTTCGGAGCGTGCTAAAAATTGATTATGGATTTTTTTACCAAAAATCGAATAATTCCTTTGGAGCTGGTGGGTGAATGAAGATGTCTATTAATGAAATTTTGTATTTTATTTATTTATTTATTCTACATCTATGGCACAAACATTCGTATCACTTCTCGTGCAAAATGGGTATCATTCCATGCTTGTTGCACAATATACTATTTCTGAACACTGGGTAAATCCAAATGGAAATGAAAAATCAGTCGTTATTATTATTATTGAATCCAAATCGGATATCTAATACGTGTTCTTGATATCAAATTTACTTTAAAGAATAAACAGGTCCATCAAAACTTTATTGTTTTCCCTTTTGTTTAACTAATTTATTAATCGAACAAAAATGTAAAATATAATTGGCAAACTCGCAATAAATTGTAGTATGCTTGGAAAACAAGTAAAAGAGTTTTCTTAAAAAACATTGCCGTTTACCCCAAAAATTCTGTTTTAATATATATATATTGTAATGTTTAAATATTTGACAATAGTATAATGATTAAAATATAAACAGAAGTTGTTTAATTTAACTAAATCCAATAATTTTAATTATATTGTATTATTTTATTGTATATTTTGTGTATTTGTAAGAAAATGTTAAGTTGGAAATTATTTTATTATATAATGTATCGATATTATATCTAGTACTTAGTAGATACTTCGCGAAAACTGTTTATATAATGTGTAAAAAAAGGACAGATAATGTGTAAAAAGAAGACAGATATATTTGTACAATATTTTATTCTCGAATGATCGGACAGTGGACGAAGTGAGTATGTCTAGTCATATATATGAAAGAAAGAGATACACATACTTTTTCCCAGAAATGACTAAGCTCTAGAACAAAAAACGAATAATCTAGAAGTTTGAAACCTATAAAAGACTGAACAGAGGTCGTTAAAAGGGAGTTTATTATTGGAAGTCAAACAGTGAAGATCTGTGTGTGAACAGTCAATTTGAACAAACAGTTTTTAAAGTAGTTATCATAATAAAGTGTTAAATAGTGACGTTAAGAATAAAGTAAAACAATCAAAAAGTAAAATAAAGTGACAAAAAAGTGACATTACTAAGATTGAATCCAAAAGTGAAATTAAAACGTTTTGGGTCGATAAAAAAGAAGAATATAAGTGTATTTACCATTATTAATACAATAAATCGAACAGTAATCCAACAAACACTAAACTGTATCAAATTTGAGGAACAAACAAAACACAATAAAATTACACGAGAGTCCAAACGTCTAATAAGGCGACATTTTGCCAAGGTCGGAGGTTCCAAGTATCGCTTCGTTCGTCTCCGTTTTTTCATAGATCAACTACAGTTTTTTCCACCAATCAGGAAGCAGGACTTTATTTCAAGGTCAGATAAAATTGTAAATTTATTAAAAATTTTTGTAGTAGTTAGTTGAATTTTATAATTTAAAAAAAAAAACAAAGGAATTTACTTGATATTTAATAATTAGTGTATTTAATAATCTTATTTGCCATTACATAAACAACATTGATTAATTTAACTTAATTCACATCAAGTAAGTTCTTTTATAATTACTAAAAGGCCTTTCTTTTTCCTTATTAAACTTCAATATTACTGTTTTGATTTAAATATTTTATAATAAATTTATAATTATAATTGAATCAAATTTTTCATTCACATACCTAATAATCCAACTGGAAACCGGCGCAACCAAACACCCCTGAGAAAAAGATCTTGTTGCTAATAATAATATCAAATATTAATCAGTCAAATTCATAAATAAATAAATCAATAAATTATCTTTAGAATCATAATATTCATTACAAATGGCGTCCCAACTATAGGGCTCGTTTCTGTTGAAAAATTAGGTATTCATAAACAATTTCTGTTGAAAAATAGTAGACAATTTAGTAATATTAAATAATAGTAAGGTTTCTTCATTAAAAGACTACATTATTAGATATTTTATTAAGATCAAAATACATTTTGCATTTTATTTAACATAGGTACAATTTTTTTAAGTAAACAAAACCTAATATAATATCACATAATAATTAAATATATTTAATAAAATAAATTATTACACTAAATATTTAAACAATACATAATCAAAATGGAATCCAGAAAGACATTAAAAGACCTAAGTCTATCAGAACTTAAAAATGAGTTAGAAATCAGAAATCTAAATACTGAAGGATCTAGAAAAACATTAATAGCAAGACTTCAGGAAGTACTAGAAGAAGAGGGAATAAATCCTGAAGAATACATATTTCAAACAGAAGAACAGTCAACCACTACTCAAGCAGAACAAACCATGGAAAGAGGTGGTTTTGTCTGCAAGAGATATGATAGTGTAGAAAAACCTAAAGAAACAAAAGACAATAATGAACAATTAATGGATATGATGAAACATTTACTTGAACAGATGAATAGTCAAAAATATGAAAATAAGGAAATGTTTCAGAAAATGAACACAAAATTGGAAAAGATAGATGAAATAAAAAGACAAAATAAAGAATTACAGGATAAGATGGACAGTCAAAAGAAGGAACTACAAGAAGAGATTAAATATCAAAACAAAGAATTAAATAAAAGTTTAGAAAATACACAAAAACAAATAAAAAAGGATATGGAACAACTTAATCAAACTATGATAGAAGAAATAAAGAAAGACATAAAAAACCAATTCCAAAATGAAGAGGAAACTTTAAAAGATGATATTGTAGAAATACAGACAAACATTAATAATGAGCAAGAAAGAATACTAGAAGACAAACGGATAGTAGATGAAAAAGATGTAAATAATAATGATGAAAACATTGACTCGAAGAAAGCATTAGAAGATGATAAAAATGAAACTGTAGTAGAAAAAGAAATTATCTCCAATAAACTTACTGAACAAAACAAAAATAATGAAATTGAAGCAAAAACTAATATAATTGAGACAAAAGATAGTAATATGAAAGTTATAAGGAACATAAACCTACTTGAAAAAGTTTTAAGAAATATAAATACTAAGAATATACATAGAAATATATTAATTAAAGAATTCATATACAAGAAAAGTATAATATATAAAGAATATTTAAAACTTAACTTAATAAAGGATAAGACAAAAGAAAATACACGAGAGGAAATATGGACTAAGAAACTTCAACATAACTTAAACAATAACAAGATACTAGTACAACCTACATATAACACAACTTTAGACTACTATAATGAAATAAAAATACAAAAGGATTTAAAAACATGGACAAATAAACAAAAATATAAAATGAGACTAGATAATGAAAACACAATAAAAGTACATTCAAAATATGAAACAAAACTTAACTACCATAACTTAATGAATATAACAGGGGAAACACAAATGAGAAGAAGTAAACAAGAACATAATTCAAGAATTAACAGTAATAATAGACTTATAGGATTTTTACAATACAACACAATCTCATATAATTATGACAACAAAAACTACATAATAAATCATAAGAAGGTATACCAAAAGATAATTACAACATCAATTAAATATAATAAACAAAATTGGAAAGTAAGAAAGAAAAGAAACTAGATAAAGAGTCTTCACATGTGTACATAGTAGTATAGGAAATAGAAATAAGATATAGAATTAAGATTATTAGTATAGTATCTATGATAATAAACAATATTAAGATGACATCTACAACATTAAAATAAGCAAAAAACTACATTAACAATAAGATTAAAAATTGAAACAATAATAAAACTAATAAGGCAACAACTTTGACATCATGATTTTGAGAAAAATGCTGCATCGGTGACAAAACATCTTTCATATATGGTACAAGTAAGTTTATGGATTTATCTAAAATATTACCTGAAAAAAGGAA
This sequence comes from Ophraella communa, assembly GCA_035357415.1. Lineage (NCBI taxonomy): Eukaryota > Metazoa > Arthropoda > Insecta > Coleoptera > Chrysomelidae > Ophraella > Ophraella communa. Next base: position 48,714,857 of record CM068979.1, on the reverse strand, counting down.
AATAAAACTAATTAATAAATCACTCTAAATCAAACTAAGTAAAAGAACAACTAATAATCTATTGGATATATGAAAACATAAATATTCAACAAACACTAGTATTATAATTGTTCGAGTAATAAAAATTAACAATAATTATAAAACTAATTTGATCAACAAAACAACTAATATTAAACAATGAAACTATTGTATTAATTCTATAAATAAAACAAAATGAGTACATGCAAGAAATATAAAGTTTAATATTAATTGATATGAAGATACAAACAAATACAAAATATTAGAAGATAAGTACTTGGAGAACACTAAATAAGAGTTATTAAGGAACTAGAGGAATAAATGGAAATTAATATGATTTATTTGTGGAAGATACACGAGTGTGTATAAGATGAAATGATATAAAATGTTTATTGATGATGATTTAAGAAGGTATAAAAATTATATGATGAATATGAAATGATAAGTATAAGATTATGATAATTGTATGTATAGTAGAAGAAAGATGATGTGATAAGAAGTTGATAGTTGAGGGAAAAATATTATAATCTATTTACAAAATACTCCAAGAAATATAATGAAACAAAATGATGATAATTTTAAACTTCATTGCTATTATTGCCTATATGGAATCAATTAAATTAAACATAATATAAACAATTGAAAGACATAATAATATTACACAATTTAACAAGAATAAACTATACAGTCCAATAAATTATGGTTTCATTGAGGGAAAATATATCAAATAAACTTAAATGTAAACAAGAGATATGAGTAAAAGAAGTTAAGAACTAACAACACTTAAACAAGATGATAAAATATCTATTAAGATCAGTACTTACTTAGAGTGATTCAATTAAGAAAAGAAAAACAATCTTATTTAAATGCATTTCAAAATCATATATCTAATATAATGTTAAAATTTTTGCATTTTATTGTAGAAAATAAATAACTTATATCCTTAGATGCAGATGTTTTCAAAATCCTAAAACATATAAAATTAATATTCATCAAATTAAACATAACATTAAACAAATTTAATTTTCAGTTAATAAAGAAACAGATGATTTTAAAATTTGACATATTTGATTTGATTTGATCACAGAACTAAGAATCAGGTCAGACACAGAGACTTAAAATCATAGAACAGTAAGAATACTTCTTCGTTTTTATTAAAAGTTCACGAAACAAATTTTTGTACCATGGTTAGTATAAAAAAATATCCTATGATATATTTAGAATTTAAAAATGTTTAATAGATTATTTAAAAAAATTTCTATATGACTATACAAATATTTTTAAATAATCGGGGGCTGATTGTAATGTTTAAATATTTGACAATAGTATAATGATTAAAATATCAACAGAAGTTGTTTAATTTAACTAAATCCAATAATTTTAATTATATTGTATTATTTTATTGTATATTTTGTGTATTTGTAAGAAAATGTTAAGTTGGAAATTATTTTATTATATAATGTATCGATATTATATCTAGTACTTAGTAGATACTTCGCGAAAACTGTTTATATAATGTGTAAAAAAAGGACAGATAATGTGTAAAAAGGAGACAGATATATTTGTACAATATTTTATTCTCGAATGATCGGACAGTGGACGAAGTGAGTATGTCTAGTCATATATATGAAAGAAAGAGATACACATACTTTTTCCCAGAAATGACTAAGCTCTAGAACAAAAAACGAATAATCTAGAAGTTTGAAACCTATAAAAGACTGAACAGAGGTCGTTAAAAGGGGAGTTTATTATTGGAAGTCAAACAGTGAAGATCTGTGTGTGAACAGTCAATTTGAACAAACAGTTTTTAAAGTAGTTATCATAATAAAGTGTTAAATAGTGACGTTAAGAATAAAGTAAAACAATCAAAAAGTAAAATAAAGTGACAAAAAAGTGACATTACTAAGATTGAATCCAAAAGTGAAATTAAAACGTTTTGGGTCGATAAAAAAGAAGAATATAAGTGTACTTACCATTATTAATACAATAAATCGAACAGTAATCCAACAAACACTAAACTGTATCAAATTTGAGGAACAAACAAAACACAATAAAATTACACGAGAGTCCAAACGTCTAATAAGGCGACATTTTGCCAAGGTCGGAGGTTCCAAGTATCGCTTCGTTCGTCTCCGTTTTTTCATAGATCAACTACAGTTTTTTCCACCAATCAGGAAGCAGGACTTTATTTCAAGGTCAGATAAAATTGTAAATTTATTAAAAATTTTTGTAGTAGTTAGTTGAATTTTATAATTTAAAAAAAAAACAAAGGAATTTACTTGATATTTAATAATTAGTGTATTTAATAATCTTATTTGCCATTACATAAACAACATTGGTTAATTTAACTTAATTCACATCAAGTAAGTTCTTATATAATTACTTAAAGGCCTTTCTTTTTCTTAATTAGTTTCAATATCACTGTTTAATTTAACTATTTTATAATAAATTTATAATTGTAATTGAATCAAATTTTTCATTCACATACCTGATAATCCAACTGGAAACTGGCGTAACCAAACACCCCTGAGAAAAAGATCTTGTTGCTAATAATAATATCAAATATTAATCAGTCAAATTCATAAATAAATCAATAAATTATCTTTAGAATCATAATATTCATTACAAGTGGCGTCCCAACTATAGGGCTCGTTTCTGTTGGAAAATTAGGTTTTTAGATAAACATATTTAAACATTATTTAAACAATAAATAACCAAAATGAAATTCAGAAAGACATTAAAAGAACTGAGTCTATCAGAACTTAAAAAAGAATTAGAAACCAGAAATTTACATATCAAAGGATCTAGAGAAACATTGATAGAAAGACTACAAGAAGCACTAATAGAAGAGGGAATAAATCCTGAAGAACAATTATTTCAAACTGAAGAACCATCAACCAGTACACAGGCACAACAAACTATTGAAATAAGTGATTTTGTCTGTGAGAGATATGATAGAAAAAAAAAACCTAAAGAAACAAAAGACAATAGTGAACAATTGATGGATATGATGAAACAATTACTTGAAAATATGGATAATCATTACAAACAGATGCATGACATATTAGATAATCATTACAAACAAATGCATGACATATTAGATAATCGCTACAAACAAATGCAAGACATATTGGATAATCCACTACAGAAAATTAATACAGACATACAGAAAACGCTTACAAAACTGGACAAGATAGAAAATCATGACGAAGATAACCAAATAGCAGATGAAAAGAATGTAAATAATAATGAAGAAAACATTAACATGAAGGAAACATTAGAAGATGATAAAAATGAAACTGTAGTAGAAAAAGAAATTATCTCCAATAAACTTACTGAACAAAACAAAAATAATGAAATTGAAACAAAAACAGAAACTAATATAATTGAGACAAAAGATAGTAATATGAAAGTTATAAGGAACATAAACCTACTTGAAAAAGTTTTAAGAAACATAGATACTAAGAATATACATAAAAATATATTAATTAAAGAATTCCTATTCAAGAAAAGTATAATATATAAAGAATATTTAAAACTTAACTTAATAAAGGATAAGACAACAGAAAACACACAAGAAGAAATTGGGACAAAGAAACTACATTATAATTTAAGAAGCTTCATCAATGTGGCAAACATACAACATAAATATAACATGAGATTAGATAATGATAACATAATGAAACTACAAAAATATGAACCAAAATCAAACTACTTTAACTTAATAAATGGAACAGAAGAAACATACATCAGAACAAATAAACAAGAACATAATTCAAGAATTGACAATAAGAATGGAATTATAAGACAATTACAATATAATACATCATATAACTATGACAATAAAAACTTGAATAAAAAGTATATAATAAATCAGAAGGTATACCAAAATGTAATTACAACATCAATTAAATATAATAAACAAAATTGGAAAGTAAGAAAGAAAAGAAACTAGATAAAGAGTCTTCACATGTGTACATAGTAGTATAGGAAATAGATATAAGATATAGAATTAAGATTATTAGTATAGTAACTATAATAGTAAATGTTATTAATATGGCAACCACAACATTAAAATAAGCAAAAAACTACATTAACAATAAGATAAAAAATTAAAACAATAATAAAACTAATAAGGCAACAACTTTGACATCATGATTTTGAGAAAAATGCTGCATCGGTGACAAAACATCTTTTATATATGGTACAAGTAAGTTTATGGATTCATCTAAAATATTACCTGAAAAAAAGGAAAATAAAACTAATTAATAAATCACTCTAAATCAAACTAAGTAAAAGAACAACTAATGATCTATTGGATATATGAAAACATAAATATTCAACAAACACTAATATAATAATTGTTCGAGTAACAGAAAGTAACAATAATTATAAAACTAATTTGATCAATACAAAACTAATTTAAAACAATGAAACTATAGCATTAATTCTATAAATAAAACAAAATGAGTATATATAAGAAATATAAAGTTTAATATTAATTGGTATGAAGATACAAACAAATATAAAATATTAGAAGATAAGTACTTGGAGAACAGTGTAAATAAGAGTTATTAAGGAACTAGAGGTATAAATGGAAATGAATATGATTTATATGTGAAAGATACATAATATGAGATGATATGAAATGTTTATTGATGATGATTTAAGAAGGTATAAAGATTATATGATGAATATGAACTGATAAGTATAAGATTATGATAATTGTATGTATAGTAGAAGAAAGATGATGTGATATGAAGTTGATAGTTGAGGGAAATATATTATAATCTATTTACAAAATACTCCAAGTAATATAATAAAACAAAATGATGATAATTTTAAACTTCATTGCTATTATTGCCTATGTATGGAACCAATTAATTTAAACATAATATAAACAATTGAAAGACATAATAATATTATACAATTTAACAAGAATAAACTCTGTAATCCAATAAGTAGTTTCATTGGAGGAAAACATACTTAATAAATTTAAATTGTAAACAACAGATACAAGTGAGTAAAAGAAGCTAAGATCTAACAACACTTAAAAAAGATGATGAAATATCTATTAAGATCAATACTTACTTAGAGTGATCCAATAAAGAAGAGAAAAACAATCTTATTAATATTTAGTTCAAACCATACCTAATATAATGTTAAAATTTTTGCATTTTATTGTAGAAAATAAATAACTTATATCCTTAGATGCAGATGTTTTCAAAATCCTAAAACATATAAAATTAATATTCATCAAATTAAACATAACATTAAACAAATTTAATTTTCAGTTAATAAAGAAACCGATGATTTTAAAATTTGACATATTTGATTTGATTTGATCACAGAACTAAGAATCAGGTCAGACACGGAGACTTAAAATCATAGAACAGTAAGAATACTTCTTCGTTTTTATTAAATGTTCACGAAACAAATTTTTGTACCATGGTTAGTATAAAAAAATATCGTATGACATACTTAGAATTTCAAAATGTTTAACAGATTATTTAAAAAAATTTCTATATGACTATACAAATATTTTTAAATAATCGGGGGCTGATTGCAATGTTTAAATATTTGACATTAGTATAATGATTAAAATATCAACAGAAGTTGTTTAATTTAACTAAATCCAATAATTTTAATCATATTGTATTATTTTATTGTATATTTTGTGTATTTGTAAGAAAATTTTAAGTTGGAAATTATTTTATTATATAATGTATCGATATTATATCTAGTACTTAGTAGAAATTACGCGAAAATTGATTATATAATGTGTAAAAAAAAGGCAGATAATGTGTAAAAAGGAGACAGATATATTTTACTATATTTTATTCTGGAATTATCGATGATAGACAAAGCGAGTATGTCTAGTCATATATATGAAAGAAAGAGATACACATACTTCTTTCCAGAAATGTCTAAACCCTAGAACAAAAAACGAATAATCTAGAAGTTTCAAACCTATAAAAGACTGAACAGAGGTCGTTAAGAAGGAAGTTTATGATTGGAAGTCAAACAGTGAAGATCTGAGTGTGAACAGTCAATTTGAACAAACAGTTTTTAAAGTAGTTATCATAATAAAGTGTTAAATAGTGACGTTAAGAATAAAGTAAAACAATCAAAAAGTAAAATAAAGTGACAAAAAAGTGACATTACTAAGATTGAATCCTAAAGTGAAATTAAAACGTTTTTGGTCGATAAAAAAGAAGAATATAAGTGTACTTACCATTATTAATACAATAAAACGAACAGTAATCCAACAAACACTAAACTGTATCAAATTTGAGGAACAAACAAAACACAATAATATTACACGAGAGTCCAAACGTCTAATAAGGCGACATTTTGCCAAGGTCGGAGGTTCCAAGTATCGCTTCGTTCGTCTCCGTTTTTCATAGATCAACTACAGATTTTTCCACCAATCAGGAAGCAGGACTTTATTTCAAGGTCAGATAAAATTGTAAACTTTTAAAAATTTTTGTAGTAGTTAGTTGAATTTTATAATTTAAAAAAAAACAAAGGAATTTACTTGATATTTAATAATTAGTGTATTTGATAATCTTATTTGCTATCACATAAACAACATTGGTTAATTTAACTTAATTCACATCAAGTAAGTTCTTTTATAATTACTAAAAGGCCTTTCTTTTTCCTTATTAAACTTCAATATTACTGTTTTAATTTAACTATTTTGTAATAAATTTATAATTATAATTGAATCAAATTTTTCATTCATATATACCTAATAATCCAACTGGAAACCGGCGTAACCAAACACCCCTGAGAAAAAGATCTTGTTGCTTATAATAATATCAAATATTAATCAGTCAAATTCATAAATAAATAAATCAATAAATTATCTTTAGAATCATAATATTCATTACAATATATATATATATATATATATATATATATATATATATATATATATATATATATATATTAAACCAGAATTTTTGGGGTAAACGGCAATGTTTTTTAAGAAAACTCTTTTACTTGTTTTCCAAGCTTTCGAAATACATTTATTTCATTTTCAAGGAATAAGTGTGAGTTAAAACAAAATTGGTGTTAACAACTTGGTAAATATAACATAAAAAAACTATTAGTCGGCAAATAACAGAAATTTAATTATATATATATATATATATATATATATATATATATATATATATATATATATATATATATATATATATATATATATATGAAACCAGTAATATTGGGGTATGCAGCAATTAATAAAAGTAAAGTATAAAGAGTTTACTTTTATTAAATGCTGCATACCCCAATATTACTGGTTTCATACCTTATTAGTCAGCAAATAAACTACCTTTATATATATATACAACTTATTTATAAAACAAAGTAACGTCATTGATTAATAAACAACTTATGATAAAATGTAATAATAGAAAAGAAGAAAATAATTGGTTATATTTTCTTTCTTATTTCAAGAAAAATGTAAATTTTGACCAAAATTTACTAAATATTTAATTGTTTTATGATAGAAAAATTATTATTCTTTTTTATAATTTTGAATTAAGCTTTGAAAATGTCATTTAAAAATCAAAATCAAAATGTCAAATAGATGTCATGAATTTTCAGTATTATTTAGATCTTTATTTTTATCTTTAGATAGCAAATAATAATAAATGTCACTCAGATTTTTATGGTCACTTTTTTTATTAATAATATCATTTTCTTGTGATTTATATGCCATTTCCAAAAAAAGTCTTTTTTTATTGTTAATTTGTATATCCAAAATACTAACAGAAGCATAATCGATAAGATGGTCATTAGTTATTGAATGTTTAGCCAACTCACATCTTTCAGGATATAACCTGGTATCACTCTTATGCAAGGATAAACGTTGTTTTAATCTTTGGCCAGTTTGACCTATGTATTTTTTGTCGCAAGTAGAACAAGGAATACAATATACTACATTAGATAACTCTAAAATTGGAGTTGAACCTTTTACTTTGTTGAAAATGTTTTTTATGGTAAGACATGTTCTACTCGTAATTTTAATATTATTTAATGGTTTAAAAAATCTACTTAATTTAGATAAAATTTCTCTAATATATGGTAAATATATATATAATTTTGTATTATTAGGATGAATTTCTAATTCTTTATTATCATTTTGATCATATGTTTTTAAATTGTAAGAATAATTATTTAGTACATTTTACATTAATTTATTAGGATAACCATTTTCTAAAAACATTTCGTGTAAAATTTTATAAATTTTACTATGAAAAATAGTATCCGAAATCAATGTTATTCTTTTTTCATTTGCATTATTATATTAATTTTAGTCGAAAATTTATGATGTGACCAAAAATTCATTATCGTACCAGAATTTATTGGTTTTCTGTACCAATCTATAGTAATAGTGTTATCTTTTCTAATAAATTTTGTGTCTAAAAATGGTACACTATGTTTTTCATCCTCTTTTTCTAATGTAAATTGGATATGAGGATAATAAGAATTAAATGTGAAAAGAAGTTTATTTAAACCATCTTTAGGTAATGCCAAAATAATGTTATCCACATATTGTTTAACAAAAATTAAATTAAAAGGTGATACGGGAATAACAGTATCCAATAAATTATCCATGACATAACAAGAAATAATTGGAAAGATGGAAGCTCCCATTGGAGTACCGAATTTTTGTTTATATAATTGATTGTTAAATAAAAAATAAGTATTTTTAAATAAAAAAATTAAAATTTCTTTAAAGAATTTTTTGGAAATTGAACAATGCTGGCTAATACCATTCCATTTTTTATCTATTGCTCTTAAAGCAAATTCTAAATAAACATTACTAAACAAAGAAACGACATCCAAACTACAAATAATATAATTATTTGGTAACTGAAATTTATTAAATTTTTTAAAAACATCATAAGAATCTTTAATGTAGTATTCTGTATTGTAATCAAATGCTTTTGTTAATATATCAGTAATATATGAACCAAGTAAATTAGTAGGAGTGTTTAATGAAGCTACAATAGGTCTAATTGATAATACCGGTTTGTGAATTTTAGGAAGACCGTACAATTTTGCTGGAATTCCATTATAGCAAATCAATTTTTGTTTCGTGGTTTTATCAATTTGTTTTGTATTGTAAAGTTTTTTTATAATAGAATTACATTTATTTTGAATTGTAATTGTGGGATCTTCTTTTAATTTTACATAAGATGAACTATTATCAAGAATTTCCAGTGATAATTCTATATAATTGTCTTTAAACATAACTACAGTACAATTTCCTTTATCACTGTTAGTAACGATACTATTTGAGTGATTCTATAAAAAAAGTTTAGTTTTATGATATAAATTACGAAAAAACTTATTATTAGAATTTTAATTAATATGATTTGTAATAATATTAGTTGATTTTGCTATTAATGTTGTTCTTAACTTATCGTCTGATGTTTGAGATGTAATATATTCAATACCTGCTAAAATATATTTAAATTTAAGATCTTTTCCAATAATAGGTTCAATACTAAATTTATGGCCTAAAGATAAAAAACACAAAATGTCATGTGGAATTTGAATGTTTGTTAAATTTTTAATCGATTTGGGATTTGTTTTAATTTAAATTCATCATCTATCAATTTATTAAATTTTTTAATATTATTTCTGTTGGTTAAATTAAAAATTTTATTCAATGTTTTTGTTTGAAAGAATTCATAGTTTTTAAATATTAAATTTGACGATGATTGAATAATGTTATTTTTTAAATTTTCTAAATTCTTTTCTGATGATAAAATAGTTTTTTGATTACAAGATATTTCAATATTTATATTGAATATTTTGCCGATGTAAAAGATCTGGCCAAAAATTAAAACAACGTTTATCATTACATAAGAGTGATACAAGGTTACATCCTGAAAGATGTGAATTGGCTAAACATTCCATAACTAATGACCATCTTATCGATTATGCTTCTGTTAATATTTTAGATATACAATTTAACAATAAAAAAAGACTTTTTTTGGAAATGGCATCTATTTCACAAGAAAATAATATTATTAATAAAAAAAGTGACCATAAAAACTTTAGTGACATATATTATTATCTGCTATCTTTGGATATACATTCAAATAAAGATCTAAATAATACCTAAAACACATGACATCTATTTGACATTTTTATTTTTGATTTTTAAATGATATTTTAGAAGCTTAATTCAAAATTATAAAAAAGAATAAGATATCCTTATTTTATATCATGGAACAATTAAATATTTTAATCAAAATTCACATTTTTTATGAAAGAAGAAATAAAAATTATAACCCATCATTTCCTACTCTTTTATTATTACATTTTGGGTGTGTCCGGGGAGCACGTTATTTGCGCCAGTTGGCGCTATCTTGTACTATTCGTCGTTTGCGTTATATGGCGCTTGGCTCTACATAGCATGAAAGCGTGCTCTCCGAACACACCCATAATCTCAAGCAATTAAGTTGTTTATTAATTTTATGACGTTATTTTGTTTTATAAATAATTTGACTTAAAAAAATATTTTTAAAATTCCAAATTAAAGTTAAAATAGTTTTTTATGTTACATTTACCATTTTTTTAACACCAATTTTGTTTATACTCGTGCTTATTCCTTGATAATGAAATAAATATATTTCGAAAGCTTGGAAAACAAGTAAAAGAGTTTTCTTGAAAACTCGTCGTCTTATGAGTCCAGTGTCTAGGAAGGGTACTGAATTTTCGTTCTCTTTTTCATTAGTGAACTTAATATGTTTATTATAGTTATTAACAACGATTTTATCAATCATGTGTTTACGAAAATCCAGAAAATCCTACAAAAATACAACGTTAAAACAGCTAACAAAAGTGTATTACGAATCGAATCTGTTTTCTCTAAACTCAAACAGAAAGACGATCTATTAGATGTAACAAATGTGGTATAAAACATACCCTGTGCAAATTGTAATAACTCCTATACTGGACAAACTTCACAAATGTTAAAACATAGGATCACACAACATCGTAGTGACTGTAGGAACCGGAAAAGATCTTGTGCATTAGCTAAACACGTTCTAGACACATTCCACCATATGAACTACGGAGAAGTAAAGAGACTGGAAAGAGAACAAAATAAAACCAAAAGAGAATTCTTGGAGATGATCAACACACAAACACATCAACCATCAATAAATAAAAGAACTGACATATGTAACTTAAGTAACATCTAGTCTTACCTGTTACAACCTGTTACATTTAGACAGACAACCAAACGACGAAGTCCTCACAGAATCCTTCCTGTAAAAAAATTATAACGGTCGCTTTTTACAATTAACATCAAAAAAGATTTAAATTAATTATTATTAATTATAATTTTTTGATACCACCTTTTACTTTTAAATAGTTATGGGTACGCCGTTGATATTACTGGCAAGTTTTTTGAAATATAAGCAAAAACAAATTCGTTTAGTCGTTTAAAAGTTTTGGTCAATATAATATATATATATAATGATTATTATTATTTAAATTGTTTATAGTTAATTTATCAATATCCCGACTTAGTTCTATTAATTTGATATGTTTTAATTGGTTTGATTATTATAATTTATAATTTTGTTTTGTTTTATTGGTTTTGTCAAATGTTTTGATTGATTTTAATGATTAAATACTATTTAATTTTATATAAAATTTACTTGTTCTTCTGTAATTCTATGGTTGGGCGCCTTATTAAAATTTTAACTAGCTCAGACTATTTGTTTTGAAATTTAAATTTAAAATCTGACTCTTATAGGGTAGGATTCAATTTAAAATATTATTTAATAATTAACACACAATAAATTTAATGTCAAATATTTCAAAGAAATTTTACAAAAACTGTTAATTGGTTTTCATATGTTTAGTACAAATAAATAAATGAATGAAGATGATACATACAAATAAAATTAATTTACAGTCACAAAATAACAAATACACAAATAATAAACCTTAACTATGACACGTACCTTTTATTATAAAGTTCGTTCTTTAAAAATTGCTACTGTCTTAATGGAATGGCACGAAAAATTCGGATCGGCTTCTCCTCGTCTGCCTTCGGAACAGTTATACCACAATATGGCGGCTAAGGACCAGTTGCAGAAAGAATGCTCAAATTTAATCTTTCAAATTCTTTTGGAATCAATCTTTGATTTGACAAATTTATTACTTTTGTAAGTAATTTAATAATGGTTGATTACTTTACTGTATGTATTTTTAATGTTACATGTATTAATTTAACATAAACAGCTTTTAATTAATGCAAAAAATTTTCTTTTAGTTAGTAATCAATTAATACATACGATGTTAATTGCTCTGCTACCAAAATCAAAAGAGGGTGAATCATCCATTTTCCGGCCTTTTTATAGGCTTCCAGGAAAAATGACAAGTATGACACCAAAAAACAAAATTCCATTGTTTAAATGCAAAATTCTAACCAAAATTCTTGAATATGAAGGTAATGAAATTACAAAACTAATAGTATCTTTGTTAACTTATAGTGAGATCTCATCCTTATATTTACCAAAAATATATTTCTTTAATTTTAAATAGACTTTTTCCTTGTAAATTTATTATTGAAAAATAGGCAGTTTGCTGGAGCTGTCATATTTTCTAGACTTTAAAATTTGAAATAAAACTATCAATTGTACTTAAAATTACTATAAATCAATTAAACTAATCCTATCTTAACTAAAAATTGCTATTTTTAGACCCTAACAACTAAAATTTAAACTTTTAAAAGATTTTGTTATTTGTATCTCTTACACATTATATAAGATAAGAGTCTCTGTGTTAACAAAGATTAACATTTTAAAATTTATATAAACACCTTACTCACTTATCCTACATACATTTTGTTACATAAAATGTCCTTTGTTAATGTTTATAAACTAAGTTTTTTAATAGTTTTTTCACTGTGCACTCTTTAAGTGTTCTATTAAAAAAAATTATGTGATTAAGACCAACACTATTGATATGGGAATTAGTTTACTGTATTTCACCACACCTGCTACATGTTTTTATTTGTTCTTTTGTCTTTTTTAGGTACTCAACGACAATATCGAAGACTATAATTTGTCTTTTTATATTTTTGTAAGTACTTCCTTTTTATAATATTAATTTAAATACTTTACTAACTAAAATTACATGTTGATTTCTTAAACATGTGAAAACCATTAGTACTTTTGATTTTTATTTTCTTTTAATTGTTTCAGATTAAACTTAGAATTTTAAAAGAGAACTAGGAAAAAGATGAATTGTTATGTAAAAGTGTACTCATTATGGATTGGAAATATTTAATTGTTATAAAATAGCAAAATATGGATCCTATTCAATATAAAATGCCTATTACATTCTTTGTTTATTTTAAATGTATGTCTTGTAAAAATTATGAACTTGGAAACTTTAGATGTACAAAAGAAAAAGTAAATGCTGATTCTATTAAACTTATTAATATATCCTTTTATTGTAAATTATAAGGTAAGTTCTACTTATTAAATTTTTAACTATTAGATATCTATCTCAATATATATATATATAATTTTAATATATATATATATATATATATATATATATATATATATATATATATATATATATATATATTAAACCAGACTTCCTGGGGTAAACGGCAATGTTTTTTAAGAAAACTCTTTTACTTGTTTTCCAAGCTTTCGAAATATATTTATTTCATTTTCAAGGAATAAGCGAGTATATACAAAATTGGTGTTAAAAATGGTAAATATAACATCAAAAACTATTTTAACTTTAATTTGGAATTTAAAAATATTTTTAAGTCAAATTATTTATAAAACAAAATAACGTCATAAAATGAATAAACCACTTAATTGCTTAAGATAAAATGTAATAATAAAGAGTAGAAAATAATAGGTTATAATTTTATTTCTTCTTTCATAAAAAATGTGAATTTTGATTATAACATTTAACTGTTCTATGATAAAAAATTAAGATATCTTATTCTTTTTTATAATTTTGAATTAAGCTTCTAAAGTGTTATTTAAAAATCAAAATAAAAATGTCAAATAAATGTCATGAATTTTAGGTATTATTTAGATCTTTATTTTTATGTTTATCCAAAGATAGCAGATAATAATAAATATCACTCAGGTTTTTATGGTCACTTTTTTTATTAATAATATCATTTTCTTGTGAAATAGATGCCATTTCCAAAAAAAGTCTTTTTTTATTGTTAAATTGTATATCTAAAATACCAACAGAAGCATAATCGATAAGATGGTCATTATTTACGGAATGTTTAGCCAATTCACATCTTTCTTCTGTTGGTATTTTAGATATACAATTTAACAATAAAAAAAGACTTTTTTTGGAAATGGCATCTATTTCACAAGAAAATGATATTATTAATAAAAAAAGTGACCATAAAAACCTGAGTGATATTTATTATTATCTGCTATCTTTGGATAAACATAAAAATAAAGATCTAAATAATACCTAAAATTCATGACATTTATTTGACATTTTTATTTTGATTTTTAAATGACACTTTAGAAGCTTAATTCAAAATTATAAAAAAGAATAAGATATCTTAATTTTTTATCATAGAACAGTTAAATGTTATAATCAAAATTCACATTTTTTATGAAAGAAGAAATAAAATTATAACCTATTATTTTCTACTCTTTTATTATTACATTTTATCTTAAGCAATTAAGTGGTTTATTCATTTTATGACGTTATTTTGTTTTATAAATAATTTGACTTAAAAAATAATTTTTAAATTCCAAATTAAAGTTAAAATAGTTTTTGATGTTATATTTACCAAGTTGTTAACACCAATTTTGTATATACTCGCTTATTCCTTGAAAATAAAATAAATATATTTCGAAAGCTTGGAAAACAAGTAAAAGAGTTTTCTTAAAAAACATTGCCGTTTACCCCAAAAATTCTGGTTTAATACCTAGTAGTCGGCAAATAACATACATTTAATTATATATATATATATATATATATATATATATATATATATATATATATATATATATTAAACCAGAATTTTTGGGTTAAACGGCAATGTTTTTTAAGAAAACTCTTTTACTTGTTTTCCAAGCTTTCGAAATACATTTATTTCATTTTCAAGGAAAAAGTGTGAGTTAAAACAAAATTGGTGTTAACAACTTGGTAAATATAACATAAAAAAACTATTTTAACTCACACTTTTTCCTTGAAAATGAAATAAATGTATTTCGAAAGCTTGGAAAACAAGTAAAAGAGTTTTCTTAAAAAAACATTGCCGTTTAACCCAAAAATTCTGGTTTAATACCTATTAGTCGGCAAATAACAGAAATTTAATTATATATATATATATATATATATTAAAATTATATATATATATATATATATTAAACCAGAATTTTTGGGGTAAACGGCAATGTTTTTAAAGAAAACTCTTTTACTTGTTTTCCAAGCTTTCGAAATATATTTATTTCATTTTCAAGGAATAAGCGAGAGTATATACAAAATTGGTGTTAAAAAATGGTAAATATAACATCAAAAACTATTTTAACTTTAATTTGGAATTTAAAAAATATTTTTTAAGTCAAATTATTTATAAAACAAAATAACGTCATAAAATGAATAAACCACTTAATTTGACTTAAAAAATATTTTTTAAATTCCAAATTAAAGTTAAAATAGTTTTTGATGTTATATTTACCATTTTTAACACCAATTTTGTATATACTTTCGCTTATTCCTTGAAAATGAAATAAATATATTTCGAAAGCTTTGAAAACAAGTAAAAGAGTTTTCTTTAAAAACATTGCCGTTTACCCCAAAAATTCTGGTTTAATACCTATTAGTCGGCAAATAACATAGATTTAATTATATATATATATATATATATATATATATATATATATAAATATATATATATAAATATATATATATATATAAATATATATATATAAATATAAACTTCGAAATTGGTTGGGAATGCAGCGGAAAGGACGTGAAAAAATTATCAATACAGTACTCTTTTCAGTATACCAAGCTCTCGCAAATCTTTATTTGCATCAGCAGGGTTCTACAAATGTGAATTAGTATGAGATTACAAATCAGTAAAAAACTTTTTTACAATAAGTAACTTACACTAATTGAGGTTTAAGTCTAGATGTTAGTTGGAGAAAGTGAAGAACCATTTGAATACATCCAGAAAAGCAAAAAGCCAATCAAGCCAGTAAAAAATATCACAGTAAAATTGAATTAAAATTGATCACATCTTTACATCACTAAGTTAACATATTAAAAATCTTTTAATTTTAGGAAGGTTAGTACTACCTCCGCCACGTGTCTCGAAAATGTGTAACTGAATTTGGTTAGGTTAACACTCTTCTTCTTTCAATTTTTAAAAGAGAAGTAATAGCAACCTAAACAACCACAGCTAAACATGGTAAATTTTACTAAGTGGGACAGTTCCTAAAAATTGTTTTCACTGAATAATAATTAAAAAATGAACCGTGAAACAATCAAAGCTAATAAAACCCTAGTGTAGGAAAATTGTTTGTATTAATGAAATATTTTCAAATTAATAATATGGACAATAGAGGTAAATCCCAGAAAAGCGAGTTCGGGGTGAAAGTAAGGAAATTGTATCTCTTTAATGAGATGTGAGAAATAAAGTAATTAACAATTGTGAAACTAAAAACATATTGAACATTGGTCATAGGGAATGTTGAAGGAAATGATTAAAAATTTCGAAAATTATTTTTAATGGAGTAAATGAAAGAAAGAAGATATTATTAATTATCTGAAATAGAAGAATTTTCACTACTAGAAATGAAATGATTACTATCTAACGTAAGTAGTAATGAATATAAACCACTCAAATTATTGATATCGGTTTTCTTATTCATAGGATTCTTCTCTTGGAAGATGAACGCCATTTCAAGAGATACTCTTTTTCTGTAGTTACTTTCAGAAGATAAAACTTGTGCATTTGGAAAGTCAATGGGATGCCCCGTAGAATTAGAATGTGAGGCCAATGAACATCTATCAGGATGCAACCTTATGTCACTCTTATGGAGAGTCAATCGACTAGATAATTTCTGAGAAGTATGAACAACATACGATTGTGTACAACCCAAACAACTGAGTCTATAAATAACATTGTTTTTATCTAATAAAGGAATTTTATCTTTAACTGAAGTATATAATGATTTAAGTATCAAGGAACTCTTAAATGCAATCCTAATATTGGGTAGTTGTTGTGAGAAAAGTCTAGACAGTCTAGGCGTAACGCCCTTAAGCCCTTAATATAAGGAAGGGATACATATGTAAATTCACAAGGTGGCGGACCTTGGATGGATCCAATTGAGTTCCGTCCACTAGCACCTGAATTGTCAGAAATGGAGTTAGAAGCACCTAACATAACGGGAGATGTGCCGAACATAACTTTCCTAAGTAATGATGTAGGATAAGAGTTATTCAAGAAAAGGTTAAAAAGGATATTTAAGTTCTTTTGACGGAAGGAAGGATCAGAGAGTTGATTCACTCTTGTTGTCATTTGTTTGACTAGGTTGAGTTTCATATTAAATTTATGGTAAGAAAGGTAGTTGAGATATCTCCCAGAGCTACATGATTTTCTATACCAATCTATCAATATTACATTTTCGTCATTTCTGATAAATAACATGTCTAAAAAAGGAACAGCTTTGTTAGAGTTTTCACATTCTAACGTGAACTGGATGTAAGGGTCATAACTATTAAAAATATTCAAGAGTTCTGTTTCTGAATCTCGAGGAACTGCTAGGATTATGTCATCAACATATTTCTTTAGAAATGGGATATGGAAAGGGAGTACAGGAAGAACTATGTCAAGCAAATCATCCATTACATATGTCGCCAAAATTGGAGAAATGCTAGCACCCATGGGAGTGCCAAATGTTTGTTTATAGAAATTATTGTCAAATGAAAAACAAGTGGAATTGAACAAGAACTCAATCAACTCAATAAACATATCGTAGCTAATGGTACAAACCGAACTAATAGATTACCAATGATTATGAATTGTACGGATAACTGCATCTAAATAAACATTACTAAAAAGGGAGACAACGTCCAGACTGACAAGAACATAGTTTGGTGGTAACACCTTCCTATTGAAAAGTTCAAAAGTATGAAATGAGTCATTAATACTGTAATCATTACTTTCATAAGCTCTTGTTAAAATATCTGTGAGAAAACTAGCAATACACTCAGTTGGTGAGCCAATAGAAGAGACAATAGGTCTCATAGATAAAGTAGGTTTTCTGAATTTTTGGAAGGGTGTAAAACTTAGCAATAGTGCCACTGTAAGACGTGAGTTTCTTCCTTGTAAGTAAATCTATTTGCTTTTTATCAAATAAACGTTTGACTAAAGAATTAGATCTCCTTTGAATTCCAGAAGTAGGGTCAGACTGTAAGGAAACATAAGAAATGTCCTGGTCTAATAAATTTTGGGAAAGCCTGAAGTATTCTTCCCTTAACATAATCACTGTTACATTGCCTTTATCAGACTTTGTAACAACTAGTTCAGGGTGATTCCTCAGGAAATGTTTTGTCTCTTCAAAGAGATTTCGAAGAAACGAAGGGGGTTTGTTTTGAAAAACATTATTAGTAATCATATTGACAGATCTAGCTATCGTTAGATTTCTAACATTAATATCTGAAATATAGGAAGAAATGCAATCAACATCAGCTAACAGCGACTTAATTGGAATGTCCACACCTAACCTAGGTTCAACACTAAATTTGGGACCTAAAGAAAGTATTTTAGAAACATTAGGAGGAAGAGTAACTTGGGATAAATTTTTAATCCACGAATAACAAGTCTTAAGTTGACTATTAAACAATTCATCCCTCAATGAATTCAACTTCTTAATATTATTATTTTTAACTTTAAAAAATTATCTGTTATAATGTTTAATCTGTTTAGAAATGAAATTGTTACAAATAAGTTCATTAGTACTATTGATAATATTTGTTTTTAAATTATTTAATTTATTTTCTAAAGATTTAATGAGTTTATGATTTAAATTAATTTCCATATTTAAATGTTTATAACCTAACCTGTTTAAAAACATTGTTGTTGCATGTATATATATATATATATATATACATGCAACAACAATGTTTTTATTTTTTTATATGTATATATATATATATATATATATGTTAAACCAGAATTTTTGGGGTAAACGGCAATGTTTTTTAAGAAAACTCTTTTACTTGTTTTCCAAGCTTTCGAAATACATTTATTTCATTTTCAAGGAAAAAGTGTGAGTTAAAAAAAAATTGGTGTTTTAAAGTTGGTAAATATATAATAAAAAAACTATTTTAAAAAAAAAAAAAAAAAAAAAAAAAAAAAAAAATTTTTTTTAAATTCCAAATTAAAGTTAAAATAGTTTTTTTATGTTATATTTACCAAGTTGTTAACACCAATTTTGTTTTAACTCACACTTTTTCCTTGAAAATGAAATAAATGTATTTCGAAAGCTTGGAAAACAAGTAAAAGAGTTTTCTTAAAAAACATTGCCGTTTACCCCAAAAATTCTGGTTTAATACCTATTAGTCGGCAAATAACAGAAATTTAATTATATATATATGTATATAAATGGTAGTAGTATTTTTGCGGGAAAGAATTAAATAAAAAAATGAAGATATTGGGTTAAGCCCGCTAATGCAGCCGTAGACACGTGTTTCTGTCTCCTTAGACTTCATCACACAAATGTGCGGTTGGCCCTTGTGTTGACTCCGTTTGTGTGATTTATATTGTTTTCCATCGTTCAGTGTTTTTTTTGGTAATATTCTCCTTAGCTATGCCGTACTGATGAAGTCTAAGGAGACAGAAACACGTGTCTACGGCTGCATTAACGGGCTTAACCCAATATCTTCATTTTATATATATATATATATATATATATATATATATATATATATATATATATATATATATATATATTGTCACGTCGACAATAGAAATAGTAACAGTGTTAGTGTTAACATTTAATTTAGACAAAGTATAACAGTACTAGAAATCCAAAAAAGTGATTTTATGATTGTAAGTACAATTTTTCATTACGTGGAAATACGCCACACCTGTGCCGGTATACTGAATTTGTTAAAAGGCAGTGTTGTCGGTTTACCCTACCAATTTTTTAAATAAATATTGGAAGTTTTGTTAAAACGAAGAGTTTTTTATTATTTCTAATAAGATAAACTTCCAAAAAGTAAGGGTTAGTACAATCAATTTAATTTCCTACTAATTTTTAATTGATGTTATTTTTATTGTTATGTATATATTTGGTCTGTTCAGGAATAAAATATTTGATAAAAAAGAAAAGCAATTTTGTCAAGTATAACTTTACTTTTCTCCTTAAATTGGGTTTTCCTACTGGTGTTTCTCTTGTCCATACTTGGACACGCTACCAAATGGATGGAGAAAGAACAAGTATTTAAGTAATTTTTTATTTGGAATCAGCCACCTTCTTTACTCCGTAATTTCTCCAACATTTGTTTTGGTCCTTCGAGCCGGATACCTGCATATTGACAGTTTTCTAAATATTTATCTATTTGTTAATCTCTGGTGTTATATATTTTCTTACTCCCGCCTGTGGATCTTCTATTTACTGCTATTTCTATTAAGGAAAATAATTTTCTATCTTGTCCGTACGCGTTTGTACATTTGAATGGCAAAAAATTCAACTTTAAAAATCTTCAAAAATCTTTTCGGATAAAAATTCTAGCCGACACTGTCCGGTCAACCTGAATGCTGACTGCTGTATTTTGGAATAAAGAAGTAAAATCATTAACGGCAGGCTAGTTGATATCAACCAGAGCTCTTCCGCATGCAGAAAGAAATTCAAAATTCAAGTAGGATTGTCCACGAACATATCAACTTTAAGCGAAGCATGTAGAAGATTTCTCCTTTTAGTGAATCATTTCTTATGTGTTGTTCGGTTAATTTTTTTGCCTCAATAAATAAAAACATTTGTGGGTTTTATCGTACAGTTAATAGTTCTTGAATGACTTTTTTTTATTTAAATTAAAACAGTTACAATGTAAAATATATATATATATATATATATATATATATATATATATATATATATATATATATATATATATATATTATTTATATATATTATTTATATATATATATTGTGGGGTTAATTTTGTTAAATCTATAAAATTATATTTTCTCAAAGTATTTGTGTGAAACGTGTTGCCTATAGCGGTACGCCTACGACAACAATATGATCTCCCACAATATTTTCTTAAAAAAAATATGACGCCAATGAAATTAAATTAAACCAAGCTGCTCAAAGCAATGAGACTCTTAAAAATTTTTATGATTAAAAACAAATAACGAAAAAGATACTTAAGTAGTTCCTCCGGTCACTGTATGACGTCACCCGCTCAGGTTACTGGTGTAGGTTCAAGTTCTGCGATTATTCCCCCTAGTCAAATTCTGTGTTTTGTGAGGTTAAAGTTCTGAGACGTTACAGCTGATTGAAGTAAATTAAGAAGTGATCGTTCTCGTTAAATAAATTTCCAGATTAATTTATGTTTGAAATAAACAGAAATTCAAAAGAGATATTTATTGTTCAATGTCGCTAAAAGAAAATGTATTAGAAAGATTCCAAAATGAATTGGTGTTACAGGTGAGTACAATTTATTTTTTTTTAATACTTTTATTCCTATGGAATGTACCTTTAATGAAAATATAGCGTGTTCTTAGTTGTGAAACAGTATTCTTCAATTGAACTGTAAGAATGTGAAAATAACTGAATATCCTGTTCTCTCTTCCAAGAACAGACTACATCAAAGTTGTAGCACGTGCTAATTTAAATAAAACCTTTATAATACGAATAAATTTTGACAATAAATATGGATCTCGTACAAATGAATTAGTGATAAAACAAAAAATTAGTATGAAATTTTACAGTTCATCGAAAATGTTAAACATTGAAATAGAGCAATAATAATTGTTGAAATTCTAGAGTTTATCGAAAATGTCTAACATTAAAATAGAACAATAATAATTGACATCACCTT
This sequence comes from Ophraella communa, assembly GCA_035357415.1. NCBI lineage: Eukaryota > Metazoa > Arthropoda > Insecta > Coleoptera > Chrysomelidae > Ophraella > Ophraella communa. The sequence continues at coordinate 48,692,732 of CM068979.1, read as the reverse complement.
AAAAATGTTCAGAATTTGGTCCATGTGTGGATGTTGTGGAGTCCTGGTACTTAATTCTGCTAAATATGTGTTGGAGCAAAATTGGCCCCAAATACCTCAAATGTAGAATCCTTACAACTGCTGTCACCTTCAAATGGACAGGAATATGTTCCTTAAGGCTTAAATAACTTGCTTGCTCTCCTGGAACTGCTGGTATTGGATGCCAATACACTTTGGGCCCAATTTCTTGTCAGGTATGTTAAATTTTTTATGGAAATACACTTTTACATCACACTTTATCGTTTTAAGTATTTATCTTGCATTATTATGCGTTAATTGTTTAATTTTACTTATAAAAATTTTAATTTTATCAGGACAAATTTCTTACCCTCCTTTCGCTTTCAGGAACAAAAAACAAGAGAGAGATTTTAGATTCAACAGAACCATGGTTACCGAAAATTCTTTTGTTTTCCCAGCTTTCCTTTTGAACAAAAATAAATAAATTTATGTTGGCAATGAAAGCAAAGTTACTAAAAAAATATCAGTTTTTTATGTTGGTGACTGGTAAGCTCAAATGATGTTTATTGGAACCTTGTTGTACAGGGTGATTTTATTTTAGTGAGATTTGGAATTCTAAAATTATTCCTACTGATTTTGGGAGTGATCACAAATTTGTCCTTAACATCTAGAAATTAAAACTAATCAATTATTTTCAAGGTACAATTTAAGAAATTTATAAAATTTATGGAATAATTATCTGGAATAAATTAAACTCAACTTGTAGTTTTGCTATTATCTTTCTTTCTATTAATTTAGTTGCATAAAAAATCGAACAAAGACTTATAATGATTTTTAATTATTGTTTCCCCAATGTTGTACACCAATTCAGTATCTTTTTCATAATATTTATAAATAAACATGCTCATTTGTATACTACTTCTAATGCAACCGTAACAATATATATATATATATATATATATATATATATATATATGAAAATTATATATAGATAAATCTCAAGAAATTTAACCGGTGAGTTCACAAAATTGCTTGTTATACCCTTTATATGTATTTAAATTAATAATTCTAGATTATAGTTTTAACCGCCTGACCCGCGTTTCGATAACCAAGTTATCGAAACCAAGTGTATTAAATATTTTACAGTTTTATTTAATTCAGAAATACAATTCGTTGCCTAGTACCTAGTAGGTACACTCTTAGGCAAGTGTTTAATTCCACTATTTTTTATGGGTTCAAGTATACAGGAGTTGTAATGTTGTTCTACTATCCATTTAGAAGATGGGTTGATTTATCTTTTAGCTAAGATATAAACAATTGATATTTAAAAAAAATTATTTATTTAAAAGAGCCAAACATTTAAGAATTATTTTATATAGCTATATATAAAGATGTAAAATGATTTTTGCGGAAAATAATTAAATAAAAAACTGAAGATATTGGGTTAAGCCCGCATATGCGTATGAAGTAACTTCAATATGTCAATCTGACCATGCTAGTTAGCTAAACAGCTGTTATTGGTTTTAAAATCCATTATTTAAATAAAACAGTTTTGTTAAAAACTTTCTTTTTTTATTTTCTAGACATATAGCTTCAATTTACTTTGTAAATATCCGAATTTGCGTTAAAAATTCACTTAAAATCCATTTTTTGCTTACTCGGAACGGTTGTAAGCAGAGGTACGTCCTGTCTTACCTCCCCTTGGTATAAAAATGTTGCGATACCGATGAAGAAAATCTTTCATTTTTCTTTTCTCTTCTCGGTTTAAAGATGTACCAGCAACCGCCACCATTTGTTCAAACTTATCGTTGGAATTATCGGGAATAGCTGTCTGTCGAATTATAGATGTTACTGGTACGGAGGTTCCAACTTTGGTCTCTTTCTTGATCGTAATTGGGTGATCATTGACATTTATAACTCGTACTGGAATTTCTTTAGCAGAAGTGACCAATCCTTTCCCTATCAAAATTCCTCGACCGACCTCCTCATCATGGTTCCATGGTTCCATCATCACCGGTATTCCTTCGTCAATAGTTCCTTGTAGTCTGGCCACTATGATCGTTTCGCTTCTACCAGGTACCACAGTATCCTCCTGGACAACGGCTGGCACGGTTTTGTCCTCATATGGATGAAGGAATATTTCTTCAGAACCGACTTTGATAACTCTGTTCTTGAAATCCAGTTGGAAACCATGTAAGTTCATCACATCCATTCCTAATATGACATCTTTCTCAATATCAGCGACAATAACAGTATGCGTGAACTTCTCTGAGCCAATTCCTATTTGAACCTGGACTTCTCCAAGGATGTTAGCTCTATCACCTGTGGCAGTTTGCAGTCGTAGCCTTGTTGGTAAAAGCTTCTTACGGCTATTTATAGTTGTTGGTCGCTCCAGTATCCACCAATAGTGTATACTTTTTACCGTTGACTTCACCATCTACATATACACTGTCGTCGCGGCATTTCAAAGAGGCTATTAGTATGAGAGGGTCTTTGGAAACGTTCCTGGTCGAAGCTTCCCCCTCTAGGCCGACCCGTTTTAGTTTTCCTGTGGAGTAGTTTCTTGATTCGTAGTGACTCCAGGGCGTTTACATGAATTGCGAACATGTCCTATTTCACCACAATTCCAGCACCTGATGGTCTTCTTTTTTTTCTTATCAGTAAAGTTCTTTATCATGTTTACTAATTGGTCTAACTTATTTTTATCTTCCTCTTCCGTTACGGTATGGTCTTTTTTTTTTTTTTTTTTATGGGTGGAAACCTGCTCCAGGCTCCGGGTACTGGTTCTGCCATTCCCCGGAAGTGTGGGATTCTCTCCCACGAGATACAACCCCACTCTGCTAGCCCGCACGCGATCCAACATCGAGGTCGCCAGAGCCGACCGCACTAAAACCACCCCGCTTCCCATCCCGTCCGGATATGTGACCCTGGTACCATCTTGCCAGATATTCGTCAGAGCCACCTCCCTTTACACCTCCGAGCTCCCCATCACTTCCTGGTAGATTCTCTCTTCCTTCTCCTTCTGTTTTAATATCTCCCTAATCATTGTCCCTATGTCCTCCCACTTACCCTGCCCTTCTGTCATTAACCTAACCATACTTCCCTCATTGATTACCTCTCCCACTCTTTCTTCCGTCTCCCTCCTTTCCTTCACCCATCTGGGGCATCTAAAAACTGTGTGCCCTGCATCGTCCCTCTCCCCACAGTAGATGCACTCGTCATCCCCAGTCTTGTCTATCCTGTACGTGTAGTCTCTGAAGCACCCATGCCCCGTTAACACCTGTGTTATATAATAATCAACCCTCATATGTTTGCATCCCACCCACCTTGCTAAATCCCCAACTAGATCCCTCGTCCATTTTCCCTTCTCTCCATTTTCCCATTCATTCTTCCAATCATTCAAAGTTTCCAATTCTATTTCTTCCCTGAACTGCACCCCCCTCTCATTAATTTTAATCCTTTCCCTTACCAACATTTCAACCGGAGGAACCCCTGCCACCACCCGCACTGCGGCACCTGATACCGTCCGATAACCCGACGCCAACCTTAACAAAATCCTTCTCTGTACCCCCTCATATCCCTATACCTTACCCTATCCAAGATATCCCCCCACGTCGGAGCCCCATACAACAGAACTGACTTTGCCACCCCCCAGTATAGAAACCTCTTTACACTGCTGGGTCCACCTACGTTGGGCATCAACCTCCCCAATGCTCGAACTTTTTCCTCCGCCTTTGTGACCGTCTCTACCACATGTCTTCTAAAGTTAACCCCCTCCCCTAACCATACTCCTAGATACCTAGCCTCCTTAACCTTATTAATAACTACCCCCTCCAACTCCAATTCTAAATTTGCTCCCCTTGGGCCATTTAACAACACTAACTGCGTCTTTTCTGGTGCTAAAGCCATTTCCCTTTCCTTAAGCCACCAATTTACCTTCCATAATGCCAGGTTCATGCTATTCTCCAGTCTGACAGCATCCCGGCCTATCCCTACTACTGCTATGTCGTCGGCGTACCCAATTAATTTGACACTGTCCGGCATCTCCATCCGCAGAAGCGGATCATAAAATACATTCCAGAGGAACGGTCCCATTACCGACCCCTGTGGTATCCCCGCCGTCACCTGATAATCCTCCTTTCCAATCAAAATCCTTATTTCCCTAAAGAAATCCCTAACAATATTAATCAAATACCCCGAAATTCCCCTCTGGACTAACTCCCCTATAATACATCCTACAGGTGCCGTGTTGAACGCCTTCCTGACATCCAACAGGGCCACCGCACACCACCTGTTTCCCCTCTTATCCATTTTTGAACATTTTGCCCTATCTACCACCTCTTTAATTGCCATCACTGTAGACCTCCCCTCCCTAAAACCATACTGCGTTTCTGCAAGATCCCCCCTCTCCCTAATCTCCTTAACTAACCTCCCTTTAACAATATGCTCGTAAAGCTTGGCCACCGTACCACTGGTATGGTCTGAAGAACATCCAAAGCGTCTCCTCTCAGAGCGATGGTGAGGTTTATTGCCTTCTCTTTTTGGGACCATCCGTTCGCTCTTGCAGCTGTTTCGAACTGTTTGAGATAATTTTCCCAAGACATCTTTCCGTCAAAGGTTGGGGCCTTAACACGAACAGAACTTTCGTTGCCTTCCAATTTCGGTTTCCGCTCCACTTTGAAGCTTCTCATTTCGTCCTCGTTTTCCTCTCCTAAATCTTCCATATCTTCTTTACCTCCTTTTTCCATCTATTCCATTTGCTTTTCCATTTCTCTTATTTTCTCTTCAATTTTTTTTTCAAATGAAGACATTTTATTTTCCATAGAAGAAATGTCCAAAGAAACTTTGTTTTCCAAAGAAGAAATATCATTTTTTAAAGAATAAATATCAGAAGAAACTCTTTTTTCCAAAGAAGAAATGTCAGAAGAAACTTTATTTTCCAAAGAAGAAATATCACTTTTCAAAGAAGACATGTCGGAAGAGATATCACTCTTCAAAGAAGACATATCGGAAGAAACTTTATTTTCCAAAGAAGAAATATCAGAAGAAACTTTATTTTCCAAAGAAGAAATATCAGAAGAAACTTTATTTAAGGAAGAAATAATTGTAGCAGAAGAGTCGTCTACGAAAATATGATTTTCTGGATCTAAACCATCATTTTCCAATGCTTGCTTAAGTCGCTGCAACAACTCAGTCTTCCTTCCTGTTGTTTCCAATTCACGATCCTCCAGCTCTTGACGTAATTCTGTCACTTTTAAGTCACAAAGTTTTTTCGACATATTTATTTATTTATTTTTTTTTACCTTATTTATTTACAATATCCCACTTCTGACACCAATGTAACGTTTATTTATTTTTACTAGTCTTTTTAATTTATTTTTATACTATTTAAATCACTAACACTGTTTAATTTATATAACACAATTTATTTACAATACTTTAATTTATGTAAGACAATATTTCTATTCGAATTTATCTAACAACATACTAGGTACTAACCTTAGAGTATAAAAATACATAGAGACAGCTGTTTACTTTTAGACTGACGCTTACATGCAAGTAAAGTAGAGGGGTTGTTGTGTGAGGAAAACAATGTGTTGCCGATGCTACATATTTTTCGGATAATCCTAAACCATGATTATGTCGATGACTTTAGTTTCGTTGTTCCATATTAATAATAATAATAAGTTGCCCTTTACATATAATTTTTAAATAAATAGAATGAGTTAAACTCTCAATCTGTGAAAAAACTACGGTAAGCGTTATACATTTTAGATGTATTACAAATACACAGATTATTATTTGAACAGTGCGACAACACTGTAAAAAGTTTACTACCGATTCAAGAACGATAAACATTTACCAGGATTGCTTAATCCCATAAGACGTACATTCGCCAAAAAATCGATTGCACGTGGTGGCCTGTGACGTCACTGCAGTCCTCGGCCGTATTTTTCCTATCTTTACAGTGCATTTTAGGTCGTTTTCAATCGTCGTTTTTAGATTTATTATAAAAATATTCAAAATTTTGACTGGTAGATATTGTGGATACATTAGTGTACGTTGCATTTTTGTGTAAAATTTTAAAAAAACTGTTCTTTTAAACTCCAGTTCGGACTTTTAAATTACATGTGTTACACTGCTTGGCTAGACATTGCTTGGTTAGTATCGTTGAGTGTGAACGTTAATATTTAATAGTGAATACATTTTTTATTTTACGTTTTTAGTGAGATAGTTTACGTACTATTTTTTTAGTATGTAGTATTTATTGTTAATTTTAAATTTGTAATTAAAAATTCTTTATAGAATACATATTATGTCGCTCCATAAAAGATTCACGGATTGTACTAGTAATATGCTGCAAATTGTTTATTGTTTCTTTGTTTGTCAAAAAAAACTAGTTTTAGGCATTATTTTGTGTAATAATGAATTTATTTGAATGTATTTTTTAAAATAAAAATAGAACTAAATAGTGTTTTCTTTACTCTACCTATTTCCCAAATAATATTCAATAAATTAATTAAATATAAGTATTAATAGTATATTATTTAACGAGCGGTAATGTAGGTCATAACTCACGCAGATGAAGTTTGCAGCACGAGCCGCAGGCGAGTGCTGTAACTCATCAAGTGAGTTATGACCATTACCGCAAGTTGAATACTATACTTTATCTACGACTTTAACAATAAATACTAGAATGTAGAAAAAGAACTTTATAAACCGTAATAGTAATAACAAAGAAATAAAAGTTTTAAGTAGTAATTATTCATTTTGCTTATTGATGAGATTAACTGTAAAGTTTGAACAACCAGTAAACTGAATATGTGGAACTGAATTATGCAAGTTTATTGTTTCGTTTTGAGTTTGTTGCATATATATTGTAGAAGAAGTACCAACTGGTTGAGGAGTTATATATAGAACTATATATTTTATCTGCTCCTATTAGATTATACATTAATTATTCAACTGCTTTTGAGGAATTAATAGTATCCATAAACAAAAAGCGTGAGTTATAATAACTCTCTAGTGAGTTATTACACCATACTGTAACAGTAACTATATACTGTCACGAATGCAATGGCGGTTCGATCCACTGTGCCTACCAAACCTTTTTTTAATTTCGTTCATTTATTACATAAATGTCTACTCAATCCCTAGAATTAAATAAATTTTAATTCTATGACTCAATCACAATTTAAGAACCGAATACCTACCAAAGGAATACCAAAGGCTATAGAATCTACATTCTAAAAGCCGATTCGATGAAACGGAATAGTCCATTATTGTAATTGAGGGGAGTAATGTCAGTTGATATTTTTAAAAAGATATTTTGACGTTTAAATCTGTTAAAAATTATAAAGGTGTTAAGAAAGATGAATTCAGAGAGTGAAGAGGAATTATTATTATGGTGGTTGAAGATCAACTAATGTTGCTGAGGGATACATTGATGATTCCGAAAGGAGTAAGACAGATACTGCAAATAAAATATATAGTTCTATATATAACTCCTCAACCAGTTGGTACTTCTTCTACAATATATATGCAACAAACTCAAAACGAAACAATAAACTTGCATAATTCAGTTCCACATATTCAGTTTACTGGTTGTTCAAACTTTACAGTTAATCTCATCAATAAGCAAAATCAATAATTACTACTTAAAACTTTTATTTCTTTGTTATTACTATTACGGTTTATAAAGTTCTTTTTCTACATTCTAGTATTTATTGTTAAAGTCGTAGATAAAGTATAGTATTCAACTTGCGGTAATGGTCACAACTCACTTGATGAGTAACAGCACTCGCCTGCGGCTCGTGCTGCAAACTTCATCTGCGTGAGTTATGACCTACATTACCGCTCGTTAAATAATATACTATTATTTGCAGTATCTGTCTTACTCCTTTCGGAATCATCAATGTATCCCTCAGCAACATTAGTTGATCTCCAACCACCATAATAATAATTCCTCTTCACTCTCTGAATTCATCTTTCTTAACACCTTTATAATTTTTAACAGATTTAAACGTCAAAATATCTTTTTAAAAATATCAACTGACATTACTCCCCTCAATTACAATAATGGACTATTCCGTTTCATCGAATCGGCTTTTAGAATGTAGATTCTATAGCCTTTGGTATTCCTTTGGTAGGTATTCGGTTCTTAAATTGTGATTGAGTCATAGAATTAAAATTTATTTAATTCTAGGGATTGAGTAGACATTTATGTAATAAATGAACGAAATTAAAAAAAGGTTTGGTAGGCACAGTGGATCGAACCGCCATTGCATTCGTGACAGTATATAGTTACTGTTACAGTATGGTGTAATAACTCACTAGAGAGTTATTATAACTCACGCTTTTTGTTTATGGATACTATTAATTCCTCAAAAGCAGTTGAATAATTAATGTATAATCTAATAGGAGTAGATAAAACGATTTTATGGGATTATTTATTATAAATTATAAGTGTTTAATCTTAAAAATCCAAATAGTGGTACATTAGTATTTCAGAAATCATAAAAATACTGTCTAATTCCTATTATTTCCATGCATCTATATGGTAAACGTTATAATCAAGGACTGCAGTGACGTCACACAGCTGGCGGACAAATCAGGCCGATTAGGCAATCCTGGTAAATGTTTATCGTTCTTGCTACCGATTTACGTTTCGGACTTCTTCTCAAAAGTGTTTATAGAACATAATATTTTTCCTTCGTTTTGTGTTCTGAGACAGTCATAAATTATGTATCTCGTTTCGCCATATTGAAATTAACATGTGTTATTAAACATCCATTGAACGTGATTGTGTTTTTTATAGTTTTTAACTTTCAAATAATTTTTAGACTTTGAAAAGTGAAGTGATAATGGTTCGGACGTGTTTGATTTGTAAGAATAATAGTTATTCAAATCCTAACATGTCATTTCACAGGTTAGTTGTTTTATTTAGACAGTAGCGTACCTTGCAATGTATATTTAATATTATATATAAAAGTTTTGTTGTTGCATTTTTTAAAATTTAGTCATTTATAAAACAATTTGGTATTTTTAGCTTTCCGGCTAACGCCGAGGAAAGAAAAATTTGGTTCTCGATTTTGGATTTCTCTGGAGACAGAGTATTGCCGAAGAGAGCAGAACTATGCTCTTCACATTTCACGCCAAGTGATTTTGAGTATAGGAAATCTGGTGTTAAGTATTTAAAGAAGGGTGCAGTGCCTTTAGCTTCGCAAAATAGTCTGAGGTAAATACAACTGTTTTGTCCTTAAGTAGATTTTTATATTTTGTTGCAGTCAATATTTAACATCATGAACTTTTTTCCAGCGTTGACCTTCTTAGTAGTTCAACTAGTGAAATACATTCCTTTTCTGACAATGAAAAAGAATCTGAGAGTTCTTTTTCCAGTCCTATTATAAAAAGGTAATTCATTTAGTTTTATTGTTTTAAGTAATTTAGTTGATTTGAAACTAAATACTTAAATAGATCAAATGTTTACAATGTATTTTGGTTTTTAGAATAAAATTCTCACCCAAACCAGGATGTTCTAAAATCAACATTTTAAATAGAAAGGATAGTGTTCCAGAAACATCAGTTAGCAGGTAAGAATTATTATAATTGTAATAATAATTGTAGCAAAAAGATTTTTCTGTCCTTCATATGAAAATTCATAGATTTACTGTAACTATGTATTTTACTTATTTTAAATCAGTAGCTCTAATTCATATTTTATTTTTAGTGTACCAGTTTCAAGTTTTGAAATGTCTCAAGAACCTATGTTGATGTCTTCACTCAGTGGAACTTCAACTACAGAAAGCGCTATAGAAGGTTAGTCAAATGTATAGCAATTCATATAGTTTAAAGCAAAACCTCTCATAAATATATAATTGTGTAATAGCATGTGTAAAAACAATTAATTTTTTAAGGAATTGGTCATTCTTTATCAACTGCAAGTGCATGGGAAAAAGAAGATGAGCAAAACACAAATAAGATATGTTCTGAAAAATGCACAAAATCACCAGTAAAAACTGTAAATAAAAGGTAAACAACATGACAAATATTATCCATTAGTGCTGTATTGAATTTCAAATTTCTTTTGCAGACCAACCCGCTATCTTGGAGATATGACAAGTAGTGATTTTTCAAGTCCCAATACAGGCAAAAAAAACTTTCGTATCCTCAAAAAGACCATTAAGAAGCAAAGAACAATAACAAGGAACCTACAGCAACGTGTAAGAAGGATGAAAAAGAAAATAACATCTTTAGAAGGGTTGATGGACTTATTAAGAAAAAAAACATTAGTTTCTGAATCATGTGAAGTTGCTTTAAAGGTAATAAGCACACTCTTAAATTTTTTTTTCAAATAATACACTTATGACTTGTTTTAGGCATCTGTTGATGGTACTGCCAATGAAATTTTTGAAAGGATGCTTAAAGGTTAAAGTTCTCAAAAATACACATCAAAATTGAGATCTTTTGCCTTAACTCTATCTTTTTATTCACCACGAGCATACAATTTTGTAAGAGACACTTTTAATAAGTCACTTCCTCATATTGGTACACTTTCTAAGTGGTATCAGTCAGTGGATGCAGCTCCTGGATTTATTAAAGAGGCTCTTACATCTAAAGATAAAACAAGAAGAAGCTTCTCTTAGAGGACAGCAGTTGCTATGTAATCTGGTCATAGATGAAATGTCTATTAGGAGACGAGTAGAATGGACAGGTACCAAGTTTACAGGGTATGTGGATGTTGGAACAAATATTGAGAGTGACAAACTACCAGAAGCTAAAGAGGCCCTAGTTTATATGCTGGTTTCTTTGAATGACAGTTGGAAAGTACCAGTTGGCTATTTTTTTTTTGGATGGGTTAAGTGCAGTGGAACGTGCTGAGTTGGTAAAAAGGTGTTTGACTTATTGTCATGAAACAGGTGTTATTGTCACATCATTAACATTTGATGGTGCACCTGTAAACTTTCGGATGGCCGAAAAATTAGGTGCAAACTTTGAAAATATAAACAATTTAAAAACATATTTTCAGCATCCAGCCACTAACGATAATGTTTATATATATTTAGACCCCTCACACATGATAAAGTTAGTGAGAAATACTTTTGGTTCCCAAAAAAATATATCAAATATTAATAACGAACAAATCTGCTGGGACTACATTGTAAAACTTGTAAACACACAAGATATTGAAGGTTTGCATGCAGCGACAAAAATAAGAAACCGGCATTTACAATGGACAAGGGAAAAAATGAAAGTCAAAATTGCTACACAAACATTAAGCAAAAGTGCTTTATTGTTTTTGGGGAATGACCTTTGTTATGCAGGTTTCAAAAATGTTGATGCCACAGCAGATTTTATTCTAAAATTTAACAACTTATTTGATATTTTTAATTCTAGAAATAGGTTAAGTAAATACTTTTTTAAAAAACCACTATCACCTGCAACAAGGGATGTTATATTTAATTTTTTTAGTGAAATGGTTTTATATATAAAATCATTAAAACTTGGAGAACATTTTATATTAAACTCTCCAAGAAAAACTGGTTTTTTAGGATTTCTAATAAACATAAAAAGTTTGCAGGACATGTATAATTTATATGTAGAAAACAAAAATATATTAAAATATATTCTTACACATAAAATATCACAAGATCATCTGGAATTATTTTTTGGGACAATTCGTTCAAAGGGAGGGTTTAATAATAATCCCACTGCCAGACAATTTGAAGCAGCTTTTAAACGATTGTTAGTTCATACTCAAATAAAAGCAACTGACAGTGGGAATACTATAAACTTAGACCACATTACAATATTAGTAAATAGTGGTCCACAATTAACTAGATGTGAAGATGGGTTAGATATTGAACAAAATCAGGATTTTATTGAATTTCAAAATAAATTAAAAGAGGATATAGTAAATTATAATTTTTCTTCTGCACTTTGGAATCTTACTGATTATTCTGATCATGTTGTTAGATATATATCAGGATTTGTGGTAAAATCTTTAAATAAGTGTCTTACTTGTTCCAAATGCAGGATTATTTTAAATGACACTGAAATTCATTCTTTTCTACAAAAAAGAAAAGAATTTGGAGCTTTAATAAAGGCTTCAAAGATAGTCATAAGCATATGTTATGCAGCTGAAAAATATTTAAAATTTTTTATTAAAACCCATGGACTGTTAAATAAGAAAATTGATTATATTTTAAACCATTTAATAGCAAAAAGCCTGGAGACTTTACCATCAAATATTTTAAATAATTTTGGTGATCATCTTTATGATGATTCCCCATTAGAAAGCCATGGTTTTAAATTAATAAAATTAATTTTAAAACATTATTTTAATTTAAGATTACACTATGAAACATATAAATCTCTAGAATTAAATAGAAAAGCCCGAATAAGGAGCATTAATACTAAAACAATTTTATTTAGGAATGAATAATGCAAAAGAGTTATTTTAATTGTTGGTACTTTTATTCAAACGTTTATTTTATATTATTATTTAAGCAAATAAACATTAAGTGTATATAAATATATTTTTTCATGAATTATTTTCATTAAATCTTTTTGATGTAAAATTTAATATTTAATAATATTAGTGTTTGTTTATATTATATGATTTTAATAAAATGTTTAAAATGTGTCTATTTTTTAATACAAATGTCCTGACCTCTATTATTTAATATTTGTAAACACTTAATAAAAAACGATGCAACAGCATTACATGGCACGAAGTTTTTAACTAAATTAAATAAAACTGTTATTAATTAAAATAGTTTAATCTTTCGTTTTTAATTATAAAAAAAACAAATATAATTATATAATTTCATCATCTTAATAAAGATTCTAGATTCATTCGAGCTTCCTCTCACTTAGGTATCAATGACAATGAATAAGCAGATAAAAATGCACAAAGAGGCAATTTTCAAATCTTATTGGACTCTAATTTATCCTTAGCTTCTAATTTACACTCATATTTTAAAGATAAAATACTTCAAAAATAAATCTGGTACAAAATAACTTGTTACAAAATAGCTTTATGTTTAACTCATGTTCATTTGCATCATTATATTCGTATAATACAATTGTTTTAAAACTCTTATAAATGGTAAAGTTTAGTTTTTTAAAAAATCAATTCAGATATTTTATATCAATAATAAACGTATACGTTAACAGTAAAGTTACACCGATGCATTTAATCTTTTATGTTTAATTTTACAACAGTTACCATTTCCCTTCCAATAACTACGCTTATGCAAACTGGAGTTTTTAAAACGGACGTGGTTTCGCCTCAAGCTCGACCCCCACTCTACTTCGTTCCTCACCCCTCTTTGTTATTGTACCCGCATATGTCTACGAAGTATGATGGTATCAATGGGATCGAGAATTTATGAATGAATGATTGTCTCTATGTATTTTTATACTCTAAGGTACTAACTAACTTCAAATATTCAAATCGGTCCCTTTATATAGGTAAGTATTGTTCCAACATACTCCAGTCTATTCTCGATCATTCCGCTTCGCTCATCGGGCGCCGTATATTCTCGAAGACTCTCGCATCATCTGTTTCCTTCGCGTCTGGGTCATAGCGCCAGGGGCGTACTCGCACAACAATATATCTGTTAATACAGAGATTTCAAAACTTTATACTGAAAGACTAAAAATAAAAAGACAGAAGTATGATCATCTTCAAGAAATTAAAAAATCCTTAGATAAGGATTATCAATCGTACTACGATGCCCTTCCTCATGACTAAATTTATTCTTATGTATTCTTTGTTTGTTTGATTATATTTAAGTATATTAGTAATTTAGCTTTCATTCTTTCTTCAGTTTTTCCAATAAATGGTTCTTTTTTACTATTTTTTTTCTATTACCCAAAAATGAACCCCACAATATAATTTTACTGGAAAACTTACATACTGTGAAAATCATGTAACTCCAAATTAGAATAACTGAAATCTCGTAACTCCTATATTTTTTTCTATAAATCACATTTTCAAATAATGTAATTTATCGTCAGGTTTCTATAATAAACTAAAACATTATATCAAAAAAGAAAATTTCAAATAACTTAACTTTTAAACTTATTGGGTTTTTTCTGTCTCCTGTAAAATTTGGGTTTTTGGAGTTACGAGGTTTTCTCATGAGGGTATCGATATACAATAATATTCCTGATTCACTTAAATCTTTATATATACCTAGTTTTAAAAGAAAATATAAAGAACTTTTAAAAATGTAATTCCTTGCGTCACAGATATTTTAATGTTTAAAGACCTGGCATTTTTTTTCTCATTCTTTTTATCTTTCAGTTTCCTTCCGTAAGTTTTTTTGAGGCTATAGCGAACTCTCCTTATTATTATTGTGGGCATGTCGGGTCTCATCCCTCTATGGCCATTTTTTATGATTATATATTATTTAAATCACCAATTTAATTTATTCAGGCTATTTTGGTTGGTGGCGGACATGCTTACTGCTTGCAAGGACGCCCACTCGTAACAGTTTTTACTGCTTGGGCGTTCTTTTTTATGTATTGTCAATTTTACTATGTACTGATTTTCTGTTATTTGATGATATGTAAAATAAACGTTTATTTATTTATTAATATGATTGCTATATTGTGATATTTTATTACACATATTAAAAAGTTTTCCTTTATATATGTTTTGTTAATATTTATTTTATATAGATTATTTATAATATAAATTGTTAGATTTTAAGTTTTAAATTTTTATATTTTACAAAATATACTTTTTTTATATTTCTATTGTATTTTGTATTTTATGTATTTTTAATAAATATTTTTCGTTTATTTATAAAAATTATTTGTGACACCAACTCTACCCCTTACACCGCTTGCGATTCCATAAATTCATGGAGGAGGTTTTCAAGAATAAGATGAAGTGATGGTGAAAATATTAAGTTGGCTAAATATTTCCTAGTTACTCTAATCTATGTTTTTCAAAATTTCTCTATATTAATGGCATAATATTTCCTAAAGACTCTAATTTATGTTTTTTAAAAGTTCTCTGTATAATTGACCCCAATCTACTCCTTAGACAGCTTGTAATTCCATAAAATTCATAGAGGAGGTTCTTAAGAATAAGATAAAGTTTTGGTAAAAATACTAAGTGGGCTAAATATTTCCTAGGGACTTTAATCTGTATTTTTCAAAATTTCTCTATATTATTGTCCTCACTCTACCCCTTAGACGGCTTGCGATTCCATAAAATTCATGAAGGAGGTTCTTAAGAATAAGATGAAGTTATGGTGAAACTATTAAGTGGGCTAAATATTTCCTAGGGACTCTAATCTATGTTTTTTAAAAATTTCTCTATATTATTGACCTCACTCTACCCCTTAGACGGCTTACGATTCCATAAAATATATGGAGGAGGTTTATAAGAATAAGATGAAGTTATGGTGAAAATATTAAGTTGGCTAAATATTTCCTAGGGTCTCTAAACTATGTTTTTCAAAATTTCTCCATTTTATTGCCCACCCCCATAGACGGCTTGTGACTCCATAAAATTCATGGAATAGGTTTTTAAGATGAAGTTATGGTGAAAATATTAAATTGGCTAAATTATTCCTAAGGACTTTAATATACATTTTTGTAATTTCATTATTTACTAAGAATAATAAAAAACTCTTCGTTTCAACGTAACTTCCAAGTTTATTTGAAAAATTTTAAATCACAATGACGGCCGTTTCGCTAAGAAGCATCGTCAGATTGACATTTAAGTTACATTTTGTTTGTTTGTACCTGATGTTTAGGTAGTATTAAGGTTAGACCAAGTATGGAAGTAATAAGACATAATATTAAAGCCTAGATGTTAATAGCCCTAAGGGATTATCCTTGATGTAATTCCCTCTAAGATCAGTATAACTGTGCAATGATATAGAAAAACCAGGAAAAAACTATATCATGCTGATCTTTACAATAACTTAATATATTTGTGTTTTACAATTATGTCTTATCTATGTATAAAATGTAAACTGAATCAAAGTAAGCAGTTTAATAGTGGGGAACTTCCAAGATTTATTTGTTCATTAACAACTTTAAATTGTGGATCTGCTAGATGTCTTTTTATCTTAAGTTCTTCAAGGAAATTTAAATTTTGTTTTTTATTACAAGTATTTGGATGTCATTGGTGTGTAATAGTGACGTTGGATGTTCAAGTAGGTGTTTTGCATAATTTGACTTATCTGGTTGTTTTAATCTATATGCTCTTAAGTGTTCATTAAATCTTACTTCAAAATTTCTTTGTGTTTGACCTATATATACAGCATTACATTCTGGACAATTAATTTTGTAAACACTAAGATTTTTTTAATTTGGGTAATTTTGTTTTTACATTTAACAATTTTGTACCAACATTATTGTGTGATTTGAATGAAATTATTGCAGATGTTGCCGAAGATATTATTTTTGAAATTGTATTAGAAAGATTTCCACAATATGTAATACTTTCATAACTTTTAATTTCTTTGGGTTGTTGAGGGAAGATTAGTTGTAGTGACATTTTCTGTTCTTTCTTATTAATTAATTTATTTATTAAATGAATTGGATAGCCATTAGAAGTAGCTATTTGTTTTATGATACTAATTTCTTTATCAAAGTTAATTTTGTCCATTGGAATTGAAAATGCTCTATGTATCATAGAATTATAAGCTGCTTATTTATGCAACAGTAAGTACAATAAATTTCATTATTTACATTTTGTAACAGTATCTGTTTACATTTTAAGCACCTGGTATCCTTAATATATAGGTAATTTCAAGGTAAATTCAAGAAATAAGTAAAACTAAAAAGATCAAAAAGGAAATTAAAGAAATCAAAAAAGGTACGGGAGAATTATTAACGACTAAAATCGATATTGCAAACGAATTCAATAACACATTTACTGGAACGGGTAAAAAACTTGCCAATAAAATTGAAAGAGATAAAAACTTCAAATATAATAATAATTCAATAATAATAATAATAATTCAAATAAAATGTACTCCACAAATTCACTTATTATTAGTCCGGTTAGCGAAAATGAAATTAAAAATCTTATATTCGAATTAAAAAACAAACAAAAAAATCTGTTGGAAAAGATCATCTAAAATCAGAAACTATTAAATTATTGGCACTCCACATTGTAAAACCTCTTACTTATATTATAAACATGTGTTCAGAAAACGCTATATTTCCGACAATACTCGAAAATTCAATAGTAATTCCATTACATAAAAAGGGAGATGATTCACTAGTTACAAATTACCGTCCCATTTCATTGATTACAAATTTTGCTAAAATTTTTGAAAAAGTTATTAAAAATCAGCTAGAATCTTTTCTTGATAAATATAATATTATTTCAGACTTGCAATTTGGGTTAAAAAAAAGAAATCTACGGAAGACGCAATCCTTAATTTAACCTCTCAAATAATACAATCATTAAATGATAGCAAACCATGCTTGCGTTTGTTTCTTGATCTGTCTAAAGCTTTTGACTCTGTTAGTCATAGTTACTTCTTGAATGTTTGGAAAATATCGGTATCCGGGGTCATTGTCTGCAATTATTTAAAAGTTACTTAACAAACAGAACTCAATGAATGACTTATTTCTGATGAAAAGCAAAGGTAAGATAACAGGCTGATGACACAGCCATCTTCTATAGTGCAGAGAATTGGCAGGACTTGAAAGATGTAGTCGAAGAAGATTTTTCGCAAATAAAAAAATTTCTGAATCATAAGCTGCTAACTCTCAACATAGAAAAAATAAACTATTTAACTGTCAGTTGCAACGCTTCAACCCAACCTTCTTTTAGTCAATTGCAAATTAAGATTAACTCAGAGGTTTTAACTATTTCATCTGCAACGAAAATTAAATATTTGGGCATATTACTAGATCCTCATCTAAAATGGAATCTACATATAGAAAACACAACAAATAAACTTAGATCAATCCTATATAAATTCAGAAAACTAAAGGAAATCCTACCTGTAAAACTTCTAAAAACACTGTATCACTCATTAGTGGAAAGTCATCTTGGGTATGCGATTGTTGCATGGAGAGCAGCTCTAAAAAGCCATATTCATGCTTTGGAAGTTACCCAGAGAAGGTTTCTGAAATTGATTTATTCAAAAAAAGCTATACATTCAACTGATGAGTTGTATAAAGAAACTCAAATTCTTGATATACGGCAATTGTTTTTCCTATGATGTACTACTAAATATCATTCAAATAAACAGAAGAGTCAGCTCCCATCACATGAATATAACACTCGTAACAAACATTACACCAAATGTTACACCAAAAATGTCGAAAACTACAGCACAAAGATCGTACATGTTTTATTCAACTAAGTTGTATAACATCATACCGGAAACTATAAAACATACTTCTAACATATCTATTTTAAAGAAAAACTGTAAATCTTTTCTTTTAACAAATCCGCGCATGTTAATTACCAAATACTTTAATTATTGATCTATTAGTTTATGAAAATTGTTATTGTTTTGTTTATATTTTATTTAATTGTGTGTATATATTTGTATACTTTAATTAGGAATTAAGCTTTTATGTTTATGTTTATTGTTTTGATTATGTTTTATTCATACGTATGTATATATTTGTGGATTTTAATTAGAATATAAGATTTTATGTTAAATGTGGTGATTTTTTTAATTCTATTGTATTTTTCATTTTTTTCTTTCTATTAACGCAAAGAAGTATTTGAAATACTTTTGCGTCTTTTTCATGTTTATTTGCTTACTTTGTATTTTTTATATCTGGCGTTATTACCTTGTAACTTTTCTTTCGTAAATATTATTATTATTATTATTACATTTTAAGCACCTGGTATCCTTAATATATAGGTAATTAAATTAGTACCGCGAGCTCAATCTTTCAGAAAGAATTCTTAATAATAAAATAATTAATACGGTCTCTATAGTTGGAAATTCAAAGTAGCTACGATACGAGGTGTGCTAATGAGTTGCCATTATCGGGTTCAAGGGTTTTAATTATTATCTCCAGTCTCATTTCTTCTATTGGTTTACTGTCATATACAGATATGTTTTTTTTTCCAAATTTATAATTCCTTTTTGAAAAATATTTATAAAACATCGAAAGATATTACATATATATATATATATCAGATGAGAATTTCAACATATTTATTTATTATTCGAAGAATCTTTTTATGGTCAATTAATAATATTTTTTTATAAAATGGCTAGTAAAAGTACATTTCTGGAATTTTGATAAATATGTAAAATTGTTGCAAAGTAAATTTAATGTAAGAATATATCTTTTGTAATCTATTGTAATACGTTATCATCTAACTGTAGATTTCGGACTATGCTGATTTGTACTTTTTGTGCCAGAAAAAGTAAATGTAACACTGGTAATTTTCAGAAAGTTGGAATATTATACAGTAAACTTGAAGCATC
This sequence comes from Ophraella communa, assembly GCA_035357415.1. Lineage (NCBI taxonomy): Eukaryota > Metazoa > Arthropoda > Insecta > Coleoptera > Chrysomelidae > Ophraella > Ophraella communa. The sequence goes on along the minus strand of CM068979.1, from coordinate 48,673,290 downwards.
TTGTAAACTTGAACATCTCTTAAAATTGAAAATCTCTTTAACTCGAATATTTTTAGCTGGATAATCTCTACAACTTGGGCAGTAATTAAACCTGAATAACTTGATCATCTCTAAGAATTGATCATTCCTCAACTCTCGATCATCCATAGACATTTTGAAACAACTAGACAGTGCCGTATCGACTCCACGGTACGGCGAAGGATCTCCCGTCAACTGGTATTACAAGCTAAGTTGTATTGTTATATCAAATTTACTGTTCACGTATTTTTCTTTTTTATCTCAATTTATATCTATCTATATCGTCAACTGTATTAGAATAAGTCGTTTTAAAGAACTGTTTGAGGATTATTTTTTTTTGTAACTTATTATCAACTTCATTCTTATTAGCACCAAGGAAATCTATTTATCTTTTATTGGTTGGTACATTTTTATTTTAATTTTTTTTCATAGACAGTTTTTTCTGACATCTTTCTGTCATCTTATGATACTTATTTAAATAACTCAACTTAAAACAACTTCCCTCAGTAGTATCATAAAAAATAAAAAGATTTCAGTGGCGCCCTTATTATTTCTTAAAGAAACAAATATTATGCAATAGTCAGAGCTAATGAACTTACTCACCCCTATCCGAGGTATTTAACTATCATAATTTTTGCTGTGATAAACATTCATAAATTTTGTTAATTATTGAAATATCTTTTACAACTAATTAAAGACGAAATTAAGATTAATAGTTTTATTGTAAATTCCATTTTTTTTTGGTATATTATTATTTATTAAAAGTTAACCAAATAATTTTATAAATTCATTTAAATCATATCATAAATTGATGCTCAACGCTAAATATTAAAATTTTCTTCACTTTTCTCATTTCGTCTTATATATTAACATAGATGGTTTTTTATGAATTTTTATTTCATAAACCTTTCTGTATTAATAGTTTTTAGACAAAATTATTAGAATATTTCTTTTAATAATTTTTTTTTGTTTTTTTTTATATTAAATATAAACATAGGGTAGAGGCACCACTTATGGCCACTTTAAGAACTTTTAAATTATTTTAAATTAAAGATTCAATGTAAAATGAAATATATTATAACGGTTTCTATTTTTAGCTACAAAAATCCCTGCTTTTGGCCATCTGTTTCTAAATTTGGCCATAAATTGTCCCCCCTTTTGGCCCCCCAAAAATTGTTTGAAAATCGAGATACAACTTGAGTAGGTATTGCTATACAGTGTGTAAAAGACAAATGGAATAAATTCATTATTTCAGTTACTGTACATATTTATAAAAAATCCCGAAACATGTCAAATTTAAATTATAACTTGAAATTCTTTAACGTGAAAATGCAACCCCTACCTTTAACCCCCTTAGAATGACAGGTACAACCCCCAATTTTTTAAATGGGAAGTATAGGCTTGTGATATATCATTTGAAAGGTCTCTTCATTCTCTATTTAAAAATGTTATTGTTTTTAAATTTAATGCAAAAATTAACATAAAAAAAATGAATATCATGTTATTATCGAAATTCGCTACAATACAATCAAAAACTAAAATGTAATGCAAAACGTAATAAAATTTAGAACACGAAAAAGAACTATGAATGTTAATGAAGTAGATGTTAAAAATGTTTTCCGCGAACGTCTTGGCAACATCCTAATCTCAAATAAAACTGTCTTCTAACAATATTTAACATATCAGGCGTGATCGACCTAATCGCAAGCGTTATTCGTTCTTTTAAGTCATTTAACTCATAAGGTTTAGTTTTGTACACATGGCTCTTCACATATCCCCATAAAAAGAAATCTAATAATGTAAGATCAGGTGATCGCACTGGCCATTCAATCGATCCTCGCCTCCCTATCCACCGATTGGGAAATATTGTATCGAGGTACTGCCGGACATTAAGTTGGTAATGTGGTGGTGCTCTATCCTTCTGAAACCATATCGTGTAACTTGAGGGTTACCTGGATCAGGATATAAATTTGCCAACGTTGGAATGACATCATTTTGAAGTAGTGCCAAATAATTGTTGCCATTCAAGTTGCCCTCAGTAAAAAAGGGACCAATGATATTGTTCCCTACAATCCCTGCCCAAACATTAACCTTTTGAGGGTAATGAGTGTGTTCTTCTCTCATTCAGTGAGGATTTACCGTGGACCAGTAGCGGCAATTTTGCCGATTAGCATGACCGTTAAGTAAAATAGTACACTCATCAGAAAACATAACGTCTTCTAATTGGATAATATTGTTATCCAACATTTCCATAATTTGCTCACAAAAAAAAAGTTCTCCTATCAAAATCGTCTTCCATGAGCTCTTGAGTAGGTATCATCTTATACGGATGCAATTTATTTTTTTTTTAATGTTTGCTATCGATGTATGGCTAGCATTGAATGTAGTGGATGTCTGCCTACTCGATGTATGTGGGTTTTCCTGAAACTCAAGCAACACATCTAATTTGAGTTTATCACTCAGTGCATTGGCAGCTGCTTTTTTTATCTGCCTTACATGACCAAACTCGCGAAACTGCTTTTCTGTTTTACTTAGTGTTCCTTGGGATATAGGCGGTAAATTAGGAAATTTATCATGAAATAGGCGAGTTACTTCCTGTTGTGTTCGGATGTTATCTCCGTAACCAATCATTTGTAAAACTGTTATTTTATGCTTTCCGTTAATCTAACCATTTTTCAGAATTGAATTGAACAAACTTTATACTTAAATTACAACAAAGACAACTTAAATAAAACAATTTACTACTGCTTGTTAAAATAGCGTTGCCACGGAAATTCTTTAAAGTTTTTTAATGGTTACCATCTAAAAACCACATTGCTATGGTTTTTGTTCACTTTCTCATTATCAAGACCTAAACCGGAAATAAGTTTTAAGTATATTGTAATAAGTTTCGAGTATATTTTAGCGAATTTCGGTAACAACATGATTTTAATTTTTTTTATGTTAATTTTTGCATCAAATTTAAAAACAATAACATTTTTGAATAGAGAATGAAGAGACCTTTCAAATGATATATCACAAGCCTATACTTCCCATTTAAAAAATTGAGGGTTGTACCTATCATTCTAAGGGGGTTAAAGGTAGGGGTTGCATTTTCACGTTAAAGAATGTCAAGTTATAATTTAAATTCGACGTGTTTTGGGATTTTTTAAAAATATGTACAGTAACCGAAATATTGAATTTATTCCATTTGGCTTTTACACACTGTATAACTAAATATTTATTGAACTACATAATTGTAAGTAAATAAAATAACTTTCTAGTAAAAAAAATAAGTAATACACATTTAAAACCTTAATAAATGGCATTCATATCTGTTCGTAAATATCTACTTGTCCTGAAAAAATTGTGGTACGCTTTCTGCCTTGCTCCTGGACAACGGGCTCGGGTAGTTTTGCTAAAATGTCGCCTTTATCTATGCTGCTTACGTCTTTTTCTATAGGATAAAACACAGTCTTCTCTTCATTAGCATTTTTAAAACATTGTATCTCATACTCTTTTGATAAAAGGATATTTTAAATTTTTGCAACATATCTATAGGTTGTCGTCGATGTTTTACCCAATAGTTTAAATGTTGCAAGTACAAAATCTCCTAATTGCAGATTATTGATACCGAACATTTCATTGTTTTCTTGTTCAGGTTCCATAAAGTTAATATCGTCTCCACTGCTACCACTTTCCTCCCAGTCTTCCTGTTCTTCTGAAGAAGAGCCTGGTTCTAGGTTTTGTTTTTTAAGTTTTGTTTTCTTTCGTTTGAATTTTTCGCCTTCTTTTTGTACCTTCATCTGTTTTTTCTGCTCTCTAGCCTGCTTTCTTTCTTGCCTTTGTTGTTCCTTTTTACTTTTAATTCTCTCACTTACTTCATGATATTCCACCCATTTATCAGACGTGACAACACTTGGTATGTATTATTTTTTCCTCTTTCTCTTTGGGTCCTTTTACTTTTGTTGAGGATAAGGGAGTACATTGTAAAATACCGCAGAAGGTATAGGTTTTTGTGGAAAAAAAATATTTCGTTTGACTTGTTCTATATCTGAACGAGATATGCCAACCATCGCAATATTGCTATCATTCGACGTGATTGGAACTTGGTCGTCAGAGTGGTCAGTGACTTGTTTTACATCTGGACGAGATGTGCCAGCCATCCCAACGTTGCTATCATCCGATGTGGTTGGAACTTGATCGCCTAAATGGTTAGAATTGGAATTTTATTTACATTTACAATAGACGCCTTGGGCTATACATTTTGAAGAGCATTGTTATCAGGTTCAGGATCTCTCGCCAAGTTTGGTAGACTTTCTACATCGTTTGTAATTTGAAACCAAATATTATACAACGATTTATCTTCAATATTACCTTCCCATTCGTAGTTTCTTCTTTTTGTTGTCTTAAATTGGTCCACGAGAACCACTTCCAACATGTCGGGATATCTTAAAATAATTTTGCTGTAGTTCACATTATTTACTGAAAAAGGATACAGACATGTGGCTTTAAATCCCGATATTATATTTGATGTCATTTTTGGATCGTTTATCAACTCAGACAGTGCCATGGGCAAAAGTGCTTTAGTAATCTCCTGTCCATTGTTCTTTATTTTATATTATCGAACAACATTTTTCCACTTTCGTTTTATAGCCGTAAACACAGAGACATCTAACGACTGGAGGATATGAGTAGCGTTCGAAACCAATGCTATTAATATTATTTGATTTTCTCTGTAAAATTTACTTAAATGAATTTCTAAATACCTAGGTCGCTTTAGTTAAGTGTGTAAAGTGAAACCGCGGCTTCAGGGATGCGGGTACACGAAAAGACGTTTGTATAACTTTATTTCTGCAATTTATTTGTTCAAGAATTTACAGTCAAGTGTTGAAAGAAATATAACAAATGATTCGAAAAGTCTGCCGACGACGATAACCTTTCCCCCTAATGAATTTGCTGAAAAAGGATACAGACCTGTGGCTTTAAATCCCGATATTATATTTGATGTCATTTTTGGATCGTTTATCAACTCAGACAGTGCCATGGGCAAAAGTGCTTTAGTAATCTCCTGTCCATTGTTCTCTATTTTATATTATCGAACAACATTTTTCCACTTTCGTTTTATAGCCGCAAACACAGAGACATTTAACGACTGGAGGATATGAGTAGCGTTCGGAACCAATGCTATATATTATTTGATTTTCTCTGTAAAATTTACTTAAATGAAGGGATAGATGAGATTTATGTCCATCCAAAAAGACGATAACGGGTAACTCTTGATACTCTTTAAGTCATCCAGCCTTTTTCACTCTTCCCAAGCCTCCAACCTTTAGGAGCTGCCTTACAGACAGCTGATGGAATCCGGTCGTATTTGAAAATAGTAACCGGAGGAGCAAACTTCCCCTTTGCATCAGCTGTGAAAAGCGTAGTAACATTTTCTTTATCAGATGAGGTTCGTTCATAATAGACGTGTTTTCCTCGCGGTCCAATTATAATACCACTTTTTGGTGCTAAAGCGAAACATGTTTCATCCATATTAAAGATCCTTTACGAATTTTCTAATATACTGGTTGCATCGATATCGCTTAAAGTCGTATGAATCTCGTCGGACCATTTACGGATTTTCTCTTCAGTTACTGCGCCTCTACCACCGTGAATGCATTCGGCTTTCTTCTGAGAAACTTGTTTGTGTCTATTAAGGAAGCTGTAGTACCATTTTTTGCCAGGACGACTTTTGATAAAAGGAGTTTGAATATTTGCATCTCGAACAAGTTTTTGTACTGAAGTCAGGAGCCCGTCTTTGTCTATTGGAAATCCCATCTTCGCAGATTTTAATATCCATTCGACTAGGCGGTCTTCAGTGTCTTTTCCCAAGTGAGAATCGAATCCCGAGTGCTTTGAATCTCTTGGAGACTTTCCGGATATTTTATTAGGCAAAGTAGTTCTCGGTACATTAAAGTTACGACTTGCTGTGGCCATAGCCATTCCCTCAGAAATTGCATTTAAAGCAAGATTTACTTTTGTAGGTGAGTACTAAAATTTCGTTTTACTCAACTTTTCTACTCTGGTGTTATGGTTTTTCTTCGGTACTTTTGACATTTTCACTAAAATAAATAAAATATATTTATCTAAAACATGTTGAATCGGTAAGTGGATTTTGCTTGTCTACTTATGGCCAGCAGGATGGCCATATTTATTTATTTATTTATTTATTGAATAACAATCCATACAGGTAAAAAACCTAATTACATGGATTGAGACTTAGTAATTATAATTACAGATCATACTTAAGCTAGATATATAAATATATAGTACAAAATATAAAATATACAAAATATAAATACAAAAATTGCATAGTTTGAATAACGGTGTTGAATTATTTAGCATAATTACTTAAATATAAATACACCGTTCTCTTGTATTCCCGTAACGGCCTTGTAAAATCAATTTCAAAAACATTGTTGATAGTGTTAGCAAGGTTTAACATAACTTCAAGAGGTGAATGTACTGATGTTCTTATTTTATCAAATAATAAGGGAACACAAGTGACCCTAAGCGGTACTTTAAAAGGTATTAAAAATAGCAAATAGCTAGACTTAGCAATGCAATTAATTATTTTGTATAAAAATACCATATTTAATAATTTGCACCTATCTGTTAATGACATAATATCAAATTATTTCCGTAAGCAGGTTGATCTAACATACAAATAGTCTGGCCATTTATGATTTTTTTTTAAATATAAATAACGTAAAAACTTGTTTTGAGTTTTTTCTATCGGATCCAAGTGTATTTGTGGTTGATTATTCCAAATAACCGAACCAAATTCCAACTTTGGTCTAACTAAAGCATTGTACAAAATTTTCATAGCCTTTCTGTTTGTGAAATTAGATGTGTCTAAATATAAAACCTAATGTACGGTTTGCCTGCGAGACTGCCTTTTGGATGTGTGTTGCAAAAGACATTTCATGACTGTAAATGAGACCCAAATCCTTCATTTCAATAACTCTTTTTAAGTTTTAATTTTCCATCATGTAGTTAAAATTTATAATATCTTTCTTCCGAGTAATAGACATTATACAGCATTTATTTATATTAAACAATAATTTATTCTTTTTACTCCAATTCACTAAATTAATAATATCCTTTTGTAGGCGTACGCAGTCTCTCACTGACCAAATTTCCTTGTATATTTTGAAATCATCCGCAAAAATTAGACCATCGGAAAATTCCAGGGCACCTGGTAAATCATTGACAAATAAAATAAACAGTATAGGACCCAAATTGGATCCCTATGGAACCCCCGACTTTGCATGAAATTTTCCTGATGTATTTCCATTGTATTTTACTATGAAATGCCGGTTTTGCAAGTAGCTCCTAAAAAGTTCCAACAACATAGTAGAGAAACCAAAATTGTGTAATATTTGCAATAATAGGTCGTGGTTAACTTTATCAAAGGCCTTCTGGAAATCTGTGTATATAACATCCATTTGCGATCTATTTTCGAATACGCCATTAACTGATTCTGTAAATATCATTGGATTAGTATTTTTTGATCTTCCAGTCATAAAGGCATGCTGCTGTTCCACAATACTATTTTTTATATGGTTGTAAATATGCATATACAAAATTTGCTCAAAGATTTTTGCAGGCGCACACATAATTGAAATCCCCCTGTAATTTTCTATTTCATGCCTAGACCCCGATTTATATATAGGAGTGTGAACTGCGAATTTCCATTTCTCAGGAAAACATGCCGAACCAATAATACAGTTATAAATATGCAGTAATGGTATGGGGGAATACCATCCACTCCCGCAGCTTTTTTTGGCTTTAATTTTTTCATAGCAGCATCATAATCTGCACTATTAATTCTACCTATATTTAACACGCTGTTATTATTAACTAGATCGAGAAAATTGAGGCTAGTTGACTTCTCAGAGTTGTGAACTGCAGCAAAATATTCTGCAAATGATTCCGCAGTTTCGGCTCCTTGTATTATTTTCTCATTATGTTTAAAAACATTTACTTGACCACCCTCCCCACTATTTTTATTAACGTAATTCCAAAAATAGTTTATATCGTTTTCTACACTTTCTTCCACACTTTGTACATATTTTTTGTATTCAATATCAACCAAAGATTTAACTTTTTTTCTAGTCTCTATATATTTATTATTATAAAATTCTGAAACTAATTTTAATTTCGTACCCTCTATTTTCTAAAAAAAAACATGACACTTTGCTCCGGCAGCTGTTCGTCTGGAGGCACTATGGGTAACTGGTATTTCAAAAAATTTTAAAGCAAATATAAGTAAAACCTTTATATTTTCTTTTCGTTGAGCGCCACTTCAATTTTTTAGAATGATGTAGATCTAAGGAAACTGAAGTAACCTTATTAGGTATTCACAAATTTAACATTCCATAATCTCATAAATGAAACTCAAAACTTTTATAAACCTGTTTAGTACAAGATCTAACTGTACATAAATCTGTTAAGAATGAGAGATGATAAAGAAAACCATTTTTAAGTTTACATGTCTCAAATACCTTTTGTAAATAAAAAATGAGTGCAATTCTTATAATAGTGATTCCTAAACTGTCATTCGAACTCTAAAATGTGGAAGACCGAAGAAATATATGGCCTATTCTATTTTATTAATTAACTAAAATTTATATTGTGAGAATCAATACCATGAAAAAATAGCCATGTTGAAGTTAAAAATCTTATATAATATTAATCCTAAAATGTGAAAGTCGATACCATGGTCAAAAGAAAAATAAAACACTCTATTTGAACTAAATTGGAGTGGTAATGTCTATATGCCCTCAAGTAACGTTACTTTTGGTGTACACTATATAGTTAACTCAAATAACAACATAAATCTTATTTATAGAGAAAATAATGATAATAAAATTGTGAAATAATATAACTTAAAGAAAACCTGTGTTAGAGTTCCATCTACTTCCCAGATCCAACTCCAACTACTTGACGTAACTAACTAAATCTTCTGAACATGTAGACTACAAATTTCCCCTCATCCCCAAACTTAAACTAATATTCTGGACAAATGAACATGTGAAGGTAGTATGAAGTGGTGTATAACAGCTGATATATAATCTGTATGGTTTACAGTTCCGTCTAGAGGCTGCCTAAACTTAGGAAGGTGCTAGGTGGGGCTCCTGCCCTGTCCTGGGACCCTATCATGAAAAGAAACGTAGGTTTCAGTCCTGATTTACAAATGGTTAAAATTTGCTTATAAAAAAGTAACAACTCACCTTCTAATAAGGGATTACAATCTTTTCTAGAGACTTGTTTTCCGCCACTGAGAATACTCAAAAAATCGAAATGGACCCTGATGCCAGCGTGCCAACACAAAAAAATCCTAGCCAAAAAAATTAAATCATAAACGTGTTCGAAATGGAGGTTCAACGTTTTCTGAAGAAATGAAAACCTAACTCACCTTCGTAAAAGCGAATACTCCAGCTCGAAGAACACTAATTCACAGCCACTACCACATGGGCGGCTGCTTATGGGGCGGCTGCTTATGCCTGAACGGGCATATGGTCACCCTCGTACTGGAGTAAAGGAGCCCTTGCCAAATCCGGCTATCCAAAGGACCGAAATCCAAAACACAAGACTAAAAGACCTCATTATGAGTGAACTCCTCTTAAAAAGGCACGCTTGTTCCAAAAAAACTCTGTCACTCGAGTCGTCCGGAATATTCTCAAGCTCTTTGTCTTTTTCTTTCTCTTGGCCAATCGGTAACCTCAAAACCCTAGCGGCTATGTCACGTTAGTATCACAACCAATCGTGAGACAGAATACAAAATGTATGTCGACCGCATACCACAGATAACAGATTTATAATGCCAACCTCAAAAGGAACTAAAGTAACTATAATATTGGCTGTAGTCTCATATAATATTTATTAGTGGCTGTAGGGTATACTTCCGAAAAGAAGAATATCAGCTGATTCATGCAGACTTAAATGTAAACAAAACTCTAATAAATTATTTAAGACAAAACGGTACAACATATTAAATGGGATTTTCTCCTGTGAAACAGTTACAAAATACAAAACAAAAATCCTGTAATGAAGTAACACTGTATTTCAAAGGTAAATCTTAACATGACTATAAGACAAAGGTACTATTTTGATTGGATTCACTAAAAAGATATCAAAACTAAAATATGAAATTTTTAAATGTTTCACTACCCCTCTACTAGAAAAAAAATTATATCCTGAAGGGAGCTAATTTTTAAAGTATATCTTAACAAAAATTATTTCTAACCAAAAAAATTGGTAAGATGCTCCAAATTAAAATTTCAAAAAAATAAAAATAGACTCGAACACAATCACTATAAAATTGTAGACAATGTTGTTCTTTCTTCACTGTTTTTTCTCGGTTTTGACTTGGTAACTATGCGTACCACACATCCTTAAAGGAGACACAATCAGGTAAGTCATAATTGGGGAAGGGTCAGAATCGGGAAGGTCCTCAAAACAACAAGAAACAGGAAGAAATATCATCTATGACCACATGAGTTTATTCACTTTATAAAGTGTATAACCTTCGTAGTTATATCATAATATAACACATTAAAGATATATTTCAAGATACGCCTTGCAAGAGCACAGCCTCAAAAACATTATAACATAACCGTTGTCTGCATAATGTACAACGTTTACGACCTTGAGCATATAATCTGGTATAACGTACAAATGCTTGTACTACTTACCCACACTCACGACAAACATTCCTTGAATGGATTTTCTGGGTAACAGGCCGCTCTTTACCACAAAGTGTTACTAAACTGAGGTGAAGGGCGAAGACTATAAACATCCATAGGACAAAGTGCCTATGCAAATGTACAAAGAAAATCTATATAAATATCCACAGGAACAATCGCCTATGTGGATATATCGGCTATATAACATCCATAGAACAGAGCGTCTATGCAGATTTATGAAACTAAAAAAAAATCCACAGATGAAAGTGTCCGTATAGACATACAGGAAGGAAAACCTAACTGACAGAAATATCTGAGTTAGAACCAAAATATGGCTTCAAATCCTTTATATGCCACTTACCAGCAGGACTGCCATCAACATTTTCTAAAACGTACACTACTCTAGAAAGTTTCTGTCTAACTACACTTTACAAAAATTTTGGAGCTAATTTTGAGCAAACCCCCCGAGCAGCGTCACTTAAAATTTTATTTTTTCTCCATACTTTATCTTTAACATTAAATTGTACTTCACGCCTTCTTAAATTGTAACTTTTTGAATTCCTCTCATATGCCTTATGTAATTTGTCTTTTACATTATTAAAAATTGTCTCTAATTGTCTAAGATTATTACTATATAGTGATCTGTTTGCTGGGAGTAATTCCACACCCTCATTATTTCCGTAATGTAATCGAAATCGGTAAGTTACGACCAAAGTTCAAGAAAGAAGGTGAAAAATTGTGCACTTCATGTACAGCAGTATTAATACTGAATTGGATTTTGGACAGGTCATTGGCCCAATCTTCATGTTTATCTAAGTAACATCTAATGGCTTGTCCTACTGTTTTATTATTCCTTTCGACAAAATTACATTGACTAGCGTATAATGGATTGAACCAAATCTTGACATTATAGTTATTTGTTAATTTCTTAAATTCTTTACCCGCAAATTGTGTACCATTATCGCAAACAATATATTTCGGTACGCCGTAAACAAGAAAAATTTGATTCTCTATAAAATTAACAATGTTTGATGCCGAGGCCTTACGAATAGGACATAAAAGGGTATATTTAGTGAACCAATCGGCACATACTAATAGGTGGGTAAAACCTCGAGGTGTTCTAGGGTATGGACCCATTAAATCAACAGCTAAAACCTCAAAAGGAAAATTTACAGTTTTTTCCTTACCCATGATACCTAATGGTGACTGATTTGACATCTTTTGAGACTGACATATCCTACATGAACGAACAAACTTTAAAATGTCGGCTCTCATTTTAGGCCAATAATAATATTGCTTAACTCTATTTAAAGTCTTGAAGAAACCGAAATGGGAACAAGTTGGAGGATCATGCGAAGCTCTAATAACCTCAAACCTTTGTTTCTTTGGGACTACAATTTTCCACTCTATCTCATTCGTTGGAAAAGATATTTTTGAGGTCACCAACCTAAACAGCCTATTGTTCTCTACCTTCCATAAAGGATAAGTTTCTGGTGTTTTCTGTACGTTTTTGCACATAGAAATGTACCATTCATCGGGAATCAACTCTATATTAATTAAATTAACCTCAGTTTTATCCTCTACTGGAATTCGGGAAATAAAATCTGGAACCACATGAAAAGCACCTTTCCTATGAATGAGTTCAAAATTATGCTGTTGAAGTTTAACAGCCCACCTTGCCAAACGTCCAGATGGGTCCTTTAAGTTGTTAAGCCATACTAGAGAAGCGTGATCTGTGATAACTTGAAATTTAGTGCCCTCTATATAAGCTCTAAACTTTTCGATCAAAAACAAGACACTCAATAATTCTCGCTCAGTTACACTGTAGTTTCGTTCAGCCTTAGACAAAGAGCGGGAAGCAAAAGCTATTATCCTGTCAGAACCATCGATGTTCTGGATCAAACAACCACCTATAGAGTAATCACAAGCATCAGCCTCGATTATGAACTGCTTACTGAAGTCTGGAGAACACAAGATCGGCGAGGAAACTAACGCACTTTTGAGCTTCACAAAAGCATCCTCAGCTTCTGTAGACCACTGGATGGGTTGTTTCTTCTTCTTACCCTTAAGTAGGTGACTGATGGGAGACATAAGATCTGAAAAATTAGGGATAAACCTCCTATACCAGGAACAAAGTCCCATGAACCGTTTAATCTCAGTACTGTTGGTAGGACGGTGAAAATTTACCATCACAGCTACTTTATCTGGATCAGTCCTCAGCCCTTGCCTATCCACTACGAAACCTAAATATTTCAAAGAGGTTTTGAAGAATTCACATTTACTAGGGTTAATTGTGAGATTAGCTTCTTGCAATATATTTTTAATTTCTATTAATAAATTTAGATGTTCCTCGAAAGTAGAAGATATTACTATAAAATCGTCTAAATACCCAAACAAATATGGTTCATACTTTGGACCAAACAAGGTGTCGACAAGACGTTGTTGAGTCTGCGCACTATTACAAAGACCAAAAGGCATGACATTAAAATGGAATAAACCTCGACCAGGAACACTAAATGCGGTTTTCTCCTTGCTCTCCTCATCTAGAGGCACCTGCCAAAAGGCTTTCCTCAAATCTATACTGGAGATATATTTTGCTCCACGGAGCATGCTAAGAACGCGATCAATACGGGGTAGCGGGTAACTATCATGTTTGGTAACAGCATTCAGCCGTCTTCCATCGAAGCAAAACCTATATTCCCCAGAAGATTTTTTTACTAAAAGTACAGGACTGTTATAAGGACTTTTTGAAGGTTCGACAACTTTTAACTGAAGCATCTCGTCGAGTTCTTTATTTAAAATATTAAGCATGAAAGGGGACATCAAATATTGTCTTTCCTTGAAAGGTTTAGAGTCACCAGTATCTATATGCATAATAATTTTGTTAGTACGGCCTAGCCTTGTTTCACTACTAATATCATTAAAGGATTCTATTACCTTTTGAGCTCTAAGCCTCTGTTCCTCAGTAAGTTCTCTTAAATTATCTAACTTTAATTCATTTACTAAAAATTCATTAACAATTTTAAAATCAGAAATAACATCTAAGTTACTATCTGTCAAGCTGCTATGTACACTCCAAGATGAATTTGAATAATCTATTTTGACTTTAAACTCTTTACAAAAATCACTACCCAATATCATTAAATGGGGAAGAGTAGGGACAACTAAAGCAGGAATTATAAGCAAAACATTATCAACAGAGATAGGTAGATCGACCATACCTCGTGCTTCCTGTTGAGAGCCATCAACTGTATAAATATTTTTTAAATGTACATTATGATTTATCTCTAGATTTAAATTTTTTAATATTTCCAAAGATTTCTGTCCACAAACTGTTATGTTGGCACCACTATCTAATAAACAAACAAATTTTCTTCCTAAAATATTTATAGAAATATAAGGTCTGTTATCCCCTGACTGTTTTACAAAATATGGAGCTATAACATTTTCTGTAGAACTGTTATTTTTATAAAAGTCTTTAACCTTACTTTTCCATATAGACCAATCTTTTTCATCAAAATAACTTTTATTTTTTGTTTTCTTAACGCTACCCTCGCTAACAATTTATTTGTCCTAAGTGTACAATTTCTAAATTTGTGGTTGGGTTGTGAACACTTCCAACACAACAAATTTGTTTTTGTTGTGCTGGTGACTTTTAAAGTTATTTTTATTCTTTATAAAATTACTGGTTTTACTGTTTCCTGATGAATTATCACACAAATCAGTACCTAAAAGATTAGAACTATATGGCTTAGGTTGAAAACTATTAGAAGAGGCTAAACTGAGAATGTCAGCTTCCTCTAACCTTTTACACAATGTTCCTAAAGTTTGGACTGTATCAATTTCTTCTAAAGCTAAACGTCTTCTGTATTCTGTCTGTAAACCTAACTTTATGTGTTTAATCTTTGTTACTTCGGCAGGTGATCTACTTAAACGGGAGAATGATGCCTCCATACAAGCTATAAAAACTACTGTGGGTTCATAACGACCCTGCTTACGGTTCTTAATTTGATTCCAAATCTCATCATCATAGTCCGATACCAAAAAATCTTTCTTTAGTTTTTCAACCAATGAATCCCAATTGTTAACATGACTACGAATTTGCCTAAACCAATAAGTTGCTTTTTTACAAAAAAGGTCACTAGCCCCTTGAAAAAGTTCTACTTTAGTGATATGCCTAGCTTGGGATAGTTCTTCTATATTTTCTATGAATGGTAACAAATTTCTAGGTTCCCCATCAAATTGAATATTTAATTTATAAACTGGAAAAGGTTTATATGTATCATTTGAACTATGGACACAAGTAGTATTTAAATTTTGGTTCATGAGTCTAGGATCAAAAACTGTAGAATTGTGAGGTGACTGTGGTGAATCATCCTCAGTTACTTTATTGTTTAAATCAGCTTCTAACTGCAAAGCTGTTGCATATGATTCATTTTTAAAAGATTCTATGTTTTGAAAATCAGGATCTGAAGAATCAAGCTTAATTCTTTTAATTCTTAAAATTATATAATTTAATCTACCTGTGGCACGTTTATAGACAGAATCAGAAGTGGTTCCCTCAAAATCGGTTATTAGTTTAAGTATATCATCTAAAGTTCTTTGAATTTCTATCTGTTCTCTAGCAAAATCATAATTAGGATCATTTAATTGTTTAAAATCAAAATTTGGAATTTTAGCTTCTTTTTTTAATAGCCTACTTAAAATTGCTCTTTTCTCATCAACTTTCTTTTGTTGAGTAACTACCTCTCTAATTCTTAATTCATAATTAAGTTCAGCTTCTAATAACAACTTAGCCTTGACAGATTCATCCATTTTTAAAAAATTCAAACCTATATACAAAGTTAGAGACTCAAAAGTAATAGTATACTGCAAAAATTTAGTTACTACTATTTAAAGAAATAAACTCTATACCCAAAACTTTGTAAATATGCTACTAAACGATACAGGCTTTTCAACATATATCAAAAAGCAAAAAACCTCATATAAAATTTTAAGTGTGCTCCAAAACAATGTGCTCAAAATTTACCAAAATCATAAAATGCTCAAAAGGTATCTATATCATAAAATGTTCAAATGTTCAAGATAGAACACTGAAACTCCAAAATATTTCGAAAACCAATTGTCCAGGACTACAATATGTACTAAATTTTACACCAAGGGTTCATTTATGAGTGATGGAATGTTAATAAAATAAAACCAGTGCCCCACGTTGGGCGCCAAAATGTGTACCCTGTATTTAAAAAAAAAAAAAACTTGACACTTTGCTCCGGCAGCTGTTCGTCTGTAGGCACTATGGGTAACTGGTATTTCAAAAAATTTCAAAGCAAATATAAGTTAAACCTTTATATTTTCTTTTTGTTGAGCGCCACTTCAATTTTTTAGAATGATGTAGATCTAAGGAAACTGAAGTAACCTTATTAGGTATTCACAAATTTAACATTCCATAATCTCATAAATGAAACTCAAAACTTCTATAAACCTGTTTATTACAAGATCTAACTGTACATACATCTGTTAAGAATGAGAGGTGATAAAGAAAACCATTTTTAAGTTTTCATGTCCCAAATACCTTTTGTAAATAAAAAATGAGTGCAATTCTTATAATAGTGATTCCTAAACTGTCATTCGAACTCTAAAATGTGGAAGACCGAAGAAATATAATGCCTATTCTATTTTATTAATTAACTAAAATTTATATTGTGAGAATCAATACCATAAAAAAATTATACATTGTTTCAGCCATGTTGAAGTTAATAATCTTATATAATATTAATCCTAAAATGTGAAAGTCAATACCATGGTCAAAAGAAAAAAACACACTCTACTTGGACTAAGTTGAGGTAGTAATGTCTATATGCCCTCAAGTAACGTTTCTTTTGGTGTACACTATATAGTTAACTCAAATAACAACATAAATCTTATTTATAGAGAAAATGATGATAATAAAATTTTGAAAAAATATAACTTAAAGAAAACCTGTGTTAGAGTTCCATCTACTTCTCAGATCCAACTCCAACTACTTGACGTAACTAATTAAATCTTCTGAACATGTAGACTACAAATTTCCCCTCATCCCCAAACTTAAACTAATATTCTGGACAAATGAACATGTAAAGGTAGTATGAAGTGGTGTATGACAGCTGATATATAATCGGTATGGTTTACAGTCCTGTCTAGAGGCTGCCTAAACTTAGGAAAGTGCTAGGTGGGGCTCCTGCCCTGTCCTGGTACCCTATCATGAAAAGAAACGTAGGTTTCAGTCCTGATTTACAAATGGTTAAAATTTGCTTATAAAAAAAGTAACAACTCACCTTCTAATAAGGGATTACAATCTTTTCTAGAGACTTGTTTTCCGCCACTGAGAATACTCAAAAAATCGGAATGGACCCTGATGCCAGCATGCCAATACAAAAAAATCCTAGCCAAAAAAAATTAAATCATAAACGTGTTCGAAATGGAGGTACAACGTTTTCTGATGAAATGAAAACCTAACTCACCTTCGTAAAAGCGAATACTCTAGCTCGAAGATCAATATTTCACAGCCACTACCACATGGGCGGCTGCTTATGCCTGAACGGGCATATGGTCCCCCTCGTACTGGAGTAAAGGAGCCCTTGCCAAATCCGGCTATCCAAAGGACCGAAATCCAAAACACCAGACTAAAGGAATTCATTCTGAGCGAACTCCTCTTAAAAAGGCACGCTTCGTTAAAAAAAACTCTGTCACTCGTGTCGTCCGGCATATTCTCAAGCTCTTTCTTTTTCTTTTCTCTTGGCCAATCGGTAACCTCAAAACCCTAGCGGCCGTCAAGTTAGTATCACAACCAATCGTGAGACAGAATATAAAATGTATGTCGACCGTATACCACAGATCACAGATTTATAATGCCAACCTCAAAAGGAACTAAAGTAACTATAATATTGGCTGTAGTCTCATATAATATTTATTAGTGGCTGTAGTATATACTTCCGAAAAGAAGAATATCAGCTGATGCACGCAGACTTAAAAGTAAACAAAACTCTAATAAATTATTTAAGACAAAACGGTACAACATTGAATGTGATTTTCTCCTGTGAAACAGTAACAAAATACAAAACAGAAATCCTGTAATTAAGTAACACTGTATTTCAAAGGTAAATCTTAACATGACTATAAGACAAAGGTACTATTTTGATTGGATTCACTAAAAAGATAACAAAATTAAAATATGAAATATTTAAATGCTACAGTCTTAAACACATCCTCAGGCCACTCCTCATCTTCCACCTCCGCGTATCTCTCCTCTGTGGCTCCCCCCTCTATACATTTCTTTATCTTGTCCACTATTTCTTTTTTCCTTCTTTCCCTTTCCAGCTCCACCTCGTCAGTACTGACCTGTGTTCCTGCATCCCTCTTTGTCACTCCCACCTCATGTTTCTCCACTATTGACCTCTCCTTGTATTATTCCAGCTTTCTATTTGCCCTTAAAATCATCTGGTGAAGGGAGCTCGTTCCTTCTTTAATCTCGTTCTTTGTGTTAGTGGTCTCCTTGGTCAGCGCTAATAATTTTTTTGACTTTCCTAGTACCTTAGCTAAAAGTGCTCTAATTTCTGTTATCTTCCCGCTCTCCACTTTCCTTATGGGTGGGGAGTCTTCGTCTCTTTTCCGCTTGGCATCCTCTTTCCTGTCACTCTCTGCATTTCTCTTCCCGTTCACTTTCTTCTTTTTCTGGGGTCTAAAAAGCATAGTTGCTTTTTCTTCGCAGTCCACATTGCTGTGTTCAATGGTAACCACAGCCCCTTGTATGAAACTATCCTTCAGCGTTTCCAGAGATGAATTATGGTCTTCCCGCTCCCAGCTATCCATTCTACTTATGTCCGTTAGTGTCGCTAGCCCACTAGGGGAGTAGTAGGAATCTGGGCTGGATCTGCCAGATGTACCAGTTGTCGCCCCCATCGGTGGAGTCCTGGCTAATGAATCCCTCCTGCCAAAAATTCTATTTTCCTCACTTACTCTGTCATCTTCTTTCTTTAATGCGTTTTCCACCTCTAAATCCTTTAGCCTCTCAAAGTCGTTATCTGTTCCTGTCTTTTTTCCTAATTTTTCCATCCACATCCCACGAGTCGGGCCGAACGTAAGTCCAGCGGGGCAGTGCGCCCTTACCCCGCTAAGGCAAAATACAATGGAGTATCGCCAGGTACACCAAGGGGATCGTTTGCGGTGCTCTAACCCTTGCACCTTCCATACCTTCAGCACGATGCCTTACACCTTAGTAGTGGGGATTTTTTCTCGAGGTTTACTCCTCTATTTCTTTTGATCCGCGAGCAACTATTCGGGTTCTCGTGAAACCAGAACCTTATTCATTGCTTATCCCGAGAGTTGGTCGGTCACGAGGCTCTTACAACTCAAACGAGCATGAGTCCCGTGACAGACCACGCCCCCTGGAGACACCTTATGAGCCATTGGGACGCGCCGTGTCGGGTGAAAAGCCCCCCCCCTCGGAGACTTGCATGAGAGATTAGGGGTGTACCAATTCCAGCCTCCCTCACTCAACCCCCCCAAGGCACGGCAACCTAACCTAACCTAACCTAACCTAACCTAGCCTCCCTAGCTCACCAGACCTCGGAACCGTCTGTTTAGACATATCGTCGAGGTTTGGTAGCTGTCTTCATATCTGCGCTCGCCTCTCTTCTTCCTGGAATTCTTTTTCCTCCTCCTCCTTTTTTTTCATGACTTGCGTGATGAACGTGAAACCCCTGTCCCACGTCGCTCTGCTGCTCATCATCCAGTCTATCAAGTCATCCGGGTTACCTACTTCTATCCTCCATTCCAGCCACTCTCTGTCCTCCTGCCAACGTGGGCATACAAAACACGTGTGAGCTGTTGTGTCCACCTCCTGACAATACCTACAGGTGTCAACTGCGAAGGTCTGGTATGAGGGCTTTTGTCCACTGTCCAACCTCCACCAAATGCTCCCACCGGACGCACCAGCGTAGGTTTGTGCATTCTCTCTCACGTCTTCTGTCTGCGTCAGAGACCCTCCCTAGTCGGTATAGATATACTCGCTCTTTGATTAGCTCGTCGATAGGTGGGATTCCACAGATCGCGGCGAGGACCTCGTTTGACACCGTCTTGTATGCCCTGCAAACCCGCAAGAGCATCTTCCTTTGCGTGGAGAGCAACATCTCTCGGTATTTTTTTATGTCAATCCCCGTTACCCAGACCGGTGCGGCATACAGTAGTACCGAGTGCACCACCCCTGCTAAAACTCTCCTCCGGTCCAAACTCGCGCCTCCAATATTTGGAAGGATTTTTCTCAGCGCCATTGCTTGCTTCGTGGCCTTTTCACAGGTCCTTCTGATGTGTTCGCCGAAGGAACCTCTGTCGTCGATCCACACCCCGAGGTACTTTATGCAAGTTTTTGGAGCTATAATAAGGTCCAAGATCTTAATGGTTATGTCTCGCTTATTTCTTGCCCCTCTGACCACAATATACTCCATTTTTTGAGGCGCAACTTCGAGGCCGCAGTCCCTTATGTGCTCACAGATCGTGTTTAGGGCCTCCCTATTTCTCGCGCGGACCACCAGACCGAGATCGTCCGCATACCCGGTACTTTCGCATCCCTCCGGCAAGGGGGCCTCTAGTACCCCGTTATATAAAATATTTCATAAGAGGAGGCCCAGTACTGATCCCTGGGGGACTCCCTGCTGTATGCTCATGTTATCCTTGCCCAACGCTATTTTCCTGTCCTCGAAATAGTCCTTTATGATGTTCCGTAGATATGGACTGACTCCTAGACTATCCAACTGCTCAAGTATCCTACCCCACTTAGCTGTATTGAAGGCATTTTTGATATCGATAAGGATTATAGCACTCCAATCCCAACTCCTATCAGTGGCCAGACCGATCACCCTTTCCACGGCTTGTATCGTCGATCGCCCCTGCCGGAAACCAAACTGTCTATTTGACACCCCACCCTTTTCTCCTACTTCTTCAGAAAGTCTAGCCTTTACCATATGTTCGAAGAGCTTGCTAAGAACGTCCAGCAGACAAATTGGTCTGTATTTATTGGGCTGATCTTCTGAGGTGCCCTTAGGAATTAGGACGACTCTTGCCTGTTTCCATGCCGCTGGCATTTTCTGCGCCATTAAGACGTCGTTCATGATATTTAGGACCACTTTAGCTCTATTCTCCACTGCCCACTTTACGGACTCCGCCAGCAAACCGTCCATACCAGGCGATTTCCCATTTTTTAGCCTGTCGCTTGCCTCAGTCATTTCTTCCTTCGTGAAGGGCGATGGTCGATCACATCTCTCTTTCCCCAGGAATGGGCGGTCCCTGGTTGGTGGGAACAGCTCCCTGATCACTTCTTTGGCTCTTTCGTGCGGTAATACATATGGTTCCAGTAGGTGCTTCATTTTGTTTGTAACAATTTTATAACCATTACCCCATACGTTGTTATCCAACTCGCTACATAGATCTTGCCAACTCTTTTTCTTCGCCCTTCTAATGGTGTCCCTAAGCTCTTTCCTCGCAGATTTGTACTTTTCCTCCAGTACCTCCAACTCCCTAACCTGGGTCTGTTTGACTCGGGCCCTGCTCACCATCCTCCTGCTCCTTACGCAGGCATTTCTGCATGAATTTACCTCGTCGGTCCACCATATCGGTTTCCTGTTTGCGGCATATAGGGAAAAAATAAGACAAAAAACAAGACAATCCGACACAAAAGGGAGATACAGAATATTGTCCACAGTGAGCAGTGTCTTGGAAAATGGGCATTAAAGTCATGCAAACGAACCTCGGATGCATGAGGGTGGCACATGATATAGCATTAGCCACGGCAATTAAAAGAAAGGTGGATATATTAGTGGTTGGGGAACCGAACAAAAAAATTGTTAAAAGTAACCAGTGGATCAAAGATAAGAAAACCGATGTTGCAATTTTATTTGTAAATAAAAACATTCAGGTGTCAGAAATGCAATCTGGAGAAGGCTATATTAGGATTGTCATACAAAAATATCAGTTTTACTGCTGTTACATTTCTCCAAATATAACACTACAGGAGTATAAACAAACAGTTGACAGTATAATGAATGATGCAGGGGGAAGATTAGGTGAAAAAATAATTATGGGTGATATAAATGCTAAATCTCCACTATGGGGATCACCTCAAGAAGACAGAAGAGGAGAATACTGGAGCGAATGGCTAGCCACACTTAATTTAAGCGTCTTAAATGATGGCAAAAAACCCACATTTTTGAGAGGCCAAACTAAATCTTATATAGACTTTACATGCTCTACAAGTAAGATACAAAAAGATATATGCAGTTGGGAGGTTCTCGAAGACGAACCATTAATAGAGCACCAATATATTTGTTTCGAAATATCTACTAAAGGGCCAAAAAAGATGCCATCCATGAAAAATAAACCAATTCCTGACTGGGAAGCCTTCAAACAAATTGTAGTCCTGAAAGTGGAAAGCGGGATAGAAGATCCAGAAGGCCTGGAGACGATCATAAAGGAAGCATATCAGGCAAGTCTTACCAAAATGGACAGGACAAGAACACCCTTTTGGTGGAATGATGAAATAGATCAAAAAAGGCAAGATTGTCTGAAATATCGAAGAAAAGCCACTAGAGCAGCAAGACAAACTCCAGTACATGAAAATGAGGACCAAGAAAACTATAAAAGGTCCAAGAAAGAACTAAAAAGACTGATTAATAAATCAAAAAACAAACACTGGGTGGATCTGTGTCAGGAACTAGAGGATTACTTATGGGGAAGAGGATACAAGATAGTAACCAAAAAGCTTGTCGGAAATACACCTTTTGAATTGGAGCTTGACCAAAAAATTAAAGTTGCCAAAAAGTTGTTCCCACAGAAAACAAAGAAATGGCTAAAAGATATTCCTACGGAAGACGTGGATCTTTTCACGGTAAAAGAATATACTGAAGTCCTTCAAAGGACGAAAAACGGTAAGCACCAGGCTTGGATGGTATTCCAATGGAAGCAATAAAAAAGCTGGAAGAAATAGAGCCCTCAATGATGCTCGGTGTACTAAACCGAACCCTAGTACATCAAAGCTTTCCAAGGAAATGGAAAAAAGCTAAACTGGTCCTTATACCAAAGGGTAACGTGGAAGACATGAACTTTCGGCCGATATGCTGACTGAACTCTGTTAGTAAATTATATGAGGGATAGCTGAAAAAACGTCTGGAAGAAGAATTGGAGGCAAAAAGTGAAATCTCTGAAAGACAGTTTGGCTTCCGTAAAGGAAAATCCACAATCCAAGCGGTAGAAAAAGTAAGAACGAGCAAGCGATAAATGGGCGGTATTAATTACATTGGATGTAAAGAACGCATTTAACACTGCTACCTGGGACATAATACTACAAAAGTTAGAAAAAAAAGGCATATCAAACTACTTAATTAATATTATAGATAAGTACCTGGAGGATAGATCAATACAAATAGACAAGGGTACAGATATGGACATATCAACAGGAGTTCCACAGGGTTCCGTCCTAGGACCTACTTTGTGGAATGTCCTATATGACGACCTATTGGTAGAAGAAATGCCCGAAGGAGTATGTCCACTGGCTTATGCAGATGACCTAGCACTGGTTATCACATCAAGAAATAAAGCTGAGCTGAAATGGAAGGCTGATGAAGCCCTAATACAGATTAACAGTTGGATGACAAAAAACGAACTGGAACTGGCCCCTCACAAATCAGAAGCCGTCATATTAAAAGGAAGAAAAGGTAGAGATGAAATTATATTTGCGTGCGGTGGAGTACACATTACCCCAAAGGCAAGTATAGTATATTTGGGTATCACGATAGGACAAAGCTGTCATTTTGGAGATCATATAAAAAAGACAGTAATCAAAGCTGAAGAGAAGGTAGCACAAATAATGAGAATCACGCCGAACATACGAGGGCCGGGCTCTAAGAAACGAGAAATACTTTATAATGTTGTACAATCTGTGATGATATATGGTGCGCCTATATGGTGCGAGTACGCCAAGAAAAGAACATATAATGAAAAACTGACAAAAGTCCAACGAAAGATGCTTATTAGAGTGGCAAGCGCATATCGCACCGTATCAGCGAAAGCCGTACAGGTAGTAACAGGTGTTATCCCAATAGACATTTTAATAGAAGAGAGAAAAAACCTTTACTATAGAGCTGATGGAAGTACGACAATTGCCAAAAGGGAAGAACGAGAACGAGCCATTCAAATATGGCAGGACAGGTGGGATCACACAGAAAATGTGGCACAATGGACAAAACAACTAATACCAGAGATAGACCCCTGGTTAAACTGTAGACATAGGAAAACAGATTATTTTTTAACACAAGTATTAACGGGGCATGGCTCGTTTAAAACATACACAAAAAGAATCGGGAAAAATGAAAACGATGCATGCATGTACTGCGAAAATATGGACACCGTGGCACATACGTTGTTTGAATGTACAAGATGGCAAATAGAGAGAGAAATT
Source organism: Ophraella communa (assembly GCA_035357415.1). NCBI lineage: Eukaryota > Metazoa > Arthropoda > Insecta > Coleoptera > Chrysomelidae > Ophraella > Ophraella communa. Next base: position 48,649,071 of record CM068979.1, on the reverse strand, counting down.
GTAAACAGGCAGATGGGAACAAATGTATCAATACACAACATGGTAACCCTCATGATAGAAGATGAGAAAGCCTGGGAAAAAATACACACATTCATTCGTAGTAGAATGCAAAGAAAAGAAGTGGAAGAGAGACAAGAACTTGGTAGACAAAGACAACAAATAGATTAAAGTAGACCATCTGAATAATAGGATGAGGAGAGCATGGGCATAGATGATGATAAGACCGGGGCTGTCCTGATGAAATGCTTGCAGCGGTTCCAGGGCAGTCTTTTTTCGGAGGAGGTGTTGTTTTACTTGGTTAAAGTCCAAGTCGCAGTAAAGAGCTGTGTGCGTGCGCATTTTTTCACCTCCTTATACGACAACACCCCTTTGTATGTATACTTATCTATACTCGTTTATCACCGACCTTTCATCTCAAGGCCCCTTATTTCTCTAATATCACAGTTAGTTTATCACAGCCTTCAAATTACCCAAATCCAAGCATTTTATGTTATCCTTAACCTTGCCTTTTCCTATCCTCTTCCTCCTTTGTCTCCAGAATCTGAATTATGTAACCTGCAAACAACTCCCAGTTCCTCCTATCGCTTACCATTTGCTCAATAATTCTTTCCGAACTCGGAAGCAGAACTCCCAGTCCCACTCTCTGTGTTTCCCATCTGGCACAGCTCCATATCACATGTTCCGGACTATCCACTACTTTGCACACTTGACATAGATCCTCCCTAGTCTTTCCAATTCGTTTCTTGAACGTACCGAAAGAACCATACCCTGTTAAAAACTGGGTAAGGTAATAATTTACCTGCCTATGTCCACAATTAACCCATTTTCTGATATCTGGAATTATTCTCCGCGTCCACCTGGCACACCTTTCTCCCTCTGTCCATCTAACCTGCCATTTTCTCAAGGTTCTTTCCCTCGCCATTTTCCTAATCCCTGGCGTACCCTCAACTGTGAAGCGGAAGGAAGCCTCCACAATAAGTAAGTCGATAGGCGGATATCCTGCAATCACCGGGCTAGCTTCATCGCATACTGTTCGATACGCCGCTATCACCCTAAGTAGAGCCAGTCTTTGCATTGCCAACAACTTATTTTTGTGCGTCTTCTTCTTAATGGCCGATTTCCATACGGGACTAGCGTAGAGCAGGGTACTGTGAACCACCCCGCACAACATTTTCCTTCTCCAGAAACTCGGTCCTCCAATGTTTGGCATAAGTTTTTGAATTACCTCCATCTTCCTCCTCGCTTTTTCAATGGCTTTGGTAATATGTGGCTCATAACTCAAACCCAACTTCATAGTTACACCTAGGTATTTTGTCTCTTTAGTTACAGCCACTAACATTCCATCTACCCTTAATTGTTGTGGCAACCCAGCTTTTTTAGGCACCTTTAAAAACGTGACCGTGTTTTTTTGCAGAGTAATTTTTAACTCTTTAATGTTTAACCACTCCCTAACCCTCCTGACTGATGTCTCAACCCTTTCTACCACGCTACCCAGATCCTGCCCCCCTACCACTATGACTAAGTCATCCGCATAAGCGATTGTCTTTACCCCTCGTCCTAAGTTTAATCGTAATATGCCACTATACAAAACATTCCACAGAGTAGGTCCCAGAACGGACCCCTGCGGAACCCCTCCTGTTAATTCTTGCTTAATGCTGCCCATCGCCACACACCTTATTCATTGCTTATCCCGAGAGTTGGTCGGTCATGCGGCTCTTACAACTCTAAAAGAGCATGAGTCCCATAACAGACCACGCCCCCTGGAGACACCCTATGTGCCATTGGGACGCGCCTTGTCGGGTGGAAAGCCCCCTCCCCAGAAACTTGAATGAGAGATTAGGCGTGTCCCTTTGTACTTTTTGTATTGTTTGGATCATTTATGGTACGTTGGTGAAATGACAGGTTCGACTAACTAGCTCCTTAAACAGTTTCTTATCTATATAAGTTTTCTCTTTAAGGCCGTTGGTTATTTTGGGATTATTTTCGGTAACTTCAAACTCTACAAACCGGTGTAAGCTAAGAGACTCCTTATTTAGGACTTTCCAACTCCTTAGTTTGCGTGAGATTCCCGAAGTAAAAAGCGTAAGGTCGATAATGGAATTTTGTCTTCCGCTCACAAATGTGGGAGTTAGACCATCATTGTGTATGACAACGTTGAGTGTATGTAACCATCTTTTAAGGAATTCTCCTCTGCGGTCACGCTGCCTGTAACCCCAAATCGGCAACGCCGAATTAAAATCTCCTACAACAATAGCTTCCTTGTATTCAACCCTAATCCTCTGCATTATATCGTCAATATAGTTCTCGAACTGTTGAACAGATACATTCGATGCTATGTAACAGTTGTATAGGACGAAGTTCTGGAATATTAGCTTAGTTTAACCAATTCCTCGTTCATGTGATTTGACTCTCACATTACGATTTCTGCAGTAGATTGCTGTGTCCAAATTGACATCCGCGATCCATCGTTTATTTTTACGTGTTATTTCCTTATTGGGTTCCTGCATGAGGATGACATCTATGTTGATCTATCTATCTTCTAATGTCCAGCCTTTTCTCAATCCTCCATCTAACCAATCCAATCCTTAGATGCTTCTTATTGATCAGTTTTTCTACTTCTTCTTTGTCCACGGAAAGTGTTAGAGCCATGGTCTCGTTTCCTGCTGGCCTAAGGTCACTAATTTTATTATCTTCCTTCCAGAATCCTAGGAATTCCTGTACTGCTACTTGCATGGTTTTAATGTTTTGTAGGGCGCTGGTATCCTTATCCATCACCATAAGAAGCTTTCCATCTTTGGTTCCTCTGATGGACCGAATTGCATTTGCTCCTTCCTGGACAGAGACTGATTCTTTAACCTTACCAAGTATTTCCTTGTATGACTTTCTAATTCCGCTGATAATCATACCGAAAATTGGCCTTTCGGCTTCAGAGAGTTTCTTCCTGGATGTCGTGTATATATCTACTTTCGTGCTCGTGCCATGAAAGACAGCTTCTACAAGTTTTCGGAACTTGATTGTGGTAATGCCTGAAATGTCATGCATAACTAACTTAGAGTCAGGGATTGTTTCCTCTTGGGTCGCTTTCATTTTTAGCCATAGGTTCTTCATTGTTTCATTATGTCTAATCATTATAATTTTTTTTGCGTGCTTTCACGGTTTCGTATCCTCGTTTCTTATTCCAAGATTTCAAAGTCTTCTGTCATATTAACTAGCTCAGGATACTTGTCTTTATAGATACTGGACTTTATCTCCGGATCTTTAGGATCCACCAGGACAACTTTTGCAGTATTGTCCGGTGAATTGAGCTGGTTACCTACTATAACATTGGTATTAAGGAATAGCTATTCCGACCATTCCTTATCCATAATCTTAGTAAACTCTGCTTCATTTTCTACACCCTCTAAGGACAGTAGGGGGAGTTCTTTGTAGCCCTCCAGCCACGAGTCAGTCTGTGTGCCAATATCCACCCCAATATTATTCCTTGGTTCCATTCCATCAGTCTGAACATCCACGTCATAGGTTACTTTTTATATTCTATTGGCTTAAACCTTCTCTGTTCCAGCCATTTCTAGAGACTATCGGTACTGCCATTTCCTGACAGTCCTCCTCTTCGCCATACTTTTGATGCCTACCGTTCCCCCCACAGTGTATCTGAAACACGTCTCCTTAATCATTAGGTCAATGGGTGGGAACCCAGCAATAATCTGGACCGCCTCAGCCGAGACTTGCGATACTCAGAAGCCACCCGCAAATGTGCTTGCCTCTGCACACTAATCAGCTTCTTTAGATGTATGTTAAATTTAATTGCATCCTTCCATACTGGTGCCGCATAGAGGATTGTCCCGTGAATCACTCCACATAACACCCTCCTCCTCCAATAACTAGGCCCGCTAATATTTGGCATTACCTTCCGTAACGCCTCTACCCTTCTCTTAGCCTTATTTAAAATGTCACTTATGTGATCCCCATATTTTATACCCTTTTTTACCCGTACCCCATGGTACTTTATGCCTGTAGCCACGTTTACCTGTTGGCCCATAAAATATATGTTTGGGGCTTTGAAATTTCGCGAGGCCTTTAGAATCGTCACTTCAAGTTTTTCTTTAGCTATTTCTAAGTCATGATCCTCTAGCCAACTTACTACTCTACCTGCCGTATCTCCTATTCTTCTTTCAACTCTCTCCCAGTTTCCTCCACCCACGACCAGAACCAAGTCATCCGGATACGCAACTGGCATCACTTCTTCCCCGCACTCACGCGTGAGGACTCCACTATACATAATATTCCACAGAGTCGGCCCAAGAACCGAGCCCTGCGAAACCCCCCTGTAAAGTTTCCTCTTAACCCTCCCTATAGAGACATTCCTATCAGAGAAATAACTACACAACATTTCCAACAGATAGTCCGAGATCCCTTTCTGCTCAGCTTCCCAACCACATGATCCCAACCCGCCGTATAAAGGCATTCCTTATGTCAACTGAAAGTACCACGCAGTATTTGTCGCTTGTTGTTTCGACTACCTCCCGCAAAGATAACAGCGCTGAGACGGTTGATTTTCCCACTCTAAATCCATGCTGTGATGGAGGAATAATCCGCTTTTCCTCTACCTCCGCCTCCAGCCTACCAAGCACCATCTTCTCCATCAGCTTCCCACACGTATTTAGGAGGGTAATAGGTCTCGCGTCTTTCGCTTTCTTAATCATTCCCCCCTCTTTTGGGAATAAGGACAACCGTGCCAACCTTAAATTCCGCCGGGAAAGTTTTCTCTACTAACAGCGCATTAAATATCCCCAGTAGTTTGTCAGGATACAGTTCATACACCCATTTTATTTGTTCTTGTCTGATCCGATCCGGACTGGGTGCTTTTCCGTTTTTCGCCTTCCCAATAGCTATATCTAGCTCGTTTATCGTAAATAGTGGCTTCTTCTTTTTGGAGTCCGGGATATCCGTTCCAGGGCGCGTAGGTCTCAGAAACCGGGTTGCTATTTTGTACGCATATCCCCACGAGTCTTCCTCCATGTCGCATTTTCTCCAGCATTCCCGTTTGGCAGCTGCGATCGAGAGAAGCAGGCGCCTTTTGGCATCCTTGTACAATCCCAGTGCAACAGTGTTTGATAGCTCCCTCGCAGTTCTTAAAAATCTTCGTGTCTTTTCTTAAACTATCGATATCCTCTGACCACCAATATGGCATCTTTTTCGTACCATCTATCAACACTTTTGCCCTTTTCCCCGCCTGTACCATCGCTCTATATAAGTTAAACTTTTCCACTCTCCATTTCATTTCCGTTTCGAACTTTCCCCAGTCCATCTTCGGATGCCCATTTCTGAATTTTTGAACGTACCCCTAGAACCTCGTAAATAGCCCGCAAGCAGTACACCAAAACAAACTCATACATGTCACCCACAGTAAAAAATAACAATATACAGTGTGGGCCACACCTCGATATTTGGCAGTATTTATTAGATTTTAAGAAAATGAAAAAACAGGTCGATTTTTATTCCAAGGGGGACAAAAAATCGTAAAAGATCGTTATGTCTGAATACTTCATCTAAATACCTTTCCAATGATATGCCGTACATGGTACATTCACTATTTAAAAAATAAGGGGTTGGGGAAGTGGAAGGGAAAGGGTTGACAAATGACAGTTGTGTTTATCGCAAAAATGTATAAATAATGATGTATACTATAAATAAATTGGTAGAAAAAAAGTGTTGAATATAAGAATAAATAAATAATTATAAAAATAAATAATTAGTGATGGACTGCGATCTCCTCGTGCTTGATAAAGCTCGCCTGAAGAGCTTGTAACGAAGTTACTTAAATTATGTTTATTATCGTATATTCCAACGACTCCGCACTGTATTGTTTATTAAAATAAAACCGGATTTTGTTGAAACGACGCGCAACTGCTAATTAGTTAAGTAGAGGGGATACGGTTCGGTTAAGCGGATCGAAAAGAGAAACCTTTGGGCCGGTATTCTCAGGTCCTCGCTTGGAGCGATATCGATGTCGTTGAATGCGAGACGAGTGAAATTCACTGCCAAATCGATTCTCATGCCCTCTCCTCGCATGGATCGCTCCTGTCAAAGAGGAGTGATTTATTTCACTCGCTTTCATGTGTAAATAGACAATTCTAACCTATAATTTCTATTGAAGCAGTGTTTAAAAATTATGATTGTGTATAAATAATTTTTAATACTAGTCATATAGAAGAGATTGGAGTAATGGATGATCTTTTGTATATTGGACTGCTGGAAGACCTTGAAGAAGCTGAAGAAAATGTTGCAGAGCCCCATAGAGTTGTTTTAAGAGACCCTCTCATGCAACTCAGTGATGAACAATTTAAAAAAATATTTCGGCTAACCAAACAAACTTTTAGATATGTATTGGACATAATACGAATATATTTAGTTGAACCTGTAAAAACTACAGACTTGAATCCTGAATTAGTAGTAAGAACTGTTTTACTTTTAATTCAGTTTTGATTTTTATAAACTTAACAAATATTTAGGTGATACATAATTAATGAAATTGAATATACTATATAAAGTTGTTAATGTTCTCCAAATGTTAAAATACAATTATTTTATTTAGTTCCTGACAGCTTTGAAGTTTTTTGGTAGTGGTAGTTACCAGCAAGGGAATAATTATTGTTTGGGTATTTCCCAATCATCAGTGAGTCGATGAATTCATAAAATTATTGAGGTATTCAATAGGCAGGAAATTATGGATGCATTCATAAAATTTCCCCAAACCATTCCTGAGTTAAATGATATTAGAAGAAAGTAAGTAAACATTTACTGATTTATTTTCAAATTAATATAAATTTGAAATGCTTCAGGTTCTTTTTAAAACATAATGTACCTGGAATAATTGGATGCATTGACTGCACTCATGTTGCTGTATTTCCTCCAAAAATAAATGATCCCAATTTTCCTGAGCATCTATATGTTAATAGAAAGGGATATCATTCTATAAATGTGCAATTGGTGAGTCATATATGTTAATTTTTTTTAGATAGCTACTTTTTACATTTATGTTTAGGTATGCGATCATAAACTAGAAATTTTGTATGTATGTGCCAAATATCCTGGAAGTAATCATAATTCTTACATTTGGAATAATTGTAGTCTATCAAATGTTTTACAAAATTTATATGAAGCTGGACATACACATTACTTTCTGTTGGGCAAGTAAAATGTTTTGAATTAGATTTACCAGTATATTTTTTACCATGTTGATATTTTTTTCTTATTATTATTGAATAATACTTTAAATCTACTTAATTAATGGAATCATTTTTAATTGAAAAATATAATATTTAAAACCAATGACAGCTGTTTCCAAAAATATCAGATTGACATATCAAAGTAACATTTGGTTTTTGTTAATAACAAAATGGCTTTAAATATTATATGTTTTAATAAACTGTGGAAGATTATATTTAACATTTATTTGTTTAAATCATTATGCACAATATATTGCATATGGTTTAGTTTATTTCTTTATACATGAACATATTGCTTAGAATTAGTTGAAATATTCACTATAAGTTAATGTTTATTTCGTTTATACTTTTAGGTGATTCTGGATATGCTTTAAGAAGTTGGTTGTTAACCCTTATAACACCAGAACCCAATCCAGGTAGTCCAGTTCCATTACAATGCATCACACAAAACAATTAGGTCAACTATTGAAAGGTGCAATGGGGTTCTTAAAATGAGATTCCGCTGTTTATTTAAACACCGTGTGCTTCATTATGACCCAGTTACAAGCTGTAAAATTATTAACACATGTTGCATATTACATAATATATGTTTAAAATTAAACGATCCTCATATTCATAAATAAAATATGTTTCTTCTACATTGCGAAATTTATAGATTATTATTATTTACAACACCTTTCATCTCACATAATAAATATTATATACTATGTTACATAATGCTGAGGTTAAAAAAATAGTCTGTAGCTTACCACAGTCAATGTATAAAATATATTATTTTATTTTTCAGGCATTTACCTTAATCAAGAAGCAGAAGATGAAGTATTAAATATTGGCAGAATAAACCCTCAATTGCAAGCTGGTATAAGGCAAAGAAACAAAATAATAAATATTTTTAGAGATAGACAACAGAGATAGACAACAGATAGGTGTTTGCCTATCATATTTGGTATACTTTTCTTTAGTTGTCAACTTGACATTATATTACAGTTAAAATCTTTGTCATTATGCTTCTTTCTGAAAAAGAAAAAGTTTTTTTAGCAGAACATTATTTCTTCTCCCATGGAGTTGGATGAAATCACGGCCCATGTTTAAAACATTTTGGTAACAGAATAATTTCTTGTCGCACAGTATCCACTTCATTTACTGGATTTAACACCATCTGATGGCTACATTTGGGATGCGAAAGGATTCCATATTTCAATCAGAAAATCCTCCAGAAACAGTTGGAGAACTATATGGCAAAGAATAATAACTGATTTTCAACATTTGTTGAAATCACTTTTCTTAAATATATTTAATCATTTTCAGAAACGTTATGAAGCTTGTTTGCAACGCCATGGTGAACATTTTGAACATAAATAAATATTTATCATAAAAATAAATTCATAAATATTGAGATAGATCGCAATTGTCGGCCCTAAGATCAACTAATCCAGGTGACCAGGATTTTTTTTGAAAGAAAATGTTGATTGTCATTATATGAGAAATGTCAGATTATTAATATTTTTTGAGAGAATTGTCAGATTGAGATTTTAAAAGTTTAACTCACTAAATAAATATTTATGATGAAGTAAGGAGTATTATTTATCAAAGAAAGAACAGAAAGTATTCCATAGGGTAATTCCGAAATTAAAATTCCGTTTGGCGACCAAAAATTAGAAAAACCATTAGAAATTCTAAATTTAATTACCAGAGAGGAGACAGTAGTCCAAGCTGAGCAGAAAAGAATCACCAAAGGAGGGAAATAAAGTCAAAATAGAAGGAAGCGACCGCTAGTACAGAAAGCATTCCAATAAACTGAAGAAGAAGATAAATTATAGTGAATTTTATGTATTATATTTGTTTTAGGTAACCTTTAACTGAGTCCACCCTGAGAATGTATTAAGTTTGATAGTGGGGTCGACGAGTGCGCATCATCGACGGCCCATATCAACGTGGCGCCCAACGCGGTACTGTTTACTTGGTGGATACTGTATTTACTATATTTTCTATATTCTGTATTTATATCTTCTAATAAAAATTTTGATTTTTAAATTTTATTCTTTTTATTTATAGTTCTCCACTGCATCCATTAGTTTGCATTTAACATATGTATCTAGTTATGGGTAGATAATACCTTGTGTTCTTATATCATGCTATATATACCCACTATTCTAAATTTTTTATAAAAAAAACATTGAAACCGGTCAGTGTAAAGACAGATTCGCATAAAAGAAAATATCAAAAACAGAACCTAAGCCAGGAAAAGCAAACCAACAAAACACGTTTGGTTAGATTAGGTTATAATAAATAATCTTTAAATAAACAAAATATATTATTAAAAAAACAAATATAATTTACAAAAAAAATATTAAAAAAAAAATTAAAAAATTCTTACTAAAAAACAAACAATAATAAATAAATAATTAAAAAATAATTGCAAAATTCTGAAATAACAAACAAAAAATAAATAAATGGTTTTTACTTAAAAGAGAAAATAAATCAATCTTAAAATAAACAATACAAATTACACTAAAAAAAACATAATCAGTATATTTCTGCTATTTGATTTATTAAATGTTCCATTCTGAAGGAAGCATTTTGTCCATAAACCCCATCCCACACAAATTGATCCATATATTCAGGTAAAAAGGGACTGGACATAACACCCAATCTTCTTATGTATTGTTTAAGTTTTGACCAGTACCCTTCTACCTGATTTGTACAGACACCTGTATTATGATCCTTAAACACCGTACATAAACAAGACTAGTAGAACAACTCACCCTTTGGCACTTTGATGTCTATGCTTCAAAGTAAAGCCGCTATCGTACGAAAACAAGCACGTGTCTCCTATTTACGTACATAACCTGTGGGCCCGACAGTCACCGAAATCGGCGACGGGGTAAGGAAGGAACGTTTATGGGCGTGCCCTAGAGTTGGAATTCTAGTCTTTGTTAATGTTCGGTACCTTAAATAATTTGGAATGATTTACACTTTTGTTGATGTATCCCAAATTCTTTAAGTTATAATAACTTTTGAATTTGTCTGTCCAAATTTCTCTGGACGAACATGGTTTCTGATTAATTCCCCCAGAACGGATCGATTTCTGTTAGGGATATACTGTACATATCCCCTTTTGATGGTACAATCGTATATACCTATAATCCATCCTTCAGGAATTATTCTACCCCTGTTATATTTTCTTTTGGTGATAACAGATTCATCAATTTGTACAGTACTACCTTCTCCCCTTAGAATATTAATTTTTTTATATTATTTATTATATTATTGTAAAATAAATTATTACCTAACAAAAAATTCTCATCCTTCGTTAGTTTCCACGAAATAATATCTGTAGAATATCTATAGAGCTGGAAAACAGTCTTCCCAGAGATGCCTGTTGCAGCCTCTGTCACACCAGCCCGACTGCCGGTTGCCCAATACCACATAATGAGAATTACTATTCTAGCATTAATGTTCATATTTTCAAAAAAAGTATTTTTAAATATAGAATAATATTTTCTACATTTCTTACATTAAAATGCTGAATTCACAGAATTTACAGATATGTTGTCTTAATTTCGCACGCTTTTCTACACAGTCTGTTCTGACTCTTAAATTTTTTAACTAAATTTTTCTTCTTTAACCAAGTCACCATTTCGTCGTCATTTTTGTTATGTATATTTACTACATCTAAAATATTCCTAATTTCCATTTTAAATTCAAAAATAAATAAAAACCGGTAATGGTTTATTATAATTTATTGCAATATATATATAAAACTCAATTTTCCGCATATAATTTAAGTTAAAATATTATAAAAAGATTGTTCACCGGAACCTAATACATAAAACAAACTGCTAAATAATTCAAAACGTAAGTCTATTTAGTAGATGATCTGAATCATTCCTGAAATTGATTGTGGTAACCTTTACTTTGTGAAAGTTCATCTTACTAAAAACAATAAATAACTGAACGGTTGAACTTATTCGCAAAATACGTTTTTAAATGCAATTACAGCTGTTTCGCTAAAAACTAGCATCGTCAGATTGACAATTAAGTTACATTTTGTTTGTTTGTAGCTAGGTACCTGATGTTGATAAGTAGTTAAGGCTAGACGAAGTAAAGAACTAATACGATATAACAATATTAAAGCCTAGATGTTATTAGCCCTGGATGAATTTTCCTCTAACTGCATTTAAAAACGTATTTTGCGAATAAATAGTGGAAGTTTAGTTCGACCGTTCAGTTATTTATGGTTGTTAGTGAATCATTCTTATTTAATACATAATAAAAAATACTTTTTAATCATGTGCCTAACGTATTAAAATAAACTATAAAAGTCACACTGTATTTTGTGAATTAATTGATGTACCTATTATTGTAGATGCTAACAGTAACATTGCTTGATTTATGTGCGTTTATACTTATATTTGGTGCAGAATGTGTTGATAACGATTTATTATTATCTCACTGTTACTTCCTCAGTGTTCAATAGTTTGGAATTATTTTTCTCATCGACGATTCTACATAGCCTTCGGCTACTGCACTAGGTAGCCGTCCCCCATGGCGTTTAATTGTTATTAAGTCACCTCCCTGGTTAGCTAAGTGGGTAGCAGATTATCTTCGAAAACATGTCCAGTATATGTTTCTGGGTTTTGCAATTTAAAAAATTGGATATTAATTGTGGCATTTTCCCAATGGTGTTAGTACCAATGGGAGTTTTTATACAACTACCATTACGCTAAGTTAAATAGAAGCGGTTGTGGATAGTATTTTCAGGCTTAAAAATTTTATATTTATTTTTTAAAGCAATCCAACGTTGTTCAGTTATAACAACTACTCGTGGAACGTTAGTTTTAGTTTTTGGTATATTAATGATAATTTGATTGGTTTAGAAAATTCAATATCATCAGTTTTCATATTTGTTGTTTCTTCTCTCTGCATGCTCCATTAAAACCAATTATTAATGCAACCTTAAGTAAGGATCAATTTTAGTAAGTTATTAAATAATAAAATACCTTAATTGCTAAAAATATTGTATCATCAGCTGTTTCTAAAAATTTATTTATTTGATCCATTTCTAAAATGTGAAACTTTTTAGCTTGATATCCATCTAAAAGTCTTTTTAGCAAACCTAGTTTTATAAATTGAGAAATATCAATGTTTTTATTTATATTAATAGTTGATTTTAACATTGAGTATATGCTCCATAAAGAAGAAGGTTTTTTATTATTGGACAATTCTTGGAAATAAACGATTAGCTCATTTCTTCCTAATTTTTTTTTTAATTTGTGGAGGTGTATTTCCTGTATTATTCATTGTTAAATATTTTAAAACATTAAAATTTGATAATTTAAATTTCAAAACTGTCAACTGTTATAAATTACACAGTGCTACCAACATACTTTTTAAAATCAAAATTTACGTAATTCGCATACAAACAACAAATTAATTTAAACAATTATAAATTGAGAAATATAAAAAATTGTATAAAGTTATTTCATATGGCTGTTGTGAAACTCGTTCTTTAAAAAACTCATCGCTTCACGATTCGTTTTTTAAACTTGAACTCTTGTCGTAACAGAAAGCCATATGAAATGCGTTGTTTAAGAGGAATACATACCCTCGTTTATTTGAAATAAAAGTCAAACGCCGTTATTTACCAACCGATTGTTTTAAAAATTTGGAAATTAATTTAATGTATACTTCTAAAAAAAAGTATGGAAACAGATTTTTTAAAAAAAGTCTAATTTCTGAGAAAAAAATTATTTACACTCCAATTTTTAATTTTTCAAAAATTCGCTCCCATAACATTTTAGACATTAGTTAGATGTAACCATTCCCAAAATTTCTTGAATTTATCTTAAGTCGTTTGGGCGCACAACAAACATTTAAGTTTCTTTCCTGATTGATAGCGCCCTCTTCTAAATTCTGTGAAAACGAAACTACTAACATGTATAGAGGTGGTAACAGTAAACTCTGTTACTTGTGTTAGTTACTGTAAGTAATGGTTAGTACGACTGAATAAAGATTTGGTAAAATAGCTTCAATAGGTAATAAAAATTAAAATAAAATACGCTGTTTTTAACACGCGCTGTTTAAAGTAGGTATTTCTTTTGCATTAGTATTTTAAAAGTAATCATTATTTAATTAATATAGAAGGTTTTAAAAGGTAAAAATATAAAAAGTATGAAGAATATGATATAATCGGCATTTATATTTTATTAAAAGTTCTTTATGGATTTAGGTGTTGTTTCTTTTAGCATTTACGTAAAAACATTAATGTTGATATTCTTATAGGGTTGAAAGACATTTTATATCAACTTTGTTGAAAGCAATTTTTAATGTCGCAACCAAGCTTAGGTATAATTATTTTAAACCTTATTAGTTAATCTAAGTACCGGTTTACTGAATTATCGTTTAACAATATAACCTATAGTAGAGAGAAATTAGATAATAAAATGGGGATATTATTCTGTAGTTACGAAGTATATTTTTGATTTATTAAGTAACTAAGAGCCGGAGCTTCATTGTAAAAAACGTTAATGGTTACTTTTGCTTCATATTAAGTGCTTCGCTAAACAAAATGCCAAAAACACCGAACACTTGTTTTTATGAGATATTTTAACCGGTTGAGTTTGCTAGATATTTTTTAAGATAAGGAATTTTAAAAACAACATAAAGGTTATATAACATCTTTTATTATTTCTTTTAAATAAGCATTATAATAAAAACACTTTAATTTAGGAAACATTTTATTTTTCCAAAACACATCATCCCTGCTTATTTGTTCAGCATGTATCGGCCCTAAAGGAGACCAGACAATGAAATAGCAATATTCCTTGCCTGAAAGATGTGGCTGCCCTTGTATTTGATAATAATACAGATGAGTGTGTTTTAAATACAAAAAACCATCCCCATCATAAGCAAGAAATTTAATTTTCTTTTCAGCTACTCCTTGTTCTATTGAGCAGCTTTTTAGGACCAAGGGACATTTAATTTCAATAGTGAAATTGTTGTCATCTTTAATCACGCCATCTGGACTTGCCCCTAGAAAATATTCCTCTCCAGTTCCAATGAATAAGCCACAAGGTGCAACATTTAAACCTGTCAGATCCTCAAATACACGAATTGCTGTTGCTTCATTGTCCTGACCATATCGTGTAGCTCTGTTACCTGTAAAACCTCTGTAAGACGATTTGTCATTTCTCGCAATCTACAGATAGTTCCAAAATTAGATGCAGTTAGTCTATACTGTCGTACTTGATGCCATAACGGATTTAAATGTTGTCCTCTTGTGCTCTTGTAGCTATTTCTATACTAATTTTATCTGTCATTGTTTTTTTTTAATATATTCTGGAGCTTTTCTTTTCTAGCATTTAGTTTTTCTTCACTTACTTCATCTTGCACTGCCCCATAATCTTCATCGGCAACTGAAATAATTAATTTTGGCTTATATCCCCGTTTACATTTAAAATTTTGAGTTCTTTGTCGCTTGAGTTTTCTTCTTGCTAAAAATTTTTTTGTGTAATCTCCGGTAGTTTCTTGAAATGCATTTATTTGTTGAAGGTAGGTATCTTTCAAGTTATAGGAAATAGCAGCCAACTGACACAAGAATAAAATAAATTTACCAATTTTCGGTTATTTATGGAATAATAATTATTAGGTAGCTACCTACAGATAAAAAGGTTTAATGGATTTATAGTTATTCCTAAGAATTTTAATTCCCTTTTATTATTTATCAAGCAATAAAGATTATTATGTACCTACTAAGATTAAATTTCTATAAAGTATGGTTATTCTAAAGGTAAATAAGGAAATTGCGGACTGATAGCAACTAATTTGGTTTTGATTAAATATTCCATGAATTTAGGCTAATAGCATATTTAATATTCAGAATTCTTTTGTACGATGACAAATCTACTTATAAACTATATTTAAAAAGATATAGGTAATAAATATTAAGTCCTAAATGTTCATTTAATTTCGTTAAATTATTTATAAAAATGTAAAAGGAAATTAAAACATACTGTAATTTTATTATATAAAAATCTAGAAAGAAACAACTCAAATTTTCAAAACAATCGATCGGAAAATAACGGCGTTTGATTTTTATTTCAAATAAAAGGGGGTATGTAATATTAAATGTGATTAAAAATGTTTTTTTTGCTAACGTATATATTAAATTTTATTTCAATTAGTTTTCTTAGTCCTATGAATTTTATAAATGGTAAAATCCCATTAAATATCCCTTGTCACTTGTCACAGTCATGGTAAAATTTTTTTTAAAATCCCTTTAGCTGTTTTTTCTAGATGGTGTTAACAAATTTACTTCACACTGACATCCAAAAATGGTTCCGCAAACAAATATTTTTTGGTCAGGTATCTCCACAACGTAAAAATCAATCAAACCAATTTTTTTCTTATCACAATAATTCTTCCCCTCTATTATATTCAAACCGAATACGGGATGAATAATTGAAGACACGTAAAACAAAATTCCTGGATTATCATACATAAAAAACATTGCCATATTGTCACAGCTTTTTTATTTTTCTAGGTCTATTTATCGATTTTTAATTAGTAATAATAATTTCTTTCCCAGAAATAGAATTATACCTACTTTTTTTTAGTTAAAAGTTTTAAATAAATAAGAAAAGTTATCTTAAAATGTTTCAACTAAAGAGGTGTCTATAAATTTAACGATTCTTTAAAAATTTTATACATTTCAATTTTTTTTAAAAATGTTTTTTTAATTTCCCTCCTTAATACCCTCAATAATCTAGCCTAATTTAATTTTTTTAAAGTTTATTTATTTATAATTAAATTATATTAATAGTTTTGGAGATATTCAGAATAAAAAAATAGGACCGATGCCTGGTAATAAAATTATCGGCTGGGTGGTTGTTGTATTCGTTGTAAAATCCTTATCTGATCAGTTGAAACTACCGATGTAATAATATTACGAATTTAATATGTGTATGCCGCCCGTACCCAGGCCCATCTCTAATTTCCTACCCACCCAAAATTCTAGCCCATGGAAGATTTAATATACGTCGACTTATGATTTGTAATCTACGTCAGCATTTAAAATATCTCGGCTTATCTCTGTTCGAACTTTGTGGGTGCTTCCGACACCGATTTTACGGACAGGGTATGTATTCCTCTTAATATACTATTATTGTTATTTTTGGCCATTTATAAAAATACCTAACATCTCTGAAGAAGAGGATAATTAATACTTAAATATCATAAGTTGATTGACTGTATTTCATTCAGATCAGAGTGGCTCCCAATATTTTAGTAGTGCATACATTTTTTTTTAGTTAATTATATTTTGTAATTATTAATTAAATTATTTTAATCGTAATAATGTTTTTAGTTAATATTGCTTTTATAAATTTCTTAATTTTCGTAAATTGTGTATTTAATACTTCATATGTATTATTAAAAGTAGTTAAAATTGATTAAATTGTTTGTAATTATTGTGTCTAGACATATATACCCTGCACATGTGGACCTCTTAGGTCCTTATTACATCCTTCCAGGTAAAGGGTACTTAATTATTCTGTACAAATTATCCAAACTGAATCAACTTTTGGTAAAATACTACCTAAGGTTGAATATGTCTATCAAATTTTTTAAATTTTTTGATACTTTTTCCGAAGGTCCATATAAACCTTAATAGATTTTAATTAAAATTTTACTTGAGAGTTTCTATATCTATAAAGTAAAGATATATCTGTAGTAGTGAAACAGTTTCTGCATCTTTACTAAAATATGTAGGTTTATATTTTAACTATTTAAAAAGGTTTTACACCTATGATTTTGTCAAGTATATTGTTTTAAAAGGAAATTTATTAACTTTTTGTAATTTTATTTTACAATATTTAAAAACCAGTTCATTTTGTATAAGTAATCTAAATTTCTTAGAGTAAACTCTTTTTTCATATAGAGTATGTCCTTTTCACTGCACGAATCAGTTGATTTCTCTCTTTGAAAAATATTTTACGTCGAGGTTTGAGTGACATGGCGTTTAATTGTTATTAAGTCACCTCCCTGGTTAGCTAAGTGGGTAGCAGATTATCTTCGAAAACATGTCCAGTATATGTTTCTGGGTTTTGCAATTTAAAAAATTGGATATTAATTGTGGCATTTTCCCAATGGTGTTAGTACCAATGGGAGTTTTTATACAACTACCATTACGCTAAGTTAAATAGAAGCGGTTGTGGATAGTATTTTCAGGCTTAAAAATTTTATATTTATTTTTTAAAGCAATCCAACGTTGTTCAGTTATAACAACTACTCGTGGAACGTTAGTTTTAGTTTTTGGTATATTAATGATAATTTGATTGGTTTAGAAAATTCAATATCATCAGTTTTCATATTTGTTGTTTCTTCTCTCTGCATGCTCCATTAAAACCAATTATTAATGCAACCTTAAGTAAGGATCAATTTTAGTAAGTTATTAAATAATAAAATACCTTAATTGCTAAAAATATTGTATCATCAGCTGTTTCTAAAAATTTATTTATTTGATCCATTTCTAAAATGTGAAACTTTTTAGCTTGATATCCATCTAAAAGTCTTTTTAGCAAACCTAGTTTTATAAATTGAGAAATATCAATGTTTTTATTTATATTAATAGTTGATTTTAACATTGAGTATATGCTCCATAAAGAAGAAGGTTTTTTATTATTGGACAATTCTTGGAAATAAACGATTAGCTCATTTCTTCCTAATTTTTTTTTTAATTTGTGGAGGTGTATTTCCTGTATTATTCATTGTTAAATATTTTAAAACATTAAAATTTGATAATTTAAATTTCAAAACTGTCAACTGTTATAAATTACACAGTGCTACCAACATACTTTTTAAAATCAAAATTTACGTAATTCGCATACAAACAACAAATTAATTTAAACAATTATAAATTGAGAAATATAAAAAATTGTATAAAGTTATTTCATATGGCTGTTGTGAAACTCGTTCTTTAAAAAACTCATCGCTTCACGATTCGTTTTTTAAACTTGAACTCTTGTCGTAACAGAAAGCCATATGAAATGCGTTGTTTAAGAGGAATACATACTCTCGTTTATTTGAAATAAAAGTCAAACGCCGTTATTTACCAACCGATTGTTTTAAAAATTTGGAAATTAATTTAATGTATACTTCTAAAAAAAAGTATGGAAACAGATTTTTTAAAAAAAGTCTAATTTCTGAGAAAAAAATTATTTACACTCCAATTTTTAATTTTTCAAAAATTCGCTCCCATAACATTTTAGACATTAGTTAGATGTAACCATTCCCAAAATTTCTTGAATTTATCTTAAGTCGTTTGGGCGCACAACAAACATTTAAGTTTCTTTCCTGATTGATAGCGCCCTCTTCTAAATTCTGTGAAAACGAAACTACTAACATGTATAGAGGTGGTAACAGTAAACTCTGTTACTTGTGTTAGTTACTGTAAGTAATGGTTAGTACGACTGAATAAAGATTTGGTAAAATAGCTTCAATAGGTAATAAAAATTAAAATAAAATACGCTGTTTTTAACACGCGCTGTTTAAAGTAGGTATTTCTTTTGCATTAGTATTTTAAAAGTAATCATTATTTAATTAATATAGAAGGTTTTAAAAGGTAAAAATATAAAAAGTATGAAGAATATGATATAATCGGCATTTATATTTTATTAAAAGTTCTTTATGGATTTAGGTGTTGTTTCTTTTAGCATTTACGTAAAAACATTAATGTTGATATTCTTATAGGGTTGAAAGACATTTTATATCAACTTTGTTGAAAGCAATTTTTAATGTCGCAACCAAGCTTAGGTATAATTATTTTAAACCTTATTAGTTAATCTAAGTACCGGTTTACTGAATTATCGTTTAACAATATAACCTATAGTAGAGAGAAATTAGATAATAAAATGGGGATATTATTCTGTAGTTACGAAGTATATTTTTTTGATTTATTAAGTAACTAAGAGCCGGAGCTTCATTGTAAAAAACGTTAATGGTTACTTTTGCTTCATATTAAGTGCTTCGCTAAACAAAATGCCAAAAACACCGAACACTTGTTTTTATGAGATATTTTAACCGGTTGAGTTTGCTAGATATTTTTTAAGATAAGGAATTTTAAAAACAACATAAAGGTTATATAACATCTTTTATTATTTCTTTTAAATAAGCATTATAATAAAAACACTTTAATTTAGGAAACATTTTATTTTTCCAAAACACATCATCCCTGCTTATTTGTTCAGCATGTATCGGCCCTAAAGGAGACCAGACAATGAAATAGCAATATTCCTTGCCTGAAAGATGTGGCTGCCCTTGTATTTGATAATAATACAGATGAGTGTGTTTTAAATACAAAAAACCATCCCCATCATAAGCAAGAAATTTAATTTTCTTTTCAGCTACTCCTTGTTCTATTGAGCAGCTTTTTAGGACCAAGGGACATTTAATTTCAATAGTGAAATTGTTGTCATCTTTAATCACGCCATCTGGACTTGCCCCTAGAAAATATTCCTCTCCAGTTCCAATGAATAAGCCACAAGGTGCAACATTTAAACCTGTCAGATCCTCAAATACACGAATTGCTGTTGCTTCATTGTCCTGACCATATCGTGTAGCTCTGTTACCTGTAAAACCTCTGTAAGACGATTTGTCATTTCTCGCAATCTACAGATAGTTCCAAAATTAGATGCAGTTAGTCTATACTGTCGTACTTGATGCCATAACGGATTTAAATGTTGTCCTCTTGTGCTCTTGTAGCTATTTCTATACTAATTTTATCTGTCATTGTTTTTTTTTAATATATTCTGGAGCTTTTCTTTTCTAGCATTTAGTTTTTCTTCACTTACTTCATCTTGCACTGCCCCATAATCTTCATCGGCAACTGAAATAATTAATTTTGGCTTATATCCCCGTTTACATTTAAAATTTTGAGTTCTTTGTCGCTTGAGTTTTCTTCTTGCTAAAAATTTTTTTGTGTAATCTCCGGTAGTTTCTTGAAATGCATTTATTTGTTGAAGGTAGGTATCTTTCAAGTTATAGGAAATAGCAGCCAACTGACACAAGAATAAAATAAATTTACCAATTTTCGGTTATTTATGGAATAATAATTATTAGGTAGCTACCTACAGATAAAAAGGTTTAATGGATTTATAGTTATTCCTAAGAATTTTAATTCCCTTTTATTATTTATCAAGCAATAAAGATTATTATGTACCTACTAAGATTAAATTTCTATAAAGTATGGTTATTCTAAAGGTAAATAAGGAAATTGCGGACTGATAGCAACTAATTTGGTTTTGATTAAATATTCCATGAATTTAGGCTAATAGCATATTTAATATTCAGAATTCTTTTGTACGATGACAAATCTACTTATAAACTATATTTAAAAAGATATAGGTAATAAATATTAAGTCCTAAATGTTCATTTAATTTCGTTAAATTATTTATAAAAATGTAAAAGGAAATTAAAACATACTGTAATTTTATTATATAAAAATCTAGAAAGAAACAACTCAAATTTTCAAAACAATCGATCGGAAAATAACGGCGTTTGATTTTTATTTCAAATAAAAGGGGTATGTAATATTAAATGTGATTAAAAATGTTTTTTTGCTAACGTATATATTAAATTTTATTTCAATTAGTTTTCTTAGTCCTATGAATTTTATAAATGGTAAAATCCCATTAAATATCCCTTGTCACTTGTCACAGTCATGGTAAAATTTTTTTAAAATCCCTTTAGCTGTTTTTTTCTAGATGGTGTTAACAAATTTACTTCACACTGACATCCAAAAATGGTTCCGCAAACAAATATTTTTTGGTCAGGTATCTCCACAACGTAAAAATCAATCAAACCAATTTTTTTCTTATCACAATAATTCTTCCCCTCTATTATATTCAAACCGAATACGGGATGAATAATTGAAGACACGTAAAACAAAATTCCTGGATTATCATACATAAAAAACATTGCCATATTGTCACAGCTTTTTTATTTTTCTAGGTCTATTTATCGATTTTTAATTAGTAATAATAATTTCTTTCCCAGAAATAGAATTATACCTACTTTTTTTTAGTTAAAAGTTTTAAATAAATAAGAAAAGTTATCTTAAAATGTTTCAACTAAAGAGGTGTCTATAAATTTAACGATTCTTTAAAAATTTTATACATTTCAATTTTTTTTTAAATGTTTTTTAATTTCTCTCCTTAATACCCTCAATAATCTAGCCTAATTTAATTTTTTTAAAGTTTATTTATTTATAATTAAATTATATTAATAGTTTTGGAGATATTCAGAATAAAAAAATAGGACCGATGCCTGGTAATAAAATTATCGGCTGGGTGGTTGTTGTATTCGTTGTAAAATCCTTATCTGATCAGTTGAAACTACCGATGTAATAATATTACGAATTTAATATGTGTATGCCGCCCGTACCCAGGCCCATCTCTAATTTCCTACCCACCCAAAATTCTAGCCCATGGAAGATTTAATATACGTCGACTTATGATTTGTAATCTACGTCAGCATTTAAAATATCTCGGCTTATCTCTGTTCGAACTTTGTGGGTGCTTCCGACACCGATTTTACGGACAGGGTATGTATTCCTCTTAATATACTATTATTGTTATTTTTGGCCATTTATAAAAATACCTAACATCTCTGAAGAAGAGGATAATTAATACTTAAATATCATAAGTTGATTGACTGTATTTCATTCAGATCAGAGTGGCTCCCAATATTTTAGTAGTGCATACATTTTTTTTTAGTTAATTATATTTTGTAATTATTAATTAAATTATTTTAATCGTAATAATGTTTTTAGTTAATATTGCTTTTATAAATTTCTTAATTTTCGTAAATTGTGTATTTAATACTTCATATGTATTATTAAAAGTAGTTAAAATTGATTAAATTGTTTGTAATTATTGTGTCTAGACATATATACCCTGCACATGTGGACCTCTTAGGTCCTTATTACATCCTTCCAGGTAAAGGGTACTTAATTATTCTGTACAAATTATCCAAACTGAATCAACTTTTGGTAAAATACTACCTAAGGTTGAATATGTCTATCAAATTTTTTAAATTTTTTGATACTTTTTCCGAAGGTCCATATAAACCTTAATAGATTTTAATTAAAATTTTACTTGAGAGTTTCTATATCTATAAAGTAAAGATATATCTGTAGTAGTGAAACAGTTTCTGCATCTTTACTAAAATATGTAGGTTTATATTTTAACTATTTAAAAAGGTTTTACACCTATGATTTTGTCAAGTATATTGTTTTAAAAGGAAATTTATTAACTTTTTGTAATTTTATTTTACAATATTTAAAAACCAGTTCATTTTGTATAAGTAATCTAAATTTCTTAGAGTAAACTCTTTTTCATATAGAGTATGTCCTTTTCACTGCACGAATCAGTTGATTTCTCTCTTTGAAAAATATTTTACGTCGAGGTTTGAGTGACATGGCGTTTAATTGTTATTAAGTCACCTCCTGGTTAGCTAAGTGGGTAGCAGATTATCTTCGAAAACATGTCCAGTATATGTTTCTGGGTTTTGCAATTTAAAAAATTGGATATTAATTGTGGCATTTTCCCAATGGTGTTAGTACCAATGGGAGTTTTTATACAACTACCATTACGCTAAGTTAAATAGAAGCGGTTGTGGATAGTATTTTCAGGCTTAAAAATTTTATATTTATTTTTTAAAGCAATCCAACGTTGTTCAGTTATAACAACTACTCGTGGAACGTTAGTTTTAGTTTTTGGTATATTAATGATAATTTGATTGGTTTAGAAAATTCAATATCATCAGTTTTCATATTTGTTGTTTCTTCTCTCTGCATGCTCCATTAAAACCAATTATTAATGCAACCTTAAGTAAGGATCAATTTTAGTAAGTTATTAAATAATAAAATACCTTAATTGCTAAAAATATTGTATCATCAGCTGTTTCTAAAAATTTATTTATTTGATCCATTTCTAAAATGTGAAACTTTTTAGCTTGATATCCATCTAAAAGTCTTTTTAGCAAACCTAGTTTTATAAATTGAGAAATATCAATGTTTTTATTTATATTAATAGTTGATTTTAACATTGAGTATATGCTCCATAAAGAAGAAGGTTTTTTATTATTGGACAATTCTTGGAAATAAACGATTAGCTCATTTCTTCCTAATTTTTTTTTTAATTTGTGGAGGTGTATTTCCTGTATTATTCATTGTTAAATATTTTAAAACATTAAAATTTGATAATTTAAATTTCAAAACTGTCAACTGTTATAAATTACACAGTGCTACCAACATACTTTTTAAAATCAAAATTTACGTAATTCGCATACAAACAACAAATTAATTTAAACAATTATAAATTGAGAAATATAAAAAATTGTATAAAGTTATTTCATATGGCTGTTGTGAAACTCGTTCTTTAAAAAACTCATCGCTTCACGATTCGTTTTTTAAACTTGAACTCTTGTCGTAACAGAAAGCCATATGAAATGCGTTGTTTAAGAGGAATACATACTCTCGTTTATTTGAAATAAAAGTCAAACGCCGTTATTTACCAACCGATTGTTTTAAAAATTTGGAAATTAATTTAATGTATACTTCTAAAAAAAAGTATGGAAACAGATTTTTTAAAAAAAGTCTAATTTCTGAGAAAAAAATTATTTACACTCCAATTTTTAATTTTTCAAAAATTCGCTCCCATAACATTTTAGACATTAGTTAGATGTAACCATTCCCAAAATTTCTTGAATTTATCTTAAGTCGTTTGGGCGCACAACAAACATTTAAGTTTCTTTCCTGATTGATAGCGCCCTCTTCTAAATTCTGTGAAAACGAAACTACTAACATGTATAGAGGTGGTAACAGTAAACTCTGTTACTTGTGTTAGTTACTGTAAGTAATGGTTAGTACGACTGAATAAAGATTTGGTAAAATAGCTTCAATAGGTAATAAAAATTAAAATAAAATACGCTGTTTTTAACACGCGCTGTTTAAAGTAGGTATTTCTTTTGCATTAGTATTTTAAAAGTAATCATTATTTAATTAATATAGAAGGTTTTAAAAGGTAAAAATATAAAAAGTATGAAGAATATGATATAATCGGCATTTATATTTTATTAAAAGTTCTTTATGGATTTAGGTGTTGTTTCTTTTAGCATTTACGTAAAAACATTAATGTTGATATTCTTATAGGGTTGAAAGACATTTTATATCAACTTTGTTGAAAGCAATTTTTAATGTCGCAACCAAGCTTAGGTATAATTATTTTAAACCTTATTAGTTAATCTAAGTACCGGTTTACTGAATTATCGTTTAACAATATAACCTATAGTAGAGAGAAATTAGATAATAAAATAGGGATATTATTCTGTAGTTACGAAGTATATTTTTTTGATTTATTAAGTAACTAAGAGCCGGAGCTTCATTGTAAAAAACGTTAATGGTTACTTTTGCTTCATATTAAGTGCTTCGCTAAACAAAATGCCAAAAACACCGAACACTTGTTTTTATGAGATATTTTAACCGGTTGAGTTTGCTAGATATTTTTTAAGATAAGGAATTTTAAAAACAACATAAAGGTTATATAACATCTTTTATTATTTCTTTTAAATAAGCATTATAATAAAAACACTTTAATTTAGGAAACATTTTATTTTTCCAAAACACATCATCTCTGCTTATTTGTTCAGCATGTATCGGCCCTAAAGGAGACCAGACAATGAAATAGCAATATTCCTTGCTCGAAAGATGTGGCTGCCCTTGTATTTGATAATAATACAGATGAGTGTGTTTTAAATACAAAAAACCATCCCCATCATAAGCAAGAAATTTAATTTTCTTTTCAGCTACTCCTTGTTCTATTGAGCAGCTTTTTAGGACCAAGGGACATTTAATTTCAATAGTGAAATTGTTGTCATCTTTAATCACGACATCTGGACTTGCCCCTAGAAAATATTCCTCTCCAGTTCCAATGAATAAGCCACAAGGTGCAACATTTAAACCTGTCAGATCCTCAAATACACGAATTGCTGTTGCTTCATTGTCCTGACCATATCGTGTAGCTCTGTTACCTGTAAAACCTCTGTAAGACGATTTGTCATTTCTCGCAATCTACAGATAGTTCCAAAATTAGATGCAGTTAGTCTATACTGTCGTACTTGATGCCATAACGGATTTAAATGTTGTCCTCTTGTGCTCTTGTAGCTATTTCTATACTAATTTTATCTGTCATTGTTTTTTTTTAATATATTCTGGAGCTTTTCTTTTCTAGCATTTAGTTTTTCTTCACTTACTTCATCTTGCACTGCCCCATAATCTTCATCGGCAACTGAAATAATTAATTTTGGCTTATATCCCCGTTTACATTTAAAATTTTGAGTTCTTTGTCGCTTGAGTTTTCTTCTTGCTAAAAATTTTTTTGTGTAATCTCCTGTAGTTTCTTGAAATGCATTTATTTGTTGAAGGTAGGTATCTTTCAAGTTATAGGAAATAGCAGCCAACTGACACAAGAATAAAATAAATTTACCAATTTTCGGTTATTTATGGAATAATAATTATTAGGTAGCTACCTACAGATAAAAAGGTTTAATGGATTTATAGTTATTCCTAAGAATTTTAATTCCCTTTTATTATTTATCAAGCAATAAAGATTATTATGTACCTACTAAGATTAAATTTCTATAAAGTATGGTTATTCTAAAGGTAAATAAGGAAATTGCGGACTGATAGCAACTAATTTGGTTTTGATTAAATATTCCATGAATTTAGGCTAATAGCATATTTAATATTCAGAATTCTTTTGTACGATGACAAATCTACTTATAAACTATATTTAAAAAGATATAGGTAATAAATATTAAGTCCTAAATGTTCATTTAATTTCGTTAAATTATTTATAAAAATGTAAAAGGAAATTAAAACATACTGTAATTTTATTATATAAAAATCTAGAAAGAAACAACTCAAATTTTCAAAACAATCGATCGGAAAATAACGGCGTTTGATTTTTATTTCAAATAAAAGGGGGTATGTAATATTAAATGTGATTAAAAATGTTTTTTTTGCTAACGTATATATTAAATTTTATTTCAATTAGTTTTCTTAGTCCTATGAATTTTATAAATGGTAAAATCCCATTAAATATCCCTTGTCACTTGTCACACTCATGGTAAAATTTTTTTTAAAATCCCTTTAGCTGTTTTTTCTAGATGGTGTTAACAAATTTACTTCACACTGACATCCAAAAATGGTTCCGCAAACAAATATTTTTTGGTCAGGTATCTCCACAACGTAAAAATCAATCAAACCAATTTTTTTCTTATCACAATAATTCTTCCCCTCTATTATATTCAAACCGAATACGGGATGAATAATTGAAGACACGTAAAACAAAATTCCTGGATTATCATACATAAAAAACATTGCCATATTGTCACAGCTTTTTTATTTTTCTAGGTCTATTTATCGATTTTTAATTAGTAATAATAATTTCTTTCCCAGAAATAGAATTATACCTACTTTTTTTTAGTTAAAAGTTTTAAATAAATAAGAAAAGTTATCTTAAAATGTTTCAACTAAAGAGGTGTCTATAAATTTAACGATTCTTTAAAAATTTTATACATTTCAATTTTTTTAAAAATGTTTTTTTAATTTCCCTCCTTAATACCCTCAATAATCTAGCCTAATTTAATTTTTTTAAAGTTTATTTATTTATAATTAAATTATATTAATAGTTTTGGAGATATTCAGAATAAAAAAATAGGACCGATGCCTGGTAATAAAATTATCGGCTGGGTGGTTGTTGTATTCGTTGTAAAATCCTTATCTGATCAGTTGAAACTACCGATGTAATAATATTACGAATTTAATATGTGTATGCCGCCCGTACCCAGGCCCATCTCTAATTTCCTACCCACCCAAAATTCTAGCCCATGGAAGATTTAATATACGTCGACTTATGATTTGTAATCTACGTCAGCATTTAAAATATCTCGGCTTATCTCTGTTCGAACTTTGTGGGTGCTTCCGACACCGATTTTACGGACAGGGTATGTATTCCTCTTAATATACTATTATTGTTATTTTTGGCCATTTATAAAAATACCTAACATCTCTGAAGAAGAGGATAATTAATACTTAAATATCATAAGTTGATTGACTGTATTTCATTCAGATCAGAGTGGCTCCCAATATTTTAGTAGTGCATACATTTTTTTTTAGTTAATTATATTTTGTAATTATTAATTAAATTATTTTAATCGTAATAATGTTTTTAGTTAATATTGCTTTTATAAATTTCTTAATTTTCGTAAATTGTGTATTTAATACTTCATATGTATTATTAAAAGTAGTTAAAATTGATTAAATTGTTTGTAATTATTGTGTCTAGACATATATACCCTGCACATGTGGACCTCTTAGGTCCTTATTACATCCTTCCAGGTAAAGGGTACTTAATTATTCTGTACAAATTATCCAAACTGAATCAACTTTTGGTAAAATACTACCTAAGGTTGAATATGTCTATCAAATTTTTTAAATTTTTTGATACTTTTTCCGAAGGTCCATATAAACCTTAATAGATTTTAATTAAAATTTTACTTGAGAGTTTCTATATCTATAAAGTAAAGATATATCTGTAGTAGTGAAACAGTTTCTGCATCTTTACTAAAATATGTAGGTTTATATTTTAACTATTTAAAAAGGTTTTACACCTATGATTTTGTCAAGTATATTGTTTTAAAAGGAAATTTATTAACTTTTTGTAATTTTATTTTACAATATTTAAAAACCAGTTCATTTTGTATAAGTAATCTAAATTTCTTAGAGTAAACTCTTTTTTCATATAGAGTATGTCCTTTTCACTGCACGAATCAGTTGATTTCTCTCTTTGAAAAATATTTTACGTCGAGGTTTGAGTGACTTTTTATTTTATATTTGAAATGAAAATTTCACACCTTTAGTCTTTAACCAATAAAATGCCTTAATTTTGTTTAGTTACCATGGCAACTAAAAAAATTTCCGGAAATTTTTTTCGTGGCGCCTCGAGATTTAAGTGGAAATTTTTTGACGTAAAAAAGGTAAACATATGATCTACAACCATACATTTCTACCACCGTTAGTGACCTAAAATGATCAAAGGACGATATATTATTGAAATACTACGG
Organism: Ophraella communa; assembly: GCA_035357415.1. Taxonomy (NCBI): domain Eukaryota; kingdom Metazoa; phylum Arthropoda; class Insecta; order Coleoptera; family Chrysomelidae; genus Ophraella; species Ophraella communa. The sequence continues at coordinate 48,620,655 of CM068979.1, read as the reverse complement.
AGAGAAATCTTCAATCAGCAATTTTGAATAAAATGATCATAAAGTTCTAATTACATGACATTTAAAAAATATTGATAATATTGTATTTTGCACCTAGTAGGCAAAAAAATTCTACGTGCGTAACCTGTCGTTGTGAAATAGACACGTTACTGAAACTGAACTATTACTTCACTTCATAATATAAAACCACCCTTATTACATCATGCATGCTTGAGGTTATAAATAAAGAAACTGTGTTACAAGTGTACATTAATCATTTTTCATTGAGTCAACAAATTCTACATTGAATCAACAAATTCTACATTTCATTTTACGGTTAACATTATGATTTTTAATTCCAAAATTCTGCCATTATGAAGCTAATACAGGTGTTATTAATTTAGAGAATAAATTATGTATAACAAATCATAATTGCTGAGTAAAACATGTATTAAAATAAGCCAAAGTGATGGATTGGTATTGACGGCATGGAGGAGATCAGTTTGAATCATAATACAATAAGATTAGGGAGTTTTCGTTGTGACCAAATGGAGTTTTCGGTTAACGCTAATTGACAACTTTGACATTTGAATCTATTTATCGTATATCGTAACCGCTAAGTGCCGCTATTATAGGGAAGGTAGTCATAGCCATTAACAAAGCGAAACGCATGCGTAAGAGAAACACCAACCGTGACAATCGCGTTTCTAACCTCATTTTATTTTATTTATATTGTGATTTATATGTGTTTTAATAATCTTGTTCGATTTTGTAAAAATAAGTGTAAATAAAAATAGTGTATAAAAGATTATAAAAAGAAACAGAGTTCGTTTTACAGAAGAAGATGATCAAGTGTTATTAACTGAGATACTGGCGAATAATTCTTATGGGGACAATTCTAAATAGAGTGTGGTGGTTGCCGATTTTTCGGATGCCACTGGGAAGGAAGTCTCTGTGAGAGGAGCTAAAGAGCATATCCAATATATTATATATAAAAACATTTGAGAAAAAGGAGAGGGAAAATATTGTCTGGTAAGTAACAGATTTATTTCGCTTATTAAAACTTATTATTCAAATTTAACTTGAGGTGCGACTGTATAAGCTATTTATCTTATCTCAAAAATTTTCAGCTCAGGGGTTGAAAAACTATACAATCACTTAGACTACTTGTGTACATTGACAAAATCTTCTAAGAATACTGTACTATTTAAAATGAAGGTTCTTGTCTAATATGATACACTACTGAGTATAATATATATACGTATATATATATATATATACATATATATTGTTATGGTTTTGGTATATTTGTTTTTTATTATTATTTAAAATTTTTATTTATATTTTAGTTGGGCTCCATTAATGATTATCTCAACTAATTTATGAGACTCTTAATTTTTTTTTATACTCTCAGAGAATATTTTATTGTGAGGTCAAATTAAAATTTATGTAGACCGACTCTGTTCTTTGGCCTTCGTGTTGAAAGTTGGCATTAAAGTATATTACTACAATTGAATCATAGAAATTAAAACAAAACAGCCACACGTGCTCTTGGATACGTGTTTTATCTTTTACTCAACTATTATTATTAGGTTTTTATATAATAAAATATTCAAATTATACAGTTTTGCCAATTCTTATTTATCTAAAGTTTCTTTCATTCATCCATGCACACTATTTAACTTTACTCACAAAACTAAATTCAGTTACGTGGATATATGACCTTAATTATAATAGACTATTTATCTAGTTAAAAAAAGAAGAAATTTATTTTACTTTGTTCTTGGAATATGACTGTTATGAAACTTAATAAAACGTTAATCTAACCAATTTATTTTTACAAATGTTCTGTATTTTATCTAATTATATCTAAAACAACAATTTAATTCTAATAAGCAAACAATTTATACTACATAACAAAACTTAAAATTAATATAAACAGTAGGTAGGTACAGTCGGCTTTAGAATAGCATATACATGTTAAATGTGAATTTCGTTTAACTACCGAAGTTATAAAAACGCCCTTCTTATAACATAGGAGTTGCAATTTTTAAAACGCCTACATTAAATGGTTTTTGGGATTAAGTTTATTTACAAGGGTCGGTCATGTCCCGAATAAATAGTGCTATCTACAAATTCACACAAAATAATAATATCTACACATTTTCACACCACAGAGGTAGAATCATTAGCGTTTTTTTTACGTGTGCTTTCTTGTGTAACAAAAGCGAATCCAATTTAGCATAATAAATTATATTTATCAAAAAAAAACAAATCTGTTGTTTATAAAAAATAATTTATTTTACACAAAGAACAATAAATCAACAATAAAACAACCTAAATATTTGATTATTATATCTATGTTTATTAGATATTTATTACATTTTTCACACTGCCGTTGACGGCTCATTTTTAAAATGTATTGCTACATTTTGATTTTTACCACCCTATTTATTTACTAAATAAAATATAAAATAAATAAATGTAGGGTCATTTTGATCCGAACGTAACAGAAAAACGTTAACAAAAATTCTTTTAGAATATTAAATTCAACATAAAAACAATTAAAATTAGTACCATCAAGATTGTTTAGAAACGGCATGTTGGAGATTCAAAAATAAATATTTTTATATTTTATCTTTCATTTTATGGAATGTTATTTATTATTTCTAACAACCTACCTAAAAAAATGGTTTGAAAAGGGATTTAAATCCCAAACAAAGATTTATCATCGAGGGTTCCAAACTAAGTGAAGTAAAAAAGGAATCAGTAGAGAGGTAGAGGGACATGCAATTTGTCAATAATATCTTATGCCGCAAACATTAAAGATGTGGGCGTAGACAACTGTTTAACTGATTTCAAATTTATTATTATTTAAACCGTGATTGGTTATACACAATAAATAGGGCGTTTTTAAAATTACTTCAATGTAAGCGATTTGAGTTTGAAAATGTATATACTATTCTGAAGCCGATAGTACCTGAATGTTTGTTAGTTTATACTTTTATTCTATTCAAATTCGAAGGTTTCAATGGGTTGGAAAATGTGGGAAAGGCCTGCAGAATATACAGACTGTCAGCTGAGGATCAAATCCGGTATTTTCTTTCTTCAAAACTGTGGACTTTACACAGTCTGTTCGTTGTGGAAAATTTCTGAGTTATATCGACAAAACTATGCCAGATATATCAGTTCGTGTTGATTATAAATTATAAATTCAGAGGTAGATGTTCGCTTACCTGCACTTTGTAAGTATTCTTACTTATTTACTTTTATTAATTATAGGTATCACTGACTCCTTATAATTATGTTTATATAAATATTACATTATTAATCTTTTGAATATTTTATATAGCTTTATTAAGATTTTTACTTTTAATTTCAACTCAAATTTTTTCTACGTCTTTCTCCCTCGGAGAAATTTATGCAATTTATGGTACTAACCCTTACTGTGTGAAAATTCATGTTATTCAGAACAATAAACAACTAAAAGGTTGTATTAACTTTCACTATTTATTCTATAAATTGCAATTACAGCTGTTTCGCTATAACTAGCATCGTCAGATTGACATATTGAAATTACATGACGATGCTAGTTATAGCGAAACAGCTGTAATTGCAATTTATAGAATAAATAGTGAAAGTTAATACAACCTTTTAGTTGTTTATTGTTCTGAAATTTATGCAAGTTGTTGATTTTTTCACGTTTTCTAAACAAACTTTCTTTTGTTTTATTTCAATCAATGAAATTAATTTTAAAAGTTTGTTACTTAATTGATATTTCCAATTCTTAAAAAATATTGTAAGTTTATTCAAATGAAATTATGTTTTAGTTTCTATATGGTGTTTGTTTCATTTTTATGTTATTGTTTTTATCATTGCAATGGTCAAAAATTTGTATTTATATCTTTTATAACCTTAAAATTTAGGTTGGTATTTTACACAATTTGCTTGAATTTGGTACTCCTGTTTTTATCTATCAATTTATAGCTTACATTTTTCGATTATACAGGGTTTATTAAAATTGATTAATAATTTAGAATATAGTGTTTGCCAAAACTTATTATAAGGAATGTTATTTATTTTTATTAATATTATCAGTTTTGCATGTTTTAATTTGACTTATTTTTTAGTTTATTTCTATTATATTTCTTTTATTGTGATGAATTTATTTAACTAAGTAACCAAATAACAGAGTTGGTCGTATTGCTTTATGATTATTTTTAAATGATTTATTTTGGGTATGTTCATACCATAACAACATTCCCAAAATTTGTTTTCTAGATTTATTTTATTCATAAAAGAAATAAGAAAACCAAATTTTAATTCTTCTTTATAATCTATTCTCTATTAAATTTCTCAGTCGTGTCCTTTTTGTTTTATGTATAAAATCTATATAATTGATTAATATGGATTAATATTGATTAATATTCTCTCACTAATGGGGTCTTTTAAAATGTAACTGTTGATTCCTTCCTCATTACTGACAAATGACAATTGCAGCTTTGCACATTTGTTGTCTCTTCTATTTGGTACCATTAACGCTATTAAAATGACTAGATCTCCTTTCCTAAATGTTACTCTTTTTTTTATTTCTTTTGATTTTCTTTTAACAAATTTTTCTCCAGCTCTTTTTAGCTTCAAATTCACCTTTTCGACTAACTCATCATATTTTTCTATGTTTTTAGGTATACATGGTCTATTTGGCAAAATCTGTTTCATTAAAACCATAGAAGAAATTTTAGTTACTATATTTGGTATTCCATTTAAATATTCTTCAATGCTTGGAAGCTGTTGTTCCCATTGTTCATGATGATTGTGTGTTAAGGGCAATCCTACGGCTGAATATTTAAGCAAAAACAGAGGTTTCGCTCGTAACTAATTGTACCTTTATTTTTTTAAATTATTTAAAACTGCTTGTTGAGGCTTCAAGAGAAAAGGTGTTGCTAGGGATTTATAGAAACAAAATAATGAATTTTTTTTAACATTGCTATTATTGAGGGGAAAAAAATGTTAAAAATTAGGTATTTTGAGATGCAGTTCACGCCGTTATCAGAAAAAAATTGAAAAATCTAATTCTATACATCTCTAGTATCGTCCTTTAACTATTTTCCAAGTTTTTCTTTTTCCAAAAAAGTTAAGAAATAAGGTAGTAATCAGCTCTCAGCTAAACCTCTGCACGCTGTATTTTTCGATCCATAATGTGCCGCCATCAACACTGAAATGTATTAACACCGAAACTTTTATATATGGGCGTGTTTTACATTTTGGACGGACTAAAAATTTTTACAAGCCATTCATGACTTAATGAACTTGTAGTCTGGGTATCTATTTATTTGTAAGACTAAAAAATAAATGTAAAAGAGTTGATACAATAATTCTTGAACGTAAAAAAATGTATTTAATTTTACTTAAGTATTATGTTATAAAAGGAATTTTTTTGTAAAATTTCGAATATTATAAATACCTACAGTGTGGAAACCATTTATGGAATAAGATTAATGCTGCCTTTAGTTTACGGAATTATAAAAAACGGTGAGACACGTCAATTTTTATTTTCAATTCTACACTATTTTGAATAAAACATTAATAGATTATTTATATAATATTTCAAATTATTGTAAAGTTTTGGTTTATCAATTTTAAAAACGAATATAAAATACGAAGAATAAACCATGATACAAATGAACAATTTAAAACTTTTATAAACATGTTTTCCTGAAAATGTGTGGGCGTGTGTGCGTATGTGTATAGAAAGTTTAAAAATTTATTGTACTAACCCTTACTTTTTGGAAGTCCATCTTATTAAGAATAATAAAAAACTCTTCGTTTTAACAAAACTTCCACTATTTATTTAAAAAAGCAAGTTTTTTATTATTCTTAAAAAGTTTCAAATGGATTTTCAAAATCTCAATAATTTTAGCAGTAAATTAATTCAGCCTATTTCCAAAATATTAAACTCATAGGCATACGTTAAAGGGGTTTATTAGGTTTTATATAAAAAAACGAATTAACTGATTTAATTAAATTTTACTACAAATCTCTACAAATCTCTTTAGTACAATATTAAATTTGTAGAATATTTATGTACTGAATTTTTTTTTGTCTGTATACTATTTGTGTAACAGAGTAATCAACTAATTAGTGCGATACCGAATAAAAATAAAACTATAACCAAAAAAGATATATTACCTCTACTTTTTTCCTGAGGGTTAAAGGTCCAGCTTTTGTGTCTTTAACTAGCTCTGTAATTTTTTTTTAATAGTTGCGAAGTAAATGGTTCTTGCATTCAATTTTTTTGACAATTACATCGGAATATGGATAAATATCTAATATCCTCTTGTAAGTGTTGCTGTTTCCATCAGCGATGACTTTATCGTATATTAAATTGTACATAGCCACACTTTTTTGAAATCCCTCCGCTATAATATCGGCTTCCATACTTGCAGAGGAACCAGACCAGTTTTTATAACATTTATGAGCCGAACTGGATTCTTCATTTTTATATATTGAATAATTGCACAGCGTACAAAACTTACTTCGTACGCCGAGAAAAAGCACTTTTTCCGTTCTGAAGCCAACTATTGCCGCTGCTCCTGATAAAGAATTATAAGTGTTTCCGTAGGAACGTTTTGCCCAACTACCATCTACAACGACGGTTATTAAAGGTATTCCATTCTTATTGACCTCACCAGCAGCAATTGCTAACTTTCGCTCTTCTTCAGCAGCTTCTTTCATTGTTTGCGCGCTCGTTTCTTCCCAAGCGTCAGAAATTTCATCGTGAACTTTACTATAAAGTCTCTCTGACATACATGGTATCTCTAAAGAGGCACTTATTTGTTCTAAATGAGCAAACCCAGATCCGATTGACATTACACCTATCACTGCATCTTTATTTACATTGCCTTTGGTGTTAGGTGAGGTTGCAATTTGAAACTGCATATTGCACATGTTACATTTTACATGTAAATTCGAAATGAAACCTTTCCTTTCTTCTTTTTTTATAATCATATTTACAAGAGAACAACCGAATTTATCTGAATGACTAGAAAAACTGATAAGCGAGCCAATAAAATAGTTCAGATCTACTATACGTCGACCTTCTAAAATTAATGAAGATTCGTGATCATTAATTGACTTTGATTGTAGCTCTATATCTGACTCTAGCTCTAGATTTGTTCCTAGATCTACATCGTTTTCTGCAACTCTTTTTTCAGCTGTTTCCTAAAAAAATAATAATACAGTATCTGTTTAAGCCATAATATTTGGGTTTTCTCGATTAGGCACAAGTAACTTTTTATGTAATTAGCAATGGTTTATAGGACAGATATAGATATTGCAACTTGCATAAAAAGCTAAGATAGCACCATAAGAAAAACCCAAACATTACCTCGACCGCAAACCACTATTGCGTAACAGGAGGTTGTGTGAAATATTGGGATTAGAAAACTTAGTCCTAACCCAAAGAAACTAAACGATTATTGAGAGTTTTTTTTTTACTTTAAGAGATAATTATCAATTCAAAAAATAATAAAAGTAAACATTACATTATTTAGAAATGTATTATTATATTAATAACAAAACTTACCTGAACCTCACTATTACTTTCAGTCATTGATCTCGTAATAATTGGTTTAAGCTGTAATTAACAAAATCTATTTAAAGTGTGTTGATACTTTTTGCTTTAAAATATACTTTAAGAAATAAATATAGATCAGATATAATTTGATATAATATAATATTAAAGGTATACCTACTTGAACCTCACTATTGCTTTCATTAACTGCTGTCGTAACTGGTGTAAACTGTAATTTAAAAAAAAATATTATATTGTAAGTAGGTATTTTTTAAATAGTTTTTTTACCTCTTTTTTTAAAGGAAAATGTTTACGCTTTAGTCTCTTTGTACTTAATCTTAGATGGACCTTATTTCCTCTGCGATAAAAATTTTCTTTTTTCTTTTGTACCTTATCCATTTCTAGATGTCTGCAAACAACACAATACACAACCACGAAAAATATCTATAAACAATATAAAAAATCCCTCAGATCGCTATTAACGAAACAAATCTAAATAAATCCTGACCTGAACTGTGTAACCCCCGAATCCGAATAGTTTCTCACTCTAACGGCAAAATAAGTAGGAGAGAGATAAATAGTCTACTGACACGCCTTCGTTAGCTTTGAAATTTTTAACCACTTGCACCCCCCTGATATTTTAAGTTCGTATCCGTTTGAAGGATAAGCCTTAAGATTCGAAGATATTTTATCACTTCTCGTATGTATCTCTCTGATGGATTTAAACAAGGATGCCTTACACTGGTATATATGGGATTAATATTAGATTTTCTTAACCAAGTTTGGATTCTTTTATTATTAAGGTAAGTTGCATTATCCATTATACAGTTTTCTGGTATACCAATCTCTAAGAAATAATTTGTTAAACATTGTTGCACAACCTTTGTGTTTGTTCTTTTTGTTGTGTATAATTTTATATCTTTTGTAAAATTATCTAATACTATTAAAATATGTACATTTCCATTAATTTCACTCGGAATTAAATTTGACATGAAATCAATTGCTAATATTTCCAAAGGTTTTATTACTTTTATAGATTTTGGTATATTTTGATTCTGTATGTTCTTTTCTTTTGTCATTTGGCAAATTTTACATTTTTTTATTATATTTTTTATAATGGATAAATCTCCTTTTTCTATATAGTTTTCTCGAAAAGTTTTCCTGCTTCCAATATGTCCATATTTTATAAGCAATTCCTTTAAAATCTCTTCTGCTAATTCTTTTGTAATTAAATATAATTCATATATCTTTCACAATTTTGTAAAATAAATGATTTTCATATAATGCTCTTGATTTTTCCTTTTGGGTCAGTTTTGTTTGGTCTTCTAAAATTCTTTTTGTCAAAAATAATCCTTCTATTTCTTTTAAAATATTTACCCCTATTTTAATTTGTCTTCCAGCATTTTTTGATTTTTCTTCCATTCTGGTAATGGCATCTGGTACCACATTTAACTTTCCAGGAATATATTTAATTGTGAAATCATATTCCTGTAGTAACAATGCCCAACGATGGATTCTACTATTACCATATTTATTATTCAATATAGATGTCAAAGCTTGATTATCACTTTCTATGGTAAAATGATTCCCAAGTAAATAAAATCGTAATTATTTTATGGCAAATATGATGCTGGCAAGTTCAAGTTCACTCACACTATAGTTCCTTTCACTTTTCTTTGTTGTTCTAGAAACAAAACAAATAGGCACTTCCCCTTCTTCCTGTTCTTGTATCAATACTCCAGCCAGTCTATTGATAGATGCATCAGTTCTTAAGACAAATGGAATATCATACCTTGGATGATAAATCTTTATGTTTTCTGCAAATTGTTCCTTAATTTCTTGAAAAGCATTTTCTCTTTGTTACGTCCATTGCCATTTTACATTTTTCTTTAGCAGCTCTATGAATGGTATTTCTTTATTGCTTAAATCAGGAATCATTCTCTTATAATAATTTAGCATTCCTAGGTTAGGTTAGGTTAGGTTCAATGTGAGTGGGGCGCTCATCCACCCCTCCACTGCGACCACCGTTGGGTCTATTGTAGCTCACCCCTAGGGTTATAAATCGCCATACAAGCCAATCCTCCTTGCGAAGTCAATGGTTGTCTGCGGCGAGACCTGTTTAAAGTCGTTAGGCGCCAATTTTGGGAAACCAAAAATGCGGTGCCTAGTATTTTCCAGGGCGGAGCAAGAACATAATATGTGTTCTGCAGTCTCGTCTTCCACACTGCAGAAGCGGCAGTCTGAAGTTTGACTCAGACCTATTTTCTTCAGGTGGTATCTTAGACAACAGTGTCCCGTAAGCAGTCCTATAAGAATGCGTAGGTCTTTCCTATCCCACTCTAGAATCTGCTTAGTTATAATTTTCGAGGGTTTGGAGATGAAAGCCTTCGAATGGATTAGTCCTGGGATATCATTCCAGTACATGAGGATTTTCCTCTCTATCGAGCCGGAGATAATATCTTTGGCAGTACTTTTGGTAATGCCAAAGAATGGTTCAGGTCCTATAAATCTAGACTCTGCTCCTTTTTTGGCAAGAGTGTCGGCTTTTTCGTTACCTACCACTCCGCTATGTCCTGGTGCCCAGAGCAAAGTTACCCTGTTGTTGGAACCAAGACGTTCTAAGGCTTTAATACAGTTCCATACCAACTTTGAATTAAGCCGGTTGGAGCTCAGTGCCTTAAGAGCTGCCTGGCTATCTGATACAATATGTATGTTTTTGTTTACAAGAGGGTGATTTATCAGCTCTCTTGCACACAATTCAATGGCGAAAACCTCTGCCTGAAAGATGGTAGCATATGAGCCGAGGTTTACTGAGATTTCAACCCTCGGTTTGCTACCATACACTCCTGCTCCAACACCTTTTTTGGAGCCATCAGTGTATAGTACGTAGTCCGGCCCAGAGAAAGAGATGATCCCCATTTCCCATTCGTCTCTCTTCGGAAAGAGGACTTTAAAGGACTGTTCTACGTGCGTCTGGGTGGCTAGGATATCTGAGACCATCCCAAGCGTGTGGTGATATTTAATTTCACGCATCAGGCCCGAGTGGTCCCAGAGCCTCTTCCCTTTTACTTGACTATCCACCGACAGCAGCCTATAGGACACCATCCTGGCCTCCTTCTCCAATAGTAAATGGAGTGGGGTTATATCCAGGATGATCTCCATTGCCGCTGTCGGGGTAGTGGACATTGCCCCCGTAATGGCCACGCAAGCCAGTCGCTGAAGTCCAGACAATCTTGCTCTGGTGGATTTCTGGAGTCCCTTGGACCACCAGGCCACCGAGCCATACGTGATCATTGGTTTTATCACTGTTTGATAAATCCAGTAAATCTGTTTGGGGCTCATTCCCCAAGATTTGCCGCAGATTCTCCTGAGATTCCACAGGGAAGTCCTGGCTTTATTTATTGTTCTTTCCACATGGGCGTTCCAGGTAAGTTTACTATCCAAGATGATCCCCAGATATTTTACCTCCGTCGCAAAGTGAATCGTTTCGCCAGATAAAATTGGTTGGCGAAGCTTAGTTAGCTTTCTCCTTTTTGTAAAAGGAACAATAACAGTCTTGCGGGGGTTAACAGACAACTGCTCCACCTCACACCAACTGTTAACCATATTTAGGGCATCCTGAAGGATCTCCGAGATAACCTCTTCAAATTTGCCTCTAACTATTATAACCAGATCGTCTGCATAACACTGAAAATCCACCCCCCGCCGAGAGAGGTTGTTCAGAAGGGAGTCAACCAGGAGAGACCACAGGAGGGGAGAAAGAACCCCCCCCTGCGGACATCCCCTAGCCGCCCTAAACCTGACCGATTCTCCCTGCAGTGATGACACTATATATCGATTTTCAAGCATGTTTTTGATCCAGTTGCATATTATTCTGCTAATTCCTCTACCGTGAATTGAGTCGTAGAGTGATTGGGGTAGGGCATTATTAAAAGCTCCTTCAATATCGAGGAAGGCTGTCAGCGCAATTTCCCCTTGTCTTAGGGATTGGCCTATTTTTCCTACGAGATTGTTTAAGGCCAAATCCGTGGATTTGCCAGGTTGGTATGCATACTGGTGAGGATTTAAGGGATGCTCCCTTAGATTCCCCTCCCTAATATGTCTATCTAGAATTCTTTCTAGTGTTTTCATTATGAACGAAGTTAGGCTGATCGGGCGAAAGGACTTGAGTAGGGAATTGTTCGCCACGCCCACTTTACGTATGTACACAACCCTTGCCGTTGACCACCCTAACGGAATATAGCTCCACGCTAAACTCGCCCTTAATAACTTTATTAGGAAAGGTAGCAAGATCTCCTGTCCCTTCTGGAGAAGTACAGGAAAGATACCATCCTCGCCTGGTGACTTATATGGGGAGAATGAATTCACCGCCCATATAATAGATGATTGTGTGATCAGTTTGGAAGCAACTCCCCAATCTTCCTTGTTTGATCGTATTGTCGATCCTGTAGGAAGTGGGATTGGTTGCTGGTCATCCAGAAGCAAACTGCCGGGAAAGTGGTTCTGAAGCAGAATCTCTAAAGATTGCCTACCAGAGTCCGTAAAGGAGCCATCTGGTCGATTTATCGAGCCAACTTCCTGTGCCGGATTCTCTGGAGAGAATCTTGTGAATTCTGGTGCTGGCAGGTAAATCCGATATACTCTGACAGAACCGTCTCCAAGAATTTTTTTTGGCTTTTCTGATTTCTTTATTGTACTAAATTCCTAAGAATTAAAGTCTTTAAATTTTTAGGTCTGGCATATTCTTGAATTATATTTATTCTTTGAGGATCTAATTGTATAACATTTTGGTTTATTTTGTATCCCAAATATATTATCTCATTTTTGTAAAATTCACATTTTTCTTTATTTAATTTAAGGCCTGCAGAATCAAGATCTTTTAAAATGGTTTTAAGATGAAAATCAAATCAAAATATTATCCACATAATGAAGAACAAATTATTCATATTTATTTAATATTTTATTTAGTGCCCTTACTAATGAACTACATGCACTTTGTACACCAAATGACACAACACAAAATCTATAGATTTCTCCGTCTATGGAAAAAGCTGTAAAATCTCGACTTTCCTTATGTAAAGGAATTAGCCAAAAGCTATGTTTCTAGTCTTGAAAATATAGATGTTCTTGTTATACGTCCCAAAATAGATTCAACTGACATAGGTGCTTCATATTGAGGTTTTGAAAATTTATTTATATTTCTTGCATCTAAGCAAAGTCTTAATTCTCCATTCTTTTTTACTACCACAACAATAGGACTAATGTGTTGTGAGTTGCTTCTTTCTATTATTTTATTTTCCAATAGTTCTTTTATGTATTTTCTCACTTGATCTTTATACTTGTATGGAATAGGATAAGTTTTAGCTTTGAAATTCATAATATCTTCATTCACTTCTATTTTATGTACATAATCTTTCGCAATTCTATTTTCCTTTGAAAATAAATTATCATATTTATTCATTAACATTTTTATCACTTCTTTTCTGTCCTCTTTACAATCCATTATAACTCCATCTTCCCCTTCTTCTTCATCATCATAATTTTTGTTCATTTCTTCCTTGAACATATTACTTACTACTTTACCATCCTCTTTCAAAGCTATTATTTCAAAGTTAATTCATGTTCCATCCAATTTTAATTTTCTTTCTTCAATATCTATTATGGCGTTATATTTTTATAGCTCATCATATCCTATTATTACTTCAATTTCAATATTTGGAGCAATTAATACTTGTAAATTAAATTCTTTTTCCTTAATATTAGCACTTATATTTATTAATCTATTAATTTCACATATTTTCTTTGAGTTAGCACCTATTAAATTTATTTTTGGGATTTTAATGAGTTTATTTGTAGGAATATTTAATTTTTCAACAAAATTTTAAATAATGATTGATGCTTCCGATCCAGTATCAATTAGTAATTTAGCTTCTAAATTGTTAATTAACCCATTTATAATAATTATACTATTATTCCCATCTGTGTCTATATTTTTATTTATTTTTATAAATTCATTTGGATTTTCATATTTACAGATATATAGATTTTGTTTATTTGATGTGTGCGTATTTAAAAATTTTCATTGTCATTTATTTGTTCAGTTGTCTGTCTCGTATTTTCCCTATGTATTTGTGCTGTATGTAATCTTGATCTTGTCTCGTTTAATTTTCTTATATCATCCTCTCTGTTTTCTGATCTGCCTCTTCTGTCTTGATTAATTCTTTGATAATTTACTCTTCTTGTTTCTTGATCTCCATTTGCTCTTTGCATATTTGCCTCAGGATTTGTTCTCTCCGGTCCTCTATATTGTCTATTGTTCCTGTCATTGTAATTATTTTGTCTGTATGAATCATTATTGTTTCTATTATTAGTATTAGTATTGTAGTTTCTGTTATTGTAATTATTTTTTTTGCTAAGTTTAATGGCACTGGCATAAGCCAACTGGCCAAAGCTTCGTAAAGCAATATTTTATCCCGTGATATGTATCATTTTATCTGTTTTTCCATTACAATATTTTTTTAATTTTTGTTATACCTTTATGTACATTGTGTTTCAATATTATTTTCTTGTTGTATAATTTTTTATTAATATTTTTTTTTATTAATTTTTTTTCTGTCTATTTTTTATTATTGTACATTTATTATAAGAGACGATGGACACAGGTGGGAATATATAAATTGCCCAGAGGACCACCAGGGCGGGTTTAGTCATACACAGGAGTTAATCCATGGACAGGTTAACAAAAGAGATGGAGAACATATACTTACATCTATAATACATTTAAATTTTTATGTCTGTAGCTCTAACATATTGATATAAAGATAGAAAACATGTTTTGTTGTGTAGCAAAAATTCCAAGTTTATTGGTAATTGGATATTGTTCTGTAATAAATTAAGGAACATGATATTTCGCTGTTGGTAAAATTGTTGGCATTCCATAATTACGTGTTGCAGATTTCCTACCTCGCCACATCAGACAATGGGTTATTTTTCACACCGATTTTGTATTGGTAATCCGGGTATAGTGCATATTTACTCCTCATTCTGCATATGGTTCTTATGAAATTTTCATTAGTGTAATTCTGAAACCAAGCTTTGTTGGTAATGTTTGGCTGAATGTTTTTATAAAATTTTCCTTTAGTAGATTCATTAAATTCATTTTGCCATATTGGTTTCATTTTCTGTTTGCAAAAGAAATGAAAATCGTTATGAGGTACCCTAAGATTGTCCAAGTCTTCTCCATTTTTGGTAGCTATTTTTGCCAATAGATCTGCTTTTTCGTTTGGTATTATTCCTGCGTGGGCTTTTATCCAGACAATAGAGAGCTTTTTATTTGTTGTTTTTATTTGGAGATGAAGATTAAGAATGTCTATTATTATATGGTTGGTAGTTGTCGAATAAGTGGACGGTTTAATTTTTTCCAATGCACTTCTACTGTCAGAGAAGATTACAAAATTTGTTTTGTTTATTGACAAGCATAATCGAATTGCTTCTCTAATAGCTATAAGCTCTGCAGTGTATATTGAAGAGAATTGGTTCAGTTTAAACATTCTTTCGACCTTTCCATTTTTATAAAAATATGCACATCCTACCTTACCCTCCTGACGTGATCCATCTGTAAACAGCTGTTCATATTCATTCCATTTATGATTAATTTCATTTTCTATCATTCTGGCTAAACCTGTTGTTTGGTCGTATTCTTTTATTATTACATTTGGGATATTATCAAAAATTTAATAGCTATCAATAATGAGTGGTATATTTTTGGTACGATGTATGTGGTTAATATAATTGTCGAATCTGTTGAAACATTTCACGAGCGTAGGTTCTTTCTTCTTTGCCCAATACTTGTGTTGATTAAATAATTTTGATAACTGATCTATTGTTGGTAAAATTGTGCTATCTCGTGAGGTTAACCGCGCCAGTAATCTTTCACCTATAAGGTCTCTCCTAAGTTGCATCGATGGTTCACAAAATTCTGCCTCCATTACATTTATGGGTGTGCTCTTTAAATATCCTCCGCATGTTCTAATACATTTATTTTTGATGAGTTCAATTTTGTTTAACAGATTGTTATTTGCGGAATTGTAAAATATTGAGCCATGGTCTAATATGGATCTTATTAAACTTCTGTAGAATAATATAGCTATACTTGGGTCAGCGCCCCATTTTTGACCACAAACTGCTCTTAATATATTTGATGCATTCTCGGCTCTTCCACAAATATATGAAATATGTTTCTTCCAATTTAGTTTCATATCTATGTATACACCTAAAAATTTAACAGATGTTTGATAGTTTATGTGAAAGGATGAAATATTTATTTGGGGAGGGGGTTGAAATCTTTTTCTCGTGAATGTACATATATTAGTTTTTTGTTCTGATATTGTTAAGCCATTATCAAAATACCATATTTTTATATTATTTAATGCTTCTGAAAGGATGATGTGGCAGCTATCAATTTTTTTATCTTCGGAATAAATACAAATATCATCAGCAAATTGTAATATTTTAACATTTTTTTTTATGATATTTTCCAATCCAATTGTATAAATTATGTACAGCAGTGGGCTTAGGATGCTTCCTTGGGGGAGTCCAACTTGTGAGTGTCGTGATGGAGTTAGACCATTACTTGTTTTAATATATAGTTTACGATTTATAAAGATTTTGTATATATTTTCAACTAGTTTGCGTGGAATACCTAATTCTATAATTTTTTTAATGAGTATATGAAGATTTACATTATCGTAAGCTGCTTCAATGTCTAAGAATACAGCCGATACTGATTTGTTTTTTGTAAAGGCTAACTGTATATCGGAAATTAGTATAGATAGACTTTCCTGAGCGGATCTGCCTTTCCTGAAACCATATTGGGATTTTGGTAGTAAGCCTTTTTTTCCAACCAAAACTCTAGTCTATTTTTTATGACTCTTTCATATTATTTTAAAATACATGAAGCCAGTGAAATAGGTCTATACGACTTATGATTGTTTAATTCTTTGCCTCTTTTTAGAATCGGTATTATTACATATTCTAGCCAGTCTTGCGGAATAGGAGCTTCGTTCATCCAAATTTTGTTAATTTCTTCGAGTAGAAGTTCTTTAGCATTTGGGGCCAAATTGGCTATCATAGAATAGTGGATTTGGTCTTTTCCGGGCGCCGAATTGTTTTTTGATTTTACCACCGAATAAAATTCTTTAAAGGAAAAAGGTTTTATTAAGTATAGGTCATGATCATCTAATCTTTGTTCTGGAGAGTTTAGAATTTTTGGATCTTGAGGAACCCACATTGGTGCAATTTTATGATGAAAATCATTTAACCATGGAGCATCTGTGTCTATGACATAATAGTTTTCTTGTCTTCTTCCTCTAAATTTGTTTAATTTACACCACACATCTTTAATGGGAACCATGCTATTTAATGAATTACAGTAGCTTTTCCAGGATTCACGTTTAGCTATTTTTGTAATTTTTTTAACTAGGGCGTCTTTTAGTTTGAAGTCGATTAAATTTTCATGATTTGGGTTATTTTTAAATTGTACATAAGCTGCCTTTCTTTTCCTTACCGCTTTTTCACATGTTTCGTTCCACCAGAACTTTCCTATTGATTTAGGATTTTTGTGTGTGTGTTGCGGAATTGCCATAGATGCGTTGATATTTTCTATTACTTTGTCATATGATGGGTTTTCGAATACCTGACTTGAGAATAATATACCACTCTTTTTGTAATAATTGTTTCAATCCGCTTTTGATATTTTCCATTTTTTATTTATAACATTTGGGTAACATTCAGGTTTTAAATCACACTTTATGACTATTGGCATATGATTTGAGCCCGAGGGATCTTTGTATGTAGACCATTCTAATAAATGAACCAACTGTGGACTGCAAATTGTTAGATCTATTGCACTGACCCTATTATTCATGTTATATCTAACTAAAGTTGGTGAACCGTCGTTTAGGTATACTAAATTATTATTTTCTAATGATTCAAGCAAAATGTTACCACCTTTATCTGTTCATTCACATCCCCATGCTTGGTTATGCAAATTAAAGTCACCACCAATTATTAACGGTTGAGGAATTGTTGAAAAAAATGAGTTCCAAACATTTATGTCAATATGCGTTGCAGGTTTGACATATAAAGATACAAAACTTATTCTTAGGTTATTAAACTTAACTATTAAACATTTATTTGGAATTTCTGGAAAAACAGGTAAAATATATTCTTCATATTTGATATGATTTTTTATTAATATTGCAACTCCGCCCTTCCCGTCTACGCGGTCGTTGCGGAAGATATTAAAAGATGGAAAATTTACGTACACCCCTGGTTTAAACCAGGTCTCTGATAATAATGCTATATCTGCATTAACATTACATAAGAGAATTTCTAAATTACTTTTATTAGCTAATGCTGATCTACAGTTCCATTGACAAATATTTAACTTTTTACTGTTAGACATTAGAAGGGTAGTTGTAAAAATCTAATTTATTTTTGAGAATATTTAACAAATCAACTTCTTGTATATCAAACGTATTTTTTTCTTTTATGTAGCCTAAAATTATATGAATCATTTCATTTAACACTGATGAATTACTAAAATCTTCTATTCTGTTTTGAGGAGCATTTGTCTGTGTCACTGACGTGTTCTTTTGATAAGATGGAGAATTATAAATACCTCCAGAAGTAGTAGGGATATTAATCGGAGTGATAATTTTTTTATGTTGTTCTAAAATTGGATCTGGGGTTCTAACTCGTGGTCGTTTGGGTTTATTAGTGATAGTTTGAATGTAGTATGGAGATTTGCTTTGACTTAAAATATGGTTATTTGTAACAAGAACTGATGCGTAAGTATGTGAGGGTGTTTTCTCATTAGCTTCTTTGTATGTTATGTTTGTCTCAGACATTAATTTTTTTATTTGTTTTTGTCGTTTGAATTCGTTGCAGTCATTTAACTCATTTGTATAATGTGGACCGTTGCAGTGAAAACATTTTGGCTCTAATTGGGATTCTGTGCAATTATTTGTAACGTGATCTCCTTTACATTTCAAACATCTAGGATTTCCCTTGCAATGTTTACCAAGGTGTCCGTACCTAAAGCAATTGTAACACAGAACTACTTTTTCTACATAGGTTTCGACTGGGAACATGACGAGATTTATTTCTATATATTTAGGCAAAGTTTGGGATTTGAATGTTATTAGTACTGTTTTGGTTAAAACGTAGCTAATTTCGTTATTTGTGTTGACTCTTCTAGATAGTCTTTTAGCGGAATCTACAGAGAACCTACAGTGCATATCATGTTCTTTTATGTATTTTTTTATATATTCATCTGAGTATTCAAAATCGACCATTCTAATTATTCTGCTCCTGTGCAACATAAATCTAGGTATAAAAGCGTCTAAATTTTCTGATTTTAATTTTGGTGAATTGACTAAAGAGTTAGCAGAATTTGCTTCTTTACAAATAATTTTAATCCTATTCCTACCAATTGATTCGATAGATTTAATGTTATTATTTATTTCTGGGTGGTATTTGTATATAATTTCTCCAATTTTCATTGCACTAAGATTACCTTTAAAATTTTCGGAATTGTTTTCAATATAAACTACGTACGGTCCTGAGTCAGATATTTTGTATAAATAAATTTCACGTTTGTTTACTGATTCGGGCCGGTTTGTGTTATCGGTATTATTTGTTTCTTTAACATTTTTTTTTTATTAAAAGTAATTAACTTATTATTTGTATTGTTGTTTGTAAGATTATGAAAAAATGATCCTATTAATGTTGATTGGAGACTTACTTGGTTTGAAGAATTTTTATTTTTTACTTTACCACCTGTTACATTTTCATCGGTATCCATGTACGAACTTAGCTGTTGTTCTTGATCATCAAACCCTCGAAAACTATCCTTTCCTGGATCATGAGGGTCTCCTTTTTCAGGATCACTCATTTTAAAACGGACACTATTATTCTCAACTTTGTTTTTAATATTTATAAGAAATGTTTTTATATATAAAACGCAAATGAAAAATATTAACTTTCTCTTAAAAACACACGTCTATTCGCTACGATGTCTATCAGAGAACTGATTGTAATTATTGTTATTATTATTTTGTACATTATTATTAAATCTATTATTTGTCCAATTGTTATTTTGATTGTTGTTTCTCTGATTATTCTCATTGTTTATATAATTTGTTCGTGTATTTTGTTGTGATTTTTCTTGTCTTATTAAATTTCTTTCTACTCTTTGTATGGCAATGGTTTTAGCCAATTTTGCCTTGAAATGCCTTGCTATGAACATAACGATTTTCTCCTCAGGAATTGGTGGATCCAAATATTGTGTCATGTAGTTGGATTGCATAATTGTTTAAACTATGGCTCCTATTTTCATGGAACTTTCCGAAATATAAATTTTCCCTGATGGTGGATTGAGCATTTTTCCCCCAGAAATATTGTAAAAATGCCGTTTCAAAATCTTGAAATTGTGACATATCTTTTTCCTTGGCAGCAAACCATATTAACGCATGATTTTCTAAATGATCTCTTATTATTTCCTTCATGACTTCAATATTATTTATTCCTCTTACTCGATTTTTCAAAATTCTTATGAATATTTTTGGATGCAGTTTCTTGATATTTCCATCAAATTTTTGACTAGTTGCTCCATAAATTTTTACTCCTCCAACATATTCCATATCATTCCTTTTTTCTCGATTTGTTCTACCTTTCCTTGTATGTTCTTTATTTTCATTTTAAATTACCTTTTTGTTTTATAGTTCTCTTCTTCTGCTATCTTGAAATTCATTTTTATTTTCTTGTTCATCTCTTCCTCCATATCTTGTATGCTTTTATTTGTTTTCATTATATTTCTTTATTTAATTTCTTTATCTTTTCGGTATTTATTTCTATTTTCTTACTATTCTCACCTATTTCCATTTTTAATTTATTTTCGTTTTTCTTTATATTTTCCATTTCTCTGGATTGTATTTCTTTCACTTCCATTAATCTTCCTAACATTTCATCTTGAATTTCTTGTTTTGTTTCTTGTATTCTTTCTTCTGTGTAGCTTCTTGATTCTTCTAATTGTTTTCTCGTATCTTCTATGTTCTCTTTCATTCTTTAACTATTTGTTTTCATTTCTCGTTTTATTTCTTCTTTATTTTGGTCCAATTTTGTATTCATTTCTTTTTTAGATTCATCCATTTTGTTTATTATAATCTGGAACATACCCATTACGTCCTTCTCCCCTTTCTTTTCCTGTGAAATTTCTGCTGTTTGATTTTATATTTGTTTTTCTGTGTCAGTTCTCTCTGTTTCTTCATCATTCCCTTGTTCCATGTAATATACTTGAAAGTCACCCATTCCATGTCTGCTTTCTTCTCTTTCTTTCCCATCTGATTCTTCTTCTGCTCTTATTTGTTTACCATCTCTGAGTGTCATTCTTGCTTCCATTTTTCTTGTTTTAATTTGTTTTTACTGTCAATTCTTCAATGCCAAATTTTGTTATGCCAAATCTTGTTATGCCCCACGTTGGGCGCCAATTGTTATGGTTTTGGTATATTTTTTTTTATTATTTTTTAAAATTATTATTTATATTTTAGTTGGGCGTCATTAATGATTATCTCAACTAATTTATGAGACTCTTATTTTTTTTTTATACTCTCAGGGAATATTTTATTGTAAGGTCAAATTAAAATTTATGAAGACCGACTCTGTTCTTTGGTCTTCGTGTTGAAAGTTGGCATTAAAGTATATTACTACAATTGATTCATAGAAATTGAAACAAAACAGCCACATGTACTCTTGGATAAGTGTTTTATCTTTTATTCAACTATTATTATTAGGTTTTTATATAATAAAATATTTAAATTATACAGTTATTCCAATTCTTATTTATCTAAAGTTTCTTTCATTCATCCATGCACACTATTTAACTATACTCACAGAACTAAATTCAGTTACGTGGATATGTGACCTTAGTTATAATAGACTATTTATCTAGTTAAAAAAAAGAAGAAATTTATTTTAATTTTTTCTTGGAATATGACTGTTATGAAACTTAATAAAAAGTTAATCTAACGAATTGATTTTATCAAATGTTCTGTATTTTATCTAATTATATCTAAGACAACAATTTAATTCTAATAAGCAAACAATTTATACTACATGAAAAAAAAACTTAAAATTAATATGAACAGGTAGGTACCTGAATGTTTGTTAGTTTATACTTTTATTCTATTCAAATTCGAAGGTTTCAATGGGTTGGAAAATGTGGGAAAGGCCTGCAGAATATACAGACTGTCAGCTGAGGATCAAATCCGGTATTTTCTTTCTTCAAAACTGTGGACTTTACACAGTCTGTTCGTTGTGGAAAATTTCTTAGTTATATCGACAAAACTATGCCAGATGTATCAGTTCGTGTTGATTATAAATTATAAATTCAGAGGTAGATGTTCGCTTACCTGAACTTTGTAAGTATTCTTACTTATTTACTTTTATTAATTATAGGTATCACTGACTCCTTATAATTATGTTTATATAAATAATATATTATTAATCTTTTGAATATTTTATATAGTTTTATTAAGATTTTTACTTTTAATTTCAACTCAAATTTTTTCTACGTCTTTCTCCCTCGGAGAAATTTATGCAAGTTGTTGATTTTTTCACGTTTTCTAAACAAACTTTCTTTTGTTTTATTTTAATCAATGAAATTCATTTTGAAAGTTTGTTACTAAATTGATATTTCCAATCTTTAAAAATATTGTGAGTTTATTCAAATGAAATTATGTTTTAGTTTCTATATGGTGTTTGTTTCATTTTTATGTTATTGTTTTTATTATTGCAGTGGTCAAAAATTTGTATTTATATCTTTTATAACCTTAAAATTTAGGTTGGTATTTTACACAATTTGCTTGAATTTGGTACTCCTGTTTTTATCTGTCAATTTATAGCTTAAATTCTTTGATTATACAGGGTTTATTAAAATTGATTAATAATTTAGAATATAGTGTTTGCCAAAACTTATTATAAAGAATGTTATTTATTTTTATTAATATTATCAGTTTTGCATGTTTTAATTTGACTTATTTATTAGTGTTTTTCTATTATATTTCTTTTATTGTGATGAATTTATTTAACTAAGTAACCAAATAACAGAGTTGGTCGTATTGCTTTATGATTATTTTTAAATGATTTATTTTGGGTATGTTATATTTGGGTATACCATAAATATATATAAATATATATTTATATTTAAATTCTTTGCCGACTAATAGGTATTATACCAGAATTATTGTGGTAAACGGCAATGTTTTCAAGATAACTCTTTTAACTTGTTTTCCAAGCTTCAAGCTTTCGAAATATATTTATTTCATTTTCAAGGAATAAGCGCGAGTATATACAAAATTGGTGTTAAAAAATGGTAAATATAACATAAAAAACTATTTTAACTTTAATTTGGAATTTAAAAAATATTTTTTAAATAAAATTATTTATAAAACAAAATAAAGTCATAATATGAATAAACAACTTAATTGCTTGAGATAAAATGTAATAATAAAAGAGTAGAAAATAATAGGTTATAATTTTATTTCTTCTTTCATAAAAAATGTGAATATTGATTATAATATTAAATTGTTCTATGATAAAAATTAAGATATCTTATTCTTTTTTATAATTTTGAGTTAAGCTTCTAAAGTATCATTAAAAAATCAAAATAAAAATGTCAAATAAATGTCATAAATATCACTCAGGTTTTTTATGGTCACTTTTTTTATTAATAATATCACTTTTTTGTGAAATAGATGCCATTTCCAAAAAAAGTCTTTTTTTATTGTTAAATTGTATATCTAAAATATTAACAGAAGCATAATCGATAAGATGGTCATTATTTATGGAATGTTTAGCCAATTCACATCTTTCAGGATGTAACCTTGTATCACTCTTATGTTATGATAAACGTTGTTTTAATCTTTGGCCAGTTTGACCTATATATTTTTGATCGCAAACAGAACAAGAAATACAATATACTACATTAGATAACTCTAAAATTGGAGTTGAATCTTTTACTTTGCTGGAAAAGCGCTTTTAACATTTTTACACACACATATACATATAGACGGCACATAAACTTTGTATGAAAACAATATTTGATTTTATTTTTAGTCGAGATTATTGGTATAAGTTTTTTGTGTTTAATTTAATTATCAGTTTTACCAGGTGAGGTAAAAAATTATTTTAGGAGGTTGTTGTAAATTTTACTTAATTTTTGTGTATCAGATTTTGAGTTTATAGCCGTTGGATTTTTCTGTATTTCTATCATTTCGTAAATTTCTCTTTTTCTGGTGTTATTTTCGACTTTTTTTATTTTTGTATTGTTGAAATTAAATGAGTGTTTTTGTTTGATACAGTGGTTTGTTAGAGCTGTTTTGTTTTTTTTTCATATTTGTGGCTATTTATTCTATTTTTTAAGTGTTGACTGGTTTGACCGATGTAGACACTGTTACAGTCTTTATAAGGTATTTCGTAAATAATATGACTTCGTTTATCTTTTGCTATTTTAGATTTTAATTTAGAAAAGTTGTTATCTAGTAGATTGTATACCTTATGCGATGTAATTATGTTATGAGGTTTTAGGACATTTTTTATCTTTTCAGATATACCCGGTATATACGGAAAGGATACGTATTTTTGGTTATTGTTTTTATTTTTAAGTGTATGTTGTTGTTCGTTATAAAATTTATGTATTCTCTTTTTAAAAATTGTGTTAATCAAGGATTGTGGATAATTGTTTTGTGCTAAGGCATTTTTTGCTTTTTTTATTGCTTCTTCTCTGTATTCGGTGTCACTAAGTTTTATTGCTCTGTCTGCAAGGCCAATTATTACAGTTTTTTTATGTGATATAGGGTGGTTTGAATCATAGTGTAAATATCTTGATGTCCAGGTTTCTTTTGTGTACCATATGGATCTTATTTGATTGTTAACATTGTATAGTGTTAAGTCCAGAAAATTTATTCGGCCGTTATTTTCTGTCTCTATCGTAAACTGTATTCTTTCGTGATATTCATTAAATGTGTTTTTTATATATTCCACTTTATCTTTTGGGATTGCTGTAATGCAGTCATCTACATATCGGTAAAAGAAAGGAAGTTTGATTTTTAAGTTTTGGAGAATTGACTCTTCTAAATCTTCCATTACAATTTGTGCAATAACACTCGATAAAATAAAGTTTTTACTTATTTACCATTATAAAATCAAAATTTAATATTCTCACATACATACCTGGATAATGGAAATAAATTTTCCGAAAGCTCGGTATAAAGTATAAAAAGTTTACTTTTTCTAATTGCTGTACACCCCAATATTTCTGGTTTAATACCTAATTATTCAGCAAATAAACCACCTTTACATATATATATATATATATATAGATGTCGTTATTTTATTTATTTCAGAAGTGACTGAAGAAGGTAAAAAAATTTACCGAAAGCTCTCACAAAAACTTTAAAGAGTGAACTTAATAATTACTGGCTGCAACCCCCGATATTTTTAAATATTTAGTATTTAACTAGTCAGCTGAGACTATCTTCAAATATATATATATATATATATATATATATATATATATATATAAAGACCAGGAGTCTTTGCTGACCGTTAGGAAATAACTTGTAAGTTTCTTGGGTTTGCAGCAATAAAGAAAGAGTACTCTTTTAAGTTATTTATTCCAAGCTTTCGGTTATGATTATATCCATCATCAGGGAGCTACAATATTGTTAACATATTATATAAAATGTAATAATTAAATTAATTTGAAACTTACAAGTTATTGAGATTGTATCATCCAAGATGTTAAAATCATTAAAAAAAAACAGCACAAAACATGTTAAAAAACCTTTTCTTCGTGAATTGTAGTTATTAAAAACTTTCAACAAGAAAACATTTCACCGTAAAACACACATTATATAAATTATTATCATTATTACATTCCACCGGTTGAATGTGGTAATGATGCCACGTGGTAAAACAGAATAGGTTAAAGGTTAAAGTTCAACTTTATATTAATGCTCCGAGAGTGACATTGCGATCCCCAACACACCACAGAACACAAGGACCATAAAACGAATGAGTTGATGTTTGGCTAATGAGACCAATTTATCAACCAACTCATCGTATCAGGCCACAGGAACTGAAGCGGAAGAGAAGATTGAAATGCCAAGGTCAAAGCAGTTGAAAATATTACAAGTACAACATTAAAATAAATGATTCAATATATATATCAATTATAAAGACTTATGAACAAATGTAAGTTGAAGACTTAGAATTTGTTAATGTGTAACATGAATTGTAATAATTAAAGAAAAGGTATTTATATAACAAAAAAGTATTACAATTTAATTTTAAAACAAAATTGTTTAACAGAGGACCCAATGCAACACTAAAAGTCCCAACAGAAGAACAGACAAGGCAAGAAGATCCCCATTATAGGCTAATGAGACCAATGGCTAATGAGACCATCTGGAGTTCCTTACCATATCAGTCCATCCGAAAAGAGCCAAGGTGCAACAACTGGATACTCATCTGTAACATTATGTATTTTTATAAATCCCAATTAAACTAATTAAAGAAAATTTTATTATATAATCTCATTGTATTGACTCAATACAATTAAGAAAAGGGAAACGAATTTCAAAAAAGGTAATGTCAACTTAAAAGAGTTTGAAAATTGATTTGCAACACATAACACCACAACTGTACCTAATGACAGGGTAGGGGACTCTAATTTTTATTTAAAAAATTGGCTAATGAGACCTTTGGCTAATGAGACCAAATAGAGACCCTGTGATCTGTCACCACGCAACAGGGGTGCAAGTGAATCCGCAATATGTATTTAAAAATCAAGAGAGATATCATGGTTACGCTTTTCAACATCAACAAAAAGTAAATATGAAAACATTTGATTTAAATGTCCAATATCAGATCTATGATTCATTGAATTTTTATTTTGGCATATGTGAGCCATCTCCAGAAAAAGCCTCTTAACAGTGTTACTCTCCCGGTCCAAAACTCTAACATTGTTATAATCTATTACATGATCATTGTTTATAACGTGTTCCCCTAATGCAAAAGACTTCTGGGATATGAATTATCAAGGAAAAGGTTGTATAGGATCTTAAGGTTTTTGTTATGGAAGCTACTGTCACTTATTTTTAAGATACGATTTTTCATTTCTTTTACTAGATTTACCTTCATTGAGTATTTATGGTACGAACAATAGTTGAGGTATCTACCAGAACTCATTGGTTTTCTATACCAATCAACGATCAAGTCAGAGCTATTACGAATCACCCTTGTATCGAGGAAAGGTATCGAGCAATGGTCATCCTCTTTTTCCAATGTAAATTGAATGTATGGATTAAAACTATTAAAATACCACAACACTTCATTACCTCATTTTTGGGTAACGCTGCAATAATGTCGTCAACATACTTTTTTATAAAAAATAGTTTGTAAGGTAGGACATAAGTTATAGTATCTAATATATAGTCCATGACATAGTTAGCTACAATAGGTGAAATAGGGCTACCCATAGGAGTTCCAAAAGTTTGTTTGTAAAATGTATTGTTAAAGGAGAAATAATTGTTGTCAAACAGCAACGTTAATAATTTTATAAAAGTTTCTAAACTGATGCTGCAATGCCCAGAAACTAAGTCCCATTTTTTACTGATTGCATTAATGCAAACGTTTAAGTACACATTACTGAACAAAGATACCACATCCAAGCTGACAATAACATATCCTTCAGGTAACTGCATTCCATTGAACTGTGAATTAACATGAAAAGAATCTCTAATATAATATTCATTATCAAATTCATAAGCTTTGGTCAAAATGTCAGTCAAATAATTTGCAATATTTTCAGTAGGGGTATTAATAGAGGCTATTATAGGTCGAACACTCAATGGATTTTTATGTATTTTAGGTAGAAAGTAGAATTTTCCAGCAACACCATTATAGCAAGATAATTTCTTTTTTGCCGTATCATCAATTTCTTTTTTGTCAAATAAGGATTTTATATATCTGTTACATTTTTGTTGAATAGTAGAGGTGGGGTCCCTATTCAATTCAATATATGAATTATCATTTTTAATAATTGATTCTGATAACTCTATCTATTGTTGTTTATCGAGAATGACAGTTACACCACCTTAATTGACTCTAACTTTAATATAAGTTTATGATTACTACTAATTTCAAGACTTAAAAGCTTGTTTCCTAGTTTCCTACTCAAATGCCGAAAACTAGGACTCACACCTCCACACATTAAACACACTACACAACCAGTACAGAATCTACTTCACAGACAAGACATTTACAACATACAGGATAAACAATTTAGGTTAGGAAACAAGCTTTTAAGTCTTGAAATTAGTAGTAATCATAAACTTATATTAAAGTTAGAGTCAATTAAGAGTTCTCTCAAATCAGAAATTTTAACACTTACAAGTAGAGATGTTTTTGATCACTTTTCTAGTTTTCAGCACAGATCTTATAATAGAGTTTTTCATAATGTCAAATCAAAAAATTTAAGAAAACTTGACAATCTTATCAATGAAGAATTGAATCAGAATCTTAAAACTAATCCTAGATGGATAAATAACTCTAACTTTAATATAAGTTTATGATTACTACTAATTTCAAGACTTAAAAGCTTGTTTCCTAACCTAAATTGTTTATCCTGTATGTTGTAAATGTCTTGTCTGTAAAGTAGATTCTGTACTGGTTGTGTAGTGTGTTTAATGTGTGGAGGTGTGAGTCCTAGTTTTCGGCATTTGAGTAGGAAACTAGGAAACAAGCTTTTAAGTCTTGAAATTAGTAGTAATCATAAACTTATATTAAAGTTAGAGTCAATTAAGGTGGTGTAACTGTCATTCTCGATAAACAACAATACATAGAGTTATCAGAATCAATTATTAAAAATGATAATTCATATATTGAATTGAATAGGGACCCCACCTCTACTATTCAACAAAAATGTAACAGATATATAAAATCCTTATTTGACAAAAAAGAAATTGATGATACGGCAAAAAAGAAATTATCTTGCTATAATGGTGTTGCTGGAAAATTCTACTTTCTACCTAAAATACATAAAAATCCATTGAGTGTTCGACCTATAATAGCCTCTATTAATACCCCTACTGAAAATATTGCAAATTATTTGACTGACATTTTGACCAAAGCTTATAAATTTGATAATGAATATTACATTAGAGATTCTTTTCATGTTAATTCACAGTTCAATGGAATGCAGTTACCTGAAGGGTATGTTATTGTCAGCTTGGATGTGGTATCTTTGTTCAGTAATGTGTACTTAAACGTTTGCATTGATGCAATCAGTAAAAAATGGGACTTAGTTTCTGGGCATTGCAGCATACTAAGACTCGTACTTTGTGGTTTATGTTTGCAATCACTCTTGTGTAATGCTAGTCTTTTTGATAATTTTTGGCTAGTTTGTCCTATATATATTGAACCGCATTCACAATTTTAGTAAATAATAACATAACATATCTATTTGAGATATGTAAGTATTATTTATTTTATTACCTGCTATATAATTTCTTTATAATATACAATTTTTAGACCTTGAAAATGAACCCATAGAGGTTCGAAAGCTCGGTAAATAAAATCTAAAACGAGTACATATCGGTTTCATTGCCACATCCCCAAAACATTCCCATTATATATATATATATATATATATATTGAGACGAAGTGTTATTATTATAAAAAAATTATTCATTAAAGAAAAGCTTAATTTTAATAAGAATATGTATTATGATGATTAAATCAAAAACAAAATCGTTAAGTCAATTAAAAGCAAAAATAAATAATAAAAAAGTTATCACATTACATAAAAATAATCAAAATCACCATTAAAAAATAAATAATAATGAAAATATAATTCAAAATGTAAAATAAAACAAACGAACAAATTATAAATTTTTGTAAAATATTTTTCTCTTAAATATATAAAAGGATTTTCAAAGATCTACAAAAGTGTATAAAAAGTTCTTCTACGAATAACACTTGTGCATATGTGTGACGTAAAATTATCAGAACTACGACTGCTAACATCGCGTGTTTGAAAAGTTAAAAAAGTTTCCATGAACTCCAAAACTTTAGAAGTGCACCTGTGCCTGTGTGACGTCAAATTATCAGAACTACGAGTGCTTGTACACACCATCGCGTGTTTGAAATGTTTAGTTTCCTCGAACTCCAAGAGCTAAGAATAGCAGGTGCACGTTGTGACGTATGAGTTACTCGGAAGTATATCGGTCGAATTTATGACTTCAAGCCTCAGTGATAATATAATTTGAGAGCTTTTCCGACCATAATAAATTATAAAAAATTATTGAACATTAAAAATGATTATTGTATATATTATGTAAAAAAATTGTTTGTAAAATATAAGTAGTTAGTTAGAAATAAGCAAATTAAGAAATAGTTCCTTCTGATTGGTTCTCGTGGAGTTTTTAAATGAAGCATTTTTATTGGTCAGAGAATAATGAGAGAGGGATCTCAGTCTTTACGTAAAAGAACCAGTCAGAAAGAATAAAAAGGGATTCAAGCCTAATTTTAAGCGAGTCAAGACCCTTTATACAAATATTCAAGTCTCGTTTTAAACTTTCAACAAACATTTAATATTTAATTTTAAAAAACAACTTTCACAACTCAACCCTCAAGTTTAATTTTAAAAAGATTCAAGACTCATTTTCAAAACATTCAACAACAGTTATAAAAATATTCAACTCGTAATTTACATTTTTAAAAAAGACTTTGATTAATCATAAATTTTATTAACTTTATAAGTTAACAGTATTCGACTTTGAATAGAAAATAAGTTGGTTGAATCAAGCAGAATCATTTTATAATATAATAGTTCCAAATGTAATTTTAATGATACAAAAGTTAGTATCAAATTAATATAAGAAGCTTGACTTACCTTATATCAGAAATAATCCTAGTATAAAACTTTGTAACACACCACTTGTAAAAGGGAGTCTTATCACCCAGTAAATTGTATAAAAAAAAAATCCACAAGTAAACAATAATAAATTCTACATCGTAAGAGTTTCTGTCTTTAATTAAACCATTGGAAGTTCTACATCCCACGTGCTCACCAGTAGAGAAGATAGACCACCAGTTCCAGCGACACCTACATGTGAATGGCGAACACTCGAGAGACAAAGTTCAAAAAGGTACCGTTATTTAATTTGTATTAAGTGTGCGTATAAACTGTTTTAAAGCGATAATAATTATTAGTCGCTAGAGAACATTTATACTACTTTATTGTAAAGATTTTTGAATTTCATTTTGATAGAAAATTTGTAATTTGTTTGAGCGTAAATCTGTGGTGAAACCTGTACGACCTGAGATATAATTTTTCGATTAACGATAGTGTCTATTTTCAAGAAACATTTAATTTTATTTGAGCTAGTCATCATTATACAACATATTATTTAAGGGGCTAAAAAACATTATTATTGTAGTAAAAAACTTCAACAATTACGTCAAATCAAATAAAAACAAACCACTAATAATATCATGCCACAATTAACGTGAATTTATTAAAATAACATTCAATCAGAAAAAATTAAAATAATAAAACAAAAAAAGAAAACATATGAACCCAACAACAAATAAAAATAATAAAATCATAATAACTTGGCGACCAACGTATCGGGCTCGATTAAAATCACAGATTTTAATAGTTTAAATAACAAAAAAATAAATCAATAAACATTACATTAAAATTTATTTAAAAATAAAAATACTAATAGATTATTGTAACTGTAATTAACATATAAAATAAATATTTCTAACATTTTATTATAAATATAAAAAGTCGAAACATAATGTCTGATAAAGAGGAAATTAATTTTGATGCATGGAAGGTAGAAGAACTCAGACAAGAATTGAGAAACAGAGATTTGGACGACAGAGGAACCAAACAAAATTTGATAAACAGATTGACAAAAAGTCAAGAATTAATAGACATGGTTGCTAACACAGAAGAGCCAGAAGAAAGGGGGGAACAAGAAGATGAACCTCAACAAAAAGATGGTACTTCTTTACAAACTGGAGGAAATGTCACATTGGCAGATTTGATGAGCATCATCCTAGCCAATTCAGAACAAATAGCGAAAAAACTAGAAGCCAACTCGGAAGAGATGACAAGAAAATTAGAAGCTAACTATGAAGAAATGAAAAAACAAAATAGACAAAATTCTGAGGAAATAACGAGAAAATTAAATGAAATAACGGAAAAATTGGACAAGAAAGTAGAAAATCAAGAGAAAAAGATTAAAGTAATTGAGGAAAAACAAGAATTTTTAAATAAACAAGTACAAAATATAGACAAAAGAACAAGCGAAAACAATCTGAAATTAAACTCAAAAATATCAGAAATCGAAGATAACGTGAAAAGAGGAATACAAATAAATTTGGACATAGCCGAACAGGAAAACAGAAAAACAGAGAGACAATTAAGAAAAGAAATGGAAGAAAAATTAAATACAAATGTAAACCTGGGAAACAGTGAAGAAATCAAGAAATTGAAGGAGGAACTCGAAAATAAAATAAAACAAGTGAATCAAAATATTTCTGAATTATCAGACAATCGCGTAACACCTGACTTGGGTTTTCAAATTATAAATATAGGGGGGAAGTTTGAAGAAAGTTCAAAATTTTGTGGGGATTATAGGAAGATACATCCTATTAATTATTTACATTCAATTAAAAATAAGTACTCTAAAATAAGAAATTTGCAAGATTTTAAAAGAATTTATCAGGTCAAGTTTAACAGGCAATGCACTATTATGGTGGAATTGCAAAGAAATGTTTGTAGATTCATTTGAAACCTTTGAAAAGGTATTTCTAGATACTTTCTGGTCAGAATTACAACAGAGTAAAGTCAGGGAAAGATTGTATTTTGGCAAATTTGATAATACAAAGAATAATCTATCCAACTATGTTTTACAACTCTATGCTACTTGTCAATATTTAACTCCTCCTATACCAGAAGCAGAAATTGTAATGTTTTTATCAAGACATTTCAAACCTGAAATATCTGAGATAATTGCAGTACAAAATATTAATAAATTTGATCATTTAATAACATATTTGCAGAGAATTGAAAGAAATTTAAGTAATAGTATCAATAATCAGAATAGAGATAATGTAAGAAACTTTAATAACAATGATAGAAGTTTTAATAGGCAAAGTAACGGTAACAATTTTAACAGACAAAATAATAATAATAATTTTAACAATAACTACAATAATCAAAACAGAAATCAAAATAATGAAAATAGGAACAATTACAATAAAAATAGAAATTACAATAATAATCAGAACACTAGAAATTTTAACAATAATTATAATAATAGAAATTTTAATAGATTTGAACAAAATAACAATAATCGAGCAAATACAAACACTAATAATAGACAAGTAAACGCAATTAATACGAGTAACAGTAATGAGGGGATAAATGAGACAAATAATACACCGAGAGACATTGCACGTTCAGGTAGTAGAACTCCTAGGGCCAGATCTCCAGTAGATGATGCCCAAACCACAAATTTTCAATAGGGGTGCACAATGTAAATAGCGCTAGATGTGACTTTGTACACCCACGTGAATTTTTAATGGACAAGGATAATCTGCATCTAGAAAATAAAGAAATAGAATTAGTATTAATTAAAGCAAATATTGATAACAATTTATTAAGCATTATAATAGATACAGGGTCTACAGTTTCTTTAATATCAGAAAATACAGTAAATAAAATATCAATGTTAAAAAACAATATAATCAATATTCCAAAAGTAAATTTTACAGGGATAAATGATAAAAGTTTAGGATATTCTAATAAAACAGTTTTTGCTTCTTTGAATATAAATAATGTAAAATTAAATGTTCAGTTATTGATAGTCAATAAATTAAAATATGATATATTATTGGGTAACGATGAATTATCAAAGAATAAAATTATAATAAATTATATCAAAAATGCAGTAATATTTGGGGATAATGAAATAAAATTTGAGGTAATAAATGATTTAAAATTAACTAGTAATTATAATATAATTAGTATATTTGACGAGTCATTAGAAAATAGTAATAAAAATTTCTGCCAAGAAAAAATAAGTGAAATTTGTGAATCTAGTTGCAATTTAATGGTACAAGGGTGCCGAAATATATTTAATAATGTGGCCATAGATGCCGAATTAAATTTAAATAAAAATGGAAATGATAATCATTTAGAAAGGGTCTTAGATACCAAAAATTAAATTAAATTATGATTATGATGAAAGGGCAATTGATGCCGATGATAGGGTTAATGAAAAGAATTTAGAGGTGATGATAAACTGCAACAAAGGATGGAAAAATGAAGTTATAAAATTGGTAGAAAGATATAAAAGTTTAATTAATGATGAACCTAGAGTAGCTAAAAATTATTCACATAGTATAAAAGTTAAAAATATAGAGAGTTTTCAGTCAAAAAGTTATCCAATTCCCTATAAATATCAAGAAGCGGTAGATAAACATTTAAAGAAACTGTTGGCAGATGGAATTATAAGTTATAGTACTACACCCTATATTAATCCTATAGTAGTGGTTAAGAAAAAAGATGATACAATACGTTTATGTTTAGATAGTAGAAAATTGAATCAATGCACAATACCAGAATTTGAAGTCCCATTAACAATAGAGTCAATATTAGGTAGGATTACAAATACAACAATTTTTTCGAAGTTAGATTTAAGACATTCTTTTTGGCTAATACCACTTGAAGAAAAAAGTAGACATTTGGTAGGTTTTAGAATCAATGGCAGGGTATATCAGTTTAATGTAGTGCCTTTTGGTTTGCAATCAGCAACGAGTGCACTGTTAAAAGCTCTGAATAAAATATTAGATTCACATAGTCAATATGCCATCCATTATGTGGATGACATTTTAATTTTTTCTAAAGATGAGACTGAACATATTACACATTTAAATAATATTTTTGAAGCTTTAGATGTAGCAGGTCTTAAATTGAATATTCAAAAATGTGAATTTTTTAAAGGTGAAGTAACCTATCTAGGTTTCAAAATAAAAAAGGAATCAATTGAAATGGATCCAGAAAGATTAAAAATAATTAAAGAATATAAAAGACCACATAATTTAAAAAGTTTAAGGGGCTTCTTAGGTACTTTGAATTATTACAAAAGACTTGTTCCAAATTTGTCAGAGCTAGAGATTCCTCTAATAGAATTGTTAAAAAAGAATGTTCCGTTTAACTGGACAAGGCAAAGGGAAGAAGCTTTTGTAACAATTAAAGATGTATTTTGCAAAAATGCGAAATTATATCATCCGGATTATTCGAAAGAATTTATCTTAAGAACGGATGCATCTACTCACCGCTTGGCTGGTGTTTTATCACAAATCCATGATGGTGTAGAACTGCCAATTTCCTTTGTTTCTCGCATAACAAGAAATGCTGAAAAAGATATTCGGCATCAGAGTTAGAATTATTAAGTATAATATATTGTGTAAATAAATTAAGATATTTTTTATTGGGGGACATTTTATAATTGAAACGGATAATCAAGCACTATTAACAATTCTAAACAATAAGTATGCAAATGCCAGAATACACCGTTGGGCTTTATTATTACAGGAATATAGTTTTACTATAAAACATATTCCCGGAAAACAAAATATTGTCAGTGATTCCATTACTAGAATGGACGAAATT
This sequence comes from Ophraella communa, assembly GCA_035357415.1. Lineage (NCBI taxonomy): Eukaryota > Metazoa > Arthropoda > Insecta > Coleoptera > Chrysomelidae > Ophraella > Ophraella communa. The sequence goes on along the minus strand of CM068979.1, from coordinate 48,585,283 downwards.
AAATCAAACGTGAAAAGTTTTCAAGTAGGTCTCAATGTTTTAAAGGATGAAATAGGCATTTTCTCACTTAACGAAATAAAAAAGGATCAATTAAGACTATCAATCAAAGAAAAAGAAAGGGCGTTGGTAAAAGACGGCATATATTATAAAGTTATTCATGAAACCGAACTATATGTTATTACAAACCTTTTAGCTGAATCAATTATTGATCAAATACATATAGAATTAAATCACCCAGGCGTTAGGGCAGTACACTCAGTTTTTAGGGAAAATTACTTTTCTAAAAATGATCTTAGCATAACAAAAAATAGAATCAAATTATGTCGAGCATGCCAATATAATAAAGAAAATAACTCACCTTATACCAGTCAGCCAAAATCGATAATAGCAAATGAACCTCTAGAAATAATCGCAATAGATTTTCTTACAAATTTAATTCCAAGCCACCAAGGCAATAAAAATATCATGGTTATTGTAGATATATTTTCCAAATACGTTAGTTTAGTACCTACAAATAAAATAAATAAAAGTATAGTTAAAAAACATTTAACAGAATACATAAATACAAATGGCAATATTAAAACTTGTTTAATGGATAACGCTAGTTATTTTAGAAACGAAAATTTATTGAAGTGGTTAAGGGGTAAAAATATTGTTCCTTGTTTCACAAGTATAAGAAGACCACAAAGTAATAGAGCAGAACGTAGCATTAAAGAAACATTAAAACATCTAAGAATATTAGTAAATGATGATCACAAAAATTGGGATGAAACAATCGAACAAGTAGAGAAATTTATTAATAACACTCCAACAACAGGTACAAATTTATCTCCAGTCGTATTATTTAAAAAACAAGAACCATTAAGGCATTGGCATATGGATTTAGATTATGAAAAATTAAAAGATAAAACGAGAGAGTATCAGGAAATAAAATTAAAAAATTATATCAAAAACTGTAATAAAAAACGTAAAAACCTAGTAAAATTCAATAAAGGGGATTTGGTATTAGTAAAAAAGTTAAGAGTATAAAATAAAAACAGAATATCTGTGGAAAATTTGAGCCTTTATATGAAGGACCTTATGTCATTGACAATGAGGGAGGTACAAACAGCTATCATTTAATATTTCCGGACACTGAAACTCCACGTGGTGTGTTTCATGTAAGTTCACTCAAGAAATATATTTAGTAGTTAAGTGTAAATAAATATGTAAATAAAATAAAATAGGATATAGTTGAAGTTAAAGTAGAAAATGGAAACTTATAAAAATTTATCCGTCGATAAATTTATTACAAGTTTGGGGGGAAGTTGAGACGAAGTGTTATTATTATAAAAAAATTATTCATTAGTAAATAATAACATAACATATCTATTTGAGATATGTAAGTATTATTTATTTTATTACCTGCTATATAATTTCTTTATAATATACAATTTTTAGACCTTGAAAATGAACCCATAGAGGTTCGAAAGCTCGGTAAATAAAATCTAAAACGAGTACATATCGGTTTCATTGCCACATCCCCAAAACATTCCCATTATATATATATATATATATATATATATATATATATATTGAGACGAAGTGTTATTATTATAAAAAAATTATTCATTAAAGAAAAGCTTAATTTTAATAAGAATATGTATTATGATGATTAAATCAAAAACAAAATCGTTAAGTCAATTAAAAGCAAAAATAAATAATAAAAAAGTAATCACATTACATAAAAATAATCAAAATCACCATTAAAAAAATAAATAATAATGAAAATATAATTCAAAATGTAAAATAAAACAAACGAACAAATTATAAATTTTTGTAAAATATTTTTCTCTTAAATATATAAAAGGATTTTCAAAGATCTACAAAAGTGTATAAAAAGTTCTTCTACGAATAACACTTGTGCATATGTGTGACGTAAAATTATCAGAACTACGACTGCTAACATCGCGTGTTTGAAAAGTTAAAAAAGTTTCCATGAACTCCAAAACTTTAGAAGTGCACCTGTGCCTGTGTGACGTCAAATTATCAGAACTACGAGTGCTTGTACACACCATCGCGTGTTTGAAATGTTTAGTTTCCTCGAACTCCAAGAGCTAAGAATAGCAGGTGCACGTTGTGACGTATGAGTTACTCGGAAGTATATCGGTCGAATTTATGACTTCAAGCCTCAGTGATAATATAATTTGAGAGCTTTTCCGACCATAATAAATTATAAAAAATTATTGAACATTAAAAATGATTATTGTATATATTATGTAAAAAATTGTTTGTAAAATATAAGTAGTTAGTTAGAAATAAGCAAATTAAGAAATAGTTCCTTCTGATTGGTTCTCGTGGAGTTTTTAAATGAAGCATTTTTATTGGTCAGAGAATAATGAGAGAGGGATCTCAGTCTTTACGTAAAAGAACCAGTCAGAAAGAATAAAAAGGGATTCAAGCCTAATTTTAAGCGAGTCAAGACCCTTTATACAAATATTCAAGTCTCGTTTTAAACTTTCAACAAACATTTAATATTTAATTTTAAAAAACAACTTTCACAACTCAACCCTCAAGTTTAATTTTAAAAAGATTCAAGACTCATTTTCAAAACATTCAACAACAGTTATAAAAATATTCAACTCGTAATTTACATTTTTAAAAAAGACTTTGATTAATCATAAATTTTATTAACTTTATAAGTTAACAGTATTCGACTTTGAATAGAAAATAAGTTGGTTGAATCAAGCAGAATCATTTTATAATATAATAGTTCCAAATGTAATTTTAATGATACAAAAGTTAGTATCAAATTAATATAAGAAGCTTGACTTACCTTATATCAGAAATAATCCTAGTATAAAACTTTGTAACACACCACTTGTAAAAAGGGAGTCTTATCACCCAGTAAATTGTATAAAAAAAAAATCCACAAGTAAACAATAATAAATTCTACATCGTAAGAGTTTCTGTCTTTAATTAAACCATTGGAAGTTCTACATCCCACGTGCTCACCAGTAGAGAAGATAGACCACCAGTTCCAGCGACACCTACATGTGAATGGCGAACACTCGAGAGACAAAGTTCAAAAAGGTACCGTTATTTAATTTGTATTAAGTGTGCGTATAAACTGTTTTAAAGCGATAATAATTATTAGTCGCTAGAGAACATTTATACTACTTTATTGTAAAGATTTTTGAATTTCATTTTGATAGAAAATTTGTAATTTGTTTGAGCGTAAATCTGTGGTGAAACCTGTACGACCTGAGATATAATTTTTCGATTAACGATAGTGTCTATTTTCAAGAAACATTTAATTTTATTTGAGCTAGTCATCATTATACAACATATTATTTAAGGGGCTAAAAAACATTATTATTGTAGTAAAAAACTTCAACAATTACGTCAAATCAAATAAAAACAAACCACTAATAATATCATGCCAAAATTAACGTGAATTTATTAAAATAACATTCAATCAGAAAAAATTAAAATAATAAAACAAAAAAAGAAAACATATGAACCCAACAACAAATAAAAATAATAAAATCATAATAATATATATATTTAACTAGTCAGCCGAGACTATCTTCAACTATATATATATATATATATATTAAACCAGATATATTGGGGTGTACAGCAATTAGAAAAAGTAAACTCTTTATACTTTTTACCGAGCTTTCGGAAAATTTATTTCCATTATCCAGGTATGTATGTGAGAATATTAAATTTTGATTTTATAATGGTAAATATGTAAAAACTTAAAACTATTATTTATAAAGAAAATTTTTTTACAACAAAAATTGTCAGAATGACACTTATGAAATTGTTTAGGCATTCGTTATTTTTTAATTAAGTCCTAGCTAGTTACTTATTTCTATCAAATTAAAATAAAAGAAGATATTTTTAGGTTAATTTTGAATTTCATAATGTCACTTTTTACAATGTTAAAACAATATGTCAATATAATTGTCAAAGTCAGAAAGTAATCAAAATAAAATCTCAAAAAAATTATTTTGGTTAACAGTAATTTATAAGATGTTTGATTATTTAAATTTTCTTTTTGTTTTTATGTTTATCTTTGGATAATAAATAAAAATAAATGTCACTAAGATTTTTATGGTCACTTTTTTTGTTAATAATATTTTCTTCTTGAGAAATAAAAGACATTTCTAAGAAGAGTCTCTTTTTTAAAACAGGTTGTATATCTAAAATACTAACAGATACGAAATCCATGATATGATCATTTTCAAATACATGTTTGGCCAATTCACACCTTTCAGGGTGTAATCTGCAATCACTTTTATGTAAAGATAATCGACTTTTTAATTTTTGACTTGTATGGCCAATATACTTTTTTCACAATTTTTACATGGAACACAATATACTAAATTTGATAATTCAAGAATTGGAGTTTTATCTTTTACTTTTGTGAATACTGATTTTATTGTAAAACACGTCTTATTTGCAATTTTAATATTCGTTAATGGTTTAAAAATTCTTTTTAATTTTGGTGTTAATTCTTTTATATATGGTAAAGATACATAATAACTTATAATTTCAGTTGTATTATTTATATAATTATTTACATTAGGATTTATTCTATCGATTACTGAAGAACTATTGAATAATATATTTTTTATTAATTTATTGGGATAACCATTATTTAAAAATAATTGATGGAGTATTTTAAAATTATCTTCATAAAATATTGGATCTGAAATCTTGGTTATACGATTTTTCATTTGTTTAATTAAATTAATTTTCATAGAATATTTATGATAAGACCAATAGTTCATTATTCTTCCTGAACTAATTGGTTTTTGATACCAATTAATAGAAATAGTATTATCAATATTACGTATAAATTTAGTGTCTAAAAATGCTATACTTTGTTCTTTATCTTCTTTTTCGATAGTAAATTGTATGTGTGAATCGTAACTATTAAATATGAAAAGAATTTCTTCCAATCCATTTTTTGGTAACGCCAAGACAATGTCATCTACATACTTTTTTATAAATATTAAATTAAATGGTAAAACTGGTATCACTGTATCTAATAAGTTGTCCTAACATAACATATATATATATATATATATATATATATATATATATATTGTAATAAATTACAATTATAAGTATGTGAAGATTGTATAGATATTGTTATTATTGATGTAATTATTAATTTTGTTGTTTTATAATTTGAAATTTTTATTTTTAAAGTTTTGTGGGGCTATAATTTATGTTTAAATTTGTTTCAATTTTTATTTAATCCTTTTTTAATCTAAAACACCTTAAAATTTCTTTATTTTATTGATCCTTCTGTTTGAAAAAAAATTATGTTATTAAATTTAAAATATGTAATTTTATTTATCATTTATTATTAAATTTTATATATCAAAATCAATTACTTAGCATTATAGACTCATAAACTCAGTAGTCAGTTCAAATGTAAGATTTAACAATATTTTTACTTGTTTATTTTGATTTTACAAAAAAAATTAATATACCCTTAATCTCTTCAATGATACGGCTATGGCAGATTTTGTGCGCATCAACCCCCGCACATAGAAACACGTGATACTTAACGGTTATTTCTGGGGTGAAAGTTGTCGAGACGCGTGTCGTGTGTCTATTAATCGTTATAAAATTCTTAGTGATACAGTGTTCTCAGACCAAAATTATAAAAATTTTTGTTTAATGATATTGAAATATATTACTCACAATGTTTATAATATTTATGAAAATGATATTAGTGAATATAGTTAAAAAACATACCCTAAAGCACTTGCTGCTGACGGTGAAGGATGGAAATTTTTCGTAGCGGCTTCCCAGATTCGGCCTTCTTCCAATGGTAATCTACAACACGTACAAATGCTTCCTTGGACGGATATTAAACAGGATTATGACCACCGGATATTATTTCTCCTTGGTTTCTTCCGGAATTTTTTTTATTATTAATACAGGTTAGTCAAAAATATTTAATTTTTTTTTCTTCTTAGGATTTTATTTTACTAGCTGGTACACAATTTCTATATACAATTTTCCAATAAACTTTGTTTTAAAATATATTATATAATTGATCATGTTAATTGTCAGCCATTTTTAATTTTTTTAACAGTCATCCGCCATTGTTTTTATGATAATTTTCAAATATACTGACGTGGATTGGCCTTTTGATAAATTTAGAATGCTCTCGAATTTCTTTTTTCACAAGCTTATATACCCTCGCCCAAAATCCAATGATGGCCGCCTTTTCGATCGTATTTTGTTTTTTTTTATAACCTCAATTACATCAAATTTTGAAAAATTGACTTTTTAATTAGACATTTTCTGAACTTATAATTGTTACAAATCAATTCTGTATAACTTATTTCATTATAAATTAACATTTTTAAAATTTTAAAATCAATTTTTCCTTATAAAAACAGCTGACTTTGCGGAGTAAACCATGTCGGCCATTTTGACAATTATCAAGATAAATTTTAACAATTATGAGCTAATATCTCATCTTGGTCATTAATTTTAACAAAAATTGAAAATTTACATATCCTAATATAATCAGATAGCCTTTTTTCTTAATGAGACCGCTTACTATAGTTTTTATTAACATTTTAAATTTACTACGTCATAACGATTCAAATACAAAATTTATCAAGTAAACGAATTAATAACATCCAAAAACATCAAAGAACAACTTAAAATTAATTACTTTACAAAAACATACAATTACAACAAATAGAAACATCAATTAAACATCTAATACTAAGTTTAGGTCTTTCTCATACAAGCACATTTTTAAATTTTATAGTCAACGTTTTTAATCACCACTTCACTATTTATAGTGTTTTTTCATTGAATTTATCATTCATAAAGTCTTTGATCAAGCTTTGATTATAATAGTCTTATCTTGTAAACACAAACATCACTTTCTCACAGCTTTATTCTACTATGTAATATATTTCAATATCTCTCTTTTTAGATTCTGTCTTAAATAGTGTATTTTTATCAAGTCTGAGATGTTCAGGACATAGGGACTACTGGACTTGTACTGACATCCGATACATCATACTACAAGACTCATCATTTGATACTTAAATGAATTTGAAAATGTTGTTTGGGGTAAGTAAAATTTATTTATCAAATTATAATCATTGTCTCTGATTCATTTAATTTGCTCAAATATTTAAATTAGTTTGTTGAGATTTAAATTTTTGTATCTTATATTACTGACTGTATACAGTTAAATATTCTCTACTTTATATAATAATTTTAAATAACCTATACCTTACTTGTTCTCATTTTATAGCTACTTATAAAAAAAATATTATTAAAATCATTATTATTATTAACCTTAATTATTACTTATTTAGCTTTCGATCTAACTAACTTAATCTAACTAATATAGTTGGTTTCTTACTAATATTGTACTCCTATGATTTATTATTAACATATTCTAATGCTTCTTTAATTTTTTTTATTTTTAGCTTAAACAAATTAGTGTTTTGGACTTTGATTCTTGGATCGACTACTGGCATTATGAACTCATCTTATCAAGATGGTTTTGTGTTCTTGTGTGTATTACGGTTTATTGAATTGGCTCTAATAAAGAAATTTTTGGTGCATTAATCATTTAATGAAAAGATTTGTAAATAACATCCATGTTTAATGGTTTACTTCAATTCAAGTTATTTATTTGGTAAGTTATATTTACTATTAATTTTTTAAAACATTACAATATATATATATATATATATATATATATATATTGTAATGTTTTAAAATAATAATAAATATAACTTACCCAAAACATAACTTGAATTGAAATAAACCATTAAACATGGATGTTATTTACAAATCTTTTTCATTAAATGATTAATACACCAAAAATTTCTTTATTTAAGCCAATCCAGTAAATATTAATTCACACAAGAACACAAAATATCTTGACAAAACGAGTTCAAAAGAATGAGCACTAACACCAGTAGTCGATCCAAGAATCAAGTCCAAGGTCCTTATGTTGCTTAAAACTAAAAATAAAAAGTAAATAAGTATTAGAATATGCTGATAATGAATCATACGAATACAATATTAGTAGGATTAAAGTAGTATTAAAGTATTAAAGATTATTAGTAGATTAAAATCCAAATAATTTATAATCAATGTTAAGAATAATAAGTTCAATAATTTTTTTATAAGTAGCTATAAAATAAGAATAAGTAGGTTTAGGTTATTTAAATTTATCATATAAAATAGAGATTAGTCAACTGTAATCAGTTAGTAAAATAAGGTACAAAAATTTAAACTACAACAAGTTAATTTTAGATGTTAGAACAAAGTAAATAAATCATAGACAATGATTATAATTTGATAAATAAATTTTACTTACCCCAAACAATATTTTCAAATTTAATTAAGCATCAAGTGATGAGTCCTGTAGTTTGATGTATCGGATGACAGTACAAGTCCAGTACTTCCTATTTTCTGGTACATCTCAGTTTTTGATAAAATAAAATACTTAAGTCAGAATCTAAAAATAAAGATATTGAAAGATATTACATGTAAAAACAAAATTGTAAGAAAGTGATGTGTTTGATTACAAGCTAAGACCGTTTAATTAAAGCTTAGCCAAGGACATTATGAATGATAAATTCAATGAAAAACACTGTAAATAGTGAAGTGATAATAAAAACTGCGGATCATAAACTTAAAAGATGTGCTTGTATGAGAAAGACCTAAACTTAGTATTAGATGTTTAATTGATGTTTCTATTTGTTGTAATTGTATTTTGTTGTAAGGTAATTAATTTTAAGTTGTTCTTTGATGATTTTGGATATTATTAACTCTTGTATTTGATAAATTTTGTATTTGAATCGCCATGACATAGCAAATTTTAAAAGCAAATAATAACTAATATAAACGGTGTCAATGAAAATAAAAGTTATCTGATCATAATTGAATATGTAAAATTTCAGTTTTTGTTAAAATTATTGGTCAAAAAGAGATATTAGCTCACAATTGTTAAATTTTATATTAAAAATTGTCAAAATGGCCGACATGGTTCACTCCTCAAAATCAGCTGTTTTAATGAAGAAAGATTGATTTTAAAATTTTAAAAATGTTAATTTATAATGAAATAAATTACCCAGATTTGATTTGAAACAATTTTAAGGTCAGAAAATGTATAATTAAAAAATCAATTTTTCAAAAACTCGATGTAAGAGAGGTTATAAAAAAACAAAACACGCTCAAAAAGGCAGCCATAATGAAAATTTGACCGAGGGTATATAAACCCTTGAGAAAGAAAATTCAGGAGCATTGTAATTTGATAAAAAGGCCACTCCACGCCAGTATATTTTGAAAATTACCAAAAATCAATGGCTGACTATTGTTGAAAATAAAGATGGCCGCATAATAACTCATGTACTAGTTTAAAACAAATTTATAAACTAATAATAATAATTGGAAATGGGATTTTTATAATAATAAAAACTATATACATGAAATAAAATAAAAATTTATTCTACTAACCTTGAAATCTAAAACATTGGACGTCTGGAGAAGCAATAAAATTTTCTAATACTTTTATAACATGGTGAGAACGAGATAATTATCCACTAGAAGTACTCAAAATCCAAATATCCACTCCTTGATGGTTCCACGTGTTTAGAATATCCTGTAAGAAGCCGTAAATGGAGAAATTCAGCAAGCGGCAAGTGAAATACGGTATGTACTTTTGATATCACTTATTAAATTCACTTTCCAAAAACCTATAAAGTTTGTAAAATAGTTTTCAATATCTTTTCAACACCATTCTGATATAATTCTGCTTTTGAATAAACAAACTGCTTACACATTTTGTTAACAATGATGCACGCACCGTCTCCTACCTCTTAGACTACTTTTTGAAATAACAGTAACATATCACGTGTTTCCTTGTGCGTGGGTAAATGCGCATAAGAAAAACCATAGTCGCATCATTCAGTAGGATTGAGGTATATTAAATTTTAGAATAAATAAATAAAATAAATAGTTTCATCGTTGGATTTTGTTTATTTTTGAACCGACTTCTGCTGATAAGAGTCTTTTAAATGTCTTGAAAATTGATTTAAGTAAATCAAATCTTAAACTATAATAATTTCATATTTAGAGTTAGAGAATAATTTTTTTTAATATAATGGTAACAAAATAAAGAGATTTGAGGTGTTTGAGATTAATAAATACGGAATAAAATTGAAGAATAAATAAATACAAATTATAGCCCCACAAAATTGTACAAAAATTAAGAATTTAAAAATATAAAGACAATAATTTGATAACAACATCAATTTAAATAATATTGATACAAACAAAATTTTTTTTTTAATTGTAATTTATTACAAAAATGGCGCCCAACGTGGGGCTTTAATAAAAAAAACTGTTGGTTATAATAAATTAAATGGCTCTAATAAAAATTTGACTGATTAAAGTAATTAATTGACTATTAAAACTATTTAGAATAAGATTTTATATTTAATATTTGATAAAACATAATAAAATTATTTAAAATGGATAAAATGACATTGAGAGATGGTAAACAAGTGGGAGAGAAGGCAGGAGAAGAAGTAGGGACTCGGGTAGATGAAGAAAGAAGTCAAGGATCTGGAGATCATGGAACACGAGAAGAAAGAAGTGAAGAAATACAGGAAGGACCAGAACAATTACAGATCCCAGAGAAAAAAAGAGTAGAAAGAAAGGAAGAACAGAGTGAAATAATGAGAATGTTAATAGAAATGAATAAAAATTTGGAAAAGAAATTAGAAGAAAATAACAAGAAATTAGATGCATTCAAAGAAGAAATAAATGAAAAATTAGAGAAATTAAACAAAAATAATGAAGATTTAAAAAGAGACATAAACAAACTGGATGAGAATAAAGAAGACATAAATAAGAAATTTGATGAATCAAGGGGAGAAATGGGGGAACAAAAATGTAAATTACGAGAAGAAATAAGGAGTACAAAGCAAGAAATTAAAGAAGAAATGAAAAAGATGTATGGGAGGAAATATAATGAAAATGAGGAAGAGGTGGATAAGATGGATTGTAATTTATATAGGAGCAATGGAGAAGATTTAAAAGAAGAAATTATAGAAAATATTGGTAAAGAAAGAGAGAATTTGAAGATACAAATAGTAAGACAAAATGAAAATATGGAGAAGTTTAATGAAGAAGAGAAAGTATTTGAAAAAGAGGAAAATGCAGAAGCAAACAATAAAATTTTTGAAGAAACTGACAGAAACAAAGATAAAGATGTTGAAATTGAGAAGATTAAAATGAATAAATTAATGCAAACTTATATCAAATGTGACATAAATGAAAATAAGAATAAGATTGATTTAAGTATGGTCATAGATGTAGAAGAAAACAAGAAGATTAAAAATTTACTTGAAAAATTTATTGAAAAGAGACTTATGGAAACAGAAATAAAAGATGAAGTAATGAATATGAACACCGATATAGGAAAATTTAAAGGAATGAGAAGACAAACCAATGATAAAAAGTTACAAATGATAATGAAAGCAGCTAAAACCAGGAAGAGACTTGTAGAAAGAAATTGGAAGAAGTTGAAAAAGAAAATGAATATTCTATTGAGCAGGGTAAGGTAGTAACTAGGTGTAAATAATATTGCTAATTATATTTGTAGGTAGTAAGTAATTTTTTATTGTTTGAATTTTAAAATGTTGTGTATTATATTAAATTTAAAATACCACCCCAATCAATTATATTAACTTATATGAAACTTAGATCAATTATATTATAATGGTCATTGAATATTCAAGGGTAAAAATTATGATAAACTGTTATATTAATTATACTAATTGAAATGAAACTTAAATCAAATACATTCTAATGAGTTATTGCATATTCAAGATTAAAATTATGACAAACCGTTACAAATTTTAATTAATATAAGAAACAAAACATTATTAATAGATTCAAAATCAATTTCAAAACTAAATAATATTAAAGATTAATGAAATAAAATTCCAAATATAATAGTAACTGGTATTAAAAACAAAAGTTATGTGAAATAAAAAAAAAAAAAATATGATATTAAAATAAATCTATGTTGAAATCATAATAAATTGTAAACTACTAGCTGTGTTTAATTTGAATAGTGATATGATAATATTAAATGATACATAGGAACAATTAAAACTATAATTAATTATGAAGAAGAGAAGAAGATATAATTAAATGGTATATGGATATTAATGGAGATGATAGAAGAAGTAGAAGATAATAAGAAGGATATTAATTATATTAGAAATGATTATGAAGATGATAAAGAAGAAAGTTATGGATATGAAGTATAAAGAAGAAAGTTATGATTATGAAGTAAATAGAAGAAAGAAGAAGATGTATTTGAAAATGATGATTTGATTGTGATGGAATATATTACAATATTGTAGGAGATTTGTTGATGAAGTATAGTGTTTGATGTTTAAGGAGCCAAAAGAAGCTACCGAACATGAATATAATATGGAGGTGAGAGATGTTGAGGAGTTTAAGGTGAAAATATATCCTCTACCATTAAAGTTAAAAGAAAAGAGTGTAGAGAGAATAAGAAATTTTATAGATTGAAGGAATAATTCGAAGAAGTAACAAATCATATATCAATTCACTAGTAGTTGTATAAAATTAAAGCAAAATAGTAATTTAATTAAAAATTTTTCATAATAAATTAAAAAGAAATGCAGATAGGTATATAAAAAGGAGGTACAAAATTTTAAAGAAACCAACGGTATTCAAAGAAGGGGATTGGGTAATTGAAAGGTCACTACAGGTAGCTAATAAAAGAAATAATGAGTGTGCAAAATTAAAATTGCCGTTTATAGGACCGTTTGTAATCGAAAAAGCTTTCGAAAACAGTTATATTTTAAGAAATCCACATAACAATTTACTAAGGGGAAAGGTAAACGTTAAAAACTTATACGCATACCACCAATGATACAACATTTTAAAAATCTAGCTAAATTTAGAATATAAGATAGTTTAAGATGTAGATACTAGAATAAGTAAATATTATATTGTATTTTAAAATTAGGAATAAAGTATGAGTTATCAATGAATAGTTAGTGGTTATATACAACTCTATGAATTAGAATTTATGTTAAATATTAATGAAGATTGTTTATAAGATACAATTAAGGTATATGTTTAAATTAAAAGATAACAAAGTAGAATTTGAAGAGTAATAGATTTAGAGGAAATAAAATGGAATTAAATTTTAAAAATTATTACAGAGTAATAATTTGTTAAAATTAAATTGGGGGAAATTTGTAATGTTTTAAAATAATAATAAATATAACTTACCCAAAACATAACTTGAATTGAAATAAACCATTAAACATGGATGTTATTTACAAATCTTTTCATTAAATGATTAATACACCAAAAATTTCTTTATTTAAGCCAATCCAGTAAATATTAATTCACACAAGAACACAAAATATCTTGACAAAACGAGTTCAAAAGAATGAGCACTAACACCAGTAGTCGATCCAAGAATCAAGTCCAAGGTCCTTATGTTGCTTAAAACTAAAAATAAAAAGTAAATAAGTATTAGAATATGCTGATAATGAATCATACGAATACAATATTAGTAGGATTAAAGTAGTATTAAAGTATTAAAGATTATTAGTAGATTAAAATCCAAATAATTTATAATCAATGTTAAGAATAATAAGTTCAATAATTTTTTTTATAAGTAGCTATAAAATAAGAATAAGTAGGTTTAGGTTATTTAAATTTATCATATAAAATAGAGATTAGTCAACTGTAATCAGTTAGTAAAATAAGGTACAAAAATTTAAACTACAACAAGTTAATTTTAGATGTTAGAACAAAGTAAATAAATCATAGACAATGATTATAATTTGATAAATAAATTTTACTTACCCCAAACAATATTTTCAAATTTAATTAAGCATCAAGTGATGAGTCCTGTAGTTTGATGTATCGGATGACAGTACAAGTCCAGTACTTCCTATTTTCTGGTACATCTCAGTTTTTGATAAAATAAAATACTTAAGTCAGAATCTAAAAATAAAGATATTGAAAGATATTACATGTAAAAACAAAATTGTAAGAAAGTGATGTGTTTGATTACAAGCTAAGACCGTTTAATTAAAGCTTAGCCAAGGACATTATGAATGATAAATTCAATGAAAAACACTGTAAATAGTGAAGTGGTGATTAAAAACGTTGACTATAAACTTTAAAAAGGTGCTTGTATGAGAAAGACCTAAACTTAGTATTAGATGTTTAATTGATGTTTCTATTTGTTGTAATTGTATTTTGTTGTAAGGTAATTAATTTTAAGTTGTTCTTTGATGATTTTGGATATTATTAACTCTTGTATTTGATAAATTTTGTATTTGAATCGCCATGACATAGCAAATTTTAAAAGCAAATAATAACTAATATAAACGGTGTCAATGAAAATAAAAGTTATCTGATCATAATTGAATATGTAAAATTTCAGTTTTTGTTAAAATTATTGGTCAAAAAGAGATATTAGCTCACAATTGTTAAATTTTATATTAAAAATTGTCAAAATGGCCGACATGGTTCACTCCTCAAAATCAGCTGTTTTAATGAAGAAAGATTGATTTTAAAATTTTAAAAATGTTAATTTATAATGAAATAAATTACCCAGATTTGATTTGAAACAATTTTAAGGTCAGAAAATGTATAATTAAAAAATCAATTTTTCAAAAACTCGATGTAAGAGAGGTTATAAAAAAAACAAAACACGCTCAAAAAGGCAGCCATAATGAAAATTTGACCGAGGGTATATAAACCCTTGAGAAAGAAAATTCAGGAGCATTGTAATTTGATAAAAAGGCCACTCCACGCCAGTATATTTTGAAAATTACCAAAAATCAATGGCTGACTATTGTTGAAAATAAAGATGGCCGCATAATAACTCATGTACTAGTTTAAAACAAATTTATAAACTAATAATAATAATTGGAAATGGGATTTTTATAATAATAAAAACTATATACATGAAATAAAATAAAAATTTATTCTACTAACCTTGAAATCTAAAACATTGGACGTCTGGAGAAGCAATAAAATTTTCTAATACTTTTATAACATGGTGAGAACGAGATAATTATCCACTAGAAGTACTCAAAATCCAAATATCCACTCCTTGATGGTTCCACGTGTTTAGAATATCCTGTAAGAAGCCGTAAATGGAGAAATTCAGCAAGCGGCAAGTGAAATACGGTATGTACTTTTGATATCACTTATTAAATTCACTTTCCAAAAACCTATAAAGTTTGTAAAATAGTTTTCAATATCTTTTCAACACCATTCTGATATAATTCTGCTTTTGAATAAACAAACTGCTTACACATTTTGTTAACAATGATGCACGCACCGTCTCCTACCTCTTAGACTACTTTTTGAAATAACAGTAACATATCACGTGTTTCCTTGTGCGTGGGTAAATGCGCATAAGAAAAACCATAGTCGCATCATTCAGTAGGATTGAGGTATATTAAATTTTAGAATAAATAAATAAAATAAATAGTTTCATCGTTGGATTTTGTTTATTTTTGAACCGACTTCTGCTGATAAGAGTCTTTTAAATGTCTTGAAAATTGATTTAAGTAAATCAAATCTTAAACTATAATAATTTCATATTTAGAGTTAGAGAATAATTTTTTTAATATAATGGTAACAAAATAAAGAGATTTGAGGTGTTTGAGATTAATAAATACGGAATAAAATTGAAGAATAAATAAATACAAATTATAGCCCCACAAAATTGTACAAAAATTAAGAATTTAAAAATATAAAGACAATAATTTGATAACAACATCAATTTAAATAATATTGATACAAACAAAATTTTTTTTTTAATTGTAATTTATTACAATATATATATATATATATATATATGTAAAGGTGGTTTATTTGCTGAATAATTAGGTATTAAACCAGAAATATTGGGGTGTACAGCAATTAGAAAAAGTAAACTCTTTATACTTTTTACCGAGCTTTCGGAAAATTTATTTCCATTATCCAGGTATGTATATGAGAATATTAAATTTTGATATTATATTAATATTAATTTTGAATAATATGTCAATATAATTGTCAAAGTCAGAAAGTAATCAAAATAAAATCTCCAAAAAATTATTTTCGTTAACAGTAATTTTTAAGATGTTTGATTATTTAAATTTTCTTTTTGTTTTTATGTTTATCTTTGGATAATAAATAATAATAAATGTCACTAAGATTTTTATGGTCACTTTTTTTGTTAATAATATTTTCTTCTTGAGAAATAAAAGACATTTCTAAGAAGAGTCTCTTTTTTAAAACAGGTTGTATATCTAAAATACTAACAGATACGAAATCCATGATATGATCATTTTCAAATACATGTTTGGCCAATTCACACCTTTCAGGGTGTAATCTGCAATCACTTTTATGTAAAGATAATCAAATTTTTAATTTTTGACTTGTATGGCCAATATACTTTTTTTCACAATTTTTACATGGAACACAATATACTAAATTTGATAATTCAAGAATTGGAGTTTTATCTTTTACTTTTGTAAATACTGATTTTATTGTAAAACACGTCTTATTTGCAATTTTAATATTCGTTAATGGTTTAAAAATTCTTTTTAGTTTTGGTGTTAGTTCTTTTATATATGGTAAAAATACATAATAATTTATAATTTCAGTTGTATTATTTATATAATTATTTACATTAGGATTTATTCTATCGATTACTGAAGAACTATTGAATAATATATTTTTTATTAATTTATTGGAATAACCATTATTTAAAAATTATCTTCATAAAATATTGGATCTGAAATCTTGGTTATACGATTTTTTATTTGTTTAATTAAATTAATTTTCATAGAATATTTATAAGACCAATAGTTCATTATTCTTCCTGAACTATATATATATATATATTGAGTGTACTTGGATATCAACATTTATATGTTTATTTGAAATTTCTTGGTTTTCAGAATGAAACAAAGTATGTTTTATTCTCTAACATTTTAATTGTTTAACGTTTCGGTCTAAAGTTACCTTCATCAGAAACATCTATAACAGGTTTATTTTTACAAATAATATATTTTTTATTTTTTTATTTTAATGTAAGTGATTAGTTGACTTACCTACTTGGTTAAAAAATTTTTTTTTCTTTTTTTACAAAATTATCTTTTTTAATAACACATGGAAAAGCGCTTTTAACATTTTTACACACACATATACATATAGACGGCACATAAACTTTGTATGAAAACAATATTTGATTTTATTTTTAGTAGAGTTTATTGGTATAAGTTTTTTGTGTTTAATTTAATTATCAGTTTTACCAGGTGAGGTAAAAAATTATTTTAGGAGGTTGTTGTAAATTTTACTTAAATTTTGTGTATCAGATTTTGAGTTTATAGCGGTTGGATTTTTCTGTATTTTTATCATTTCGTAAATTTCTTTTTTTCTGGTGTTATTTTCGACTTTTTTTATTTTTGTATTGTTGAAATTAAATGAGTGTTTTTGTTCGATACAGTGGTTTGTTAGAGCTGTTTTGTTTTTTTTTGTCATATTTGTGGCTATTTATTCTATTTTTTAAACCGATGTAGACACTGTTACAGTCTTTATAAGGTATTTCGTAAATAATATGACTTCGTTTATCTTTTGCTATTTTAGATTTTAATTTAGAAAAGCTGTTATCTAGTAGATTGTATACCTTATGCGATGTAATTATGTTATGAGGTTTTAGGACATTTTTTATCTTTTCAGATATACCCGGTATATACGGAAAGGATACGTATTTTTGGTTATTGTTTTTATTTTTAAGTGTATGTTGTTGTTCGTTATAAAATTTATGTATTCTCTTTTCAAAAATTGTGTTAATCAAGGATTGTGGATAATTGTTTTGGGCTTAGGCATTTTTTGCTTTTTTTATTGCTTCTTCTCTGTATTCGGTGTCACTAAGTTTTATTGCTCTGTCTGCAAGGCCAATTATTACAGTTTTAGTTTCTGGGCATTGCAGCATCAGTTTAGAAACTTTTATAAAATTATTAACGTTGCTGTTTGACAACAATTATTTCTCCTTTAACAATACATTTTACAAACAAACTTTTGGAACTGATATGGTAAGGAACTCCAGATGGTCTCATTAGCCATTGGTCTCATTAGCCATTGGTCTCATTAGCCTATAATGGGGATCTTCTTGCCTTGTCTGTTCTTCTGTTGGGACTTTTAGTGTTGCATTGGGTCCTCTGTTAAACAATTTTGTTTTAAAATTAAATTGTAATACTTTTTTGTTATATAAATACCTTTTCTTTAATTATTACAATTCATGTTACACATTAACAAATTCTAAGTCTTCAACTTACATTTGTTCATAAGTCTTTATAATTGATATATATATTGAATCATTTATTTTAATGTTGTACTTGTAATATTTTCAACTGCTTTGACCTTGGCATTTCAATCTTCTCTTCCGCTTCAGTTCCTGTGGCCTGATACGATGAGTTGGTTGATAAATTGGTCTCATTAGCCAAACATCAACTCATTCGTTTTATGGTCCTTGTGTTCTGTGGTGTGTTGGGGATCGCAATGTCACTCTCGGAGCATTAATATGAAGTTGAACTTTAACCTTTAACCTATTCTGTTTTACCACGTGGCATCATTACCACATTCAACCGGTGGAATGTAATAATGATAATAATTTATATAATGTGTGTTTTACGGTGAAATGTTTTCTTGTTGAAAGTTTTTAATAACTACAATTCACGAAGAAAAGGTTTTTTAACATGTTTTGTGCTGTTTTTTTAATGATTTTAACATCTTGGATGATACAATCTGAATAAGTTGTAAGTTTCAAATTAATTTAATTATTACATTTTATATAATATGTTAACAATATTGTAGCTCCCTGATGATGGTTATAATCATAACCGAAAGCTTGGAATAATTAACTTAAAAGAGTACTCTTTCATTATTGCTATATATAAATATATATATATATATATATATATATATATATACATATATATATATACATATATAAAAGAAGTCGGAAGTAGTCACGGCTGACTAGTTAAAAAACAAAAAATTGTTCGGAAAAATGCTTTATTATAAAACTCTTCTCCAAAATATCACAGGGATAACAGCCAAAAATACTTTAGGTTTTAATAAAGTGAACTCTTTTTTACTTGACCAAGCTTTCGGAAAACTTTGCTTCCATTTTCAAGGCTAAAAATTATTTTAAAATAGGCTAGATTGAAAATTAAAATTATAAAAACTTACTAGTAATTGAGATTAAAAATTTAAAACCACACAACACCAATTTCCAGGAGATTTCATTTTATATTTTAAGTACAAAGTTTAAAAATTTTCGAAAATTATATTCTAACTACTAACATTTTCGTTTGTTTTACCAGATGTATGTGTTTTTTTGTTAATTTATTTTAGTTGTTAAAAAAGGACAAGTTGTTTAAAAATAATAATTTTAGTGTTTTTTAAGATTAAAATTCTTGTATACGAGGGAACTTCATAAGGTTAATGCCATTTGTAATTGTAATTATAGTTTAGTTTATTGAAATTATTTTTCTTTTATTTAAGTGTATACTAAAAATGGTAGAAAGGAAAGTCAACAATTATTTTCTATTGGTAAAAATTGAAATACTATTTTTGACAGCTCTCACCTGTACTGATTGAAAATACATATGTAATGAGAGAGAGTGACAATGACTCTGAGAAACTAAAATTCTCTCACAATCGATAACTCAGAGGCACTAGCACAATCTAACAAAATTATTGAAAAAATATGGTACTGGGAAAAAAACAAAATACCACTAAGAGCAAAATGATAATTTTATCGTTAACATGTTACTGTTTTGGTCAAAAATGTGATACAAAACTAAACTGTCACTTTAGTTCCTGTTTAACAAAACCATTTCATAGTGGTACTAAGTACTTTCCTCTAGTAGGAGGTTTAATAAATTTTTTTAACGAATAATCAATGAGCCAGAGAATAACAAAATCTCTCACATTCTCATCATCTCTGGATCAAGGACTTTAAATTTATTGACTATCACTTTCGTCTGTAGTACGAAGGTTTTTAAATTGAAAAAGGTAAGTATAAATTTTGCTAAGAGAGTCAGTGTCAGATCTTTTATTCATAGGGCTCTCACAGTTGTTTATGTGATACATTTCCAAGAATTTTCTTTTTTGATAGTTTTTTTCTACATCAAGAACTGTAACATTTTCAAAATCAATGTGGTGAAATTCATCTATCACATGTTCTGATAACGCACACTTTCTTTTCTTCAATTTTGCATCACTTTTATGTTGGGTGCAACGTGATTTAAGGGTTTGTGATGTCATGCCAATGTATTTTTTATTACAGTTTTTACAAGGAATACTATAAACAACATTACTTTTTGTTAATATGTCTTCTGATTGTTTTAGGTTAGAGAATAATGTTTGTAGTGGTTTAGCTGTTCTCTGGGCTATTTTTACAGTTCCTAAATCTTTAAATTGTTTTATTATTTTATCTGATAAAGTTGTAATATACGGAATTGAACCAAAAACAAAAGTATCGTTATTTAAATTTTGATTATCAGAGTTTGTTGTTACCTGGTTGGTTACTTGATCATTGACTGAGTTGAAAATTAACCTCTTTAGTAGTGGAATGGGATAGGAATTCTTCTTTAAGGTTTCAAAAAGGATTTTTAGGTTTTTCTGAAGTAATGTAGGATGTGAAATCTTTGTTATTCTGTTTTTCATTCCTAGTATTAAGTTAATCTTCATTCTATAGGGGTGATTACTTTTGAAGTTTAGATATCTCCCAGAGTTGGTAGATTTTATGTACCAATCTAGGACTATCTTATTATCGCCAGTTCTAATTATATATAATTTCCTATATATATATATATATATATATATAGGAAAGAAAGGGTAGTCGTTGCTGACTAATTAGAAATAAAACTAGTATTATTGGGGTATGCAGCAAAGTAAAAGAAGACTCTTTAAAGGTTTTCCAAGCTTTCGGAATTATTTATTTCCATCATCAGGGAAACTACAAATGATTACACTTAGTTTGACAAAATTGTACTAAAACTAATGATTCTACTTACAACTTAGATGAGATTGATTACTGTGATGAATAAAATATCTACTATGAGACACATAGTCACTAATTAAATAGAGTTTAATACTAATAACACTTGCAAAATATGTAAAATTTCTGTTTAAAAATTGTTAACAATACATTTGATAAAACTTATTTTCTAATGTTAAAAAGTTAAAAAATTTTTTATAACAAATAAAAAAGGTGACTACTTCCACGAGTAGTTTGATCAATTTACAGGTTAGAATTCGACTGACAACTAATTGTCACTTGGTACTAAAGAATGTTAAAGTGTGATGAAAGTGTAGATTGCTCCAAACGGTTAGGTCACAATTTTGACACTGACAAGTTGTGTGAACGTGCATTTTTATCGATGGTTAATAGATATGAATAAATCTCACTTAAGTGATCTATGTCTGTCCTTTTGTTCATACAATTGTCTTGTTCAAAAATGTGCGCCATTTCTAAGAACGATCTCTTCTTATAGTTTGTTTCAATTGAAAGAATTTTTAAATCGTCATAACTGACATGGTGGTCAAAATTATTCACATGAGCTGCTAGAGCGCATCTTTCGGGATGTAATCTGCAATCACTTTTATGTGAGGTGATTCTAGAATTAATGGATCTTGCGGTTTGACCAACATACCACTTATCACAATCCAAACATGGTATACTGTATACAACATTCGTTTTTGATTTTAAAGGATCTAAATCTTTGACTGTACTGTGAATTTTCCTAATTGTTAGGATATTTCTATTAGCTATTCTGACATTTGTGTATTTATTGAAAAGTCTAGATAGTTTGGGAGTAACTTCCTTGATATATGGTAAAGAGGTAAAAAAGTTTGAATTGGAACTGCATTAGATTCACTGTTATCAACTATGGGATTGTATTGTGTGTTATTATCAATTATGTTATCAAGTGATGATGAAGTGCTGAACAAAATATTTTTTACTAAACTGCTAGCATATGAATTGTCGATAAATAATTTTAATAAGATATTAAGATTTTTAATATGAAAGGTTTTATCAGAAATTCCCAACACTCTATTTTTCATCTGTTTGACCAAATTTACTTTCATTGAATGTTTGTGGTAGGATAAGTAATTCATATATCTACCAGAACTACATGGTTTTCTGTACCAATCTATCACTATTTTGTTGTTTGTTGTTCGTATGAATCTAGTGTCTAGAAAGGGTACCGAGTTATTTTCATCTTCATTTTCAATGGTAAATTGTATGTATGGGTCCAGACTATTAAAGGTGCTAAGGATTTCATCAATACCACTCTCTGGTAAAGCTACAATAATGTCATCAACATATTTCTTGATAAAATGAGGTTTAAACGATAAAACTGGTAATACTGTGTCCAGAACATCATCCATCACATATGTTGCTAAAATTGGTGAAATAGAGGCCCCCATAGGTGTGCCAAAAGTTTGTTTATAAATTTTATTGTTAAAAGTAAAATAAGTGCTATTAAACAAAAAGATTATTAATTTAATTGTTACCCATTGTAACATTTCAGAAGACAATTTTATTAAATTAATAACCTTTTTGTTTAATAGCACTTATTTTACTTTTAACAATAAAATTTATAAACAAACTTTTGGCACACCTATGGGGGCCTCTATTTCACCAATTTTAGCAACATATGTGATGGATGATGTTCTGGACACAGTATTACCAGTTTTATCGTTTAAACCTCATTTTATCAAGAAATATGTTGATGACATTATTGTAGCTTTACCAGAGAGTGGTATTGATGAAATCCTTAGCACCTTTAATAGTCTGGACCCATACATACAATTTACCATTGAAAATGAAGATGAAAATAACTCGGTACCCTTTCTAGACACTAGATTCATACGAACAACAAACAACAAAATAGTGATAGATTGGTACAGAAAACCATGTAGTTCTGGTAGATATATGAATTACTTATCCTACCACAAACATTCAATGAAAGTAAATTTGGTCAAACAGATGAAAAATAGAGTGTTGGGAATTTCTGATAAAACCTTTCATATTAAAAATCTTAATATCTTATTAAAATTATTTATCGACAATTCATATGCTAGCAGTTTAGTAAAAAATATTTTGTTCAGCACTTCATCATCACTTGATAACATAATTGATAATAACACACAATACAATCCCATAGTTGATAACAGTGAATCTAATGCAGTTCCAATTCAAACTTTTTTTACCTCTTTACCATATATCAAGGAAGTTACTCCCAAACTATCTAGACTTTTCAATAAATACACAAATGTCAGAATAGCTAATAGAAATATCCTAACAATTAGGAAAATTCACAGTACAGTCAAAGATTTAGATCCTTTAAAATCAAAAACGAATGTTGTATACAGTATACCATGTTTGGATTGTGATAAGTGGTATGTTGGTCAAACCGCAAGATCCATTAATTCTAGAATCACCTCACATAAAAGTGATTGCAGATTACATCCCGAAAGATGCGCTCTAGCAGCTCATGTGAATAATTTTGACCACCATGTCAGTTATGACGATTTAAAAATTCTTTCAATTGAAACAAACTATAAGAAGAGATCGTTCTTAGAAATGGCGCACATTTTTGAACAAGACAATTGTATGAACAAAAGGACAGACATAGATCACTTAAGTGAGATTTATTCATATCTATTAACCATCGATAAAAATGCACGTTCACAGAACTTGTCAGTGTCAAAATTGTGACCTAACCGTTTGGAGCAAACTACACTTTCATCACACTTTAACATTCTTTAGTACCAAGTGACAATTAGTTGTCAGTCGAATTCTAACCTGTAAATTGATGAAACTACTCGTGGAAGTAGTCACCTTTTTTATTTGTTATAAAAAATTTTTTAACTTTTTAACATTAGAAAATAAGTTTTATCAAATGTATTGTTAACAATTTTTAAACAGAAATTTTACATATTTTGCAAGTGTTATTAGTATTAAACTCTATTTAATTAGTGACTATGTGTCTCATAGTAGATATTTTATTCATCACAGTAATCAATCTCATCTAAGTTGTAAGTAGAATCATTAGTTTTAGTACAATTTTGTCAAACTAAGTGTAATCATTTGTAGTTTCCCTGATGATGGAAATAAATAATTCCGAAAGCTTGGAAAACCTTTAAAGAGTCTTCTTTTACTTTGCTGCATACCCCAATAATACTAGTTTTATATATATATATATATATATAATGCTTTTACTTTGATAAATTAGCTATTTTTTAGATACTCTCTAAAGATTTGTAATGTGTATTTTGTTTATTTTGTGTAGTTGGCAGTTTTGTCTTTAACTTACGTTAGGGTACTTGCTTGTTAATTTTAAATTTTTTTATTTTTAAAATGCTAAGTGTTTACGGAGATAGTTTTTAAATTGTTTATTTTGTTAAATAGATTTAGTTTTTTCCATTTTGGTTATGTCAAAAATATTCAAATGCATTTTTTTTAATTAATACATTAATAAATGCATTATATATTCTACAGGTGTATTTATTTTTGCATTCCTTTGGTTTTTAACAAAGTGTCCAAAATACCCAAAATGACGTATACGCAGTTCATGCCTCAAATTACTTAGTTTCAAATAAAAATAATATACAATTAAGTTCATAACATTTCATTTATTACATTTTACTCTAATTACATTATTACATCTGAAACAATCAATTTTAATTAATTCGCCGCGTTCAATGCGCAGCAGCAACTCAATTTATTCAGTACTAATATTTATATTATTTGTCCAGGAGGAATCGGCACATGAGTACCGAAAACTATTCCACCTCAATTTTGTTATACCATCCTCTTTAAATGGCCGTACTGATTATATCATCTTGTTTAAGCCGTAATTGGTATTTTCCAACCCGACAATTCTTTTTATATTGTTTATTGAAATTCAAATAAAAAAGGTAATACGACTTTTCACGTTCCCGGGGTTGCCAAATGGCAATATGCATTTATATCATCAGAATGGCAATTTAAAAATCCCTTGAAAAATTAAGGTGAATAGTTTTTCGTATTTATGTGCCGAATCCTCCTGGACCATTATATTGTTGTGAATCTTTATTTACGATTATCTCAGAAGTGTAACTATTGAGTTACTGCAGTCTTCGTTGAACGTGTCGAATTGTAGTAAAATGTTGGAACTTTGTGTGCAAGGTCCATGGTTTTGGATTTCCGGTTCGGTCTGGAACAAAAGCTATAATAAAAATTAAACCAAACAAGTATAATGCATACTTAATATACTATTATAACACACTAGGCAAATTTATTTTGGATTTTAATCTAATAAACTGCACTTATAACCAAGTTTTAGAAAAGCTTGTTAAAATATTATAAAAATAGACAAATGAAAAAGTATGCACTAAAAAACTGCATTATTACCGTTACGGATTTCAAAAGGTTGATTACCCATTTTAATTACCTTAAAAGCAAACTAACTACTGAAAAATGCTTTTTTACTAAAAGCATACACTAGAAAACTTCCTCATGTCTCTTCTTAATTATCTCTCTTGACACAACAGCTTTTATTTGTTTTACAGTACTTTTAAATCCTACTTCAAATCGAACTTTCTTAAATTCTTCATTTGAAAGAATAGTTTGTGCTTGAATGTGGTTTTCAAAGTATTTGATTATTTCTGCTCTTTCTGAAGGTTTAACTGAAACCAAAACGAAACTATTTTCCTACACCTATATAACTTGGAAAATACCAAAAGTTGTTTTGTGTTATCAAGAAAATTCGATAAACTAAAAAATAAACAATTTTAAGTTTACATTCAGTTAAATTTAAAAACAAAAATTATCCTCTACTTGAAATATACTTCAACATGTAATAAATTTATGAGTTGGTAAGTTGGTGACGAAAATATACAACCAGATATATTTTACAAGAAGGAATAATAAACAAAACAGTCTGACTAATTTTTTTCATGTTTTATTACTCAAATGTATAATCATTGTTGAATATTAATACATATCAAATAGGACACTTTTGTGTTAAATTGCCTAGTTTTTGTATAAAATAAATATTCCACTTAATAAATGGTTTGATTGCCTTTATACAAAATTAATTTAAAAAAATATAATTTAAGTTAAAAAATGTACATACTCTTTATTTCTGGAGACAGTCGATTCCTTCTCATCTCACAATGCAACCATGTTCGCAACTGTGCTTCTGTTCTTGATTGCAAGGGAGGTAATATCTGAAGAGCATGTCGAAGTTCTCTAGCAGATGGAAGTTTATTTATTGCAAAATATTTTTCGAAATGTTTTTTAGCTGTTGTTATTTCCGTTGTCGACCACGATCTTCTAGGAATATATTATTTTCCTAAATCTAAAATAACAATTCATACTTGAACAGTTGAAGATAGATATTTACGTGACTAGTCCAGTAAATACAGTTTTACCGTACGAGTGGGATGTTTCCAAACAAGTACTGTAAAAGTTTACCAGGCGTAACAGTGAAAAAATAGAATATTAATATATTTATCGGCGTCTGCTATTTTTGTTTGCATTCAATGTCAAGATAGCTGGCCTGTATGTAACCATAGAAACATAATATAGGCAATAAGTAAGTTCTGTTTATTGTTTTACTGTTGAATTTCAATAAATGTATATTAATACGTTTAAAACCTAACTAAATTATTATTCGTTTTTAATGTGTAAAAGCCCGCCAAATTTCATTACGGGATAGTAGCACATAATGAAATATATTACGTGATACTATTCGGTAAAACTCTTATTTCCGGATATCAATACTTCGAGCTTTGAAATTTAAATTTTTGGAAGTGATCATCTAATGTAGAAAAATGTAAAATTTTTGAGCTAAATATAAAGCTAGAAATAAAACACATAAACAAAGGGAGAAATTCAACAAAATTATTTGAATGAACCCATTAATGAAAAGAAACAAAAAATGTAAAGAATTATTAAAATAAATAAAATAAATTAAATATAAGATATGCTTAAAAAAATATATCTAAATAAACTACAGGTAGATAGTAAGTAAATATCAGACAAAAAAAAAAACAATTAATTAATTGCATATAAAAGTATGAAATTCTAAAAAAATGGAAAAATTCCAAAGCACTCCCTGCAGATAATTGCTTTTTTTGGTTGAATATAAAGAAAAAGTGAATTAAACATATTTTCTAAATTAAATGAATTCTTCTATTTATAGAGCAGCAGGCAAAATTGTTGAAATTAATTAATACATACCTTCTGAAGACCGTTTTCTCTTTTTTTTTATTCTTCTTTCACTTGATGAATCTTCGGAACTTGAGACTTCAAAGTCCAATGAAAAGTTTTGATCAGGAGACGTTGCTCTACGTTTATATTTCACCGGTCCTTGAATATGTTCCAAGAGTCGACCAATTCCAGTTACTTGAACAGAAAGTTCAGAAATTTGATAGTAGTCTTCGTGAATTTGATTATGGTGACCCATAAATTTGGCTAATTGTTTAGTCTGGAAACCATATTTACAATGAAGTAATATTGCCTGTGATGCAACATGTTTACGAAGCTGTATACTTCTTAAAGTTTCTGGTTTCTTTGCCCCACATTCAACTGAAGCTTTTCTTAAAAGTGGACAAACTCTATAGAAACGGTTGTCGAATTCAGCTCTAGAAGAATAGGGTTCCCCAAAGACATAAGGATTTGAGTCAGGAAATCCTGCTTGTTTTTTATATCTTAGAATCAATTCAATACCTTGCTCTATTTCATTATTGATTAAGACCGACACATTTCAACGTTTTAAATATCTCGGGATGGGAATGAGCACTAATTTTCACTTTTCTATTGTAATCTTCTATTAGAATACATTCTGTTTCACCAGGACCACGTCGATTAAATGTTTCTATACACAATAACGTGAATTTGGTCAACTCCACCCAATAGTGCAACTTAAACTGATTTGATAGCTTGCTTAAATTGGTTTCTTGATTAGTATACAAGTAATTCATCAATTTAGATATATCTTGATGGTAGAACAATTGTCTTTTTTCTGGCATTATTTATCTGTGTATCTTTAACGTTTACATTAACTGATGTACTTAAACCTCTTTTAAGTAAAATAGACATTTGTTCTACATCTGTAATTCTTATTTCATCTGACATTTTTATGTACTCACATTGCAGTATTTCACACATAATTTTTAATTGAGTACCAACATCAAATGCTGTACTTGGAGCTTTCATCTCTCCTGTCAATGGATTATATTTTCCCATTTTGAAAATACACTGTATAACGTGATCATAATATTTTGGATGGAAATCATAGATAAGTTTTCAATCTTATTATCCATGTTTTTCATTTTTGCCAAAAACTCTCCCATTTTTCTTATTTTATTCCTTATTAGTGCATAGCACTGCGGTCTTGAAGCAAATTTCATGCATAGATTATTTGCATATGTTATTAATAACTCGTCATATCTAATTTGAAGTATAATTTCATCTTCTCGGAGAATAGGAAAGATTTTGTCTCTCAGGAGATCACAAGCTTTCGGGTGTATTGACGATCGCACTCTTCGTCCAAGTGATAATGTTTGTTTTGAGTTTAAAAATTTTCTTTCTGAGCATGTTCTAAAATGATTTCTTAAATTCTTTTTAGAATAAAAGCCTTTACAATTTCCGCAAGGTAGGTATTAAATTTCCCTTTTGTTATCTGAAAGTTTGGGTCTTCTTCGGACTACCAATTTTCCTTTTTGGAATAAATTTTGCTCTGTGTTGAATTTGAAGTTGGCCTCGTTTTTTATTTTTGTTATGATGGCCTTTCGTTCCTTAGATTCTGAAACAATTTTTTATATTTAATGTCATAAAAATCATAATGAAAAATTTTAGGATAAGTACAGTCTTAGGGAATAAATTCTATTTCTATTATTCTGTTTCATAGATAATCCGTAATGTTCAGTCTACTTGAAACACCTCGTTAGCAGATTGAAGATTGAGACCCAACCCCACATTCAGTTTGTCGTTTTAATAAATAAATGTAATCAAGTTATTTTTTGTGACTAGATATACTGAACATTTTTTCAATTGCAAATTGAGATAATCATTCATTTGATTTAAAAGATCTTAATACTCATGCCTTAATAATTATTTAAACTTAAATATTTATATTGCCAATAAGATTCTCAAATTTATTATTTTCACAAAATGTTCAATTTTCCAAGTAATGAACAAGCTAAATCTTTTAAAAGTATAAACTGAGAACGTTTTTTTTTAAATACCTATGTATCTACTATTAATTTATTGTATAGATACTTACTCTTTGGTAGACATGCAAATGCTTTAACTGCCTCTTCAGTAGAATGCACCATACAAAGATGTCTTACAATCTTCACTACCAATTTATGGCAAAATAAACAGTAGTTTCTCATGCTACCTTCTTCTATCGTAGGAACCTTTTCATTTGTTGCACAAGTACGATTTTTATTGAACTGAGAAGGAGGAGTGAACTTTCTGATATCCATTGGTTCATATTCATTATCATTATCCTCACTCTTATCTTCCAGGTAGCTGGAACCAGGATTGTAAGTAATATCAGTATTTGCCGAATTAAAGGTAATATTAGTATTATCGTTGTTAAATGTACTATGTAAGTAACTGGCTTCAAAATTGTTTGTAATCTCATCTATCAATTCCTCTTCAGTTATTTCTTGACATTTTAACTGCTCATTGATTATAGTGTCACCTGTAAATGTATTATATTAAACATAACTTTACTACAGAGCAATAAGATAACTGAACATAAAACTTATTGAACTAACCCTTACTCTGTGGAAGTCCATCTTACTAAGAATAATAAACAACTGATTAACTTTCGACTTATACTTAATAAATAGCTTTTTAAATTCAACAACAGCTGTTTCGCTACAACGAGCTTCGTCAGATTGACATGAAGTTACATTTTGTATGCTTGTAGCTACCTGATGTTGATTAAGTAGTATTAAGGCTAGACCAAGTATGTCTTATTACTTCCATACTTGGTCTAGCCTTAATCAATTAATCAACATCAGGTAGCTACAAATAAACAAAATTACACTTCAATATGTCAATCTGACGATGCTCGTAGCGAAACAGCTATCGAGGGTGGAAGTTTAGTTCAAACGTTCAGTCGTTTATTATTCTTAACTGAACATAGTTATTAATCCATGTGACTTTTACAAGAATATTACTAGTATTCATATAATTTATGTTAATGGACCCCTTTTATCAAGGACAAATACTAAAGAAATTAGCACAAAGATTGGTAAAGTGTACTTTTTAAATTCGAAACTTTCGTAAATATATATTTACATCTTCCAAGGAACTACAAAGTGATAAAAAAACATGATTTATTATTATGATCCTCTACAACAAAACTCTATTTAAATATTTAACCTTTTTCAATTTAATGATAAAACAATTATTATCAGATTGACATACTGAAGTAACATTTTGTTTTTACAAGGTACCTATCTGATGTTAATTAAATAGTGTTAAGACTAGACCAAGTATTGAAGTAACAAGACATAACAATATTAAAGCCTAGATGTTATTAGCCCTAAGGGATTATCCTGGATGTATTTCACTCTAAGATAAGAATAACTGTGTAATGATATAGAAAAACCAGGAAAAAACTGTATCAGGCTGATCTTTACAATAACTTAATATATTTGTGTTACACTTACGTCTTATCTATAAAAAAAATGAGGACTCAATTAAAAGTAAACAGTTTAATAGTGGACAATTTCCAAAATGTGTTTGTTCAATAACAACTTTAAGTTCTGGATCTGCTAGATGTCTTTTTATTTCAAGTATCAATTGATGTACCTAAATGTTCTCCAAAATACCTCCTAAAAGATGTATAGTTCTATTAAGAATAATGAAAAACTCTTCGTTTTACCAAAACTTCCAATATTTATTAAAAAATTGCTTTTTTAACTATAATGACAGCCGTTTCGCTAGACTTAGCATCGTCAGATTGACATATTGAAGTGAAATATTATGTTTTCTAAATTATCCATAAAAATATTTGCAAATAAAAATAATAATAAATAATAAAAAGACATCTAGCAGATCCACAATTTAAAGTTGTTAATGAACAAATAAATCTGGGAAGTTCTCCACTTTTAAAGTGTTTGCTTTGATTGAGTCTTCATTTTATACATAGATAAGACGTAATTGTAACACAAATATATTAAGTTATTGTAAAGATCAGCATGATATAGTTTTTTCCTGGTTTTTCTATATCATTGCACAGTTATACTGATCTTAGAGGGAAATACATCCAGGATAATCCCTTAGGGCTCATTACATCTAGGCTTTAATATTGTTATGTCTTATTACTTCCATACTTGGTCTAGCCTTATAACTACCTAAACATCAGGTACCTAGCTACAAACAAACAAAATGTAACTTCAATATGTCAATCTGACGATGCTAAGTCTAGCGAAACGGCTGTCATTATAGTTAAAAAAGCAATTTTTTAATAAATATTGGAAGTTTTGGTAAAACGAAGAGTTTTTTATTATTCTTAATAAGATGGACTTTCAAAAAGTAAGGGTTAGTACAATCAATTTAATGTATAGTTCTAGTTAAAAATCTATTAGATGAAAAATATATCCATTCAGGTATAATATCAGATATAATTGATTTATGTAGGCATTAATCAAAATTATTTCCCTTTTGATTACAAAGCCTATATTCAAAATAAGGGCTTCCAATTTCTCCAATTTTGGCAAATATTTTGATGGATAATTTAGCAGAGACCACTCCATAGATACCCCAAACAAAACTCTAATTTAGATGTTCATTTGACGATGCCCGCCTCTAGTCTTACAAAACATTCCATTATTTATAATGCTAAAAAAATGTACAGCTGTCTATCAACACACATAAAAGCCACCAGTCCTTATATTAAATTCCGCAAATTGACTAAAGCATACCTTCAGGAGAGACCGTACTATTAAGTAGCTGAATTCTGTGATATATCTTAGACTTCTGAATGACATGTAATATGTAGTATGAAGTATTTCATAATTATTTTTTAGCTAGTAAGTAGTAATTAAGATTAAGTTAAAAGGAGTGATATTTTTATTTTTGAATGTTTACATTTAAATCATGCATATCATTATTTTTCATTTTTGTTTGTGTGTATTTATTTAAATGATCTTTATTTTGACCGATCACTTATTGTTTATTGATATTTAGATATTAGGTAATTTTTATTTAGCTTTGTCCATAAAATTTGTTTACTCTCTATAACACAAAAATTAGCAGCTGAAATTTTCAATTCCAATGAACAAAAATAACTTTGATAAAGAAAATGAGATCATAAAACAAATAGCTACATCTAATGGCTATCCATTACATTTGTTACATAAATAAATTGTTAAGAAAGAAAAGAAAACTTTGGTACAATTAATATTTGCTATTCAAACTAAAGAAATTAAAAAATATAAAAATATTACATATTGTGGAAATATTTCCAATAAAATTTAAAAAATAATATCTTCAGCAACATCTGCATTAATATAATTTATTAATATTGTTTATTATATAAACAAAATGATCCAAATTCAAAATCTGTTGTTTACAAAATTAAATATCCAAAATGTAAAAATGTAATGTTTTAAATATTAGGTGAAACACTGAGAAATTTTGAAGTAAGATACAATGAACACTTAAGAGCATATAGAATACAACAACCAGACAAATTGAACTATGCAAAACACATTCTTGAACATCCACACTCACTGATACACACCAATGACATTCAAATACTACACATTTGCAATAAAAATATATTTAGCAGATCCACAATTTAAAGTTGTTATTGAACAAACACATTTTGGAATTTGTCCACCATTAAACTGTTTACTTTTAATTGAGTCTCCATTTTTTATAGATAAGACTAAAATTTAGATTTTCTAGAAGAACAAATTAAAAGACATCTAGCAGATCAACAGCTTAAAGTAGTTAATGAACAAATAAATCTTGGAAGTTCTCCACTATTAAACTGTTTACTTTGATTGAGTCTTCATTTTATACATAGATAAGACATTATTGTAACTCAAATATATTAAGTTATTGTAAAGATCAGCATAATATAGTTTTTTCCTGGTTTTTTATATATCATTACACAGTTATTCTGATCTTAGAGAAAAATACATCCGGAATGATCCCTTAGGGCTTATAACATCTAGGCGTTAATATAGACATGTCTTATTACTTCAATAGTTTGTCTATAGTAGTAACACAATTTAATTAACTTCAGATAGTTATGTCAATCTGGTGATGACAGTTTTATTGAAACGGCTGTCATTGAATTAAAAAAGCTAATTCTTTAAATATACTTGGAAGTTTGGTTTAAACAGTTTGTTGTTTATTGTTTTTAGTAAGATGGACTTTCAGAGAGTAAGGATTAATACAATAATTTTTTTAACATGAAAGAATGAAACAAGTTCAGTGCCAGTCCAGCTTGCACTACAAGTAGGTACAAGTTAACAGTCACATATTAAAATAATATAAAATCATTAAAAAGTTAAAGTATTAAAGCTGCAAGAAACCACACAGAAATTTTATATGTACATGATAAGTATGTCTAAAAAAGTTGGCAACATGTGGTAAATTTTTTTATTGTTGATAGTTACAAAGTTTTTTTTTTTAATTCATACACAAAGTGTATAAAAAATAGGAATTTGACACAAGCGTAAATTACTTTTATTTGTGAGAATATTGAAAACGTATAAAAAGTTGTTTGGAATGGAAAATATGTTGTAAGATGCAATTATTATAATATCCTCCTACTTAGATTACATTTATGAGCACAATATGTTAAAAAATAAAATAAAATTTCAAGTAGGAGGACAATGTATAATTGTCTATTACATATTATGTCTCTATTCCAATCAACCTTTTGTAGTTATGTTTTCAGTAGTACCTACCAAAGTGAAAAATTAAAAATGCTACACTTACTTTTTTTTATCGTAAACTTCAGGCAAGTATTTCTCCAAGCGAGCTATTGGTAAATTTTTAGTAATGTTATTCTGAAATATTAGTAAACTGTTTTTATCATCACTCCTTAATAGTACATCAGCCAAATAGTACATTTTTCCGTAAGGAGCCATTACTTCTCTAGTAATGTTCTTTTTTAATCTATTAGTAAGAACAACAGATTTGATATCATCATCTTTGAAGCGCACTAGTGAATACATTATCTAAAAGGATACATATATCAGTAGATTTTAAAGAAGGCAAAATATATTATTTATACTTACCAGAGATATAAAAAGAAAAATTTTTCGCAATACAAAATACAACTAAGCACAATAAAAGTTCAAGTATGTACCAGATATATAACAGCAAACAGATAATATCTCTGAAAAAATTACGCTTTTACTCCGAAAAAATATAGCTAAACACTCTATTCAACCCTACCTATGCACTGACCTGACCATAGGTCCTCATAACTGAATGTGATCTAAATAACTAAACAGAAAATACTAAGTATAAAACTCATCATAGAACCAGTAACTTAGGCGCGAAACTGTAGATAAATATGGCGCGAAACCCGAGATCAAAGCAGTGTTGTTACTGTCACAAATTCTGATCAGTTTTATAATTGTACTAACTAAACACTTTAATAAGGTGGATTCATGCAGGCAAAAATTAAAACTAAGATTAATTTAAAAATAGAACTAAGTACTTACATAAAATCATGTAATGTAATGTAATGTAGATGTTTGTGCATGAAATGGCATATTTTATATATTAGTTTCTAGCATAAACATCTAAATTACATTGGGTACATGGTTTTATGTTCTTAGTTTTACTTTTAAATTAATCTTAGTTTTAATATTTGCTTGCATGAATCCACCTATAGGCTCTGAGCTCCAAAACGGTAAAATCGATTTGGCAACACCGCCGGTTACTAGAGAGTTATAATATTTAAAATAAATCGCATCTTCATACTAAATAAGTCTTATAATATAATAACAATAAAGGCTAGAAATCATAAAAATCTTTAATAATATTAATAATAAACCTAAGTAATAAAACTCATCATAGAACCAATAATTTAAGGCGCGAAACTATAGATAAATATAGCGCGAAACCCGAGGTCAAAGCATTGTTGTCACTGTCACAAATTCTGATCAGTTTTATAATTGTACTAACTAAACACTTAAATAAGGTGGATTCATGCAAGCAAAAATTAAAACTAAGATTAATTTAAAAATAGAACTAAGTACCTACATAAAATCATGTAATGTAATGTAATGTAGATGTTTGTGCATGAAATGGCATATTTTATGTCTTAGTTTCTAGCATAAACATCTACATTACATTAGGTACATGGTTTTATGTTCTTGGTTTTACTTTTAAATTAATCTTAGTTTTAATATTTGCTTGCATGAATCCACCTATAGGCTCCGAGCTCCAAAACGGTAAAATCGATTTGGCAACACCGCCGGTTACTAGGGAATAGCATTGAATTCATGCTAAACAAAACATGTATTCATACCTATTGTTTTTTCCTTTGGAACTGGGAGTATCTAAGAACCTACCTAAATTAAGATGTACATTAATAAAACAAACGTACAAATGTTTAGAGTGTGCTAAAAATTGATTAAAAGGAATTTTTTACCAAAAATAGGATATTGCCTTTGGAGCTGGTGGGTAAATGAAAATATGTCCCTCAATGGAATTTTGCATACCTACAGCAGGTAGAAAAACAATTCTATTTAATCCGATGTGTTCAAAATATACAGATAAGCGTTTCGAATGTGCAAAAGTTGTTTATAAGTGTATTTTAACAGAAATTATATAAAGAATAATAAAAAACCTCTTCGTTTGAACGTAACTTCCAAGTTTATTTGAAAAAATTAGGTTTTTAATAAACTTGGAAGTTACGTTCAAACGAAGAGTTTTTTATTATTCTTAATAAGATGGACTTCCAAAAAGTAAGGGTTAGTACAATAAAATTAAGAAATTATATAACTTACAAATTACATAGAAACTATATTTTTTTAGTCGCTTGCCGACTTTTTAGAAAATAAATCCACAGATATTAAAAAAGCAGATACCCATAATACTAAATTAACGACTATAACATTATTTTAATATGTTTTATTTAACTCTTTTAATTAAATAATTATAATTAAGTTTTTAAGATAATCAATTGTTTTTATCTGGACTAACAAATAAACCAACCCCACGTTTTCTAAAACGATAGTACCTACAACCGCATTCCACCGCCTGTTATTGTCCTCAGAAGCAAACATGAGCCCTGAGTGGGCGTGTCCATGTCGCTGTAGTTGTATTTTCTTAGTAACATTCGATATTTTGAATCGATAACCAAATATCGATATCATAAGTGTCATCTGTCAAAAGATATGTAAACAAAGTTTAATCTACAATTTTGTTAAGTTTCACATTATAAAAGAACCAATCCCGAAAATAAATAAATATTTTATTGACAAATTATGTCAAAAATTTCATTTTAAGTTAAAAAAATTAAATCACCAACAAGATTGATGTGTAAAAAACAGTTATATTTTTTGTAAATGACATCAGTTATTCAGTTGGGTATCACAAATAAAACAATTTTTTTTTATTTATTACAAATTTATAATTGAATCTTAATAGATTGTGCTTCAATTAAAAAAAATATAGTTGACTTCCAATAATTGAAAGTTAAAAAACAATAGATTACAGGCAAAAATCATCATATATATTGCATTCAAATTGTTTATTTGGCCAATAAAGAGTCATGAACGTCATTTACATTCATGTAATGAATTTATGCTTTACTTTATATCACAAGATATTAAGGGTGAACAAAATAAGACTCTGTACAAACATTTTAACCAATTTTATTACCCATTATTATTACAATCGTTACCCTCACTTTCATATTCATCACTCCAACTTTCTTCTGATGAACCAGTGTTGACAGTAAAACACATACTTTCCACCACTTCATCTAGTAGTCCATCATTCCTCCACATTTCCATAGCTATATGGTCCACATGGTCACAGTGTTTGTTCCATTCTATAGAACTAATTTCATCAAAGGCTGCTCGAACTAATTGTTCTATTTGAGCATTACTTTGAGAAACATTTTTCATTGCCACTTTATGTTTGACGCTACTCCATATTAGCTCAATCGGATTGAGGTCACAGTGATATGGTGGCAACCTAACCACAGTATGTCCATGTTCTTTAAATAACTCGTCCACATAGTACATTTTGGAATGGTTTATTCTTTTTAGGAGATCCAAAAGCTCGGCTTTTAGCATATCATTTGTTGTTGATATGCCATTAGCTTCAAGCCATTCTCTAATAATATGCTTCTTACTTGATTGGATTGGTGGTTTATTAATTTGAACACAGTGGTAAGGGGCATTACGATACCATTAGGAGGTAAGTTTGGTATTAGTTGGGTTTCTAACCAGTTCATAAAATTTGTATGGTTCATGTCATCATGATAGTCCCCTGATTTTCTTTTAGACTTGAAAATAAGTAGTCCATTTTTTACAAACCCATAACGTCCACCAGCATGTACTATTATGTACCGTTGACCAGCTCTGTTGGATGTATACACTCCAGGTTCATATTCCGATTGCCAGCATTTGCTAACACCATAAGATGGATGGATATAAGTTTCATCTAAGTAAGTTATTAGCTTCTTGTTGTGACCTAGAGCATCATTTTCCCTCAACCTTCTTAAATAACGAGCCCGCCAAGCTACAATATCATTACGTTCCATCAAAATTTTTCTTTTATTGTGACATTTTTTAAACCGAAATCCAATGTTTCTTAAGTGTTTTCTTAAGGTGTCTGGACCACCAGAGTAATCGATTTTACTTTTCATTTTATTTACCAAAATATTTATTGTTGGAACTTGTTTATCAACTGTATAGCATTCATGTACCGTTCTTTTCAAAATACCCAAGTCAAAATCATCTAACTGTATTTTGTTAGCACCACCACTTTTTTGTTTTTTTGAAGGAGACCCCAATAAAGCACCTTCTGGCAACATTTTTTCTCCTTTCTTATACGTTTTATACACGTAACTGATTTTCCTGTCGCTGCTGCAGCTAATTCTGTGGCTTTTTCCAAAGGAAATGACCACACACCAGCAACTTTCTGCTTGTCAAAAAATTCCACAACATTTTTAATAATATTGCGAGCTTCCCTGCGTACTGTTTTCTTTGATCTTCTGTACATATTTTTCAGAAAAAATGACCTACAAAAAAAATAAACATTATTCATTATGAATGTTAAATAATTGGTTTTTGTGTGTTGTTCTAGGTTATGTTTATAAATAATAATTATACTACTTACCTTTTATATGTTAAGTTAATTATCAAATTAGTCTTAACAAAGACTGATTGTTATGCAATTTAAGATTCAAGTAATAAAATAATGTATAAAAATATAAAAAGCAAATTATAAATGACAGCTCTATAATAAAATAGAAAACAGAATGCAGTTCAGTGTTGCCCATGCATAAATAAAAATTATCCGAATTTGCGATTCAAATTATTAGAATGTGTCAAAATTTCCATAAATAATGTTGTCTTCAACCCTAGTCAATATGGGAAATTTCCAAAAGCAATATCTGTTGTACATTTGCAAAATATTCGAAAAATTGTTGGATTCAAAAACTATCCGGTTGGTGAAATTGTCTGAAAATCGGATAATTATCATCACATTGACAACACTAAAATTGTTTTATATTGATAAAATCATTCGATCATATTATGTCGATTATATTTACAATTACTAATGTACAATCGTTAACATTGGCTTGTAATTGGCTGATTGCGATGACCTCTCTTTTAGTTCACATATTTTCCGCGGACCATGTTCGCTTCTGTCGACTGTACCTTGAAAAGATACAGAAGGGGAGAACTAAACACGAAACACGTGCATAACTACGTATACCTACTACCCTTCTGAAAACAAATAAATATTAATATCCATCGTAATTAGGATGTTATCTAGGCGACGGATTGTAGTTTTGAAATAAATAAAACTATTAAAGTTTATTTGTTGTTATTTTTTATATTATTTCCGTAGGTATATGTGGTAGGTAGGTACTTATGTAAAAATGGATTTTTCCTGTCCCTGAAACAAACTGTAGGTAGGTACCTACAAGATTCAGTGGTGCAGTTAACAGAACTTTTTTTAAAGCAAAAAAGCATTAGATACTATATACCTATTCATTTAATAAAAAAATATTCCATACCTACCTACTTTAAGAAGTAAAAAATGAATAGGTAGGTATCTGAAGATAAAATTTTTACAATCTTTTTTTATGTGGTTTTATATAATATAATTCAATAAGTGATTCTTCTAAGAGCTACTTTCGGATCAAAATGACCCTACATTTATTTATTTTATATTTTATTTAGTAAATAAATAGGGTGTAGCAATACATTTTAAAAATGAGCCGTCAACGACAGTGTGAAAAATGTAATAAATATCTAATAAACATATATATAATAATCAAATATTTAGGTTGTTTTATTGTTGATTTATTGTTCTTTGTGTAAAATATTTTATAAACAACAGACAACAGATGTTTTTGGATTCGCTTTAGTTATACAAGAAAGCACACGTAAAAAAATACGCCTAGCTACCTCTGTGGTGTGAAAATGTGTAGATATTATTATTATGTGTGAATTTGTAGATAGACCTATTTATTCGGGACATGACCAACCCTAGTAAATAAACTTAATCCCCAAAAACCATTTAATGTAGGCGTTTTAAAAATTGCCACTCCTATGTTGTTGAAGCAGGGCGTTTTTATAACTTCGGTAGGTAAAGGAAATTCACATTTAACATATATATGCTATTCTAAAGCTGACTGTACTTACCGGACTAGTAAGGTAAATATCTAGTAAAATACAAATTCAACGATAAATAATGTCAACGATTTTAATAAAATAACTTACCTATGAAGATATAATATTTTGTAGATTACTTTGAAAATTTTATTTTTAGAATAAAAACACATAGAAGTACGGGAAATGCAAACATACTTTTTAAGTTTATACATAAAAATGGCGCATCTAAGGAAACTTAACAAACATTTTGAAGGTTACTTTAGAATTTATATTTAAGTATAATACAAATATCCAAAAGACTGAAAATGCAAATTACGTTTATACATAAGACAAATATAATAGATTGATAATGGTAAACAAGTTAAACTATATAGTGCTGGCCTCGTATCTTTTGAAGGGTAATACTTATAATAGCGAAAATTGGAGAAAGGTAATAAACGAACGTAGGCTTCTCAACTAGTCATAACAGGTGACATAATAGTCATAGATGACGTTACACAGCCACTGTGACAGATAATTTTAAATGGGACGTTATGGCAAGCGATATCTAGTTTAACAGGTAGGTTTAAGCTGATTTTAATGAATAAATTTGAGCTAGCCAAAAGTCCTCTCTCATCCTCGTATCTTTTGAACGGTAATACTGTTAGACTTCCTATCTTGGGTTATACCAAAATATTTCACCTCTTCTGAGAAGAGGTGATAGTTTTCTATTCCTGGTGAAAAGGACCATCTGGGGATTAATCGACAGAGTGTTTCATATAATTTCAGCCCAATCTGCGCTTTATCGCAAAGTGTGTTTACAAATTTATTATAATTATTCTAATTATTTTTGAAGTGATTAATCAGGGTATCCAGGACTATGTTCCAAGGAAGGGGTAATAAGACTCCTCCTTGCGGATATCCCCTTATGACCAGTCCTCTCATCTCCTTCTCATGTCTTCTACATCGATACTTATTGCTCTACTAAAGAGAATTTTAAGTATATAGTTCCCCCACTGCATTCCTAGAGATAAGTTGCTGGGTAATTGTTGGAAAGTTTGTTTTATATCAAACGCGCCCTTAATGTCTAAGAATATTAATATACCCAGGGTGGATTCTTTATTGTCCAAAGATCTCTTGATTCTACCAACCACTTGGTGAGGACCGAATTAGTGGACCATCCTGGAGTATTTGCATATTGATTTGGAAGAATTGGGTTGTGACCTAGCACTTCATACCTTTCACATAGCCTATTAATTGTTTTTGAAACAATGTGAGGCTAATTAGTCGGTACTTTTGGTAAGGTGTAATCCATCCTTCCTGGTTTGGGAATAAATACCACTCGTAATTCTCTCCACTTTTTGGGAGTATACCTCAAAGCTAAAAAGACTAAATGATCCAATCAGATACAGCATAAGCATATCCCTTCCCCACTGAAGTAGGGCGGGTCTTATACCATTAGGTTCCGATGACTTGAAAGGGGAAAAGCCCGAAATGGCTCACCTTATCTTGTCCTCTTCAATGACTGCTCCAGCAAATTGACAGGCGTATTTTGAGAGTGCTGTTGGTACTTCTGTCCAGTTCTTTGTTCCAGGAAAGACAGAACCAGGGAAGTGATTTTCCATAAGAATCTCAGCGCTCTCTTGTAGATTGGAGGATACCGATACTCTTATGGTGGTCGTTTGAGAGTGCCTTTTGTAGCTTAGAAACTTGTGGGAAGTCTTCGATTGCCTCACAATAGGCTCTCCAGGCTCCTTTTTGTTTGCTTAAGTTAGGGCGCTTTCCTGCAGGAGCAGCCGGTTCCTTGTCTCTGTTCAAGCGGAACTCTTGAACAGATGCCATTGTTATTGGAGGTGGAGTGGAGGAGCGGTGAGGTCTACTCGCACTTGCTACCAGCTCTGCATCTAATTTCTAATTACATTTTTTATTTTACTGATAATGAATTTAAGCGTTACTTTATGGACGCATTTTAGGTATAATTTATGCCAATATTTGCAAATGTAACAACTGTCCCATTTTCCTGCAATAGCTATATTTTTTTTCAATTCCATAGAAAAGTATATATATATATATATAACCAGTAATATTGGGGTATGCAGCAATTAATAAAAGTAAACACTTTACACTTTTTTTCAAGCTTTCGTAAAATTTATTTCCATTTTCAAGGAATGTATTTGAGAATAATATAAAATTTGATGTTTACAATGGTAAATATAAATATACTTAAAACAATTATTTAAAAAAAAATTTTTATGAAAAAGATGTCAGAATAACATTGTAAAATTGTTTACGAAACAATTGTTATTTATTTTGAAAATGCCAAAGGGTGCTTAATTATTTCGATTAATTTAAATTGAAAGAGGAAATTAAAAATTAAAAGAAGAATTTAGTTTAGTTTATAATATTACTCATAAATCTTTTTCTAAAAAGTGTCAAAATAAATGTCAATGTCAGAAAATAATCAACATAAAATTTCAAAAAAATATTATTACACAGTAATTTAGTAAGATGATTTATTATGTAAGAAGTTCTTTTTTGTTTTTTTCCTTAGATAGTGAGTAAAAATAAATATTTTTATGGTCACTCTTTTTAATTTCCTCTTTCAATTATTTTATTCGTGAAATAAACTGAATGTTTTTATAACGTAATATTCAAACTAACATGAGTGTAAAATCGAATGGTTAGAAGGTAGATGTTGAATCAATTATCGATTTATTTTATAATATCGAAGTTAAAGGATTTAAAAGAACATAATTTTCAGGGGGTAACCACTTCTCGCATTACTGTCACAAATTCATTGGCAGTCGCTTCGCAATCACCGCAATCGCTTCGCAATCGCCTCGCAATCACTTCGCAATCATTGCAATCACTTCGCAATCATTGCAATCACTTCGCAATCATCGCAGTATTCGCAATCCACGCAATCCATTCGCAATCATTCCAAATATCCCTCGAAATATCCCTAAAAAACTTTTTTGAAACAAATAATATTGCGCTTCCTAACATATTTCGCATTTCGCCAATGTTAGATGATAATATTGTATTAATTTCTAGCTTTATTTCTGCCGCCCTCCGAAGAATGTAGAGGAGAATGTATACTGTTTTTGGGCTCCTAATACAAAATATCTAATTTACAATCTGTTTTGTCCTTATCGAATAACAAGTGTGAGGCAAAGAGATCAACGCCCGACGACGTCTGGCGTATAATTTTAACGAAGCAAATAGTAAAAATGATCATCCCTTTAATTCATCAGTTGTTACCAAGTTTCCTCGTGTCGCGTAAGGACAGACGGTAAAAAACGTGTTATCTAGTTTGCTAATTTTGTTGTAATTTAATTTTTAAGTGGTGTGCTAATTTTGAGAATACAGGTAAGTAAGTAAGATGACGTATATCGATAGGGTGTCCCATATTAGAAAGCACACTGTAGGGATCTCGTAAACCAGAAAAGATACAGAGGTGATTAAATCAGGAGTAAGTTGCTATTAAGCTCAATTGCTAAATTGTGCCGTCACGACTACTCTATTGACGTACAAGAAGTTATTTAAAAACAGTACAGTGGAGAAGTGATGAAAGAGCAAAATTTTAAAGATTCTAAAATACATTATTGAATGATAAATTAGAACATTTAAGTGTAGAAGTAAGTTTTAGTTAATATTTAATAAATAAAATAGTGTAAATAAATTAAAATGAATGTTACAATATTATAACTCGTCTACTGGTTTTTAAAAAAATTTTATTTCTGTAAATGTAGATTG
Source organism: Ophraella communa (assembly GCA_035357415.1). NCBI lineage: Eukaryota > Metazoa > Arthropoda > Insecta > Coleoptera > Chrysomelidae > Ophraella > Ophraella communa. Next base: position 48,541,552 of record CM068979.1, on the reverse strand, counting down.
TGAATAAAATAATTTAAAATACTAAATTGCATTTTGTATTTTTCAATATGAATAAATCTGAAAAAAGTATTTTTATTTTAAATAAATTATATTTTTCATTTTCATTTTGCATGTAAAGGTAAAATACAAAATGTATTTGCAAAAAACTTCAGATCGTCTGCCAGACTATAGAGAACTAACTTAGGTATTCCTCTACGTGCCAGACTTGGAACATTTGACAAACCCTGACTTCAGATATAACCACAAAATCCTACATTTTTAACTAATAGCAATTAACATTGCAGTTTGCCCCAATAATTCTGGTGTATTAATTAACTGGCAATAAGAAATAAATTGCAAAAATAATACCAATTCTATTAATTCTGCTCAATTGTGCCGTCACTACTCTATTGACGTACAAGAAGTTATTTAAAAACGGTACCGCAGAGAAGTGGTGATAGAGCGAAATTTTAAAGATTATAAGACACATTATTGAATGATAAATTAGAACATTTAAGTAAAGAAATAAGTTTTAGTTATTATTTTATAAATAAAACAGTGTAAATAATTTAAAATAATTGTTACAATATTATAACTCGTCTACTAGTTTTTTTAAAAATATTATTTCTGTAAATGTAGAACATTGTGTTTAAAATAATTAAAAATACTAAATTGCATTTTTATTATTCAATTTGAATAAATCTGGAAAAAGTATTTTTATTTTGGATAACATATTTTTCATTTCCACTATGCACGTAAAAGTAAAATACAAAATGTTTCGGCAACGAAGTTCAGATCGTCTGCCAGACTATAGAGAACTAACTTTGGTATTTCTCTACTTGCCAGTCTTGAGAAGTGATGAAAGAGCGAAATTTTAAAAAATATAAAATACATTATTGAATAATAAACTAGATTATTTAAGTGTAGAAATAAGTTTTAGTTAATATTTAATAAATAAAATAGTGAAAATAAATTAAAATATTTGTTACAATATTATAACTCGTCTACTAGTTTTATAAAAAATATTATTTCTGTAAATGTAGAACATTGTAAATAAAATTATATAAAATACTAAATTGCATTTTGAATTTTTCATTCTAAATAAATCTGATAAAAGCAAAATACAAAATGTTTTGGCAACGAAGTTCAGATCTTCTGCCAGACTATAGAGAACTAACTTAGGTATTCCTCTACTTGCCAGACTTGGAACATTTGACAAACCCTGAATTCATATATAACCACAAAATCCTACATTTTTAATTAACAGCAAATAACATTGCAGTTTACCCCAATAATTCTGGTGTATTAGTTAACTGGCAATAAGAAATAATATGCAACAATAATACCAATTCTATTGGTGCTCCTTAATTGTGCCGTCACGACTACTCTATTAAAGTACAGAAAGTTATTTAAAAACGGTACCGCAGAGAAGAGATTATAGAGCAAAATTTTAAAGATTATAAAACACATTATTAAATGATAAATTAGAACATTTAAGTGTAGAAAAAGTTTTAGTTAATATTTTATAAATAAAACAGTGAAAATAAATTAAAATAAATGTTACAATATTATAACTCGTTTACTAGTTTTTAAAAAAATATTATTTCTGTAAATGTAGAACATTGTGAACAAAATCATTTAAAATACTAAATTGCATTTTAAATTTTTCATTCTGAATAAATCTGATAAAAGCATTTGTATTTTGAATAACTAATATTTTTCATTTCCATTTTGCATGTAAAAGTAAAATACAAAATGTTTTGGCAACGAAGTTCAGATCGTCTGCCAGACTATAGAGAACTAACTTAGGTATTCCTCTACTTGATAGACTTGAAACATTTGAAAAACCCTGACTTCATATATAACTACAAAATCCTACTTTTTTAATTAACAGCAATAAAAATTGCAGTTTACCCCAATAATTCTGGTATATTAGTTAACTGGCAATAATAAATAAATTGCAAAAATAATACCAATTCCATTGGTGCTCCTCAATTGTGCCGTTACGACTGCTCTATTAAAGTACAAGAAGTTATTTAAAAACGGTACCGCAGAGAAGTGATGATCAAGCGAAATTTTAAAGATTATAAAACACATTATTGAATGATAAATTAGAACATTTAAGTGTAGAAATAAGTTTTGGTTAATATTTTATAAATAAAACAGTGAAAATAAATTAAAATAAATGTTGAAACATTTGACAAACCCTGACTTCATATATAACTACAAAATCCTACATTTTTAATTAACAGCAAATAACATTGCAGTTAACCCCAAAAATTCTGGTATATCAGTTAACTGGCAATAAAAAATAAATTGCAAAAATAATACCAATTATATTGGTTCTCCCCAATTGTGCCGTCACTACTCTATTGACGTACAAGAAGTTATTTAAAAACGGTACCGCAGAGAAGTGGTGATAGAGCGAAATTTTAAAGATTATAAGACACATTATTGAATGATAAATTAGAACATTTAAGTGTAGAAATAAGTTTTAGTTATTATTTTATAAATAAAACAGTGTAAATAATTTAAAATAATTGTTACAATATTATAACTCGTCTACTAGTTTTTTAAAAAATATTATTTCTGTAAATGTAGAACATTGTGTTTAAAATAATTAAAAATACTAAATTGCATTTTTATTATTCAATCTAAATAAATCTGGAAAAGTATTTTTATTTTGGATAACATATTTTTCATTTCCACTTTGCACGTAAAAGTTAAATACAAAATGTTTCGGCAACGAAGTTCAGATCGTCTGCCAGACTATAGAGAACTAACTTTGGTATTCCTCTACTTGCCAGTCTTGAGAAGTGATGAAAGAGCGAAATTTTAAAGATTATAAAATACATTATTAAATGATAAACTAGATTATTTAAGTGTAGAAATAAGTTTAAGTTAATATTTAATAAATAAAATAGTGAAAATAAATTAAAATATTTGTTACAATATTATAACTCGTCTACTAGTTTTATAAAAAATATTATTTTTGTAAATGTAGAACATTGTAAATAAAATTATTTAAAATACTAAATTGCATTTTGAATTTTTCATTCTGAATAAATCTGATTAAAGCAAAATACAAAATGTTTTGGCAACAAAGTTTAGATCTTCTGCCAGACTATAGAGAACTAACTTAGGTATTCCTCTACTTGCCAGACTTGGAACATTTGACAAACCCTGAATTCATATATAACCACAAAATCCTACATTTTTAATTAACAGCAAATAACGTTGCAGTTTACCCCAAAAATTCTGGTATATTAGTTAACTGGCAATAAGAAATAAATTGCAACAATAAAACCAATTCTATTGGTGCTCCTTAATTGTGCCGTCACGACTACTCTATTAAAGTACAGGAAGTTATTTAAAAACGGTACCGCAGAGAAGAGATTATAGAGCAAAATTTTAAAGATTATAAAACACATTATTAAATGATAAATTAGAACATTTAGGTGTAGAAAAAGTTTTATCTAATATTTTATAAATAAAACAGTGAAAATAAATTAAAATAAATGTTACAATATTATAACTCGTCTACTAGTTCTTTAAAAAATATTATTTCTGTAAATTTGGAACATTGTGAATAAAATAATTTAAAATACTAAATTGCATTTTGTATTTTTTAATCTAAATAAATCTGAAAAAAGTATTTATATTTTGGATAACATATTTTTCATTTCCATTTTGCATATAAAAGTAAAATACAAAATGGTTCGGCAACGAAGATAAGATCGTTTGCCAGACTATAGAGAACTAACTTAGATATTCCTCTACGTGCCAGACTTGGAACATTTGACAAACCCTGAATTCATATATAACCACAAAATCCTACATTTTTAATTAACAGCAAATAACGTTGCAGTTTACCCCAAAAATTCTGGTATATTAGTTAACTGGCAATAAGAAATAAATTGCAACAATAATACCAATTCTATTGGTGCTCCTTAATTGTGCCGTCACGACTACTCTATTAAAGTACAGAAAGTTATTTAAAAACGGTACCGCAGAGAAGAGATTATAGAGCGAAATTTTAAAGATTATAAAACACATTATTAAATGATAAATTAGAACATTTAGGTGTGGAAAAAGTTTAAGTTAATATTTTATAAAAAAAACAGTGAAAATAAATTAAAATACATGTTACAATATTATAACACGTCTACTAGTTTTTTAAAAAATATTATTTCTGTAAATGTGGAACATTGTGAATAAAATAATTTAAAATACTAAATTGCATTTTGTATTTTTTAATCTGAATAAATCTAAAAAAAGTATTTTTATTTTGGATAAATTATATATTTCATTTTCATTTTGCATATAAAAGTAAAATACAAAATGGTTCGGCAACGAAGTTCAGATCGTCTGCCAGACTATAGAGAACTAACTTAGATATTCCTCTACGTGCCAGACTTGAAACATTTGACAAACCCTGACTTTATATATAACCACAAAATCCTACATTTTTAATTAAAAGAAATTAATATTGCAGTTTACCCCAATAATTTTGGTATATTAGTTAACTGGCAATAATAAATAAATTGCAAAAATAATACCATTTCTATTGGTGCTCCTCAATTGTGCCGTTACGACTGCTCCCTTGAAGAACAAGAAGTTATTTAAAAACGGTACCGCAGAGAAGTGATGATAGAGCGAAATTTTAAAGATTATAAAACACATTAATAAATGATAAATTAGAACATTTAAGTGTAGAAATAAGTTTTAGTTAATATTTTATAAATAAAACAGTGAAAATAAATTAAAATAATTGTTACAATATTTTAACTCGTCTACTAGTTTTTAAAAAATATTATTTCTGTAAATGTAGAACATTGTGAATAAAATAATTTAAAATACTAAATTGCATTTTGTATTATTCAATCTGAATAAATCTGGTAAAAGTATTTTTAGTTTGGATAACACATACATATTTTCCATTTCCATTTTGCATATAAAAGTAAAATACAAAATGGTTCGGCAACGAAGTTCAGATCGTCTGCCAGACTATAGAGAACTAACTTAGATATTCCTCTACGTGCCACACTTGGAACATTTGACAAACCCTGACTTCATATTTAACCACAAAATCCTACGTTTTTAATTAAAAGAAATTAATATTGCAGTTTACCCCAATAATTCTGGTATATTAGTTAACTGGCAATAATAAATAAATTGCAAAAATAATACCAATTCTATTGGTGCTCCTTAATTGTGCCGTCACGACTACTCTATTAAAGCACAGAAAGTTATTTAAAAATGGTACCGCAGAGAAGAGATTATAGAGCGAATTTTAAAGATTATAAAACACATTATTGAATGATAAATTAGAACATTTAAGTGTAAAAAGAAGTTTTAATTAATATTTTATAATTAAAACAGTGAAAATAAATTAAAATAATTGTTACAATATTATAACACGTCTACTAGTTTTTTAAAAAATATTATTTCTGTAAATGTGGAACATTGTGAATAAAATAATTTAAAATACTAAATTGCATTTTGTATTTTTTAATCTGAATAAATCTAAAAAAAGTATTTTTATTTTGGATAAATTATATATTTCATTTTCATTTTGCATATAAAAGTAAAATACAAAATGGTTCGGCAACGAAGTTCAGATCGTCTGCCAGACTATAGAGAACTAACTTAGATATTCCTCTACGTGCCAGACTTGAAACATTTGACAAACCCTGACTTTATATATAACCACAAAATCCTACATTTTTAATTAAAAGAAATTAATATTGCAGTTTACCCCAATAATTTTGGTATATTAGTTAACTGGCAATAATAAATAAATTGCAAAAATAATACCATTTCTATTGGTGCTCCTCAATTGTGCCGTTACGACTGCTCCCTTGAAGAACAAGAAGTTATTTAAAAACGGTACCGCAGAGAAGTGATGATAGAGCGAAATTTTAAAGATTATAAAACACATTAATAAATGATAAATTAGAACATTTAAGTGTAGAAATAAGTTTTAGTTAATATTTTATAAATAAAACAGTGAAAATAAATTAAAATAATTGTTACAATATTTTAACTCGTCTACTAGTTTTTAAAAAATATTATTTCTGTAAATGTAGAACATTGTGAATAAAATAATTTAAAATACTAAATTGCATTTTGTATTATTCAATCTGAATAAATCTGGTAAAAGTATTTTTTAGTTTGGATAACACATACATATTTTCCATTTCCATTTTGCATATAAAAGTAAAATACAAAATGGTTCGGCAACGAAGTTCAGATCGTCTGCCAGACTATAGAGAACTAACTTAGATATTCCTCTACGTGCCACACTTGGAACATTTGACAAACCCTGACTTCATATTTAACCACAAAATCCTACGTTTTTAATTAAAAGAAATTAATATTGCAGTTTACCCCAATAATTCTGGTATATTAGTTAACTGGCAATAATAAATAAATTGCAAAAATAATACCAATTCTATTGGTGCTCCTTAATTGTGCCGTCACGACTACTCTATTAAAGCACAGAAAGTTATTTAAAAATGGTACCGCAGAGAAGAGATTATAGAGCGAATTTTAAAGATTATAAAACACATTATTGAATGATAAATTAGAACATTTAAGTGTAAAAAGAAGTTTTAATTAATATTTTATAATTAAAACAGTGAAAATAAATTAAAATAATTGTTACAATATTTTAACTCGCCTACTAGTTTTTTAAAAAATATTATTTCTGTAAATGTAGAACATTGTGAATAAAATCATTTAAATTACAAAATAGCATTTTGTATTTTTCAATCTATATAAATCTAAAAAAAGTATTTTATTTTTGGATAAATTATATATTTCATTTTTATTTTGCATGTAAAGGTAAAATACAAAATGTATTTGCAACAAACTTTAGATCGTCTGCCAGACTATAGAGAACTAATTTAGATATTCCTCTACGTGCCAGACTTGGAACATTTGACAAACCCTGACTTCATATATAACCACAAAATCCTACATTTTTAATTAACAGCAAATAACGTTGCAGTTTACCCCAATAATTTTGGTATATTAGTTAACTGGCAATAAGAAATAAATTGCAAAAAGAATACCAATTCTATTGGTTCTCCTTAATTGTGCCGTCACGACTACTCTATTAAAGTACAGGAAGTTATTTAAAAACGGTACCGCAGAGAAGAGATTATAGAGCGAATTTTAAAGATTATAAAACACATTATTGAATGATAAATTAGAACATTTAAGTGTAGAAAGAAGTTTTGATTAATATTTTATAAATAAAACAGTAAAAATAAATTAAAATAATTGTTACAATATTATAACTCGTCTACTAGTTCTTTAAAAAATATTATTTCTGTAAATGTGGAACATTGTGAATAAAAAAATTTAAAATACTAAATTGCATATTGTATTTTTTAATCTGAATAAATCTAAAATATAATTTTTATTTTGGATAAATTATATTTTTCATTTCCATTTTGCATATAAAATTAAAATACACAATGATTCGGCAACCAAGTTCAGATCGTCTGCCAGACTATAGAGAACTAACTTAGATATTCCTCTACGTGCCAGACTTGGAACATTTGACAAACCCTGACTTTATGTATAACCACAAAATCCTACATTTTTAATTAATAGCAATTAACATTGCTGTTTACCCCAATAATTCTGGTATATTAGTTAACTGGCAATAAGAAATAAATTACAAAAATAATACCAATTATATTGGTTCTCCTCAATTGTGCCGACACTACTCCATTTACGTACAAAAAGTTATTTAAAAACGGCACCGCAGAGAAGTGATGATAGAGCGAAATTTTAAAGACTATAAAACACATTATTGAATGATAAATTAGAACATTTAAGTGTAGAAAGAAGTTTTGTTTAATATTTTATAAATAAAACAGTAAAAATAAATTAAAATAATTGTAACAATATTATAACTCGTCTACTAGTTTTAAAAAAAATATTATTTTTGTAAATGTAGAACATTGTGAATAAAATCATTTAAAATACTAAATTGCATTTTAAATGTTTCATTCTGAATAAATCTGATAAAAGCAAAATGCAAAATGTTTTGGCAAAGAAGTTCAGATCTTTTGCCAGACTATAGAGAACTAACTTAGATATTCCTCTACGTGCCAGACTTGGAACATTTGACAAACCCTGACTTCATATATAACCACGAAATCCTACATTTTTAATTAACAGCAAATAACATTGCAGTTTACCCCAATAATTCTGGTATATTAGTTAACTGGCAATAAGAAATAAATTGCAAAAATAATACCAATTCTATTAGTGCTCCTTAATTGTGCCGTGACGACTTCTCTATTAAAGTACAGGAAGTTATTTAAAAACGGTACCGCAGAAAAGAGATTATAGAGCGAAATTTTAAAAATTATTAAACACATTATTAAATGTTAAATTGAAACATTTTAGTGTAGAAATAAGTTTTAGTTAATATTTTATAAATAAAACAGTAAAAATAAATTAAAATAATTGTTACAATATTTTAACTCGTCTACTAGTTTTTTAAAAAATATTATTTCTGTAAATGTAGAACATTGTGAATAAAATCATTTAAATTACTAAATTGCATTTTGTATTTTTTAATCTGAATAAATCTAAAAAAAGTATTTTTATTTTGGATAAATTATATATTTCATTTTTATTTTGCATGTAAAGGTAAAATACAAAATGTATTTGCAACAAACTTTAGATCGTCTGCCAGACTATAGAGAACTAACTTAGATATTCCTCTACGTGCCAGACTTGGAACATTTGACAAACCCTGACTTCATATATAACCACAAAATCCTACATTTTTAATTAATAGCAATTAACATTGCTGTTTACCCCAATATATCTGGTATATTAGTTAACTGGCAATAAGAAATAAATTGCAAAAAGAATACCAATTCTATTGGTGCTCCTTAATTGTGCCGTCACGACTACTCTATTAAAGTACAGGAAGTTATTTAAAAACGGTACCGCAGAGAAGAGATTATAGAGCGAATTTTAAAGATTATAAAACACATTATTGAATGACAAATTAGAACATTTAAGTGTAGAAAGAAGTTTTGATTAATATTTTATAAATAAAACAGTAAAAATAAATTAAAATAATTGTTACAATATTATAACTCGTCTACTAGTTCTTTAAAAAATATTATTTCTGTAAATGTGGAACATTGTGAATAAAAAAATTTAAAATACTAAATTGCATATTGTATTTTTTAATCTGAATAAATCTAAAATATAATTTTTATTTTGGATAAATTATATTTTTCATTTCCATTTTGCATATAAAATTAAAATACACAATGATTCGGCAACCAAGTTCAGATCGTCTGCCAGACTATAGAGAACTAACTTAGATATTCCTCTACGTGCCAGACTTGGAACATTTGACAAACCCTGACTTCATATATAACCACAAAATCCTACATTTTTTATTAATAGCAATTAACATTGCTGTTTACCCCAATAATTCTGGTATATTAGTTAACTGGCAATAAGAAATAAATTGCAAAAATAATACCAATTATATTGGTTCTCCTCAATTGTGCCGACACTACTCCATTTACGTACAAAAAGTTATTTAAAAACGGCACCGCAGAGAAGTGATGATAGAGCGAAATTTTAAAGACTATAAAACACATTATTGAATGATAAATTAGAACATTTAAGTGTAGAAAGAAGTTTTGTTTAATATTTTATAAATAAAACAGTAAAAATAAATTAAAATAATTGTAACAATATTATAACTCGTCTACTAGTTTTAAAAAAAATATTATTTTTGTAAATGTAGAACATTGTGAATAAAATCATTTAAAATACTAAATTGCATTTTAAATTTTTCATTCTGAATAAATCTGATAAAAGCAAAATGCAAAATGTTTTGGCAAAGAAGTTCAGATCTTTTGCCAGACTATAGAGAACTAACTTAGATATTCCTCTACGTGCCAGACTTGGAACATTTGACAAACCCTGACTTCATATATAACCACGAAATCCTACATTTTTAATTAACAGCAAATAACATTGCAGTTTACCCCAATAATTCTGGTATATTAGTTAACTGGCAATAAGAAATAAATTGCAAAAATAATACCAATTATATTGGTTCTCCTCAATTGTGCCGACACTACTCTATTGACGTACAAGAAGTTATTTAAAAACGGTACCGCAGAGAAGTGATGATAGAGCGAAATTTTAAAGACTATAAAACACATTATTGAATGATAAATTAGAACATTTAAGTGTAGAAAGAAGTTTTGTTTAATATTTTATAAATAAAACAGTAAAAATAAATTAAAATAATTGTTACAATATTATAACTCGTCTACTAGTTTTTAAAAAAATATTATTTCTGTAAATGTAAAACATTGTGAATAAAATCATTTAAAATACTAAATTGCATTTTGAATTTTTCATTCTGAATAAATTTGATAAAAGCTAAATACAAAATGTTTGGCAAAGAAGTTCAGATCTTTTGCCAGACTATAGAGAACTAACTTAGATATTCCTCTACGTGCCAGACTTGGAACATTTGACAAACCCTGACTTCATATATAACCACAAAATCCTACATTTTTAATTAACAGCAAATATCGTTGCAGTTTACTCCAAAAATTCTGGTATATTAGTTAACTGGCAATAAGAAATAAATTGCAAAAATAATACCAATTCTATTGGTGCTCCTCAATTGTGCCGTCACGACTACTCTATTAAAGTACAGGAAGTTATTTAAAATCGGTACCGCAGAGAAGAGATTATAGAGCGAATTTTAAAGATTATAAAACACATTATTAAATGATAAATTAGAACTTTTAAGTGTAGAAATAAGTTTTAATTAATATTTTATAAATAAAACAGTGAAAATAAATTAAAATAAATGTTACAATATTATAACTCGTCTACTAGTTCTTTAAAAAATATTGTTTCTGTAAATGTGGAACATTGTGAATAAAATAATTTAAAATACTAAATTGCATTTTGTATTTTTTAATCTGAATAAATCTAAAATGGTATTTTTATTTTGGATAAATTATATTTTTCATTTCTATTTTGCATATAAAAGTAAAATACAAAATGGTTTGGTAACGAAGTTCAGATCGTCTGCCAGACTATAGAGAACTAACTTAGATATTCCTCTACGAGCCAGACTTGAAACATTTGACAAACCCTGACTAACCACAAAATCCTACATTTTTAATTAACAGCAAATAACATTGCAGTTTACCCCAATAATTCTGGTATATTAGTTAACTGGCAATAAGAAATAAATTGCAAAAATAATAACAATTCTATTAGTGCTCCTTAATTGTGCCGTAACGACTACTCTATTAAAGTACAGGAAGTTATTTAAAAACGGTACCGCAGAAAAGAGATTATAAAGCGAAATTTAAAAAAAAAAAAAAAAAAAAACAATGTTTGATGTATTCTTTTTATTAGATATTATTTGATTGTCAAAGATGATTAATACAGAATTTTATTATGTAAAACTGATTATATTTCTAGATACAACTACATGAACATGAATATGGAAAATTAATTAATTGACACTGACAGTTATGTCTTACAACTACTTGATCTTTTTAAAATGAAATCTTAACATGCCCCCCACCTTGAAAGGATCACTTTCAATTGGTATGTAAGCATAAAAAAATACAATAATATATAATAGTCCAATAGGTGAATAACCCCTTTTTCTAGTTTTTGAACTTCAAGGTACACTTGCACTTTCATCATTACTTGACACTGGAAGAGGACAAACGTTTGTAACTGCTCGTTTGATTAGTCCTTTTACAGTTCTGACTGTAACAACTCGTGTGACGTCCTCGACGCCAGGATGTAATGCCTCCACACGCCCTAAACGCCAGTTTAAAGGTGGTAAATTTGGCTCCTTGATGAGAACCAACGTGCCGGTCTGAATATTAGACTGGTTTTCTCCACTTCATTCGTTGTTGTAGTTCTGAGATATATTCCAAAGACCATCGCTTCCAAAAGTGCTGACGAAGCTGCTGCAATTGTTGGAATCTGGACAAACTAGTTGTAGATGAATTGGATAAATCGATTTCTGGCACGGAATCCATGGGTCTTCCAATCAGGAAGTGAGCCGGTGTTAAAGGTAAAAGATCGGAGGGATTAGAGGACAAGGCACTCAAAGGACGAGAATTTAATATTCCTTCAATTTGAATAAGTATTGTCATAAATCTTTCATAATCTAATTTAACATCTACCAGAACCCGTTTGAGGTGAGCCTTTACAGATTTGACTCCAGCCTCCCAGAGACCACCGAAGTGAGGTGAGCGAGCCGGTATGAAGTTCCAATTAATGTCAGATTTAGCGCACATATCAGATATATGATTCTTATTAATTTTTAAAAATTTACCAAACTCCAACAAAGAATTGTTAGCACCCACGAAAGTGGTTCCATTATCACTCATCATCTGACAGGGTTTACCCCTTCTAGCTATGAATCTTTTTAATGCCGCCAAAAAGGCCTCGGTAGATAAGTCAGTGACTACCTCCAAGTGAATGGCCTTTGTAGATAGGCAAACAAATAAACTAATATAGCCTTTATATGAAGAGGATCCTCTACGTAGACTAGTCCTGAGGAAGAAAGGACCAGCATAGTCAACTCCCGTTATACTGAACGGGAATGAAGGAGTAACTCGTGATCGAGGAAGGTCTCCCATAATGGAATTAACGTGATTGGGATTCACCCGAAAACAACGCAGGCATTCTCTAAAGGTTCTCTTAGCGAGCGATTTTCCATGTAGAGGCCAATATTTTTCCCGCACGTGAGCTATGAGATGTTGCGGTCCTGCATGACAAAGTTTGAAATGTTCTTCACGGAACAATAAGATTGTGAATCTATGATTTGATTGAATTAAGATTGGATGTTTCTTTTGATAAGAGAAATTTGAATTACTTAACCTACCACCAACTCTGATTATTCCTTCGGGGTCCAAGAACGGATTAAGTGATAAGATTCTACTTTTTGATGAAATGGCATTACCCTTTTTTAAACATTGAATTTCAGACAAGAAACCTTCAGCTTGTACAAGTTTGACCAAAGCAAAGATAGAGTTGTTCATCTCTTGTATTGTTAGATGTCCTAAAATGCGAGAGGCTTTATTTTGTTTTTTAGAATTGTAGCAGAAACGAAAGCAATACGCATGCAATAGACGTAGTTATCATGGAATGTTTAGTTATAGGTTTTAGATCTGGAAGATTTGTTTTATCTAAAGATATTTGAGAAGGCCATGTTTCAGGAGGGTTCAATAAAAACGATGGACCGTGCCACCAAAACGAACAAGAGCTTAAAACCTGAGGTTGAACTCCTCGAGACAACAAATCGGCAGGATTACAATCCGTGGAAATATGTCTCCAATTATCAGGATTCGTGTTGGATTGAATTTCTGAGACACGATTGCCAACAAAAGTTTTTAGGAGATGAGAAGAAGTTTTTATCCAACCTAACGCAATGGTGGAATCAGACCACAAAAAAATTTCATTAAATTGAATATTTAAAGAAGTAGTTACTATTTTAAAAAGACGAGATAAAACTAAAGCACCACTAAGCTCGAGACGAGGTACACTTATTTTCTTTACAGGTGCTACTTTGCTTTTAGCACAGAGTAAATTGACAGTTACGTTTCCCGTTTTGTCGATACTGCGAATGTATATGGCTCCGCCATAAGCAGATTCGCTTGCATCGCAAAATCCGTGCATCTCGATGTGAACAGAATTTGGCAGAATTACATTTCTTTGAATTTGTAATTTATTTAATTCGTGGATTTGGTCCCTAAAGGATAACCATTCAGATAGAATATTGAGCGGCACTCCTTCATCCCAATCTAATCTTTCTAACCAAAGGAGTTGCATAAGAATTTTGACCTTGATAATTGATGGACTTAAGAGACCTAAGGGGTCGAAGATTTGGGCGATACCAGAGAGTATTGATCTTTTGGTAATAACCTTTGGAGTACTAATGGGATCAATGGTATAGAACAATGAATCTGAAGTAGGACACCATTGTAGTCCAAGTGTTTTAGTGTTTTCATTGGAGCCAAAGGAAAATGGAATGTCCAATGCAATAGATTCCTGTATGGAGTTAATAAACGAAGAATTATTTGATATCCACTTTCTAAGTTGAAAACAGCCTTTTGACAAAATTTTAGAAACTTGATTGCAATTGATTATTAAATCATCTAATGAATCTGAACCGGTTAATAGATCATCAACATAGAAGTCTTCAGCTATTATTTTAGAAGCTTGTGGAAACACGACAGAATGTTCTAATGATAACTGATATAGACATCTAGTGGCGAGATAACTGCTCGATGTAGAACCATATGTAACCGTGTTCAATTGATATGAATGAAGAGGTTCTTGCGGATGATTTCGCCATAAGATTCTTTGAAAACACCGTTGACTATCATCGATAAGAATCTGTCGGTACATTTTTGCAATATCCGCAGATGCAACAAATTGATATCTCCGAAATCTCAATAAGATTGATATTAAATCATTTTGAACGACGTGGCCTACCATTTGAAGATCGTTAAGCGAACGACCAGAAGACGAAGGACATGACCCATCGAAAACCACTCGAAGTTTTGTAGTAAGGCTTTCTTGCTTGAAAACTCCGTGATGAGGAAAGTAGTAATTATGTGTTGGCAAAGTATCTTCAACGACCTTTGACATGTGACCTAAAGACAAGTACTCTTCCATGAACGCTACATATTGCTCTTTCATAACAGTATCATTGAGAAGTCTTCTTTCTAAACTATAAAACCTTTTTTCGGCAATCGGTTTGGAATCTCCCAAAGCATCGATCGGCATCTTAAAAGGAATGGATACAATAAAACGACCATCAGAGTTTCTCCGAAAGGTAGATTTAAAATGTTCTTCACACATGGACTCTTCGGGAGAATGAAGCTTGTTATCCGAGCACTCCTCGATCTCCCAAAATCTGGTAAGGATGTCGGTTTCCATATTATGAGATAGTCCACATATGGTGGTTTGATGCGTATTCATTTTATTGTGTGCAAATGGTCCAGAAATTATCCATCCTAATCTGGTTTTTTGGAGTATAGGTTTCCCAGGACCCAATTTGACTTGACCAACACATAATAGGTCCCAAAAAACGCTAGCACCTATTAAAATATCTACTTCTGAAGGAGTATGAAAATTTGTGTCTGATAAACGAATATTTGTAGGTATAGGCAATGAAGAAGCCTCGATTTGACAAATTGGAAGTTGTCCACAAATTTGTGGAATAATCAAACACTCTAAAGTAAAAGAATATGTGGATTGTAAAGAATCAATAACAAGATTGCATTTGTGACTAATTTTTGAAGAAACGTGAGCAATACCGACTACGGAAATATCGATAGATTCCCTTGAGATACCCAGCAAATCAACTAATCTTGATGTGATAAAATTTGATTGAGCTCCACTATCTAAAAGAGCTCTACAATTATGAGCAACACCCAAATGATCGCGAACCTGGACTACAACAGTTGACAGAAGAATGTGTTGACTCTGAGATGTGTTCGAAAGAGTCTGAGGGCTAGTCTGAGGAATAAATGTTTGTTCGTTGATCTGAGGCAATTGACTCCCTGGATTTTTAGTTATTACCTCGTGAAGAAGAGAATGATGCTTCTGACTACATTTCTTACATTTACCATATTTACACGTAGCTTGTTGATGACCAGTATGTAGGCAATTCAAGCATAATTTGAGTCTACGTGCTTCATTGTTACGAGTGGGAACGTCTAACGAGTGAAACTGACTACAATGGATCAACTTGTGTTGTTGGTCGCACAAAGGACATGATATAAAAGAAGATTTTGTACTCACCAAAGCTTTAGTACTGTTGTATTTAAATTTGGAATGATTATTACCAGAACACTTTTGATTATTGGATTTATTTAGATCGTACCTTTCCAAAGTATCCGCCTTGGATTTTAGAAAATCTATTATGTCTGAAACTCGACTTACTTTACCATTATTTGCCTTTTCCCATTCCTTAACAGATTCAGAATCTAACTTTTCCAACAAGATATATTTTAGAAGAGCATCCCAATGTTCAACTGGTTGTTCTAAAGCCTCTAAAGCTCTGAGATTGCTACAAAATTTGTCAATTAAATTTCTGATGTAATATGAACTTTCTTTACTAATTGGCTTTAAATTAAAAATGGCTTTAATATGGTTATGAAGCAACAATTCTTTGTTGGAATATCTTTCCACCAAAAGGTTCCACGTAACAGCAAAATTAGAAGCTGAAAGGGGTATCGAAGCAATTACTCTCTCAGCATGACCTGTTACGCATGCTCTTAAGTAATGTAATTTTTGTATTTCCGATAAAGTATTGTTTTTTATTATTAATGAATCAAATAAATCATGGAAATCTAACCATTCTTCAATATTACCATTGAATTTTGGTAACTCAATAGAAGGAAGTCTTACATTAGAGACACCATGGTTAGGTATAAAAGATTCATTAGTATTACTAAGTGTACTGGAATCAGTAGTTGAGTTTTTAGGTAACAAATTTTTTGCTTTGATCACAACTGAATAGAATGAACTTTCAATATTTTCCCTATAATTAATTTCCTCATCAGTTATTTCATCCAGTAAACTTTCTATTTTTAATTGAGTTTCTTGAAATTGCGTATAGATGTTATTTGCATATTTAATGCGCATTTCGATTTCGCTTTGCGCCGACTCACTTAACTCACTTTTTTCTGTGGCCCTTTCAATAAATTTATTAAATGAAGTTAAACGTAATTTAAGTGATGCTCGTAATTTCTTTAAAGTAGTCAAATCCTCCATTCTAAATGAATGTAAGTATATATTATGGAATATTAAAACAAAACCGAATTATAAATATTTAAATATTTCAAATTGAAAGAATATTGAACTAAATGAAATGTAGTAATGGATAAAAACTAAGAAATAAAGCTCACTTCCCTGAGTTTTGATGATTTTCGATGTCCCGTCCAGTGAAGTCGTCAGTATGTATCTGATTTGCAGCCTGGCAGCAGAAGGAGCACTCGATGTCTTGTCTTGATCAGGATTAAGATGTGAATTGTAAGTTTAGGTTGTCCGGTGTGGTACAGCGCCGATATCCTAATCTCGAAGGACCAATGTACAGCGCCGATATCCGAATCTCGAAGGACCAATGTTTGATGTATTCTTTTTATTAGATATTCTTAGATATTATTTGATTGTCGAAGATGATTAATACAGAATTTTATTATGTAAAACTGATTATATTTCTAGATACAACTACATGAACATGAATATGGAAAATTAATTAATTGACACTGACAGTTATGTCTTACAACTACTTGATCTTTTTAAAATGAAATCTTAACAGATTATTAAACACATTATTAAATGATAAATTGAAACATTTTAGTGTAGAAATGAGTTTTAGTTAATATTTTATAAATAAAACAGTGAAAATAAATTAAAATAATTGTTACAATATTTTAACTCGTCTACTAGTTTTTTAAAAAATATTATTTCTGTAAATGTAGAACATTGTGAATAAAATCATTTAAATTACTAAATTGCATTTTGTATTTTTAAATCTGAATAAATCTAAAAAAAGTATTTTTATTTTGGATAAATTATATATTTAATTTTTATTTTGCATGTAAAGGTAAAATACAAAATGTATTTGCAACAAACTTTAGATCGTCTGCCAGACTATAGAGAACTAACTTAGATATTCCTTTACGTGCCAGACTTGGAACATTTGACAAACCCTGACTTAATATATAACCACAAAATCCTACATTTTTAATTAATAGCAATTAACATTGCTGTTTACCCCAATATATCTGGTATATTAGATAACTGGCAATAAGAAATAAATTGTAAAAATAATACCAATTATATTGGTTCTCCTCAATTGTGCCGACACTACTCTATTGACGTACAAGAAGTTATTTAAAAACGGTACCGCAGAGAAGTGGTGATAGAGCGAAATTTTAAAGACTATAAAACACATTATTGAATGATAAATTAAAACATTTAAGTGTAGAAAGAAGTTTTGTTGAATATTTTATAAATAAAACAGTAAAAATAAATTAAAATAATTTTTACAATATTATAACTCGTCTACTAGTTTTTAAAAAAATATTATTTCTGTAAATGTAGAACATTGTGAATAAAATCATTTAAAATACTAAATTGCATTTTGAATTTTTCATTCTGAATAAATCTGATAAAAGCAAAATACAAAATGTTTTGGCAAAGAAGTTCAGATCTTCTGCCAGACTATAGAGAACTAACTTAGATATTCCTCTACGTGCCAGACTTGGAACATTTGACAAACCCTGACTTTATATATAACCACAAAATCCTACATTTTTAATTAACAGCAAATAACGTTGCAGTTTACCCCAATAATTCTGTTATATTAGTTAACTGGCAATAAGAAATAAATTGCAAAAATAATACCAATTCTATTGGTGCTCCTCAATTGTGCCGTCACGACTACTCTATTAAAGTACAGGAAGTTATTTAAAAACGGTACCGCAGAGAAGAGATTATAGAGCGAATAAAGATTATAAAACACATTATTAAATGATAAATTAAAACTTTTAAGTGTAGAAATAAGTTTTAATTAATATTTTATGAATAAAACAGTGAAAATAAATTAAAATAAATGTTACAATATTATAACTCGTCTACTAGTTCTTTAAAAAATATTGTTTCTGTAAATGTGGAACATTGTGAATAAAATAATTTAAAACACTAAATTGCATTTTTTTTTTAATCTGAATAAATCTAAAATGGTATTTTTATTTTGGATAAATTATAATTTTTATTTCTATTTTGCATATAAAAGTAAAATACAAAATGGTTCGGTAACGAAGTTTAGATCGTCTGCCAGACTATAGAGAACTAACTTAGATATTCCTCTACGTGCCAGACTTGAAACATTTGACAAACCCTGACTAACCACAAAATCCTACATTTTTAATTAACAGCAAATAACATTGCAGTTTACCCCAATAATTCTGGTATATTAGTTAACTGGCAATAAGAAATAAATTGCAAAAATAATACCAATTCTATTGGTGCTCCTTAATTGTGCCGTCACGACTACTCTATTAAAGTACAGGAAGTTATTTAAAAACGGTACGGCAGAGAAGAGATTATAGAGCGAAATTTTAAAGACAATAAAACACATTATTAAATGATAAATTAGAACATTTGAGTGTAGAAAGAATTTTTGTTTAATATTTTATAAATAAAACAGTGAAAATAAATTAAAATATATGTTACAATATTATAACTCGTCTACTAGTTTTTTAAAAAATATTATTTCTGTAAATGTAGAACATTGTGAATGAAATAATTTAAAATACTAAATTGCATATTGTATTTTTTAATCTAAATAAATCTAAAAAAAGTATATTTATTTTGGATAAATTATATATTTCATTTTTATTTTGCATGTAAAGGTAAAATACAAAATGTATTTGCAACAAACTTTAGATCGCCTGCCAGACTATAGGGAACTAATTAAGATATTCCTCTACGTGCCAGACTTGGAACATTTGACAAACCCTGACTTCATATAAAACCACAAAATCCTACATTTTTAATTTAAAGTAATTAACATTGCTGTTTACCCCAATAATTCTGGTATATTAGTTAACTGGCAATAAGAAATAAATTGCAAAAATAATACCAATTATATTGGTTCTCCTCAACTGTGCCGACACTACTCTATTGACGTACAAGAAGTTATTTAAAAACGGTACCGTAGAGAAGTGATGATAGAGCGAAATTTTAAAGACTATAAAACACATTATTGAATTATAAATTAGAACATTTAAGTGTAGAAAGAAGTTTTGTTTAATATTTTATAAATAAAACAGTGAAAAAAAAATTAAAATAATTGTTACAATATTATAACTCGTCTACTAGTTTTTTAAAAAAATATTATTTCTGTAAATGTAGATTATTGTGAATGAAATAATTTAAAATACTAAATTGCATTTTGAATTTTTCATTCTAAATAAATCTGATAAAAGCACAATACAAGATGTTTTGGCAACGAAGTTCAGATCTTTTGCCAGACTATAGAGAACTAACTTAGGTATTTCTCTACTTGCCAGACTTGGAACATTTGACAAACCCTAACTTCATATATAACCACAAAATCCTACATTTTTAATTAACAGCAAATAACATCGCAGTTTACCCCAATAGTTCTGGTATATTAGTTAACTGGCAATAAGAAATAAAATGCAAAAATAATACCAATTCTATTGGTGCTCCTTAATTGTGCCGTCACGACTACTCTATTAAAGTACAGGAAGTTATTTAAAAACGGTACCGCAGAGAAGAGATTATAGAGCGAATTTTAAAGATTATAAAACACATAATTAAATGATAAATTAGAACATTTAAGTGTGGAAATAAGTTTTAGTTAATATTTTATAAATAAAACAGTGAAAATAAATTAAAATAAATGTTACAATATTATAACTCGTCTACTAGTTCTTTAAAAAATATTATTTCTGTAAATGTGGAACATTGTGAATAAAATAATTTAAAATACTAAATTGGATTTTGTATTTTTTAATCTGAATAAATCTAAAAAAAGTATTTTTATTTTGGATAAATTATATATTTCATTTTCATTTTGCATGTAAAGGTAAAATACAAAATGTATTTGCAATAAACTTAAGATCGCCTGCCAGACTATAGGGAACTAACTTAGATATTCCTCTACGTGCCAGACTTGGAACATTTGACATACCCTGACTTCATATAAAACCACAAAATCCTACATTTTTAATTAAAAGCAATTAACATTGCTGTTTACCCCAATAATTCTAGTATATTAGTTAACTGGCAATAAGAAATAAATTGCAAAAATAATACCAATTATATTGGTACTCCTTAACTGTGCCGACACTACTTTATTGACGTACAAGAAGTTATTTAAAAACGGTACCGCAGAGAAGTGATGGAGCGAAATTTTAAAGACTATAAAACACATTATTGAATGATAAATTAGAACATTTAAGTGTAGAAAGAAGTTTTGTTTAATATTTTATAAATAAAACAGTGTAAATAATTTAAAATAATTGTTACAATATTATAACTCGTCTACTAGTTTTTTAAAAAATATTATTTCTGTAAATGTAGAACATTGTGAATGAAATAATTTAAAATAATAAATTGCATTTTGTATTATTCAATCTGAATAAATCTGGTAAAAGTAATTTTAATTTGGATAACATATTTTTTATTTCCATTTTGCATATAAAAGTAAAATACAAAATGGTTCGGCAACGAAGTTTAGATCGTCTGCCAGACTATAGAAAACTAACTTAGATATTCCTCTACGTGCCAGAATTGGAACATTTGACAAACCCCGACTTTTTATATAACCACAAAATCCTACATTTTTAATTAAAAGAAATTATTATTGCAGTTTACCCCAATAATTCTGGTATATTAGTTAACTGGCAATAAGAAATAAATTGCAAAAATAATACCAATTCTATTGGTGCTCCTCAATTGTGCCGTCACGACTACTCTATTAAAGTACAGGAAGTTATTTAAAAACGGTACCGCAGAGAAGAGATTATAGAGCGAATTTTAAAGATTATAAAACACATTATTAAATGATAAATTAAAACTTTTAAGTGTAGAAATAAGTTTTAATTAATATTTTATAAATAAAACAGTGAAAATAAATTAAAATAAATGTTACAATATTATAACTCGTCTACTAGTTCTTTAAAAAATATTGTTTCTGTAAATGTGGAACATTGTGAATAAAATAATTTAAAACACTAAATTGCATTTTTGTTTTTAATCTGAATAAATATAAAATGGTATTTTTATTTTGGATAAATTATAATTTTTATTTCTATTTTGCATTTAAAATTAAAAACAAAATGGTTCGGTAACGAAGTTTAGATCGTCTGCCAGACTATAGAGAACTAACTTAGATATTCCTCTACGTGCCAGACTTGAAACATTTGACAAACCCTGACTAACCACAAAATCCTACATTTTTAATTAACAGCAAATAACATTGCAGTTTACCCCAATAATTCTGGTATATTAGTTAACTGGCAATAAGAAATAAATTGCAAAAATCATACCAATTCTATTGGTGCTCCTTAATTGTGCCGTCACGACTACTCTATTAAAGTACAGGAAGTTATTTAAAAACGGTACGGCAGAGAAGAGATTATAGAGCGAAATTTTAAAGACTATAAAACACATTATTGAATTATAAATTAGAACATTTAAGTGTAGAAAGAAGTTTTGTTTAATATTTTATAAATAAAACAGTGAAAATAAATTAAAATAATTGTTACAATATTATAACTTGTCTACTAGTTTTTTAAAAAAATATTATTTCTGTAAATGTAGATTATTGTGAATGAAATAATTTAAAATACTAAATTGCATTTTGAATTTTTCATTCTAAATAAATCTGATAAAAGCAAAATACAAGATGTTTTGGCAACGAAGTTCAGATCTTTTGCCAGACTATAGAGAACTAACTTAGGTATTTCTCTACATGCCAGACTTGGAACATTTGACAAACCCCGACTTTTTATATAACCACAAAATCCTACATTTTTAATTAAAAGAAATTATTATTGCAGTTTACCCCAATAATTCTGGTATATTAGTTAACTGGCAATAATAAATAAATTGCAAAAATAATACCAATTCTATTGGTGCTCCTTAATTGTGCCGTCACGACTACTCTATTAAAGTACAGGAAGTTATTTAAAAACGGTACTGCAGAAAAGAGATTATAGAGCGAATTTTAAAGATTATAAAACACATAATTAAATGATAAATTAGAACATTTAAGTGTGGAAATAAGTTTTAGTTAATATTTTATAAATAAAACAGTGAAAATAAATTAAAATAAATGTTACAATATTATAACTCGTCTACTAGTTCTTTAAAAAATATTATTTCTGTAAATGTGGAACATTGTGAATAAAATAATTTAAAATACTAAATTGGATTTTGTATTTTTTAATCTGAATAAATCTAAAAAAAGTATTTTTATTTTGGATAAATTATATATTTCATTTTCATTTTGCATGTAAAGGTAAAATACAAAATGTATTTGCAATAAACTTTAGATCGCCTGCCAGACTATAGGGAACTAACTTAGATATTCCTCTACGTGCCAGACTTGGAACATTTGACATACTGACTTCATATAAAACCACAAAATTCTACATTTTTAATTAAAAGCAATTAACATTGCTGTTTACCCCAATAATTCTGGTATATTAGTTAACTGGCAATAAGAAATAAATTGCAAAAATAATACCAATTATATTGGTACTCCTTAACTGTGCCGACACTACTTTATTGACGTACAAGAAGTTATTTAAAAACGGTACCGCAGAGAAGTGATAGAGCGAAATTTTAAAGACTATAAAACACATTATTGAATGATAAATTAGAACATATAAGTGTAGAAATAAATTTTAGTTAATATGTTATAAATAAAACAGTAAAAATAAATTAAAATAAATGTTACAATATTATAACTCGTCTACTAGTTTTAAAAAAAAAAATATTTCTGTAAATGTAGATTATTGTGAATGAAATAATTTAAAATACTAAATTGCATTTTGTATTTTTTAATCTGAATAAATCTGGTAAAAGTATTTTTAATTTGGATAACATATTTTTCATTTCCATTTTGCATATAAAAGTAAAATACAAAAAGGTTTCGGCAACGAAGTTCAGATCGTCTGCCAGACTATAGAAAACTAACTTAGATATTCCTCTACGTGCCAGACTTGGAACATTTGACAAACCCTGACTTCTTATATAACCAAAAAATCCTACATTTTTAATTAAAAGAAATTAATATTGCAGTTTAACCCAATAATTCTGGTATATTAGTTAACTGGCAATACTAAATAAATTGCAAAAAAAATACCAATTCTATTGGTGCTCCTTAATTGTGCCGTCACGACTACTCTATTAAAGTACAGGAAGTTATTTAAAAACGGTACCGCAGAGAAGAGATTATTGAGCGAAATTTAAAAATTATAAAACACATTATTAAATGATAAATTAGAACATTTAAGTGTAGAAATAAGTTTTAGTTAATATTTTATATATAAAACAGTGAAAATAAATTAAAATAAATTTTACAATATTATAACTCGTCTACTAGTTCTTTAAAAAATATTATTTCTGTAAATGTGGAATATTGTAAATAAAATAATTTAAAATACTAAATTGCATTTTGAATTTTTTATTCTAAATAAATCTGATAAAAGCAAAATACAAAATGTTTTGGCAACGAATTTCATATCTTTTGCCAGACTATAGAGAACTAACTTAGGTATTCCTCTACTTGCCAGACTTGGAACATTTGACAAACCCTGACTTCATATATAACCACAAAATCCTACATTTTTAAATAACAGCAAATAACATTGCAGTTTACCCCAATAATTCTGGTATATTAGTTAACTGGCAATAAGAAACAAATTGCAAAAATAATACCAATTCTATTGGTGCTCCTTAATTGTGCCGTCACGACTACTCTATTAAAGTACAGGAAGTTATTTAAAAACGGTACCGCAGAGAAGAGATTATAGAGCGAAATTTTAAAGATTATTAAACACATTATTAAATGATAAATTAGAACATTTAAGTGTAGAAAGAAGTTTTGGTTAATATTTTATAAATAAAACAGTAAAAATAATTTAAAATAATTGTTACAATATTATAACTCGTATACTAGTTTTTAAAAAAATATTATTTCTGTAAATGTAGAACATTGTGAATAAAATCATTTAAAATACTAAATTGCATTTTGAATTTTTTATTCTGAATAAATCTGATAAAAGCAAAATACAAAATGTTTTGGCAACGAATTTTATATCTTTTGCCAGACTATAGAGAACTAACTTAGGTATTCCTCTACTTGCCAGACTTGGAACATTTGACAAACCCTGTCTTCATATATAACCACAAAATCCTACATTTTTAATTAACAGCAAATAACATTGCAGTTTACCCCAATAATTCTGGTATATTAGTTAACTGGCAATAAGAAACAAATTGCAAAAATAATACCAATTCTATTGGTGCTCCTTAATTGTGCCGTCACGACTACTCTATTAAAGTACAGGGCCGGTATTCTCAGGTCCTCGCTTGGAGCGATATCGATGTCGTTGAATGCGAGGGGAGTGAAATTCACTGCCAAATCGATTCTTATGCCCTCTCCTCGCATGGATCGCTCCTGTCAAAGAGGAGTGCTTTATTTCACTCGCTTTCATGTGTACCAGTTGCTCGTGTCATAAATTTGCGAGCGGAGGGATACATGAGAATCTAGAAAAGTCATATCGCTGCCAATTAAATCACTCCCTTTTGTGATCGCTCGCTGTGAGAGGAGTGAGTTGAAAATACCGGCCCAGGAAGTTATTTAAAAACGGTACCGCAGAGAAGAGATTATAGAGCGAAATTTTAAAGATTATAAAACACATTATTAAATGATAAATCAGAACATTTAAGTATAGAAATAAGTTTTAGTTAATATTTTATAAATAAAACAGTGAAAATAAATTAAAATAAATGTTACAATATTATAACTCGTCTACTAGTTCTTTAAAAAATATTATTTCTGTAAATGTGGAACATTGTAAATAAAATAATTTAATATACTAAATTGCATTTTGTATTATTTAATCTGAATAAATCTGGAAAAAGTATTTTTATTTTGGATAACATATTTTTTATTTGCATTTTGCACGTAAAAGTAAAATACAAAATGTTTCGGCAACGAAGTTCAGATCGTCTGCCAGACTATAGAACACTAACTTTGGTATTCCTCTACTTGCCAGACCTGAGAAGTGATGAAAGAGCGAAATTTTAAAGATTATAAAATACATTATTGAATGATAAACTAGAATATTTAAGTGTAGAAATAAGTTTTAGTTAATATTTAATAAATAAAATAGTGAAAAAAAAAATAAAATAGTTGTTACAATATTATAACTCGTCTACTAGTTTTATAAAAAAATTATTTCTGTAAATGTAGAGTATTGTAAATAAAATCATTTAAAATACTAAATTGCATTTTGAATTTTTCATTCTAAATAAATCTGATAAAAGCAAAATACAAAATGTTTTGGCAACGAAGTTCAGATCGTCTGCCAGACTATAGAGAACTAACTAAGGTATTCTTCTACTTGCCAGACTTGGAACCTTTGACAAACCCTGACTTCATATATAACCACAAAATCCTACATTTTTAATTAACAGCAAATAACATTGCAGTTTACCCCAATAATTCTGGTATATTAGTTAACTGGCAATAAAAAATAAATTGCAAAAATAATACCAATTCTATTAGTGCTCTTTAATTGTGCCGTTACGACTGCTCTATTGAAGTACAAGAAGTTATTTAAAAACGGTACCGCAGAAAAGAGATTATAGAGCAAAATTTTAAAGATTAATAAACACATTATTAAATGATAAATTGAAACATTTTAGTGTAGAAATAAGTTTTAGTTAATATTTTATAAATAAAACAGTGAAAATAAATTAAAATAATTGTTACAATATTTTAACTCGTCTACTAGTTTTTTAAAAAATATTATTTCTGTAAATGTAGAACATTGTGAATAAAATAATTTAAAATACTAAATTGCATTTTGTATTTTTTAATCTGAATAAATCTAAAAAAAGTATTTTTATTTTGGATAAATTATATATTTCATTTTTATTTTGCATGTAAAGGTAAAATACAAAATGTATTTGCAACAAACTTTAGATCGTCTGCCAGCTTATAGAGAACTAACTTAGATATTTCTCTACGTGCCAGACTTGGAACATTTGACAAACCCTGACTTCATATATAACCACAAAATCTTATATTTTTAATTAACAGCAAATAACGTTGCAGTTTACCCCAATAATTCTGGTATATTAGTTAACTGGCAATAAGAAATAAATTGCAAAAATAATACCAATTCTATTGGTGCTCCTTAATTGTGCCGTCACGACTACTCTATTAAAGCACAGAAAGTTATTTAAAAATGGTACCGCAGAGAAGAGATTATAGAGCGAATTTTAAAGATTATAAAACACATTATTGAATGATAAATTAGAACATTTAAGTGTAGAAAGAAGTTTTGATTAATATTTTATAAATAAAACAGTAAAAATAAATTAAAATAATTGTTACAATATTATAACTCGTCTACTAGTTCTTTAAAAAATATTATTTTTGTAAATGTGGAACATTGTGAATAAAATAATTTAAAATACTAAATTGCATTTTGAATTTTTTAATTTGAATAAATCTAAAATAGTATTTTTATTTTGGATAAATTATATTTTTCATTTCCATTTTGCATATAAAAGTAAAATACACAATGGTTCGGCAACCAAGTTCAGATCTTCTGCCAGACTATAGAGAACTAGCTTAGATATTCCTCTACGTGCCAGACTTGGAACATTTGACAAACCCTGACTTCATATATAACCATAAAATTCTACATTTTTAATTAACAGCAAATAACATTGCAGTTTACCCCAATAATTCTGGTATATTAGTTAACTGGCAATAAGAAATAAGTTGCAAAAATAATACCAACTCTATTAGTGCTCCTTAATTGTGCCGTCACGACTACTCTAAGTACAGGAAGTTATTTAAAAACGGTACCGCAGAGAAGAGATTATAGAGCGAAATTTTAAAGATTATTAAACACATTATTAAATGATAAATTGGAACATTTAAGTGTAGAAATAAGTTTAAGTTAATATTTAATAAATAAAATAGTGAAAAAAAAAATAAAATAGTTGTTACAATATTATAACTCGTCTACTAGTTGTATAAAAAAATTATTTCTGTAAATGTAGAACATTGTAAATAAAATCATTTAAAATACTAAATTGCATTTTGAATTTTTCATTCTGAATAAATCTGATAAAAGCAATAAACAAAATGTTTTGGCAACAAAGTTCAGATCGTCTGCCAGACTATAGAGAACTAACTAAGGTATTCCTCTACTTGCCAGACTTGGAACCTTTGACAAAGCCTGACTTCATATATAACCACAAAATCCTACATTTTTAATTAACAGCAAATAACATTGCAGTTTACCCCAATAATTCTGGTATATTAGTTAACTGGCAATAAGAAATAAATTGCAAAAATAATACCAAGTCTATTAGTGCTCCTTAATTGTGCCGTCACGACTACTCTATGAAAGTACAGGAAGTTATTTAAAAACGGTACCGCAGAAAAGAGATTATAGAGCAAAATTTTAAAGATTATTAAACACATTATAAAATGATAAATTAGAACATTTAAGTGTAGAAATAAGTTTTAGTTAATATTTTATAAATAAAACAGTGAAAATAAATTAAAATAATTGTTACAATATTTTAACTCGTCTACTAGTTTTTTACAAAATATTATTTCTGTAAATGTAGAACATTGTGAATAAAATAATTTAAAATACTAAATTGCATTTTGTATTTTTTAATCTGAATAAATCTAAAAAGGTCTTTTTATTTTGGATAAATTATATTTTTCATTTCCATTTTGCATATAAAAGTAAAATACAAAATGGTTCGGCAACGAAGTTCAGATCGTCTGCCAGACTATAGAGAACTAACTAAGGTATTCCTTTACTTGCCAGACTTGGATCCTTTGACAAACCCTGACTTCATATATAACCACAAAATCCTACATTTTTAATTAACAGCAAATAACATTGCAGTTTACCCCAATAATTCTGGTATATTAGTTAACTGGCAATAAGAAATAAATTGCAAAAATAATACCAAGTCTATTAGTGCTCCTTAATTGTGCCGTCACGACTACTCTATGAAAGTACAGGAAGTTATTTAAAAACGGTACCGCAGAAAAGAGATTATAGAGCAAAATTTTAAAGATTATTAAACACATTATTAAATGATAAATTAGAACATTTAAGTGTAGAAATAAGTTTTAGTTAATATTTAATAAATAAAACAGTGAAAATAAATTAAAATAATTGTTACAATATTTTAACTCGTCTACTAGTTTTTTAAAAAATATTATTTCTGTAAATGTGGAACATTGTGAATAAAATAATTTAAAATACTAAATTGAACTTTGTATTTTTCAATATGAATAAATCTGGAAAACGCATTTTTATTTTGGATAAATTATATATTTCATTTTCATTTTACATGTTAAGGTAAAATACAAAATGTATTTGCAACAAACTTTAGATCGTCTGCCAGACTATAGAGAACAAACTTAGATATTTCTCTACGTGCCAGATTTGGAACATTTGACAAACCCTGACTTCATGTAAAATAACTAAATCCTACATTTTTAATTAAAAGCAATTAACATTGCAGTTGACCCCAATAATTCTGGTATATTAGTTAACTGGCAATAAAAAATAAATTGCAAAAATAATACCAATTATATTGGTTCTCCTCAATTGTGCCGACACTACTCTATTGACGTACAAGAAGTTATTTAAAAACGGTACCGCAGTAAAGTGATGATAGAGCGAAATTTCAAAGATTATTAAACACATTATTAAATAATAAATTAAAACATTTAAGTGTAGAAAGAAGTTTTGGTTAATATTTTAAAAATAAAACAGTGAAAATAAATTAAAATAAATGTTACAATATTATAACTCGTCTACTAGTTCTTTAAAAAATATTATTTCTGTAAATGTGGAACATTGTGAATAAAATAATTTAATATACTAAATTGCATTTTGTATTTTTTAATCTGAATAAATCTAAAATAGTATTTTTATTTTGGATAAATTATATTTTTCATTTTCATTTTGCATATAAAAGTAAAATACAAAATGGTTCGGCAACGAAGTTCAGATCGTCTGCCAGACTATAGATAACTAACTTAGATATTCCTCTACGTGCCAGACTTGGAACATTTGGCAAACCCTGCTTTCATATATAACCACAAAATCCTACATTTTTAATTAAAAGCAATTAACATTGCAGTTTACCCCAATAATTCTGGTATACTAGTTAACTGGCAATAAGAAATAAATTGCAAAAATAATACCAATTCTATTGGTGCTCCTTAATTGTGCCGTCACTACTACTCTATTAAAGTACAGGAAGTTATTTAAAAACGTTACCGCAGAAAAGAGATTATAGAGCGAAATTTTAAAGATTATAAAACACAATATTAAATGACAAATTAGAACATTTAAGTGTAGAAATAAGTTTTAGTTAATATTTTATAAATAAAACAGTGAAAATAAATTAAAATAAATGTTACAATATTATAACTCGTCTACTATTTTTTAAAAAAATATTATTTCTGTTAATGTGGAACATTGTGAATAAAATAATTTATAATACTAAATTGCATTTTGTATTTTTTAATCTGAATAAATCTAAAATAGTATTTTTATTTTGGATAAATTATATATTTCATTTTCATTTTGCATGTAAAGGTAAAATACAAAATGTATTTGCAACAAACTTTAGATCGTCTGCCAGACTATAGAGAACTAACTTAGATATTCCTCTACGTGCCAGACTTGGAACATTCGACAAAACCTGACTTCATATAAAACCACAAAATCCTACATTTTTAATTAAAAGCAATTAACATTGCAGTTTACCCCAATAATTCTGGTATACTAGTTAACTGGCAATAAGAAATAAATTGCAAAAATAATACCAATTATATTGGTTCTCCTTAATTGTGCCGACACTATTCTATTGAAGTACAAGAAGTTATTTAAAAACGGTACCGCAGAGAAGTGATGATAGAGCGAAATTTTAAAGATTATAAAACACATTATTGAATGATAAATTAGAACATTTAAGTGTAGAAATAAGTTTTAGTTATTATTTTATAAGTAAAACAGTGTAAATAATTTAAAATAATTGTTACAATATTATAACTCGTCTACTAGTTTTCTAAAAAATATTATTTCTGTAAATGTAGAACATTGTGAATAAAGTAATTAAAAATACTATATTGCATTTTGTATTATTCAATCTGAATAAATCTGAAAAAAGTATTTTTATTTTGGATAACATATTTTTTATTTCCATTTTGCACGTAAAAGTAAAATACAAAATGTTTCGGCAACGAAGTTCAGATCGTCTGCCAGACTATAGAGAACTAACTTTGGTATTCCTCTACTTGCCAGACCTGAGAAGTGATGAAAGAGCGAAATTTTAAAGATTATAAAATACATTATTGAATAATAAACTAGAATATTTAAGTGTAGAAATAAGTTTTAGTTAATATTTAATAAATAAAATAGTAAAAAAATTAAAATAGTTGTTACAATATTATAACTCGTCTACTAGTTTTTAAAAAAATATTATTTCTGTAAATGTAGAACATTGTGAATAAAATCATTTAAAATACTAAATTGCATTTTGAATTTTTCATTCTAAATAAATCTAATAAAAGCAAAATACAAAATGTTTTGGCAACGAAGTTCAGATCTTTTGCCAGACTATAGAGAACTAACTAAGGTATTTCTCTACTTGCCAGGCTTGGAACATTTGACAAACCCTGACTTCATATATAACCACAAAATCCTACATTTTTAATTAACAGCAAATAACATTGCAGTTTACCCCAATAATTCTGGTATATTAGTTAACTGGCAATAAGAAACAAATTGCAAAAATAATACCAATTCTATTGGTGCTCCTTAATTGTGCCGTCACGACTACTCTATTAAAGTACAGGAAGTTATTTAAAAACGGTACCGCAGAGAAGAGATTATAGAGCGAAATTTTAAAGATTATTAAACACATTATTAAATGATAAATTAGAACATTTAAGTGTAGAAATAAGTTTTAGTTAATATTTTACAAATAAAACAGTGAAAATAGATTAAAATAAATGTTACAATATTATAACTTGTCTACTAGTTCTTTAAAAAATATTATTTCTGTAAATGTGGAACATTGTGAATAAAATAATTTAAGATACTAAATTGCATTTTGTATTTTTTAATTTGAATAAATCTAAAAAAAGTATTTTTATTTTGGATAAATTATATATTTCATTTACATTTTGCATGTAAAGGTAAAATACAAAATGTATTTGCAACAAACTTTAGATCGTCTGCCAGACTATAGAGAACTAACTTAGATATTTCTCTACGTGCCAGACTTGGAACATTTGACAAACCCTAACTTCATATAAAACCACAAAATCCTAAATTTTTAATTAAAAGCAATTAATATTGCAGTTTACCCCAATAATTCTGGTATATTAGTTAACTCGCAATAAGAAATAAATTGCAAAAATAATACCAATTATATTGGTTCTCCTCAATTGTGCCGACACTACTCTATTGACGTACAAGAAGTTATTTAAAAACGGTACCGCAGAGAAGTGATGATAGAGCGAAATTTTAAAGATTATAAAACACATTATTGAATGATAAATTATAACATTTAAGTGTAGAAAGAAGTTTTGGTTAATATTTTATAAATTAAACAGTAAAACTAAATTAAAATAATTGTTACAATATTATAACTTGTCTACTAGTTTTTAAAAAAATATTATTTCTGTAAATGTAGAACATTGTGAATAAAATCATTTAAAATACTAAATTGCATTTTGAATTTTTCATTCTAAATAAATCTGATAAAAGCAAAATACAAAATGTTTTGGCAACGAAGTTCAGATCTTTTGCCAGACTATAGAGAACTAACTAAGGTATTTCTCTACTTGCCAGACTTGGAACATTTGACAAACCCTGACTTCATGTATAACCACAAAATCCTACATTTTTAATTAAGAGCAAATAACATTGCAGTTTACCCCAATAATTCTGGTATATTAGTTAACTGGCAATAAGAAACAAATTGCAAAAATAATACCAATTCTATTGGTGCTCCTTAATTGTGCCGTCACGACTACTCTATTAAAGTACAGGAAGTTATTTAAAAACGGTACCGCAGAGAAGAGATTATAGAGCGAAATTTTAAAGATTATTAAACACATTATTAAATGATAAATTAGAACATTTAAGTGTAGAAATAAGTTTTAGTTAATATTTTACAAATAAAACAGTGAAAATAGATTAAAATAAATGTTACAATATTATAACTTGTCTACTAGTTCTTTAAAAAATATTATTTCTGTAAATGTGGAACATTGTGAATAAAATAATTTAAGATACTAAATTGCATTTTGTATTTTTTAATTTGAATAAATCTAAAAAAAGTATTTTTATTTTGGATAAATTATATATTTCATTTACATTTTGCATGTAAAGGTAAAATACAAAATGTATTTGCAACAAACTTTAGATCGTCTGCCAGACTATAGAGAACTAACTTAGATATTTCTCTACGTGCCAGACTTGGAACATTTGACAAACCCTAACTTCATATAAAACCACAAAATCCTAAATTTTTAATTAAAAGCAATTAATATTGCAGTTTACCCCAATAATTCTGGTATATTAGTTAACTGGCAATAAGAAATAAATTGCAAAAATAATACCAATTCTATTGGTGCTCCTTAATTGTGCCGTCACGACTACTCTATTAATGTACAGGAAGTTATTTAAAAACGGTACTGCAGAGAAGAAATTATATAGCGAAAATTTAAAGATTATAAAACACATTATTAAATGACAAATTAGAACATTTAAGTGTAGAAATAAGTTTTAGTTTATATTTTATAAATAAAACAGTAAAAATAAATTAAAATAAATGTTACAATATTATAACTCGTCTACTAGTTTTTTAAAAAATATTATTTCTGTAAATTTGGAACATTGTGAATAAAATAATTTAAAATACTAAATTGCACTTTGTAGATTTCAATATGAATAAATCTGGAAAACGCATTTTTATTTTGGGTAAATTATATATTTTATTTTCATTTTGCATGTAAAGGTAAAATAAAAACTGTATTTGCAACAAACTTTAGATCGTCTGCCAGACTATAGAGAACTAACTTAGATATTCCTCTACGTGCCAGATTTGGAACATTTGACAAACCCTGACTTCATATATAACCACAAAATCCTACATTTTTAATTAACAGCAAATAACATTGCAGTTTACCCCAATAATTCTGGTATATTTGTTAACTGGCAATAAGAAACAAATTGCAAAAATAATACCAATTCTATTGGTGCTCCTTAATTGTGCCGTCACTACTACTCTATTAAAGTACAGGAAGTTATTTAAAAACGGTACCGCAGAGAAGAGATTATAGAGCGAAATTTTAAAGATTATAAAACACATTATTAAATGATAAATTAGAACATTTAAGTGTAGAAATAAGTTTAAGTTAATATTTTATAAATAAAACAGTAAAAATAAATTAAAATAAATGTTACAATATTATAACTCGTCTACTAGTTTTTTAAAAGATATTATTTCTGTAAATGTGGAACATTGTAAATAAAATAATTTAAGATACTTAATTGCATTTTGTATTTTTTAATCTGAATAAATCTAAAAAAAGTATTTTTATTTTGGATAAATTATATATTTCATTTTCATTTTGCATGTAAAGGTAAAATACAAAATGTATTTGCGACAAACTTTAGATCGTCTGCCAGACTATAGAGAACTAACTTAGATATTCCTCTACGTGCCAGACTTGGAACATTTGACAAAACCTGACTTCATATAAAACCACAAAATCCTTTATTTTTAATTAAAAGCAATTAACATTGCAGTTTACCCTAATAATTCTGGTATACTAGTTAACTGGCAATAAGAAATAAATTGCAAAAATAATACCAATTATATTGGTTCTCCTCAATTGTGCCTACACCATTCTATTAAAGTACAGGAAGTTATTTAAAAACGGTACCGCAGAGAAGAGATTATAGAGCGAAATTTTAAAGATTATAAAACACATTATTAAATGATAAATTAGAACATTTAAGTGTAGAAATAAGTTTAAGTTAATATTTTATAAATAAAACAGTAAAAATAAATTAAAATAAATGTTACAATATTATAACTCGTCTACTAGTTTTTTAAAAGATATTATTTCTGTAAATGTGGAACATTGTAAATAAAATAATTTAAGATACTTAATTGCATTTTGTATTTTTTAATCTGAATAAATCTAAAAAAAGTATTTTTATTTTGGATAAATTATATATTTCATTTTCATTTTGCATGTAAAGGTAAAATACAAAATGTATTTGCGACAAACTTTAGATCGTCTGCCAGACTATAGAGAACTAACTTAGATATTCCTCTACGTGCCAGACTTGGAACATTTGACAAACCCTGACTTCATATATAACCACAAAATCTTATATTTTTAATTAACAGCAAATAACGTTGCAGTTTACCCCAATAATTCTGGTATATTAGTTAACTGGCAATAATAAATAAATTGCAAAAATAATACCAATTCTATTGGTGCTCCTTAATTGTGCCGTTACGACTGCTTTATTGAAGTACAAGAAGTTATTTAAAAACGTTACCGCAGAAAAGAGATGATAGAGCGAAATTTTAAAGATTATTAAACACATTATTAAATGATAAATTGAAACATTTTAGTGTAGAAATAAGTTATAGTTAATATTTTATAAATAAAACAGTGAAAATAAATTAAAATAATTGTTACAATATTTTAACTCGTCTACTAGTTTTTTAAAAAATATTATTTCTGTAAATGTAGAACATTGTGATTAAATCATTTAAATTACTAAATTGCATTTTGTATTTTTTAATCTAAATGAATCTAAAAAAAGTATTTTTATTTTGGATAAATTATTTTGCATGTATAGGTAAAATACAAAATCTATTTGCAACAAACTTTAGATCGTCTGCCAGACTATAGAGAACTAACTTAGATATTCCTCTACGTACCAGACTTGAAACATTTGACAAACCCTGACTTCATATATAACCACAAAATCCTACATTTTTAATTAACAGCAAATAATGTTGCAGTTTACCCCAATAATTCTGGTATATCATTTAACTGGCAATAAGAAATAAATTGCAAAACAAATACCAATTTTATTGGTGCTCCTTAATTGTGCCGTCACGACTACTTTCTTAAAGTACAGGAAGTTATTTAAAAACGGTACCGCAGAAAAGAGATTATAGAGCGAATTTTAAAGATTATAAAACACATTATTTAATGATAAATTGGAACATTTAAGTGTAGAAAGAAGTTTTGATTAATATTTTATAAATAAAACAGTAAAAATAAATTATAATAATTGTTACAATATTATAACTCGTCTACTAGTTCTTTAAAAAATATTATTTCTGTAAATGTGGAACATTGTGAATAAAATAATTAAAAATACTAAATTGCGTTTTAAATTTTTTAATCTGAATAAATCTAAAATAGTATTTTTATTTTGGATTAATTATATTTTTCATTTCCATTTTGCATATAAAAGTAAAATACACAATGGTTCGGCAACCAAGTTCAGATCGTCTGCCAGACTATAAAGAACTAACTTAGATATTCCTTTACGTGCCAGACTTGGAACATTTGACAAACCCTGACTTTATATATAACCATAAAATTCTACATTTTTAATTAAGAGCAAATAACATTGCAGTTTACCCCAATAATTCTAGTATATTACTTAACTGGCAATAAGAAATAAATTGCAAAAATAATACCAATTCTATTAGTGCTCCTTAATTGTGCCGTCACGACTACTCTATTAAAGTACAGGAAGTTATTTAAAAACGGTACCGCAGAGAAGAGATTATAGAGCGAAATTTTAAAGATTATTAAACACATTATTAAATGATAAATTAGAACATTTTAGTGTAGAAATAAGTTTTAGTTAACATTTTATAAATAAAACAGTAAAAATAAATAAAAATAAATGTTACAATATTATAACTCGTCTACTAGTTCTTTAAAAAATATTATTTCTGTAAATGTGGAACATTGTAAATAAAATAATTTAAGATACTTAATTGCATTTTGTTTTTTTTTAATCTAAATAAATCTAAAAAAAGTATTTTTATTTTGGATAAATTATATATTTCATATTCATTTTGCATGTAAAGGTAAAATACAAAATGTATTTGCAACAAACTTTAGATCGTCTGCCAGACTATAGAGAACTAACTTAGATATTCCTCTACGTGCCAGACTTGGAACATTTGACAAAACCTGACTTTATATAAAACCACAAAATCCTACATTTTTAATTAAAAGCAATTAACATTGCAGTTTACCCCAATAATTCTGGTATACTAGTTAACTGGCAATAAGAAATAAATTGCAAAAATAATACCAATTATATTGGTTCTCCTCAATTGTGCCGTCACTACTACTCTATTAAAGTACAGGAAGTTATTTAAAAACGGTACCGCAGAGAAGAGATTATAGAGCGAAATTTTAAAAATTATAAAACACATTATTAATTGATAAATTAGAACATTTAAGTGTAGAAATAAGTTTTAGTTAACATTTTATAAATAAAACAGTAAAAATAAATTAAAATAAATGTTACAATATTATAACTCGTCTACTAGTTCTTTAAAAAATATTATTTCTGTAAATGTGGAACATTGTAAATAAAATAATTTAAAATACTAAATTGCATTTTGTATTATTCAATCTAAATAAATCTGGTAAAAGTATTTTTAATTTGGATAACACATACATATTTTTCATTTCCATTTTGCATATAAAAGTAAAATACAAAATGGTTCGGCAACGAAGTTCAGATCGTTTGCCAGACTATAGAGAACTAACTAAGATATTCCTCTACGTGCCAGACTTGGAACATTTGACAAACCCTGACTTTATATATAACCACAAAATCCTACATTTTTAATTAAAAGAAATTAATATTGCAGTTTACCCCAATAATTCTGGTATACAAGTTAACTGGCAATAAGAAACAAATTGCAAAAATAATACCAATTCTATTGGTGCTCCTTAATTGTGTCGTCACTACTACTTTATTAAAGTACAGGAAGTTATTTAAAAACGGTACCGCAGAGAAGAGATTATAGAGCGAAATTTTAAAGATTATAAAACACATTATTAAATGATAAATTAGAACATTTAAGTGTAGAAATAAGTTTAAGTTAATATTTTATAAATAAAACAGTGAAAATAAATTAAAATAAATGTTACAATATTATAACTCGTCTAATAGTTCTTTAAAAAATATTATTTCTGTAAATGTGGAACATTGTGAATAAAATAATTTAAGATACTGAATTGCATTTTGTATTTTTTAATCTGAATAAATCTAAAAAAAGTATTTTTATTTTGGATAAATCATATATTTCATTTTCATTTTGCATGTAAAGGTAAAATACAAAATGTATTTGCAACAAACTTTAGATCGTCTGCCAGACTATAGAGAACTAACTTAGATATTCCTCTACGTGCCAGACTTGGAACATTTGACAAAACCTGACTTTATATAAAACCACAAAATCCTACATTTTTAATTAAAACCAATTAACATTACAGTTTACCCCAATAATTCTGGTATACTAGTTAACTGGCAATAAGAAATAAATTGCAAAAATAATACCAATTATATTGGTTCTCCTTAATTGTGCCGACACTATTCTATTGAAGTACAAGAAGTTATTTAAAAACGGTACCGCAGAAAAGAGATTATAGAGCGAAATTTTAAAAATTATAAAACACATTATTAAATGATAAATTAGAACATTTAAGTGTAGAAATAAGTTTTAGTTAATATTTTATAAATAAAACAGTAAAAATAAATTAAAATAAATGTTACAATATTATATCTCGTCTACTAGTTCTTTAAAAAATATTATTTCTGTAAATGTGGAACATTGTAAATAAAATAATTTAAGATACTTAATTGCATTTTGTTTTTTTTAATCTAAATAAATCTAAAAAAAGTATTTTTATTTTGGATAAATTATATATTTCATTTTTATTTTGCATGTAAAGGTAAATTACAAAATGTATTTGCAACAAACTTTAGATCGTCTGCCAGACTATAGAGAACTAACTTAGATATTCCTCTACGTGCCAGACTTGGAACATTTGACAAACCCTGACTTTATATATAACCACAAAATCCTACATTTTTAATTAAAAGAAATTAATATTGCAGTTTACCCCAATAATTCTGGTATACAAGTTAACTGGCAATAAGAAACAAATTGCAAAAATAATACCAATTCTATTGGTGCTCCTTAATTGTGCCGTCACTACTACTTTATTAAAGTAAAGGAAGTTATTTAAAAACGGTACCGCAGAGAAGAGATTATAGAGCGAAATTTTAAAGATTATAAAACACATTATTAAATGATAAATTAGAACATTTAAGTGTAGAAATAAGTTTAAGTTAATATTTTATAAATAAAACAGTGAAAATAAATTAAAATAAATGTTACAATATTATAACTCGTCTACTAGTTCTTTAAAAAATATTATTTCTGTAAATGTGGAACATTGTGAATAAAATAATTTAAGATACTGAATTGCATTTTGTATTTTTTAATCTGAATAAATCTAAAAAAAGTATTTTTATTTTGGATAAATCATATATTTCATTTTCATTTTGCATGTAAAGGTAAAATACAAAATGTATTTGCAACAAACTTCAGATCGTCTGCCAGACTATAGAGAACTAACTTAGATATTCCTCTACGTGCCAGACTTGGAACATTTGACAAAACCGGACTTCATATAAAACCACAAAATCCTTCATTTTTAATTAAAAGCAATTAACATTGCAGTTTACACCAATAATTCTGGTGTACTAGTTAACTGGCAATAAGAAATAAATTGCAAAAATAATACCAATTATATTGGTTCTCCTCAATTGTGCCGACACTATTCTATTGAAGTACAAGAAGTTATTTAAAAACGGTACCGCAGAGAACAGATTATAGAGCGAAATTTTAAAACTTATAAAACACATTATTAAATGATAAATTAGAACATTTAAGTGTAGAAATAAGTTTTAGTTAATATTTTATAAATAAAACAGTAAAAATAAATTAAAATAAATGTTACAATATTATAACTCGTCTACTAGTTCTTTAAAAAATATTATTTCTGTAAATGTGGAACATTGTAAATAAAATAATTTAAAATACTTAATTGCATTTTGTTTTTTTTAATCTAAATAAATCTAAAAAAAGTATTTTTATTTTGGATAAATTATATATTTCATTTTCATTTTGCATGTAAAGGTAAAATACAAAATGTATTTGCAACAAACTTTAGATCGTCTGCCAGACTATAGAGAACTAACTTAGATATTCCTCTACGTGCCAGACTTGGAACATTTGACAAACACTGACTTCATATATAACCACAAAATCCTACATTTTTAATTAAAAGAAATTAATATTGCAGTTTACCCCAATAATTCTGGTATATTAGTTAACTGGCAATAAGAAATAAATTGCAAAAATAATACCAATTCTATTGGTGCTCCTTAATTGTGCCATCACGACTACTCTATTAAAGTACAGGAAGTTATTTAAAAACGGTACAGCAGAGAAGAGATTATAGAGCGAAATTTTAAAGATTATAAAACACATTATTAAATGATAAATTAGAACAATTAAGTGTAGAAATAAGTTTTAGTTAATATTTTATAAATAAAACAGTAACAATAAATTAAAATAAATGTTACAATATTATAACTCGTCTACTAGTTCTTTAAAAAATATTATTTCTGTAAATGTGGAACATTGTGAATAAAATAATTTAAAATACTAAATTGCATTTTGTATTTTTTAATCTGATTAAATCTAAAATAGTATTTTTTTTTTGGATAAATTATATTTTTCATTTCCATTTTGCATATAAAAGTAAAATACACAATGGTTCGGCAACCAAGTTATGATCGTCTGCCAGACTATAGAGAACTAACTTAGATATTCCTCTACGTGCCAGACTTGGAACATTTGACAAACCCTGACTTTATATATAACCACAAAATCCTACATTTTTAATTAAAAGAAATTAATATTGCAGTTTACCCCAATAATTCTGGTATATTAGTTAACTGGCAATAACAAATAAATTGCAAAAATAATACCAATTCTATTGGTGCTCCTCAATTGTGCCGTTACGACTGCTCTATTGAAGAACAAGAAGTTATTTAAAAACGGTACCGCAGAGAAGTGATGATATAGCGAAATTTTAAAGATTATAAAACACATTATTGAATGATAAATTAGAACATTTAAGTGTAGAAATAAGTTTTAGTTTTTATTTTATAAATAAAACAGTGTAAATAATTTAAAATAATTGTTACAATATTATAATACGTCTACTAGTTCTTCAAAAAATATTATTTCTGTAAATGTAGAACATTGTGAATAAAATATTTTAAAATACTAAATTGCATTTTGTATTTTTTAATCT
This sequence comes from Ophraella communa, assembly GCA_035357415.1. NCBI lineage: Eukaryota > Metazoa > Arthropoda > Insecta > Coleoptera > Chrysomelidae > Ophraella > Ophraella communa. Next base: position 48,500,199 of record CM068979.1, on the reverse strand, counting down.
GAATGAATCTAAAAAAAGTATTTTTATTTTGGATAAATTATATATTTCATTTTTATTTTGCATGTAAAGGTAAAATACAAAATGTATTTGCAACAAACTTTAGATCGTCTGCCAGACTATAGAGAACTAACTTAGATATTCCTCTACGTGCCAGACTTGGAACATTTGACAAACCCTGACTTCATATATAACCACAAAATCCTACATTTTTAATTAACAGCAAATAATGTTGCAGTTTACTCCAATAATTCTGGTATATTAGTTAACTGGCAATAAAAAATAAATTGCAAAAATAATACCAATTCTATTGGTGCTCCTTAATTGTGCCGTCACGACTACTTTATTAAAGTACAGGAAGTTATTTAAAAACGGTACCGCAGAAAAGAGATTATAGAGCGAATTTTAAAGATTATAAAACGCATTATTTATGATAAATTAGAACATTTAAGTGTAGAAAGAAGTTTTGATTAATATTTTATAATTAAAACAGTAAAAATAAATTATAATAAATGTTACAATATTACAACTCGTCTACTAGTTCTTTAAAAAATATTATTTCTGTAAATGTGGAACATTGTGAATAAAATAATTTAAAATACTAAATTGCATTTTGAATTTTTTAATCTGAATAAATCTAAAATAGTATTTTTATTTTGGATAAATTATATTTTTCATTTCCATTTTGCATATAAAAGTAAAATACACAATGGTTCGGCAACCAAGTTCAGATCGTCTGCCAGACTATAAAAAACTAACTTAGATATTCCTCTACGTGCCAGACTTGGAACATTTGACAAACCCTGACTTCATATATAACTATAAAATTTTACATTTTTAATTAACAGCAAATAACATTGCAGTTTACCCCAATAATTCTGGTATATTACTTAACTGGCAATAAGAAATAAATTGCAAAAATAATACCATTTCTATTAGTGCTCCTTAATTGTGCCGTCACGACTACTCTATTAAAGTACAGGAAGTTATTTAAAAACGGTACCGCAGAGAAGAGATTATAGAGCGAAATTTTAAAGATTATTAAACACATTATTAAATGATAAATTGAAACATTTAAGTGTAGAAATAAGTTTTAGTTAATATTTTATAAATAAAAAAGTGAAAATAAATGAATATAATTGTTACAATATTATAACTCGTCTACTAGTTCTTTAAAAAATTTTATTTCTGTAAATGTGAAACATTGTGAATAAAATAATTTAAAATACTAAATTGCATTTTGTATTTTTTAATCTAAATAAATCTAAAAAAAGTATTATTATTTTGGATAAATTATATATTTCATTTTCATTTTGCATGTAAAGGTAAAATACAAAATGTATTTGCAACAAACTTTAGATCGTCTGCCAGACTGTAGAGAACTAACTTAGATATTCCTCTACGTGCGAGACTTGGAACATTTGACAAACCCTGACTTCATATAAAACCACAAAATCCTACATTTTTAATTAAAAGCAATTAACATTGCAGTTTACCCCAATAATTCTGTTACATTAGTTAACTCGCAATAAGAAATAAATTGCAAAAATAATACCAATTATATTGGTTCTCCTTAATTGTGGTGACACTACTCTATTGACGTACAAGAAGTTATTTAAAAACGGTACCGCAGAGAAGAGATTATAGAGCGAAATTTTAAAGATTATAAAACACATTAGTAAATGATAAATTAGAACATTTAAGTGTAGAAATAAGTTTTAGTTAATATTTTATAATTAAAACAGTGAAAATAAATTAAAATAAATGTTACAATATTATAACACGTCTACTAGTTTTTTAAAAAATATTATTTCTGTAAATGTGGAACATTGTAAATAAAATAATTTAAAATACTAAATTGCATTTTGTATTTTTTAATCTAAATAAATATAAAAAAAGTATTTTTATTTTGGATTAATTATATATTTCATTTTTATTTTGCATATAAAAGTAAAATACAAAATGGTTCGGCAACGAAGTTCAGATCGTCTGCCAGACTATAGAGAACTAACTTAGATATTCCTCTACGTGCCAGACTTTGAACATTTGACAAACCCTGACTTTATATATAACCACAAAATCCTACATTTTTAATTAAAAGAAATTAATATTGCAGTTTACCCCAATAATTCTGGTATATTAGTTAACTGGCAATAATAAATAAATTGAAAAAATAATACCAATTCTATTGGTGCTCCTCAATTGTGCCGTTACGACTGCTCTATTGAAGAACAAGAAGTTATTTAAAAACGGTACCGCAGAGAAGTGATGATAGAGCGAAATTTTAAAGATTATAAAACACATTATTGAATGATAAATTAGAACATTTAAGTGTAGAAATAAGTTTTAGTTATTATTATATAAATAAAACAGTGTAAATAATTTAAAATAATTGTTACAATATTATAACTCGTCTACTATTTCTTTAAAAAATATTATTTCTGTAAATGTAGAACATTGTGAATAAAATAATTTAAAATACTAAATTGCATTTTGTATTATTCAATCTGAATAAATCTGGTAAAAGTATTTTTAATTTGGATAACACATACATATTTTTCATTTCCATTTTGCATATAAAAGTAAAATACAAAATGGTTCGGCAACGAAGTTCAGATCGTCTGCCAGACTATAGAGAACTAACTTAGATATTCCCCTACGTGCCAGACTTGGAACATTTGACAAACCCTGACTTCATATATAACCACAAAATCCTACGATTTTAATTAAAAGAAATTAATATTGCAGTTTACCCCAATAATTCTGGTATATTAGTTAACTGGCAATAATAAATAAATTGCAAAAATAATACCAATTCTATTGGTGCTCCTTAATTGTGCTGTTACGACTGCTCTATTGAAGTACAAGAAGTTATTTAAAAACGGTACCGCAGAAAAGAGATTATAGAGCGAAATTTTAAAGATTATTAAACACATTATTAAATGATAAATTGAAACATTTTAGTGTAAAAATAAGTTTTAGTTAATATTTTATAAATAAAACAGTGAAAATAAATTAAAATAATTGTTACAATATTTTAACTCGTCTACTAGTTTTTTAAAAAATATTATTTCTGTAAATGTGGAACATTGTGAATAAAATCATTTAAATTACTAAATTGCATTTTGTATTTTTTAATCTGAATAAATCTAAAAAAGTATTTTTATTTTGGATAAATTATATATTTTATTTTTATTCTGCATGTAAAGGTAAAATACAAAATGTATTTGCAACAAACTTTAGATCGTCTGCCAGACTATAGAGACCTAACTTAGATATTCCTCTACGTGCCAGACTTGGAACATTTGACAAACCCTGACTTCATATATAACCATAAAATTCTACATTTTTAATTAACAGCAAATAACATTGCAGTTTACCCCAATAATTCTGGTATATTACTTAACTGGCAATAAGAAATAAATTGCAAAAATAATACCAATTCTATTAGTGCTCCTTAATTGTGCCGTCACGACTACTCTATTAAAGTACAGGAAGTTATTTAAAAACGGTATCGCAAAGAAGAGATTATAGAGCGAAATTTTAAAGATTATTAAACACATTATTAAATGATAAATTGAAACATTTAAGTGTAGAAATAAGTTTTAGTTAATATTTTATAAATAATACAGTGAAAATAAATTAAAATAAATGTTACAATATTATAACTCGTCTACTAGTTCTTTAAAAAATATTATTTCTGTAAATGTGGAACATTGTGAATAAAATAATTTAAGATACTGAATTGCATTTTGTATTTTTTACTCTGAATAAATCTAAAAAAAGTATTTTTATTTTGGATAAATTATATATTTCATTTTCATTTTGCATGTAAAGGAAAAATACAAAATGTATTTGCAACAAACTTTAGATCGTCTGCCAGACTATAGAGAACTAACTTAGATATTCCTCTACGTGCCAGACTTGGAACATTTGACAAAACCTGACTTCATATAAAACCACAAAATCCTTCATATTTAATTAAAAGCAATTAACATTGCAGTTTACCCCAATAATTCTGGTATACTAGTTAACTGGCAATAAGAAATAAATTGCAAAAATAATACCAATTATATTGGTTCTCCTCAATTGTGCCGACACTATTCTATTGAAGTACAAGAAGTTATTTAAAAACGGTACCGCAAAGAAGAGATTATAGAGCGAAATTTTAAAAATTATAAAACACATTATTAAATGATAAATTAGAACATTTAAGTGTAGAAATAAGTTTTAGTTAATATTTTATAAATAAAACAGTGAAAATAAATTAAAATAAATGTTACAATATTATAACTCGTCTACTAGTTCTTTAAAAAATATTATTTCTGTAAATGTGGAACATTGTGAATAAAATAATTTAAGATACTGAATTGCATTTTGTATTTTTTAATCTGAATAAATCTAAAACAAGTATTTTTATTTTGGATAAATTATATATTTCATTTTCATTTTGCATGTAAAGGTAAAATACAAAATGTATTTGCAACAAACTTTAGATCGTCTGCCAGACTATAGAGAACTAACTTAGATATTCCTCTACGTGCCAGACTTGGAACATTTGACAAAACCTGACTTCATATAAAACCACAAAATCCTTCATATTTAATTAAAAGCAATTAACATTGCAGTTTACCCCAATAATTCTGGTATACTAGTTAACTGGCAATAAGAAATAAATTGCAAAAATAATACCAATTATATTGGTTCTCCTCAATTGTGCCGACACTATTCTATTGAAGTACAAGAAGTTATTTAAAAACGGTACCGCAGAGAAGAGATTATAGAGCGAAATTTTAAAAATTATAAAACACATTATTAAATGATAAATTAGAACATTTAAGTGTAGAAATAAGTTTTAGTTAATATTTTATAAATAAAACAGTGAAAATAAATTAAAATAAATGTTACAATATTATAACTGGTCTACTAGTTCTTTAAAAAATATTATTTCTGTAAATGTGGAACATTGTAAATAAAATAATTTAAGATACTTAATTGCATTTTGTTTTTTTTAATATAAATAAATTTAAAAATTGTATTTTTATTTTGGATAAATTATATATTTCATTTTCATTTTGCATGTAAAGGTAAAATACAAAATGTATTTGCAACAAACTTTAGATCGTCTGCCAGACTATAGAGAACTAACTTGGATATTCCTCTACGTGCTAGACTTGGAACATTTGACAAAACCTGACTTTATATAAAACCACAAAATTCTACATTTTTAATTAACAGCAAATAACATTGCAGTTTACCCCAATAATTCTGGTATATTACTTAACTGGCAATAAGAAATAAATTGCAAAAATAATACCAATTCTATTAGTGCTCCTTAATTGTGCCGTCACGACTACTCTATTAAAGTACAGGAAGTTATTTAAAAACGGTACCGCAGAAAAGAGATTATAGAGCGAATTTTAAAGATTATAAAACGCATTATTTATGATAAATTAGAACATTTAAGTGTAGAAAGAAGTTTTGATTAATATTTTATAACTAAAACAGTAAAAATAAATTATAATAATTGTTACAATATTACAACTCGTCTACTAGTTCTTTAAAAAATATTATTTCTGTAAATGTGGAACATTGTGAATAAAATAATTTAAAATACTAAATTGCATTTTGAATTTTTTAATCTGAATAAATCTAAAATAGTATTTTTATTTTGGATAAATTATATTTTTCATTTCCATTTTGCATATAAAAGTAAAATACACAATGGTTCGGCAACCAAGTTCAGATCGTCTGCCAGACTATAAAAAACTAACTTAGATATTCCTCTACGTGCCAGACTTGGAACATTTGACAAACCCTGACTTCATATATAACTATAAAATTTTACATTTTTAATTAACAGCAAATAACATTGCAGTTTACCCCAATAATTCTGGTATATTACTTAACTGGCAATAAGAAATAAATTGCAAAAATAATACCATTTCTATTAGTGCTCCTTAATTGTGCCGTCACGACTACTCTATTAAAGTACAGGAAGTTATTTAAAAACGGTACCGCAGAGAAGAGATTATAGAGCGAAATTTTAAAGATTATTAAACACATTATTAAATGATAAATTGAAACATTTAAGTGTAGAAATAAGTTTTAGTTAATATTTTATAAATAAAAAAGTGAAAATAAATGAAAATAATTGTTACAATATTATAACTCGTCTACTAGTTCTTTAAAAAATTTTATTTCTGTAAATGTGAAACATTGTGAATAAAATAATTTAAAATACTAAATTGCATTTTGTATTTTTTAATCTAAATAAATCTAAAAAAAGTATTATTATTTTGGATAAATTATATATTTCATTTTCATTTTGCATGTAAAGGTAAAATACAAAATGTATTTGCAACAAACTTTAGATCGTCTGCCAGACTGTAGAGAACTAACTTAGATATTCCTCTACGTGCGAGACTTGGAACATTTGACAAACCCTGACTTCATATAAAACCACAAAATCCTACATTTTTAATTAAAAGCAATTAACATTGCAGTTTACCCCAATAATTCTGTTACATTAGTTAACTCGCAATAAGAAATAAATTGCAAAAATAATACCAATTATATTGGTTCTCCTTAATTGTGGTGACACTACTCTATTGACGTACAAGAAGTTATTTAAAAACGGTACCGCAGAGAAGAGATTATAGAGCGAAATTTTAAAGATTATAAAACACATTAGTAAATGATAAATTAGAACATTTAAGTGTAGAAATAAGTTTTAGTTAATATTTTATAATTAAAACAGTGAAAATAAATTAAAATAAATGTTACAATATTATAACACGTCTACTAGTTTTTTAAAAATATTATTTCTGTAAATGTGGAACATTGTAAATAAAATAATTTAAAATACTAAATTGCATTTTGTATTTTTTAATCTAAATAAATATAAAAAAGTATTTTTATTTTGGATTAATTATATATTTCATTTTTATTTTGCATATAAAAGTAAAATACAAAATGGTTCGGCAACGAAGTTCAGATCGTCTGCCAGACTATAGAGAACTAACTTAGATATTCCTCTACGTGCCAGACTTTGAACATTTGACAAACCCTGACTTTATATATAACCACAAAATCCTACATTTTTAATTAAAAGAAATTAATATTGCAGTTTACCCCAATAATTCTGGTATATTAGTTAACTGGCAATAATAAATAAATTGAAAAAATAATACCAATTCTATTGGTGCTCCTCAATTGTGCCGTTACGACTGCTCTATTGAAGAACAAGAAGTTATTTAAAAACGGTACCGCAGAGAAGTGATGATAGAGCGAAATTTTAAAGATTATAAAACACATTATTGAATGATAAATTAGAACATTTAAGTGTAGAAATAAGTTTTAGTTATTATAATATAAATAAAACAGTGTAAATAATTTAAAATAATTGTTACAATATTATAACTCGTCTACTATTTCTTTAAAAAATATTATTTCTGTAAATGTAGAACATTGTGAATAAAATAATTTAAAATACTAAATTGCATTTTGTATTATTCAATCTGAATAAATCTGGTAAAAGTATTTTTAATTTGGATAACACATACATATTTTTCATTTCCATTTTGCATATAAAAGTAAAATACAAAATGGTTCGGCAACGAAGTTCAGATCGTCTGCCAGACTATAGAGAACTAACTTAGATATTCCCCTACGTGCCAGACTTGGAACATTTGACAAACCCTGACTTCATATATAACCACAAAATCCTACGTTTTTAATTAAAAGAAATTAATATTGCAGTTTACCCCAATAATTCTGGTATATTAGTTAACTGGCAATAATAAATAAATTGCAAAAATAATACCAACTCTATTGGTGCTCCTTAATTGTGCTGTTACGACTGCTCTATTGAAGTACAAGAAGTTATTTAAAAACGGTACCGCAGAAAAGAGATTATAGAGCGAAATTTTAAAGATTATTAAATACATTAATAAATGATAAATTGAAACATTTTAGTGTAAAAATAAGTTTTAGTTAATATTTTATAAATAAAACAGTGAAAATAAATTAAAATAATTGTTACAATATTTTAACTCGTCTACTAGTTTTTTAAAAAATATTATTTCTGTAAATGTGGAACATTGTGAATAAAATCATTTAAATTACTAAATTGCATTTTGTATTTTTTAATCTGAATAAATCTAAAAAAGTATTTTTATTTTGGATAAATTATATATTTTATTTTTATTCTGCATGTAAAGGTAAAATACAAAATGTATTTGCAACAAACTTTAGATCGTCTGCCAGACTATAGAGACCTAACTTAGATATTCCTCTACGTGCCAGACTTGGAACATTTGACAAACCCTGACTTCATATATAACCATAAAATTCTACATTTTTAATTAACAGCAAATAACATTGCAGTTTACCCCAATAATTCTGGTATATTACTTAACTGGCAATAAGAAATAAATTGCAAAAATAATACCAATTCTATTAGTGCTCCTTAATTGTGCCGTCACGACTACTCTATTAAAGTACAGGAAGTTATTTAAAAACGGTATCGCAAAGAAGAGATTATAGAGCGAAATTTTAAAGATTATTAAACACATTATTAAATGATAAATTGAAACATTTAAGTGTAGAAATAAGTTTTAGTTAATATTTTATAAATAAAACAGTGAAAATAAATTAAAATAAATGTTACAATATTATAACTCGTCTACTAGTTCTTTAAAAAATATTATTTCTGTAAATGTGGAACATTGTGAATAAAATAATTTAAGATACTGAATTGCATTTTGTATTTTTTACTCTGAATAAATCTAAAAAAAGTATTTTTATTTTGGATAAATTATATATTTCATTTTCATTTTGCATGTAAAGGAAAAATACAAAATGTATTTGCAACAAACTTTAGATCGTCTGCCAGACTATAGAGAACTAACTTAGATATTCCTCTACGTGCCAGACTTGGAACATTTGACAAAACCTGACTTCATATAAAACCACAAAATCCTTCATATTTAATTAAAAGCAATTAACATTGCAGTTTACCCCAATAATTCTGGTATACTAGTTAACTGGCAATTAGAAATAAATTGCAAAAATAATACCAATTATATTGGTTCTCCTCAATTGTGCCGACACTATTCTATTGAAGTACAAGAAGTTATTTAAAAACGGTACCGCAAAGAAGAGATTATAGAGCGAAATTTTAAAAATTATAAAACACATTATTAAATGATAAATTAGAACATTTAAGTGTAGAAATAAGTTTTAGTTAATATTTTATAAATAAAACAGTGAAAATAAATTAAAATAAATGTTACAATATTATAACTCGTCTACTAGTTCTTTAAAAATATTATTTCTGTAAATGTGGAACATTGTGAATAAAATAATTTAAGATACTGAATTGCATTTTGTATTTTTTAATCTGAATAAATCTAAAACAAGTATTTTTATTTTGGATAAATTATATATTTCATTTTCATTTTGCATGTAAAGGTAAAATACAAAATGTATTTGCAACAAACTTTAGATCGTCTGCCAGACTATAGAGAACTAACTTACATATTCCTCTACGTGCCAGACTTGGAACATTTGACAAAACCTGACTTCATATAAAACCACAAAATCCTTCATATTTAATTAAAAGCAATTAACATTGCAGTTTACCCCAATAATTCTGGTATACTAGTTAACTGGCAATAAGAAATAAATTGCAAAAATAATACCAATTATATTGGTTCTCCTCAATTGTGCCGACACTATTCTATTGAAGTACAAGAAGTTATTTAAAAACGGTACCGCAGAGAAGAGATTATAGAGCGAAATTTTAAAAATTATAAAACACATTATTAAATGATAAATTAGAACATTTAAGTGTAGAAATAAGTTTTAGTTAATATTTTATAAATAAAACAGTGAAAATAAATTAAAATAAATGTTACAATATTATAACTGGTCTACTAGTTCTTTAAAAATATTATTTCTGTAAATGTGGAACATTGTAAATAAAATAATTTAAGATACTTAATTGCATTTTGTTTTTTTTAATATAAATAAATTTAAAAATTGTATTTTTATTTTGGATAAATTATATATTTCATTTTCATTTTGCATGTAAAGGTAAAATACAAAATGTATTTGCAACAAACTTTAGATCGTCTGCCAGACTATAGAGAACTAACTTAGATATTCCTCTACGTGCCAGACTTGGAACATTTGACAAACCCTGACTTCATATATAACCATAAAATTCTACATTTTTAATTAACAGCAAATAACATTGCAGTTTACCCCAATAATTCTGGTATATTACTTAACTGGCAATAAGAAATAAATTGCAAAAATAATACCAATTCTATTAGTGCTCCTTAATTGTGCCGTCACGACTACTCTATTAAAGTACAGGAAGTTATTTAAAAACGGTACCGCAGAGAAGAGATTATAGAGCGAAATTTTAAAGATTATTAAACACATTATTAAATGATAAATTGAAACATTTAAGTGTAGAAATAAGTTTTAGTTAATATTTTATAAATAAAACAGTGAAAATAAATTAAAATAAATGTTACAATGTTATAACTCGTCTACTAGTTTTTTAAAAAATATTATTTCTGTAAATGTGGAACATTGTGAATAAAATAATTTAAGATACTAAATTGCATTTTGTATTTTTTAATCTGAATAAATCTAAAAAAAGTATTTTTATATTGGATAAATTATATATTTCATTTTTATTCTGCATGTAAAGGTAAAATACAAAATGTATTTGCAACAAACTTTAGATCGTCTGCCAGACTATAGAGAACTAACTTGGATATTCCTCTACGTGCCAGACTTGGAACATTTAACAAACCCTGACTTCATATATAACCATAAAATTCTACATTTTTAATTAACAGCAAATAACATTGCAGTTTACCCCAATAATTCTGGTATATTACTTAACTGGCAATAAGAAATAAATTGCAAAAATAATACCAATTCTATTAGTGCTCCTTAATTGTGCCGTCACGACTACTCTATTAAAGTACAGGAAGTTATTTAAAAACGGTACCGCAGGGAAGAGATTATAGAGCGAAATTTTAAAGATTATTAAACACATTATTAAATGATAAATTGAAACATTTAAGTGTAGAAATAAGTTTTAGTTAATATTTTATAAATAAAACAGTAAAAATAAATTAAAATAAATGTTACAATATTATAACTCGTCTACTAGTTCTTTAAAAAATATTATTTCTGTAAATGTGGAACATTGTGAATAAAATAATTTAAGATACTGAATTGCATTTTGTATTTTTTAATCTGAATAAATCTAAAAAAAGTATTTTTATTTTGGATAAATTATATATTTCATTTTCATTTTGCATGTAAAGGTAAAATACAAAATGTATTTGCAACAAACTTTAGATCGTCTGCCAGACTATAGAGAACTAACTTAGATATTCCTCTACGTGCCAGACTTGGAACATTTGACAAAACCTGACTTTATATAAAACCACAAAATCCTTCATATTTAATTAAAAGCAATTAACATTGCAGTTTACCCCAATAATTCTGGTATACTAGTTAACTGGCAATAAGAAATAAATTGCAAAAATAATACCAATTATATTGGTTCTCCTCAATTGTGCCGACACTATTCTATTGAAGTACAAGAAGATATTTAAAAACGGTACCGCAGAGAAGAGATTATAGACCGAAATTTAAAAAATTATAAAACACATTATTAAATGATAAATTAGAACATTTAAGTGTAGAAATAAGTTTTAGTTAATATTTTATAAATAAAACAGTGAAAATAAATTAAAATAAATGTTACAATATTATAACTCGTCTACTAGTTCTTTAAAAAATATTATTTCTGTAAATGTGGAACATTGTTAATAAAATAATTTAAGATACTTAATTGCATTTTGTTTTTTTTAATCTAAATAAATCTAAAAAAAGTATTTTTATTTTGGATAAATTATATATTTCATTTTCATTTTGCATGTAAAGGTAAAATACAAAATGTATTTGCAACAAACTTTAGATTGTCTGCCAGACTATAGAGAACTAACTTAGATATTCCTCTACGTGCCAGACTTGGAACATTTGACAAACCCTGACTTCATATATAACCATAAAATTCTACATTTTTAATTAACAGCAAATAACATTGCAGTTTACCCCAATAATTCTGGTATATTACTTAACTGGCAATAAGAAATAAATTGCAAAAATAATACCAATTATATTGGTTCTCCTCAATTGTGCCGACACTATTCTATTGAAGTACAAGAAGTTGTTTAAAAACGGTACCGCAGAGAAGAGATTATAGAGCGAAATTTTAAAAATTATAAAACACATTATTAAATGATAAATTAGAACATTTAAGTGTAGAAATAAGTTTTAGTTAATATTTTATAAATAAAACAGTAAAAATAAATTAAAATAAATGTTACAATATTATAACTCGTCTACTAGTTCTTTAAAAAATATTATTTCTGTAAATGTGGAACATTGTTAATAAAATAATTTAAGATACTTAATTGCATTTTGTTTTTTTTAATCTAAATAAATCTAAAAAAAGTATTTTTATTTTGGATAAATTATATATTTCATTTTCATTTTGCATGTAAAGGTAAAATACAAAATGTATTTGCAACAAACTTTAGATCGTCTGCCAGACTATAGAGAACTAACTTAGATATTCCTCTACGTGCCAGATTTGGAACATTTGACAAAACCTGACTTCATATAAAACCACAAAATCCTTCATTTTTAATTAAAAGCAATTAACATTGCCGTTTACCCCAATAATTCTGGTATACTAGTTAACTGGCAATAAGAAATAAATTGCAAAAATAATACCAATTAAATTGGTTCTCCTCAATTGTGCCGACACTATTCTATTCAAGTACAAGAAGTTATTTAAAAACGGTACCGCAGAGAAGAGATTATAGAGCGAAATTTAAAAAATTATAAAACACAATATTAAATGATAAATTAGAACATTTAAGTGTAGAAATAAGTTTTAGTTAATATTTTATAAATAAAACAGTGAAAATAAATTAAAATAAATGTTACATTATTATAACTCGTCTACTAGTTCTTTAAAAAATATTATTTCTGTAAATGTGGAACATTGTAAATAAAATAATTTAAGATACTTAATTGCATTTTGTTTTTTTTAATCTAAATAAATCTAAAAAAAGTATTTTTATTTTGGATAAATTATATATTTCATTTTCATTTTGCATGTAAAGGTAAAATACAAAATGTATTTGCAACAAACTTTAGATCGCCTGCCAGACTATAGAGAACTAACTAAGATATTCCTCTACGTGCCAGACTTGGAACATTTGACAAACCCTGACTTCATATATAACCACAAAATCCTACATTTTTAATTAAAAGAAATTAATATTGCAGTTTACCCCAATAATTCTGGTATATTAGTTAACTGGCAAAAAGAAATAAATTGCAAAAATAATACCAATTCTATTGGTGCTCCTTAATTGTGCCGACACTATTCTATTGAAGTACAAGAAGTTATTTAAAAACGGTACCGCAGAGAAGAGATTATAGAGCAAAATTTAAAAATTATAAAACACATTATTAAATGATAAATTAGAACATTTAAGTGTAGAAATAAGTTTTAGTTAATATTTTATAAATAAAACAGTGAAAATAAATTAAAATAAATGTTACAATATTATAACTGGTCTACTAGTTCTTTAAAAAATATTATTTCTGTAAATGTGGAACATTGTAAATAAAATAATTTAAGATACTTAATTGCATTTTGTTTTTTTTAATCTAAATAAATCTAAAAAAAGTATTTTTATTTTGGATAAATTATATATTTCATTTTCATTATGCATGTAAAGGTAAAATACAAAATGTATTTGCAACAAACTTTAGATCGTCTGCCAGACTATAGAGAACTAACTTAGATATTCCTCTACGTGCCAGACTTGGAACATTTGACAAAACCTGACTTCATATAAAACCACAAAATCCTTCATTTTTAATTAAAAGCAATTAACATTGCAGTTTACCCCAATAATTCTGGTATACTAGTTAACTGGCAATAAGAAATAAATTGCAAAAATAATACCAATTATATTGGTTCTCCTCAATTGTGCCGACACTATTCTATTGAAGTACAAGAAGTTATTTAAAAACGGTACCGCAGAGAAAAGATTATAGAGCGAAATTTAAAAAATTATAAAACACATTATTAAATGATAAATTAGAACATTTAAGTGTAGAAATAAGTTTTAGTTAATATTTTATAAATAAAACAGTAAAAATAAATTAAAATAAATGTTACAATATTATAACTCGTCTACTAGTTCTTTAAAAAATATTATTTCTGTAAATGTGGAACATTGTAAATAAAATAATTTAAGATACTTAATTGCATTTTTTTTTTTTAATCTAAATAAATCTAAAAAAAGTATTTTTATTTTGGATAAATTATATATTTCATTTTCATTTTGCATGTAAAGGTAAAATACAAAATGTATTTGCAACAAACTTTAGATCGTCTGCAAGACTATAGAGAACTAACTTAGATATTCCTCTACGTGCTAGACTTGGAACATTTGACAAAACCTGACTTCATAAAAAACCACAAAATCCTACATTTTTAATTAAAAGCAATTAACATTGCAGTTTACCCCAATAATTCTGGTTAACTGGCAATAAGAAATAAATTGCAAAAATAATACCAATTCTATTGGTGCTCCTTAATTGTGCCGACACTATTCTATTGAAGTACAAGAAGTTATTTAAAAACGGTACCGCAGAGAAGAGATTATAGAGCAAAATTTAAAAATTATAAAACACATTATTAAATGATAAATTAGAACATTTAAGTGTAGAAATAAGTTTTAGTTAATATTTTATAAATAAAACAGTAAAAATAAATTAAAATAAATGTTACAATATTATAACTGGTCTACTAGTTCTTTAAAAAATATTATTTCTGTAAATGTGGAACATTGTAAATAAAATAATTTAAGATACTTAATTGCATTTTGTTTTTTTTAATCTAAATAAATCTAAAAAAAGTATTTTTATTTTGGATAAATTATATATTTCATTTTCATTATGCATGTAAAGGTAAAATACAAAATGTATTTGCAACAAACTTTAGATCGTCTGCCAGACTATAGAGAACTAACTTAGATATTCCTCTACGTGCCAGACTTGGAACATTTGACAAAACCTGACTTCATATAAAACCACAAAATCCTTCATTTTTAATTAAAAGCAATTAACATTGCAGTTTACCCCAATAATTCTGGTATACTAGTTAACTGGCAATAAGAAATAAATTGCAAAAATAATACCAATTATATTGGTTCTCCTCAATTGTGCCGACACTATTCTATTGAAGTACAAGAAGTTATTTAAAAACGGTACCGCAGAGAAAAGATTATAGAGCGAAATTTAAAAAATTATAAAACACATTATTAAATGATAAATTAGAACATTTAAGTGTAGAAATAAGTTTTAGTTAATATTTTATAAATAAAACAGTGAAAATAAATTAAAATAAATGTTACAATATTATAACTCGTCTACTAGTTCTTTAAAAAATATTATTTCTGTAAATTTGGAACATTGTAAATAAAATAATTTAAGATACTTAATTGCATTTTGTTTTTTTTAATCTAAATAAATCTAAAAAAAGTATTTTTATTTTGGATAAATTATATATTTTATTTTCATTTTGCATGTAAAAGTAAAATACAAAATGTATTTGCAACAAACTTTAGATCGTCTGCAAGACTATAGAGAACTAACTTAGATATTCCTCTACGTGCTAGACTTGGAACATTTGACAAAACCTGACTTCATATAAAACCACAAAATCCTACATTTTTAATTAAAAGCAATTAACATTGCAGTTTACCCCAATAATTCTGGTTAACTGGCAATAAGAAATAAATTGCAAAAATAATACCAATTATATTGGTTCTCCTCAATTGTGCCGTTACGACTGCTCTATTGAAGTACAAGAAGTTATTTAAAAACGGTACCGCAGAAAAGAGATTATAGAGCGAAATTTTAAAGATTATTAAACACATTATTAAATGATAAATTGAAACATTTTAGTGTAGAAATAAGTTTTAGTTAATATTTTATAAATAAAACAGTGAAAATAAATTAAAATAATTGTTACAATATTTTAACTCGTCTACTAGTTTTTTAAAAAATATTATTTCTGTAAATGTAGAACATTGTGATTAAAATCATTTAAATTACTAAATTGCATTTTGTATTTTTTAATCTAAATGAATCTAAAAAAAGTATTTTTATTTTGGATAAATTATATATTTCATTTTTATTTTGCATGTAAAGGTAAAATACAAAATGTATTTGCAACAAACTTTAGATCGCCTGCCAGACTATAGAGAACTAACTAAGATATTCCTCTACGTGCCAGACTTGGAACATTTGACAAACCCTGACTTCATATATAACCACAAAATCCTACATTTTTAATTAAAAGAAATTAATATTGCAGATTACCCCAATAATTCTGGTATATTAGTTAACTGGCAATAAGAAATAAATTGCAAAAATAATACCAATTCTATTGGTGCTCCTTAATTGTGCCGACACTATTCTATTGAAGTACAAGAAGTTATTTAAAAACGGTACCGCAGAGAAGAGATTATAGAGCGAAATTTTAAAAATTATAAAACACATTATTAAATGATAAATTAGAACATTTAAGTGTAAAAATAAGTTTTAGTTAATTTATAAATAAAACAGTGAAAATAAATTAAAATAAATGTTACAATATTATAACTGGTCTACTAGTTCTTTAAAAAATATTATTTCTGTAAATGTGAAACATTGTAAATTAAATAATTTAAGATACTTAATTGCATTTTGTTTTTTTTAATCTAAATACGACTGCTCTATTGAAGTACAAGAAGTTATTTAAAAACGGTACCGCAGAAAAGATTATAGAGCGAAATTTTAAAGATTATTAAACACATTATTAAATGATAAATTGAAACATTTTAGTGTAGAAATAAGTTTTGGTTAATATTTTATAAATAAAACAGTGAAAATAAATTAAAATAATTGTTACAATATTTTAACTCGTCTACTAGTTTTTTAAAAAATATTATTTCTGTAAATGTGGAACATTGTGAATAAAATCATTTAAATTACTAAATTGCATTTTGTATTTTTTAATCTGAATAAATCTAAAAAAGTATTTTTATTTTGGATAAATTATATATTTTATTTTTATTCTGCATGTAAAGGTAAAATACAAAATGTATTTGCAACAAACTTTAGATCGTCTGCCAGACTATAGAGACCTAACTTAGATATTCCTCTACGTGCCAGACTTGGAACATTTGACAAACCCTGACTTCATATATAACCATAAAATTCTACATTTTTAATTAACAGCAAATAACATTGCAGTTTACCCCAATAATTCTGGTATATTACTTAACTGGCAATAAGAAATAAATTGCAAAAATAATACCAATTATATTGGTTCTCCTCAATTGTGCCGACACTATTCTATTGAAGTACAAGAAGTTATTTAAAAACGGTACCGCAGAGAAGAGATTATAGAGCGAAATTTTAAAAATTATAAAACACATTATTAAATGATAAATTAGAACATTTAAGTGTAGAAATAAGTTTTAGTTAATATTTTATAAATAAAACAGTGAAAATAAATTAAAATAAATGTTACAATATTATAACTGGTCTACTAGTTCTTTAAAAAATATTATTTCTGTAAATGTGGAACATTGTAAATAAAATAATTTAAGATACTTAATTGCATTTTGTTTTTTTTAATATAAATAAATTTAAAAATTGTATTTTTATTTTGGATAAATTATATATTTCATTTTCATTTTGCATGTAAAGGTAAAATACAAAATGTATTTGCAACAAACTTTAGATCGTCTGCCAGACTATAGAGAACTAACTTAGATATTCCTCTACGTGCCAGACTTGGAACATTTGACAAACCCTGACTTCATATATAACCATAAAATTCTACATTTTTAATTAACAGCAAATAACATTGCAGTTTACCCCAATAATTCTGGTATATTACTTAACTGGCAATAAGAAATAAATTGCAAAAATAATACCAATTCTATTAGTGCTCCTTAATTGTGCCGTCACGACTACTCTATTAAAGTACAGGAAGTTATTTAAAAACGGTACCGCAGAGAAGAGATTATAGAGCGAAATTTTAAAGATTATTAAACACATTATTAAATGATAAATTGAAACATTTAAGTGTAGAAATAAGTTTTAGTTAATATTTTATAAATAAAACAGTGAAAATAAATTAAAATAAATGTTACAATGTTATAACTCGTCTACTAGTTCTTTAAAAAATATTATTTCTGTAAATGTGGAACATTGTGAATAAAATAATTTAAGATACTAAATTGCATTTTGTATTTTTTAATCTGAATAAATCTAAAAAAAGTATTTTTATATTGGATAAATTATATATTTCATTTTTATTCTGCATGTAAAGGTAAAATACAAAATGTATTTGCAACAAACTTTAGATCGTCTGCCAGACTATAGAGAACTAACTTGGATATTCCTCTACGTGCCAGACTTGGAACATTTAACAAACCCTGACTTCATATATAACCATAAAATTCTACATTTTTAATTAACAGCAAATAACATTGCAGTTTACCCCAATAATTCTGGTATATTACTTAACTGGCAATAAGAAATAAATTGCAAAAATAATACCAATTCTATTAGTGCTCCTTAATTGTGCCGTCACGACTACTCTATTAAAGTACAGGAAGTTATTTAAAAACGGTACCGCAGGGAAGAGATTATAGAGCGAAATTTTAAAGATTATTAAACACATTATTAAATGATAAATTGAAACATTTAAGTGTAGAAATAAGTTTTAGTTAATATTTTATAAATAAAACAGTAAAAATAAATTAAAATAAATGTTACAATATTATAACTCGTCTACTAGTTCTTTAAAAAATATTATTTCTGTAAATGTGGAACATTGTGAATAAAATAATTTAAGATACTGAATTGCATTTTGTATTTTTTAATCTGAATAAATCTAAAAAAAGTATTTTTATTTTGGATAAATTATATATTTCATTTTCATTTTGCATGTAAAGGTAAAATACAAAATGTATTTGCAACAAACTTTAGATCGTCTGCCAGACTATAGAGAACTAACTTAGATATTCCTCTACGTGCCAGACTTGGAACATTTGACAAAACCTGACTTTATATAAAACCACAAAATCCTTCATATTTAATTAAAAGCAATTAACATTGCAGTTTACCCCAATAATTCTGGTATACTAGTTAACTGGCAATAAGAAATAAATTGCAAAAATAATACCAATTATATTGGTTCTCCTCAATTGTGCCGACACTATTCTATTGAAGTACAAGAAGATATTTAAAAACGGTACCGCAGAGAAGAGATTATAGACCGAAATTTAAAAAATTATAAAACACATTATTAAATGATAAATTAGAACATTTAAGTGTAGAAATAAGTTTTAGTTAATATTTTATAAATAAAACAGTGAAAATAAATTAAAATAAATGTTACAATATTATAACTCGTCTACTAGTTCTTTAAAAAATATTATTTCTGTAAATGTGGAACATTGTTAATAAAATAATTTAAGATACTTAATTGCATTTTGTTTTTTTTAATCTAAATAAATCTAAAAAAAGTATTTTTATTTTGGATAAATTATATATTTCATTTTCATTTTGCATGTAAAGGTAAAATACAAAATGTATTTGCAACAAACTTTAGATTGTCTGCCAGACTATAGAGAACTAACTTAGATATTCCTCTACGTGCCAGACTTGGAACATTTGACAAACCCTGACTTCATATATAACCATAAAATTCTACATTTTTAATTAACAGCAAATAACATTGCAGTTTACCCCAATAATTCTGGTATATTACTTAACTGGCAATAAGAAATAAATTGCAAAAATAATACCAATTATATTGGTTCTCCTCAATTGTGCCGACACTATTCTATTGAAGTACAAGAAGTTGTTTAAAAACGGTACCGCAGAGAAGAGATTATAGAGCGAAATTTTAAAAATTATAAAACACATTATTAAATGATAAATTAGAACATTTAAGTGTAGAAATAAGTTTTAGTTAATATTTTATAAATAAAACAGTAAAAATAAATTAAAATAAATGTTACAATATTATAACTCGTCTACTAGTTCTTTAAAAAATATTATTTCTGTAAATGTGGAACATTGTTAATAAAATAATTTAAGATACTTAATTGCATTTTGTTTTTTTTAATCTAAATAAATCTAAAAAAAGTATTTTTATTTTGGATAAATTATATATTTCATTTTCATTTTGCATGTAAAGGTAAAATACAAAATGTATTTGCAACAAACTTTAGATCGTCTGCCAGACTATAGAGAACTAACTTAGATATTCCTCTACGTGCCAGATTTGGAACATTTGACAAAACCTGACTTCATATAAAACCACAAAATCCTTCATTTTTAATTAAAAGCAATTAACATTGCAGTTTACCCCAATAATTCTGGTATACTAGTTAACTGGCAATAAGAAATAAATTGCAAAAATAATACCAATTAAATTGGTTCTCCTCAATTGTGCCGACACTATTCTATTCAAGTACAAGAAGTTATTTAAAAACGGTACCGCAGAGAAGAGATTATAGAGCGAAATTTAAAAAATTATAAAACACAATATTAAATGATAAATTAGAACATTTAAGTGTAGAAATAAGTTTTAGTTAATATTTTATAAATAAAACAGTGAAAATAAATTAAAATAAATGTTACATTATTATAACTCGTCTACTAGTTCTTTAAAAAATATTATTTCTGTAAATGTGGAACATTGTAAATAAAATAATTTAAGATACTTAATTGCATTTTGTTTTTTTTAATCTAAATAAATCTAAAAAAAGTATTTTTATTTTGGATAAATTATATATTTCATTTTCATTTTGCATGTAAAGGTAAAATACAAAATGTATTTGCAACAAACTTTAGATCGCCTGCCAGACTATAGAGAACTAACTAAGATATTCCTCTACGTGCCAGACTTGGAACATTTGACAAACCCTGACTTCATATATAACCACAAAATCCTACATTTTTAATTAAAAGAAATTAATATTGCAGTTTACCCCAATAATTCTGGTATATTAGTTAACTGGCAAAAAGAAATAAATTGCAAAAATAATACCAATTCTATTGGTGCTCCTTAATTGTGCCGACACTATTCTATTGAAGTACAAGAAGTTATTTAAAAACGGTACCGCAGAGAAGAGATTATAGAGCAAAATTTAAAAATTATAAAACACATTATTAAATGATAAATTAGAACATTTAAGTGTAGAAATAAGTTTTAGTTAATATTTTATAAATAAAACAGTGAAAATAAATTAAAATAAATGTTACAATATTATAACTGGTCTACTAGTTCTTTAAAAAATATTATTTCTGTAAATGTGGAACATTGTAAATAAAATAATTTAAGATACTTAATTGCATTTTGTTTTTTTTAATCTAAATAAATCTAAAAAAAGTATTTTTATTTTGGATAAATTATATATTTCATTTTCATTATGCATGTAAAGGTAAAATACAAAATGTATTTGCAACAAACTTTAGATCGTCTGCCAGACTATAGAGAACTAACTTAGATATTCCTCTACGTGCCAGACTTGGAACATTTGACAAAACCTGACTTCATAAAAAACCACAAAATCCTACATTTTTAATTAAAAGCAATTAACATTGCAGTTTACCCCAATAATTCTGGTATACTAGTTAACTGGCAATAAGAAATAAATTGCAAAAATAATACCAATTATATTGGTTCTCCTCAATTGTGCCGACACTATTCTATTGAAGTACAAGAAGTTATTTAAAAACGGTACCGCAGAGAAAAGATTATAGAGCGAAATTTAAAAAATTATAAAACACATTATTAAATGATAAATTAGAACATTTAAGTGTAGAAATAAGTTTTAGTTAATATTTTATAAATAAAACAGTGAAAATAAATTAAAATAAATGTTACAATATTATAACTCGTCTACTAGTTCTTTAAAAAATATTATTTCTGTAAATGTGGAACATTGTAAATAAAATAATTTAAGATACTTAATTGCATTTTTTTTTTTTTAATCTAAATAAATCTAAAAAAAGTATTTTTATTTTGGATAAATTATATATTTCATTTTCATTTTGCATGTAAAGGTAAAATACAAAATGTATTTGCAACAAACTTTAGATCGTCTGCAAGACTATAGAGAACTAACTTAGATATTCCTCTACGTGCTAGACTTGGAACATTTGACAAAACCTGACTTCATAAAAAACCACAAAATCCTACATTTTTAATTAAAAGCAATTAACATTGCAGTTTACCCCAATAATTCTGGTTAACTGGCAATAAGAAATAAATTGCAAAAATAATACCAATTCTATTGGTGCTCCTTAATTGTGCCGACACTATTCTATTGAAGTACAAGAAGTTATTTAAAAACGGTACCGCAGAGAAGAGATTATAGAGCAAAATTTAAAAATTATAAAACACATTATTAAATGATAAATTAGAACATTTAAGTGTAGAAATAAGTTTAAGTTAATATTTTATAAATAAAACAGTGAAAATAAATTAAAATAAATGTTACAATATTATAACTGGTCTACTAGTTCTTTAAAAAATATTATTTCTGTAAATGTGGAACATTGTAAATAAAATAATTTAAGATACTTAATTGCATTTTGTTTTTTTTAATCTAAATAAATCTAAAAAAAGTATTTTTATTTTGGATAAATTATATATTTCATTTTCATTATGCATGTAAAGGTAAAATACAAAATGTATTTGCAACAAACTTTAGATCGTCTGCCAGACTATAGAGAACTAACTTAGATATTCCTCTACGTGCCAGACTTGGAACATTTGACAAAACCTGACTTCATATAAAACCACAAAATCCTTCATTTTTAATTAAAAGCAATTAACATTGCAGTTTACCCCAATAATTCTGGTATACTAGTTAACTGGCAATAAGAAATAAATTGCAAAAATAATACCAATTATATTGGTTCTCCTCAATTGTGCCGACACTATTCTATTGAAGTACAAGAAGTTATTTAAAAACGGTACCGCAGAGAAAAGATTATAGAGCGAAATTTAAAAAATTATAAAACACATTATTAAATGATAAATTAGAACATTTAAGTGTAGAAATAAGTTTTAGTTAATATTTTATAAATAAAACAGTGAAAATAAATTAAAATAAATGTTACAATATTATAACTCGTCTACTAGTTCTTTAAAAAATATTATTTCTGTAAATTTGGAACATTGTAAATAAAATAATTTAAGATACTTAATTGCATTTTGTTTTTTTTAATCTAAATAAATCTAAAAAAAGTATTTTTATTTTGGATAAATTATATATTTTATTTTCATTTTGCATGTAAAAGTAAAATACAAAATGTATTTGCAACAAACTTTAGATCGTCTGCAAGACTATAGAGAACTAACTTAGATATTCCTCTACGTGCTAGACTTGGAACATTTGACAAAACCTGACTTCATATAAAACCACAAAATCCTACATTTTTAATTAAAAGCAATTAACATTGCAGTTTACCCCAATAATTCTGGTTAACTGGCAATAAGAAATAAATTGCAAAAATAATACCAATTATATTGGTTCTCCTCAATTGTGCCGTTACGACTGCTCTATTGAAGTACAAGAAGTTATTTAAAAACGGTACCGCAGAAAAGATTATAGAGCGAAATTTTAAAGATTATTAAACACATTATTAAATGATAAATTGAAACATTTTAGTGTAGAAATAAGTTTTAGTTAATATTTTATAAATAAAACAGTGAAAATAAATTAAAATAATTGTTACAATATTTTAACTCGTCTACTAGTTTTTTAAAAAATATTATTTCTGTAAATGTAGAACATTGTGATTAAAATCATTTAAATTACTAAATTGCATTTTGTATTTTTTAATCTAAATGAATCTAAAAAAAGTATTTTTATTTTGGATAAATTATATATTTCATTTTTATTTTGCATGTAAAGGTAAAATACAAAATGTATTTGCAACAAACTTTAGATCGCCTGCCAGACTATAGAGAACTAACTAAGATATTCCTCTACGTGCCAGACTTGGAACATTTGACAAACCCTGACTTCATATATAACCACAAAATCCTACATTTTTAATTAAAAGAAATTAATATTGCAGATTACCCCAATAATTCTGGTATATTAGTTAACTGGCAATAAGAAATAAATTGCAAAAATAATACCAATTCTATTGGTGCTCCTTAATTGTGCCGACACTATTCTATTGAAGTACAAGAAGTTATTTAAAAACGGTACCGCAGAGAAGAGATTATAGAGCGAAATTTTAAAAATTATAAAACACATTATTAAATGATAAATTAGAACATTTAAGTGTAAAAATAAGTTTTAGTTAATTTATAAATAAAACAGTGAAAATAAATTAAAATAAATGTTACAATATTATAACTGGTCTACTAGTTCTTTAAAAAATATTATTTCTGTAAATGTGAAACATTGTAAATTAAATAATTTAAGATACTTAATTGCATTTTGTTTTTTTTAATCTAAATACGACTGCTCTATTGAAGTACAAGAAGTTATTTAAAAACGGTACCGCAGAAAAGATTATAGAGCGAAATTTTAAAGATTATTAAACACATTATTAAATGATAAATTGAAACATTTTAGTGTAGAAATAAGTTTTGGTTAATATTTTATAAATAAAACAGTGAAAATAAATTAAAATAATTGTTACAATATTTTAACTCGTCTACTAGTTTTTTAAAAAATATTATTTCTGTAAATGTAGAACATTGTGATTAAAATCATTTAAATTACTAAATTGCATTTTGTATTTTTTAATCTGAATGAATCTAAAAAAAGTATTTTTATTTTGGATAAATTATATATTTCATTTTTATTCTGCATGTAAGGGTAAAATACAAAATGTATTTGCAACAAACTTTAGATCGTCTGCCAGACTATAGAGAACTAACTTAGATATTCCTCTACGTGCCAGACTTGGAACATTTGACAAACCCTGACTTCATATATAACCATAAAATTCTACATTTTTAATTAACAGCAAATAACATTGCAGTTTACCCCAATAATTCTGGTATATTACTTAACTGGCAATAAGAAATAAATTGCAAAAATAATACCAATTCTATTAGTGATCCTTAATTGTGCCGTCACGACTACTCTATTAAAGTACAGGAAGTTATTTAAAAACGGTACCGCAGAGAAGAGATTATAGAGCGAAATTTTAAAGATTATTAAACACATTATTAAATGATAAATTGAAACATTTTAGTGTAGAAATAAGTTTTAGTTAATATTTTATAAATAAAACAGTGAAAATAAATTAAAATAATTGTTACAATATTTTAACTCGTCTACTAGTTTTTTAAAAAATATTATTTCTGTAAATGTAGAACATTGTGATTAAAATCATTTAAATTACTAAATTGCATTTTGTATTTTTTAATCTGAATGAATCTAAAAAAAGTATTTTTATTTTGGATAAATTATATATTTTATTTTAATTTTGCATGTAAAGGTAAAATACAAAATGTATTTGCAATAAACTTTAGATCGTCTGCCAGACTATAGAGAACTAACTTAGATATTCCTCTACGTGCCAGACTTGGAACATTTGACAAACCCTGACTTCATATATAACCACAAAATCCTACATTTTTAATTAACAGCAAATAATGTTGCAGTTTACCCCAATAATTCTGGTACATTAGTTAACTGGCAATAAGAAATAAATTGCAAAAATAATACTAATTCTATTGGTGCTCCTTAATTGTGCCGTCACGACTACTTTATTAAAGTACAGGAAGTTATTTAAAAACGGTACCGCAGAAAAGAGATTATAGAGCGAATTTTAAAGATTATAAAACACATTATTGAATGATAAATTAGAACATTTAAGTGTAGAAAGAAGTTTTGATTAATATTTTATAAATAAAACAGTGAAAATAAATTAAAATAATTGTTACAATATTTTAACTCGTCTACTAGTTTTTTAAAAAATATTATTTCTGTAAATGTGGAACATTGTGAATAAAATAATTTAAAATACCAAATTGCATTTTGTATTTTTTAATCTGAATAAATCTAAAAAAAGTATTTTTATTTTGGATAAATTATATATTTCATTTTCATTTTGCATGTAAAGGTAAAATACAAAATGTATTTGCAACAAACTTTAGATCGTCTGCCAGACTATAGAGAATTAACTTAGATATTCCTCTACGTGCCAGACTTGGAACATTTGACAAACCCTGACTTCATATAAAACCACAAAATCCTACATTTTTAATTAAAAGCAATTAACATTGCAGTTTACCCCAATAATTCTGGTATATTAGTTAACTCGCAATAAGAAATAAATTGCAAAAATAATACCAATTATATTGGTTCTCCTCAATTGTGCCGACACTACCCTATTGATGTACAAGAAGTTATTTAAAAAACGGTACAGCAGAGAACAGATTATAGAGCGAAATTTTAAAGATTATAAAACACAATATTAAATGATAAATTAGAACATTTAAGTGTAGAAATAAGTTTTAGTTAATATTTTATAATTAAAACAGTGAAAATAAATTAAAATAAATGTTCCAATATTATAACACGTCTACTAGTTCTTTAAAAAATATTATTTTTGTAAATGTGAAACATTGTGAATAAAATAATTAAAAATACTAAATTGCATTTTGAATTTTTTAATCTGAATAAATTTAAAAAAAGTATTTTTATTTTGGATAAATTATATATTTCATTTTCATTTTGCATATAAAAGTAAAATACAAAATGGTTCGGCAACAAAGTTCAGATCGTCTGCCAGACTATAAAGAACTAACTTAGATATTTCTCTACGTGCCAGACTTTGAACATTTGACAAACCCTGACTTTATATATAACCACAAAATTCTACATTTTTAATTAAAAGAAATTAATATTGCAGTTTACCTTAATAATTCTGGTATATTAGTTAACTGGCAATAATAAATAAATTGAAAAACTAATACCAATTCTATTGGTGCTCCTCAATTGTGCCGTTACGACTGCTCTATTGAAGAACAAGAAGTTATTTAAAAACGGTACCGCAGAGAAGTGATGATAGAGCGAAATTTTAAAGATTATAAAACACATTATTAAATGATAAATTAGAACATTTAAGTGTAGAAATAAGTTTTAGTTATTATTTTATAATTAAAACAGTGAAAATAAATTAAAATAAATGTTCCAATATTATAACACGTCTACTAGTTCTTTAAAAAATATTATTTTTGTGAATGTGGAACATTGTAAATAAAATAATTTAAGATACTTAATTGCATTTTGTTTTTTTTAATCTAAATAAATCTAAAAAAAGTATTTTTATTATGGATAAATTATATATTTCATTTTCATTTTGCATATAAAGGTAAAATACAAAATGGTTTGGCAACAAAGTTCAGATCGTCTGCCAGACTATAGAGAACTAACTTGGATATTCCTCTACGTGCCAGACTTGGAACATTTGACAAACCCTGACTTCATATATAACCACAAAATCCTACATTTTTAATTAACAGCAAATAACCTTGCAGTTAACCCCAATAATTTTGCTATATTAGTTAACTGGCAATAAGAAATAAATTGCAAAAATAATACCAATTCTATTGGTGCTCCTTAATTGTGCCGTCACGACTACTCTATTAAAGTACAGAAAGTTATTTAAAAACGGTACCGCAGAGAGGAGATTATAGAGCGAAATTTTAAAGATTATTAAACACATTATTAAATGATAAATTGAAACATTTTAGTGTAGAAATAAGTTTTAGTTAATATTTTATAAATAAAACAGTGAAAATAAATTAAAATAAATGTTACAATATTATAACTCGTCTACTAGTTCTTTAAAAAATATTATTTCTGTAAATGTGGAACATTGTGAATAAAATAATTTAAAATACTAAATTGCATTTTGTATTATTTAATCTGAATAAATCTGGTAAAAGTATTTTTAATTTGGATAACACATACATATTTTTCATTTCCATTTTGCATATAAAAGTAAAATACAAAATGGTTCGGCAACAAAGTTCAGATCGTCTGCCAGACTATAAAGAACTAACTTAGATATTCCCCTACGTGCCAGACTTGGAACATTTGACAAAACCTGACTTCATATAAAACCACAAAATCCTACATTTTTAATTAAAAGCAATTAACATTGCAGTTTACCCCAATAATTCTGGTATATTAGTTAACTCGCAATAAGAAATAAATTGCAAAAATATTACCAATTATATTGGTTCTCCTCAATTGTGGTGACACTACTCTATTGACGTACAAGAAGTTATTTAAAAACGGTACCGCAGAGAACAGATTATAGAGCGAAATTTTAAAGATTATAAAACACATTATTAAATGATAAATTAGAACATTTAAGTGTAAAAATAAGTTTTAGTTAATATTTTATAAATAAAACAGTGAAAATAAATTAAAATAATTGTTACAATATTTTAACTCGTCTACTAGTTTTTTAAAAAATTTTATTTCTGTAAATGTGAAACATTGTGAACAAAATAATTTAAAATACTAAATTGCATTTTGTATTTTTTAATCTGAATAAATCTAAAAAAAGTATTTTTATTTTGGAAAAATTATATATTTCATTTTCATTTTGCATGTAAAGGTAAAATAAAAAATGTATTTGCAACAAACTTTAGATCGTCTGCCAGACTATAGAGAACTAACTTAGATATTCCTCTACGTGCTAGACTTGGAACATTTGACAAACCCTGACTTCATATATAACCACAAAATCCTACATTTTTAATTAACAGCAAATAACGTTGCAGTTTACCCCAATAATTTTGGTATATTAGTTAACTGGCAATAAGAAATAAATTGCAAAAATAATACCAATTCTATTGGTTCTTCTCAATTGTGCCGACATTACTCTATTGACGTACAAGAAGTTATTTAAAAACGGTACCGCAGAGAAGTGATGATACAGCGAAATTTTAAAGAATTTAAAACACATTATTGAATGATAAATTAGAACATTTAAGTGTAGAAAGAAGTTTTTATTAATATTTTATAAACAAAACAGTGAAAATAAATTAAAATAATTGTTACAATATTATAACTCGTCTACTAGTTTTTAAAAAAATATTATTTCTGTAAATGTAGAACATTGTGAATAAAATAATTTAAAATACTATATTGCATTTTGTATTATTTAATCTGAATAAATCTGGAAAAAGTATTTTTATTTTGGATAACATATTTTTTATTTCCATTTTGCACGTAAAAGTAAAATACAAAATGTTTCGGCAACGAAGTTCAGATCGTCTGCCAGACTATAGAGAACTAACTTTGGTATTCCTCTACTTGCCAGACCTGAGAAGTGATGAAAGAGCAAAATTTTAAAGATTATAAAATACATTATTGAATGATAAACTAGAATATTTAAGTGTAGAAATAAGTTTTAGTTAATATTTAATAAATAAAATAGTGAAAAAAAAAATAAAATAGTTGTTACAATATTATAACTCGTCTACTAGTTTTATAAAAAAATTATTTCTGTAAATGTAGAACATTGTAAATAAAATCATTTAAAATACTAAATTGCATTTTGAATTTTTCATTCTGAATAAATCTGATAAAAGCAAAATACAAAATGTTTTGGCAACGAAGTTCAGATCGTCTGCCAGACTATAGAGAACTAACTAAGGTATTTCTCTACTTGCCAGACTTGGAACCTTTGACAAACCCTGACTTCATATATAACCACAAAATCCTACATTTTTAATTAACAGCAAATAACATTGCAGTTTACCCCAATAATTCTGGTATATTAGTTAACTGGCAATAAGAAATAAATTGCAAAAATAATACCAAGTCTATAAGTGCTCCTTAATTGTGCCGTCACGACTACTCTATTGAAGTACAGGAAGTTATTTAAAAACGGTACCGCAGAGAAGAGATTATAGAGCGAAATTTTAAAGATTATTAAACACATTATTAAATGA
This sequence comes from Ophraella communa, assembly GCA_035357415.1. NCBI lineage: Eukaryota > Metazoa > Arthropoda > Insecta > Coleoptera > Chrysomelidae > Ophraella > Ophraella communa. The sequence goes on along the minus strand of CM068979.1, from coordinate 48,470,051 downwards.
TAAATTAGAACATTTAAGTGTAGAAATAAGTTTTAGTTAATATTTTATAAATAAAACAGTGAAAATAAATTAAAATAATTGTTACAATATTTTAACTCGTCTACTAGTTTTTTAAAAAATATTATTTCTGTAAATGTAGAACATTGTGAATAAAATAATTTAAAATACTAAATTGCATTTTGTATTTTTTTAAATGAATAAATCTAAAATGGTATTTTTATTTTGGATAAATTATATTTTTCATTTCCATTTTGCATATAAAAGTAAAATACAAAATGTTTCGGCAACGAAGTTCAGATCATCTGCCAGACTATAGAGAACTAACTTTGGTATTCCTCTACTTGCCAGACCTGAGAAGTGATGAAAGAGCGAAATTTTAAAGATTATAAAATACATTATTGAATGATAAACTAGAATATTTAAGTGTAGAAATAAGTTTTAGTTAATATTTAATAAATAAAATAGTGAAAAAAAAAATAAAATAGTTGTTACAATATTATAACTCGTCTACTAGTTTTATAAAAAAATTATTTCTGTAAATGTAGAACATTGTAAATAAAATCATTTAAAATACTAAATTGCATTTTGAATTTTTCATTCTGAATAAATCTGATAAAAGCAAAATACAAAATGTTTTGGCAACGAAGTTCAGATCGTCTGCCAGACTATAGAGAACTAACTAAGGTATTCCTCTACTTGCCAGACTTGGAACCTTTGACAAACCCTAACTTCATATATAACCACAAAATCCTACATTTTAAATTAACAGCAAATAACATTGCAGTTTACCCCAATAATTCTGGTATATTAGTTAACTGGCAATAAAAAATAAATTGCAAAAATAATACCAAGTCTATAAGTGCTCCTTAATTGTGCCGTCACGACTACTCTATTGAAGTACAGGAAGTTATTTAAAAACGGTACCGCAGAGAAGAGATTATAGAGCGAAATTTTAAAGATTATAAAACACATTATTAAATGACAAATTAGAACATTTAAGTGTAGAAATAAGTTTTAGTTTATATTTTATAAATAAAACAGTAAAAATAAATTAAAATAAATGTTACAATATTATAACTCGTCTACTAGTTTTTTAAAAAATATTATTTCTGTAAATGTGGAACATTGTGAATAAAATAATTTAAAATACTAAATTGCACTTTGTATTTTTTAATCTGAATAAATCTGGAAAAAGTATTTTTAATTTGGATAACATATTTTTTATTTCCATTTTGCACGAAAAAGTAAAATACAAAATGGTTCGGCAACGAAGTTCAGATCGTCTGCCAGACTATAGAGAACTAACTTAGATATTCCTCTACGTGCCAGACTTGGAACATTTGACAAACCCTGACTTCTTATATAACCAGAAAATCCTACATTTTTAATTAAAAGAAATTAAAGTTGCAGTTAACCCCAATAATTTTGGTATATTAGTTAACTGGCAATAATAAATAAATTGCAAAAATAATACCAATTCCATTGGTGCTCCTCAATTGTGCCGTTACGACTGGTCCATTGAAGTACAAGAAGTTATTTAAAAACGGTACCGCAGAGAAGTGATGATAGAGCGAAATTTTAAAGATTATAAAACACATTATTGAATGATAAATTAGAACATTTAAGTGTAGAAATAAGTTTTAGTTATTATTTTATAAGTAAAACAGTGTAAATAATTTAAAATAATTGTTACAATATTATAACTCGTCTACTAGTTTTTAAAAAAATATTATTTCTGTAAATGTAGAACATTATGAATAAACTAATTTAAAATACTATATTGCATTTTGTATTATTTAATCTGAATAAATCTGGAAAAAGTATTTTTATTTTGGATAAATTATATTTTTCATTTCCATTTTGCATATAAAAGTAAAATACAAAATGTTTCGGCAACGAAGTTCAGATCGTCTGCCAGACTATAGAGGACTAACTTTGGTATTCCTCTACTTGCCAGACCTAAGAAGTGATGAAAGAGCGAAATTTTAAAGATTATAAAATACATTAATGAATGATAAACTAGAATATTTAAGTGTTGAAATAAGTTTTAGTTAATATTTAATAAATAAAATAGTGAAAAAAAAAAATAAAATAGTTGTTACAATATTATAACTCGTCTACTAGTTTTATAAAAAAATTATTTCTGTAAATGTAGAACATTGTGAATAAAATCATTTAAAATACTAAATTGCATTTTGAATTTTTCATTCTGAATAAATCTGATAAATGCAAAATACAAAATGTTTTGGCAACGAAGTTCAGATCGTCTGCCAGACTATAGAGAACTAACTAAGGTATTTCTCTACTTGCCAGACTTGAAACCTTTGACAAACCCTGACTTCATATATAACCACAAAATCCTACATTTTTAATTAACAGGAAATAACATTGCAGTTTACCCCAATAATTCTGGTATATTAGTTAACTGGCAATAAGAAATAAATTGCAAAAATAATACCAATTATATTGGTGCTCCTTAATTGTGCCGTCACGACTACTCTATTGAAGTACAGGAAGTTATTTAAAAACGGTACCGCAGAGAAGAGATTATATAGCGAAATTTTAAAGATTATAAAACACATTATTAAATGACAAATTAAAACATTTATGTGTAGAAATAAGTTTTAGTTTATATTTTATAAATAAAACAGTGAAAATGAATTAAAATAAATGTTACAATATTATAACTCGTCTAAGAGTTTTTAAAAAAAATATTATTTCTGTAAATGTGGAACATTGTGAATAAAATAATTTAAAATACTAAGTTGCACTTTGTATTTTTCAATATGAATAAATCTGGAAAACGCATTTTTATTTTGGATAAATTATATATTTCATTTTCATTTTGCATGTAAAGGTAAAATACAAAATGTATTTGCAACAAACTTTAGATCGTCTGCCAGACTATAGAGAACTAACTTAGATATTCCTCTACGTGCCAGATTTGGAACATTTGACAAACCCTGACTTCATATAAAACCACAAAATCCTACATTTTTAATTAAAAGCAATTAACATTGCAGTTTACCCCAATAATTCTGGTATATTAGTTAACTCGCAATAAGAAATAAATTGCAAAAATAATACCAATTATATTGGTTCTCCTCAATTGTGCCGACACTACTCTATTGACGTACAAAAAGTTATTTAAAAACGGTACCGCAGAGAAGTGATGATAGAGCAAAATTTTAAAGATTATAAAACACATTATTGAATGATAAATTAGAACATTTAAGTGTAGAAAGAAGTTTTGGTTAATATTTTATAAATAAAACAGTGAAAATAAATTAGAATAATTGTTACAATATTATAACTCGTCTACTAGTTTTTAAAAAAATATTATTTTTGTAAATGTAGAACATTGTGAATAAAATCATTTAAAATACTAAATTGCATTTTGAATTTTTCATTCTGAATAAATCTGATAAAAGCAAAATACAAAATGTTTTGGCAACGAAGTTCAGATCTTTTGCCATACTATAGAGAACTAACTTAGGTATTCCTCTACTTGCCAGACTTGGAACATTTGACAAACCCTGACTTCATATATAACCAAAAAATCCTACATTTTTAATTAACAGCAAATAACATTGCAGTTTACCCAAATAATTCTGGTATATTAGTTAACTGGCAATAAGAAACAAATTGCAAAAATAATACCAATTCTATTGGTGCTCCTTAATTGTGCCGTCACTACTACTCTATTAAAGTACAGGAAGTTATTTAAAAACGGTACCGCAGAGAAGAGATTATAGAGTAAAATTTTAAAGATTATAAAACACATTATTAAATGATAAATTAGAACATTTAAGTGTAGAAATAAGTTTAAGTTAATATTTTATAAATAAAACAGTGAAAATAAATTAAAATAAATGTTACAATATTATAACTCGTCTATTAGTTCTTTAAAAAATATTATTTCTGTAAATGTGAAACATTGTGAATAAAATAACTTAAGATACTGAATTGCATTTTGTATTTTTTAATCTGAATAAATCTAAAATAGTATTTTTATTTTGGATAAATTATATATTTTATTTTCATTTTGCATGTAAAGGTAAAATACAAAATGTATTTGCAACAAACTTTAGATCGTCTGCCAGACTATAGAGAACTAACTTAGATATTCCTCTACGTGCCAGACTTGGAACATTTGACAAAACCTGACTTCATATAAAACCACAAAATCCTACATTTTTAATTAAAAGCAATTAACATTGCAGTTTACCCCAATAATTCTGGTATACTAGTTAACTGGCAATAAGAAATAAATTGCAAAAATAATACCAATTATATTGGTTCTCCCCAATTGTGCCGACACTATTCTATTAAAGTACAAGAAGTTATTTAAAAACGGTACCGCAGAGAAGTGATGATAGAGCGAAATTTTAAAGATTATAAAACACATTATTGAATGATAAATTAGAACATTTAAGTGTGGAAATAAGTTTAAGTTTTTATTTTATAAGTAAAACAGTGTAAATAATTTAAAATAATTGTTACAATATTATAACTCGTCTACTAGTTTTTTAAAAAATATTATTTCTGTAAATGTAAAACATTGTGAATAAAGTAATTAAAAATACTATATTGCATTTTGTATTATTTAATCTGAGTAAATCTGGAAAAAGTATTTTTATTTTGAATAACATATTTCTTATTTCCATTTTGCACGTAAAAGTAAAATAAAAAATGTTTCGGCAACGAAGATTAGATCGTCTGCCAGACTATAGAGAACTAACTTTGGTATTCCTCTACTTGCCAGACCTGAGAAGTGATGAAAGAGCGAAATTTTAAAGATTATAAAATACATTATTGAATAATAAACTAGAATATTTAAGTGTAGAAATAAGTTTTAGTTAATATTTAATAAATAAAATAGTGAAAAAAAATTAAAATAGTTGTTACAATATTATAACTCGTCTACTAGTTTTATAAAAAAATTATTTCTGTAAATGTAGAACATTGTAAATAAAATCATTTAAAATACTAAATTGCATTTTGAATTTTTCATTCTGAATAAATCTGATAAATGCAAAATACAAAATGTTTTGGCAACGAAGTTCAGATCGTCTGCCAGACTATAGAGAACTAACTAAGGTATTCCTCTACTTGCCAGACTTGAAACCTTTGACAAACCCTGACTTCATATATAACCACAAAATCCTACATTTTTAATTAACAGGAAATAACATTGCAGTTTACCCCAATAATTCTGGTATATTAGTTAACTGGCAATAAGAAATAAATTGCAAAAATAATACCAATTATATTGGTGCTCCTTAATTGTGCCGTCACGACTACTCTATTGAAGTACAGGAAGTTATTTAAAAACGGTACCGCAGAGAAGAGATTATATAGCGAAATTTTAAAGATTATAAATATCCATTATTAAATGACAAATTAGAACATTTATGTGTAGAAATAAGTTTTAGTTTATATTTTATAAATAAAACAGTGAAAATGAATTAAAATAAATGTTACAATATTATAACTCGTCTACTAGTTTTAAAAAAAATATTATTTTTGTAAATGTGGAACATTGTGAATAAAATAATTTAAAATACTAAGTTGCACTTTGTATTTTTCAATATGAATAAATCTGGAAAACGCATTTTTATTTTGGATAAATTATATATTTCATTTTCATTTTGCATGTAAAGGTAAAATACAAAATGTATTTGCAACAAACTCTAGATCGTCTGCCAGACTATAGAGAACTAACTTAGATATTCCTCTACGTGCCAGATTTGGAACATTTGACAAACCCTGACTTCATATAAAACCACAAAATCCTACATTTTTAATTAAAAGCAATTAACATTGCAGTTTACCCCAATAATTCTGGTATATTAGTTAACTCGCAATAAGAAATAAATTGCAAAAATAATACCAATTATATTGGTTCTCCTCAATTGTGCCGACACTACTCTATTGACGTACAAAAAGTTATTTAAAAACGGTACCGCAGAGAAGTGATGATAGAGCAAAATTATAAAGATTATAAAACACATTATTGAATGATAAATTAGAACATTTAAGTGTAGAAAGAAGTTTTGGTTAATATTTTATAAATAAAACAGTGAAAATAAATTAAAATAATTGTTACAATATTATAACTCGTCTACTAGTTTTTAAAAAAATATTATTTTTGTAAATGTAGAACATTGTGAATAAAATCATTTAAAATACTAAATTGCATTTTGAATTTTTCATTCTAAATAAATCTGATAAAAGCAAAATACAAAATGTTTTGGCAACGAAGTTCAGATCTTTTGCCATACTATAGAGAACTAACTTAGGTATTCCTCTACTTGCCAGACTTGGAACATTTGACAAACCCTGACTTCATATATAACCACAAAATCCTACATTTTTAATTAACAGCAAATAACATTGCAGTTTACCCCAATAATTCTGGTATATTAGTTAACTGGCAATAAGAAACAAATTGCAAAAATAATACCAATTCTATTGGTGCTCCTTAATTGTGCCGTCACTACTACTCTATTAAAGTACAGGAAGTTATTTAAAAACGGTACCGCAGAGAAGAGATTATAGAGTAAAATTTTAAAGATTATAAAACACATTATTAAATGATAAATTAGAACATTTAAGTGTAGAAATAAGTTTAAGTTAATATTTTATAAATAAAACAGTGAAAATAAATTAAAATAAATGTTACAATATTATAACTCGTCTATTAGTTCTTTAAAAAATATTATTTCTGTAAATGTGAAACATTGTGAATAAAATAACTTAAGATACTGAATTGCATTTTGTATTTTTTAATCTGAATAAATCTAAAATGGTATTTTTATTTTGGATAAATTATATATTTCATTTTCATTTTGCATGTAAAGGTAAAATACAAAATGTATTTGCAACAAACTTTAGATCGTCTGCCAGACTATAGAGAACTAACTTAGATATTTCTCTACGTGCCAGACTTGGAACATTTGACAAAACCTGACTTCATATAAAACCACAAAATCCTTTATTTTTAATTAAAAGCAACTACTCTATTATAGTACAGGAAGTTATTTAAAAACGGTAACGCAGAGAAGAGATTATAGAGCGAAATTTTAAAGATTATAAAACACATTATTAAATGACAAATTAGAACATTTAAGTGTAGAAATAAGTTTTAGTTTATATTTTATAAATAAAACAGTAAAAATAAATTAAAATAAATGTTACAATATTATAACTCGTCTACTAGTTCTTTAAAAAATATTATTTCTGTAAATGTGGAACATTGTGAATAAAACAATTTAATATACTAAATTGCATTTTGTATTTTTTAATCTAAATAAATCTAAAATAGTATTTTTATTTTGGATAAATTATATATTTTATTTTCATTTTGCATGTAAAGGTAAAATACAAAATGTATTTGCAACAAACTTTAGATCGTCTGCCAGACTATAGAGAACTAACTTAGATATTCCTCTACGTGCCAGACTTGGAACATTTGACAAAACCTGACTTCATATAAAACCACAAAATCCTACATTTTTAATTAAAAGCAATTAACATTGCAGTTTACCCCAATAATTCTGGTATACTAGTTAACTGGCAATAAGAAATAAATTGCAAAAATAATACCAATTATATTGGTTCTCCCCAATTGTGCCGACACTATTCTATTAAAGTACAAGAAGTTATTTAAAAACGGTACCGCAGAGAAGTGATGATAGAGCGAAATTTTAAAGATTATAAAACACATTATTGAATGATAAATTAGAACATTTAAGTGTGGAAATAAGTTTAAGTTATTATTTTATAAGTAAAACAGTGTAAATAATTTAAAATAATTGTTACAATATTATAACTCGTCTACTAGTTTTTTAAAAAATATTATTTCTGTAAATGTAAAACATTGTGAATAAAGTAATTAAAAATACTATATTGCATTTTGTATTATTTAATTTGAGTAAATCTGGAAAAAGTATTTTTATTTTGAATAACATATTTCTTATTTCCATTTTGCACGTAAAAGTAAAATAAAAAATGTTTCGGCAACGAAGATTAGATCGTCTGCCAGACTATAGAGAACTAACTTTGGTATTCCTCTACTTGCCAGACCTGAGAAGTGATGAAAGAGCGAAATTTTAAAGATTATAAAATACATTATTGAATAATAAACTAGAATATTTAAGTGTAGAAATAAGTTTTAGTTAATATTTAATAAATAAAATAGTGAAAAAAAATTAAAATAGTTGTTACAATATTATAACTCGTCTACTAGTTTTATAAAAAAATTATTTCTGTAAATGTAGAACATTGTAAATAAAATCATTTAAAATACTAAATTGCATTTTGAATTTTTCATTCTGAATAAATCTGATAAATGCAAAATACAAAATGTTTTGGCAACGAAGTTCAGATCGTCTGCCAGACTATAGAGAACTAACTAAGGTATTCCTCTACTTGCCAGACTTGAAACCTTTGACAAACCCTGACTTCATATATAACCACAAAATCCTACATTTTTAATTAACAGGAAATAACATTGCAGTTTACCCCAATAATTCTGGTATATTAGTTAACTGGCAATAAGAAATAAATTGCAAAAATAATACCAATTATATTGGTGCTCCTTAATTGTGCCGTCACGACTACTCTATTGAAGTACAGGAAGTTATTTAAAAACGGTACCGCAGAGAAGAGATTATATAGCGAAATTTTAAAGATTATAAATATCCATTATTAAATGACAAATTAGAACATTTATGTGTAGAAATAAGTTTTAGTTTATATTTTATAAATAAAACAGTGAAAATGAATTAAAATAAATGTTACAATATTATAACTCGTCTACTAGTTTTAAAAAAAATATTATTTCTGTAAATGTGGAACATTGTGAATAAAATAACTTAAGATACTGAATTGCATTTTGTATTTTTTAATCTGAATAAATCTAAAATGGTATTTTTATTTTGGATAAATTATATATTTCATTTTCATTTTGCATGTAAAGGTAAAATACAAAATGTATTTGCAACAAACTTTAGATCGTCTGCCAGACTATAGAGAACTAACTTAGATATTTCTCTACGTGCCAGACTTGGAACATTTGACAAAACCTGACTTCATATAAAACCACAAAATCCTTTATTTTTAATTAAAAGCAATTACCATTGCAGTTTACCCCAATAATTCTGGTATACTAGTTAACTGGCAATAAGAAATAAATTGCAAAAATAATACCAATTATATTGTTTCTCCTCAATTGTGCCGACACTATTCTATTAAAGTACAAGAAGTTATTTAAAAACGGTACCGCAGAGAAGAGATTATAGAGCGAAATTTTAAAAATTATAAAACACATTATTAAATGATAAATTAGAACATTTAAGTGTAGAAATAAGTTTAAGTTAATATTTTATAAATAAAACAGTGAAAATAAATTAAAATAAATGTTACAATATTATAACTCGTCTACTAGTTCTTTAAAAAATATTATTTCTGTAAATGTGGAACATTGTAAATAAAATAATTTAAGATACTTAATTGCATTTTGTTTTTTTTTAATCTAAATAAATCTAAAAAAAGTATTTTTATTTTGGATAAATTATATATTTCATTTTCATTTTGCATGTAAAGGTAAAATACAAAATGTATTTGCAACAAACTTTAGATCGTCTGCCAGACTATAGAGAACTAACTTAGATATTCCTCTACGTGCCAGACTTGGAACATTTGACAAAACCTGACTTCATATAAAACCACAAAATCCTATATTTTTAATTAAAAGCAATTAACATTGCAGTTTACCCCAATAATTCTGGTATACTAGTTAACTGGCAATAAGAAATAAATTGCAAAAATAATACCAATTATATTGGTTCTCCTCAATTGTGCCGACACTATTCTATTGAAGTACAAGAAGTTATTTAAAAACGGTACCGCAGAGAAGTGATGATAGAGCGAAATTTTAAAGATTATAAAACACATTATTGAATGATAAATTAGAACATTTAAGTGTAGAAATAAGTTTTAGTTATTATTTTATAAGTAAAACGGTGTAAATAATTTAAAATAATTGTTACAATATTATAACTCGTCCACTAGTTTTTTAAAAAATATTATTTCTGTAAATGTAGAACATTGTGAATAAAGTAATTTAAAATACTATATTGCATTTTGTATTATTTAATCTGAATAAATCTGGAAAAAGTATTTTTATTTTGGATAACATATTTTTTATTTTCATTTTGCACGTAAAAGTAAAATACAAAATGTTTCGGCAACGAAGTTCAGATCGTCTGCCAGACTATAGAGAACTAACTTTGGTATTCCTTTACTTGCCAGACCTGAGAAGTGATGAAAGAGCGAAATTTTAAAGATTATAAAATACATTATTGAATGATAAACTAGAATATTTAAGTGTAGAAATAAGTTTTAGTTAATATTTAATAAATAAAATAGTAAAAAAAAAGTAAAATAGTTGTTAACTCGTCTACTAGTTTTATGAAAAAATATTATTTCTGTAAATGTAGAACATTGTGAATAAAATCATTTAAAATACTAAATTGCATTTTGAATTTTTCATTCTGAATAAATCTGATAAAAGCAAAATACAAAATGTTTTGGCAACGAAGTTCAGATCTTTTGCCAGACTATAGAGAACTAACTTAGGTATTTCTCTACTTGCCAGACTTGGAACATTTGACAAACCCTGACTTCAAATATAACCACAAAATCCTACATTTTTAATTAACAGCAAATAACATTGCAGTTTACCCCAATAATTCTGATATATTATTTAACTGGCAATAAGAAATAAATTGCAAAAATAATACCAATTATATTGGTGCTCCTTAATTGTGCCGTCACGACTACTCTATTGAAGTACAGGAAGTTATTTAAAAACGGTACCGCAGAGAAGAGATTATATAACGAAATTTTAAAGATTATAAAACACAATATTAAATGACAAATTAGAACATTTATGTGTAGAAATAAGTTTTAGTTTATATTTTATAAATAAAACAGTGAAAATGAATTAAAATAAATGTTACAATATTATAACTCGTCTACTAGTTTTTAAAAAAATATTTATTTCTGTAAATGTGGAACATTGTGAATAAAATAATTTAAAATACCAAGTTGCACTTTGTATTTTTCAATATGAATAAATCTGGAAAACGCATTTTTATTTTGGATAAATTATATATTTCATTTTCATTTTGCATGTAAAGGTAAAATACAAAATGTATTTGCAACAAACTTTAGATCGTCTGCCAGACTATAGAGAACTAACTTAGATATTTCTCTACGTGCCAGATTTGGAACATTTGACAAACCCTGACTTCATATAAAACCACAAAATCCTACATTTTTAATTAAAAGCAATTAACATTGCAGTTTACCCCAATAATTCTGGTATATTAGTTAACTCGCAATAAGAAATAAATTGCAAAAATAATACCAATTATATTGGTTCTCCTCAATTGTGCCGACACTACTCTATTGACGTACAAAAAGTTATTTAAAAACAGTACCGCAGAGAAGTGATGATAGAGCAAAATTTTAAAGATTATAAAACACATTATTGAATGATAAATTAGAACATTTAAGTGTAGAAAGAAGTTTTGGTTAATATTTTATAAATAAAACAGTGAAAATAAATTAAAATAATTGTTACAATATTATAACTCGTCTACTAGTTTTTAAAAAAATATTATTTTTGTAAATGTAGAACATTGTGAATAAAATCATTTAAAATACTAAATTGCATTTTGAATTTTTCATTCTGAATAAATCTGATAAAAGCAAAATACAAAATGTTTTGGCAACGAAGTTCAGATCTTTTGCCATACTATAGAGAACTAACTTAGGTATTCCTCTACTTGCCAGACTTGGAACATTTGACAAACCCTGACTTCATATATAACCACAAAATCCTACATTTTTAATTAACAGCAAATAACATTGCAGTTTACCCCAATAATTCTGGTATATTAGTTAACTGGCAATAAGAAACAAATTGCAAAAATAATACCAATTCTATTGGTGCTCCTTAATTGTGCCGTCACTACTACTCTATTAAAGTACAGGAAGTTATTTAAAAACGGTACCGCAGAGAAGAGATTATAGAGTGAAATTTTAAAGATTATAAAACACAATATTAAATGATAAATTAGAACATTTAAGTGTAGAAATAAGTTTAAGTTAATATTTTATAAATAAAACAGTGAAAATAAATTAAAATAAATGTTACAATATTATAACTCGTCTACTAGTTCTTTAAAAAATATTATTTCTGTAAATGTGAAACATTGTGAATAAAATAACTTAAAATACTGAATTGCATTTTGTATTTTTTAATCTGAATGAATCTAAAATGGTATTTTTATTTTGGATAAATTATATATTTCATTTTCATTTTGCATGTAAAGGTAAAATACAAAATGTATTTGCAACAAACTTTAGATCGCGATCGTCTGCCAGACTATAGAGAACTTACTTAGATATTTCTCTACGTGCCAGACTTGGAACATTTGACAAAACCTGACTTCATATAAAACCACAAAATCCTTTATTTTTAATTAAAAGCAATTAACATTGCAGTTTACCCCAATAATTCTGGTATACTAGTTAACTGGCAATAAGAAATAAATTGCAAAAATAATACCAATTATATTGGTTCTTCTCAATTGTGCCGACACTATTCTATTAAAGTACAAGAAGTTATTTAAAAACGGTACCGCAGAGAAGAGATTATAGAGCGAAATTTTAAAAATTATAAAACACATTATTAAATGATAAATTAGAACATTTAAGTGTAGAAATAAGTTTAAGTTAATATTTTATAAATAAAACAGTGAAAATAAATTAAAATAAATGTTACAATATTATAACTCGTCTACTAGTTCTTTAAAAAATATTATTTCTGTAAATGTGGAACATTGTAAATAAAATAATTTAAGATACTTAATTGCATTTTGTTTTTTTTTAATCTAAATAAATCTAAAAAAAGTATTTTTATTTTGGATAAATTATATATTTCATTTTCATTTTGCATGTAAAGGTAAAATACAAAATGTATTTGCAACAAACTTTAGATCGTCTGCCAGACTATAGAGAACTAACTTAGATATTCCTCTACGTGCCAGACTTGGAACATTTGACAAAACTTGACTTCATATAAAACCACAAAATCCTACATTTTTAATTAAAAGCAATTAACATTGCAGTTTACCCCAATAATTCTGGTATACTAGTTAACTGGCAATAAGAAATAAATTGCAAAAATAATACCAATTATATTGGTTCACCTCAATTGTGCCGACACTATTCTATTGAAGTACAAGAAGTTATTAAAAAACGGTACCGCAGAGAAGTGATGATAGAGCGAAATTTTAAAGATTATAAAACACATTATTGAATGATAAATTAGAACATTTAAGTGTAGAAATAAGTTTTAGTTATTATTTTATAAGTAAAACAGTGTAAATAATTTAAAATAATTGTTACAATATTATAACTCGTCCACTAGTTTTTTAAAAAATATTATTTCTGTAAATGTAGAACGTTGTGAATAAAGTAATTTAAAATACTATATTGCATTTTGTATTATTTAATCTGAATAAATCTGGAAAAAGTATTTTTATTTTGGATAACATATTTTTTATTTTCATTTTGCACGTAAAAGTAAAATACAAAATGTTTCGGCAACGAAGTTCAGATCGTCTGCCAGACTATAGAGAACTAACTTTGGTATTCCTTTACTTGCCAGACCTGAGAAGTGATGAAAGAGCGAAATTTTAAAGATTATAAAATACATTATTGAATGATAAACTAGAATATTTAAGTGTAGAAATAAGTTTTAGTTAATATTTAATAAATAAAATAGTAAAAAAAAAGTAAAATAGTTGTTAACTCGTCTACTAGTTTTATGAAAAAATATTATTTCTGTAAATGTAGAACATTGTGAATAAAATCATTTAAAATACTAAATTGCATTTTGAATTTTTCATTCTGAATAAATCTGATAAAAGCAAAATACAAAATGTTTTGGCAACAAAGTTCAGATCTTTTGCCAGACTATAGAGAACTAACTTAGGTATTTCTCTACTTGCCAGACTTGGAACATTTGACAAACCCTGACTTCATATATAACCACAAAATCCTACATTTTTAATTAACAGCAAATAACATTGCAGTTTACCCCAATAATTCTGATATATTATTTAACTGGCAATAAGAAATAAATTGCAAAAATAATACCAATTATATTGGTGCTCCTTAATTGTGCCGTCACGACTACATATTGAAGTACAGGAAGTTATTTAAAAACGGAACATTTGACAAACCCTGACTTCATATATAACCACAAAATCCTACATTTTTAATTAACAGCAATTAACATTGCAGTTCATCCAAATAATTCTGGTATATTAGTTAACTGGCAATAAGAAATAAATTGCAAAAATAATACCAATTCTATTGGTTCTCCTCAATTGTGCCGTCACGACTACTCTATTGAAGTACAAGAACTTATTTAAGAACAGTAACGCAGAGAAGTGATGATAGAGCGAAATTTTAAAGATTATAAAACACATTATTGAATGATAAATTAGAACATTTAAGTGTAGAAATAAGTTTTAGTTAATATTTAATAATTAAAATAGTGTAAATAAATTAAAATAAATGTTACAATATTGTAACGGGTGACAGATGTGTGACGGATGAATGTGACGGATGATTGTGACAGATGCGAGAGGACCGCATGTATTTTGATGTAGCTGCTTGCCATAAAGGGTATAGTCCGTGAATGAGGAAGAAGGTTTTGACAGGAACTTGACATGATTTATAATTATTTTAGGTTGGTAGTTATTCGCGAACATTCTAGTAATATTGGGATTTTAGTAAATAGTTATTTCGAGAAAAATCGAAATGTCAAGCATTTTGATGTATAAAGCGTGTCATTCGCGGTAGTGAGTTAGTGTTCGTTCAGCTTTTGTGAATTTTAAAAGTAAAAAGTGACAGTTAGTAATTTGTAACCAGCTGAATTCTTGTATTCAAACAATTTGTAAATAAATTGTGTGTAAAATCCTCACAAGTGTTTCAAATTGGTGTCAGGTGTGGGGTGAAGAAGCAAGAATGCCTGGAAAGAAGTTACGTGAACTGTTGGTGGCTGAGCTCAGAAGAGAGTTGGAAGAATTGGATTTGGATACCACCGGAGAAAAAACTGTTTTAACAAACAGATCACATGAGTACTATTTAAGTATAAATATTGACCCTGACTGGGTGGAATTCGAAGATCCTATGCACAAAGCAATGTCCGAGCTGTCCAGTCAGATAAAGGGCCAGCAAGAAGACCAAGCACAACAATTAGCCGAGCTTGCCACTAGAATCTCCAGCCAACAAAAGAACCAAGCTCAGCAACTAGCCGAGCTTACCACTAGAATTTCCAGTCAACAAGAAGAGCTTGCCACTAGAATTTCCAGTCAACAAGAAGAGCTGAAAGATCAAATGAAGAGCCAGCAAGAGGAGCAGATGAAGACACAAGAAGAACTGGTCCATCATATGCGTGAAGAGTTGTCAAGCTATGTTTCACAACAAATATCCACCTTACGAAATGAACAATCTCAGCAAATATCGACTCTACGTTGTGAGCAATCTCAGCAAGTAGCCGAACTACGCAATGAAGATACCAAAATGAATGCGATGATTCAACAACTTCAGAAAGAAATAGAGGTCCTTCGGCAAGATCGCTACGTCCACCGTGGCGAGGGAGATGCGGAAAGAATGGAAACCTTCAGCTTGGATGTCGAACGACGGGGAAGCGGAGATACTACACAGATGCGATCAACAATGAAACCCCCTATCTTCGACGGAACAACTTCGTGGTCCAACTACTTCAAGCAATTCGACGCGGCGGCCAGGGCGAACGGATAGTCATCCAGAGAAAAGGCAATATCTCTAACCATAGCGTTGCGAGGCGATGCTTTGAATGTCTTGCATTCCCTTAAGCCCGACGAAGCTGACAACTTCGAGCTACTAGTACATCGCCTGGAGATGAGGTATGGTCAGACCCACCTACAACCCGTGTACCGAGCACAGCTGAAGAACCGTAAACAGAAGAGTGAAAAATCTATCAAGGAGTTCGAGACAGAGGTAGCTAAAATGGTTCGATTTGCTTATCCGACAGCAGCAGAAGAGTTCCTGGAGTGTCTAGCAGTCCAAACCTTTACTGATGGCCTTAGGGACCCGGAGTTACAAAGAGCTGTGCGATTGACCCGACCGAAAGACCTTGTCGACGCGTTAACCATTGCACTTGAATTCGAAGCGGCGACGCAAGCATCACGGGGAGTTGCACGAATAAGGGAGAGAATAAGGCTAATGAAATTATTACCCACAAGGAGACGGCGACCTATACGATGTTGGAAATGTGGAGAACTAGGGCACGTAAAAAACTTTTGTCCACGCAAGGAGACGTCTTCTGCTACCGTCTCCAAACAGCAGGAAAACTAAAAAGGGTCGACTCCTGGAGGGCGACATCGACCCCAAACCATTGCAAAGCCCCTCCTACGGTCAAGGTAGTAATATTAAAACACCACGCAGGCAGCTTATACGTCGAAGCCCTGATTGACAGAAAGAGATACAACATGCTGGTGGATACTGGAGCTACAAAAACTGTGGTACGCCCGACAGTTGTCGTGGCTAGGAAGATGTCGCCCACCAGTTCGAGACTGCGCACCGCTACTGGGGAACCTGCCAAAGTCTACGGAGAGGTTAACGTGTCTCTACAACTTGTCTTTCTCATTCGATATTGGTGGCTGATATCGATGAAGATACTATCCTGGGTATGGACATAATGTACAACTGTTGTTTTCGCTTGGATTTGGGACGGCGCATACTTCATACGGAAAAGGAAGAATTTTTTCTACATCGAAAACATGAAGCTATCGCCCCGTTGAAACTGTCTGACGACATCGAGCTTCCAGCGACGTGCGAATGTGTTTTAACAGCACGACTAGAGGAAGTAGAGCCGGATGGAACCCCAGCTATGGTAGAACCCAAGAACCATGATCAGATATTGGGAAGAAGACTTCTGGTCGGAAAAGCTCTTGTTAGATCAGCCAAAGAGGTACCAATCCGAATCATTAACATGAATGATCATCCAGTTCTTCTGCGAAAGAACACCGAAATCGGAACCTTGGAACCGGTAACGGCCGTGATTCGCCAGGTAGGAGCCTTTGAATCAGACAGAACCAACGACATAGAACAATTAATGACTAGGTTAGACCCATCTTTGTCAAAAATAGAAAAGAAGCAGGTAAGAGATTTAATCTACCGCTATAAACCTGTCTTCGGTTCTGGAAGTAAACTGGGAAGGACCGACATAGTCAAGCACAAAAATGAGACTGGCGATGCACGTCCGATTCGTCAGGTACCCCGACGATTGCCTCAGGTTAAAAGTGAAAAAGCGGATAAGGCCCTCCAAGAAATGATTCGGGATGGAATAGTTGAACCCTCCAATAGTCCGTGGGCTTCTCCCGTTGTATTGGTAAGGAAAAGGGACGGATCAATGCGGTTCTGCGTTGACTAAAGGAAGTTGAATGAGGTTACGAAGAAGGATAATTATCCCCTTCCGAGGATTGACGATGCCCTCGACGCCTTAGGTGGCTCTACCCTTTTCTCTACGTTGGACTTAAAGAGCGGATATTGGCAGGTTGAAATGGATCCTTCTGACAAAGAGAAGACCGCCTTCACTAGTGGATCAGGTTTGTGGCAATGTACCGTCCTTCCATTTGGCTTATGCAATGCTCCTGCTACCTTTGAAAGGTTGATGGAAACTATTTTTCGAGGTTTATCCTGGGAATCTTGTTTGGTCTACTTAGATGACATCATTATAATGGGTAAGGATTTTAAGGAACATTTGGCGAACCTAGAAGAAGTTTTTCGACGACTAAAAAAGGCCAATCTAACATTAAATGTTAAGAAATGTAACTTGCTCCAGAGACAGCTCAGTTATTTGGGACATGTTGTAAGCAAGAATGGCGTTACTGTAGACTTCGCCAAGATTCAAGCCGTTCAAGAGTGGCCGGTCCCTTCTGATAAGCATCAACTTCGCAGCTTCCTGGGTCTTTGCTCATATTACCGACGATTTGTTAAAAATTTTGGAGACATCGCCAAGCCCTTAACAAGACTAACTGAGCAAGATAGGACTTTTTGTTGGAGTGAAGAATGCCAAAGGGCCTTTGAATTTTTAAAAAAGGAATTGACTTCGGCCCCTGTTCTCGCTTATCCTCGTCCTGAGGGCAGACTTATTCTGGATACCGACGCTAGCAATGTGGGAATCGGAGCTATACTTTCACAACTTCAAGACGGAAAATAAAGAGTTCTAGGATATCTTAGCAAGACATTATCAAAAGCCGAAAGAAACTATTGCGTAACGAGACGTGAACTCCTCGCAGTTGTGAAGTCTGTGGAACATTTCTACAAATACTTGTATGGCAAAAGATTCCTAATTAGAATAGACCATGCCAGTTTAAAGTGGCTACTGAGCTTTAGAAATCCAGAGGGACAGATAGCAAGATGGTTAAAAAAACTCCATGAATACGATTTTGAAATCGAACATAGACCTGGAACTAACCACCGTAACGCCGATGCACTTTCTCGAAGGCCATGCCCACCTAAGTGCACAAATTGCAGTCGACTCGAACAAAACGAGAAGCTCGCTCTAATAAAAGTGGTGCCAGACGAATTGTGCTCCAGAATGGAGGAGGAACAAAACAATGATCACGTTATTAGGAAGATCCTGGAATGGAAAAGAACGAATCAGCGTCCCCTATGGCGAGAGGTATCATCGTCCTCTCCGGTTTTAAAATCATATTGGGCCCAATGGAATTCTTCGACTTTAGACGGAGGGCTCCTTAAAAGGATAGTTGAAAACCCTGATGGCTCAGAAATCAAGAAACAAATTGTGATCCCAAGAAGTACGGTGCCGGAAATTTTAAAACAACTTCATGATGACATATCTGGAGGACACCTAGGTATTACAAAGACGCTGCAAAAAGTCCGGGATAGATTTTATTGGGTTAATTGCTCCAACGATGTTAAAGATTGGCGCCGCAAATGCACGACGTGTGCTGCTAGCAATGGACCTAATCGTAAACCTAAAGCAGAGATGCAGCAATACCTTGTCAGAAGTCCATTCGAAAGAATCGCCGTAGATGTGTTAGGGCCACTACCCACTAGTGAGGTTGGAAATAAATACATCTTCGTTGTGATGGACTACTTTTCTAAATGGGTGGAAGCCTACCCTGTTCCCAATCAAGAAGCCCCTACATTGGCCGATATTCTGGTCAACGAGTTCATTAGCCGTTTTGGGGTACCGTTGGAGCTACACGCAGATCAGGAAAGAAATTTTGAAAGCAAGCTATTTCAAGAAGTCTGCAAAAGATTAGGTATTCATAAAACTAGAACCACAGCGATGCATCCACAGTCTGATGGAATGGTTGAACGAATGAACCGAACCATTGCAAATTATTTATCGAAAGTGGTCTCAGAACATCAGAAAGATTGGGATAAACATATTCCGCTATTTTTATTGGCTATCCGATCGGCTGTCAAAGAATCTACGGGTCAGATACCCGCGAAAGTCCTCTTTGGTAGAGAAAGTAGATTACCTTGCGACTTGATATATGGGAGCAAACCTGGTGAAATAGCGACCGGTGAAGAATACGTCGGAGATCTTCAGAAGAAGATCGAAAATATTCATGAACTAGTGCGCCACAAACTACAACTCTTTAGTGACCGAATGAAAATGTACTACGACGCACGAGCAGCAGGAAACACTTATGAACCTGGGGAATTGGTCTGGCTCTATAATCCTCGACGGAAACGGGGTGTGTTTCCGAAACTTCAAAAGAAGTGGGAAGGTCCATATTTGATTAAAAAGAGAATCAATGATGTGATCTATCGGATTGTTAGAGTCCCCAAAGGAAAACCCGTCGTAGTCCATCATGATAGGTTGGCGTTATATCAGGGTGACCACAGTAGGGAGGTACAGCAACTTCGGGTAGAGGGTTCGACCAGTTCCGAAGATGACCCTGAAGTCTACTCCGGAGAGTTATCACATTCCGGGAGGAATGAAGCTAAGGAGGGGGCAGTGTAACGGGTGACATATGTGTGACGGATGAATGTGACGGATGATTGTGACAGATGCGAGAGGAATGCATGTATTTTGATCTAGCTGCTTGCCATAAAGGGTAGAGTCCGTGAATGAGGAAGAAGGTTTTTACAGGAACTTGACATTCTTGTAATATTGGGATTTTAGTAAATAGTTATTTCGAGAAAAATCGAGATGTCAAGTATTTTGATATATAAAGCGTGTCATTCGCGGTAGTGAGTTAGTGTTCGTTCAGCTTTTGTGAAGTTTAAAAGTAAAAAGTGACAGTAATTTGTTACCAGCTGAATTCTTGTATTCAAACAATTTGTAAATAAATTGTGTGTAAAGTCCTCACAAGTGTTTCAATATTATAACTATTCTACTAGTTTTTTAAAAAATATTATTTCTGTAAATGTAGAACAATGTGAATAAAATCATTTAAATACTAAATTGCATTTTGAATTTTTCATTCTGAATAAATCTGATAAAAAAAGCATTTGTATTTTGAATAACTTATATTTTTCATTTTGCATGTAAAATTAGAATACAAAATGTTTTTGCAACAAACTTCAGATCGTCTACCAGACTATGGAGAACTAACTTAGGTATTCGTCTACGTGCCAGACTTGGAACATTTGACAAACCCTGACTTTATATAACCACAAAATCCTACATTTTAATTTACAGCAATTAACATTGCAGTTTACCCCAATAATTCTGGTATATTTGTTAACTGGCAATAAGAAATAAATTGCAAAAATAATGCTAATTCTATTGGTTTTACTAAATTGTGCCGTCTCGACTACTCTAATGACGTACAAGAAGTTATTTTATTTATTTTGAAATTAATGTGTCTCGACTTCATAGGCCATTGACACAGGTTACATTTTATTTAATTTTAAATTTTGGGGTATATATTAGTTTCCTTTAGGAAGTCGATAACGGTGTTCATTGCTTCAAGGCTGCAAAGATTGTCCCTTAGGTTGTCTTTTAGTTTCAGGCGCTGTCGTATGTTGTCTAGTGTTGTACATTCTAGGATGATATGCTGTAGGGTGAGTGGTGAAAGGATGCAGTGTGGACACGTAGGAGGGTTTTCAGAAAAGAGCAGATGGCTATGTGTTAGTAGAGAGTGTCCTATCCTAAGTCGTCGAATTACAATCTTTTTTCTCCTTGAAATTGCGGGAAACTCAGCGGGTTTGATTGTAGGGTGTTTTGACGTATTTGTAAAGTTGCGATTCTACGTAGGGTAGGTTGGAAACTGTTGCTTGTTTAGCTAAGCTGTCCGCTGCCTCATTTCCTGATATGCCAATATGAGATGGGCACCAGATTAGAGTGATCAGGATTTCCCGTTCGGAGCAAGTGTTTATCGCGGTTTGGATTTCCTGGACTAATGGATGTTGACTGTACATTTCTTTTATGGACTCTAAGGATGATAGGGAGTCTGTGCAGATAGCAACTTTTCTGTTTTCTTCAGTGAGTGTTTTCACAGCTTGTAGGATGGCATAAAGTTCCCCTGTATGAACACTGCAGTGATTCGGTAAGAGGTGAGATGTTGATGAAAGCCCTGGGGTTATTGTTGAGCAGCCTACACCACGAACCCCTTTTGAGGCATCTGTATAAATGATTTTCTGGAATTGGCCTCTGCTTATGATATCGGCGAACAATTGTTTTAGCAGGACGCTCGGGGTTTCGTGCTTATTGTATGAAGAGAGGGATGTGTTTATATTGGGTGGTATCATGAGCCAGGGAGGGGATGCTAAGGGGCGAAAACAAAAGGTTTTGGAGAGGTTTAGGGGTTTGTGTATAGCTTTAACTATTTGGGGAATGTAGGGAGGAGGTGAGAGTGTGTCTGGATTTGGATGAACATTTGTAAGGCATGAGTTCATTAAGTGGGAAACGGGATTTTTATTATTGTTGCATACTCTTGCGCTGTAGTTTAGAAGTAGCTCTTGCCTTCTTAGCCATAGCGGAGGTTCATTTGCTTCGATATACAGGCTGGCAGCTGGACTGGTTCTGAAAGCGCCTAGGCATAACCGGAGTGTAGTGTTTTGGACTGCATTTAGTTGGTTGAGGTTGCTTTTGCTGGCAGACATGTACACAATGCTGCCATAATCCAATTTGGGCCTAATTAAGGATCGGTAGACTTTTAGGAGAACCTCTTCCTGTGCACCCCATTGTTGGTGTGACAACGTTTTAATTATGTTGAGACTTTTAAGGCAGTTTGCTTTGAGAGTCTTAATGTGCATATCCCAAGTGAGCTTGCTGTCAAATACTAGGCCAAGGATCTTGTGGTTTTGTACGACTTCTAAGGTTACACCTTCCAGGGTTATTTGTGGTTCTAGAGTTTGCGATGTTTTCCTGCTGAAACGTATTACTTTTGATTTGGATGCTGAAAATTTAAGTCCTCTCACAACGGACCACTGGCACAATTTGTTAACCGCCTCTTGTAAGATTTTTTGGGTAGTTACTGTATTTTTTCCACTGCAGAAAATTACAAGGTCATCTGCGTAGATTGTATACTTGATCGGAGGGAGTATTTTGTTGCAGATGTCATTTATTGCAAGATTAAATAGCGTGGGACTCAGTACGGAGCCTTTCTTGGGATTTGATTTTGGATGTTTTCCCATTTGCTGCTACTTTGAAGTAGCGTTCACTAAGAAAATTTTGAATGTACGAGAAAATGTTTCCAGTTAGGTTGTATTCTGTTAATTTGTTTAGGATGACGCATCTGTTTATAGTATCAAAAGCTCCTTCAATATCGAGGGTGATGGCGATGGTGTCTTGTTTTAAGGCCATGGCTGTTGAGATTTCAGTTTAAAGAGCAAATAGATTGTCAGTTGTGTTGCGCTGCTTTCTGAAACTGGATTGGGCATCACTGAGGATGTGGTTTGTCTCGAGGTACCAACTCAGACGATTGTTGATTATTTTTTCTAATAACTTGCAGGTGCAGCATGTGAGCGAAATCGGTCTGTATGAGTTAACGTCAGTGGATGTTTTATCTTGCTTTTTTATGGGAAGAATGATGGACTGCCTCCAAATATCGGGGAAGACTTGTTTTTCCCATATTATATTAAATAGTTCGAGGAGTTTTATGTGGGTGGGGAAAGAAAGGTGTTTTAGGAAAATAGAGGGGATGTCATCCGGGCCGGCGGCGGAGATTTTGGTGTTGCGGAGAGCATTTGTTAATTCTTGAATTGTGAGGGGAGAGTTAAATGGGATGTTGTTGTGTGATTGAAGCGGCGGAAGATTTTGCTCTTTTATTGTGTTGTTAGGGATATTTCGTGTCTTTTTTTGAAAGTGGTCAGCTAGAATATTTGCAATTTCTGAACTTTCTGTGATGATATCGTCGTTTTTATTTTTGATAGCTGGGATTTTTAGGTTTGAGTGAAAACCCTTCATTCTTCGGATTTTGTTCCACATTTCCTTAGTTGTAACATCGTGTGTTAGGGAAGAGACGTAGTGATTTCAGGAGTTTTGTTTTTTCTGTTTAATTATTCTTTTTGCTGTTGCCCTTAAGCGTTTGAAGTTTATAAAATTTTCCTGAGTTTTAACCCTTCGGTATTTATTAAAAGCTGTGTTGGATTCCTTTACTGCCTTTTTACAGCATTCGTCCCACCAAGGGACTACTTTTCTCTTTGGGGTTGTGGTTTTCCCTACATGTTCTTTGGCAGAGTCTAGTATGCATTTGTTAAAGAGTTCTAGTGCGTCGTTTATATTTTCTGGATATGCGACAGAGCTTATTTTGAGTTCTACTGCAAGTTTAAAACTTTCCCAGTCAGCGTTTGAAGTGCGCCATTTAGTAACCTCATTTGGATGTTGTCGTACATTGTCAGTTATAAGGATGGGAAAGTGATTACTATCGTATAGACAGTCAAGAGCTTTCCAGGAAAGAATTGGAGCAAGAGCGGGATCACTGAAGCTGAGGTCAATACTCGAAAAAGTGCCTGAAGATGAGCAGAAATGAGTGTGGGATCCGGTGTTTAACAGGCAGACATCGGAAGAGATTAATACATTTTCGATCGTCTTTCCCCTACCGAAGGTGCGTTCTGAGCCCCACATGATGTTGTGTGCGTTAAAGTCGCCTACAAGAAGGAATGGAGTCGGAAGTTGGTTGAGTAAGGTAATTAAATTGGTTTCATTTAGTTTATAGTGGGGGGGGGAATGTATATGCTGCAGACTGTAATTTTATTTGGGCACCAGACTGTAACAGCTATAGCTTCTAGGTCAGTGTTTAATTGTAAAGGCTGAGAGAAAAGATCTCTGGAAACAAAAATAGAGGACCCTCCACTTGCTCTCTCATGCGTGGATCTGATATAATGGTACCCTTCGTAACCTTTAAGGCATGGGTTGTGAGATTTCTTAAAGCTTGTTTCCTGGAGGCAGATTATGTCGGCAGAGGTATCTTTTACGAGTTGCTCAGTACGTGGTAGGCGAGGGTAAAACCCGTCGCAGTTCCATTGGATTAGATTGAAAGTATGTAATAAAATAAGAGGTTAGTGGGAAGAAAACTGCGAGTTATCAGATAGATATTCATCAGATAAATCTTGAGAGCTATTGGAAAGACTTGAAAAACTTGGAGTTTCAGAAGATTTTCTATTAAGGTGCCTTTTAAGTTTTTTAGATAGCCTGGTTAGTCTGTTTTTGAGAGAACGGTCATCATTAACATTGGAATATATCAGTCGTATGAGCGCTAAGAGAGATTTCATATCAGCTGTAAAACGGAGTGCTTCGTTATATGGGTCTTTGCTACTAAAAGCATTTTCTAGGAGAGCAATTAGGTTATCGTATGGTATGGTGAAGTCATCTTTGTTGGTTTCGGATAGCCTTTTGATGATGTCCTTGGAGTTGCTTGATATTAGGTTCTCTTCAGTAGGAGTGACTTTTTTTGCTTTCTTTTCCTTTTGTTTCGCATTTTCTAAAGAAACGTTTAGAGAGTTTGGGGGGGGGCATTTCTATTGAATCTGAGGGGCCGCCCTTTTCTGTCTCTTCGGCCGTGGTGTCAGCAAAGTCTCCGGAAGCGGTATAGTCTGAGTGTAATCGTTTTAATGGCTGTTTGTTGGTAGGGCTTGCTGTCGATTCAATTGTATTTGATGGTAGTGAAGTCTGTGAAGTTGGAGGTATTTGTTGGGAAACATTGGCTGCAGGAGGTATCTGTTCAGGGGAGATAGTAGGGGGCAGCTGGGGGTTTGAAGGTGGTTGAGGAGGGGGAGGGGTAGGTGATGGGATATTATTGGGGTTACTTTGAGTTTGAAGTGAGGGTGCTGTGGTGTTTGGTGTCTGGCCATTTGGACAATTGCTGGCAATGTGTCCAGTTTCTTTGCATATGAAGCATTCCATTTTATCTGTGGTCAAAAAGACTCTGTGGTTGTTTCCATCGTGTGCTATTAAGAGAGATGTTTGTAATTCGAAGTTTTCAATGTTTGGTTTCACGTAGACCTGCCTTCTGAAGCTTAATATATGGCTATATTCATCGCCGGGGATGCCGGCTTTTAGACATGTAATAGGGGAAGATAGTTGAAGACCAAAATTCCTTAGAGCCAGTTCTACAACTTCGTTTGGAATAGATGGGCATACATTTGATATTACGACTCTTTTGTATGGAGTGACCAATCTTCGGACTGCTATCTCAGTTCCATTTACAGAGACTGTGGAGTTGTTTAAGACGAGGTTATCCACTAGTTCCTTAGTTCGGAGGAAGATGCAGATTCGACTGTTTGCTATTCGTGAAACGTGTGTGATATTTCGGGGTCCAACGATGGATCCGATGGCTTGGACATATTCAAAGTTTCTTAGTTCTCCTTCGGCATGTAATATGATTCCAGGTTTTTTATCAGGAGTGGTAGTTTTGGGAACAGATATGGCGACAGACACATAAGAAGCAGTTGGTGAGAGATTCATAGTGTTTGAGGATGCCATTTGTAAGGTGTCTTAGCTAAGATTGTATGCTGCCACCAACAGTTTAGATGCAACACTCAATGCATGCATAGTGTAATGGTGGTTGCCCCGCCGAAACCACCGTCGGCGGAGATGTACCTATTGTAGTAGGTAGTACTTTAACAATATAAAAAGTAAACAATATAGATAACACAAAAATGGTTGTAGTGTTCACATAAAAACTAGGATTGTTTGTTTTTTAACTAATTCTAATATAATGATAGAGTGTCACAATGCACTAAAAGCAGTTAAATAGGTTTCTGTATACTCGTAAACGCATTTTTAAGTTCAAAATACCAGCGAAAAACCGTGATTATACACCTACAAACTGTAAGCGATGTTTACACGCACGGTGACCGATTGGTACTCCAACCGTCACGACTACTCTATTAAAGTACAGGAAGTTATTTAAAAACGGTACCGTAGAGAAGTGATAAAAAAGCAAAACTTTAAAGATTATAGAACACATTATTGAATGATAAGTTAGAACAATTAAGTGTAGAAATAAGTTTTAGTTAATATTTAATAATTAAAATAGTGTAAATAAATTAAAATGAATGTTACAATATTATAACTCGTCTACTAGTTTTTTTAAAAATATTATTTCTGTAAATGTAGAACATTCTAAATAAAATCATTTAAAATAATAAATTGCATTTTGTATTTATCAATCTGAATAAATCTGGAAAACGCATTTTTATTTTGGATAACATATTTTTCATTTTCATTTTGCATGTAAAATAAAATACAAAATGTTTTTGCAACAAATTTCAGATCGTCTGCCAGACTATAGAGAACTAACTTAGGTATTCCTCTACGACTTGGAACACAACCAAAAAATCCTACATTATTAATTAATCAATTTTAAATTTAAGCAGTAAGACAAAAAATACGTAACAACTTATTTAGATGCTTTTCTTTAACGTATTCCACGGTAAATATATGTATGTACTTAAAAATGAATGTTTATTTTTATTTCATTTTTCCTTTTCCAACATTTAACCTTCGGTTAGTCGTGCACCTGACGGGTGCCACATTAACTTTTATGTCAATTTCTTAGAATTAAAGCACAGCAGCTATGTAGTTGTCCTAGTTTTATTTATTTACCACCTGTTCGAATATTAAGATTGTCTTACAGTCCCGTCATATATTTTATATATAATAAAAGAATCAACAATTTATAGTTTTTCATGAAAAAATAAATCTTGGAAGTTCTCCATTATTAAACTATGTACTTTCATTGAGTGAATGTAAAGTGAATGTAAAAATCAGAATGATATAGTTTTTTTTAGTTTTTACTATATCATTGCACAGTTATACTGATCTTAGAGATAAATACATCCAGGATAATACCTCAGGGCTAATAACATCTAGGCTTTAACATTTTTATATCTTATTATTTTCATACTTGGTCTATACTACTTAATAAACATCAAGTAGATACAAACAAATCAAATGAAACATCAATATGTCAATCTGACCATGATCGTTGTAGCGGAACAGCTGTCAGTAATTTAAAAGCTTTTTATTAAATATAAGGTGAAAGTTTATTTTAAACGTTTAGTCGTTTATTACTTTTAGTAAGATAGACTTCCACAAAGTAAGGGTTAGTACAATAAATTTAAACAAAAAGCAACTTACTTCGTGACATATTTTTTTTTATATACATCTTTATATGAGGGACTTTTAGGGAAAGACGTGTTACTGTTTGATTTCGTGTCATTAATTTCAATAATATAAAAATAAATATTAAAATAAATAATATTAAGTTAAAAAAAATTAAAAAAAATTCTTTATAAATATCTCCTATTTTTCTAAGGTACACAAACATAAACAATAACATCTTTATTTAATTGATGGTAATATTCACAATTCAAATGTCAATCATAAATCAGAACCACAGTAATAAAGTAGAATTCTGTGTTCAGAACTCTTTCTGTATTCAAGTAAGTATTATTTGACCATCTTCTTAAAACTAAATAAACTAAATTTAAAAATAAAATAACTACCAAATTATCAATTTATAGACTTACTTTTTTTTGGTGACATTATCTTTCTCTTTTTTTGTTAATTTGACCTTTTGAAGCACATGGCTTTAAATTAATTTTTCGTATTTTACGGATTTAAAACTGGTATAAAACAAACAGAAAAACCCACTTTAACAAATAATAAGACCATATTACATATTGCAATAAGTATTGTAAACCATGTGGGGGATTTTTATGTAAAGTCTTATATAAGTCACCAACATCTGTAAGTCTGCTTTAATTCCTTTAATTCTTTAGTTATGTGTAATTTCTGCAATTTTAGGCTTTTCATTTTTGGGTTACTCTAATGTGTAGAGTTATTTTAATATTATTTTTACACATGTATCTGTAGGTGTGCATAGAACTGTACCTGCAGCCTTATCTTTCTACATAGTTGAATCTACATCTCCACCTGAAACCATAGAAAGGAATTATTTACCATTAATTAAAGAAAGACAAGTGAAAACCATTTGAAAGACTTACCAAATAAGTATCTGCAACCTTCGGAATTATTTACCATTAATTAAAGAAAGACAAGTGAAAACCATTTGAAAGACTTACCAAATAAGTATCTGCAACCTTGGAAGGTGACCAAAGTGATACTTGTGAAGAAGGCGGATAGGGAAGGAAAGCGGACAGGAGACTACAGGCCCACCAGCATGGGTTCACGACAGAAAAATCGTGTATGGAGGAGGAAATGGGGTGAAGGAGGGAGGGATATGAAGGAGAATTAAAAAGGGCGTTGGGGAGCAGGAGTGAGTGGATAAACCGATAGTTTTTGCAGGTAAACTACTTCTTGATCCAAGTGCTCACTGGGCATGGGTCAAGAGTGGAATGAATCTACACAAGATTGGGAAGAGAGAGACTGGAATATGCGTGAGGTGTGGGGTGGAAAATGATGAGGGTCATGTGTTTAGATGTTGGAAGAACAAGGAGGATTTAGAGAAGTTGGAAAGGAGACTCGGGGTAGCAGTGTATTGGGAGAACATGGTGGAGATAATTTTGAGAGAAGAGAAAGAATGGGTAGAGGTTAGCGAAGTTGTGGAGAAAATGGTTAGGAGAAGGGAATGTTCTGATGGCGAATAGTATGAATGAGTGAAGAGTGTGTGAGGGACCACCGCCCGCCTTGAAGTCTGCTAGGGTAGTGATTTCGAGGCGGAGGTAACCGCAAGTTTTGATTGAGTCCAACACTGTTGGGTTCTGTATAAATCGAACATAAGTTTCCCATCTTAGCCCGAAAAAAAGGGCTGCGGAAAAAACCGTCTCTTTTTAGAAAAGTATAGAACATTTTTACTTTTCTAGACTTTTCCTTACTTTTTAGTCCTTTTGTGTACTTTTCTGACCATTTGTGTACTTTTGTGTAAAACCTGGATGAAAACTGTACTGTAGCATATATTTACCTAAATTACAAAACTAACAAACTCTTGCAATTTTAAAAATTTAAAATTATCCATTAACATATTTTAAAGAAAATATTAATACATAAAAGAATGGCAAGAACTAGCAGTGTTTAAGCTATGTGTGGGGTGCAAAGAAAGTACAAACAATTTTTGTGTAGCATTAAAAGAGAGTCTTAGCTGACTATAAGGTGAGTTAAGTAAACCAAATTTTGGTAGGTTCTAATGAGGGTCCTACAGTTTGAAATTAAGTTAGGTGAAGCTTATGCTATTTAAGTTTGGTTTTTAGGATATTTACTCTGGATTTAGATTTTAATAGCACGATGAAAAAGAACCGCCAGAATAAAATGCGACAAAATATACAGAGCACCATATGTGGACTGGTTAGCGTCATAAAACCCATAAAGATACATTTTGCCAATTTGCTTGTTTTCAACCTGTAGCAGAGGAATCAAACATTGAGAAATATCAGAGTTTCAATATATCTAAATTTTTAATAGGAGCGTCCCATTCAAGCTTTAGTTGCCAAATCGATTGCATTAGTAATTAGCATTAGCATCGTTAGATTGACGATGCTAATTCTAGCGAAACGGCCGTCATTGCATTTAAAAACGTATTTTAAGAATAAATAGTGAAAGTTTAATTCAACCGTTTGGTTGTTTACTGTTCTTAATAAGATGGACTTTCACATAGTAAGGGTTACTACAATAAATTTTATTAAAACAGAATTTATATCTAATCTGCATAAACTAGCTGTGCTCAAGAATTCCACTAGACTGAAGAAAACTAATAATTATTGGTTTAGGACCTAACAACAATACAGAGGAAGACAAATTAAATTCTAAGGCATCACTTAAATGCCAAAAAAGGAAACGATATATAAAGGGTGATTACATGTACATAAACAACAAAGCGTTTACAACTCATGACCTATTAAAAAGTGAAAATCGCAGCCATATACGGCACAAAAAAATTCGCAGAAAATTAGTCAAGAAAAGAAGAAAGAGATTGTTAAAAGAATAAGAAAGACTGTTAACTGAAGCAAAGCCTAAATCTATATAACCGAAACAAACATTAGAAAGATAAAGTAAGATCACACCAAAAAAGCCCGCAGATAACTCTAAATTTAGAACCAGGTTAGGTTCAAATAACAAAAACAAGAAATTATTTAATAAACTGTAACTCCCACAGTGCAAAATATTGTGTAATGTTTGTAGTGTATGCTCTTTGCTTAGCTAAATGGCAATTATTTGTTGTTTTAATATTTCTATACATTTTGTTCTTATTATGCGTCTTTGTAAAGTATGTAACATAAATGGTATGTCACTTTTAGGTAATTTACTGTAATTTAAACGTGCTACTTATGACAACTATGATTTTATGACCATCTTTGAAACGTGGCTTAATCGTAATATACCTAGTAAACGTATTAAGTAAAAAGTACTTGCTATTTTTTAGTGTATTGCACACCTTTACAATTTGGTGTAGTTTATGGAATGAAAACTTGAAAAATAATTTGTTAAAACAGTGCGTCAAATAAAAAACGATCCAAATTTCTATGTGGATAAAAAGAAAATTATGAATTATATGGATAATCTTGGTATTTGGAATAAAGTTTTTGATAAACAAAGACAATTACCACAAGCGGTATATCCATTAAGACGAATTGAACCAACTTTATGTGACGGAAAACAACAACAGCTTACAATAAGAAATATTATGTGTATTTATAATTACATGTATAATTTTAGCAAACTGCCTTGGTTTAATAAAAACATCAATGAATAAGCAAATTGTTTTGATAAGTAGTGATAAAAACAAACATTTGTGGTTAGTTATGTGGTGTATTTATTTTAATTACAAAGATAGTATAACACATTAAATAAGCCAGTTACGTTTTACTTTTGGATGCTTTTTAGTATTATTAGGTTCGTTCCAACCATTTGAAATTACTGGTTCAGAACTCTTGATTACTAACAGTTCTCTGTTCCATCATGTTTGCGGACCAGTAAAATTACCGTTCAAACGATTCTTGCTTGATAGCGAGTAGTTCTGAAATTAAGAAACATGCGCAATGGTAACATTTTATTTTTAAACTGTCAAATTTGTTTTTATAGTGTAAATAGCGTATAGAATTGGGGTTTTTACTGTTTGAACAAAACTTTCACCGTTATTACCTATATATAAAATAAAGAATGGAGCCCGACACGACAAAAGGTAATATTTATATATTTTGCATTTTCTTAATTTTAATAAATATCTTTTATTATACAAGTAGGACTGGAAGTGTTTCTTGTTGTCTAGCCAAGAGTTAATGAGGGTGCAAGCACTTCAAGCATGGCTACAGTCGGTGGTGATAATGAAAATTCTCCTTTTTTTGGACTGTAAATTATACAAAAATATTGATCGATTTATATAAGCATTCTAAAGAACAGGTTGGTTCGATGAATGTGAGAAACTTTAAGGCATTATGGAAACTTATAGAAAAAAAAATACTAATACCTTAATACTAATATTTCGGAAAAAAATGTGTAGAATAGGTGGAAAGTTCTTGAAAGGAATTATAAACGATATGTTGATAACAAAATGCAACTGTATTTTTAGGTTAAAAGTGTTTTTGTTTTTGCAATGTTTATAGATTATGTTCCAGCCTAAAAGATTTACTTTATTTCAGTTAAATTTTTGTTCTTAAATATTAAATGTTTATATTATGTGTTTTTCAAAGAATGTCAACTGTTTCTGTGATATTCCAAGATAATAAACAAAAATAAAAATAAAAAACTTTGTTTTTATACTTTTTTCTATTGATGATGTTAATACATTGAAATATTTTTATTAATGATATTAAATTTAATTGTTCATGGCAAAGTATTTACAGCAGCATCTCTAATTCTTTGTGCATTTCTGTTACCATCCACTTCCTCATCTCTGCCAGGGTTTAAATCTACCTGTACTGGAATATCTTCTACTGGTTGTATTATGAATTCATCTTCTATAGCTAAGTTATGAAGTACACAAGCTGCACGTACCAGATGAACTATGGTGCAATTTGATATGGAACAGTTGTTTAAATTTTTGTTTCAACACTCAAAAACAGTGCTCAATGACATAACGATTTCTTGCCTATAGCACATTATAATTACTTTGTCTCTCGGTCAATTGTCCTCTGTCTTTAAAAGGGGTTAATAAATTGGCTTGAAGTGGGTATCCACTGTCTCCCAGTAGAAAATTTTGGCCACATTTTTGTGGAAGCGTTTGGCATAGTGGTGAGATGACCAGAACCAGGATAACCAATGAACACATCTCTAAATTTCAGTTTGTTGTCACACACAACTTGCATCTGGAAATTAGTTATATTAATAATCTATTGATATAACTATTTATACACTTACTTGAATGGAATAATACCCCCTCCTATTGATGTAAGAATCAGGATGATTTTGTGGCTTATCAATTTTTATATGGGAGCCATCAAAGCTCCAATGATATTTGGAAAACCTTTTGCCTGACAGTGCTCTGCTATTTGCAACTTTTCCTCGTCATCTGGCCATACTATTACTTGAGGGCTGAAATTGCTTAAAAAAGTTGACACTCTTAAAATTATCCTTTCAAGGGTTGATTTTTTAATATTAAATCTATCTGATACATCAACAAAACTTGCAGTTTAATGCCCAATGTACCACAGAAATATTAACACCTGATAATTAGTATTTTACAATAAAAAATAGTGATTATGTGCAGAAATTTTTCCGAATTAGTCACTATCGTCTTTGTAATAATTACTGTTTTAAAATCTGTTTGCTATTTCAGTTGCCACATTTCTCGAAACTCAAAAATTATTGAAAAATTCTTCTTCGGAATAATGTGGAACTGTTTGTTTCAAATAATCAAATACCGATATGTTATTAAAATTAAAATACACTTATATTAAATAAAAAATGTTAAACAAACCTAGGTAATCCTTGTTTCTTGTTACTACATCTCCGACATTGTCTAAGTCCTCATCATCTGATGAAGGCTCTTCATATATATAATTTAATAGATATTCATCCATATTTAAAAAAAAAAAAAAGGTTATAAACATCCGTTCATATGTCCGGCTAAAATAGTTCTGACTAGTTCAAAATACATTCCAACCGTTTGATAGATTACCAGTAACTTTATTAATTTCTCTCACGCATGCGCATTAAACAGTTAAATTACTGGTTACGTAAGATAACAGAATTGTTGTTTGGAACAAACCTATTATTTAATTTATTGATAATAGGCAATCTTTGACAACATTTCGCGTAATTGTGTAAGTAGACTTTTATCAGGACATGGTATATTTAGCATGTTCCAGTTTAAGGTTCCGGAATCAAGACCTTTTCGTTGAAATTCGTTGTAAAATATATCATCATTTAAAAAGATGATACATTGGTACGTCTGAAAATTCACCAGCAACAGAGGAATGAGGAAAACCACCTTCATTATTATAACTTTTAAAAACTAATGAAATATTTCTTGTCTCGACATAAATAGGTATAGGTATAAAATAAATAAAAAATAATAATTATAATAAAAATTATATTGAAAAAAAAAATAATATAACAATAATAAACCAGTGTCGAAGATGTTCCACATTTTTCTGGGTACACTTGAATGTTCCTAGCGTGAGATGGTTGAGACAAGGCTTCAAGTCGCTTTTAAAAATTTCCATAGCAAAAGACGTATTATCAAATTTAACAACGTATAAAAAAATCGGCTTTCGGTTCTCCTCGCACATAAATGTAGTCTGCTGATTGTAGAACAAACGTTTTTAAAATAGTGTCTATTTTTGAATAGGGAACATTTCCGAAATCGTATTTTAATCCATTCACATGATTTTCCAAATATCTCAAAGTCTTTTTATATTTCAAATTTAAAGATTGATAAGGTTTTGAATACTGGAAGAGAAAATGTTGTTGCTAAGCTCTTTAGGACAAAATTCATCATCGATGATGAAATCTTAAATGTCTACGAAAGCAATCTTCCTGGTGTGTGGGTTGGTAATAGACTGAGGAATATTCGAATCAAATTTTACTTTTTATAACTTCACTGAGTGAGTGGTATTCCATAAGAGCATCGTGTATGATGATACAATAGGCTCGTGTATTTGCTGGAAATCCCTTGTATGCCGCTAATTCCAATTCCAATTTAACGTCAACGGTAGAGGATTTTATCGCTTCTTCCTGCTTCGAACAAGCTTAACTTAAAAATAGTATATGCTTTTCACCACTGTTAGAATAACTCTGGTAGAATTGAGTATAGTTGTAGTGTGCTGTGACATAGACATTTTTATCGAAGTTTAATTGCATTCTTTCGTTAGGCCAGTATTCTCCGTTTAAAGATTATTGAGTAAGTTAATAAAATCAAACGTAGTCGGATCGTTAGATCATTTATTACGTTTATCTATTTGGAAACATACTATAATGTAACGAGAACATTCAACAGCAGCACCGCCCAAATCTATCGTTTTGATTCTTTAGTAAGGGCTGGTAATTCGTTTAATTCCCATTTTCTGAACGGAATAAATATAGGTAGATCTTTCTTGAAGGGCTCCATTAATTGAATTTTAATTCCATCGTTTGGAAATATATATGTTTAACTTTTAATTCCATATTGGTTATTGTTAATGTAGCAGTAGTTTTCGATAGAGTATTTCCATTCTTTACATCGTTAACAAGTATGCTATCGTTGTAGTTTCTTGCTCGAACAAAGCGGAAAGTTTGTCTCCCATACGAATTTGTTTTGTAATCATTAAAAATGTTGAAAATATGTTTAAGAGGTAACAGTGTAGTAAAAGTTTTATGAGCATCATTTAGAATAGGTGTATCAGAATAATTCCATCCACCAATACACATAAATCTACTATCTACTAGATTATAATATGTAAGCGCTCGTACTGTGCTTACAATTTCCGGATCTCGAACCACTTCTATTTCCTTAGAACTTTGGCTGTAGCTCCAACTATAAAATAAAACCGCACCAAAATTCTGTAATAAATACACGTGACCATCACCATCGGTTTTTAGATTTCCTTTTATTTCCAACAAAGTTTCGTGAAGCACAAAAAATGCATCTGCTTGATTTATAATAAATTCTACCACATCATTATTATTGAAGGATTTAACGTAGAACGTGTAAGATCTGTATTACTCTTTACGAATACTCTCATCAAATTTCGGTTTTTTGCATAAATCAAATCGAGTTTGAAGACAAAATTTATTTGTTGCACTAAGTTGTCGTCGATATCGTTTCTCTAATTAAACTAATTGTGTATTCGATTATAAAGGTCTTTTATAGGAATTATTTATAACTAGCCCCACTTGCTGTCGCGCTCTCGTATTACCAGATGAAGCGTATTTTGTTCACCACAAAAATTCACTGGTTTTGGATTTTGATTCAGTGGCCGATACGGTAATATTAGTTATTTCTCTCGTATTACTTATCGGTAAATATATAGGATTTGTAGGTCGTTCTATAATAGCGTAACCAGGATCTACACTAATGGGAAATTCGTATATAGAATGAACAGGCCTGTTTCTGTAGAATGCTCCTTCAGTAATGTTACAATCAAAGCGTATACTCGATACTTTAATAATATTAACGGGTAGATCAGATATATATGTTTTTTCAGGTTTCAACACACCCTTTGAATAACCTAATATAGTTACAACGCTATCATCCTTTTTAAAGCTTATGGGAAATGTTTTGCTAAATATTTCACACTTAAGCGTATTATTATTGGGTTTTAATGAAAAATCTGGTACTTTATTAGACTGGATTGCTAGTTCCCGCTTAATATATGCTTCGATGTCAGTAATTTCGTAGCAACCAGTAGGTATAGGTATCTATGCTTTTTAATTTTCGGTTTTTCGAATCTTCATAGTAGTAAAACTTTTCACCATCAATATTAGGTATTGAGTTGTAGGAATGAAAACCCAGTAGCCCTAAATAATATGAACAATAAATAACTGAATAGTTAATAATAGCTAGCTATTAGCGAAACAGCTGTAATTGAATTTTAAAGCAAATTTTTCAAATAAATAGTGGAAGTTTAGTTTAACTGTTCAGTTATTTATTGTTCTTAGTAAAATGAACTTCCAAAAAGTAAAGGTTAACACAATCAATTTCACTAAATAATATGATTTATTATGATTCAGTATGATGGGAATTTAAGGATTAAAAGAAAACTCTGATGTCGTACTGTATAAGATCAATAGTAGAAACATGACTGATGTAATAAAAAAAGTGTAATTACTTTTTAAGCTGTATTTACATAACATTTAAGTAAATTTTATTATTATTTATTATTTACTATTATTTCTTAAAAAATATGTGCATGCGTAAAAATCTTCTTGCGCGCTTGCCAGTCCATCGACATGTGTTCTCTCGAATCAGGTGTATTATAATGTATAAAGCAAGGTAACCGAATTTTCAAATTGTTTTTTGATAACCTGTGGGCAATTTGTGCCATACATCTAATAAATCACTAGGTCTTAGGCGTTTAATTAAAAAATCAACAGAGCACATTTTTAATTCATCTTCAGAGAAACTTTGTATCGTTTTTTTACCATAGAGATAATATGTTATGCTTTCCATTGTATAAAAATTTTAAACACAAAGGACCATAATTAATTTGATTATAATTTTGATATTAATCGTCATTATAGTAAATTTTTACTACCACCTAAATAGTGGTGGTTTTAAATTACCAAATGAATCGAAATACTCGTTATCGTTTTTCTTTCTATAAGCTAACCAATGAGTATTGGGATTTATTGTAACGTCTAAATTAACAATGGTTGACTCACTTTTTCGCGGTCCATTGTGAGGTAAAGCGTCTTGCATAAAAACACCTCGAAAATTTGGAAGTTTTAACGTTTTAACGTATCTCGATAACTCGATGTTGGTTAACAGTTTATTAGGTAGCTTTATAGGTAGTTTTTTTAATGCTTCAAAATCAATCCTAGTCCCCCTTACTTTGGCGTTACGTCTTAAGTAAAGACCTTTGCCAATCGATTCCATAGCTTTGTTGTGTCGATGATCTTCTTCTAATTTCTTTTGAGCATTTTTTGCATCGATTACAGTCTTTGCAATGCCAGCAGCTCCACTACTTAATGCACCGAGAGCACTCAGACCTGCGAATAGTGGAATTAGTGGTAGAAAACCTCCAGACTTTGGTATTGGTATAATGCGTGGAATTCTAACGCTGTTTTTACCGCCTGAACGTTTAACAGCATCTCTTGCTGTCTTTAATTCAATAACAGCTAATTCGGTTGATGGATTTTTTAACAAAACTTTTTTGTGACAATATTTCGTTTAAACCCCGCACCCCGTTTTTTTATATCCATACCCAATTTACGTTTCAACTTCATTCCAGTAGTCACGAAACAAGCGGCAGCTTTTTCACCCAATTTAGCGTCTTTTGATTTAACTCTATTCCAAGCAGCGTTTTCCAACTCAAAATCTGCTTTATGTCTTTCTTGTAAAGAGTTCTGTTGAGCGTACGCGATATCGTGATGTTAACAAGCAGAATCCAATAGGTTTATGCCTGCATTACCGCGTTGTACTTGACTAAAAAGAGCAGTAGACGCAGCAGTTTCTTTAGAGAAACAAAAAAAGGAATGGTTCTAAGGAACTATAGATAGACTGGCAAACTTTAAATCTTTAATCGAAACTGATTGGGCATATGAGATATCCAGTGAAGCTAACCAAAACTTATGTACTAATAAATTTAACAAACCTAATTTAATACCTGCAGCCGAAGATATAAAGGTAAGAGCTCATTAGGAAATGTGTCTTGAAATTTATATGCACATGCAAAAACTACTTAATTAGTTCAATAAATCTTTCTGCCGTTTACATTCACATACATCTGTAATTAGTTTTAAAATTATTCATTTTTTACTGATCCAATTTTTTTTAGAAATTTCATGAATAATAATAATAATAATAATAATAATTCATTTATTTCAAAATAATGTTGACAAATTTAGTTGGCAACACAAAACGAAATGACGTCATATACAAACAAATTATGCTTATAACTATCTTAATTCTAAATTATCTAAGTATTCATTTAAGTCATATGGTTCTAGATTAATTAACAATTTTTTTATTTATTTTTTAAATTTATTGGTATGTAATAATTGTTTTATTCTTATTGGCAATTTATGGTATAATTTGTGCCCAACAATAAGGAGTTCTTTCAGTGACTGTTAATCTATGTTCTGTGTACAGAAACTGATTTCTTCTTGTGTTATAAGTATGTGCCAAACCAGGAGCTGTAAACATTTCCTGATTTTTAAACACAAACATCAAGCATTCATATATGTATAAACTATACATGGTTAATATGTTACTGGACTTAAATATTCCT
Organism: Ophraella communa; assembly: GCA_035357415.1. Taxonomy (NCBI): domain Eukaryota; kingdom Metazoa; phylum Arthropoda; class Insecta; order Coleoptera; family Chrysomelidae; genus Ophraella; species Ophraella communa. The sequence continues at coordinate 48,431,159 of CM068979.1, read as the reverse complement.
CGGCATGAATCACTAAATTTCATTTGATTAATGATTCGTAATACTCTCTTTTGTATTATAAATAATTTTACAGCTGTATTGTTACTACCCCAGAAAATAATGCCATACCTTAACACTGATTAAAAGTTAGCCCAATATAATATTTTGGATGTTTCCTTATTTAAGTATTTTGAAACGACTCTGAGTCCATACGTAATGCTGCTTAATTTCCTTGAAGTTACATCAATATGTACTGACCATTTTAACTGTTCATCTATAATCATTCCTAGAAACTTTGTATCGTTACTAAATTTAAATTCAACTTTATATAGCTTAACTTATTCATGTCTATCCATTAAATGTGTATTGCTAAAAAGAATTGCATTTGTTTTGGATTCATTAAGAATCAGTTTATTCATTAAGAATCAGTTTATTCATCACAAACTATTGCTTGACAATAGTTATATGTTTCTGCACCCACCAAAAGATTAGTGTCATCTGCATAAAGAGTTATAAATTAGTTTAACATCACATTATTTTGACACAGATCATTCATATATATATATATATATATATATATAATTAAATTTCTGTTATTTGCCGACTAATAGGTATTAAACCAGAATTTTTGGGGTAAACGGCAATGTTTTTTAAGAAAACTCTTTTACTTGTTTTCCAAGCTTTCGAAATACATTTATTTCATTTTCAAGGAATAAGTGCGAGTTAAAACAAAATTGGTGTTAACAACTTGGTAAATATAACATAAAAAAAAACTATTTTAACTTTAATTTGGAATTTAAAAAAATTTTTTAGTCAAATTATTTATAAAACAAATTAACGTCATAAAATTAATAAACAACTTAATTGCTTACGATAAAATTTAATAATAAAAGAGTAGAAAATAATAGGTTATAATTTGATTTCTTCTTTAATAAAAAATGCGAATTTTTATTAAAATTTACTAAATATTTAATTGTTCTATGATAAAAAATAACGATATCTTATTATTTTTTATAATTTTGAATTAAGCTTCTAAAATGTCATTTAAAAATCAAAAAAATAAAAATGTCAAATAGATGTCATGAATTTTAGGTATTATTTAGATCTTTATTTGTATGTTTATCCAAAGATAGCAGATAATAATAAATGTCACTCAAGTTTTTATGGTCACTTTTTTTATTCATAATATCATTGTCTTGTGATATAGATGCCATTTCCAAAAAAAGTCTTTTTTTAGTGTTAAATTGTATATCTAAAATATTAACAGAAGCATAATCAATAAGATGGTCATTATTTATGGAATGTTTAGCCAATTCACATCTTTCAGGATGTAACCTTGTATCACTCTTATGTAATGATAAACGTTGTTTTAATCTTTGGCCAGTTTGACCTATGTATTTTTGGTCGCAAACAGAACAAGAAATACAATATACCACATTAGATAAGTCTAAAATTGGAGTTGTATCTTTTACTTTACTGAATATGTTTTTTATGGTAAGACATGTTCTACTGGTAATTTTGATATCAAAATTTTGATATCAAAAGTGACATTTATTATTATCTGCTATCTTTGGATAAACATACAAATAAAGATCTAAATAATACCTAAAATTCATGACATCTATTTGACATTTTTATTTTTTTGATTTGTAAATGACATTTTTAGAAGCTTAATTTAAAATTATAAAAGAGAATAAGATATCGTTATTTTTTATCATAGAACAATTAAATATTTAGTAAATTTTAATCAAAATTCACATTTTTTATGAAAGAAGAAATAAAATTATAACCTATTATTTTCGACTCTTTTATTATTAAATTTTATCGTAAGCAATTAAGTTGTTTATTAATTTTATGACGTTATTTTGTTTTATAAATAATTTGACTTAAAAATTTTTTTAAATTCCAAATTAAAGTTAAAATAGTTTTTTTTTTATGTTATATTTACCAAGTTGTTAACACCAATTTTGTTTTAACTCGCACTTATTCCTTGAAAATGAAATAAATGTATTTCGAAAGCTTGGAAAACAAGTAAAAGAGTTTTCTTAAAAAACATTGCCATATATATATATATATTGAACCAGATATCATATTTCTTAAAAGAATTTAGTTCTGAATGAATATTTTGATAAGATGAAAATGATTAAAAATGATATCTTATGAGAAATAATTAAAAAAAAAAAAAAAGGAAACACTATTCTTAATAAAAAAAAATATTTGAAGTAAAAATATATTAAATAAGTAATATAATACAATTTAATAAATAAAGAAAGTACCTTAATAATAGTAAATATAAAACATTGTCTAGTAAACATATTGTAGGATAGTTAATACACCAAGCCCATGGATCATTGTTCAGCATTCAATCAGCTGTTCATCTAAAATAAAAATAATCTTAGTAGTTAATTCTGCATACTTATCAATTTAAATAATTAAAATTAAAAAAAAAAAAAAAAAAAACAACACACAGTTAGTAGAATAAGGAGAATATATTTCAATAGATGGTTAGAGAAATTTTTATATAGTATTAAGAAGATTAGACATAGATTCGATAAATAATAAATTTGTTAATGTATGAGTAAAAATAATTTAATATAAAATATGATAGAAAGAATACATAGAAGAATTTATGTTTATCAATCAAGGATATTGTAACAATAAGATTGATAATAACAATATTGTATATGGACTGTTTTAAATGAAAAGTGTCAATTGTAACAAATATAGAAACAACTTTTTGAGATAGTAAGTTGGAAACAAACAAAAGTTTGTTTATTGAAAAAAGTTGAACATAGCAGAGAAAGCGTTAGTTAGTTGGAATTTGATATGGTGGAAGCAGGAGCTTATATTAGTGTGTTCCCAAAAATTTAGTAAATTCCCAATTTTCTTAAGAAAACGTTTAAATTACAATTAAAAATAATTAGAGTTGTACTTGCCAGTGTTTATAACTAGTCTGCCGTCAAATGTTTTGAGAATTCTCCAGAATAATAGTGTTAGAACTTCAAGGAAGCATTCCGAGTCCAGAAGAGGTCATCCCGTGTCCAGAACATCAGGTCAGTGTGTTTAAATTATTATTGGCCAATAATAACAAGAATCAGTGTTAAAAACTCATGAGCTCAGATTAGTGAACAATTTTCCATAAATTTATAAACTCTGCAGAAATATATAATCTAGAAAATAAAAGAAAGAATTTTATGTAATGACTGTTTAAATAATTGATAATACTAATTGGAATGAATTAATAAAAAGGCCTAATTCAATATCGATATAAAATTATGTACTTACGTCAATTTCAATGTCATAAGGTGATTTTAGAATTTTCATCCATGTAACCTATTCATCTCTGTATATAAAATTTTTATTGTTTCCATGTGTATATATATAATTCTTTATAATCTAATATTTTTCCACAGTTATTTATGCAATTTTTATGTGTATATTTAAACCAAATTCTTCTATGTATTGAACTTTCTATGTGAATCAATAGAAAACATATGTTGCTTGTCGTATCGGATAAGTATTCATTTTGTCAAATTGTTCGGTCTGTACGAGAACGTACGACTCTCTATAACGCATGCGCACTGGAGAGTATGAATAGGAATTAATTCTAATATAGTATATGGGCATTGGTAATAATATTTTGAATAATAAAAAATTAAATTTCTTTAAAAATTAAATTGTTTTAAAATCAATGTGTTTCTTTTATTTAAATCGTAAAAGCCAGGACTCAAAGAGAAAAACGAGTTTCATGCTCCCGACTCACATAAATTAAAATTAAATACAACAACACTAAAATAAAAAGGTAAATTACTGAGCTAGCCAATTAAAAATAAAATTCAAATTAAATCAAACAAATATTTAATCAAACTTAAATAATAAATTAAATAAAAATATTATAATTGGCACCAGCAACGTGGGGCGGTTTATTAAAAATTTAGTAAGCATTTAAAATTTTTAAACACAATTACAATGGCAAAACGGATGACATTGAGAGATGGTAGGCAGGTAGGAGCAGACAGTGGTTCGGAAGAGGAAAGGGAAGAACGAAGTCATGGTATGGGAGATTATCAAGCGGTATATTTGGAGCAAGGACAACAAGTGGAAAGTGATGCACAAGAAGAAAGTATGACAGGAGATGGGGAAGCTGTAGAACAAGAAGATAGGCGACAGAAAATGCAAAGAAGAAGAAGTAGAGATGATCAGATGGACATGATGCAATTCTTGATCAGTATAAAAGAAGATATTAATAATTTGAATGGAAATATGAATACAATGAGGGAGATATGAACAAAATGGATAAAAAAATGGACACTATGGAGGATAATCTGAATGGAAACATGAATAGTATGAGAGAAGAAATTAGAGGGGATATAAACAACATCAATGGTAATATGAACAGATTAGAAAAGAAAATAGATGAAGTCAAAATAGAAAGTTTGAAGGAAATCAAGGAACTTAAGAAGACCAATGAAGAATTTGGAAAGAAAATTGACAAGGTGAAAGAAGATATGGAGGATCAAAATAAAAATTTGCGAATAGAAATACAAAAAATGGAATAAAAATCAGAGAAGAAATAGAAAAGCAAGTATTGGAAGAAGTACAGGAATTAGGAAGATACATGGAAGAAAAATTACCAGAAACCATTCAAGTAGAAGTCTCAAAACAGGCGAATCATATAACAAAGGAAGTAGAAAGTATTAAAGAAAATGTAAATAAACAACTTAAGGATTTAGATTGTCGAGTTGAAGAAAAAACAGGAATATGTATCACAAGAAGTGAAGTTATGGGAATACAAATAAACAAGGAAATAGAAGAAATGAATAGAAAATGGCAAGAAAGCATGGAAGAAATGGAATTTAACATTAGGAGAAATGGAGGTGGAGTTATATACACGGGAAACATGGATATCGGAGTTAAGTTTGATGGGAATATAAATACCATTCATCCGAAGGTGTTTATCAAAATAATTACAAGTAAACTCAAAGGAATCAGAGATATAATGGAGAAGAAGATCATTATTAGAGGGATGTTATCGGGACATGCCCTATTATGGTTTTGTAACAAGGAAGAAGGGATAAACAACATAGAGGAATTTGAAAAACAATTTATTGACTATTTCTGGGGTGAAATCCATCAGGCAAATTTCAGGGAACGACTGTACTTCGGGAAATTTGATTATAATAGAAACAAAAATTTAAATGCATATGCTATGCAACTTTATAACATGGCACAATATCTGGAACCTGTTATGAAGGAGGAGGAATTAGTTCTATATGTCGGGAGACACTTCAATTCCGAAGTTTCAGAAACAATTGCCCTACATAACATCAAAACAATGGACAATTTATCCAGGTATTTACAGAGAATGGAAAGAAGTGTACAAAACGGAAATGGTTTTCCCAGATACCAACAAGGAAATGGAAATACCAGGAATGATGTACGAAGAGAAAATGGAATTGGAAACATAAGAAATGATACCCGAAGAGATACTGGAAATGGTAATTTTAGGAGAGATTATTATGAAGGTAATGGAAATAGAGGTTATGGAAATAGGAACTATGATGATAGGCGCTATCAAGGAAATGGAGAACCAAATAGGAATCGAGAGAGGAATAATGGAAATAGATATCAGGAAAATCAAAGAAATCAAAATTATGATGAAAGGAGAAATCATTATGGGAATAATACCTATAATAGAGGAAGAGATGGACAAAATGGTAGAGGAAATCAAAATAATCCCGACCAAAACAGAAATAGGGATGAAGAAAATAGGAGACAGGTAAATATGGTCAGGCAGGAGATACAAGTAGAAGAATGTATTCCTGGACAGGACAATGCAGCGAATTTTGCTTAAATCGTCCTTACGTGCATAATATCATCTATTCATCACGATATGAACATCCTCGAGAATTCATTATAGATTATGAAAATATTAATAAAAAAGTAGAAAAACCTAATTTAATATTTATCCAGGGTAGAGTACAAAATATTATTTGTAGAATTTTAATAGATACGGGTTCAGAGGTAACATTAATTAAACAAGATATAGTAGATAATTTAAATAAAGATGATATTATGATGATAAATACAAAGAAACTATCATTAGTAGGGGCGAATGATAAAAATTTATATTATACAAATAGTACCATAATCACTGATTTTTATTTAAGAAATATAGCTTATAAAATACAATTATTAGTAGTTAAGAATTTAAATTATGATGTAATTTTGGGAAATGACGAATTGAGCAATCACAAAATGATAATTGATTATAAACAAGGGTACATGGTATGTGGAGGTAATATAATAAATTTTGACAAAAAGGAAGAACAAGAGATAGAGGAAGGACAATATCAGTTAAATGAGATAGAAACTGTGGAAGATTTACAAGAACAATTTTGTCCCATACAATATCGAAGAGAGATTGATGAATTATTAACAAAGCATGGAAGACTCTTCAACAAAGAAGTATGCATAGCAGCAAAATATGTACATAAGTTGGAAATGAATAAGGATATTACTAATTTCAAGATTAAAACCTATCCCATTCCTTATAAGCTAAAAAATGAAGTATACCAGGAGTTAGAAAAGATGATACAAGATGGTATTATAGAAAGATCCAACTCTCCATATATAAGTGCGATAACATGTGTTCGGAAAAAGTCTGGTGAGATTAGATTATGTCTGGATGCCAGAAATATCAACTCATATACTAAAAAACAGTATGAGAGTCCTTTAAATGTAGAAGGGATATTTGGGAGGATAACAAGAGCTAATATATTCACCAAATTGGATTTAAAGCATAGTTTTTGGTTGATTCCATTAGATAAAAGAAGTCGTCCATATACAGCATTTATGATTGATGGGGTAGTATACCAATTTTGTGTTGTTCCATTTGGATTACAGAGTTCGTGTGCAGCATTGGTAAGAACACTTCATACTGTTCTTAATCAGTATGAACATTTTACATTGCATTATATAGACGATATATTAATATATTCAGAAAATGAAGAACAACATCACGAACATTTGAAGACTATATTGGCAGAATTGGAAAAAGCAGGATTAAAATTGAACATGGAAAAATGTCAATTTTACCAAAAAGAAGTGCAGTATTTGGGATATATTTTGAATTCTACTGGAGTGAGAATGAATCCTGAACGAATCAGAATTATAAGGGAATATAAGACACCGACTAATCTGAAAACTCTTCGAGGATTCTTGGGAATTCTCAATTACTTTAAACGACTGATACCAGACCTCAGTAATAAAGAAATTCCTCTAATTGAATTACTCAAGAAGGAAACGAAATGGAAATGGGATGCTAGGAGAGAACAAGCTTTCCAAGAACTCAAGGAAATATTTGTACAAAATTTGCAGGTTTATCATCCTCAATATGACAAGCCATTTATTTTAAGAACGGATGCATCCATAGATAGGTTGGCAGGAGTTTTATTGCAAGAACAAGAGGAAGGAGAAGTACCAATCAGTTTTATTTCCCGAGTAACAAAGAACTTTGAAAGAAAATATTCAGTTACGGAATTGGAGATGGCAAGCATTGTATTTTGCATAACTAAATTACGTTTTTATCTATTAGGAGCAAAATTTTATTTGGAAACAGATCACTCAGCATTAACAGCAATGTTAAAAATCGTTATGCAAATAATAGAATACATCGATGGATACTTCTATTACAGGAATATGAATTTGAAATAAAATTTATTCCTGGAAAAACAAATATAGTAGCGGATGCTCTTAGCCGTGAAACTGAAATGAAGAAGAAGGATCAACAATTCCAAATTGGTATCAATAGGTTAAAAAAAACTGAAGGTTTGTTTACTCTGGAGAAAATAATGGAGGATCAGAGGAATTTGCAAGCATTTTGTAAGAGAAGAGCATTTCAAAATGAGGGAATTTGGTATAAGAAAATGGAAGATAGGGAAATTTATTTAATAACACCTGAATATGCAAAAGAAATTCTCAAACAATTACATGAGGAATATGGACATATAGGATCTCGAAAACTATGGATGTTGTTTAGAGAAAACTACATTGCAAAGAAGGACATATCATTAGTAAAGGAAATCTGTAAAACTTGTAAAATTTGTCAGTTGGCGAAGGAAAGGAATTTTCATCATATTAGTGGACCAAAACCTATAATAGCACTCAAGCCTTTACATATAGTAGCTATTGATTTTATATCACAGTTAATACCTAGCAAACAAGGCAATAAACATATTTTAGTCATGGTAGATATTTTTTCAAAATTTGTAAAAACTTTTCCTTGTCAACGCACCAATGCAATTACAGTGATATCTTGTCTGAAAAATTTTATAGAAGAAATAGGAACTCCTGAAATTTTAATATTGGATCATGCTACTTACTTTGTTAGTAAAAAAGTCAAACGTATTTGTAGAAATCATAATATTAAAATGAATTTCATAAGCATAAGAAGACCTTCATCTAATCCTGCAGAGAGGTACATTAAAGAAGTTGTAAAGTATTTAAGGATTTTATGTAATAATGGGCACAATTTATGGGAAGAAAATCTGAATCAAGTAGAGAAATTTTTAAATCAATTACCTAATGGAGTTACTGAAGAATGTCCACAATTTATTTTGAAAGGAATACATCCAGAGCGTGATTGGATAATACAGAGAGAATGGGATATGTCGCAAGTTTTAAATAAAGTAAGCAAGAATTTGGAGAGAAGTGCTATGAGATTTATTAAAAGAAAAGGAAACAAAAATAACAAGAAGATTAGATTTGAAAAAAGGAGATTTAGTTATAGTAAGATCATTAAGAACACCAAAGAAAGGTGAAAACCAGTGTAAAAAATTATTATCACCATTTGAAGGCCCATATGTAGTTGACAATAGTGATGCTCAAAACAGTTATCGTTTATTCTATCCAGGTACACAAACAGAAAGGGGAGTGTTCAACGTAGAACATGTATATAGATATTATGAATAGATGATGTTATGCTACGAACAATAGTTAAAAGAATAAAATAATAGTCAGAATTATAGTTTTTAAATTTAATATTAGGTAGTGTACATAGATAAATTAGGTAATAGACAGAGTTTTGTTTTTTATTTGGCAGCTGATGATCCAATTAAATCCGTCACATTTTTCTTGAGTACCTAAAAATAAATAAATGAATGAATCAATATAATACAATATAAAGAAAATTATTAAAAAAAAAACTGATAATTAAAAAACAGATTTGAAAATTTGAATATGGCAAATCAATAAATAGTAAATAAAGAAAATAATTTATATGAGATACTGGCTTTACATTGAAGGAAAATATTAAAATATAAGATAGAGGGTGTTTGAGAAATTTAACTATTTATTTTCCTTTTCTATTTTTAATAATAAATTCATTTCTTTTGTTAAGCCCTCGTATATTATATTTTACTAGATGTGCAAAATCAATTAATTTCATTTTTATTTTTCAAAAAACTCGCCCAGAAAAACTGGGCAGAGAGAGAGAGAGTTGGGGATATAGACTCGACAAGCACTGTAGAATTGGATTCGGACTGTATAAGTATCCATATCAAACATTTTTATTTTACCGTGTCTCAGAACCGGAATTTTTTCTTTATCTTCGTGATGTGTGTGTCCACTGGAAATTGTGCAAATATGAGGCTGGAGAAAATCGAAAGAAGCTGCTGAGGGTACCCTCGAAGTCATCGACCACGTGCAACAGGTATTTCATTATCTGCCTTTATTTTTTTTGTCTAAGCATTCAATTTGAACATTTATTAAACCGCGAAAAGACATTTTTCATACTTTCTACAACATTTTTGGTCCTTCGCAGACGGATATTCAAGGAAAAACCTATCTTTGCAATTATTTTAATTTAATACTTCAAGAGAAAAATTAAAAATTTTATTTAACAGTAAATTAATTTATTTTGCACATTGGTCAATCCATTTTTATTATCGTAGTTATATTGTTGAGTAGAACCGAACGCGCACACGGTTGACGCAGTTCATTTGTTGATTGAAATCGCTAATATATTTATTGTTGTAGCAGGTTGTTTAAAAACGGGTTAAGAAAACGACGTTTACTGGCGCCAGGCGTCGCTAATTAGTTTTTGTACACAACCATACCAGTTGGTAAATTTATTTTGTTTTAGGACAAATCTTTATAACAGGATATAATTGTATTTTGATACTTTTACCAAATCAAACTCTGTTTACATTTTTACAAAATTTTGGATTTTAATAGATCGACACAACTTCACCACTTTATTACAAACGGTGCGTTTTTAAGGTTACTACTTGTTTTTGGTTTGTTGTTAAATTAATTCAATTTATTTTTACCTTCCTTTGGTAAATATTAATTTTCTATCGCAAACAGCGTTAATTACTTTTTTTTTGAGCATTTTGTATAATTAATTTAATTATGGCTACTCAAGATAAATTAACTAAGGCTAATTTAAAGCGCACCACCGCTTACAATCGTTTGCAGGAGGTTCATGATTTAGGCCAGAAAGTTCTTACTGATTCAACTCAAAAATCTTTATTTTTGGTGAGAGTTCAAACTATTGACAAGACATTTGAGGAGTTTCAGTCGGCTCATAATACTATTATTTCACTTATTGATGATAAAGACTTTCCAACCTATGATGCAGTTAGGATTGCGACTGATACCGCTTATTATGGGGCTAAATCTATTCAGTATGACTTAATGCTCGCAGACTCCGCAGCCAACCCTTCACAGCAGAACCTGTCCGATCAGTCTGTTTTAAATAATTCTGTTACCCAAGCGTTCAGTGGCAAGAATTCCTAGAATTGATATTCCTATTTTTTCCGGAGTATACAAAGAGTGGCCTACCTTTTACGATTTGTTTAATAGCGTAATTCATCACAATTCCGAGCTTTCCAACGTAGAAAAGTTTCATTATTTGTTAACTCATGTCAAAAACGAACCTTTGTCTCTGTTACAAAGAATTCCTTTAGTGGGAGCTAATTACAATATTGCCTACGAGACCTTAGAACGACGCTATCAAAACTCACGCATTTTAGCCACTCAGTATTATCATGAGATTTTCACTGCTCCGTCCATTCATAAGGCTAATACCAAGGATCTAAGGGTTTTGATTAATATTTTTTCTGAAAATGTTGCGGCTTTTCGAGTCCTACAATTTCCGGTTGACTCTTGGGATTTCTTATTGTTTAATTTGTTGTTAAATAAGCTAGACTCTAAAACTCGAACTGATTTTGAGTTAGAAAACAGTCTAAATAATCAGCAGATCCCTACTTATAGACAATTAATCACTTTTTTAGAAAAGCAGTGCACAGCTTTGGAATCAGTGCAGTATACGTACATGTCAACCCCTGATACACATGATACTAACACGCTTAAATTTACACATAACAAGAACCGATTTAAAAAATCAGTGGCACCTGTGCAGGCTAGTTTTGTAACAAATATACCCCCGGACGGTGTTGCTAAACTTCAATCTCCAGTGTCTACATGTCTTCTTTGTTCAGGTTCTCATCCCATTTACAAATGCAATGTATTTTTATCTAAGTCTCCTCAAGAGAGATATGGGCTAGCTAGGCAACACCAATTATGCGTCAATTGTCTTGTTTCGCCACATTCAATTAAAAATTGTCCTTCTCGACAAAAGTGTAAAATTTGTAAATTTCCACATCATTCCACTTTGCATTTCAAACAGCAGATTGCTGCTTTACCTACAACCTCCCAAGGTGGGGAGTCTCCTGCGACTTCTACAATTTCGTTTACCGGGAGAACGACATCTCGATATCCTTCTGGTCCTAGTGTAGATGACGGTGCGATGCCCTCGACGTCACAAGTCAAACCACCGGAACCCATTACACACGCGCATTGCGTAACTAACATGTTATCCATGCCACATTCCACAGTTTTATTGTCTACTTGCGAAGTGGCTATAAAGGATATTCGTGGAAACTTCCAAAAAGGTTCGCGTGCTACTAGATAGTGGATCCATGGCTAATTTTATTTCCGAGTCTTGTGTCAATCGACTAGGTCTTAAGCGTAAACCATATTCTATTCCAGTAGAAGGTTTAAACGGAATGTCAACTTGCACCACCCGTGGACGGTCTCAGTGTTTTGTTAAACCATGTAATCAAGATCATCCTTTCTTTTTCCTTTGAAGCTATCGTACTTCCCAAGGTATGTTCTGAACAACCTAAAATTACTATCAATCCTGCAAGTTTGCAACACATTCAAAATCTTCCCTTAGCAGACACGAAGTTTTATTGGCCCGGTCCAATAGACATTCTCATTGGCGCTGAATTAGTGCCACACATTTTATTATCCAATCGTATTTATGGAGCGCGTGATCAACCTGTAGCAATAGAGACCGTGTTCGGTTATATTCTACAGGGCAAATATTCATCTTCTTGCCCAGTCAGTTATCTTGCCTCCCTAGATACTACAATTGGACATCAACTTCAAAAGTTCTGGGAAATAGAACAAGTTAAAAATATTAGTTCTCGACTTTCTCCGGAAGAAGAAAGGTGTGAAAAAATTTACTGTGAATTAACTGTCAGAGAACCCTCTGGTCGGTTTTCGGTACCTTTACCATTTTCTTTTCCTAATCCAAGCTTTGTCGGAACTTATTCCCAAGCTTATCGTCGCTTTTGTATGTTAGAAAATAAATTCTCAAAAAATTCGGAGTTGTATTCTAAATACCGTGAATTTATGGATGACTATCTCAACAGTGGTCATATGTCATTAGTCTCTCCAGAAGACTACAAAAACCAACGGCTTATTATATAGCACATCATGCTATTTTCAAGGAACAAGTTTCGGGTCCTCCCAAAATAAGAGTAGTATTTGACGCTAGTCTTCGTGACTTCCAAGGCTCTTCTTTAAATGATGTTTTATTAGTAGGTCCAAAATTGCAACGCGACATTTCGTCCTTGCTATTAAATTTCCGATTTTATGCTTATGTTTTTGTTTGCGATATAAAGCAAATGTATCGTCAAATAAATATTCAACCCCAATATTGGGACTATCAACGAATTTTGTGGCGTTTTAGTCCTAATGAACCTCTGAAAGAGTATCATTTACGTACTGTTACTTATGGTGTATCTTCGTCACCATTCTTAGCTCTGAGAACTCTACAAGAGCTGGCCAACCGAGAAGAAAAATCGTTTCCTCAAGCTGCACATTTTATTCGTAGACAATTTTACATTGATGACGGACTTCTTGGTCATAATGACTTGTCGTCGGCAGTATTACTTCAACGGGAACTCATTGACATTATGAAAAGGGCTGGCTTCGAACTGAGTAAGTGGGCTAGTAATCACCCCGCATTATTGGCTAATATACCTGCTTCAGAAACTCAGGAAAGTTGTTTTTTTGATAAAGAGGAACCTTCCTTTGTTAAAATTCTAGGTCTCAAATGGGATCCATCATCTGATGTTTTTTGTTTTTCCTATAATCCCATTACAAAACCGTGTACAAAACGATCCATTCTCTCTGAAATAAGTAGATATTGGGATCCATTGGGATTTATTTCCCCTCTCTTTTGTTAGCCAAACGTCTACTTCAAAGGCTTTGGGAATCAAAGGTATCCTGGGATGAACCTCCTCTAAATATATTCTTAGCATTTGGAATACTTTTAAATCGGAATTACCTGCTCTGGTTAACATTAAAATTCCTCGTTTTATTGGATCTACTTCCATGTCTCGCCTGGAGCTGCATGGCTTTTGTGACGCCTCCGAGGCCGGCTATGCTAGTACAATTTATTTTCGTATTATAGAAAGCAATAGTACAATTAAAACATATTTGGTTTGTGCCAAATGTAGAGTGTCCCCCTTTAAAAACGCAGTCAATTGCACGCCTTGAACTTCTTGCCACGGTGTTGTTAGCGGATTTAGTCCATCTGGTTAAAGAGAGCTATTCTGATTCCATTACTTTTGATGCTATTTATACATGGTCTGACTCCATGGTTGCTTTAACATGGCTGACGTCATCGCCGCATAAATGGCAGACTTTTTATCGCTAATCGTGTCACTCATGTGCAAGAATTAATTCAATTTCTTCATGGAACTACATTCCTAGTTCTATCAACCCCGCAGATTGTGCGAGTAGAGGTCAAACTCCTTTACAACTTGTAAATAATTTTTTATATTGGCAAGGTCCCCAATTTCTGTTAGAATCCACTGATTCTTGGCCTAAGCAACCTTCCTTTGGTACCCAAGTTCAAGAGGAAGCCGCTAAAGAGGAAAAACGCTTAGCTTTAATAGTTGTTTCAACAGAAAACTCTTTTGTTTCTCTTCTAAATCGTTTTTCTAATTTGCCAAAAATTAAACGTATTTTTTCCTATGTCCTGAGATTTGTAACCTACCTTCGTCCACCAAAAGATACTTCTAAACTCGTAGATATCTCCATTGACCTAGAACGCTCCTTTCAAATACTTATTAAGCACGTTCAACATGAAGTATTTTCGGACATATTTAAACGGATCCTTCAGAACAGTCTTTTACCTAAACCTTTTAGGAAACTAGCACCCTTCGTTGATGGTGAAGGCCTTCTAAGAGTTGGAGGTCGTCTTCGTAACTCTCAATTTTCTTTTGATGTGAAACACCCTATTCTTTACCAAAATCACATCGACTTACTCGACTGATTATCGAACATACTCACAATGTAAACTTTCATCCTGGTTCTAAAACCCTTCACTATTTACTATTACAGCAATATTGGATTTTGTCGCCCAAAAGTGCTATTTATGCTGTTTTATCTAATTGCATGCGATGCTTTAAATGCAAACCTCAATCTTACAACCCGTACATGGCTGATTTACCCGCCATGCGACTCGCTCACGTCAAAGCATTTAACTCTATATGTTTAGATTTTTGCGGACCATTTCCGCTATTAATGAGCAAACATCGAGGTGCTAAAACCTTTAAAGGTTATGTGTGTGTCTTTGTTTGTACCTCCACCAAAGCCGTCCACTTAGAGGTGACCTCCGGTCTATCCACGGAACTGTTTCTGGCAGCCTTCCGACGGTTTCTTGCTCGCCGGGGTCAATGTATGGCTATTACCAGTGACCAAGGCACTAATTTTAAAGGTGCTTACACTGAACTCCACAAATTAGCTCAGCAATGCGCCCAAACACTAGGATTGAAATGGAACTTTAATCCTCCGGGAGCCCCTCATTTTAACGGCTTAGCCGAAGCTGGAGTTAAGTCTTTTAAGACACATTTCTATCGCGTTATAGGTCAGCAAATTCTGACCTACGAAGAATTTAACACTTTAGTGGTACAAATAGAAAGAGTGCTAAATTCACGCCCTCTTTGCGCTCTAAGTACTGATCCTAATGACTTTCAGTCATTAACGCCTGGGCACTTTTTATTGCTCGACCCTTTAAATAGTCCTATGCCAGACCCTGACCTACCTCAGGTCAGTTTTAATCGCCTCAATCGGTGGCAACTCATACAACGTATTAAACAAGATTTTTGGAAGCGTTGGTCATTAGAATATGTTCACTCGCTTCAAGAGCGACATAAGTGGTTCGATCCTGTGCCTCCTGTGTCCGAGGGTATGTTGGTTCTTATCAAAAATGAGCAAAAATCTTCCTTACATTGGGAGCTAGGTCGTATTATAAAATTGCACCCTGGCAAGGATGGCGTAGTTCGTGTCGTGACACTTAAAACCACTCACGGTACTATGCAAAGACCTGTTGTAAAGATTTGTCCTTTACCCGGTCAATAAATATTCTTTTTTTTTCATGCCTTTATTTATTTTATATATCCTTTTTTTTTATTTCTTTTTTTTTTGGGTGATAGTTTGGTCGCTTAACCATCATTTTGTTTCTTACCCTAAAGTAAAAACATTCGTTTTGGTGGGGAGAATGTTTGAGAAATTTAACTATTTATTTTCCTTTTCTATTTTTAATAATAAATTCATTTCTTTTGTTAAGCCCTCGTATATTATATTTTACTAGATGTGCAAAATCAATTAATTTCATTTTTATTTTTCAAAAAACTCGCCCAGAAAAACTGGGCAGAGAGAGAGAGAGTTGGGGATATAGACTCGACAAGCACTGTAGAATTGGATTCGGACTGTATAAGTATCCATATCAAACATTTTTATTTTACCGTGTCTCAGAACCGGAATTTTTTCTTTATCTTCGTGATGTGTGTGTCCAGAGGGGATAAAAAAAAATTAAAATAACTCAAATCTCAGATAGAAGTTCACAAATTTTAAATAAGGAAATAAGATGTGAGTAATAAAGGTTAGGAAAGGATAATAATGAATAATATTGATTAAAAATATAGGAGATAATCTTTGATGTCAATTAGAAGCTTATAGATTACTTGAAAATACATGAAGGAATAGGGAAATTGATTTTGATATATATATGAATTTAAGAAATAATTAATTATATTGAATAAAGAATATTGAAAACAAATATGATATGAGGAGTATATAGTTGACTAAAATAAAATGAAATTAAAAAGAAATAAGTTAATATATAAGGGGATGTTAGTATGAAAATGAGAGTAGAGAAGTATTATATGAAGTAATAGTAAGAATAGAAATTGACATAGATTTTAATCAAGTGTATTTTAGGAAAGAATAATGATATAGGTATAGAAAGAAATACTTGTAGGGATTGTAATAGGAAATATGTGAACAGATATTTGAGAAATAAGTTAAAGAAAGTTGAGATTATGCCATAAAGTTATAAAGAAAAATTTTAAATTAAATAATATCGATTATTAATAGTAAGAAAATTAAAATTTAAATAAATATCCAAGGTATGGATATCATTTAAATTTAAATTTGAGGGGAATTGAACCAGATATCATATTTCTTAAAAGAATTTAGTTCTGAATGAATATTTTGATAAGATGAAAATGATTAAAAATGATATCTTATGAGAAATAATTTAAAAAAAAAAAAAGGAAACACTATTCTTAATAAAAAAAAATATTTGAAGTAAAAATATATTAAATAAGTAATATAATACAATTTAATAAATAAAGAAAGTACCTTAATAATAGTAAATATAAAACATTGTCTAGTAAACATATTGTAGGATAGTTAATACACCAAGCCCATGGATCATTGTTCAGCATTCAATCAGCTGTTCATCTAAAATAAAAATAATCTTAGTAGTTAATTCTGCATACTTATCAATTTAAATAATTAAAATTAAAAAAAAAAAAAAAAAACAACACACAGTTAGTAGAATAAGGAGAATATATTTCAATAGATGGTTAGAGAAATTTTTATATAGTATTAAGAAGATTAGACATAGATTCGATAAATAATAAATTTGTTAATGTATGAGTAAAAATAATTTAATATAAAATATGATAGAAAGAATACATAGAAGAATTTATGTTTATCAATCAAGGATATTGTAACAATAAGATTGATAATAACAATATTGTATATGGACTGTTTTAAATGAAAAGTGTCAATTGTAACAAATATAGAAACAACTTTTTGAGATAGTAAGTTGGAAACAAACAAAAGTTTGTTTATTGAAAAAGTTGAACATAGCAGAGAAAGCGTTAGTTAGTTGGAATTTGATATGGTGGAAGCAGGAGCTTATATTAGTGTGTTCCCAAAAATTTAGTAAATTCCCAATTTTCTTAAGAAAACGTTTAAATTACAATTAAAAATAATTAGAGTTGTACTTGCCAGTGTTTATAACTAGTCTGCCGTCAAATGTTTTGAGAATTCTCCAGAATAATAGTGTTAGAACTTCAAGGAAGCATTCCGAGTCCAGAAGAGGTCATCCCGTGTCCAGAACATCAGGTCAGTGTGTTTAAATTATTATTGGCCAATAATAACAAGAATCAGTGTTAAAAACTCATGAGCTCAGATTAGTGAACAATTTTCCATAAATTTATAAACTCTGCAGAAATATATAATCTAGAAAATAAAAGAAAGAATTTTATGTAATGACTGTTTAAATAATTGATAATACTAATTGGAATGAATTAATAAAAAGGCCTAATTCAATATCGATATAAAATTATGTACTTACGTCAATTTCAATGTCATAAGGTGATTTTAGAATTTTCATCCATGTAACCTATTCATCTCTGTATATAAAATTTTTATTGTTTCCATGTGTATATATATAATTCTTTATAATCTAATATTTTTCCACAGTTATTTATGCAATTTTTATGTGTATATTTAAACCAAATTCTTCTATGTATTGAACTTTCTATGTGAATCAATAGAAAACATATGTTGCTTGTCGTATCGGATAAGTATTCATTTTGTCAAATTGTTCGGTCTGTACGAGAACGTACGACTCTCTATAACGCATGCGCACTGGAGAGTATGAATAGGAATTAATTCTAATATAGTATATGGGCATTGGTAATAATATTTTGAATAATAAAAAATTAAATTTCTTTAAAAATTAAATTGTTTTAAAATCAATGTGTTTCTTTTATTTAAATCGTAAAAGCCAGGACTCAAAGAGAAAAACGAGTTTCATGCTCCCGACTCACATAAATTAAAATTAAATACAACAACACTAAAATAAAAAGGTAAATTACTGAGCTAGCCAATTAAAATAAAATTCAAATTAAATCAAACAAATATTTAATCAAACTTAAATAATAAATTAAATAAAAATATTATAATATATATATATATATATATATACATATATATATATATATATATATATATATATATATATATATATATATATATATATGTATTGTTAAGTTTGTCTGCGTATGTTTGTTTTTTAATATTATAATGAATCTAAATTTATATGAATAATTGATTTTATTACAGACACTAACATAACTTTTTACTTATTAAACTAATAATGTCTCTCTTTCTCAGGGTTCTGTGGGTTCATAGGCTCTATGTATTATGATTTATTATTATTTTACTATTTTAATTACTATATCAATTGTTAATTTATTTTATTATTATTATGTTCAAAAATAAAAATTTCTAATTATTAAATTTACTAGTATATGAAAAACAGATCAATCAAATTCAATGTAGTGTTTTATTACATAAATGTTTCAAAACAAACACATTTCATTATACAAATACAAATTCAAATTGTTTAAATGTTCTTTCATACATCACACATTCACGCTAATGAAACTAATCCTATTACAGTTAAGTATGCATTTCATATAAGTGAGTTTTAAGTTTTACAGTTGGTAGTCCTTTCTCTAATTACAGTTATACAAATTGTACGATAGATTACTCAACGTTATTGAAAATTTAATTTCTCACGCACTGGTAAGTTTATTTAACAAAAATTCATTAAATACCTTTTTGATACTTCTTCTAGTAGTGGTTGATACTGTCTCAAAGTTTTAAAACAATATGAATACCTTTATACTGCTTTGTAGACTGTGGTAGACTGCTCGTGGGAATCTCACGCCTTCCTACCTCGTGGAATCCGGTTCAAGATGTTACGAAGATCACTCAGGATCATCTTTTACTTTAAGAACGTGTAAAAGGTAACTTTCACTGGTCACAAATCACTATTTTACTTTCTAATCACAATTTTAACAAATTTTATCTATGATTTTGATTAATCTGTTTCTAGCAACTTTTCTTAACAAAAAAACCTTTTATTCTCAAAAAAACCAAAAACTAACTAACTCTTTTTCAAAAATCAATAACAACCCCGATTTTCCCTTTTTTTTTCTTATCTTAAAATTCGCCCTCTATATCTCTAATTATTCTTATATCATTCATTGTCCAATCAAATTACCCTTATGATTGTTTATAAATAAATTTAATAATATCTAATAAAGCTTTGCTTTGAGAATAGGAAACATTACATCTTATATTTCTAAATTGAATTGTTTGTGTCTCATCTATTATTATTTAATTCATCTAAATTACGTTAACCTTTTTCTTCTGTCATAGTTGACATATCAAAACATCTCTTTGGAAGCTACCCTATATCAGGTGACAATTGTTGTCACTGTCATTTAATGCATAACCCCATTATTTGTTTATTTTTCAGATTGTATAATTAGATGTGAGCAAATTTCAGTGAAATTCTATAAGTACCACTTTTAAATAATTTGTTATAGGCACCATGAATGCATATTCGGATAATACATAGAAACCATCAACCTACTCATCTTTATGGTAAATCTTATATTATTAAATCTTAACTTATGTATCAGGTTATTTGTTGACAATTTTAATTTATGTAAATATAATTTAAATTTTATTACTTTCCTTTATCTGTTTAAATTTAAATAAACTACCCTTCCTCTAATTAATTACTAAGATTTTCTTTTTAAATATTTTAATTTTCTAATAAGGCCATTTGATTACGTTACAATATATATATGATAAATAGAAGTGGAACAATGTTTTAAATATGATTGAAACCATTTTAATAAATTTCCTCTTACACCGTATTGATCCAATTTAATTAATAGAAGTTGATGATCTTGACAATCATACGCATTTGAAAGATCCAAAAACATGCCCAAACCCAAAAACTTTTTTTCCATTAAATTTATTATATTTTTTGTGTGTTTTGTGTGTTGAAATACCGCTGTTTGTGTCGACTTCCAGTATAAATAACCATGTTGGTATTTACTAAAAACTAGAATACTTATCGGTCTGTAATTTTCCAACTGTTCTGGATCTCCTTTTTTATATAATGGTATTACTAACGATGATTTTAACCGCGTGGGGAAAATCCCACAATGAAATGAATTATTTACCAGATACGTTAAAACTTCACTAATGATAATAATTTTTTTAATTACACAGGGTGTACCAACTTTACGACAAACTTCGATATATGGGTTGTTTTAGAAAATATCAAAAAATATTATTAACAAAAATAGTAGATGTCTTTAGGGTCTATATGTTGAAATTACCTTCAACTATACAGAGTATTGTATAACTTCGTTACAAACCAAACATATGATTTTTTTAAAGGGAACCCCTATATATTATACCGAATTCGGCATGCTCACTTTTTTTGAAGATTTTGGTTTAAGGTTTTGATACGTTATACAGAGTCCTTCAGAAGTTATGGAGTTGAAGGTAATTTCAAAATATGGACTTTTGTTAATAACATTTTTTGATATCTTCTAAAACAACCCATATATCGAACTTTGTCGTAAGGTATAAGCTGGAATTTCGTCATCCCCTGATATATATTTATTTTTAATTTTACAGGTTAACATTTGAATATCAGATGTTGTTAGCTTAGGAATATCCATGGATTCTACATTGTAAGGAATGTTGCAAATAAAAGGGATAGAGTCGATAGTTGATTGTAACTCTGGTGCAACTGATAATAAATACTTGTTGTAGTCATTAGCTATTTTTTCTGGATCTTCATTTAAGTAGTTTACATGATATTTACTCTTACTTGTTATTTCATGACAAATATTCCACATGCATTTTGATTTATTGTCAGAGTTAGTAATTCTAGTTTTATAAAACTCTTTTTTAGATTTAATTAATAACGCATCATATTCTTTCTTTGTTTGAATATAATCATTTTTCAGATTAGAATTATTTCTATATAAAATCAATAATGTATCCAATTTATTATTAAAATTAATTATTTCATCATTTTTAAAGCAGTAGTTAAGTTTACCGATTCGAACATATTTCAGGAAAAGCATTGATTAAAAATATAATAAAAACTATTTAAAAACATATCCCACTGTCCGTTAACATCTGTAACGTTTAATTCATACACCTTTTCCCAATTTTTACTGCTTAACTGGTTAATAAAATTAATCAAATTTTATGTCACCCAAATTTTAAATGAAATTATTTGGGTACAATGATCGGATATATGATTATCTACTACTGTTGTTGTGTGTGATCCTTTAAAATTAGTAAATATGTTATCTAAACAGCTCTTAGTGTTATTCGTAATTGTTCTATAATCAAATTGATTGTACTAACCCTTACTTTTTGGAAGTCCATCTTATTAAGAATAATAAAAAACTCTTCGTTTTAACAAAACTTCCACTATTTATTTAAAAAACTGCTTTATAAATAAATAGTGAAAGTTTTGTTAAAACGAAGAGTTTTTTATTATTCTTAACTTGTTGTATAATCATTTATAACGTGAAATAAATCAAATGAACAAATTAAAGCCAACAATTTAAATTTTAAATTATTATCTTCATATAATTCTATATTGAAATCGCCAGCAATAAATATAGCTTTTTGTAAACATACTTTTGTTAGTAAACTTTCCAATTTTTAAAAAAATACATTTAGGGTTCCTCCACATGGTCGATAAATAGAGACAATTATCATTATTTGTTCTGCCACAGTTACCTCTATGGTTGAACATTCAAAAATACCTACCACGGAAAGCCTAGTAAAATTTTTTAAAGGTTTATATTTAATGTTATTTTTACAATAGATTGCACTTCCCCCATGTTGTCCTTCATTGCGACAAAAGTAGTCAGCTAATTGATAATTTTTTATATTTATGCACTTTAGCTGTTCATTTGATTTCCATTACACACAGGAAATAGCAGCTAGGATTTTCTTCTAAAAGTTTTTCAATTTTTTCAACACTATTTCCTATAGATTGCACAC
This sequence comes from Ophraella communa, assembly GCA_035357415.1. Taxonomy (NCBI): domain Eukaryota; kingdom Metazoa; phylum Arthropoda; class Insecta; order Coleoptera; family Chrysomelidae; genus Ophraella; species Ophraella communa. The sequence goes on along the minus strand of CM068979.1, from coordinate 48,408,617 downwards.
TTTGATGTACCATGCTTATAAAATGTTCTTTTTTACAAACTGGTCTTGCTGTATGTTTACTTATCTTTAAGTTGTCGTTAGCTTCTACTGTAAGTTCTGGTTTTCTACAAAATCCTTCTCTTTATTATCTTCATATTGCCTAAATTTTATGAAATCAAACCGTTTAAATCCAACACTCACAGGCCACGTAGATGGTTTGTAAACTTCATCCTTTAGTTAAATTTATTGTACTAACCCTTACTTTTTGGAAGTCTATCTTACGAAGAATAATAAAAACTCTTGTTTTAACTCAACTTCCAAGTTTAATTGAACAGATTAGGTTTAAAATTACAATTACAGCTGTTTCGCTTTATAACTAGCATCGTCAGATTGACAACTTTTAATTTCTTTAGTTTGTTGGGGAATATTAGTGGTACTGACATTTTCTGAACATATCCGAAATAAAGTTCCTCCAAAAAAAGTGGAAGTTCAAAAACTTATAGAAAATCCTGATAAATTTACAAATAAAACGTGGGAACAAATTAAAGTTTACGTCTGTAACATGATATAACAAAAAATTTAAGAAATAATTCATTTTTATTTACTACTATAAAATATTTTGTTTTAATTTTCAAAAACCATTGTATTATCGTATTATTCTGAAATACAAGTTGATCTTTTAAAATGTCTTAAGACCTAACACATTTGTGATAAAAAACAAAATTTAGATTTATTTGAAGAAGTGGAAATTAAAAGCAGATTGTTATGACAATCTGACAATAACATTAACAGTTTTCATAAGATGTTAAAAGTAATTTTGACAATAAATATCGGGGTAATTATTTACAAGAGCTACTTCTGGCCAATTTCCGAAATTTTTACAAAAATACTTTAATTATGGTCTACAAATCATGAATTGAGTATTCATTTAGTGCGCTCAAACATATTTTTTTTTCAAAATTAATTTTTAAAGTTGGAACTATTTTTTGATCGCTCTGCCATTTTTAGCAGAATGGCGTCTGAAAATCGTATGCAAATAGTAATACGCGACAAATAACAAACAAAATAAATTATTTTGACATACATTACATTTTAAATTTTACCGAAAAAACATTAAAAAAGTAATCTTATAATATATAAATATACTCTCATGACTTACTTTTAACAGGTGGCTTTCCTAAAAAGATGTATCGACACCTATCGACACTTATCACTACACTATTCACATTCTATGTTTTATTTAATTAAAATCTGCACCATACAATATTTATATAATTAAATGTAGGTACTCTCTGAAAAACTAAATCTGCAATAATTATTATAATTCGTAACCATCTTAACAAAATATTCTATTTAACGACAAAATTTATTCTGCAATACTCAATTAACTCAATACTATAAAATCAACTTTTTAACAGTGCTTTCTCCTGCGTTCCTGTTCCAAACTAAATATTTTTTTGAAAAGTAATCGATTGTTTTGGTGGATTAACATTGATGTTGAGGTACGATATTTACATAAATCTCGATATATTTTTTAAGCGAAATTCTACAATACTTTACTTAAGTGAAAGAAATAATACGTTACAACACTAATAACCCAACCTAACCTCACCCCTATTCTGAATCTAAAATATTGGCTATTTGACCAACTGGCACAGATCAAAGTATATTTTATGTTAATATCGCTCACCTTAATATCTTGTATTTATTTATACATATTCCTATTTTTTATTCGATATTAAGGTGAGTGATAATAAAATATACTGAAACACTTGTGAGGACTTTGAACACAATTTATTTAAAAATTGTAAGAATACAAGAATTCAGCTGGTTACAAATTACTAACTGTCACTTTTGACTTTTAAACTTCACAAAAGCTGAACGAACACTAACTCACTACCGCGAATGACACGCTTTATATATCAAAATACTTGACATCTTGATTTTTCTCGAAATAACTATGTACTAAAATCCCAATATTACTAGAATGTTCGCGAATAACTACCAACCTAAAATAATTATAAATCATGTCAAGTTCCTGTCAAAACCTTCTTCCTCATTCACGGACTCTACCCTTTTTGGCAAGCAGCTACATCAAAATACATGCATTCCTCTCGCATCTGTCACAATCATCCGTCACAATCATCCGTCACATTCATCCGTCACACAACTGTCACCCGTTACACTGCCCCCTCCTTAGGTTCATTCCTCCCGGAATGTGATAACTCTCCGGAGTAGACTTCAGGGTCATCTTCGGAACTGGTCAGTTTAGCTATGCTATAAACTAGTTTTACTAACGATGGAAATATATGTTTTTTGACATTAATGTAATTAATAGAATTGTCAATAAATTTTTTGAAAAAAAATAAAATTATCTAACTAGTCCAGCAGTTATTCAACCAGCATATTCTCTCCGTTTCTTGGTTTCACGAAAAGATATATTCGAATCGTACCCAGAAACCCCACATGGTCCTTCGATAGCCGGATGTTGAAGCTGTTGCACTGGTTGTAGAAAAGAAGCAAAAGATCGACAATTTGGATAGTGTGAGTAATTCAATTTGATAATATCTGTTGTAAGCAAAGTTTTCAATTTTTTATTATCTTATATTGACGCTTGAAAATATTTCACTGAACGTATTGCATTTTACATTCACCTACACAACCCTTCTAGTTCTGTCTAATTCGTCTCAATTACATTGATTTATATCTGTATATTGAATATAACTAAACAAAATCGCTTAATTTGCATTGATCTTTATCTGTAAATTAAATTAAAAAGAAAGAACTACCGTATTATTTCGCAGGTTTACTTTCATATTCAGTTTTTGCATTAAAAATAGTCCTTATTTGATTTATTTTGCATTTTTTACTATCTTTATTTGAAATGGAAGCCATTGGTGATTTAGTTGCTAAAAGGGGTAGAGCGAAGGGTATTATCACGCGTAATATTAATTGGTATGATTCAGTCGATAGAAATATTGTTACGAAAGCAGAGGTTGCACATAGATTAGAGAAGCTCCAGTCTGCTTATGATGACTTTGACGACTGTCAAAATCAGATTAAAGAATGTGGTTTAGATGCTGAAAATCTAGAAAGGCAATATGAGGAAAGATTTCGAGTCGAAAATGATTATTTTCGTATAATAGGTCTTTTAAAAACAATAGTACAACCAATTGACGCTTCATCGGAAGTATATGAAATTGATCGCAGATCTAGCAGTTCAAATGATAATTTGTCAATTAAAAATGTCAACGATTCCAATATAAAATTACCCACAATCTCTTTGCCTCAATTTTTTGGTGATTACGATAAGTGGTCTACTTTCCATGATCTATTCAAAAGTCTTATTCATAACAATAATTCATTAGCTAATGTTCAAAAACTTTATTATCTACAATCTTCTTTAAAGGGAGAGGCCGCTGAGATTATTGCTGAATTGGAATTAATAGACGATAACTATTTCATTGCGTGGGATTTACTGGTAAAGCGGTATGAAAATAAAAGAAAAAGAATCAATATTCACTTGCAGAATATTTTAGATTTGCCAAATCTATAGTGGAAGATTCTCCAAATTCTTTGAGGCAATTTTTGGATTCATTTTACAAAAATACTAGAGCCTTGAACAATTTGGAGAAGCCCAATGAACATTGGGATTCATTTTTGTTACTTTTGTTAGAATCTAGACTCGATCCCAATACCAGCCGAGACTGGGAGTCAAAGTCATCTGGTGATGACTCAGAAACATATAATAATTTAATTGAATTTTTAAATGAACGTTATAAAACTTTAAATAAGCATCCCGTGAGTAAATTTAGTACTCGTCCAAGAGCTGATTATGTAGCTAATACATCTAAAATTTCCAAACAAAGTCATATTACTACTAACTCTTCTGTTTTTTGCATAGTATGCAAGGAGAATCATTACACTAATCAATGTCAACGTTTCTTAAAAATGCCAGTTGTTTCTGGATTACATGAAATTAGAAAACTCAGAGCATGTACTAATTGCCTAAAAAAGGGACATTTCTCTTCTGATTGCACTAAAACTACTTGCAAACTGTGCCATCAGAAACATCATACACTTTTGCATTTGAGCAAGAATCAAAATAACAAAAATTCTCAAATAGTGGACAATCAAAATACGATTACTCCAGAAGCAGAATTACCATCAGTAAGTTCACCTAACTCCTTAGGCGTATATACTCAGAGTGTAAACGAAGTAGTTATCTTATCTACAGCATTGGTTTATATTATTGATTCCAACAATATTCCAATTAAATGTAGAGCAATTTTGGACTCTGGAAGTCAATCTTCATTTATGACATCTGAATTATTTCATAAATTGAATTTGAAGCATAATACGATCAATTTATCTATTGTAGGCATACATGAGAGTAGAGGAGTTCAAGTAAACAAAAGTACTCAAGCTAATATAAAGTCGTTGTTATCGAATTTTGAAATATCTGTACCTTTTTTAGTGCTAGACAAAATAACTGGTATGGTGCCACAATTTAAAATCGATATTTCTTCTATTAATATTCCCCCAGGTTTAGCATTAGCAGATCCTACATTTTTTAAACCGTCACAGATCGACTTGTTATTAGGTGCGAACATATTTTATGATTTACTCTTACCCGATCAAGTTAGAATGAATATGAATGAACCTGTATTACAAAATTCTAAATTAGGATGGATAGTGTCTGGTTCTATTAGCAAATTTCATAATAAAACAATTCATTCTTATGTCTCTCAAAATTTTGATATACAAAGACAGCTGGAAGCGTTTTGGTTATTAGAAGATATTTCTAATAGAAAGTCAATCATATACAGTACAGAGGAAGTTGAATGTGAAAATGATTTTGTAAAAAATGTTTCTCGGGATAATACTGGTCGATTTATTGTAAAATTACCAGTTAGGAATAACTTTTCTGAACTAGGCTCTTCTCAGATAATGGCATTGAAACGATTTTACAATCTCGAAAGGAAATTCTTAAATGATCTTGAATTAAAAGAAAAGTATTCTAATTTTATGAAAGAATATAGAGATCTGAATCATATGAGTTTAGTAGAGAATCCAGAAAATAAAGCAATATTCTATTTACCTTATCATTGTGTTAAAAAGGAAACATCAATAACTACAAAATTACGTGTCGTTTTTGATGCATCTGCTAAATCGGACAGTGGTCTGTCGTTGAATGATGTTCTTAAAGTCGGTCCTACCATTCAGGAAGACATTTTTTCAATTTTATTGCGTTTCAGATCTCATGCGGTTGCTTTTACAGCGGACATTGCAAAGATGTACCGCCAAGTTTTAGTGTCTCCCGATCAAAGAAATCTCCAATGTATTTTTTGGCGTTTTAATTCCACTGAAGAGCTTCAAACTTATCAACTGAATACTGTCACATATGGTACAGGTCCAGCATCATTTTTAGCAACTCGATGTCTCAAGCAATTGGCTCTAGAGAATGAAGGAACTTTTTCTATGTCTAGTTCATCAATAGCAAACGACTTTTATATGGATGATTATATTTCTGGAGCAACTGATGAAAGGTCAGCTGTTATTAGAATAAAAGAAGTTTTTTCTATTTTAAATTCTGCTGGATTTGTTCTTAGACAGTGGTTAACTAATAAACCAGATATTTTACATGAGATGAACGTTGTCGGTATGAATGAAATCGAATATTTTGTAAAAAATGACATAGATTCCAAAATTTTAGGGTTGGTTTGGAATCCTATGCAAGACATTTTTAAATTCACTTCTAGCTTCACTAGGAATTTTAAAACTAAAGTAACAAAACGAATTCTGCTTTCAACAATTTCTCAACTTTTTGATCCTCTTGGATTGCTAGGTCCAATTATAGTTACTGCTAAAATCATGCTGCAAGATCTTTGGCAACTTAAATCTGATTGGGATGATATAGTTCCTGATAAAATGTGTATCCATTGGCAGAAATTTCTTTTTGATTTTATATACATACACGAAATAAAAATTCCTAGACATTTTATATTGAGTAATCACGAGTCTATCGAATTGCATGGGTTTTGCGATGCCTCAATTAAGGCTTACGGGGCTTGTATATATTTAAAATCTATTCGTAATGGTAATATTTTTGTCCAATTGAGTTGTTCGAAAAGCCGAGTAGCACCATTAAAAAGTGTAACATTACCACGTCTAGAACTTTGTGGTGCATTATTGCTTGTACAGTTGTATGAGCGTCTTAAATTATCGTTAAAAAACATTCAAATTTTGAATCATCATTTTTGGACAATTAATTTACGTAGTAGCTTATTTGTTAAGATTTATAAATAATACCCGTTTCAAGAAAGAAAATAGAATTATTGGTCAATTGGAAATTAAAGAAATTCAAAGTAGTAAACATATTTTGGTTCGAATGGTTCAATTAAAATATTTTCCTGAGGATCTTCATAATTTGAATAAAAATAAAAACGTGTCTAATACAAGTAAATTAAAATGTTTAAATCCTTTTTTAGATGAATTGGGAATTATTAGAGTAGGTGGTAGACTATCAAAATCTAGTTTATCAGCTGATGCTAAATTTCCAATGGTACTTCCTGCAAACAGTAACTTTACCAAAATTGTCATTTTAAACGCTCATTTAAAGAATTTGCATGCTGGGCCTCAACAAGTCTTATCAACAGTAAGAACTGAATTTTGGCCCCTTTGCGGTCGCCGTACAGTTAGATCAATTTTAAGTAAATGTATGATTTGCTTCAAAGCAAAACCGTTAGATTTTGTTCAAAAAATGGGGAATTTACCATTTAATAGGGTCAATATTTCACGTGTTTTTTCTAAAGTTGGCATAGATTATGCCGGACCTTACTTAATCAAAGATAGTAAGTTTAGAAATAAAAAATATATCAAAGCGTACATATGTATTTTTATTTGTTTGGCCACAAAAGCTGTACACATTGAACTCGTTTCTGAACTCACTACAGAAGGATTTTTAAACATGCTTAAAAGATTCATTGCTAGGCGGGGTTTATGTAGTGATATTTATTCTGATAATGCTAGCAATTTTGTTGGAGCGGATCGCGAATTACGAGAATTGGCGATTCTATCAGAAACCAATAAGTTAAATTCTTTTTTATTAGATTCTAAAATTCAGTGGCACTTTATACCACCTCTTTCACCACATTTTGGTGGTTTGTGGAAGAGTGCTGTTCGTTCAGTGAAATATCATCTTAAGAGAATTCTTAAAAACGTTTATCTTTCATATGAAGATTTTTATACATTGCTTACACAGATCGAATCAATTTTGAATTCAAGACCTCTTACTCCACTCTCTGAAGATCCGAATGATCTTCAACCCTTGACTCCAGGACACTTTATTATTGGTGAACCTTTTAACAGTATTAGAGAGCCTCCTTTGAAGCCATGCCCAGTCAATTTATCTTCTAGATATAAACATATTAAAATTATGGCACAACATTTCTGGACAAGGTGGTCAAAAGAATATCTTCATTATCTTCAAGTAAGATCCAAATGGAATACCAGCTCTAGCATTTTGAGGGTAGGATCTTTGGTATTGATCAAAGAAAATTCAACATCACCTATGAATTGGCAAATGGGAAGAATATTGGAACTTCACCCAGGTTCGGACAATGTAGTCAGAGTGGTGACTATTAAAACATGCACCGGAAAAATAAAACGAGCTGTCACCAACATTTGTATATTGCCTATCGATTCTTGAAGTTGTATTAACTTCAAGGGGGGCGGCATGTTCAGTTTAGCTATGCTATAAACTAGTTTTAGTTACGATGGAAATATATGTTTTTTGACATAAATGTAATTAATAGAATTGTCAATAAATTTTTTAAATCATGTAAGTCATCCATTCTCAAATGTGGGTAGAATCCAAAAGGTTCAAAGAAAAACACAGTCGATCCCACAACTTTAATTCAATACTGAAAATTTACTTGCAACTAGTTTCGGTCCACAGGACCATCATCAGGCTAAAAATACAATACAATGTCAGTTTTTTAAAAAGAAGACAATAATAAGAATAATGTGATGGAAAACAAAATTCAAGATAACAATCAAAGCAAATCAAAAAATATAAAATATATTCAATGATAATCAAAATTGTTATTAAATGATGCATCAAATAACAAAGGATGAGCAAAGTACTAAAGATAATACAAGAAAATTATATATTAAGAAAAGTAAGTTACAAAATACTTATCAAAAATCATAAACAATTAACTTGACTAAATAAAGCAATGCAAATTTAAAAAATTTTTAACTATTAAATATCAAATTCAAAAATTCAGATACTTAAAACTTACCACGAATCATCAGGAGAAAAACCATAAATATTGGAACATCAGCACTTAAGCAGACATTATTGGATAAGTAAGAAAATGAAAAGTTAGGGAAAGAAATTATTATAAGAATATTATTAAAATTTTTAAAAATTTTTTTAAAATGTCAAGAAACATTTAGGTAAAACAAATAGTAAGGGCACGATATGGTTAGTGGCTTAAAAAATGACATGAAAATGAAGTGGAAAAAAGAGAATGTGTTATCTCAAAAAATGAGAACACATGGTATCAAATAGAAACTTATATACGAAGGATGATTTATACGGTAGGGTTTTGAAAAAACCCAGGAAAAAGGTTGAATTAAACAATCCTTAGTTAAAGTGATGACCAAGGAAAAGGGAAAGGCGATTAAGCCCTTCTTGAGATAAGAAATGTTTCCCAACACGTGGAATTTTTTTCCGAAAGTTAGAGAAAGTAGAGAAAAATGGCCATGGTAGAAAAAACTTGCACCATAAATACCAAACAGGATGGATGACATCCGATTTAGTGAAAAGAGGAAACACATGAAAACTATTAACATAGTTAACACCATACAAATCTTTAAGCTTCCAAACATGCCCTCAGAGAAAGCACAATGAATGTACCACACGCCACACCGAATGAAAGAATGATATCGGAAACGGAACCGCAGTATGGGTACGAAATAGAAAAATATCCTATGATAGGAAAGAACTAATATTTGATCTGTGGAATAAGAAAATGACAGAACTATAAAGTTATTTAAAACTGTGCTGGCAAAATTGCTATTGTGATGGAGGCCATTAAACTAAACAAAAGACAAACATCGTAAGAAGAAAATTAGGTTATGTTCAAAAATTGTAGTTAAACAAACCGTAAATAAACAAATTAAGAAAAGAAATCAGAATGTAATCCAAGAAAAACGTAATGTTCAGAAGGTTTGAGTTGTTCATTTTAGTGGTGTAATTATTTAGTGGTGTGGTTCCACTAAATATAAATTTTATTGTAAAAGAAAAACTTTATATTTTAATACATTTCTTTAAAAAAAAATACTGTATCAAATTATATGAAAATTATATGACAATCTTTTTTCCAACTCCTCGTTTTTTCTTCTTCTCATCAATCATCTCCCTAGCGACGTTCCTCTGGTGATTCTCCAGCTTCCTGCCTCCTTGGATCCCTGGTTTCCTCTTCTTTTTTATCAGAGAGAACTGGCATTGACAGGAAATGCCAAATGACTGTCACTCAAGAAAAATTGCATATAACCATATAACCACAAAATAAAATAATGTCATAAAACTGTCAACTTGAAATAACGTCAAAATATGATTAGAATGTAAGTCAAAAGTGATAGGAGTCATTTTGTGTGCTCGTCGTAACCAGACAAGTGCACCACAAATACTCCCCTTCTAACAAAAAAAAACTAAAATCGTAAAATTGAATTAAAAGTGTTTTAAATTATTAATAGAAAAAGTGACTTTTTTGTTTTTGTGGTTGGTGTCTGTGTATCATTGATTTGTTCGTTTAACAAAAACGCTGGTTTAGTCATGTCAATGTTAACGGTTTTTTCGCGGTTGTCTTTCCAGATCTTAAAAACTTTTTCATTTCTAGAAATTACTTTAAAAGGACCTTCATATGGCGCTGTAAGGCTCGGTTTGATACCGGGAACTTTTAAGAAAACAAATTCTGCGTTATTTAAATCTGGATGAACGAATGTTTTTGTTGAACCGTGCCTTTGCACTTGAGATGGTTTAATGTTATTAAAAATTTCACGAAGTTTAATTAAAATAGAATGGGTATCTACGTTTTCTTTAGAATTATTAAAGAATTCACCAGGAATACGTAGAGTTTGTCCGAAAACAAGTTCTGCAGATGAACATTGTAAGTCCTCTTTAATAGCAGATCGCAAACCTAGAAGAATCAAAGGCAATTCGTCTTTCCAATTATTTGAAGTAAGTTTTGCCATCAGGGCTGATTTAAGAGTTCGATGAAATCTTTCAATCATCCCGTTTCCTTGTGGATGATAAGGAGTGGTGTGCAAACTTTGAAAACCTAATAATTTGCTAAATTCTTTAAACATGCTTGATTCGAATTGAGTGCCTTGATCGTGTGTAATTTTGTAAGGAATTCCGAAACGTGGGATATACTGATTTATTAAGGTATTGATGATATTGTGTGATTCAATGTGTGGATAAGCTTCTACCCATCTAGTGACTCTATCGATTACTGTTAGAATGTAAGTACATCCTTTTGAAGGTTTTAACGGTCCTACTAAATCAATGTGAATGTGCTGGAATCTACCTTCAGGAACACTGAAATCACCTATATTAGATTTGGTATGTTTAAAAATTTTTGATTTTTGACACTGAATGCATGTTTTCGTCCATATATTTATGTTTTTGTTCATATGAGGCCAAAAGTAAATTTTTTAATAGCTTTTGTAGTAGCTTTGATGCCTAAATGAGTTACGTTATGTACTTTAAGAAAAGCACTGTAACGTAATGTTTTAGGAATGTATATGCGTTGATTATTAGTAGAAACCTCGTACCAAATACTAAAGTTGTGTGTTTCCATTTTGATTTGTTTAAGAAATATATTATTTTTATTTAAAGAATTTTGCTTTTGTAAGAGATTAGTTAGTTCTATATCTGAATTTTGTTCGTTGAAAATATCTTGGAGAGTAAAATTTATGTTATCAATTTGATCATGCTCAATTCGACTCAAGAAATCTGCAGCTTCTACGTTTTTGCTGCCCACGTATTTAATTTTGTTTGTAAACTGTAAAATGTATTCGAAATACCTAAATTGTCGTGGTGACTTTTCTGTTTTTGAAAAAATTGCTTTTTCGATAGGTTTGTGATCTGTAAATACTTGAAAATCTACGCCTTCCAACATGTAGCGAAAATGTTTAATAGATTCGTATATAGCAAAAAGTTCTTTATCGAAAACACTGTAGTTTTGCTGACTTTTGGTTAATTTTTTAGAAAAATATGCTAAAGGTTGTCTGACATTTTGAACCACTTGCTCCAAGGTACTACCTATAGCTGTTGAACTAGCGTCTGTGGTTAAGATTAATTTTGCCCCTTCTTTAGGATGGTTAAGCAAGGATGTTTTAATTAACAAATCTTTTGCTTTCTTAAAACATTCTTGACAATTTTCTGGCCAATTTTCAATGTTTTTATTTTGTTTTGATTTAAATAATTGATAAGTTCGTGTAATGGGTTTAAAATTTTTGCGAATTGAGGTACAAATTTGTGATAAAAATTAACCATTCCTACGAATCTCTGTAGTTGTTTGCATGTTTTAGGAATTTCATAATCTGCGATGACTTTAACTCGCTCGTCAGATGGTAAAATTCCTTCTGGAGTAATAGTGTGTCCTAAAAAATTAACCTTTGTCACGCCAAAAATACATTTAGAAGGTTTGACATTAACGCCAAATTTTTCTAGTCTTTTAAACAAGGTGTCGAGGTGGTTTAGATGTTCCTGCTCGTTTTTGCTAAAAATTAAAATATCATCTAGATAAACGAACAGAAATTCGAGTCCTCTGGTGACTTCATTAATAAATCTTTGAAATGTATTGCCTGCATTACGTAATCCGAAAGGAGTACGTAGAAATTCGAATGCACCAAATGGGGTAGTGATTGCTGTTTTATAAACATCTTCCTCGGCCACAGGTATTTGATGGTATGCCCTAACTAAATCAATTTTTGAAAAGATTGTAGATCCGTGAATTTTTAGATTGACGTCTGAAATCAATGTTAACGGGTAACGTTCTGGAATTGTTTGTTTGTTGAGGAAACGATAATCACCACAGGGTCGCCAATCTGCAGAGTCTTTTTTAGGGATCATATGCAGGGGCGACGTCACTGAAGATGATGATGGTCTACAAATACCTAATTCCACCATGTCTTCGAATTCTTTTTAGCGATTTTGTATTTAAGAGGATCTAACCTTCGAGGTTTACAATAAGGTAAATGACCTTCGGTAATTATGTGATGTTTTACATCGTGTTTTGCTTCGGAATGAAAATTAGGAGATGAGAAAATGCTTGAGTATTTTTTGAAAAAAGATGTATATTGATTTTCAACCGTAAATAATTTTGGAAGTTCCTGATTGGCGTTTTGTAATCTACCGGTGGACATAATAAAAGTTTCGTTATCTATTAATTTTTGTTTTTTTAAATCAAGTAACAATCCAAAATTAGATAAAAAATCTGCGCCTATTATTGGTTTGGCTATATCTGCAATTGTGAAAAGAAAAGGAAATTTTCGACGTAGACCAAGGTCAACGTTCAAAAATTTTTTTCCGTATGTAAAAATAGTGTTACCTGAAGCTGAAGTAAGTATTATATTTTTATCTTTTTTATGATTGCTAAATATATTATGTGGAAGACAACTGATATCGGCTCCACTATCGACAAGAAAATTTAATTTATTAATTTTATCATAAACAAAAAGGCGTTTTGAAAAGAGCTTATTGGTAAGATTACAATTATTTACGGTTGGGGCAATTAGTTTTTTGAATCTACGTCAATTTTATTGAAAGTATCTGATAAAAGACAGGGTGGACCGTTACATTTTTTGGCGTTTTTTCCGAATTTCTCGTGGAAAAAACACAGTTTTTTTTGATTTATCAAGAATTCTATTTTGATGATAATTTGAATTCCCTGATCTATTACGACTATTCGACCTGTTTCTGTAACGTTGACATTGACATTGATATTGGGAGTCTGATGAAAAATTGTTTTTAAGAGAGGAGAGTTCTTTCTCAAATTCCATTTGTTTGTTTAAGATATTTTTGAAAGAATTTTGACAATGATCTATGAAATTAGTAATAGTTTTATTTAAATTTGACATTTCGTTAAGGGGATTTTGAATTTCGTTGATAGAATTTGAATTTTGTCTAAGTGTTTCCCAAATTTTATCTGCCAAAGATAATAAGTGAGAAATGTCTTGTTGACTGGAAGAAGTTAGAGCAATTTGGATTACGTCTGGTAATTTTCTTCTCCACAATTTAATCAATAATTTTTCATCTATTGTTTTATCCCCAGCAATTTGCATGAGTTCCCTATAATATGCAGAGGGTTTTTTATCACCTAATTCTGAACTAGACAGTAATTTATTTAAACGTGCTTCCTCTGACAATGTTAACCTACTCAGAATTGTATCTTTTAAAAAAATATATAAATCACTTGTTGGTGGTTTATTAATAACATCATAAACCTCGCTAAAAATTTCCGGTGGTAAGTGTGCTACCGTAATGTGATATTTGCTTTTATCCGCTTTGACGTTATATATAAAAAATTGACTTTCTAATTGTTTGAACCAAAGTTCAGGTTTTGATGACCAGAAAGCTGGAAGTCTAATATTTTTTAAATTTTCTAAGGAGTCAATTCCTTCCGGGGAAAAAGTATTTGTTTCTGTCATGTCAGTAAAATTGTTTAGTTTGTTATTTAGTCGATTAAAAGATACTGGAAATGGTTATATGCAATTCCCCAAAGAACGACAAATCAAATGGCTTACCTGTCTGAAATCTTTGCGAGAATGACTGGTACGGAAAACCTCTAGACTATGTTGTTTGACTTGGGGAATCTCGCTGTAAAATTCTCAGCTAGGGAAACTGGACTTGGGGGAAGGCTCCGGAAATACTTCGTTTTGATATTGATCACACGGGTGGGGAATCTCGCTGTTGTTGGAGAAACTGGACTGGTGGACGGGTCGCTGCTTTTTGGTCACTCCGGGTTGATTCGTTTTTTATCACGTTGGATCGGGTTAATTCGTTTTTGTTACTTCGGGTTGATTAGTTTTTCTTTTTGTATCACGTCGGGGTCACCAATTATTTAGTGGTGTAATTATTTAGTGGTGTGGTTCCACTAAATATAAATTTTATTGTAAAAGAAAAACTTTATATTTTAATACATTTCTTTAAAAAAAAAATACTGTATCAAATTATATGAAAATTATATGACAATCTTTTTTCCAACTCCTCGTTTTTTCTTCTTCTCATCAATCATCTCCCTAGCGACGTTCCTCTGGTGATTCTCCAGCTTCCTGCCTCCTTGGATCCCTGGTTTCCTCTTCTTTTTTATCAGAGAGAACTGGCATTGACAGGAAATGCCAAATGACTGTCACTCAAGAAAAATTGCATATAACCATATAACCACAAAATAAAATAATGTCATAAAACTGTCAACTTGAAATAACGTCAAAATATGATTAGAATGTAAGTCAAAAGTGATAGGAGTCATTTTGTGTGCTCGTCGTAACCAGACAAGTGTACCACATTCATTAAGACAATAGATGTTGGGGTTAGTGACTGCTGCATGTATTTCAAGACTCTCAAGCAAATTCAATCTGACACCCTTATCGCATTTATGTAATAAGTCAATAGTGAAACCTTCTCTCGAATGACCCTCTGAAAGGACATGGTTAGCGAAAGAAGAAGGAGAATTGAAATGTCCATACCTTTGATATTTCTTGATAAAACCAATATGTTCAGATAGGCGTACCTCAAGTCTGCGTCCACACTGACCAATATATATCGAATTGCAGTCAGCACATGAAAGTCTATATATACCCGACCTATGCAGATCAGGAACCGAATCTTTATTATGGACTAGAACTGAACCAAGTGAATTATCTGTCTTGAAGGTTACATCAACTCCAAATCGTCTAAAAACATTCTGTAATCTGTAGGAAATATTACCAAAGAAATTAATGGACCCTGAATATCTTATTTCAGTATGGGTAGTTTCATTTAAGCAATAGTTAAAAGATAATCTGAACTTAATAAAATGTTTTAGGTATAATCTATGAATGATATCAAGTGGATAATTGTTATTAATGGCCAACTGTTTTATGATACCAATCTCTTTTTCAAAGGCAGTATGGGACAAAGGCAAAGAAAAACATCTATGAAATAGACTATTAAAAGAAGCTAATTTGTGGGACATAGGATGACAAGAGTAATAATTAATAAGGCCATCTGTAGTTGTAGGTTTCCTATAAACTTCAAAATCTAAATGGCGTGTAACAAGATTCCTTGAAATCAAAATATCCAAAAAAGGAATCCGATTATGGGACTCTAATTCCACCGTAAAACGAATTCTAGGATGTAAACTATTAACAAAATTCAAAAAAGAATCAAAAGACAACATATTACCCTGATACAAAATAATGCAATCATCAACATACCTATAATAGAAAACTATATCATTCCCAAAAGGTGAGTATAGAAACTGTGATTCTAGGTTATTCATAAAAACTTCAGCCAAAAAAGGTGACAAGCTGGAACCCATAGCCAAACCCTCTGTCTGTTCATAAACAACATTATTAAATTTAAAGAAATTCTGTTCTAATGCCAAACCCAATAAAGAACAAACATCAAGGACTATATGAGAAGGAGTACCATTATGAAACATTAAATCCCTTACAAGTGATATACAATCGGAAGGAGGTATACTAGGGAATAAGTTACTAACATCCAATGAAAACAAAAAGGAATTATCAGGAACTACAATATTTTTGAGTTTATTAGTTAAATCTATAGAATTCTTTATTGAAAATTCATTAGTGAAATTTGTTAAAGTTTTTAGAATCGAACAAAGGAAAGAAGAAAGTCTAGAAGCAGGAGTATTAATGAAGCTAACAACTGGGCGGATAGGAACACCAGGTTTGTGAATTTTAGGAAGACCATAAAGTAAAGGTGTAACAGCCCTCATTGGACAAAGTTTGAAGTGGTTTTGGTTAAAAGTGGAGAGTGTAGGATGGAAATTAATTCTTAAAGTGGACTTAAGATAATTATGAAACTTAATAGTAGGGTCAGATGAAAGAATTCTAAAAGAAGAGTCAGAAGATAAAAATTCCTCAACCTTTGAAATATAATCCAATCTATTCAGAACAACCAAACAATTACCTTTATCAGATTTCGAAATCACAAGATCATCATCCTTAATCTTACGGCACAAAGAAGAGACTGTCGAATATGGTATATTATGGATTTTGAAAAAATCATCTCTAGGAAACAATGCATTGCTGTATCTGTTCAAGATATGCACAATCTTACATCTTAAAGCATCTTTATCAATCAAATCTGAATTGGAAATGACGTTCTCACAATCAACAGACAAAAGTTTGATATTATTCTTATTTCTATTATTATGAATAGGTAGGTTGAATTTTAAACCGGAATTCAAAATTATTAAGTGATAATCAGAAAAAACTGAATTACTAAGATTTAAAATACGTGGGTGAAACATAAAATTTGAAAATTTATTGTGGTTATCTGTAATATTAGTTTTAGTTTTTGTTTTTGAGGATAAAAGAGAATTTAGTTTGTTATTGAGATTGTTATAGACGTCAGTTCCAACATCAATTATCCAATCACGTATATCAGAATCCAAAACAGAAAATTCAAGTGAACTCAATCTATCACAAAGAACAAAATGTAAAAATTTTAACTTAACATTAATAAAATTTAATTTACAATAATGGCTTTTAATCTCACAATTAATCCAAATGTATCTGGCTCTATCCAATGTGTGGAGTGCAGTTCTAGAAGAGACGTTGGTGTGTAGGGATATGGATTTAGGGAAAACTCCATGGCGTTTACATCTCTGGAGAAACATTATCTTCAATAGTATCTTCTTCCTTGACAACATGGCATTGCTGTAATGGCGAATGACAACTGCCAGACTGGCTGATTTTAAATCATGTAAGTCATCCATTCTCAAATGTGGGTAGAATCCAAAAGGTTCAAAGAAAAACACAAAGTCGATCCCACAACTTTAATTCAATACTGAAAATTTACTTGCAACTAGTTTCGGTCCACAGGACCATCATCAGGCTAAAAATACAATACAATGTCAGTTTTTTAAAAAGAAGACAATAATAAGAATAATGTGATGGAAAACAAAATTCAAGATAACAATCAAAGCAAATCAAAAAATATAAAATATATTCAATGATAATCAAAATTGTTATTAAATGATGCATCAAATAACAAAGGATGAGCAAAGTACTAAAGATAATACAAGAAAATTATATATTAAGAAAAGTAAGTTACAAAATACTTATCAAAAATCATAAACAATTAACTTGACTAAATAAAGATCATACCTAAAACATTTTATTAAGTTCAGATTATCTTTTAACTATTGCTTAAATGAAACTACCCATACTGAAATAAGATATTCAGATATTTGATATTTAATAGTTAAAAATTTTTTAAATTTGCATTGCTTTATTTAGTCAAGTTAATTGTTTATGATTTTTGATAAGTATTTTGTAACTTACTTTTCTTAATATATAATTTTCTTGTATTATCTTTAGTACTTTGCTCATCCTTTGTTATTTGATGCATCATTTAATAACAATTTTGATTATCATTGAATATATTTTATATTTTTTGATTTGCTTTGATTGTTATCTTGAATTTTGTTTTCCATCACATTATTCTTATTATTGTCTTCTTTTTAAAAAACTGACATTGTATTGTATTTTTAGCCTGATGATGGTCCTGTGGACCGAAACTAGTTGCAAGTAAATTTTCAGTATTGAATTAAAGTTGTGGGATCGACTTTGTGTTTTTCTTTGAACCTTTTTTTAATAAATTTTTTGAAAAAAATAAAATTATCTAACTAGTCCAGCAGTTATTCAACCAGCATATTCTCTCCGTTTCTTGGTTTCACGAAAAGATATATTCGAATCGTACCCAGAAACCCCACAGTCACCCTGATATAACGCCAACCTATCATGATGGACTACGACGGGTTTTCCTTTGGGGACTCTAGCAATCCGATAGATCACATCATTGATTCTCTTTTTAATCAAATATGGACCTTCCCACTTCTTTTGAAGTTTCGGACACACACCCCGTTTCCGTCGAGGATTATAGAGCCAGGCCAATTCCCCAGGTTCATAAGTGTTTCCTGTTGCTCGTGAGTCGTAGTACCTTTTCATCCGGTCACTGGAGAGTTGTAGTTTGTGGCGCACCAGTTCATGAATATTTTCGATCTTCTTCTGAAGATCTCTGACGTATCCTTCACCGGTTGCTATTTCACCAGGCTTGCTCCCATATATCAAATCGCAAGGTAATCTAGTTTCCCTACCAAAGAGGACTTTCGCAGGTGTCTGACCCGTAGATTCGTTGACAGCCGATCGGATAGCCATTAAAAATAGCGGAATATGTTTATCCCAATCTTTCTGATGTTCTGAGACCACTTTCGATAAATAATTTGCAATGGTTCGGTTCATTCGTTCAACCATTCCATCAGACTGTGGATGCATCGCTGTAGTTCTAGTTTTATGGATACCTAATCGTTTGCAGACTTCTTGAAATAGCTTGCTTTCAAAATTTCTTCCCTGATCTGCGTGCAGCTCCAACGGTACCCCAAAACGGCTAATAAACTCGTTGACCAGAATATCGGCCAAGGTAGGGGCTTCTTGGTTGGGAACAGGGTAGGCTTCCACCCATTTAGAAAAATAGTCCATCACAACGAAGATGTATTTATTTCCAACCTCACTGGTTGGTAGTGGCCCTAACACATCTACGGCGATTCTTTCGAAAGGACTTCCGACAAGGTATTGCTGCATCTCTGCTTTAGGTTTACGATTAGGTCCATTGCTAGCAGCACACGTCGTGCATTTGCGGCACCAATCTTTCACATCGTTGGAGCAATTAACCCAATAAAATCTATCCCGGACTTTTTGCAGCGTCTTTGTAATACCTAGGTGTCCTCCAGATATGTCATCATGAAGTTGTTTTAAAATTTCCGGCACCGTACTTCTTGGGACCACAATTTGTTTCTTGATTTCTGAGCCATCAGGGTTTTCAACTATCCTTTTAAGGAGCCCTCCGTCTAAAGTCAAAGAATTCCATTGGGCCCAATAGGATTTTAAGACCGGAGAGGACGATGATACCTCTCGCCATAGGGGACGCTGACCTGTTCTTTTCCATTCCAGGATCTTCCTAATAACGTGATCGTTGTTTTGTTCCTCTTCCATTCTGGAGCACAAGTCGTCTGGCACCACTTTTATTAGAGCGAGCTTCTCGTTTTGTTCGAGTCGACTGCAATTTGTGCAATTAGGTGGGCATGGCCTTCGAGAAAGTGCATCGGCGTTACGGTGCTTAGTTCCAGGTCTATGTTCGATTTCAAAATCGTATTCCTGGAGTTTTTCCAACCATCTTGCTATCTGCCCCTCTGGATTTCTAAAGCTCAGTAGCCATTTTAAACTGGCATGGTCTGTTCTAGTTAGGAATCTTTTGCCATATAAGTATTTGTAGAAATGTTCCACAGACTTCACAACTGCGAGGAGTTCACGTCTCGTTACACAATAGTTTCTTTCGGATTTTGATAATGTCTTGCTAAAATATCCTAGAACTCTTTCTTTTCCGTCTTGAAGTTGTGAAAGTATAGCTCCGATTCCCACATTGCTAGCGTCGGTATCCAGAATAAGTCTGCCGTTAGGACGAGGATAAGCGAGAACAGGGGCCGAAGTCAATTCTTTCTTTAAAATTTCAAAGGCCTTTTGGCATTCTTCACTCCAACAAAAAGTCTTATCTTGCTCAGTTGGTCTCGTTAAGGGCTTGGCGATGTCTCCAAAATTTCTAACAAATCGTCGGTAATATGAGCAAAGACCCAGGAAGCTGCGAAGTTGATGCTTATCAGAAGGGACCGGCCACTCTTGAACGGCTTGAATCTTGGCGGGGTCTACTGTAACGCCATTCTTGCTTACAACATGTCCCAAATAACTGACCTGTCTCTGGAGCAAGTTACATTTCTTAACATTCAATGTTAGATTCGCCTTTTTCAGTCGTCGAAAAACTTCTTCTAAGTTAGCCAAATGTTCCTTAAAATCCTTACCCATTATAATGATGTCATTTAAGTAGACCAAACAAGATTCCCAGGATAAACCTCGAAGAATAGTTTCCATCAACCTTTCAAAAGTAGCAGGAGCATTGCATAAGCCAAATGGAAGGACGGTACATTGCCACAAACCTGATCCACTAGTGAAGGCGGTCTTCTCTTTGTCAGAAGGATCCATTTCAACCTGCCAGTATCCGCTCTTTAAGTCTAACGTAGAGAAAAGGGTAGATCCACCTAAGGCGTCGAGGGCATCGTCAATCCTCGGAAGGGGATAACTATCCTTCTTCGTAACCTCATTCAACTTCCTATAGTCAACGCAGAACCACAATAATCCGTCTCTTTTCCTTACCAATACAACGGGAGAAGCCCACGGACTATTGGAAGGTTCAACTATTCCATCCCGAATCATTTCTTGGAGGGCCTTGTCCGCTTCTTGCTTTTTAACTTGAGGCAATCGTCGGGGTACCTGACGAATCGGACGTGCATCGCCAGTCTCAATCTTGTGCTTGACTATGTCGGTCCTTCCCAGTTTACTTCCAGAACCGAAGACAGGTTTATAGCGGTAGATTAAATCTGGGTCTGACCATACCTCATCTCCAGGCGATGTACTAGTAGCTCGAAGTTGTCAGCTTCGTCGGGCTTAAGGGAATGCAAGACATTCAAAGCATCGCCTCGCAACGCTATGGTTAGCGATATTGCCTTCTCCTTGGATGACCATCCGTTCGCCCTGGCCGCCGCGTCGAATTGCTTGACGTAGTTGGACCACGAAGTTGTTCCATCGAAGATAGGAGGTTTCATTGTTGACCGCATCTGTGTAGTGTCTCCGCTTCCCCGTCGTTCGACATCCACGCTGAAGGGTTCCATTCTTTCTGCATCTCCCTCGCCGCGGTGGTCGTAGCGATCTTGCCGAAGGACTTCTATTTCTTTCTGAAGTTGTTGAATCATGGCATTCATTTTGGTACCTTCATTGCGTAGTTCGGCTACTTGCTGGGAAACATAGCTTGACATCTCTTTACGCATTTGATGGACGAGTTCTTCTTGTTTCTTCATCTGCTCCTCTTGCTGGCTCTTCATTTGATCTTTCAGCTCTTCTTGTTGACTGGAAATTCTAGTGGCAAGCTCGGCTAATTGTTGTGCTTGGTCTTCTTGCTGGCTTGTAATTCGGTTGGTAAGCTCTTCTTGCTGGTTTTTTATTTGATCTTTCAGCTCTTCTTGTTGACTGGAAATTCTAGACGCAAGCTCGGCTAATTGTTGTGCTTGGTCTTCTTGCTGGTTTGTCATCCGGTTGGTAAGTTCTTTTTGCTGGCTCGTAATTCTATTTGTAAGTTCGGCTAGTTGCTGAGCTTGGTTCTCTTGTTGGCTGGAAATTCTAGTGGCAAGCTCTTCTTGCTGGCTTTTTATTTGATCTTTCAGCTCTTCTTGTTGACCCTTTATCTGACTGGACAGCTCGGACATTGCTTTGTGCATAGGATCTTCGAATTCCACCGAGTCAGGGTCAATATTTATACTTAAATAGTACTCACGTAATCTATTGATTAAAATAGTTTTTCCTCCGGTGGTATCCAAATCCAATTCTTCCAACTCTCTTCTGAGCTCAGCCACCAACAGTTCACGTAACTTATTTCCAGGCATTCTTGCTTCTTCACCCCACACCTGACACCAATTTGAAACACTTGTGAGGACTTTGAACACAATTTATTTAAAAATTGTAAGAATACAAGAATTCAGCTGGTTACAAATTACTAACTGTCACTTTTGACTTTTAAACTTCACAAAAGCTGAACGAACACTAACTCACTACCGCGAATGACCCGCTTTATATATCAAAATACTTGACATCTCGATTTTTCTCGAAATAACTATTTACTAAAATCCAAATATTACTAGAATGTTCGCGAATAACTACCAACCTAAAATAATTATAAATCATGTCAAGTTCCTGTCAAAACCTTCTTCCTCATTCACGGACTCTACCCTTTTTGGCAAGCAGCTACATCAAAATACATGCATTCCTCTCGCATCTGTCACAATCATCCGTCACAATCATTCGTCACATTCATCCGTCACATAACTGTCACCCGTTACAATACTTTGATCTGTGCCAGCTGGTCGAGGAGTGATTATTTTTTATTTATTTATCATTCCAAATAAATATATAACAATAAATATATGAATATATCGACTAAAATGAATATTTGTCAAAACCACAGAATTATATACATAATTCTGTGGTCAAAACAATCCGATATATCGATTCTCTAATAGGTCGGTCCAATTAATTGTCAATGTCAAGCGCTGTCATTGTTCTGGTGGTCAAACAAAGCGTTTTTCCATAAGAATACGTGTTAGCATTTTTGTGTTTTTCTTAGTTTTATTGCGTTTTTTGTACATTTTTATAGTTATTAAGTGTTTTTTATTAGTTTTTTTATAAGTTCTTATATAAAGTTTAGTTATGTCACAAACATTTAGTGAATATTTTAAGAATTTGCAAAGCCATAACACCGAAGCTGCTGAGCGGTATAAACATAAAATTAAAATTATAAATGGTGTCGATCCCTTCACATAGGATTGTAAAAATTTAAGTTTTGACCCCACCGAATTTCCACCAATAACAAATATGGATATTGTGGCTTATTTGGTATTATCTACCAGTTTTTACACAAGCCAACAAATGAAAGCATATAAAAGCCTTAATGCATTCAAATATTTTGATGCTGGATTCGTGGAAATTTGTGGGGCTAGGAAAATGAACGAAATAATTATTATTATTGGAAAGGTAAGAAACCATTTTAATTATTATTTAATAATACAGCACATTTTTTATTCATTTATAGGTGAAACACTCACAACCTAACCTAACCTAACCCCCAGTAAATTTGTGGATTATGTGTAAGGATGATGGTATGTGATTAATCCTAGTTTATTGAACCACAATTAATTCATTTTATTTTGTAATCACAGGTAGTGTGGAAACAGCTCAATGCACATGTATGGCAGGTTTGGGTGAAGTATGTAGCCATATTGGAGCTGTTCTATATGGTTTAGAATATATTCATACCTCAAGAGGAAATACATCTTGTTACTAGCCATGCAATTCCACTAAAATAAAAGATATTATAAAATATTGAAATGATTAAAATAATAAAATCAACTACATAACTACCGCTAACAGCTTCAGGGTTTTGGGTCTCTAAATTAATAAATACTATACTTATAAGTATATATTGGCTAAGAAAAGAACTAATACAAAATATAAAACTTTAAAAAGGCACGAAAACCACAATAAAAATACTTAAAACAATAAAAAACACAAAAAAGCTAACATGTACACTTATGGGAAATCGTTTTGTTTGACCACCAGAACAATGACAGCGCTTGACATTGACAATTAATTGGACTCAACTATTGAAAATAGATTGTGCCGTTATATAGATCATAGATCAGTCAGTTTTGAAAATGGCAGCTAATTGTGATCATTGTAATATTGCTTTTTTTGAAAGTATTCGGTTGAATAAAACTGATATTGTGCAGTTTTTGTTAAGCCATAATGTTATTAAACAAAATACTATACTCGTATGTGCTAAGTGCGGTGCCGAGTGCGAACTTTCTGATAATCTGGAATTTAAATGTCAAAATAAAAAAAGGAAAAAAAAGTGTAATTTTTACTTATCGGGTAAAAATGACACTTTTTTGAACACCGTTCATTTAGATATGGAAACCCTTTTTTATTAAGTATCTGTTCTTTTGCATTTAAAACCTCCTACACAAGAATTTGTTCAGCGTGAACTGGGTGTTTCCTCTAAAACAGTAGTGGATTGGTACTCTTTTTGTAGAGAAGTATTTGTTCATCATATGTCAAATATTTCTCAACAAATAGGAGGGCCAAACACTATTGTTGAAGTTGATGAAGCGAAATTCGGTAGACGGAAGTACAATCGCGGTCGTCTTTTAGAAGGCCAATGGGTTTTCGGCGGCATCGAACGAGGTTCCCGTAAAAAATTTTTGGTTCCTGTGGACACTCGTGATGCTGATACATTGTTGAGAATAATTCAGAGGTGGATTCTTCCAGGGACTACGATTTACAGCAATTGTACAACTGTTTGAACCACGAAGGTTTCCAACATCAATTCAATTCAATTGAATTTCAATTCAAAATGAAATATCCTGAACACTCTGAACGAATTCATTATTCTTGGAAAGCCGCCTCAGAGTTATATCCACCTAAATATTAAAAGTAAGTAAGTTAAAATATATTCAATCAGTATAGAATTTTTTTTAATATATTTTCAGTAAAATTAAAAATGTAACACGTTCATTACTATTAGCGTATTAATATTTAGGCGAAGATTTGTGATGCCCATATTATGCTAATTTAGACAGCACCCTGTAAAATAAAAAAAACCTTTACAGTGTAAACGATAATGCGGAGTGTGATAAAATAAATGTGTAAATTAAGAAATAACTCAAAAACCAACAGGCACAGGAATATTAATAAAAAATTTTCAGAATAATGTAAATATTTCTAAAATATTTACGTTATAATTAGAAAAAACAAAGTTATATAACCGGAAGTAGCAAATAGATACAAATATTTTCATTTTCATTAAATAGTTCACTTTTCAAAACCACTTAACTCCCAATTTTCATTATCATCTACCACTAGTTCTCGAGATATTTCTAATACGCTGTTTATCGGCCGAACTATTTATAATATAAGACAAAAACGTATTACAAATACATTAAGCAGTTGTACGAATTTTAGCAGGAAATCCAGAATAATTCTTAGGGCTAATAATATTTAAGCTTTAAATTTATTAAACCTTATTACTTGATATAGTCTAAACATTATTTGTCAATAAAAAGAAACTTTAACTTCGACATTTTAATCTGACCATGATATTTTTCGAAACAGCTGTCATTGCATTTAAATATTATATTTCTCAATAAACTGTGGAGGTTTATGTCTAACATTTATTTGTTTGATGTTAATCATTAAATGGTCTTCCAAAAAGTTTAACCTTAAATTAACTAAAGCCATTATACCCATTTTATTCAATCATCCACAAAGTTTTTGAAAGAGAATTATTTTTGTGTAAGGTTGAAGTATCATAAAAAATCTGCTATTAGAAAGCTGTTAAATGAAATGATAAAATATTCAATAATTCTTATTGAATAACAAAATATTTTACTTCCTAAAACTCTTTTATATCAACTGGATAACAAAGGACGAGTTAGTTTAAAATACTTTTTTTGAAAATGGCACCTATTTCACAAGGAAATGATATTATTAATAGAAAAAATGACCATAAAAACCTGAGTGATATTTATTATTATCTGCTATCTTGGGATAAACATAAAAATAAAGATTTAATAATACCTAAAATTCATGACATTTATTTGACATTTTTATTTTAATTCTTAAATGACACTTTAGAAGCTTAACTCAAAATTATAAAAAAGAATAAGATATCTAATAAATAAAATAATAAAACCAGTCAAACACAATTTTAACAATTTTCTTAAATGGGTACTTACAGATTTTGAATTATAAGGTCCTAAAATAACACATCACAATTAACAATAAACCACTAACAAACTGATTTCTAAAAATGCTTGTAAAAATTTAAATAATTAGCCAATGAGTGTAAAAGATGTTTATGCTACAATTAAAATCTATTGGTACAAAATACTTAAAAAAAAAAATATAAAACATAGTTAAATAAAACCTAAAATATTACAATAAATACTATTAAGTTGATTCGTGTCTGTTTTATAATTTATAACGTCCTTCGTTTTCATTATGTGAAACATTTTGAGAAATAATCTGCCTTTATAATTGTTGACTCTCCAATACTTTAACATTATCGTAATCAAATTCATGAACAGTTTTTCTATAATGATCGACAACTGCACAAGTATTTTTGTTTAAACGGCAATCACTTTTATGTTGAGTTATCCATTGTTTTAACCATTGGCCCGTATGTCCAATATAGCATCCCTGACAACCCGAACATGGTATATTATAAATTAAATCGCTGTTGTACAATAGTGCCGTGCGGTTCTTAAGTTTTGAGAACAATGTTTTAATTTTTACCATACTATATTTGCCTACCTTTATGTTGGATAATGGTTTAACAAGGAAAATAATCTGGTTCGACAGACCGTCAACATACGGAAGTCTTTTATATTTGTATGCATGTTGCTGATTTGTATCTAGTTGCCCATCATAAAAATTTGTACTGTATATCATATGTTTTAGTATATTTTTAGGATAGCCGTTATTAAGTTATTAAACATTTGAATTTGAAAAAGTTATCCTTATTTTGAAATTATCTTCACAACAGTAAAACATTGATTTAGATTTCGGTATGTCTGTTCTTGCAGTTTTGAACTATTCTCTTTTTCGATTATAATCCTCAGGCACACAAAGAAATATCATTTCTGGTGTACTTACAGAAGTACTCGTACACCCCGGTACAAAACACCACTTATTTTGTGCATTCTTCATTAAAAAATGTCTACTTGACTTATTTTTATGAAAATCAACAAAAAATAGGGAAAAATGATGAATAAAAATGAATATAAAACTTCGCACAACCTCGCAGATACACTTTTTACAATAAAATAATGGCGCTTTTAATGACACATACTGACACATATGAGTAGTGACGTAGGCCAACCGCCATATTGGATCTAGTCGTTTACGCGGTAAATTTCTGAATTTGAGGATGAAATAACTATGCTACAAAATAACACATCACAATTAACAATAAACCACTAACAAACTGATTTCTGAAAATGAGTAGTCCGTTGTTTTAACCACTGGCCCGTTTGTCCAATATAGCATCCCTGACAACTCGAACATGGTATATTATAAATTACATCGCTGTTGTACAATAGTGGCGTGCGGTCCTTAAGTTTTAAGAACAATGTTTTATTTTTTACCATACTATATTTGCCCATACTATATTGGACAAACGGGCCAATGGTTAAAACAACGGATAACTCAACATAAAAGTGATTGCCGTTTAAACAAAAATACTTGTGCAGTTGTCGATCATTATAGAACAACTGGCCAAGAATTTAATTACGATAATGTTAAAGTATTGGAGAGAGTCAACAATTATAAAGGCAGATTATTTCTCCAAATTTGTCACATAATGAATACGAAGGACGTTATAAATTATAAAACAGACACGAATCAACTTAATAGTATTTATTGTAATATTTTAGGTTTTATTTAACTATGTTTTATATATTTTTTTAAGTATTTTATACTAATAAATTTTAATTGTAGCATAAACATGTTTTACACCTATTAGCTAATTATTTAAATTTTTACAATCATTTTTAGAAATCAGTTTGTTAGTGGTTTATTATTAATTGTGATGTGTTATTTTAGGACCTTATAATTGAAAATTTGTAAGTACCCATTTAAGAAAATTGTTAAAATTGTGTTTGACTGGTATTATTAAATAAATTGTAGTGCACTCCTGATTAAGCTAATAATCATTAGCGAAATATTGAGTTAACAGGAAAATAGAATTCGGTGTTTTCCATTTTTTTCAAAATCATGCAGGGAGACAGAGCAGCAATCAATTACCTCAAAAACCAAAAAACTTAAATTAAAAAAAAATGTAGCATAGTTATTTCATCCTCAAATTCAAATTCAGAAATTTGCCGCGTAAACGACTAGATCCAACATGGCGGTTGGATTTTCAAAAAATCATTAGTACAAATAGTAGCTCATCTGAAGACTCTGATATTATGGCCATCTAAAGACAAGATTCAATATTATTTACCCATACCATTTAGAGCACATTATAGCAATGTCCAATCCATAATTGATTGCTTGAAAATTCAAATACAAAAACCAACAGATTCAGTTAAACAGGCACTCACATGGTCACGGTACAAGAAGTGCAATACTTTGAAGTATTTGATTTAATCTACCCCTGATAGATTTATAAACTTCATATCAAAAGGGTATGGTGGAAGGATAAGTGATTCTTTGTTAGTGCGAGAAAGTGGCTTTTTAGATTTAATACCAGATGGATGCAGTGTGATGGCTGACAGAGGGTTTAAGGATATTGGCAAACAATTACATGACAGACATTGCCAGTTAGTTAGGCCACCTAGTGTTTCCAGTTCAGCGAAACCCACAAAATCAGAAGTGCTAGAGACTAAACGAATAGCTAGCTTACGAATTCATATAGAAAGAGTTATCCGTAGATTAAAAGAATTTGAGTATTTAAAACCTCATGCAGTAATTGATCATAATTGCATAGAACATACTGACCAAGCAATAGAAATTGCATGTGCCCTAATTAATCTACAAGGTCCTATTATAAGGCAAACATAAGTTTATTTTGGAAACCAGAAAAATATGTGAACAATAAAGATGTTTCTTATTTATATTAGTTATCATATAAAATATAAAATAGGTATTTTTGTAAATAAAAAATATTTCATGCAATAAACTGTGTTTTTGATTCAAATACAGCATTTCACTAT
The DNA here is from genome assembly GCA_035357415.1 of Ophraella communa. NCBI lineage: Eukaryota > Metazoa > Arthropoda > Insecta > Coleoptera > Chrysomelidae > Ophraella > Ophraella communa. The sequence continues at coordinate 48,379,956 of CM068979.1, read as the reverse complement.
GTATTAAAAAAACAAAAAGAGTTGTAAAGAGAGAATATTGACTTACATTATACATTAATAATTCATTTCATATTTTTAACATTCTTATGCAGGATAATTTTTCATCAAGATGGATAGACCTTTTAATTGGAAGACAAACCTACTTACTGATTTAAGATCAGTAACATAATCTACTAAACGTATGAATACAACTATTACCAATTTTGTTTATCAAAAATTTTAAAATTAAGTTAAAGTAAAAATATTTTTGAAGGAATATTTTCAGAAATGAACTATATTTTGACAACCATTACATACAAAGAAAAAAACTGGAGTTGATTTTTTGGACAAGTACATCGAAAATGCATTGTTAAAGAATACAGGTTTAAAAAAAAACAATATATTTGGCTCTCAAGATTTTTATTAATGTAACGGCTTTATACAGTTTTGGAAATATGAATATTTCCCATCATAGTCCTCACACAAAATATTGATGTTATTAAATTGTTGATAGTCAGGATTGGCAACATAAAATATTACTCGTTTTCTGCCAGCACAGAACATTTGCAACTGGATTTGTGCTTTGAACTTTGCAGTGATTTGGTTATTCTTAATATAATTATTTAATGTTTTAACACTTTCTGGACATTTCACTTCAACTACTAAGTCTGAAGAAATAGCATCTGGTGATGCTGCAAATATTGGATAAGATGGCAACATGAACAAGCAACAATCTGTCAATTTTATTTTCAATTGATTTTCTAGTGTCTTTAAAACTTGCTTTTCCAGATGCTTGCCTCTCTGCATGAACTTTGTATCCTTCACTTTATATGCACCTATTATTGCTTCCACCAAAGTACCTTCAGCCACTTTGTTTTTTATTACAAATGTGTAGTATTTGGATGTCATTGGTGTGAAAGAGTGAGGTTGGATGTTCAAAATTTAGATTTCCTTGAAGAACTTGAAATAAAAAGACATCTAGCAGATCCACAATTTAAAGTTGTTAATGAACAAATAAATCTGGGAAGTTCTCCACTTTTAAAGTGTTTGCTTTGATTGAGTCTTCATTTTATACATAGATAAGACGTAATTGTAACACAAATATATTAAGTTATTGTAAAGATCAGCATTATATAGTTTTTTTTCCTGGTTTTTCTATATCATTGCACAGTTATACTGATCTTAGAGGGAAATACATCCAGGATAATCCCTTAGGGCTAATAACATCTAGGCTTTAATATTGTTATGTCTTATTACTTCCATACTTGGTCTAGCCTTAATACTACCTAAACATCAGGTACCTAGCTACAAACAAACAAAATGTAACTTAAATGTCAATCTGACGATGCTTCATAGCGAAACAGCTGTCATTGAGTCTTTTAAAAAAGCAATTTTTAAATAAATATTGGAAGTTTTGTTAAAACGAAGAGTTTTTTATTATCCTTAATTTATAATTTACTATATAAAAAAACTGAAAAAGTGAAAAATTGTTTCCACCTGCACCCAGGGTAAGGAAACTTAACAGTTTCTATACCAAGCTTGACCGTTTTCTATCAAAAAAAACAACTACTTCCTGGGCTATATGCCCCAACGGACATTAAATTACATTCCAATAGAAAACGTGATGGCGACCGACTCCGTCGATACTTAAAACCATCTCTATCGATTTGCAAAGCAACGGGAAGAACACTACTCATAGACCGGTTTCGACATTATTGTGTCTTATCAGTACGAGGTAAGTAGTTCTTCTCATCCCGCAGAGCAGGATGCAGAATGATTCTTTTACGCCAATACATAAACCGTGGATCCACGATTCAATTATAAAGTCGCAAAAGCGCCATCCTACCGTTCATTTGCAAACCAACAGATTAAAGGTAACTGTAATCTAACGATAACAATACTAGAAATAAATTTCTATAAAGTGCAGTCAATAAAAAAACTGAAAAAGTGGAAAATTGTTTCTACCTGCACCTAGGGTAAGAAAACTTAACAGTTTCTATACCAAGCTTGACCGTTTTCTATCAAAAAAACAACTACTTCCTGGGCTATATGCCCCAACGGACATTAAATTACATTCCAATAGAAAACGTGATGGCGACCGACTCCGTCGATACTTAAAACCATCTCTATCGATTTGCAAAGCAACGGGAAGAACACTACTCATAGACCGGTTTCGACATTATTGTGTCTCATCTGTACGAGGTAAGTAGTTCTTCTCATCCCGCAGAGCAGGATGCAGAATGATTCTTTTACGCCAATACATAAACCGTAGATCCACGATTCAATGATAAAGTCGCAAAAGCGCCATCCTACCGTTCATTTGCAAAGCAACAGATCAAAGGTAACTGTAATCTAACGATAACAATACTAGAAATAAATTTATATAAGGTGCAGTCAATAAAAAAACTGAAAAAGTGAAAAATTGTTTCTACCTGCACCTAGGGTAAGAAAACTTAACAGTTTCTATACCAAGCTTGACCGTTTTCTATCAAAAAAACAACTACTTCCTGGGCTATATGCCCCAACGGACATTAAATTACATTCCAATAGAAAACGTGATGGCGACCGACTCCGTCGATACTTAAAACCATCTCTATCGATTTGCAAAGCAACGGGAAGAACACTACTCATAGACCGGTTTCGACATTATTGTGTCTCATCTGTACGAGGTAAGTAGTTCTTCTCATCCCGCAGAGCAGGATGCAGAATGATTCTTTTACGCCAATACATAAACCGTAGATCCACGATTCAATGATAAAGTCGCAAAAGCGCCATCCTACCGTTCATTTGCAAAGCAACAGATCAAAGGTAACTGTAATCTAACGATAACAATACTAGAAATAAATTTCTATAAGGTGCAGTCAATAAAAAAAACTGAAAAAGTGAAAAATTGTTTCCTGCATGCAGGGTAAGGAAACTTAACCGTTTCTATACCAAGCTTGACCGTTTTCTATTAAAAAAGCAACTACTTCCTGGGCTATATGCCCCAACGGACATTTAATATATGATTACAAAGGAATTTCATTGATTTATTTCTAATAAAAACACCGAATTGTTTTTATTTCTGACCGAAAAACTTGATAAAAGTCTTTACAGTATAAGTTACTAGACGGTCGATACAAAAAAAAAACATTTTAAAAAATTTAAATTTGGGTTTTTATCAATATATGTGATTTCTGCCCAGTACTTTGAATGTCAAAGTGAAGAAATTCAAGCAAGCGCGGGTAAACGGCGGGAGTAACTATGACTTTCTTAACAGCCGTGATAGAGTGCGGGTCGGCTCCTCCGTTATCGGGCCAATTTTGTTGAATTTATTGAGTTTTTTAACGGGTGAGTGAGTAAGTGTACAAGTGTGAACCTATAATAAACATATGTGGAGTGAAAACCAACGTAGAAAGCTTATAACTTGGTAAAATTCTTTAAAATATTGCATTTTATACGCAAAATTAACAACGAAAAATTTGTTGAAATTCCATCTAATCGACAATAAATACATGTTAGCAATCAAAAACTAATTAACGTTAATGTATTTTTCGATAAGACCAGTTGTTTGTTGATATCATTATTTTACCATTACTATCAAATTAAATTTTTCCAAGTCCAAATAAATCGGGAAGCCGGCCAGTCGTGGAATAATCTGAGTTCTCTATCAATTGTTTTATCGCGCATCCGCCATTTATTTTCTACATTTTTATATTTTCATTTTTGCGCCTCCACCATTTATTTTTTATATTTTTTTATATTTTGATTTTTGCGCATCCGCCATTTAAGGACTTTGATTGTTCTCGACTGCAGGTAACTATTCCTGGAAAAATTTTATACTACCGATACAACATTATGCATCTGGCCAACAAACTCCATGCTACATTATACCGTCCGAGATCATCATGGACAAACGAGGGGGCTCCCTACCATCCTTTAACGGAGCAACTGATTAAGAAAGCCCAAATTTCCTATCGATATGGCTTCACCCACCCAAATTATACCTCTTACCTAGGTGGAAGGAAGACTATGCCATCGGGGGTCTTGCAAGCGACCCCTGGCGGGGACATATCTCTTGGTGGACAGTCAACTCAAAACCATCCTTCACACTACCCAACTTCCTCACCAACGCCCACTCCCCCCCCTTTTTTCTTCTCAGGTACCAATTGACTTAAGGATATATGGAGACAAGAAATAGGAAGAACAAAGTTACTGCGCCAGAGTGGTCGGAAGCTCAGACGCCCGTCGTGTGTTTGGTGACCGATGCGGGCCAACCTCGACGGTCAACCAGCGACTGCATCACGGACGACAATGAGACCCAACCAGGTCCCAGCAGACACCCCAAACAACAAGTTCCTATCCAACTATGCGCATCTCCCCGCGCGGATACCTCATCGGGAGACGAAGAGGAACTAAACGCAAAGTCGGCTACCAGTTATTCGGATAGTCGGCCTTCGTCCCTAAACCAATCACTAGCATGCATCTGTGGTCGAAACTATAAAACTAAAAGCGGACTAGCCAAACATAAGGCCACCTGTGGCACTCAGAATAGAACCGAATGCCAATTTTGTCAACGAGTCTTCCCTACCTACAAGCTTAAGAGCACATGAAACCCGAGCTCATAAGGACATTACCGAAGAACAAAAAAAACAAAGATATCATAAATCAGAGGTCGCAATATTACAAACAATGGCAAAGATTGAGGCAAGAGCTAAAAAAGGAGACCATATAAGAAAAATACTAGCAGACGAAACTGGGCTTACAGTACATCAGGTGCGACACGAGAACCAAAAAGACATACCAGGAACTACTAGCCGCAGAGAAAGAAACCATCCTTCTTGAAGCGGGGCACCACCAACTCACACCACAATTAGACAAGTCAAACACCCCACCGCTATATCTACAACACCACCAGAGGTCACGCCACCCACTGCAGTAAACGAAGAAACCAGCGACTCGTCTATACCTCACCCAGACCGAGTGCCGGATAGCCTTCTCCAATTTCTGAACAATGTAGAAGCGGACCTCTCCACAACTGATACACCGGACAACTTTGTACTTGATTTAGTACAAGCCGGTTCTACACTGGATAAGCCAGCCTTAACAACTTTCATGGACGACTGGCTAGATAAAGCGGACATCAGATACCACTGGCTTCGGCGTAGCAAAAGAAAAACGGCCAATAAACCTCCACGTAACTACGGACAGAAACACACTGGATCAAACGAACGTGCTGCCAATTACAAAAGAACACAAGACCTCTATAAAAAGAACCGCACCACCTTAATCGACAAAATCTTAACCGATACACCTCTGTCCTTACCCGAGTCATACCCCACCAAGGAAAGTATAGAAGAGTTTTACAAAAACATCATGGGAACCGAATCACCGCCCGACAACGAGCAAATACTCGACACCAAGAGACGTGCTGACATATTCCTTCCTATTCAAAAACATGAACTGGAAGAGGCCAAAAGAACATGGTCTAACTCCGCTCCTGGAGCGGACGGAATACAAAGAGGAGAATTGAAAAGGTCACCGAATCTAACCCTTGCGATAGTCCTCTCAATAATTCTTTTAAGGAATGTCCAGCCGCGCCGGTTTAGAGAAGCCAAGACAATCATAATATATAAGAATGGCGATCGGCGGATCCATCTAATTGGCGACCCATCACAATAAGCTCCAAAGACTACTGCATCGAATTATAGCTCGAAGGATGAACAACACACTACATCTGAATTTCAATCAAAGAAGCTTCAAAAAGGGAGACGGAACGCTAGCTATTGCCTTAATCCTGGACAACTTCATAAGAACCAGGAGGGCAGACACTAAATCTTTCGCCGTTGTATCACTCGACGTCAGGAAAGCAATCGATTCAGTATCGCATCACTCGATTAGGCGAGGAATGCTTCGGATGGGACTAACCAATGAATTGAATTACGTAACCGATTCAATCTCCAATACCCACACGATCGTCCAGGTAGGTGGAGAGAAGACCAATCCGATTATTCTCAAACGAGGTGTGAAACAAGGAGATTCAATGAGTCCGATCCTATTCAATCTTGTCACCCATTTTCTCCATCGACGGAACTCCCATCCCAGCCACGTCCAATATAACGTCCTTTAAATACTTAGGACATCAGTATAACACAACAGGGGCCCTTAAGCCGACCCTGTCGAATGTACCCTTATGGCTACAGAGGTTACAGAAGGCAGTCCTGAAACCAGACCAAAAAATCTTCGCCTTAAAAGAAATCGTCATACCGAAGTTAATATACGGTCTTCAAAATCCCAGAACAACTTCCCAGCAACTAAGATCAGTATACCGGATGATGAGGCACTTTGTCAAGACGGCGCTACATTTCAATGTACACACACCAGATGCCGCCCTACATGCCAGAGTGAGTGATGGGGGATTGGGGATCCTGGAACTGCGGAGACACTTGCCATGCGTTTTTCGGAAGAGATTGGAGGTACTCAGGACGAGGACGAACGATCCAGCAATTCGGGCCGTACTGGAACATCCTTTAATCCAGCGGCTCCTAAACAATCTAAGGCACATAAGGCACCCAGACGGGACACTATACAAACCAGATCTCGTCATATACATGAATGACCGTACATTGATAGTTGACATCGGGGTGAGTTGGGAAGGAAACATCCCAATTCAAAGAGTTTATTCAAATAAACAAGGTGTCTACGACCATGCAAAATTCCGAGAAGCAACAACAGCTCGAAACATAGGCCCAAACGTAACAGTCCCCCCCATCATTCTGGGAGCACGTGGAATTTGGCCCAACGTGAACCGTGAGGTATCGGACCTGCTCAAAATTACCCCTACCGTCAAGGCCAGCTGCGTCCACAGCGTTTTGAAATGGGGTTCTTCGATACCCGAGGCTTTTGGAAGGAAAGTGTGGCGGTAGAACAAACTTTTACGTGAACTATGATCACTTACGATTTTACCAACTTTGACGTTATATCCATATATTTATCAATTTTATCTATCTAACTATTTATTTTAATTTATTTTAATCAATTTTATCTTTATATATATATATACAGTGTGTAAAAGCCAAATGGAATAAATTCATTATTTCGGTTACTGTACATATTTATAAAAAATCTCGAAACACTTTTTACTAAATTTAACATAAAATCTATAGATATTACTTCTAAAGGTTTTTCTGATTTTATTGATTTTGGTATATTTTCATTATGAAAACTTTTTTCTTTACTCAATTGACATATTCTACATATTTTAATTGTTTCTTTGGTTATTGCTAAATCTTTCTTACAAATATAATTTTCTCTCCATATCAACCATGTTTTTCTAACTCCACAATGTCCATATGATTGATGAATTTCCATTATTTGCTTTGCTAATTCTTTTGTAATGATGTAAAGTTCGTTTTCTTGTAACCTTTTGTAATAGATACCATCCTTTTCCAATGCCCTCTGTTTTTCTTTATCTGATAGACTGATTTGGTTTTTCTTTATTTCCTCTAACGAAAATATACCTTTTTGCTGTTTTAAAATATTTAAACCTACTTTGATTAAATTTTTATTTCTTTTATCTTCTCCATCCATTCTACTTTAATAATCTGCTACTATGTTTGACTTCCCAGTTACATATTTAATTTCGAAAGAATATTCTTGTAATAATAAAGCCCATCTATGTATTCTATTATTACTAAATTTATTGTTTAAGATTGATGTTAGTGATTGATTATCAGTTTCTATAGTGAATTTATTTCCTAGTAAATAAAATCTAAATTTTGTAACACAAAAAATAATACTCCCTAACTCTAATTCACTAACACTATAATTTCTTTCGTGTTTTTTAGTGGTTCTTGAAATGAATCCAATAGGTACCTGTATATCTCCCTGTCTTTGTATTAAAACCCCAGCATATCTGTTTATTGAAGCATCTGTTTTTAATATAAATGGTAAATTATAATCTGGATAATAAATTTTTAATTTATTCTCAAAAACATTTTTAATTTTGTTAAAAGCATTTTCCTTTTCTTCATCCCATTTCCATGATACTCCCTTCTTTAATAAATTTATTAATGGTAACTTCACTAATGTTAGGTACTAATTTTTTAAAATAATTTACTGTACCAAGAAACCCTCTTAATGTTTTTAAATTATTTGGTGATTTAAATTCTCTAATTAATTTAATTCTATCTGGATCCATTTCAATACCTTTATCATCTATTTTATAACCTAAATAAATCATATTTGTTTTAAAAAATTGACACTTGTCTTTATTTAATTTTAAACCTGCATCATCTAAACTTTTTAATGCTATTTGCAAATGTTTAATATGTTCCTGTTCATTATTAGAAAAAATTAAAATGTCATCAATATAATGTAAAATAAACTCTTCATATTTATTTAAAACTTGATGCAATGCTCTTACCAGTGCAGAACATGCTCCTTGTATACCAAATGGTACAACACAAAACCGATATATTACTCCATCTACTGAAAAACCTGTAAAATCCCTTGAATTTTTATGTAGTGGTATTAACTAAAAACTATGAACTAAATCTAATTTTGAAAATACTTTTGCATTAGTTATTCTACCTAAAATTGCATCGATAGACATTGGTGCTTCATATTCAGGCACGGTATATTTATTAATTGTTCTGGCATCTAAACATATTCTAATATCTCCATTTTTCTTTTGCACAACTACTAGTGGATTAATATAAGGTGTATTGCTTCTTTCAATTATTCCATCATTTTCTAAAATTTCCAATTCTTTCTTTACTCTGTCTTTCAATTTATATGGTATAGGATATGTTTTAACTTTAAAATTTTCAATATTTCTTACTTCCATCTTATGTTCATAGTTAGTAGCTACTCTTGGCTCCTTAGACATAAGTCTTCCATATTTCATCAACAACTCTTTCACAGTATTGTAATATTTTTCATCACAATCCAATTAATCATTTTCTAATACATCTTCTTCGCCTCTTCTTCCTACTTCATACCCATAATTTTCTTCTTTATCATCTTCATAATCATTTTTAATATAATTAATATTCTTCTTATTATCTTCTATTTCTTCCACCATATTCATTGATATCCATATACCATTTAATCTTATCTTCTTCTCTTCATAATTGATTATAGCTTCTAATTTTTCAATATATCATTTCCAATTATTATATCACTATCTAAGTTTGGTACTGCTAGTAGTTGACAATTTATAACTTTTTGTTGTTAATACCAGTTAATACTACTTTTGGAATTTTAATTTCTTTTTCTTTTTTATTATTTAATTTTGAAATTAACTTTGAATCTATTAATGAGGTTTCGCTTCCTGTATCAATTAAAATTTTTAACGTTTTGTCATTAATTTTACCCTGAATATACAATAACCCATTATAATGTAATTGATCTAATTTTTTATTTAAATTAATAAATTCATTGGGGTGGCACAACGCAAAACTTTGATATAGAAAGCAACATTTTAAAAATCCTGCTGATCATTGACACTTTCCATACCTGTGTTCCTTACTCGCTCCACAGTAATCTCTTGTCCAATATGATTTTATGATTTCTTGGTTCCCTGTCCAAACTTCTTCGTCTATTGTTTATATTTCCATCATTATATCTTCCATTGTCTCTTTCTAATTTTTTTGTTCTATTTTCTTCTCTTCTTCCTCTTCTTGTATGATACACCCTTCTCTGGAATCCATTATTGTTATGAAATTGGTCATTATTATTACTATTATTGTTATTCCCTGTCCTATTTTGATTATTTTTTATGTTGTTATTGTAATTATTGTATCTTTCCTGTGAATTTCTTGTAGTGTTGTTATTATTATAATTGTAATTATTGTGATTATTATTATTGTTATTTCTCCAGTTATTGTTATTATTGTTTATATTTGGATTATAATTATTATTACGTCTCCAATTGTTTTCGTTTATGTTATTCGTTCTCATTCTGTTGTTATTAAAATTTTCATTATTCGCTCTATATTGTCTGTTATAATTTCCTTGTTGTCTTGTTGTAGTTTCTCTTCTCTCTCCTCTTTTTCTTTCCAATCTTTGTAATACTGACACAAATTGTCCATTGTTTTTATGTTTTGTATAGATATTGTTTCCGTTATTTGTTCCTTGAAATGTCTGGCCAGATATAATACAATATCTTCTTCAGATAACTTTGGACTTAAATGCATAACTAAGGAATACAACTGTAAAGCATATGTGTTTGGAGAATTTCCTCTGTTGTCATATTTTCCAAAGTATAACCTCTCTCTTATCAGTGACTGTGCATTGTTCCCCCAAAAATATTCTAGAAATTTGAATTCGAATTGTTCTATTGTGTTAATCTCCTCCTCCTTGCTTATGAACCATACCAGTGCATGTTTTTCCATATGTTCACGAATAATCTCCCTCAAAATCTCCGGTTCTTGTTCATATCTTATTTTATTTTTAATCATCTTTATAAAAACTAATGGATGTATCTTTTTGTAGTCTCCATCGAATTTAATATTATTGTTATTTCTACAATTTATTACCCTAGTTTCTCCAGACATCCTCACCATTTCTCTATTCATATTTATTACCTTTTTGATTTCCAATTTAAGTTCATTTTTAGTTTTCTTATTTTCGTCTTCTGCTATTTTGAAATTTAATTTTATCTCCTTGCTTAAGTCTTCCTGCACTCCTTTATATTTTTATTTATTTTCATAACTTCTCTATCAATCTTCTTATTATTTTCTTTCATTTCTTCCTTTAAAACTTTTTCATTTTTCTTTATATCATTTATTTGCTTGGAATGTCTGTCTTCCACTTCCATAATTCTTCCTATCATTTCCTCTCTAATTTCTTGTTTTGTACTTCTTATTTCTTCTCTTAATTTGTTATTCTGTTCCCCCATTTCTTCTTTAATTTCATTAAATTTCTTATACATGTCTTCTTTATTTTCATCTAATTTTTTATCCATTCTTCTTGTGTCTTTTCTTAAATCTTCATTATTTTTATCTAATTTCTTTTGTAATTTTTCACTCCTAGTATTCATTTCTATTAACATTCTCATTATTTCACTCTGTTCTTCTTTTCCTTCTTTTCTTCTCGCTTCTTGAATTCGAGGTTGTTCTGGCTCATCTTGTTCTTCATCATTTCTTTCTTCCTGTATCCTGTATTCGACTCTAAAGTCTCCAGATCCCTGATTTCTTTCCTTATCTACCTGAGTACCTACTTCTTCTCCTGTCTTCTCCCCTACCTGCTTTTCATCTCTTATCCATTTTATGTAATTTTATTAAATTTTATTTTATGTTAAATATAAAATTATCTTCAAAAAAAATTATTATTGTTACAATTAATATAACAAAACCTTTTAAAATTATTTAATTTAAATTGTAATAGTTTTAACATATAATAATCACCCTTGATGATCTTTAACTGTTATAGCCTCTTTTAATTTATTAGCCTTTTTCAATACTTTAGCCTCTTTCAATTGTTTAGCCTTTTTCAATTGTTGAGCCCGACGTTGGGCGCCATTTTGTAATAAATTACAATTGATAATAATTGATAAACTTATTTTAATTAATGTAATTGTTATTATATTTATTGTTTTTTTTTTATTTTATGTTAAAGATTTTTTTCACTTCCAGTTTATTCAAGGGATGTTTAGTTCTAGTATATAGTGAATTGATTGTCTTAATATTTTTTGAGATCATCATGTCAAGGAATGGTAGGATTTTATCTACTTCCTCCTCGCATGTGAATGTCAGATGTGTATTTTGACTATTGAAAATTTGAAGAGTGCATTCTATTTTATCAGCTGGTAATGCTAAGATGAGATCATCAACATATCGTTTAATAAAAGGAATGTGGAACGAGATCTCTCCCAAGCAGTCATTGATTAAATCATCAAGAACAAAGTGACATAGAAGAGGTGAAACACTAGACCCCATTGGAGTGCCAAATATCTGTTTGTAATACTTATCATTGAAAATAAAAATGTTGGAATCAAAGGTAAATTCAATTAGTTTTTTGAAATAATTTAGATTAATTGAAGTATGTCGTGAAATCTCATCCCAATGCTTCTCAATACTTATTAATATTGTAGATAGTGGTAAATTTGTAAATAGAAAAACTACATCAAAACTGACAATTACATAACTTTCAGGAAGCTTAAAATCATTGATAAAACTAGAAAAACTAAACGAATCCTTAATATAAAATTCATTATTAACATTAAGGTGGGACGTTCATATTAGTAACATTACAAAAAATTTGAGACCATTATTATATCGTTTTAGATATTTAAAAAGTATTTTAGATATCCACTATTTAAAAACATTATACTATTCTTTAATTGAATCACGTTTAAGATATGCTATAATAGTTTGGGGTAGTGCTGTATATTCTCATTTAAGGCCACTTGATGTTATACAAAAAAAAATATTGAAAGTAATATATGGAAAAAAATCTACGCACTCTTCAAACAAACTATTTTCAGAAACAAGGATAATGGACTTGCGACAATTGTATATGAGCCAAATCATAATATTTACTTATAAAAATATAAGACTTCTGGAAAAAGTGTCTCACAACTACAATACACGATACAAACAAAAAGATAGTGTCGCTGTTACCATCCAATATAAAAATGTTAGTATTAGATGCTTTTCTAATATTGCATCAATAGTTTATAATTCCTTACCAGATGTATATAAAATGTATCTAAATAAAATTAACTCTATAAGCATGATCAAATCATTATTTAAAAAATATATACTGCTTTTGGGAAGGGAAAACATCAGAGAATTAATTGAAAAATAGGTTAAAATAAAAAATTTTAATTTTGTGTTTTCTGCTCTCTCTGTCTTGTGGTTGTAAAACTTTGTAAAAACTTTTGTAAATTTGTATTGATCTATATTTTTTATATTATTATATTATATATATATATTGATATGATGTCTTTTTTTTTATATTCAGGGTTAAGTCTGTGAGTTTTTTAATTAATATTTTTGAAAGTATTTATTGTTAATTCAATCTCAGGGTTACTATGTATCGTGGCTTATCGTCTCCTTAAATTTCCATATTAGAATTGTCTCCTTGTTGTGATATATGTATTGTGTGTTGCGTTTTAGATAATGAAGAAAATACGGCAACCTTGCTTATTTTTTGTATAATTTATGAATCAATAATTTCCACAGAAAGTAATAGAAATAAATCAAATAAATGTAAATATGTAATATTATCAAACAAATCTTTTATTATTACAAAATTATTGAGTTCAATAATGATTCTCTCAACACTGCAAAAGAATCTATTTAAAGCGCAATGCTGTGTCAAAAAGAAATCCTACCTATATTATTATTTTTACATATGGGTGTGTAATCATGCGTGAGAAAAATCTGTCATCATTTGTATACTCATAAATCAAAAAACAAATTAAATTCTTATATTAAATAAACTTATAAAAGAAAGTAAGATTAAATTAATAGACAGTGGTGACATCTAGTAACACTGCGTCGAGGTTCTTATACTGTCACTTTTTCAAACATGCTTCTAGAGTAATTACCTCAACTGAAAACTGGAATTAAGTGTACACTATACGCTATGTATGTATTTGATGAAGTGTTGTAAAATGAATAATTTTATAAAACGTGATATGACTGTGAGGATTTCTTGTGGGTGTCCGTTTATCTCGGCGAACCTCGTTCCGGTGTCCTGTGGTGAAATTGTGAATATATAATTGGAAAATTCTTACATTATGTCCTGGGTTTCTTGACGATTAAAGTCTGCAGCAGAATGGTAAAGATTCTAGCTGTCTTCTCCACGTATGCCCAATGGATGTCTTGAAGTCGTCAAAATGGATCAAAATTCAGGTACAATTTGCAAGTTTTTTGGTGAAATGTATTCGTTTCTTTTAAACGTGACTTAAAAGTAATTATATGACTTGGAAGTAACTGCTTCCTCACAAACTTAATTTTTTTTAACGAACACTCGAGAATAACGTGCTCTCTCTTCGTGTTCCCAAAATCGACTATTTGTTTATTAAAAAAATGAATAAATCAACAACTGACCAGCCTTCCCTATCTTGAATTATTTAACGTGTATTCTTATGGCCCAAAAGTCAATTGTTTATTTCGATTTTGTTATGCTACAAATATTTGTTTACTTTTCTTAAGCTAGGTTTTTGTGACAGATTTTTGTCGTGTATACATTTATATTTGTAACCTATCCTAACATCTAATACCGTACAAACTGTCAAACATATTTTATTAAATTACCTAAACTATATTTCTTACTTGTATTAACTAATAAATGTCCTTTAATTTTATTTAATTGCCTTTTTTATATAAATAGTTTGGAGGTATGATACTGTTTATACCTTAAAAGGATTTTAAAGCTTAATTCATTAGTCCAAACACTACCTCCATTCATTTTCATTGTCTGTCACCTATGAATGTTAGTTCGCAATGTCTCTACATATGTTTGTACAACAAATAAATGTTCTTAACACTTTGTCTATTGATAAATACACTTACATGGTATTCTATTAACATAAATCTTTGATTTATGAGTATTCAAATTCTAAATGACTTTCTCATATTTTACTTTATTATTATTAATGAAAAATGAACTTGATTAAATTATGTAATTTTTTTAATATGTACCTATTATTATATTTCGTCTCAACTTCCCCCCAGAAAGCTTATAAATTTCTGCTCTCAGAAATTATATAGGTTTCTGCTATGTTTAACTAATAAAAGAAAACTTATCAAAAATAACTACATTAGTCCTTTCTTTTATATACATAAATGATTAATTATAAATATACTATGTTAAATCTTTATTTTGTATTTGTGTTTTAGGGTGAGGTGAAACTAGTCAAATGCCTTAAGCTGGCTTATATGGAACACACCACGTGGTTTTTCTGTTTCAGGATATACTAATTTATAACTATTAACGGCATTTTCTAAAGCCTACTAAATGTCTACTTTCTTCGCTTGTCTCTACAGTTAAAGGAATTTCAAATTCAGGTATTGTACATTTACTTAAATTACTGCTGTCCATACATAATCTTAATGAATTGTCCTTTTTTATTACTATTACCACTGGATTTATGTATTGTGTTGTGCTATAACTTATTACTCCTTCTTCTAACAATTTTTTTAATGCTTCATTTACTTGCTGTTGATGTTTATATGGTATTGGGTAACTTTTTGATTGAAAAGACCTCATGTCTTTTGCCCTGATGGTGTGTATATAATTCTTGGCTACTCTGGATTCCTCGTTAATTAAAACAATATAATTATTTATTAAATTCATCATTCTCTCCTTCCAACTCCTCTTACAATCAATTCTCATTTCCTTAAGATCCATCCCTTTTTTAGCTTCTATGGCTCCTTCATCATAATATCCATTTCCATCTCCACGTACATAATGATTATTAATTATATTTTTTTCTATAATATGCATTTGCATTAAATAATTATCCCTTTCAATACTCTACTCTTCTTTATTGCTTCTTATAATATTTATATTTTCACCTTCTTTGGCATCCTTCAATTTTTCTATTTCAAAATCCACCTCATAGCAGTCATTGAGATACACTTTACTTTCTTTAAAGTTAATTATTATTTTATTTGTTGATAATTCATCGTTTCCCAATAAAATGTCATACTTCGTATTTTTAATTATTAATAGTTGCGTAGTAATATCTATTTTACCATCAAAAGTTATAGTTGTTATTACTGATTTACTTGTAAACCCTAGATTCTTGTCATTTATTCCTATAAAATTAACTCGTGGTATAGTTATTATGTTTTTCTTTAGACAGCTAATTCGTTCAATAGTTTCCTCACTTATTAGAGAAACGCTTGACCCTGTGTCTAACATGATTCTTACAAGTTGTTCTCCTATTTTTGCCGATAATATAATTAATTGAATATTTTTATTTTCTAGATGCTGGTCCTTATAGATATCAAGAAACTCACGTGGGTGTATGTAATCGCATCTAGTTTCACCTACTACATGCACCCTCAATGAAAATGTGGACTTGAAGCCCTATCGGATCTTCCAGTATTTTCGGAAGATCTCGATCTACAATTATTACTGACAGTTTGACGTCTAGATTCATGTTCCCCCATACTGCCTGATCTATTTCGACTATTAGTCACAGTGATTGTGTTAATTTGTCTGTCGTTTTGGTTATTGTATTGTATTTGTTGATCATTGTCATATTGTGGTCGATATTCATTTTGATTTGATCTATTACGATTGTAGTTGTTTTGATTATTATTATTGTTTCTATTATTATTAAAATTGTTATTCCTATTCTGATTATTTGTGTTGTTGTTATTATTATATCTTCCCTGATTTGTGTTTCTATAATTCCAGTTTCTGTCATTTGAATTTTCGTTGTTAGTCCTCATTTGGTTTCTGTTACTTATTAATTCATTGTATGTTCGTGCTTCTTGTCTGTTATTACTGTTATTGTCCATTCTGTTTGTTCTTGTATTTCCCGTCGTGTTAGTTTGTGTTTGGTTATCTATATTTCTTTCTACCCTAGATAGGTAGGTCACAAGTTGATCGAAACTGCAGATATTCTGAATGGCTATGGTCTCTTTTATTTCCGGTTTGAAATGCCTAGATATAAACATAACCATTTCCCCTTCTGGTATTCCAGGAGTCAAATGTTGTGCCTGTGCGAATAGTTGTAGGGCATATGTCGTCAGGTTACTTCTTTTCGTGTCGAAACGTCCAAAATAGAGCCTCTCACGTACCCTATCCTGTTGTAAATCTGACCAGAAGTTCTTAATGAATAGTGACTCAAAATCTTCCATGGAGTTTACGATTCCTTCTTTGCAATTCCACCATATCAGTGCATTTCCAGTCAGGTTTGATCTTAAGAATTCTCTCAGATCTTGAATGTTTCTTATTTGTTGTCCTCTATTCTTAATGGTTTTAATAAAATTCACGGGATGTACTTTTCTGTAATCTCCACAGAATTTTGTAGTCTCATCTGTTCTTCCCCCCAAATAACCTAGGTAGGGTAGGTTAATAATATTAGTCCGGTTGTCTGCTAAATCAGATATTTCTTTATTCATGTCCTTTAGTTTCTCTTCAAATTGCCTCTTCATATTCTCCATAGCTTCCTCATGTTTTTTAGTATCTCCATCACCCAATCTTCTCTCCATTTCTCTTCTTAGCTGTTGTTCCGTTTTCTTATTCTCCTGTTCGGCAAAGTCTAAGTTTAGTTGTATACTTTTCCTGGCTTCTTCACTGACTTCTGTGATTCTTGCATTTACCTTCATATAGTCTTCGTTTCTTCTTAGCTCTGATTTTCTTAAGTTTTTCTTAAATTCTTTTCCTTGTTCCGCTATGTTTGTTTCTAGTTTATCCAACGCTCCGTTGACATATTCCCCCATACTATTTAAACTTGTTTCGACGGTTTCTATTTTTGATTCCATCATGTTTAATTTGTTTTCTTGTCTTTCATATTTCTTTTCAAAGGTTTCCTTTAATAATTTTATTTCTAATTTCATTGCGTTAGCATTTTCTTCTATTTTATTGTTTATTTCTTCCTTAAGTTCTTTCTTTAAACTATTGATATCTTCCTTTATGTCTTCCGTCATTTGTTGCATGTTGTTGTTCATTTGTTGCATGAAAGTCATTATTTGTGTCAGGTCTGCAGCCGGTGTCGTTTCTTGCGTGGGTTCTACAGGCTCCATTACCTTTCTTTCATCTGCTTCCATAATTTTATCTTCTTCAGTTTCTTTTTGTTCTCCCTGTAATTCTACTTTTTCCTTATGATCTCCTGTCTCCATTTTTAGAGCTTTCTTAAATCTATTTATTAATGTTTCCTTGTTACCTTCTTCGTTTAAACCCCGTTTTCTTAATTCAGCCTTGAGTTCAATTACTTTTAAGTTATCAATGTTTATTACTTGTTTGTCTGACATGATTTGTGATTTTATAATTTAGTATAATGTAATAATGTATTATAGTTTATTTAAAAAAAAATTGAGTACAAGTATTTATTTTATTTTTGTGGACTGCTGTTATTTTTGATTATTGGTTTTCAAATATAAAATTTTTCTAATATGGTAATTTAGGAAAATTCGAGCCCCACGTTGGGCGCCATTTGATATGATGTCTTTTTTTTTATATTCAGGGTTAAGTCTGTGAGTTTTTTAATTAATATTTTTGAAAGTATTTATTGTTAATTCAATCTCAGGGTTACTATGTATCGTGGCTTATCGTCTCCTTAAATTTCCATATTAGAATTGTCTCCTTGTTGTGATATATGTATTGTGTGTTGCGTTTTAGATAATGAAGGAAATACGGCAACCTTGCTTATTTTTTGTATAATTTATGAATCAATAATTTCCACAGAAAGTAATAGAAATAAATCAAATAAATGTAAATATGTAATATTATCAAACAAATCTTTTATTATTACAAAATTATTGAGTTCAATAATGATTCTCTCAACACTGCAAAAGAATCTATTTAAAGCGCAATGCTGTGTCAAAAAGAAATCCTACCTATATTATTATTTTTACATATGGGTGTGTAATCATGCGTGAGAAAAATCTGTCATCATTTGTATACTCATAAATCAAAAAACAAATTAAATTCTTATATTAAATAAACTTATAAAAGAAAGTAAGATTAAATTAATAGACAGTGGTGACATCTAGTAACACTGCGTCGAGGTTCTTATACTGTCACTTTTTCAAACATGCTTCTAGAGTAATTACCTCAACTGAAAACTGGAATTAAGTGTACACTATACGCTATGTATGTATTTGATGAAGTGTTGTAAAATGAATAATTTTATAAAACGTGATATGACTGTGAGGATTTCTTGTGGGTGTCCGTTTATCTCGGCGAACCTCGTTCCGGTGTCCTGTGGTGAAATTGTGAATATATAATTGGAAAATTCTTACATTATGTCCTGGGTTTCTTGACGATTAAAGTCTGCAGCAGAATGGTGAAGATTCTAGCTGTCTTCTCCACGTATGCCCAATGGATGTCTTGAAGTCGTCAAAATGGATCAAAATTCAGGTACAATTTGCAAGTTTTTTGGTGAAATGTATTCGTTTCTTTTAAACGTGACTTTTAAAAGTAATTATATGACTTGGAAGTAACTGCTTCCTCACAAACTTAATTTTTTTTAACGAACACTCGAGAATAACGTGCTCTCTCTTCGTGTTCCCAAAATCGACTATTTGTTTATTAAAAAAATGAATAAATCAACAACTGACCAGCCTTCCCTATCTTGAATTATATAACGTGTATTCTTATGGCCCAAAAGTCAATTGTTTATTTCGATTTTGTTATGCTACAAATATTTGTTTACTTTTCTTAAGCTAGGTTTTTGTGACAGATTTTTGTCGCGTATACATTTATATTTGTAACCTATCCTAACATCTAATACCGTACAAACTGTCAAACATATTTTATTAAATTACCTAAACTATATTTCTTACTTGTATTAACTAATAAATGTCCTTTAATTTTATTTAATTGCCTTTTTTATATAAATAGTTTGGAGGTATGATACTGTTTATACCTTAAAAGGATTTTAAAGCTTAATTCATTAGTCCAAACACTACCTCCATTCATTTTCATTGTCTGTCACCTATGAATGTTAGTTCGCAATGTCTCTACATATGTTTGTACAACAAATAAATGTTCTTAACACTTTGTCTATTGATAAATACACTTACATGGTATTCTATTAACATAAATCTTTGATTTATGAGTATTCAAATTCTAAATGACTTTCTCATATTTTACTTTATTATTATTAATGAAAAATGAACTTGATTAAATTATGTATTTTTTTTAATATGTACCTATTATTATATTTCGTCTCAATATATATATATATATATATAAATATATATATATATATATATATATATATATATATATATATATAAATATTGTATATTGACAAAGATGCATGAGTTATGAACTATAATGTTATGATTTAATGCCCATGCACAATAGCAATGTTACAATGGGCTGTTCACATCTATTGTTTATTTAAACGAAAATTACATTTCTTTCAAATAATTATGATTATAAATTTACGTATGTTTATATATAACTAAAAATGTATCTTTTATGTATTGTTTATCGTTGCAAATAAACACTATTATTATTATTATTATTATTATTATTATTATTATTATTATTATTATTATTATTATTATTATTATTATTATTATTATTATTATTATATGAATCTGTTAAAATCTTTGTTATAAAAAGAGCAATTGGACCATTTGGGCCACCTATTGATGAAACAATAGGTCTCATACTGAGAGTTGGTTTATGTATTTTAGGTAATGCATAAAATCTAGGTGCTATTGCATTATAGATCTTCATCGATTTACCCAAATCAGTGTCAATATATTTGTTATTAATCAAATCAGAAACCATTCTATTTGCCTTCTGCTGCAATGTATTTACTGGACTTCTATTGAGTTGTTTATAATATTTAGTGTCATTAAGTAATTCTGAAGTTCTATCAATATAATCCGTCTTATACATCGCAACAGTAACATTTCCCTTATCACTTCTAACTAAGTAAATTTCAGGATGATTCCTTAAAAATTTTTTAGCTATGTCAAAATATTTATTTAGAAAATTATTATTGATGCCCATTCCTTCAAGTAGCCAACTGCAAGGTCTTCTGATGTCTTCAAAAAAACCCATTCTACAATTCAAAAAAGAAAAGATGATCTCATCTTAGCATTACCATTAATTGTCAGTTTTAATGTAGTTTCTCTATTTACAAATTTACCACTATCTACAGTATTAATAAGTATTGAGGAGCATTGGGATAAGATTTCACGACATACTTCAATTAAACTAAATTATTTCAAAAAAATAATTGAATTTACCTTTGATTCCAACATTTTTTTTTTCAATGATAAGTATTACAAACAGATATTTGGCACTCCAATGGGGTCTAGTGTTTTGCCTATTCTATGTCACTTTGTTCTTGATGATTTAATCAATGACTGTTTGGAAGAGATCTAGTTCCACATTCCTTTTATTAAACGATATGTTGATGATCTCATCTTAGCATTACCAGCTGATAAAATAGATTGCACTATTCAAATTTTCAATAGTCAAAATACACATTTGAAATTCACATGCGAGGAGAAAGTAGATAAAACCCTACCATTCCTTGACATGATGAGCGTAAGATGTAATGACAATACATTAAAAACCAAATGGTATCGCAAACCTATATGTAGCAATCGTTACATAAGTTATTTCTCTCACCATCCTATTAAGATGAAATATAACTTAATCACAGCATTAAAGGATCGTGTTACAAGGCTTTCCCATCCAGATTTTGCTCAGAATTCTCTTTTCTCTCTTAGAAAAATTCTAATAGAAAATTCATACCCAATGAAGTTGATAAATAGATTTTTGTTTAACACATCATATAATAATCATAATAACAATTCTATAAATTCAGTAATGAACTCTCAATCTAATGTACACATCAAAACTTAAATACTTAAAAATTGTGACTATATATATATATATATACGAAAAAGAAAAGTAGTCACAATTTTTAAGTATTTAAGTTTTGATATATATATATATATATATATATATATATATATATACCAAAATTTTTTGTTATATATATATAATATCAAAAGTTTTTTTAAAGTAAGCAGTCAAACATAAAAGTGCAATTAATGAAAACTCTTTATATTTGTGAAGCTTTCGAAAATGTTTATTTTCTTCTTCAGCACAAACTAACATTATAATAAAATTTTTAACATAATATTATAATAGTTAAATTAAAAACTTACTATCGTGAGGTTAAATAATATTTGGCCCCATAAATGCGCATATTTTAAAAAAAATTTACCAATATACAAAAAATTTTACGATTATGTCATGATGACATAAACTATCAGAATTTTAAATCGTTAATCAAAAAGAAGAAGAAATGAAAGAAAATTAAATTTATATGTTACATATCCTTTGATAGTATATAACTGTAGATATTATTTAAATTATCAATATCTGATCTTTTATTAATACAGTTATTTTTATTTATATATACCATCTCGAGAAATTCTCTTTTTTGTAAATTTTTTTCTCGAATTAAACTTTTTGCCTGATCAAAATTAAAAGAATGATTGTCACTAAGAACATGTTCGGCCAATGCACATGAATTAACACCTCTTTTTATGTCACTTCTATGAGAAGTCAGTCTTCCAGACAAATTTCTAGAGGAGTGACCTATATACATTTTGTCACAGTTACTGCATGGAATGGAATATACAATGTTAGAACTTTCAGATGTAGTTAAAGGTGTTTTAGTTTTAGTATAAAAATTACCTAACGTTTTAATATTCTTTATAGCTATTTTAAAATTGTCAAATTCTTTAAAAATTTTTAAAAGTTTAGGAGTTAATATTGGTATAAAAGGAAGAGAAACGTAGGTAATAAAATTTTATGTGCCAGTATCGGTTTGTACTTGCTGTTGGAGTTAGAACTCGAGGCCGATGATTTCTTTAAATTAAAACCTTTGTTTTCTCATTTATGTTTTTTATTTAGCACAAAATAACACAAGTATAACTTTTACTTTTTACAAGTCGTTGACATCTGTCAAAATCGCATAGTTACAAAAATTAGTTTCAACACCCCTCCTCGATTGAAATATGCTTACTTGAAAGTTATTGAAATCGCTTAAGAAAAAAAAAATACACAAGCAATACAGCTTTATACATAACCACTTAACTGAGGTAGCAGTATTACGCATTGTTTATTGTCCTATCAAATAATAATAAATTCAAAATTTAAGTTGACAAGTTAACACAGAATTTTTAATTTACTTTTAAAATAGCTTAGTTTCTTAAGACATAAAGTTTTTGTAAACAAGTCAGCAATGTTCTGATCCGTTGATACATATTCAATAAATATAAGTTTCCTATGAACAAGGTCTTTTAAAAAATGAAACTTTATATCAATGTGCTTCGCACGTTTGCTATTTTCAAAAGATTTTGCAATTTGTATAGCACTACTATTGTCCATATACAATACACACAACATTTCACTGTCCAATTCATTTAAGTCCATGTAAAGTCCTTTTATATCAAGTAAATCACAAGCACTTGTAGCACCAGCCACATATTCCGCTTCCACCGTAAACAATGCAAAACAGTTTTGTTTTCTGGAAAACCAGGCCACTGGGCATCCATTATAAAGTGTTACAGAGCCAGACATACTATTTCTATCAGTTTGAGACTCGGCCCAGTCTGCATATGAATATGTTTCCAGTAAGTTACAACCCGATTTAGAGTACTGTAATCCAATTTTTTGGGATTCTTTGAGGTATCGTAGAACACGCTTTCCTTGTGTCCAGAGACTTCTTGTAGGTCTATCTAAGAATTGACTTAAAAATGATACAGCAAAAGCGATATCAGGACGTGACACTGTTGCAACGTACATGAGACTTCCAATCAATTGTCTGTATGGAATATTTTCAACAATAGTCTCATTTTCGTCATACTGATATCCCTTCACCAATGGTGTCTGTGACGATTTGCAATCCACCATATTAAATTTTAAGAGCATTTTGTTAATCTGAGTACTCTGCATTATTCTTAAACCTGTTCTATTCTTATCTATTTGCATTCCTAGAAATGTTTTTGGAAATCCAAAATCCTTAGCTTGAAATTCAGACTTAAGTTCCTTTATAATTTCTTTGACGTCTTTGTATTCGCCTGTTATAAGGATGTCATCTATGTAGATAATCATCCATGAATTGACCTTGTTACCTATATATAGGCAAAAATTATGTTGTGACATTAGAAAACCTTTTTCCTTTACAAAGTTTTTAAATCTCTCATTCCAGCATTTGGGGCTTTCTCTCCGTCCATATAAACCTCTATTTAGTCTTAAAACTTTGCCATTTTGTACATTGACTCCCTCTGGTGGTGTTAAGTAAACTTCAGATTCAAGCATGCCATTCAGAAATGCTGTTGGTATGTCCAGTTGAACTATATTCTAGTCCTTATGTACGGCATGGGCCAATAGCATCCTTACTGTTGACATTCTGGATACTGGACCATAATTTTTATTAAAATCAACTTTTTCTTTTAATTGAAATCCTTTCGCCACTAATCTAGCTTTTTTCAATCCATTCTCTTTTGTTTTGAACACCCATTTTGGGTCTATTGCCTTCCTATTTTCTGGTAGTTCTGTCTTTGTCCAAGTATCCATTTTCTCTAAAGCTTCTATTTCTGTCCTTATAGCATTTTTCCATCCATTAATAATAGCTTCTTTATAATCCTTGGGATCTTTTTCATCAGTTACAAAACATAAAGCTTCATGTAATTCGTATTCACTCAAATACTGCGGTACTTTAATTGTTCGCCCACTTCTTGTATTTGCCCTTCCATTTCTTTGAGTTTCGTCATAGTTTTCATGTTCATTTCTTATAAGTTGTTCATTTTCTTGGTCACTCTCTCTAGTTTCATTTTCTTTTGTTGGTGGGTTTTGCCGTCCTTTTTCTGTTACTTTTTCTTGTTTCTTCTTTATAACTTTTTTTTCTCTTTGTTTTCATCTTCGTCATGATTATGATTGTCTTGTTCTTCCTTTTTCTGTTCTTCTTTATATATAGTCCCTTTCGTCAAATCGTATGTCTCTTGTAATGATCACATTTTCTGTATCAGGTTCCCATATATATATATATATATATATATTAAACCAGAATTTTTGGGGTAAACGGCAATGTTTTTTAAGAAAACTCTTTTACTTGTTTTCCAAGCTTTCAAAATACATTTATTTCATTTTCAAGGAATAAGTGCGAGTTAAAACAAAATTAAAGTTAAAATAGTTTTTTTATGTTATATTTACCAAGTTGTTAACACCAATTTTGTTTTAACTCGCACTTATTCCTTGAAAATGAAATAAATGTATTTCGAAAGCTTGGAAAACAAGTAAAAGAGTTTTCTTAAAAAACATTGCCGTTTACCCCAAAAATTCTGGTTTAATACCTATTAGTCGGCAAATAACAGAAATTTAATTATATATATATATATATATATATATATATATATATATATATATATATATATATAAAAACAATTCCTTTACTTTAATTTTGGGTATAGTAGTCAATATATGAAGGGCTTAAATAAAAGCACACTATTTTTTGAATATCCAAGCTTTCGGAAACATTTATTTCCTTTTTCAAGGAGTTCTACAAAACAATTGAATACAAAAATTACAATAGGAATCAAAATATTATGAATATTTAAAACTTACCAAAGATTAGATTAATATTAAAATAAGCAACTTTACAAAAATGAATATTAACAGCAAAAGGCTGTGGTAAAATAAATCGTAGTACATATCAATTTATAATATATAAAAACATCGAAAAGAATCTTAAAAAACAGTTTAAAATTTTAAAAACAAGTCAAAAGTTAAAAATGATTATAAAAAACGTAATATAACATTGATATACTCTCTACGAGGCACATCACGAACTAAAAGGAAGGTTAAGAATGATTGAAAAATATTTAAAGTATTGAAGAGATGGAAAAAACATACATTATATTTATTTTTATACTAGAAAGAAACTTAAAATCAGTGGTACCAAAAAGTTTATATAAAATAATATTATTTAATCTATATTATTATTGAAATTTAAAAAGAGCAAATTTTATGTTAGTTATCATTCTCTAACTTTAAAAGTAAATTATAGATCTTACTTAGATTGTCTATTTCTGATCTCTTATTTAAAGTATTGGAAGTTTTACTGATATGAACCATTTCCAAAAAAGTACGTTTATATGTGTTACTTTCAATAGCTAAGATGTGGGGATCTTGAAAATCCATAATGTGATCTTTATTTATTACATGTTCTGCCAAAGCACAAGAAAGTTTATGTGTTTTACAATCACTCTTATGTGATGTAATACGTCCTGATAAATTTCTCCCAGTCTGACCAATATAAACCATCTCACAATTAGTGCATGCTATTGAATATATGACATCTTTCACTTCCAGTTTATTTAAGGGATGTTTAGTTCTAGTATATAGTAAACTGATTGTCTTAATATTTTTTGTAGATATTCTAATGTTGGTAAAGTCTTTAAAAATAGGTTTTAATTTATAAGTAAGGTCTGGAATGAACGGTAGTGAAAAATAGAAAATTGGGTTTTGATGTACATTAGGTTGAGAGTTCATTACTGAATTTATAGAATTGTTATTATTATTAATATGATTATTATGTGATGTGTTAAACAAAAATCTATTTATCAACTTCAATGGGTATGAATTTTCTATTAAAATTTTTCTAAAAGAGAAAAGAGAATTCTGAGCAAAATCTGGATGAGAAAGCCTTGTAACACGATCCATTAATGCTGTGATTAAGTTATATTTCATCTTGATAGGATGGTGAGAGAAGTAACTTATGTAACGATTGCTACATATAGGTTTGCGATACCATTTAGTTTTCAATGTATTGTCATCACCTCTTACGATCATCATGTCAAGGAATGGTAGGGTTTTATCTACTTCCTCCTCGCATGTGAATTTCAGATGTGTATTTTGACTATTGAAAATTTGAAGAGTGCAATCTATTTTATCAGCTGGTAATGCTACGATGAGATCATCAACATATCGTTTAATAAAAGGAATGTGGAACGAGATCTCTCCCAAACAGTCATTGATTAAATCATCAAGAACAAAGTGACATAGAATAGGTGAAACACTAGACCCCATTGGAGTGCCAAATATCTGTTTGTAATATTTATCATTGAAAATAAAGATGTTGGAATCAAAGGTAAATTCAATTAGTTTTTTGAAATAATTTAGATTAATTGAAGTATGTTGTGAAATCTCATTCCAATGCTTCTCAATACTTATTAATATTGTAGATAGTGGTAAATTTGTAAATAGAGAAACTACATCAAAACTGACAATTACATAACTTTCAGGAAGAATAAAATCATTGATAAAACTAGAAAAACTAAACAAATCCTTAATATAAAATTCATTATTAACATTATATGAATCTGTTAAAATCTTTGTTATAAAAAGAGCAATTGGACCATTTGGGCCACCTATTGATGAAACAATAGGTCTCATACTGAGAGTTGGTTTATGTATTTTAGGTAATGCATAAAATCTAGGTGCTATTGCATTATAGATCTTCATCGATTTACCCAAATCAGTGTCAATATATTTGTTATTAATCAAATCAGAAACCATTCTATTTGCCTTCTGCTGCAATGTATTTACTGGACTTCTATTGAGTTGTTTATAATATTTAGTGTCATATAGTAATTCTGAAGTTCTGTCAATATAATCCGTCTTATACATCGCAACAGTAACATTTCCCTTATCACTTCTAACTATGTAAATTTCAGGATGATTCCTTAAAAATTTTTTAGCTATGTCAAAATATTTATTTATATATATAATAATCATTTTCTAAATAAATATTTTGACATAGCTAAAAAATTTTTTAGGAATCATCCTGAAATTTACATAGTTAGAAGTGATAAGGGAAATGTTACTGTTGCGATGTATAAGACGGATTATATTGACAGAACTTCAGAATTACTAAATGACACTAAATATTATAAACAACTCAATAGAAGTCCAGTAAATACATTGCAGCAGAAGGCAAATAGAATGGTTTCTGATTTGATTAATAACAAATATATTGACACTGATTTGGGTAAATCGATGAAGATCTATAATGCAATAGCACCTAGATTTTATGCATTACCTAAAATACATAAACCAACTCTCAGTATGAGACCTATTGTTTCATCAATAGGTGGCCCAAATGGTCCAATTGCTCTTTTTATAACAAAGATTTTAACAGATTCATATAATGTTAATAATGAATTTTATATTAAGGATTTGTTTAGTTTTTCTAGTTTTATCAATGATTTTATTCTTCCTGAAAGTTATGTAATTGTCAGTTTTGATGTAGTTTCTCTATTTACAAATTTACCACTATCTACAATATTAATAAGTATTGAGAAGCATTGGGATGAGATTTCACAACATACTTCAATTAATCTAAATTATTTCAAAAAACTAATTGAATTTACCTTTGATTCCAACATCTTTATTTTCAATGATAAATATTACAAACAGATATTTGGCACTCCAATGGGGTCTGGTGTTTCACCTATTCTATGTCACTTTGTTCTTGATGATTTAATCAATGACTGTTTGGGAGAGATCTCGTTCCACATTCCTTTTATTAAACGATATGTTGATGATCTCATCGTAGCATTACCAGCTGATAAAATAGATTGCACTCTTCAAATTTTCAATAGTCAAAATACACATCTGAAATTCACATGCGAGGAGGAAGTAGATAAAACCCTACCATTCCTTGACATGATGATCGTAAGAGGTGATGACAATACATTGAAAACTAAATGGTATCGCAAACCTATATGTAGCAATCGTTACATAAGTTACTTCTCTCACCATCCTATCAAGATGAAATATAACTTAATCACAGCATTAAAGGATCGTGTTACAAGGCTTTCCCATCCAGATTTTGCTCAGAATTCTCTTTTCTCTTTTAGAAAAATTTTTAATAGAAAATTCATACCCATTGAAGTTGATAAATAGATTTTTGTTTAACACATCACATAATAATCATATTAATAATAATAACAATTCTATAAATTCAGTAATGAACTCTCAACCTAATGTACATCAAAACCCAATTTTCTATTTTTCACTACCGTTCATTCCAGACCTTACTTATAAATTAAAACCTATTTTTAAAGACTTTACCAACATTAGAATAGCTACAAAAAATATTAAGACAATCAATTTACTATATACTAGAACTAAACATCCCTTAAATAAACTGGAAGTGAAAGATGTCATATATTCAATAGCATGCACTAATTGTGAGATGGTTTATATTGGTCAGACTGGGAGAAATTTATCAGGACGTATTACATCACATAAGAGTGATTGTAAAACACATAAACTTTCTTGTGCTTTGGCAGAACATGTAATAAATAAAGATCACATTATGGATTTTCAAGATCCCCACATCTTAGCTATTGAAAGTAACACATATAAACGTACTTTTTTGGAAATGGTTCATATCAGTAAAACTTCCAATACTTTAAATAAGAGATCAGAAATAGACAATCTAAGTAAGATCTATAATTTACTTTTAAAGTTAGAGAATGATAACTAACATAAAATTTGCTCTTTTTAAATTTCAATAATAATATAGATTAAATAATATTATTTTATATAAACTTTTTGGTACCACTGATTTTAAGTTTCTTTCTAGTATAAAAATAAATATAATGTATGTTTTTTCCATCTCTTCAATACTTTAAATATTTTTCAATCATTCTTAACCTTCCTTTTAGTTCGTGATGTGCCTCGTAGAGAGTATATCAATGTTATATTACGTTTTTTATAATCATTTTTAACTTTTGACTTGTTTTTAAAATTTTAAACTGTTTTTTAAGATTCTTTTCGATGTTTTTATATATTATAAATTGATATGTACTACGATTTATTTTACCACAGCCTTTTGCTGTTAATATTCATTTTTGTAAAGTTGCTTATTTTAATATTAATCTAATCTTTGGTAAGTTTTAAATATTCATAATATTTTGATTCCTATTGTAATTTTTGTATTCAATTGTTTTGTAGAACTCCTTGAAAAAGGAAATAAATGTTTCCGAAAGCTTGAATATTCAAAAAATAGTGTGCTTTTATTTAAGCCCTTCATATATTGACTACTATACCCAAAATTAAAGTAAAGAAATTTTTTTTTTTTTCAAACTAGTCAAAAAAATTGTGACTACTTATATATATATATATATATATATATATATATATATTGTAATGTTTAAATATTTGTCAATAGTATAATGATTAAAATATCAACAGAAGTTGTTTAATTTAACTAAATCCAATAATTTTAATCATATTGTATTATTTTATTGTATATTTTGTGTATTTGTAAGAAAATTTTAAGTTGGAAATTATTTTATTATATAATGTATCGATATTATATCTAGTACTTAGTAGACATTTCGCGAAAATTGATTATATAATGTGTAAAAAAAGGACAGATAATATGTTAAAAGGAGACAGATATATTTTTACTATATTTTATTCTGGAATTATCGATGATAGACAAAGCGAGTATGTCTAGTCATATATATGAAAGAAAGAGATACACATACTTCTTTCCAGAAATGTCTAAACCCTAGAACAAAAAACGAATAATCTAGAAGTTTGAAACCTATAAAAGACTGAACAGAGGTCGATGAAAGGAAGTTTATTATTGGAAGTCAAACAGTGAAGATCTGTGTGTGAACAGTCAATTTGAACAAACAGTTTTTAAAGTAGTTATCATAATAAAGTGTTAAATAGTGACGTTAAGAATAAAGTAAAACAATCAAAAAGTAAAATAAAGTGACAAAAAGTGACATTACTAAAATTGAATCCAAAAGTGAAATTAAAACGTTTTCGGTCGATAAAAAAGAAGAATAAGTGTACTTACCATTATTAATACAATAAAACGAACAGTAATCCAACAAACACTAAACGATATCAAATTGGAGGAACAAACAAAGAACTATAATATTACAGGAGAATCCAAACGTCTAATAACACGACATTTTACCAAAGTCGGAAATTCCAAGTATCACTTCGTTCGTCTCCGTATTTCATAGATCAACTACAGTTTTTTCCACCAATCAGGAAGCAGGATTTTATTTCAAGGTCAGATAAAATTGTAAACTTTAAAAATTTTTTGTAGTAGTTAGTTGAATTTTATAATTTAAAAAAACAAAGGAATTTACTTGATATTTAATAATTAGTGTATTTGATAATCTTATTTGCTATTACATAAACAACATTGGTTAATTTAACTTAATTCACATCAAGTAAGTTCTTTTATAATTACTAAAAGGCCTTTCTTTTTCCTTATTAAACTTCAATATTACTGTTTTTGATTTAAATATTTTGTAATAAATTTATAATTATAATTGAATCAAATTTTTCATTCACATACCTAATAATCCAACTGGAAACTGGCGTAACCAAACACCCCTGAGAAAAAGATCTTGTTGCTAATAATAATATCAAATATTAATCAGTCAAATTCATAAATAAATAAATCAATAAATTATCTTTAGAATCATAATATTCATTGCAAGTGGCGCCCAACGTGGGGCTCGTTTCTGTTGGAAAATTAGGTTTTTAGATAAACAATTTCTGTTGAAAAATAGTAGACAATTTAATATTAAACAATAGTAAGGTTTCTTCATTAAAAGACTACATTATTAGATATTTTATTAAGATCAAAATACATTTTGCATTTTATTTAACATAGGTACAATTTTTTTAAGTAAACAAAACCTAATATAATATCACATAATAATTAAACATATTTAACAAAATAAATTATTACACTAAATATTTAAACAATAAATAACCAAAATGGAATCCAGAAAGACATTAAAAGACCTAAGTCTATCAGAACTTAAAAATGAGTTAGAAATCAGAAATCTAAATACTGAAGGATCTAGAGAAACATTAATAGCAAGACTTCAGGAAGTACTAGAAGAAGAGGGAATAAATTCTGAAGAATACATATTTCAAACAGAAGAACAGTCAACCACTACACAAGCACAACAAACCATGGAAAGAGGTGGTTTTGTCTGCGTGAGATATGATAGTGTCGAAGAAACAAAAAAAGATAGCAAGGAGGAGGAACCAACATGGCTAAAGCAACTGATGACAGCAATAAAAGATATAAAAAGTGAAAATAAGAAAATGAGCACAGACATGCAGAAAATGAACACAGACATGCACAAAATGAACTCAAAATTGGAAAAGATAGATGAAATAAAAAGACAAAATAAAGAATTACAGGATAAGATGGACATTCAAAATCAACAGCACAAGAAGAGTGTAGAAGAATTAGGAAATAAAATTGAAAATACACAAAAACAAATAAAAGAAGATATGGAACAACTTAATCAAACTATGATAGAGGAAATTAAGGAAGACATTAAAAACCAATTCCAAAATGAAGAGGAAACTTTAAAAGATGATATTGTAGAAATACATACAAACATTAATAATGAGCAAGATAGAATACTAGAAGACAAACGGATAGTAGATGAAAAAGATGTAAATAATAATGATGAAAACATTGACTCGAAGAAAGCATTAGAAGATGATAAAAATGAAACTGTAGTAGAAAAAGAAATTATCTCCAATAAACTTACTGAACAAAACAAAAATAATGAAATGGAAACAAAAACAGAAACTAACATAATTGAGACAAAAGATAGTAATATGAAAGTTATAAGGAACATAAACCTACTTGAAAAAGTTCTACGAAACATAAATACTAAGGATATACATAAAAATAGTTTAATCAAGGAAATCCTATACAAGAAAAATATAATATATAAAGAATATTTAAAACTTAACTTAATAAAGGATAAGACAAAAGAAAATACACAAGAAGAAATATGGTCTAAGAAACTTCAATATAACTTAAACAATGACAATAAGATAATGGTACTATCTACATATAACCCAATTTTAGACTACTATAATGAAATAAAAACACAAGAAGATTTAAAAACATGGACAAAGAAACAAAAATATAAAATGAGACCAGATAATAATAATACAATAAAAGTACATACAAATTATGAACCAACATCAAATTATTATAACTTAACAAAAATAAGAGAAGAAACATATATGAGAACAAATAAACAAGAACATAATTCAAAAATTGACAGTAAGAATAGACTTATAGGACAATTACAATACAATACAAACTCATATAACTATGACAACAAAAACTACATAATAAATCATAAGAAGGTATACCAAAAGATAATTACCACATCAATTAAATATAATAAACAAAATTGGAAAGTAAGAAAGAAAAGAAACTAGATAAAGAGTCTTCACATGTGTACATAGTAGTATAGGAAATAGAAATAAGATATAGAATTAAGATTATTAGTATAGTAACTATAATAGTAAATGTTATTAATATGGCAACCACAACATTAAAATAAGCAAAACAACATTAACAATAAGATTAAAAATTAAAACAATAATAAAACTCCTAAGGCAACAACTTTGACATCATGATTTTGAAAAAAAATGCTGCATCGGTGATAATTTTAACATCCTTCATATATGGTACATCTAAGTTTATGGATTTATCAGAAATATCATCTGAAAAAAATAAAAATAAAACTAATTAATAAATCACTCTAAATCAAACTAAGTAAAAGAACAACTAATAATCTATTGGATATATGTAAACAAAAATATTCAACAAACACTAGTATAATAATTGTTCGAATAATAGAAATTAACAATAATTATAAAACTAATTTGATCAATACAAAACTAATTTAAAACAATGAAACTATAGCATTAATTCTATAAATAAAACATAATACCTGACTACATATAAGAAATATAAAGTTTAATATTACTTGGTATGAAGATACAAACAAATATAAAATATTAGAAGATAAGTACTTGGAGAACAGTGTAAATAAGAGTTATTAAGGAACTAGAGGAATAAATGGAAATGAATATGATTTATATGTGAAAGATACATGATATGAGATGATATGAAATGTTTATTGATGATGATTTAAGAAGGTATAAAGATTATATGATGAATATGAACTAATAAGTATAAGATTATGATAATTGTATGTATAGTAGAAGAAAGATGAGATGATAAGAAGTTGATAGTTGAAATATATTATAATCTATTTACAAAATACTCCAAGTAATATAATGAAACAAAATGATGACAATTTTAAACTTTATAGCTATAAATTGCCTATATATATGGGAACCAATTAATTTAAACATAATATAAACAATTGAAAGAAATAATAATATTATACAATTTAACAAGAATAAACTATACAATCCAATAAATAGTTTCATTGAAGGAAAACATACTTAATAAATTTAAATTGTAAACAACAGATACAAATAAGTAAAAGAAGTTAAGAACTAACAACACTTAGACAAGATGATAAAATACCTATTAAGATCAATACTTACTTAGAGTGATTTAGTTAAGCAAAGAAAAACAATCTTATTTATATGCATTTCAAAACAATATCAAATATATGTAATGTAAAAAATTTTGCTGTTTATTCAAGAAAATAAATAATTTTAAAACAATCCTCAGATGCAGATATTTTCAAAATCCTAAAACATATAAAGATTATATTTAGATCAATTTAACATAACATTAATTAAAGCATACACAAATTTAATTTGTAGTAAATAAATAAACAGATGATTTTAAAATTTGACATTTGATTTGATTTGATCATAGAACTAAGAACTAGACTCTGTGCACGGAACGGTAAAAAGGATTCTTCTTCGTTTTTATTAAAAGTTCACGAAACAAATTTTTGTACCATGGTTAGTATAAAAAAAAAAAATATCGTATGATATACTTAGAATTTAAAAATGTTTAATAGATTATTTAAAAAAATTTCTATATGACTATACAAATATTTTTAAATAATCGGGGGCTGATTGTAATGTTTAAATATTTGTCAATAGTATAATGATTAAAATATCAACAGAAGTTGTTTAATTTAACTAAATCCAATAATTTTAATCATATTGTATTATTTTATTGTATATTTTGTGTATTTGTAAGAAAATTTTAAGTTGGAAATTATTTTATTATATAATGTATCGATATTATATCTAGTACTTAGTAGACATTTCGCGAAAATTGATTATATAATGTGTAAAAAAAGGACAGATAATATGTTAAAAGGAGACAGATATATTTTTACTATATTTTATTCTGGAATTATCGATGATAGACAAAGCGAGTATGTCTAGTCATATATATGAAAGAAAGAGATACACATACTTCTTTCCAGAAATGTCTAAACCCTAGAACAAAAAACGAATAATCTAGAAGTTTGAAACCTATAAAAGACTGAACAGAGGTCGATGAAAGGAAGTTTATTATTGGAAGTCAAACAGTGAAGATCTGTGTGTGAACAGTCAATTTGAACAAACAGTTTTTAAAGTAGTTATCATAATAAAGTGTTAAATAGTGACGTTAAGAATAAAGTAAAACAATCAAAAAGTAAAATAAAGTGACAAAAAGTGACATTACTAAAATTGAATCCAAAAGTGAAATTAAAACGTTTTCGGTCGATAAAAAGAAGAATAAGTGTACTTACCATTATTAATACAATAAAACGAACAGTAATCCAACAAACACTAAACGATATCAAATTGGAGGAACAAACAAAGAACTATAATATTACAGGAGAATCCAAACGTCTAATAACACGACATTTTACCAAAGTCGGAAATTCCAAGTATCACTTCGTTCGTCTCCGTATTTCATAGATCAACTACAGTTTTTTCCACCAATCAGGAAGCAGGATTTTATTTCAAGGTCAGATAAAATTGTAAACTTTAAAAATTTTTTGTAGTAGTTAGTTGAATTTTATAATTTAAAAAAACAAAGGAATTTACTTGATATTTAATAATTAGTGTATTTGATAATCTTATTTGCTATTACATAAACAACATTGGTTAATTTAACTTAATTCACATCAAGTAAGTTCTTTTATAATTACTAAAAGGCCTTTCTTTTTCCTTATTAAACTTCAATATTACTGTTTTTGATTTAAATATTTTGTAATAAATTTATAATTATAATTGAATCAAATTTTTCATTCACATACCTAATAATCCAACTGGAAACTGGCGTAACCAAACACCCCTGAGAAAAAGATCTTGTTGCTAATAATAATATCAAATATTAATCAGTCAAATTCATAAATAAATAAATCAATAAATTATCTTTAGAATCATAATATTCATTGCAATATATAATATTAAATTAAAGGTTTTTTTTGAGGTAAGCAGTCAAATAAAAAAGGGCAATTAATGTAAACTCTTTATATTTGCGAAGCTTTCGAAAATGTTTATTTTCTTCTTCAGCACAAACTAAAATTATAATAAACTTTTAACATTATATTATAATAGTTAAATTAAAAACTTACTATCTTGAGGTTAAATAATTTTTGGCCTCATAAATGCGCACATTATAAAAATTTTTACCAAAATACAAAAAATAAATTAAATTAAAAGAAATGTTAATTTAGAATAAATGTTCAAAATCAAAATTTGACGATTATGTCATGATGACATAAACTATCAGAATTTAAAATCATTAATCAAAAAGAAGAAAAAATAAAAGAAAATTAAATTTTTAATTTATATGTTACACATCCCGTGATAGTATATAACTGTAGATATTTTTTAAATTATCAATATCTGATCTTTTATTAATACAGTTATTTTTATTTATAAATACCATCTCAAGAAATTCTCTTTTTTGTAAATTTTTTTCTCGAATTAAAATTTTTGCTTGATTAAAATTAAAAGAATGATTATCACTAAGAACATGTTCGGCCAATGCACATGAGTTAACACCTCTTTTTATGTCACTTCTATGAGAAGTCAGTCTTCCAGACAAATTTCTAGAGGTGTGACCTATATACATTTTGTCACAGTTACTACAAATCTTTTGATAAAAGGTACACAAAAATTCAATTTATTATAACAGTCAGATATAAGATCATCAAGTACAAAATTACTAACAATTGGTGATACACTAGAACCCATTGGAGTGCCAAAAATTTGTTTATAATAAGTATTTTCGAAAATTAAAAAATTGGAATCAAAAATAAATTCTAAAATTTTGATAAAATTGTTTAAATTTAACTTACAATTTTTTGAAATAGTATCCCAATGTCTTTTAATACTCTTAATAATAACTTGTAGAGGCAACAATTACTGTATACAAGACTCTTTTATTTTTGGTAAATTTATTAATGATTTTAAACTTCCAGATAATTATGTTATTGTTAGCTTTGATGTGGTTTCTCTTTTTACTAATTTGCCTCTACAAGTTATTATTAAGAGTATTAAAAGACATTGGGATACTATTTCAAAAAATTGTAAGTTAGATTTAAACAATTTTATCAAAATTTTAGAATTTATTTTTGATTCCAATTTTTTAATTTTCGAAAATACTTATTATAAACAAATTTTTGGCACTCCAATGGGTTCTAGTATATCACCAATTGTTAGTAATTTTGTACTTGATGATCTTATATCTGACTGTTATAATAAATTGAATTTTTGTGTACCTTTTATCAAAAGATTTGTAGATGATTTGATCTTAGCTTTGCCTTTTAATAAGATTAAAGAAACACTAAATATTTTTAATAGTTTTGATCCTCATTTACAATTTACTTGTGAAAAAGAAAATAATAACTGTATTCCTTTTTTAGACATGATGATACATCGAGATTCTAATAATATTCTATATACTAGTTGGCATAGGAAAGATATACATAGCAATAGATTTATCAATTATTACTCTCAACATCAACAACATATGAAAGTGAATTTTATCTTGGGTCTTAAAAATAGAATCATCAAATTATCACATATTAAATTTAAAAATAACGATTTAGTAAAATTAAAAAATATATTAATTGAAAATTCCTACCCAAAAAAATTAATAAATAAATTACTTTTTAATACCTCTAATCCCTTTTTTTTAAATGAAATTGTCACAACACAAAGAAATTTAAGTTTTCAAGTACAAACTGATACTAGCACACAAAATTTTATTACCTACGTTTCTCTTCCTTTTATACCAATATTAACTCCTAAACTTTTAAAAATTTTTAAAGAATTTGAAAATTTTTAAATAGCTATAAAGAATATTAAAACGGTAGGTAATTTATATACTAAAACTAAAACACCTTTAACTACATCTGAAAGTTCTAACATTGTATATTCCATTCCATTCCATGTAGTAACTGTGACAAAATGTATATAGGTCACACCTCTAGAAATTTGTCTGGAAGACTGACTTCTCATAGAAGTGACATAAAAAGAGGTGTTAACTCATGTGCATTGGCCGAACATGTTCTTAGTGATAATCATTCTTTTAATTTTAATCATGCAAAAATTTTAATTCGAGAAAAAAATTTACAAAAAAGAGAATTTCTTGAGATGGTATATATAAATAAAAATAACTGTATTAATAAAAGATCAGATATTGATAATTTAAAAAATATCTACAGTTATATACTATCACGGGATGTGTAACATATATATTAAAAATTTAATTTTCTTTCATTTTTTCTTCTTTTTGATTAATGATTTTAAATTCTGATAGTTTATGTCATCATGACATAATCGTCAAATTTTGATTTTGAACATTTATTCTAAATTAACATTTCTTTTAATTTAATTTATTTTTTGTATTTTGGTAAAAATTTTTATAATGTGCGCATTTATGAGGCCAAAAATTTAACCTCACGATAGTAAGTTTTTAATTTAACTATTAAAATATAATGTTAAAAGTTTATTATAATTTTAGTTTGTGCTGAAGAAGAAAATAAACATTTTCGAAAGCTTCGCAAATATAAAGAGTTTACATTAATTGCCCTTTTTTATTTGACTGCTTACCTCAAAAAAACCTTTAATTTCATATATATCAGTCAAGACTACCCTCCTTTATTTATATATATATATATTATTATGGTTTGAATTTATAATTATAAAAAAAATTTTGTTTCAATTTCAAAACCTCGGCTAGCTCAAATGATTTTTTTTATAAGTTTTAATTTTAAATTTCAAATTTTTAATTTTAAATGTTATTGATTTAAAAATTATTTTTTGAAAAAAATAATTTTTTTTTTTAAATTTTTATTACAGAAAAAAAAACTTACCTAATAAACACTCTATCTACTCTTATCTATTCCTATCTACTCTTAATTAAATTTATTACTAACCTTAACTAAATTCGTCTTACTGTCTTTGTTTTATATTGTCTCTCCACTTTTCTTTTCACACTTTACTAAAACGTCCTTGCCCGATTATTTCAACCAGCTGGATTTGACGTGCTATTCTTCTTTGACTCAGAAAAGGCAAACCAGACCACTTCCGCTGGTCGTCATTTCAATCATGACTTCAAACTCTTCTTTGATTAGAAGTACGAAAAAAAATACGCTGCTCCGATAATTATACATATTAGAGTGGGAATAACGATTGCTGCTGCTATTCCAAAATAAATTCATTCGTAGTAGTTTTTTTTTTTTTTTTAGGTACTGGTTTTTTTTTTCTTTAAAAAAAACTCCTCTCAATCCTTATCAAACTTCCTTCCCCTCGCAACCTCTCATCTAAAACGGTAACTGTTCTTTTTCTCATAATAATCCTTACTTTTATGTGCTTTCAAAAAACTGTACTTCAACTCCCTGTCCTGACTTTTTATAAATTCAACTGCTCCTTTTTTTTTAATTATCATTTTTCAACTTATTTAACTATTCAAAAAAATTTCATTTCTTTTCGTGACTTTTCCCAAAACTGTACTTCCACTTACTGTCACTGTCACTCCCTTAATCCCACTTACTCTAATGACAAAAAACTCAAAAAAAACTAAAAAACATTACACTGATACCTCCTGATTTATGTCAACATATCTCATTTGACATAAACCTGACATTCATATCAAATAATTTTTTTTTCAATATTTTCAAAAATCAAATTAATGTATCTTCATTATCAAACCACAATAATTCCCCCCAATTTAATTTTTATAACAATTTTATGTATAAATTTTTTTTAAAAATTCAATTTTCCATCTATTATATTCATTAAATAAATATTATTTGACACCAACAATCTTTATATAAATTATAATTAACCTAATGCAAATTCAATTTGCCAAAAGTTATTATTTTATAAATATTATTTTAAATAAATCTTTTTAAATTAATTTTTTTTTTTTAATTTTAATCTGTATGTTCATAAATCTTATGCAAATCAGAAATATGAAAAACACCTCTAATTTTCAAATTGTTTAGATCTATTAATTCAGTTTTCATACTATTCATATCCTGTTTATTTTCATCTATCTTCTTTTAATTCATTTTTTGAGATCGTGCTTTAAGAAAAATTTTGTTGCTCCAATGTGGAATTGGAAACTTCCGGTTCTGTATCCATTCTTTCATTTTCTCTTTGTTGAACAACATTCACTCTTCTATTCATATTGTTTTCTATAGTTCTATTTTCATATTGTCTTGCCAAATAACGAACAATTTCTTCTTCTCTCATTTTTGGTTCTAAAAATTGAGCCTCCACATATAACTTCATAGCATGTGAATGTTTATTGCCTTTTCTATGTTTTCCAAAATATAAATTTTCTCGACAATTTTCCTGCTGTATCTCCCCCCAATATTTTTCTAAAAATAATTTTTCAAATACTTCTTCACTACCTATTACATCTTCTTTACTTGTAAACCATACATATGCCTCTCCTATCATAGTTCCTCTAATAACCTCTTTTATATCTTCTATTTTTCTAATTCCTTTTATCCTATTCTTCAAACTTCGAAGAAAAATCTTAGGATGAACTTTATTATCATCACCATAAAATTTAAGATTGTGATCCAAATTTCCTCCAATAATATGGATTCTTTCTCTACTTATCTCTTCATAATTTTCATTAATAATACCTATGATGTTTAGTTTTTCTTGATCATTTTCTCTCTTTTCTTGGTCCAACCTTTGCACTATTTCCTCCTTAACTTCTTTTATGTGTCTGATATATTTATCTTCAATTTTATAAACTTCTTTTTTAAATCCATCATAAACTTTTCCATTATTTTTATTTACCAAATCTTTACATTCATCAATAATACTTTCTTTTAATATTTCATTTACTTCTATCCATTTATTTTCTACTGCGTTATTACAGATATTGTCAATGTCTCTTCTTATTTCTGCATTCACTTTATCAATTCTATTTTCCAATCCTCCCACTAATTTTTGACTTTCTATTACCTTTTTTTTCAGTCCTTTGTACTTCTTCTCTTATTTTCTTATTCTCCAACTCTATATTCTGCATCTTTACATTTAAAGTTTTACATCTTTTGTCCAACTTTTCTTCTAAACTTTTATTTGCTTCTTTTATTTCTTCTTTAATACACTCCATATTTATCTTGACTTCTTCTTTAATACCATCCATATTTATCTTAACTTCTTCTTTAATACCATCCATATTATTCATCATCTTTTGTAACATATCCACTTTATTCATCATCTTTTGTAATATATCCATTACATTTATTTCCCCTGTATTTTCCTCTGGATGTACAACTATTCTTTCATCATTCATTTTTGATTTATCTTCTGTTATTTCTTTTTCAAATCCCTTAAATTGCATTTCCTGATCCAAACTGTCCCCCTCATCATCTTTATCTCCTTCTCCAATATTATTTCTGCATACTTCATCATTTTCTAACTCAGACATTTTTTTTTTATTAAAATAAGATATGATTAAATTTATGAATTAAAAAAAATACTTGGGAGGGTTCTTCATATATCTTATTACAATTTTTAATAAAAATTTTTTTAAATTTTAATTATAATAGAGCCTCACGTTGGGCGCCATTTTATTATGGTTTGAATTTATAATTATAAAAAAAATTTTGTTTCAATTTCAAAACCTCGGCTAGCTCAAATGATTTTTTTTATAAGTTTTAATTTTAAATTTCAAATTTTTAATTTTAAATGTTATTGATTTAAAAATTATTTTTTGAAAAAAATTATTTTTTTTTTAAATTTTTATTACAGAAAAAAAAACTTACCTAATAAACACTCTATCTACTCTTATCTATTCCTATCTACTCTTAATTAAATTTATTACTAACCTTAACTAAATTCGTCTTACTGTCTTTGTTTTATATTGTCTCTCCACTTTTCTTTTCACACTTTACTAAAACGTCCTTGCCCGATTATTTCAACCAGCTGGATTTGACGTGCTATTCTTCTTTGACTCAGAAAAGGCAAACCAGACCACTTCCGCTGGTCGTCATTTCAATCATGACTTCAAACTCTTCTTTGATTAGAAGTACGAAAAAAAATACGCTGCTCCGATAATTATACATATTAGAGTGGGAATAACGATTGCTGCTGCTATTCCAAAATAAATTCATTCGTAGTAGTTTTTTTTTATTTTTTTTTTTAGGTACTGGTTTTTTTTTTCTTTAAAAAAAACTCCTCTCAATCCTTATCAAACTTCCTTCCCCTCGCAACCTCTCATCTAAAACGGTAACTGTTCTTTTTCTCATAATAATCCTTACTTTTATGTGCTTTCAAAAAACTGTACTTCAACTCCCTGTCCTGACTTTTTATAAATTCAACTGCTCCTTTTTTTTTAATTATCATTTTTCAACTTATTTAACTATTCAAAAAAATTTCATTTCTTTTCGTGACTTTTCCCAAAACTGTACTTCCACTTACTGTCACTGTCACTCCCTTAATCCCACTTACTCTAATGACAAAAAACTCAAAAAAAACTAAAAAACATTACACTGATACCTCCTGATTTATGTCAACATATCTCATTTGACATAAACCTGACATTCATATCAAATAATTTTTTTTTCAATATTTTCAAAAATCAAATTAATGTATCTTCATATAATTATCAAACCACAATAATATATATATATATATATATATATATATATATATATATATATATATATATATATATATATATAAATAGTAGTATATTTTTGCGGGAATAAATTAAATTAAAAAAATGAAGATATTGGGTAACGGTTTGTCACGCAGGTGGTTATATCTGCCTCCGTGGCGATGTTGGAATTTTGCCGACAATCAATCGGTAATTCCAGTTGAAGCCACAAATGTGCGGTTGGCCCTTGTGTTGACTCCGTTTGTGTTGATTTGTTTTCCATCATTCAGTGTTTTTTTGGTATTATTACTCCTTAGCTATGACGTACTGATGAAGTCTAAGGAGACAGAAACACGTGTCTACGGCTGCATTAGCGGGCTTAACCCAATATCTTCATTTTTTTAATTATATATATATATATATATTTATATATACATATTGTAATAATTAAATATTCTATAATAGTATAATGAGCATTATCAACAGAAGTTGTTTAATATTAACTTAATCAAATAATTTTAATTATATTGTATTATTTTATTGTATATTTTGTGTATTTGTAAGAAAATTTTAAGTTGGAAATTATTTTATTATTTAATGTATCGATATTATATTTAGTACAAAAATATGTTATTTAGAACTTGGTAGAAACTTCGCGAAAATTGATTATAAAATATAATGTGTAAAAAAAAGGACAGATAATGTGTAAAAACGAGACAGATATATTTTACTATATTTTTATTCTGGAATGATCGATGATAGACTAAGTAAGAATGTCTTGTCATAAATAGGAAAGAAAGAGATACACATATTTTCCCAGAAATGACTAATCTCTAGAACAAAAAAAAAGAAGCTTCTAGAAGTTTGAAACCTATAAAAGCCTGAACAGAGGTCGTTAAGAGGAAATTTATTATTGGAAGTCAAAGAGAGAAGATCAGTGAGTGTGAACAGTCAGTTAAAAAGTGAACAAACAGTTTTTAAAGTAGTTATAATAAAGTGACGTTAAAAATACAAAGTAAAACAATTATAAAGTAAAACAAAGTGCCAAAAGTGACATTGAAAACTAATCAAAAGTGAAATTAAAACATTTTCGGTTGATGTAAAAAAGAAAAGTACTTACTATTATTAATACAACTAACGGAACTATAATCCATCAACACTAAAATTTGAGGAACAAACAAAGAACAATAATTACACAAGAAACTAATCGTCTAACAACACTTCAGTTTACCAAAATCGCAAATACCACGTATCACTTCGTTCGTCTCCGTTTTTCATAGATCACCTACAGATTTTTCCACCAATCAGGAAACAGGACTTTACATATCAAGGTCAGATAAAATTGTAATTTTTAAAAAAAATTTGTAGTAGTTAGTTGAATTTTATAATTTAAAAAACAAAGGAATTTACTTGGTATTTAATAATTAGTGTATTTGATAATCTTACTTGCCATCACATAAACAACATTGGATAGTTTAACTTAATTCACATCAAGTAAGTTCTTTTATAATTACTAGTAGAGGGAAAATGAGGTGATAAGAAGTAGATAGTTGAAGGAGATATTTATTTACAAAATACTCCAAGTAATATAATGAAACAAAATGATGACAATTTTAAACTCTATAGCTATAAATTGACTATATATGTGAACCAATTAATTTAAACATAATATAAACAATTGAAAGACATAATAATATTATACAATTTAACAAGAATAAACTCTGTAATCCAATAAATAGTTTCATTGGAGGAAAACATACTTAATAAATTTAAATTG
The DNA here is from genome assembly GCA_035357415.1 of Ophraella communa. NCBI lineage: Eukaryota > Metazoa > Arthropoda > Insecta > Coleoptera > Chrysomelidae > Ophraella > Ophraella communa. Next base: position 48,335,602 of record CM068979.1, on the reverse strand, counting down.
TAAACAACAGAGACAAGTGAGTAAAAGAAGTTAAGATCTAACAACACTTAGACAAGATGATAAAATATCTGATAAGATGAATACTTACTTAGAGTGATTCAGTTAAGAAAAGGAAAACAATCTTATTTATATGCATTTCAAAACCATATCAAATATATGTAATGTAAAAAATTTTGCTGTTTATTCAAGAAAATAAATAATTTAAAGAAATCCTCAAATGCAGATGTTTTCAAAATCCTAAAACATATAAAATAAATATTTAGATCAAATTAACATAACATATTAATTAAAAACATATGCAAATTTAATTTGCAGTTAATAAACAGATGATTTTAAAATTTGACATTTGATTTGATTTGATAATAGAACACGGAACAGTAAGAATGAGTCTTCTTCGTTTTTATAAAATATTCACAAAACAATTTTTTGTACCTGGATGGATATTTCTTTCATCTAATTTTTCATTTTAGTTATAAAAACAATATTTTATTATGGTATAGATATGTTGATGATGTGCAGGTTTTGTAGGTAGCGAACGACAAGTAGATATATTTTTTAATTATATTAATACCTTGCATCCTAAAATTAATTTTACCTTAGAAGTTGAAGAAAATAATTCAATTAATTTTCTAGATTTGAGAATTAAAAAAGTTAATAATTCATTATTATTCAATATACAGAAAACCAACACATAATTTAGCAGCTTATAAATCTATGATACATGGAGCATTTTCAATTCCAATGAACAAAAATAATTTAAATAAAGAAATTGAGATTATAAAACAAATAGCTACATGTAATGGCTATCCATTACATTTGATAAATAAATTAAATAATAGGAAAGAACAGAAAATTGGCACTACAACTAATATTCCTTCAACAAACTAAAGAAATTAAGTTATAAAAGTATTATATATTGTGGAAATATTTCGAATACATTTTCAAAAATAATAATATCTTCTTCGTTTTTATAAAATATTCACAAAACAATTTTTTGTACCTTGGTTAGTATAAAAAAATTTAAAAATGTTTAAAAGATTATTTAAAAAAATTTCTATATGTCTATACAAATATTTTTAAATAATCGGGGGCTGATTGTAATAATTAAATATTCTATAATAGTATAATGAGCATTATCAACAGAAGTTGTTTAATATTAACTTAATCAAATAATTTTAATTATATTGTATTATTTTATTGTATATTTTGAGTATTTGTAAGAAAATTTTAAGTTGGAAATTATTTTATTATGTAATGTATCGATATTATATTTAGTACATAAATATGTTATTTAGAACTTGGTAGAAACTTCGCGAAAATTAATTATATAATGTGTAAAAAAAAGGACAGATAATGTGTAAAAAGGAGACAGATATTGAAAAACAAAAAATAAATGTAGTTCTAGCGATGAAAAATAGAATACAAAAAATTTGTCATCCCCATTTTGTAGATAAAAACATTAAATTATTATACGATATCTTAATTACTAATAACTATCCTAAAAAATTACTAAACAAATTGTTGTTCTCTAATTTAAATGTAAATGACGATATAAATCGGAACGTTACACTAGTTGAGACTCCTGTTAGATATGGTAGACTTCCATTTATCGAAAATCTTTCCAGACCTCTTGCGGGACTGTTTGGCAGATTTAATATTAAAATTGCTACTTAAAACTACAAAAAACTTAACTTGTTCTACTCCAGACTAAAAGATTCCACTCCTAAATCGCATCGTTCCAACGTCATCTACGCTATACCATGTGAATGTGGTCAAATTTATATTGGTCAGACGAGCCAAAAACTACAAAAAAGATTAGCATTACATAAAAGCGACTGTATTCATAAACCACTATCTACTAGCTTAGGTATTCATGTGAATAACCAAGATCATTGAGTGCGGTATAATGATACAGTTATCTTAGATCAATCTAATAATAACACAAAACGTAAAATGTTGGAAATGTGTTACATCTTTAACTCAAAAAATTCAATAAACCATAAAAAAGATGTAGACAACTTAAGCTCTATTTATACTTACTTGTTGAAACAAAATATATCGTTTACAAGAAAATTGCCTGATTTTGCGTGATCTAACAACCTGAAAAATAAAAAATGTATATTAGTAAATTACTATTTTAATGTTTATTTTAATGTAAATTTTAATAATTAACTTTTATATTTACCATAAATCTGAAGGCTAATAGCTATGTGGTGGACAACTAATGTAAACTCAAATATCGATATCTGGTACATGATAAGTAGCTACCTATCCCGTTTGTTTTATACTTACTTTAAATCTTTTTAAAAATACAATCCCTAATATCGATATTTACATACATTTACCTAGTAGTGGATTGTGTTGCCTAACTTGAGGTTCATATTCCGTTCCGTTGAACTTAATGTCTGCAAAGTTGGTCTAACTGAATGTCGAATGTCAACCTTGACAGTCGTACCGCCGAAATTTGCGCTTGGGTTAGGTTAAACATCTTCATTGATACCTAAAACATTGTAATAATAAAATAAAAAGACTGTTTGTGGTGTAATACTGTTTAGAATAAGAATTATGTGTGCTTTCCTACCTGTGTTACATAGTTTTATATATGTTCTACCCAAATCACTTTGAGCAATGTGCCACTATTTGGGTAAGATTCTACATTTTTATTTATTGAATTAAGTTTCTAAATTGTCATGAAAGGTTTTTTTTTGTAGTTTAATCTCTGATGAAGTCTATAACCATAGACGAAAGCTTAGACCGTAAATAAAAAGGCATCTACAAAGAAGCACCTGAGTTTCATTGCTTCCTCATTGCACTTAAAGGGTATTCCCAACGTTAATGTTTGCTAAATTAATATTTATATATATATATAAATAAAGGAGGGTAGTCTTGACTGATATATATGAAATTAAAAGTTTTTTTGAGCTAAGCCTACGTATTGGAGCCATACAACAGAGAAGAAAAGAAAAATATTGAAAACGATGCAAAAGCTAAATCGATTATAGTCCAGTGTATCACGGACAAACATATATAAATCGTCAGAAAATGTACGACTGCAGCTGAAATGTTAGCAGCCCTTGAGAGTGTGTTTGAACGAAAAAGTATATTTAATAAACTATTACTAAGAAAGAAGCTAATCACTATGAAATATAATGGTAATAATTTGCAAGATCACTTCTACAAGTTCTCACCCTGCCTGAAAAGTACAACAACGTCATTACTACCTTGGAAACCATGAATGTAGAAAAAAAGCTGTCGGTAGACTTTGTTAAGTCGCGCCTTTTGGATGCCGAGTTAAAGCTCACAGAGAAGAAAAGTGACACAGTTGTTGAAAGTAGTTTCTACACATGTTATAAATGCGGCAAAGAAGGACATATGGCATATCAGTGTAATAGCCGACTTGATAACGTTAATCAACCAATTCATAGGGCCAGATCTAGAGGAAAATACAGAGGAAGATCAAGAGGCACAGGAAGGTTTAGAGGACAAAGCAACCATGCAAAAGAAGAAGATGCCAACAGAGGCAAAACTTTTATAGCCTCATCAACAAATGAAGAAATAAATTTGATTGAATCATCAACCATAAGCTTCGTAGTGGATTCCGGAGCTACACATAACTTTATACAAGAAAAATATGAAAAGTTGATGACAAATGTGTCAGAGCTACAACAACCAATACAAATAAAGATTGCAAATGGACAAGTGTTAATAGCCAAAAAGAAGGGATCATTGAAGACAAGGTATAAGAAGACTCCAATTAAAATTGAAGGACTTATAGTGAATGGAATTGCACACAACCTGCTATCAGTGAATGAGCTAATGAACAAAGGTAAAAGTGTGACATTTAAAGACGAAGATTCAGTTATAAAGTCTAAGAAAGGAGTATACTATGGTGAAAGAAAAGGAAAATTATATATACTAAATCTTCAGCTTCCTATCGACGAATTGTAATGTTACTACGCTGAAAATGATTTTAAAAACGAAATTTGGCATGTGAGACTCGGACATCTAAACAGAAAGGGATTGCATAAAATAAATTTACCTATAAGCAGTAATACATGTAATACATGCATGAGAAACAAAAGTACAAGATTACCATTTTATCCAATCACGAAAGTACAGTCAAAACAAATTGAAGAATTAATCCATTCGGATGTAGCGGGACCTATGAGAGTTGAAACCAAAGAAGGTTATAGATATTATCAAACGATATTAGATGATTACTCACATTTTACACAAACATACTTAATGAAAAATAAGTTTGAAGCGGCTGATAACTTAATAAAATATGTCAGAGAAGTTGAAACTCAAAAACAAGTTAAAATTAAGAAAATACGGTGCGACAACGGAGGTGAGTACAAATCTACCTACTTCAAAAGCTTCTGTGAAGAAAAAGGAATCATTATCGAGTACTCCCTACCCTGTAGCCACCAGATGAATGGCAAGAGTGAACGACTTAATAGAACAATAAAAGATAAAGCGAGAACTATTCTGGATGAGTCTAATCTGCCTAGATACTTATGGGGACAAGCTGTTTTAACTGACATTTTTAATAAATAGATGTCCATCAAGATCAATAAACTATGATCTACCAGCAGAGAGATTTGGAGCCGACCTTATGCGTGACAGATTGAAACCTTTTGGATGCAAAGGTTGGATGACAGTTTTACCACAAAGAGACAAATTAGATCCAAAAGCAAAGGGAGTGAGAATGATCGGCTATGTAAGAAACGGCTACAAAGTATGGGAACCTGACACAGAAAATGTGATCATTACAAGAGACATACGATTTGACGAAAGGGACTATATATAAAGAAGAACAGAAAAAGGAAGAACAAGACAATCATAATCATGACGAAGATGAAAACAAAGAGAAAAAAAAGTTATAAAGAAGAAACAAGAAAAAGTAACAGAAAAAGGACGGCAAAACCCACCAACAAAAGAAAATGAAACTAGAGAGAATGACCAAGAAAATAAACAACTTATAAGAAATGAACATGAAAACTATGACGAAACTCAAAGAAATGGAAGGGCAAATACAAGAAGTGGGCGAACAATTAAAGTACCGCAGTATTTGAGTGAATACGAATTACATGAAGCTTTATGTTTTGTAACTGATGAAAAAGATCCCAAGGATTATAAAGAAGCTATTATTAATGGATGGAAAAATGCTATAAGGACAGAAATAGAAGCTTTAGAGAAAATGGATACTTGGACAAAGACAGAACTACCAGAAAATAGGAAGGAAATAGACCCAAAATGGGTGTTCAAAACAAAGGAGAATGGATTGAAAAAAGCTAGATTAGTGGCGAAAGGATTTCAATTAAAAGAAAAAGTTGATTTTAATAAAAATTATGGTCCAGTATCCAGAATGTCAACAGTAAGGATGCTATTGGCCCATGCCGTACATAAGGACTAGAATATAGTTCAACTGGACATACCAACAGCATTTCTGAATGGCATGCTTGAATCTGAAGTTTACATAACACCACCAGAGGGAGTCAATGTACAAAATGGCAAAGTTTTAAGACTAAATAGAGGTTTATATGGACGGAGAGAAAGCCCCAAATGCTGGAATGAGAGATTTAACAACTTTGTAAAGGAAAAAGGTTTTCTAAGATCACAACATGATTTTTGCCTATATATAGGTAACAAGGTCAATTCATGGATGATTATCTACATGGATGACATCCTTATAACAGGCGAATACAAAGACGTCAAAGAAATTATAAAGGAACTTAAGTCTGAATTTCAAGCTAAGGATTTTGGATTTCCAAAAACATTTCTAGGAATGCAAATAGATAAGAACAGAACAGGTTTAAGAATAATGCAAAATACTCAGATTATCCAAATGCTCTTAAAATTTAATATGGTGGATTGCAAATCGTCACAGACACCATTGGTGAAGGGATATCAGTATGAAGAAAATGAGACTATTGTTAAAAATATTCCATACAGACAATTGATTAGAAGTCTCATGTACGTTGCAACAGTGTCACGTCCTGATATCGCTTTTGCTGTATCATTTTTAAGTCAATTCTTAGATAGACCTACAAGAAGTCTCTGGACACAAGGAAAGCGTGTTCTAGGATACCTCAAAGAATCCCAAAACATTGGATTACAGTACTCTCAATCGGATTGTAACTTACTGGAAACATATTCAGATGCAGACTGGGCCGAGTCTCAAACTGATAGAAATAGTATGTCTGGCTCTGTAACACTTTATAATGGATGCCCAGTGGCCTGGTTCTCCAGAAAACAAAACTGTTTTGCATTGTTTACGGTGGAAGCGGAATATGTGGCTGGTGCTACAAGTGCTTGTGATTTACTTGATATAAAAGGACTTTACATGGACTTAAATGAATTGGACAGTGAAATGTTGTGTGTATTGTATATGGACAATAGTAGTGCTATACAAATTGCAAAATCTTTTGAAAATAGCAAACGTGCGAAGCACATTGATATAAAGTTTCATTTTTTAAAAGACCTTGTTCATAGGAAACTTATATTTATTGAATATGTATCAACGGATCACAACATTGCTGACTTGTTTACAAAAACTTTGTCTTGAGAAACTAAGCTATTTTAAAAGTAAATTAAAGATTCTGTGTTAACTTGTCAACTTAAATTTTGAATTTATTATTATCTGATAGGACAATAAACAATGCGTTATACTGCTACCTCAGTTAAGTGGTTATGTATAAAGCTGTATTGCTTGTGTATTTTTTTTTTCTTAAGCGATTTTAATAACTTTCAAGTAAGCATATTTCAATCGAGGAGGGGTGTTGAAACTAATTTTTGTAACTATGCGATTTTGACAGATGTCAACGACTTGTAAAAAGTAAAAGTTATACTTGTGTTATTTTGTGCTAAATAAAAAACATTAATGAGAAAACAAAGGTTTTAATTTAAAGAAATCATCGGCCTCGAGTTCTAACTCCAACAGCAAGTACAAACCGATACTGACACATAAAATTTTATTACCTACGTTTCTCTTCCTTTTATACCAATATTAACTCCTAAACTTAAATTTTTAAAGAATTTGACAATTTTAAAATAGCTATAAAGAATATTAAAACGTTAGGTAATTTATATACTAAAACTAAAACACCTTTAACTACATCTGAAAGTTCTAACATTGTATATTCCATTCCATGCAGTAACTGTGACAAAATGTATATAGGTCACTCCTCTAGAAATTTGTCTGGAAGACTGACTTCTCATAGAAGTGACATAAAAAGAGGTGTTAATTCATGTGCATTGGCCGAACATGTTCTTAGTGACAATCATTCTTTTAATTTTGATCAGGCAAAAATTTTAATTCGAGAAAAAAATTTACAAAAAAGAGAACTTCTCGAGATGGTATATATAAATAAAAATAACTGTATTAATAAAAGATCAGATATTGATAATTTAAATAATATCTACAGTTATATACTATCAAAGGATATGTAACATATAAATTTAATTTTCTTTCATTTCTTCTTCTTTTTGATTAACGATTTAAAATTCTGATAGTTTATGTCATCATGACATAATCCTAAAATTTTTTGTATATTGGTAAATTTTTTTTTAAAATATGCGCATTTATGGGGCCAAATATTATTTAACCTCACGATAGTAAGTTTTTAATTTAACTATTATAATATTATGTTAAAAATTTTATTATAATTTTAGTTTGTGCTGAAGAAGAAAATAAACATTTTCGAAAGCTTCACAAATATAAAGAGTTTTCATTAATTGCACTATTATATTTGACTGCTTACCTCAAAAAAACTTTTGATATCATATATATATAACAAAAAATTTTGGTATATATATATATATCAAAACTTAAATACTTAAATATTGTGAATACTTGCCTTTTTCGTATATATATATATATAGTCACAATTTTTAAGTATTTAAGTTTTGATGTGTACATTAGGTTAAGAGTTCATTACTGAATTTATAGAATTGTTATTATGATTATTATATGATGTATTAAACAGAAATCTATTTATCAACTTCAATGGGTATGAATTTTCTATAAGAATTTTTCTAAGAGAGAAAAGAGAATTCTGAGCAAAATCTAGATGGGAAAGCCTTGTAACACGATCCTTTAATGCTGTGATTAAGTTATATTTCATCTTAATAGGATGGTGAGAGAAATAACTTATGTAACGATTGCTACATATAGGTTTGCGATACCATTTAGTTTTTAATGAATTGTCATCACATCTTACGTTCATCATGTCAAGGAATGGTAGGGTTTTATCTACTTTCTCCTCGCATGTAAATTTCAAATGTGTATTTTGACTATTGAAAATTTGAAGAGTGCAATCTATTTTATCAGCTGGTAATGCTTAGATGAGATCATCAACATATCGTTTAATAAAAGGAATGTGGAACTAGATCTCTCCCAAACAGTCATTGATTAAATCATCAAGAACAAAGTGACATAGAATAGGCGAAACACTAGACCCCATTGGAGTGCCAAATATCTGTTTGTAATACTTATCATTGAAAAAAAAAATGTTGGTATCAAAGGTAAATTCAATTATTTTTTTGAAATAATTTAGATTAATTAAAGTATGTCGTGAAATCTTATCCCAATGCTTCTTAATACTTATTAATATTGTAGATAGTGGTAAATTTGTAAATAGAAAAACTACATCAAAACTGACAATTACATAACTTTCAGGAAGCTTAAAATCACTGATAAAACTAGAAAAACTAAACAAATCCTTAATATAAAATTCATTATTAACATTATATGAATCTGTTACAATCTTTGTTATAAAAAGAGCAATTGGACCATTTGGGCCACCTATTGATGAAACAATAGGTCTCATACTGAGAGTTGGTTTATGTATTTTAGGTAATGCATAAAATCTAGGTGCTATTGCATTATAGATCTTTATCGATTTACCCAAATCAGTGTCAATACATTTGTTATTAATCAAATCAGAAACCATTCTATTTGCCTTCTGCTGCAATGTATTTACTGGACTTCTATTGAGTTGTTTATATTATTTAGTGTCATTAAGTAATTCTGAAGTTCTATCAATATAATCCGTCTTATACATCGCAACAGTAACATTTCCCTTATCACTGTAATGGCGCTTTCCTAGATAGATCCAAACTTACCTTGTTCGGACGGAACTTTGATCGGGACGGTCTTCCAACTAGTAAAGTTTATATCATCTCGGGCGCCACCCTCAGGATTTAAGTGGTTGAGGGCCCACATGCGACAGGTAGCCTTTAGACAGTGGAGACAAAATGGGTAATTGTGTTCAGCCCAGAAATAAATAAAACTCGGACAGTACTTAACAAAACAATATATTAACCAACCACTGCCGTTTATCACAAAATGTAATTTGTTAACAGTCGAAAAAGCGGTCAGAATACAGTTTGAATAAATAAAAAAAAAAATAAAACATATTTTGGACAGTGCCAATTTCCACAAAGAAACAATTTCGGTTAAACAAAAGAGATACGGTAATCATATAAAACAATCAAACAATATATTAATCAACCATTGCGGTGTATCACAAAATTTAATTTGTTAACAATAGAAAAAGCGGTCAGAATAAACCCAATAGATATAGTTTGATTAAATAAAAAAATAAAACATATTTTGGACAGTGCCAATTTCCACAAAGAAACAATTTCGGTTAAACAAAAGAGATACGGTAATCATATAAAACAATCAAACAATATATTAATCAACCATTGCGGTGTATCACAAAATTTAATTTGTTAACAATAGAAAAAGCGGTCAGAATAAACCCAATAGATATAGTTTGATTAAATAAAAAAAAATAAAACATATTTTGGACAGTGTACCAAGTTCCACAAAGAAACAATTTCGGTTGAACAAAAAGAGATACGGTAATCATATAAAACAATCAAATATATCAATAAGCGAAATAAATTAAAATTTACAGACATCCAGTATATATCATGATGTACAATACAACTTGTAATATATCGTTATATTTAATAAATATCTCATTCGGATTTGTGTAGATTTGGACTGGTACAATATAAAAGCAATTAACTGCTGGTACAAAAAAAAACATTTTCAGAAACAAAACAAAAGATGCTTATACTAGTTTAACTAGCAACAAAATACTAAGAGAAATCAATAATTTCTAATTCTAATCGTATCGTCACAAATGACTTATAAATGTACATAATTTCGGTAACTACAAAAATAATTTTTCATTACGGTTAATACATTTTCGGTTTAGAATCTTGTACTTACCTTTTATTACAAGGCTAACTTGCCAGCAACACATATTCAGGAGTACAGGAAAATAAATGAAAACAAACAAAACTATATATTTTACGGTAAATCACAACTAAGTGCAGGCTGTTTAGGCATGCAGTTAAACGGTTTCGGCAAATGCTAAAAGAAAATCAAAATTATTACGTTTACCATGCTTTACATGAAAATGCTATATAAATCGACGGTATTTAGCCGTCTACTACGGAAAGCGGAAAACTGTGAACTAGCTACGGTTATAAAAGCGGTGAAAAGCAGTAAAAGCGGTAAAAAGCGGTAAAAAGCGGTAAAAAGCGGTAAAAGCGGTAAAACTCAAGCTTCAGCACACCAACACACAAGTATATCATTTAAAACGGAGATCTCCAGAGCAACCAAATTATTTTTTAGATGATCCAATTAAAATATCAAAATGTAACGGTAAATCGCAACAAAGCGCGACCGCTATTGCGTAGAGGGGTAGAGCCCGTCAGTGTCCTACACATAACGGGGGGAAACTTCGGAAGGGTGCACCACCAGTATACCACCCATGATGGTGTTGAGTGAGGAAAAAGGATAGTCTCATCAGGGTTTCACCCATGATGAGGGGAACTTAGGAAAAGGGGCACCACCAGTATACCACCCATGATGGTGTTGAGCGAGGAAAAAGGATAACAGGTAAGCGGCGCATATAGAGAGAAAAATCTTAACAAGTTGCTCTGGCAAACATTAGTTAGATAGTTTGGTGTGCTTACCTTGATTCCGGTCGGTCTCGGGGTCCTCACTGGTTCACTACTTTAGGCACTACTATCACTGTAACTGGTACTCCCTTAAAATTGCCAAAATCGTCTAATTTATACAATTTTTGATAGGTAAGGGACGGATTGCGGGGGGGACACAAAAATCCTACCGGTATGCCCTTCCACCTACTTAAAGTGGGGACAGGTACTGCGTGATCATACGACCCAGACAATTACAGCTGCTGTTTCGGTTGGAACTTGTCGGAAAAATAGTTTTACTGAAAATCTGGTTTTCGCGCAAAAATTATTAACAGCACGATTTTCCTCGTAATTTTCTGAGTCGATACCAAAAAGAATTATAGAAATCGGTCCATTAATAACGGAGATACATTAAAAATATTTTAAATTTTACAATTATATACGGTATCATCATTTCAGCAAGTGACTAATTAGCGAAGTCTTATCGGTGTTACAAAAACTTTTAAAAATATAAACAAATGAACGGTCGAAACTTAATAATTAATACCGTGCGGATTTGATGGAATATACGGGAAGGCACGAAATTTTAGTAACTTCGTTACACACCCCCCTTTCCTGGTTAAAAAAAAATGTTTCCTACAGTTTTTTTTCACTAAATGTCCCCATTTAGACTCTACGGCCATTCGGGCAACCACAGTACGGGCATGGCGGGTACTGGTCGGGCGGAGTGCAGCAATTCCTCAGTGTCGGGGTCGGGTTTTTCGGTTTCCGGGTTGGACTCCTCCATTTTAACGGGGAACTCGGCCGGGCTGCCGTGGGACAGGAACAATGGCGGGACATGATTCCCACCTTACCGCATCGGGAACAGAAGAGTAGCGGTTTGCCTTGGCACGTCTCTCGGTGGTGACCCATGTACCCACATCGCCAACATAGGTCCCGCTCCACTGGGAGGTAGATCGGGTCGTCTCTCTCGGTGTTCGGTGATGGTACTGGGGAAGATCGCACTGGTGCGGAACTCACTGGCGGTTGGAGGGTAGCGGTGGCTGATTCGGTCTCCGGTGACGGGAGGCTTGCTGGCGGTTGGAAGACATCGGCATATGCGGTCACTGGTAGTGGTGGCCTGGTTGGTGGTTGGTGGTCCACGGTGGTTGAGTCGCTTACTGATGGCGGCGCACTGGACTGGGCACTCATCGGCGGTGGAGAAGCGGCATTGGTCGGGGTCGAAGCGGGTCGGGATTCGGTCCCTGGCGGTGGCGAACTGGGCTGGGCAGCTTCAAACAGGTTGGCTTCCATGTCATCAACGCACAGGTGTAAGGTCGGACTGTCCATAGTTCCTACCAAGGACGATTTTCTGTGAAAGAGAACAAATCGTGAAACAGGTGAAGGTTTCGTTCTTCGGTATTGACGAGCGAAAGAACGGAACGGAAACTGTCTGTCCGAACAACGGAAAGCAAACTCCAAAAAAAAAATTAGATCCTTGAAACTCCACCCAGAACAAAACGAGAGAAAACACAACGGTCGGTTCGCGCAAGGGAAAACTTAGCAAAGAAAACAAATACACAAAAGAATAGTCCTTCCTATTTCATCCACTATGGTTCACTCGTGGGCGGCGGGATGGTGACATACTTCCATTGCCCATTGGAAGCGCGGAACGGTCTTCGATATCGACGGCTCGGTGGCAGGTCGGTCGGGCGGTATCGTTGTATGGCCTGTCGCAGGGCAGGGGGCCATTGATCCGGATGAGCGTAACTGCTTAGGGCATCCCCTATTTCGGCTTCTGTGGCATAACTCTTGGTAGGCGGTTCGGGTCGGACTGGCGTGGGTAAGTCGGGTGCAGGTGCCGCCTCGGGCTCCACCAATAACTCCTGGTATAGGGTGTCCGCCTGCACTGGGTTGAACTCTCGTCCGGGTTTGGGGCGTGGATGGCTTCCATTCAACTGGGCGCACAATTTCTTCACCACCCGTAGTTGGGTCTCGTATTGGGCCAGTTTCTGGAGTCGTTCGGCCCTCGGATTGTGCAGGGGGAGTGGCGGCTGGTTCTCCGGATGCCGTCGCTTGCGCTGTCCTTCCTGCGACATGGTGCTGAGGGCGGTGTACGGTCGGTCGGTATGCTAAAACAAAACATGTTAATCCCGTCCGGAGGCGGATTTGAGGTCTTTAATGTGGATATGCCGAAACTTTTTACCGGTGCCGTCCTTTAAATCATATACAACCGGAGACACCACTTTTATAACGGTATACGGTCCGGAGAACTTGGGTGCAAGTTTAGCGGCAAAACCTTTTATGGCCGAGGAAAGCGGATTTTCTTTCTTCATGACTTGGTCGCCTACTTGACATCGCCAATCACGCCGACGTAGGTTGTAGTTGTGGCTCTGGACGGTGAAAGCTTTACCAAGATTTATGCGGACTAATTCAAAAACTTCTTGCAGTCTTTGTAAACGGTCTGAGTGCGCAGCGATTTCTTCCGGTTCGGGATGATTTTGTTCCTCCGGTTCGGAATGGCCTGGTACTTCCTGAGTTACGGTATGTCGGTATAGTGCTTTGGGCGGTTCTAGTTCTCTTCCGAAATTCAGAAAAGCCGGTGAAAATCCGGTAGATTCATGTTTAGAACTATTTAAGGCGAAAACAAGTTCGGACAAATTGGCATCCCATTTTCGGTGGTTTCCATCGCAGAATTGAGCAATCATGGTTTTGATAGTCTTATTGGTGCGTTCTACAGGATTTGCTTGCGGTGTGTAAACTGGGGTACGTCGATGAGCAATACCCATTTCCTGAAGAAGCTCCCTAAACGGCCGGCCAGTATATTGTGTGCCGTTATCGGTAAGGACAATGTTCGGACAGCCAAATTTGGTTATGACTTGCTCGAAAAGTGCTTGCGTTACCGCCCTGGATGTCGCTTGTCGGATGGGACGACATTCTACCCATTTCGTAAAGCGGTCCTGGAACATAACGAGCCAATTATTGCCTTTTGAGGAACGAGGAAGTGGTCCTATAAGATCGGTCGTTACCGTTTCCCAGGGTCGGTGGTTTCTAGAGGGGTACATCTTACCAGGTGTCTTCTGCTGAGAGGATTTGTATTGTTGACAGGAGATGCATTTCCGGACGTACTTCGCTATGTCTCGCATCATACCTGGCCAGTAATATTTCTGACAAATCCTTGAAGTGGTCTTGGCTATACCCAGATGTCCTGCCATTGGGGCGTCATGGTTTTCTGCGAGTATAGCTTGTCGGGCAGTTTTAGGAACACAGAGTTTCCAGGCTTCATTCGCATCAGTGTCGGAAAAATCGGACAAATCCCAAAAGTGGCGGTATAGTTGTCCATCCATAATACAAAAGTCCGGATTCTCGGCGGGGTTGTTTTCCACAGCGGTCTTCTTGTTGCGGTACCAGGAACAGGGTTCGAAAGCTTCCAGGCTTAAAACTGGTTCGGCATCTTCGGTTTCTGTGTTCTGGACGGGGTCACGGGATAGAGCATCGGCTACCTTGTTCAGCACTCCTTTACGGTATTTTATGTCAAAGTCAAATTGTTGTAAATAAATGCTCCATCGGGCTAATCGGCCGGCGGGACTTTTAATCGAATGCAACCAGGTTAAACTTTGATGATCGGTTACTACGGTAAAATGATATCCTTCCAGATATGGTCGCATTTTCTCGATTCCCCACACTATAGCGAGGCACTCCTTCTCAGTAACGGAAAATTTCTTCTCGTTGGGACTTAAAGTTCGGCTCGCATATGCGATAACATGATCTCCGTCGGCGGCATGTTGAATCAATGCGGCCCCCAATCCATTATCGGAGGCGTCGGTTTGCAATACGAACGGTTTGGAGAAATCGGGGCACGTGAGTATCGGAGCTTCGGTGAGGCAAGTCTTAAGAGCGTCGAAGGCTGTTTGTTCCACGTCGGTCCAATTCCAGCGAACTCCTTTCTTAAGTAGACGATCAAGCGGACTTGCCACTTGCGAAAAGTTCTTGACAAAGCGGCGGTACCAGGAAGCAATTCCTAAGAAACGTCTTAGACTCCGGAGATTTGTCGGGGCAGGCAGGTCCCTAATGGCTGCTACCTTATCGGGATCGGTTCGGATGCCTTCGGAGGTTATGAGATGACCCAGGTATTGTAGGGATCTCTTCCCAAATTCGCACTTATCAGGGTT
Organism: Ophraella communa; assembly: GCA_035357415.1. Taxonomy (NCBI): domain Eukaryota; kingdom Metazoa; phylum Arthropoda; class Insecta; order Coleoptera; family Chrysomelidae; genus Ophraella; species Ophraella communa. The sequence continues at coordinate 48,320,489 of CM068979.1, read as the reverse complement.
GATTCGGAGATTTGCGGCTCGGAGTCGTCGAAAAACTTCTTTCAGGTTTCTCAAATGTTCTTCGAAGCTTTCCCCCAAAATTATGATGTCGTCCAGATATGCGAAGCAGTAATCATCCAGTTCCGGTCCTATAATTCGGTCCATTAACCGTTGGAAGGTGGCGGGAGCGGCATGTAAGCCAAACGGCATAACTCGGAATTGAAATAGACCCATGCCTGGTACGGTAAAAGCGGTAATCGGTTTGCTGTCTTCGGAAAGTGGAATCTGCCAATACCCTTGTTTGAGATCAATGCTGGAAATGTATCGAGCTCGGCGTAATTTATCTAGTATTGCATTGATAAACGGTAGCGGATATGCATCTTTACGGCTGACTGCATTTACCTTCTGGAAGTCAATGCAAAAACGATACTTTCCGTCTTTCTTTCTTACAATTACTACGGGAGAGCTCCATGGGCTATCTGAGGGCTCGATTATTTCGTCTTCCAACATTTTGGCGACTTCGGTGTTGATGACTTCTTGCATTTTCGGGTTTTGTGGCCGATATCGTTGTTTGATGGGTTCTGGATTTAGCAGATGAATTTTGTGTTCGACTAATTGAGTTGTCCCTTTTATTTGCTCAAATTTCGGTAGTTCTTCCCTTAGAAACTTGTCGAGTTGCCTTTCCTCTGCAGGGCTCAAAACTAAGCTGGGCTTGGAGTCTATCTGGCCGATCGGACTGCATAGTGTGGGTAAAGGTAAAACTTGTTCGTTTAGAAGAACTTCTCCGGTACTCAAATCCAGGCGAAACTGGTGGCGTTGTAGTATATCCATACCAAGTACGATTTCTGACGTCAGATTAGGGAAATGACTAACGGTTTCGGTTAGGATTGAATCTCCAATTTGTAGCGGTACCTGATATGCGGTAGTTATGTCAATTAAGCCTCCATTAGCTACCTTAGCATTACGAATTAACGGTTGTACCTTCGGAAGATTGCTTTTGCGACATAACTCGGCGGCGGTGTCTCCCAGGTATGAGGTAGCGGCTCCTGTATCAATTAACGCTAGTAACGGAGTTTCCTTGATGTAGATACATATGTGCGGTCTGGGGTCGGTTAGGCGGATGGTGTTTACTTCGGTGTGGGTTGTTTTCGAGGTTTCTCCTGGGCGGTGCTGGGCTGACCTCGGGCTGGTACAGCACCTCTCTAGTTTTCCGGATTACGACGGTCGCAAGGAAAATCTCGGGACATTACCCCAGTTTTCCCACAGCGTGAGCAGAATAGCTTAGGTCGACCTTGACATTCGGTTCGGAAGTGTCCAGTTTCACCACATCTCCAACAAACGTTCTGGACAGGTCCAGCAGTTGCTCGGGTATGGTTCGACTGTGGTGCTCGGCTTCTTTCTCCAGTTCTTTGGGTCTGGAATGGTCGCCTGGGTGGCGGTGATCTCACTGGAGCTGTCGCAGCTACTCTTGGTGCAGGCGTTGACGGCGTTTGACTTCGGTTCGCACTGGACCTCAATTCTGCTAACAATAGTTCGGTTTCTCGAATTGTTCGTGATAGCGTAACAATGTCGGTGAGATCGCTCTTGCGGATATACTGCCGGTATTCGGGTAGCAAATTCCGATATATCCAATGCAATTCTTGCTCAGGTGCAATGCTGCCATGTCTTCTAATTAGTGTTTGCATATCGGTAATATACCGGTGAGCCGGTTCCTGTATCTTTTGTAGTCGGCGACTAATTTCTATCTCCAAATCAGCAGCGTAATTAATCGGAAAATAGAAACTTCGAAAATCCTGGAAAAATTCGGCCCAATTATGCCGGTTGTTTCGGAACCAAAGGGCGGCTTCTCCTAGGAGGAGTTCGGGCATATGCGGTAATAATTGGTCAATTAGGATGCCTTGTGATGTGCAAATTTCCTGAAGTCGTTCTATAAAAGTAACTGGGTCGGTGCGGCCATCGAAGTGTATATTCCATTTATGCACTTTTAACGGCGTTACTGGTCCGGAAGATCCATGGCTGGTACAATATGGTGTGGTAGCTTGCAACGTGAGCGTCGGTACTCTTGGCGGAGCGGTAACGGTAATGGGGCCGGTAACGGTAACGGGAGCGGTAACGGTAGCGTTAACGGTAGCGGCAACGGTCGGATTATCTGAGGCGGATGTAGGAAAACTAAACGGTTGCATACTCGGAGCAGGCGTAGCTTTTCCGGATTTGAGGTAGCTTGCCAAACGTTTCCTCAATATCTCGACGGTTCCGGAACTTTCAATCCAAATTTAGTCACTTCATTAATTAATTCGTCTTTCTTCAATAAGTACACCCAGCTTATTCGGACGTCGGTTGGATCGGATACAATGGCGAGGGGTGTGGTGCTTAGTACGGTCGTAGCAGAACTGGTAGTTGTAGGCTGTTGGCTGCTACTCGTTGTTGTTGCCATCTTATTTGCAGATAATCAGGTCACTACTCTTTCTTCGACGGTTGGAACGGAACTTTCTTAGCAGCTGGAACTTTCTGAGAGCTTATACTGCACTCTCTGGCGGTTTATACCTAACACTCCGGCGGTTTATATTCAACTCTCTCTTGAAACTGCACTTGCTGGCGGTTTATATTCAACTCTTCTTTGAAACTGCACTTGCTGGCGGTTTATATTCAACTCCCCGGCGGTTTATATTCAACTCTCTGGCGGTTTATATTCAACTCCGCTTTGAAACTGCACTTGCTGGCGGTTTATACCTCACTCTCCGGCGGTTTATATTCAACTCCTCTTTGAGACTACTCTTGCTGGCGGTTTATGTTCAACTCCCTGACGGTTTATATGCAACTCCCGGCTGGTATTGAATCGTTGACTTATATACGCTACTACGGTAGGGGGAATTCTGGTAACGTATGTTCCCCTTCCACATTCGGACGGATACGTGTACAAGTACATAAGTTTAACAAAGTTATACGGAAATTGTTATTACAACATATAAACTAGATAAAAAAAAAATATATAACGGTTACTTATTTCTGAGCTGGTGGGACGTTTGATGGAAAGAAACGGTTGAGAACGGGAAGGCGAGACAAAACTGGCAATCCTGGTAAAGTAACATAAAGCAAACAGGACTCTTTTAGATCACAGAGGAAGGCTACGGATGACCTCGGCGGTATCAAAATTACCAACAGTACCAATAGTCAAACTGTAGTCACAAAACAAATACATCTCATTATCCACGGCGGACGGGTCTTGACAAACGAAATTCCTTGAAATGGAAAGGCCAGTTTAACACCAAAACATCTACCTCTCGAGATACACGGTGGAATTTGTTGTCTAGAATGGAAAGGTCAGTTTATCCCAAAACATCTACCTCTCGATATCCCCGACGGACAAATCCTGGTACGGGTTTCCTCTGATTACGGCGCAGCTGGCTGGTACGATACAGGGCTCTTATGGGAACCGGATTTACCAATATCCAAATTCAATATACACGGTACAGAATTACAGGCCAGGATATGGGTAGGCGGTGGTTACCATAATCACCTACTACGGAGCGCAAGTCCTTACTTCGCTTGGAAACGGCAGTCTCTTTTCCCTCGACCTGGAATAGAACGGAGGTCCCTACTGGCTATATACAATCAAACAAAAAAACAATCCCTGGATGGTTGGAGTAATAATACAATGGAAATCCCTACTACTTTGCTGTAAAAAAAACACAAATAAAGTCCCTACTCCCTTGGTGTAACAACACAAATGAAGTCCCTACTCGGGCGCCAAATTTGTAATGGCGCTTTCCTAGATAGATCCAAACTTACCTTGTTCGGACGGAACTTTGATCGGGACGGTCTTCCAACTAGTAAAGTTTATATCATCTCGGGCGCCACCCTCAGGATTTAAGTGGTTGAGGGCCCACATGCGACAGGTAGCCTTTAGACAGTGGAGACAAAATGGGTAATTGTGTTCAGCCCAGAAATAAATAAAACTCGGACAGTACTTAACAAAACAATATATTAACCAACCACTGCCGTTTATCACAAAATGTAATTTGTTAACAGTCGAAAAAGCGGTCAGAATACAGTTTGAATAAATAAAAAAAAATAAAACATATTTTGGACAGTGCCAATTTCCACAAAGAAACAATTTCGGTTAAACAAAAGAGATACGGTAATCATATAAAACAATCAAACAATATATTAATCAACCATTGCGGTGTATCACAAAATTTAATTTGTTAACAATAGAAAAAGCGGTCAGAATAAACCCAATAGATATAGTTTGATTAAATAAAAAAATAAAACATATTTTGGACAGTGCCAATTTCCACAAAGAAACAATTTCGGTTAAACAAAAGAGATACGGTAATCATATAAAACAATCAAACAATATATTAATCAACCATTGCGGTGTATCACAAAATTTAATTTGTTAACAATAGAAAAAGCGGTCAGAATAAACCCAATAGATATAGTTTGATTAAATAAAAAAAAAACAAAACATATTTTGGACAGTGTACCAAGTTCCACAAAGAAACAATTTCGGTTGAACAAAAAGAGATACGGTAATCATATAAAACAATCAAATATATCAATAAACGAAATAAATTAAAATTTACAGACCTCCGGTATATATCAGGATGTACAATACAACTTTTAATATATCGTTATATTTAATAAATATCTCATTCGGATTTGTGTAGATTTGGACTGGTACAATATAAAAGCAATTAACTGCTGGTACAAAAAAAACATTTTCAGAAACAAAACAAAAGATGCTTATACTAGTTTAACTAGCAACAAAATACTAAGAGAAATCAATAATTTCTAATTCTAATCGTATCGTCACAAATGACTTATAAATGTACATAATTTCGGTAACTACAAAAATAATTTTTCATTACGGTTAATACATTTTCGGTTTAGAATCTTGTACTTACTTTTTATTACAAGGCTAACTTGCCAGCAACACATATTCAGGAGTACAGGAAAATAAATGAAAACAAACAAAACTATATATTTTACGGTAAATCACAACTAAGTGCAGGCTGTTTAGGCATGCAGTTAAACGGTTTCGGCAAATGCTAAAAGAAAATCAAAATTATTACGTTTACCATGCTTTACATGAAAATGCTATATAAATCGACGGTATTTAGCCGTCTACTACGGAAAGCGGAAAACTGTGAACTAGCTACGGTTATAAAAGCGGTGAAAAGCAGTAAAAGCGGTAAAAAGCGGTAAAAAGCGGTAAAAAGCGGTAAAAGCGGTAAAACTCAAGCTTCAGCACACCAACACACAAGTATATCATTTAAAACGGAGATCTCCAGAGCAACCAAATTATTTTTTAGATGATCCAATTAAAATATCAAAATGTAACGGTAAATCGCAACAAAGCGCGACCGCTATTGCGTAGAGGGGTAGAGCCCGTCAGTGTCCTACACATAACGGGGAAACTTCGGAAGGGTGCACCACCAGTATACCACCCATGATGGTGTTGAGTGAGGAAAAAGGATAGTCTCATCAGGGTTTCACCCATGATGAGGGAACTTAGGAAAAGGGGCACCACCAGTATACCACCCATGATGGTGTTGAGCGAGGAAAAAGGATAACAGGTAAGCGGCGCATATAGAGAGAAAAATCTTAACAAGTTGCTCTGGCAAACATTAGTTAGATAGTTTGGTGTGCTTACCTTGATTCCGGTCGGTCTCGGGGTCCTCACTGGTTCACTACTTTAGGCACTACTATCACTGTAACTGGTACTTCCTTAAAATTGCCAAAATCGTCTAATTTATACAATTTTTGATAGGTAAGGGACGGATTGCGGGGGGAACACAAAAATCCTACCGGTATGCCCTTCCACCTACTTAAAGTGGGGACAGGTACTGCGTGATCATACGACCCAGACAATTACAGCTGCTGTTTCGGTTGGAACTTGTCGGAAAAATAGTTTTACTGAAAATCTGGTTTTCGCGCAAAAATGATTAACAGCACGATTTTCCTCGTAATTTTCTGAGTCGATACCAAAAAGAATTATAGAAATCGGTCCATTAATAACGGAGATACATTAAAAATATTTTAAATTTTACAATTATATACGGTATCATCATTTCAGCAAGTGACTAATTAGCGAAGTCTTATCGGTGTTACAAAAACTTTTAAAAATATAAACAAATGAACGGTCGAAACTTAATAATTAATACCGTGCGGATTTGATGGAATATACGGGAAGGCACGAAATTTTAGTAACTTCGTTACATCACTTCTAACTATGTAAATTTCAGGATGATTCCTAAAAAATTTTTTAGCTATGTCAAAATATTTATTTAGAAAATGATTAGTAGAGCTTTTTTGCATGTAATTAGTTAAAACATTTGTACATCTGGATCTAATCAAGTCTTTATTAGTAATATCAAGTGGTCTGATTATACTTGCAATACTAGCTAATAAAGAAGAAACCCTTAAATTCATTTTTAGATGGACACAAGGCAAACTTAGGCCCTAACGATAAAAAATTTCTTAACTTCAATTGGAAATTCGATATCAGTGAGATTTTTAAACCATTTATCTTGAACTTTAATTTCATTAAACTGATTAGTTTTAATTTTATTAAATTTATTAATATTAATGCGTTTGATTTTATAAAAATGATGATTATAGTTAATTCTGTGTCTCTTTATAAATTCTACAAACGTGTAATAGTTTAGAATGGCTTTTGATTTATTTTCAATGTCCTTAAGCTTATATTCAAAATGGTTAATATCTGAGAATGTTATTTTAATTTCTAAATTTAATATATTTTTTCCAAACCTTTCATTTAATCTTCTAGTTCGGTGGTCAATAGTTCCTCCTCTGTGGTGGAGCAAATGATTTACATTAACTAAGCTGTTGGTGATGTGACTCGGGAAACAACCATTATTTCTACACTTGATCAAAAAAGTCCTTCGATTATGCAAAGCCGCCAATTTGGTGTTAATTATTGCCCATTCCTTCAAGTAGCCAACTGCAATGTCGCCATATTGACTTCTGATGTTTCTAATTTTAATATATTTTTTCCAAACCTTTCATTTAATTTTCTAGTTCGGTGGTCAATAGTTCCTCCTCTGTGGTGGAGCAAATGATTTACATTAACTAAGCTGTTCGTGATGTGACTCGGGAAACAACCATTATTTCTATACTTGATCAAAAAAGTCCTCCGATTATGCAAAGCCGCCAATTTGGTGTTAATTGATGCCCATTCCTTCAAGTAGCCAACTGCAATGTCTTCTGATGTCTTCAAAAAAACCCATTCTACAATTCGAAAAAGAAAAGATGATCTCATCTTAGCATTACCATTAATTGTCAGTTTTGATGTAGTTTCTCTATTTACAAATTTACCACTATCTACAATATTAATAAGTATTGAGAAGCATTGGGATGAGATTTCACGACATACTTCAATTAATCTTAATTATTTCAAAAAACTTATTGAATTTACCTTTGATTTCAACATTTTTATTTTCAATGATAAGTATTACAAACAGATATTTGGCACTCCAATGGGGTCTACTGTTTCACCTATTCTATGTCACTTTGTTCTTGATGATTTAATCAATGACTGTTTGGGAGAGATCTCGTTCCACATTCCTTTTATTAAACGATATGTTGATGATCTCATCTTAGCATTACCAGCTGATAAAATAGATTGCACTCTTCAAATTTTCAATAGTCAAAATACACATCTGAAATTCACATGCGAGGAGGAAGTAGATAAAATCCTACCATTCCTTGACATGATGATCGTAAGATGTAATGACAATACATTGAAAACTAAATGGTATCGCAAACCTATATGTAGCAATCGTTACATAAGTTACTTCTCTCACCATCCTATTAAGATGAAATATAACTTAATCACAGCATTAATGGATCGTGTTACAAGGCTTTCCCATCCAGATTTTGCTCAGAATTCTCTTTTCTCTCTTAAAAAAATTCTAATAGAAAATTCATACCCATTGAAGTTGATAAATAGATTTTTGTTTAACACATTATATAATAATCATAATAATAATAATAATTCTATAAATTCAGTAATGAACTCTCAACCTAATGTACATCAAAACCAAATTTTCTATTTTTCACTACCGTTCATTCCAGATCTTACTTATAAATTAAAACTTTTTTTTAAAGACTTTACTAACATTAGAATAGATACAAAAAATATTAAGACAATCAATTTACTATATACTAGAACTAAACATCCCTTGAATAAACTGGAAGTGAAAGATGTCATATATTCAATAACATGCACTAATTGTGAGATGGTTTATATTGGTCAGACTGGGAGAAATTTATCAGAACGCATGACATCACATAAGAGTGATTGTAAAAAACATAAACTTTCTTGTGCTTTGGCAGAACAGAATAAAGATCACATTATGGATTTTCAAGATCCCCACATCTTCGCTATTGAAAGCAACACATATAAACGTACTTTTTTGGAAATGGTTCATATCAGTAAAACTTCCAATACTTTAAATAAGAGATCAGAAAAAGACAATCTAATTAAGATCTATAACTTACTATTAAAGTTAGAGAATGATAACTAACATAAAATTTGCTCTTTTTGAATTTCAATAATACTATAGATTGAATAATATTGTTTATATAAACTTTTTGGTGCCACTGATTTTAAGTTTCTTTCTAGTATAAAAATAAATATAATGTATATTTTTTCCATCTCTTCAATACTTTAAGAGCCAATACGCCTAAAAGTGGCGCGAACTGATGAAAAGGAAACTTAAGTTCTAAAGAGATAGTGCGATACCCCACTACCGTTTAAAATTAGCTCGAGGCTGGACTATGTACAATCGGAGACCCAAATCGGAATTTATTATACATATTCGCAATACGTATATTTTGAAATTACTTTCTTAAGAAAATGGAAAAATCATTGTGCACACATTTCAGTTCAAAATAATATTTCATACTTACCTATTGCATAAAGAAATAAAATAAGTAAAAAAGGAAACCATTTATTGTTACAAAATTTTAGGTGTTAAATTTTAATTACCTGTAAATGTTATCGATAAAATAGTGAATTTGTTATACAAAATTAAAAACTATGGATTTTGCAATTTATACAGGAGAAAATTAAAGTTTTCAGTAAAATATTTTTTGAAGAACTAACAAAATAATCGTAATACTTAAATATTTCTTAGAAACATTCTTACATTTTATTTTTTTTATTTTCACATTTCACACCTAAGTCAGAAAAACATGTTATTAAAAAAAGTACCTATGTGTGTTTACCTAAGCTGATGTGTGTGGTAATAATTTTCAGTTTAGGAAAAACGGCTGACCAGATTTTTACGAAATTTTCATAAAAAATCGATTATGTAAAAATATGGATCTGATTAGTTTTTGGGGAAATCAGAACGTAGGAAGGAAGTTTTTAAGGTGGTTTTAAAATTAAAAACTTTATTACGATAAGAAATATCGAATTAAGAGGTTCGAAATTAAGTAAAACACCAAAAACATAATCTAACTTAATAACCTGAAATAAAGTATTAAAAATGTATTATAGGTATACGAGTATCTCTGATTTATTCATTTATTAAATAATAAACAGACGATGTAAACAAACCAAAAAGTTAAAATAACTCAAAAAGTGTTTCTACACCATCGTGCTTTTCTGATTATTTCCAGTAACTGTTTTCTAGACGATACGTTGATTCTTGCTTTCTATACTCCATGCCAGACTGACAAATCAGTATTTACTTATAAAGGTAATTAGAACTGAACGGCTGTCAGTTTAGATTAAATTCAACACCTAAAACGAACATATTGTTTCTCCCTCTATAACCTCACAATCAAATTGAATAGAAGAAGTTGTTGTTATTATATTATTTTGATTTTGATCAGAAATTTCGTGCACTGATAGTTGAGGCCATTTGAAATAAACAACAAGTTCAGTGAAGTGTCGTTTATTTGCACCATTATGGACTTAAAGAACTTCTAACTTATTATCAGATACAACCAACGTAACCTCACCTCAAATTAAATGACATTTGCAGGGTTGCATTTTACCCCAGTTAAAAAGAACACTCATTAAGTGAATCGGTGTTACTCGGAACTACCCTTCCCTGTAAAACGAAAGCAGTTATAGTATACTAAAAGGAGTCAGTTGGAAACACTGACACCACTAGTCTCATTTTGTGCAAAAATGAAAACATCATGAAATGTATGTTACTTTAAATTAGTTATGAAAAAATAATAAAATATGGTGTAGACATGGATAATAATAATATTAATATAACAATCTATAATTTATTTGACATAATTAAATTGGTCGTTTTAAAATTTCTGGCAAAAGGTGAGAATTAAAAAATGTTTCCAATTGACTCTTCATTTTATCATTCCAAAAATCATCATCTCTTTCAATTTTTTCAATATGAAAATCCTTATTACTCCAAACCATAAAATAACAAATTTTTTTTTGTCAAATGTAGCTGCCCTTGTATTTGATAATAATAATTATGGTTTTCTTTCAAACTTATTAAACTGTTTTCATCAAAATTAAGGTAATTTATTTTTTTGTTAGTAATACCATCTTCAATGCCTAAATTTTTTAAATTAAATGGACATTTAATTTCAATAATTGAGTCATCAAACTCAATTGTTCCATCTGGGCTAGCTCCCAGAAAATACTCTTCTCCAGATCCAATAAATAGTCCACATTCCTTAACAGAAAGATTGGTAACTGTTTCGAATTCCTTTATTGCCAATGGCTCACATTGTAAGCCATACCTGGTACTCTTATTTCCAGAAAACATGTCATATAGAATTTTTTTTACCAATAACTTCGGATTGCCCCTTTTCCTTTTACAAATAGCCCCAAAATTAGAAGCTGTTATTCTGAACGCTCTTTCCTGCAACCATCTGTGATTGGTACTTTGACCTCTTGTCTCGTTTTCTAAAATTTTGATGTCTGAATCTGATTTTTTTAAAATAGCTTCTAATTTTTTCTTTCTAATTTCAAATTCTTGTTCATCTATTTCTTCAACATCTCCATAATCTTCATCAGGTCCTAAACTAGGTTTTTTTTTAAATTTATTTTCTAATTTGATTCTTTCTATAGAGTTTTTCTCTTTTTATTTTTAATGATTTCTTTTCAATTAAATTATCTGTAAAAGTTCCAGGCTCTGCACCCAGTGTTTTTAAAATCTCAAGAATATAATTTTCTTTACAATTAAATGATATAGCTGCACATTCACATCTCATTTCATACGAACTTTTTCCAGAAAAATTTATCTGAAAAAATAACTTCTTATTTAAATAACATACAAAATCATTATATGTAATAAATATTTACCAAACAAATGAAATATACAAAATAAAATATAAAATCAAATATATTAGTAAAAATATTTTTCTTAATAATTAACGATTTTATTGTTTCAGAAATCAAGTTATGATTTGAGATTAAAATCTTAATTTAACTTTCTATAAATTCCTGGTGATAAATTTGAGATTTCTGAAACAACTATTATATAAATAAATGTTATATTAGAGAAAATTTACTTTTTATTTTAATTTTTTATTATTTAGATATTTCACCAAGTAAGGGTAGAAACAATAATCACTATGAATATCTATTTACCCACTTTCCTCCAACAAATTTGTTCACAAGTTCATTAAAGTGATCCGCAGGATTATTATTTTTATTTAATAGAAATGAAGGGGCGCAACATAGAATTCTATTTAATGCAGCTATAATATCTTGAAATAATCCGCATTCAGTCATATGTGGAACTAAATTAATTTTTTTGTCTTCATTGTCCTTATTTTCCCCGTGGTTACAAAAATATTTATCGCAACTTTGATGATCGCCAAAAATATGGTTTGGAATATTCAAAACATCGCTTTTGAATTTTTCTATTTGAAGAGAAATTGTTGAGTCCATGCGGCGTCTAAATTCAGCTGACTTTGTAAGAGCGATCCTAAATTTTAAAATATTACTTTCTAATTTTTTCCTTAAAATAATTGGTACAGGTTTAAAGTTAGAATTGCTCCTTGCCGACTTGGATACTTCTTTAAGCCTATTGCACATATTTCTCAGTAAATGATTAGTACATTCTATTTTCTGAACCAGTAAGTGGCCATAAGGTTTCTCTAAAAGAAGTTTTTTTGTTACACTGCTGTCCCCGTCACCTACTAATCTGGAATACTTAATTCCATGCATGGAAATGCTGCATTTGAAACCTTCTAAAATGATGGCTGACTCCATAGAAGTCGAGGATCCGTCCCAGTTTTTCGCACACACATGGGTGCTTTGTATCCCTTTAGTTGAATTTCTTGAACAAATAATACAAAATTTGTTTTTAATTCCAAGAAATATAAATTTTTTGGTAGCTTCACCAATAATTACAGCTACTCCCGAAAGGGCACTATAATTGGTCTTATAGGACCTCTTGGACCAAGCCCCATCGGCAATGACAGTAACAAACGGAATCCCATCTGTATCTATGTCTCCTCTTTCAATTGCCAGTCTTTTTTCTTCTTCTCCGGCTTTTGCCAATTGTTTCATGAGCGTTATATGTATATTTTCTTGAAGGTAACTTTGAGTTACTGAATATAATTTGGCATTAATTGGTGGCATATTCATAATAGAAAACATCTCAGAGGTTTGAGAATATCCAGATCCTACTTAGACAGCTCCTAAAAACACAATTATTATAAAAGTGAAAAAAAGAAAAATTGAACAAATACCTAGAACGGTTAGGATATTAATATCGGCTGGAACTTCAGGTTCTGAATTTATTGTCGTTATTTCGTTGCACATATTGCAAGATATTTTAAATCTTGATCGAAATCCTTTTCTAATTTCACCAACAATATCACAGTTTTGAAGAGTGCATTCGAAAGAAGGTTTGTGGGTAATATTTTTTAATTGTTCCCAAAAATAACTAATGTCCAAAATTCGGCGACCATTCGGCTTAATGCATTCTTCATTATTAGCCGACTCGACCTCAATGTCGTAATACATAGTGTCATCTCCTTTTCACCATAATATGTTGCGTCAGTTTTAGCTTTACCTTCAACAAGCAGATTATCTGATCTGCTGGAACTTTGGATAGAATGGTCTTGAAGTGCACTCAAAGGTTTTCTCCATCTTCTTTTTGCAGAGCTAAAAATAAACGTCAAAAAATCTATTTTCTTTGAAGAGGTATGAACAAATATGATATTTTGTCAAAAGAAAATGAACTTTAAAATTGAAATAAATATAATAAGTGACTAAATAAATAACAATAAATGTTTTTTTTGTTAGTGATATATAATAGACTAAAAATTTAAAAAATATTTAAAGTATTATAAATACTTACGCTTTCCTTGCTTTTTTTATTAACTGAAGTCTAGGCATCTTTAAAAAATTGAACCCTGAAACGAAGTATATTTTTAAATATATACTTAAGTATAGGTAGCAATACATTTTAACAAATCCACAAAATTTTTTTTTCTGATGGGTGTCAATTTGAAAACTTAGTTCCATAACATCTTTATTAGACCAAGAGCCAGTCACCAATTTTGGGTGGTCATTTCAAAAGTCAGTAAATCCTCTATACCTAGTGTAAATTAAAAGCCACTTCTGGCAGCCCTCTGTGGCCGGGGTAGAGATTACCCTAAAAAGGGTAAGAAATAAAATTCATAGAATTTTTGCCAGAACATTTGCATCCCTCCTAATTGTTGACAGAACGCTTTAAATATTTATAAAAAAAATCATTTTTTTCATTTTATCAGTCTTCAAATTTTAATAGAATAGATAAAATAAATAAACAATAAAAATTATACAATGCCAGAACAAAATTCCATAACCAACAATCTGCCAGAGCGACAAACACGTTCGTGTGAGTGCAAGTAAGAAAGGAATATAGAAATTTGCGGGTAATAGAGAGAGCGCTTATTTAAGAAAAATATGTAGAAGTTAAATATATACCATATTATCAAAAATTTTTATTATATTAATTAAAAAGTACAAAATTTATGTTGTTTGAAAAATTAAAGTTGTTTAATAGTCTTCTACAGATTGTCTCCAGTAAAAGAAATTAGCGGCTAATTGAGCATGTATGTATAGATTTAAAATTATAAATCTTACAATTAATTTTTCTTAATCTTGTTAAAATATACTTGAGAAAGATTTTTCTGTATCTTTGACAAAGATGTTTTCTAGGTCATTATCAAGGATATTGTTGAAAAAATTGAAACGATGAAACACGTACTATTCTAGGTATTCTTTTCTTTTACTGGGGCCAATCTGTAGAAGACTATTAAACAACTTTAATTTTTCAAACAACATACATTTTGTACTTTTTAATTAATATAATAAAATTTTTTGATAATATGGTATATATGGTATATATTTAACTTCTACATATTTTACTCTTCAATTAGCGCTCTCTCTATTACTCGCAAATTTCCATATTCCTGTCTTACTTGCACTCACACGAACATCTTTTTCGCTCTGGCAGATTGTTGGTCATGCAATTTTGTTCTGGCATTGTATAATTTTTATTGTTTATTTATTTTATTAAAATTTGAAGACCGATAAAATGAAAAAAAAAAAAGATTTTTTTTATAAATATTTAAAGCGTTCTGTCAACAATTAGAAGGGGTGGCAAAAATTCTATGAATTTTATTTTGTTACCTTTTTTAGGGTAATCTCTACCCCGGCCACAGATGGCTGCCAGAAGTGGCTTTTAATTTACATAGGTATAGAGGATTTACTGAATTTTGAAATGACCACCCAAAATTGGTCACTGGCCCTTTTTCCATATATCCTAGCACAGAATACACCAGCTACATGTATTCTGTGATACCAGTAAAGAATAAGAAAAACGCAGGGACAAGTCGAGTGTCTCTTCAATTCTCAATTTTGAGTAAGGAAAGTACCATATGTGATTTTATGGGGAATTCATCAGCTCAATCAATGTTGTTGTGTAAAGCACCAATTTCAGCGCCCACTTTAAAAAAATATTAATCGTTACGTACTTCAAAGTGTGGCACATCAATTGAGATTTATTTTATTAGCATTTTAACGCAACTCGTAACGCAATAAAGAATACGAGTATAATAATCCTGTAATCATGTTAAATATGTGAAATCAAATGATAATTAAAAGTCTTTTAAGTCTGTTTCACTTTTTCATTAAAATAAGGTGTCAGACTTTGAATTATTTAACGATTATTTTACAATCCAAAAGGGTGCTAATATCGGAGATTGAAGCAACAATATTGACGTTACTGTTTCTATTCTATTTCAATGTTGACCATTCTACAAGTAGGGAACAAACATGTTCCCGTTTGAACTAAAAAAATCCAAGTGTCCGTTTGTTTTTTCATATTATTTACTAAAGGAAAGATTACGAAGAATATTAAAAAACTCTTGTTTTAACTTAACTTCCAAGTTTAATTGTTAAGTTAAAACAAGAGTTTTTTACTATTCTTCATAAGATGAACTTCCAAAAAGTAAGGGTTAGTACAATAAATTTAAAGGAAAGATTACCTAACGAAGTTTCCAAATTTACAAAAAAATAATTTTAACCAAAGCACATTTTTTTTAAAGAACAAATTGTACAAAAAATATTTATACGATGCTATAAACTAATAATTATTGATTTTGATAATACTCACCTCCTTTTTTCAACAACGATTTCTTCAAGAAAAGTTTATTAAAGTCTATAATGAATAAATACACAAACTAAAAGAATCTACACCTAACCCACGCACATCCGAAAACAAGAATAAAATATCAAGAACACAACAAATAATTCACTGGGACTATTTTACTTGAACGAACAAAATGTAATAAAATAATAAAGACCACATGTGCATCAAAATTTTAACTCGAAGTGTACTACAGAATCTATATGGATTCGCCGCTGAGGGCGCGTTTATCAGCCTTTTAAAATATTTCAAATAATTCAAATTTTAGGTACACTTTTCTCTCAAACTAAGTAAAATTTCTACCCCAAAATTTCAGTACTTATTGATATTATCATGCCCCACAAGCTATGCCTAGTTTTACATTCAATTTTTTTAAATTAATCAAAATAAATGTTGTATTTCAAAGAAAAAAAAATAATTAAAAAAAAAATTTGCATGGCCTCTGGGGTATGATCAACTATTCTCACTCCAAAAATTTGGTTTAAATCGAACAATGAACGCCGACGAAAAATGTACCTAACTAAAAAATTTAAGGTTTTGTCAAGAAATATGTGTTAGTTCTTATTTATATTTTTTCAAATTTGAATAGATTAACAATAAAGGCACCTTCAAAATGATGTCCCGAAAACAGACCCAAAAATATAGTTATTTTAAAAGTTATTACACTCAATCATTTTTTGGTGGACACACCGCGGTTATTGGTTCTTAAATATTTTTCAATCATTCTTAACCTTCCTTTTAGTTCGTGATGTGCCTCGTAGAGAGTATATCAATGTTATATTATGGTTTTTTTTTATAATCATTTTTAACTTTTGACTTGTTTTTAAAATTTTAAACTGTTTTTTAAGATTCTTTTCGATGTTTTTATATTTTAAAAATTGATATGTACTACGATTTATTTTACCACAGCCTTTTGCTGTTAATATTCAGTTTTGTAAAGTTGCTTATTTTAATATTAATCTAATCTTTGGTAAGTTATAAATATTCATAATATTTTGATTCCTATTGTAATTTTTGTATTCAATTGTTTTGTAGAACTCCTTGAAAAAGGAAATAAATGTTTCCGAAAGTTTGGATATTCAAAAAATAGTGTGCTTTTATTTAAGCCCTTCATATATTGACTACTATACCCAAAATTAAAGTAAAGAAATTATATATATATATATATATATACTGTAAACATTATTTATACTATTAATCATAAAAAGAAATCACCTTTGAGAGTAAATATTTCAGTTCTTGCATTATACCCTGATTAGGACAAGGAATATTAAATATATTCCAATTAAATATTCCAGCAGCTACAACTTTTTTAGTATATTCACTTTATTTGTAATATGTATCTTGGTAAAAAAAGTAAAGGTGCCCATCTGTAAATTTAAATGCCAATGTTATGTGGTTAGGAATACCTGGAAATTTATCATTTATTCGACCGCGGCTTATTATCTCAGTAGGATTTTCAATAAATTCGATATATGAAGAGTTATTATAAAATATAAAAGTTCGACCGCTATTGGATTGAAATATTGTATTTATAAACGCATTTGTCGGTAAATCTAAGGAAACATCATCA
This sequence comes from Ophraella communa, assembly GCA_035357415.1. Classification (NCBI taxonomy): domain Eukaryota; kingdom Metazoa; phylum Arthropoda; class Insecta; order Coleoptera; family Chrysomelidae; genus Ophraella; species Ophraella communa. Next base: position 48,303,272 of record CM068979.1, on the reverse strand, counting down.
ACAATATTTAAGTTAGTAAATGATGCAGTGTATAATCTGTGTGAATGTGTATTAAATGCAACTAAATTTTCTGCAGAATTTTGGAAAATATGAGAAATTGGTGTGAATCTTAGTTCTTTAGGAAAATAGCTTGAAATATATTCAAGATTTAAAGGTATCCTCATGTCATTTAAATCAAATTTCCACAAAAATTTTTCATATCCTACATATAAGCGAAAGTTAGGAAACGACGCAGCATCCGCTAAAAACATGATAGAAGGATATTTTATTTCACATAATTTTTTTATAGGAGTTGGGTTGGTATGTGTTGGAGTTGTTTCTTGAGTTGTCGTCGACGTTGTTGTTGTTCTTGGTAGGGTTCGTTTTTGACCATATAGAGCCTCCATTCCCATAATATCATCATCATGTAGTGGTCTAACCTTTTCTTGGTAGCACGGAAACATTATTGCTTCCTCTGTATCACTATGTTCTAATCCAAGAGTGTGACCAATTTCATGTAACATTACCATTAAAAAACTGGTTTTACCATCTGCTGCTTTACCTTTTTCATTGCAATCCCATGTTTCATCCATATCAATATGAAGTTCAATGCATTGATTGTCACTTGTTGGATGATATCCATGAGCAAGTATACGTCCAGGTCCATCAAAGGGAAATAAACATGTCCATCTACCCTGACAATCTGCCTTAAATTTATGTACTTTTTTACCGAATGATATAGTTATATCAGGCTTAAAACGTTTTGGATCTTTAGTTTGCGAAAAATGTAAGTGGGAATGTGTATTCCCACATATTAAATGCTTTAGTGGTTAAATTTTGTTCGATATAATTAGCTCCTGGGAAATACCAATATAAATGCGTTTTATTCCATTTAGAATGAATTCTATAATTATTTTCACTTTCAGAGCATCGAGGTTTTATCATTAGACGTTGCGTTTCATCATTTAACATACCATCCACAGGTAAATTATATTTTTCTTGAAACGCTATTATTGTTGATCTTAAATTGTTTACAGCATTGTTACTTTCATTTACATATCCATACCTTTGAAAGGTTTCATCGGTAATAGATATTGACGAACTTAAACATAGGACAAACAGTACACCTAATTTTAACAGCATCTTGTACGTTACTGTTGTAATTCTATATATGCACGTTATTAATATACAATCCCACCCTTCTTTTATATATACTTTAAAAACATAAAAAATTATTTGTTTTAACGTAGTTAAGTAATGTCTCCTGAGGAATATACATGTAAAATAGAAGAGTTTTTAAAACGTGTTCACAAACTACATAGTGATATTATATTTACTAAAAACAAAATAAAAGTATTGAGACAATTGGAAAAATTAAGTTTGTGGGATAAAGTCATTAAAAATAGAAAGTTTCCATCAACATCTACAACCACAAGGCGTATACAGCCTGCAAGATGTCCTGCCCACAAATAGCTTCATCTTTTATAATTTTAATATCAATTTTTAACAATTTTTTGTACACAAACGTTCCCAATAATGTGAAAAACATGGTTATATGTTTTAACGATGTAAAAGAAGACTGTAGTCGAACAGCATGGACTTTAATGGATCATGAAGTTGTAAATAATGGTTACTTACCGGTATTTTTTAAAGAAATACCAAAGAAAAATAGTTCCTACTACAAATTAAAGCTGATATTTCCAGATAATACGAAGGGTGATCAAATTGATTGGTATAAAACTTATGAAACTAAGGATAATAACTTTGTGATATGTGATATACCAGTGATACTGTGGGTTATTTTGTTAGGAATTTTATTTTTAACTTCACATGTAATATTTAAAATTATAAATATATGAATATGTAAAACATTGAACATATTATATATTTTTTAAATAAAACAACAAATATTTTTAAAAATTTTAAATAAAAAACCAAACAGGCAGTACAGTGTGCACTAACCAATTATATAAAACCTCCACGTTTTCGTTGGTGCACATATATTTTCCTTTTTGTTTATGGTTTAAACACACTCTTAATGCCTTTATAAATTGTTTCGTGCACAAGGGGCTTCCATCAAATTTAACAACATCCACGACTCTCGAGGACACTCCGAATTCTTCACACTTTTTCTTTATAAACTCCAATTTCTGATTTCCCCGAAGGTAGATTAAATCAGCACCCAAAATACATTTCTTTAATATTATATCTACCTCTGAGAACTCGATATCCCCAGAGGAGTAGTCGATTCCGTGGACGTACCTTTCCAAATGGTGTGTTGTTCTTCTATCACGAGCACTTAAACTATTATAACTTTTAGGAAATTTAAATAAATAGTTATTTAAATTATTTCCTATTTTAATACTTAGTTCTTTGGGATAGAAAGCCCCATCTATCATGAAACCTTGAATGTCGACTAGTGCTATTCTCATGATGGAGCCGGCGTTTGAACTGTCTCACTACCGATTTCAGCCGGTTTAAATATCTACTGCAACGGGTGGAAAGGATTGCGGTTATTGCGAGATATTTTTAACTACTTCAGTGAGGGGTTAATATTCCATCATACAATTATGAATAATGATGCAATAAGCTTTTGTATTATTCGGAAAACCCACATCTGCTTCGATATCTAATCTAACATCAATAGTAGATGTTTTTATTGTTTCTTCTTGTCTTGAACAGTCGATTACAAATAAAGCACGACTTTTAAATGCAACATAATCTAACAAAACATTTTTAAGTCAAGAATGAAAATAGCTTGGTTGAAATTCAGTATAATTAAAATGGGCTTCATTAAAGTGACTGTTTGCAAAATCTAATTGCATACGTTCATTTGGATAATATTCTCCATTTAAAGAAACTCTTATACTAGCAATATTGATATGATCAAACATTATGGGATCGGCTTCAACAACATCACGCTTATCGGTTTGAAAACAATGATAAAACGAGGTCTTTCGACTGCAGTACTCGTTTTAACGGACCAAATTTCTCTTCGTGCTCCAGAAGTAATTGCTGGCAATTCATTAAGGTCCCATTTTCTAAATGGAATTAATATTGGTTTGTCTGTTTGTATTGCCTTAAGAAGTTTAATAATAACATAATCATTGTCGTTGCGAGATCTTACAAATCTTAAGGTTTGTCTTCCACACGTAATCATAGAATAATCGTTGAAAACATTAAAAATATGCTTTAAAGGTATAAGCAAGCTAAAAGTCTTGTTATGTGAAGTTAAAATAGGTGTAGATGGATAGTTCCAGCCAGCGATAGCCATATGCTTAGAATCATTTTCACCATAACAAGGATATACTCTAATAGCACTCACTATTCCTGGATCCCTGACAGTTTCAATTTCCCTTGCACTTTCACTGTAAGTACAAGAATCAAACAGAAAACCACCAAAGTTTGGGGCTAAAGATACGTCACCATCTCCAGTGACCTACAATTTCCCTTTAATAGCTAGTAAAGAGGCGTTCATGGCAAAAAACGAGTCCACTTGATTGATGCTGAATTCCACAACATCATTAATATTAAATGATTTAATAAATGGGGTGTAAGACCTATATTCAGCTTTACGAATTGACTCGTCAATTGTTGGAGACTGATATAAATTAAACATTGATGAAGTATGTACGGCTTCGGTTTTTCTTTTTTTATACATAATTGTTGACATGATATCCCAGAGAACGAAGAAAGGCTACGTTTCAAGTGGTAAGTTGTCGTTGCTTGGATGGTAAATTTAATACTGAAGATTTGGAAGAAGTAGCTGTATTTTTTTATAATTAACCCCATTTGTTACGACTTCTTAATTCCAAAACTAGGGTGCTTTCTTCTCCTCGAAAATTAATAGGGTTACTATCTTTATCTAATCTATCGTTGTGGGATAACAGGAAGATATAATAAATTTGAAGGAGTTTCGTTTATAGCGTATCCAGGATCAGTTTTTACGGCAAACTCGTAAATCGTATGAGCAGGTCTGTCTCCGTCAAAGGCACCTGACGTAATTTTTGTTTCAAAGCGTATGGGTAATACTTTAATACTTTAATATTTACCGGCAAATCTGAATAATATGTTTAACCAGGATTTAAAATTTGTTCTGAGAATCCCAATATGTATCCAATGTTGTTTGGCTCCTTAAATGACACTTTATAATACTTGCTAAAAATTTCACATTTTAGTGTATTATTGTTGGGTTTCAGCGAGAAATGCAGGTCAGGACTATTAACTTTATTTTCAGTTTTCATATATTTAAGTATAAATGCTTCTATATCAGTGATTTCATAGCATCCAGTAGGAAACTCTACAATATTTAGCTTATTTTGTCTATCATAATAATAAAACTTTTGACCAGATTCAATGTTTGGCATAGAATTGTAAGAATGAAAAGAACGTAGAGCTAATTCATATTCATTTTTTGGGTCAACCATAATATGTGTTTGAGGTTTAAAAGAAAATATATGATTGGTACTGTTTACACGCAGCAACTGCGACGTGATGACTGAATCATAAAATTAAAATGAGGTGGGTTTTAAAATAAAACTAGCATACATTTTTTTGTTTTTATTTTAACATTTTTGTACACATAAAACAAGACACTTGAGATGTAGTTGGTCCGTCCCAATGCGTAGTCCAATCAGGTTGATTGTAATGAATAAAACAAGGTAAACGTATTTGCAATTCAGAATTTTTTTATACCCATTAGGAAGTTTATGCCAAATGTCCAACAGTTCTGTTGGTCGAGTACGTTTAATTAAATATTCAAGTGGCAACTCCCTCAACTCTTCAGCATTAAAACTGCTTAAGGCCCTTTCATCAATAGTATGTGCTAACATGGGATCCATGTTTTTATGTATTAGTATAGAAATTTTAAACAAAAATGCCCACAATTAATTTGATTGTAATTTTGATACTAATTATTATTATATGATATTTTAACGCCTTTTCTCAAATATTTAACAAGTTCTTTCGGTGGCTTCAAACCGCCAAATAAATCAAAATATTCTACATAATTATTTATCTTTTGGGAAGCTACCCAATGTGTTCCGTTGTTTTTAAACGAGTCTAAATTAATTATTGCACATTCTCGCTTTCGAGGACGTTCTTTAGGTAAAGTATCTCGCATGAAAACTCCTCGAAAATGTGGTATTTTAAGCAACTTTGCATAATGTACAATGTCTGTATTGTAAAGCGGTCTATTAGGTAACTTTATTGGGAGTTTTTTTGTTTTTTTTTTTTTTAAATAAACCGAATCCACCTCGAGCATTCTTTTTTAGGTACATTTCCTTGCCTATAACTTCCATTGCTTTGTTATGCCGTTGATCTTCTTCAAGTTTCTTTTAAGCATTTTTTGCATCGATCACTGTTTTAGTATCAAACCGGTGTATATCTGATTTTATCACTTCTTCATATATATCATTACATTGAATTTCGTAAACTAAACTATCAGTATCTGTATAAAGTAATTTACATTGTACAGATGAAAACTTAAACATATAATCATAATGAAATTCATATAAACATGTTTTTGAAATATCCAAAATAGCTAATCCTATGTATAAGGGTTTATCAAACACAATTTTAGTTTTCTTAAGTTCTATGGCTAAAAGGGGATTATTATGATCATCACTAAAAATGGTACGACTATAAAAGGAAGAACTAGCAATCAAATTTCTAGCTCCTCGTTTTCCGTTCCATTTTCGAACTAATTTAACTATTCGATGTTTACGCAAATTCTGCATAGTTTTTCCAAATACAGCGTTATTCATAAGTTTATACAAATTTTTCTCAAAATTATTCTCTGCTTTAGATCTCATTAAAGTATTAAGGTTTATATACGGCTTTAGCCAGCAACTTTGTTTGAATTCTAATACATTGTAAATTTTCTTTAAAATTAATCCATGTACTAGAGCTTGTTTAAGATTTTTATAATGTATAATATAATTTGATTTATGATAAAGAGTGGTTAATAATTTTTTTTGTTTGGAATTTGGCGGTGCCATATGCTCTGCACAGAATGGAAGATCTTTATGCTTATCATGTAAACTTTCAGGATACTCTATATTAACTTCTTGTAAATATCCTTTAGAGGCATTATCTGGAATTTGAGTAATATCTATATTAGTATCTACCCATCATACATTGGCATATACTTATTATTAGCTTCACCGTAACGGTTACAACACTGAGATATTCCACCTCTTATACCCCTTTCAAAAAATAAAAGCATATCAATATCTTGTACTGTTTCTAGGTTACATTTAGTGTATTTAAGCATACAATCCCAAGTAAAACCTGGAAGAGTAAAGTAATGACCGGAGTCTAAACAATATGTTTTACAGCAAGTATTACGGAATGTTTCAAAGACAGAAGCTAAAAGTAAAATATCTGTTTTCATATATAAATCAGTGTAATTTGCTAGAGTTTTCATGTTAAAATTTTGCCAAATTAACTTTGCATGATTGTAATCAGTATCTGTTATATGTTCATCATTAAGTTTGTTATAAAAAAATTTTTTACTAGGTAAATTTGTTTCATTTAATCGCTCAATATCATCTAAGTAATCATAAAAAAAACTCCTTTTTTAGTTAACAAGTTAAACTTTTCATTATCTAAACCTTTAAACTCCTTTCTAAGCGGTAAAAAGTTTTCTGGTTTTAATGTAGACATTAGTGAATCCAATGAACAGCCCATGAATCTAAAAGAGTCAATAAATCTAAATCTAATATTCGTTTCATTATCCCAAACTGTAAAACTTATATATTTTTCTTTGTTAACAGGTAAAAGTTGTACATTATTTCTTTTAGCTAATTCTCTAATTATAAAGTGTGCATCGTAACCACTTAAATTATGAAACACAATAGGAATTACAAAAGAATTTTTATAGTTTAGGTTACAATTATTATTATAAGCATAACCCCTAAAATCACCTGTTAGGTGTGAATGATCTCTGACAATTTTTTCTCCTAATAAAAAAGGTTGTTCACAAATATGACACTTTTCTGAAGCATCTTACTTCAACATTCAATGGTTCAACATATTTTAATTTGGATTTTACAAATGATGCAATACTTTTAATTTGATTTACAAACCACGACATACAATCTAAAACTCGGTGACTGTTATAAAATAAAAATTCATTGTTATAATCACATTTAAAATATAATCCCGCACTGTAAGCTTCATGTCTTTGATATCTAGCAGTTTTTATATGGTTATCATTAAAAGGTCTAAGTAGTGATTCAAAATCTGCATAAATTATGAAAGGTACTTTTTCCTTGTAAACAAAATTTTTAAATTTTACGTACGGTTCTTTAGAAAACTCTATTTTACAATCATCAATGTTCTGACAATATTTAAAATGTTCATCTAATTTTTCTTGTAAATAAAAATAATTTAAACATCTATCACACAAATATTTTTTATTTTTACATTTAGAAAGTTGCTTTGATATAAGTTTTGACAGATCTTTAATCCAAATGTAATGATATTTTATGTAATCAGTAACATCATCCGAATCCGGTTCGTAATCATATTTTTTAAGAAAATATTGATTTTGAATAATTAATAAATGAACATGGTTTTCTCGCTTTTGTTTTGTTAAACGTACGGGTACAACAGTATAATGATTTAGTTTGTATCCAAGTTCTAATTCAAAAACGTTAACAGATATCGTTGGGTTATTCTTTTCAAAAACTGTAATTTTATTAATGTGCATAGGAAATGTTATATCATTCATGTTTAAGACATCATTATAATGAGGATATGAAGAAGTTCGATTTGGTTTTTGATTTATTTTGCATGGGTACAAAGCTGAAACAATCGCCCAAGCAAAGCATGCATCATCATTGTTCTGAACATTAATGCATGCTCGTCTTCTGGCAATTGATGCTGGTAATTTAATATACGATGATATGCCACTAGGTATTTCATAATAATTTATGTTAACTTCTAAAAATAAAATTTTACTTAATGCCCACCCTGATCCTTCTTCAGAAAATTCGGAAAGTTTTCTTAAAATAACATCCCTAACATTAACTTCAAACCATGTATGTAGATTACTTGTTGTATCAATTATTTTATTTTTGGTATTAAAATATTTATCTTCCGTCATTTCATTATCATCTGATGATTTTTTAATAAACTCTGCACAAAAACAAGTATTTTACTTTTAGCATTTTACAATTTTTTAAAGCATTTGTAATTCTTATCTTAAACAAGAAAAACGAATCTTTGAAAAATTCTAGCAAATCCTTATGTGATTGATTTATAATAACCCCTGTTCGAATTCTACTTTCAAAAATTGAATTAATATCTTCCCATTTTACCCTACTACTTCGTTTTTGATGATTAGGTGTTCCCATTCCAATTTTATTTAAATTTTAAATTACTACTTAAAATCGCTTCAAATGTTCTAAATTGGTTTGTAGTTTTTTTAAAGTCCCCATAGTTAAATTTCCTTTATTAATTGCAACGTTACAAAGTCTAATGTGAGATTTCGCTTGCTTTAACCATTTTTCTATTTGTTGTACAGAATGAGATTTATTATTTAGTAAAATTTTTTGAATTTTTTTAATAATATTAAAAACTCTTACTTTAGATAATTATCGTTAAAAAGAGGAGACTCCTGCACTTCCACCGTTGAAGAAAAAGAAAGATGATGTTGCTGTGAGATTCTAAAAAAATATAAAAACAATGTGATAATAGTAAATATAAAATACATAATAAGTTAAAGAGACATTAAAAATTAATACTTACATTATTAGTTCTCTACAATTTTAAAAAGTGTTCTAGGAGGACATCCTTCGAAAAGACTTTGAAGTCCGTTGAATATTATAGAGTATTTTCCTTCCTCAAATTTTTCATTATGCGGAGTAAATATATTGGTTACTCTAGATGGTAGGAATACGATATTGCTCTCTAATTCCACTAAAATTTGTTCCCCAAATTGTCCCTTTACTTTCTTTAGATTCAATATCTTAAACGGTGTGTTTTCCGTCATGTAATTTTTTTAACGGTTTAACTTCTACAATAGCAGAAGTAAATTCATTAATTTCGTTTAAAAATTCCATCTATAACAATTGAAAAAGTAAATAACAATAAAAAGTCATAATTAAATAATAATCTGACCTTAAATGTTTAACAGCTCACAATTCAATATGAAACTGATTAAAAATAAGATTTACTGCTGTATTTAAAGGAAATGCAATTAGTATGATGTTATCCACACGTGTTGAAATACATCGGAAATCGTTGCATTCCACAATTAAATTATATTAAAAATCATCCTTTACTGATGTATTTGCAATTATTTTTAGCAAAAAACAAGTTTGCGGTTTATTGGATGATGTAATCACCATGTGTGATTATCAATCTAACAAATGCATGATTTAAAAAAATGTGCATGGCTGGCGTCACTTTGTCGCGTATATTTTATACTTGCTAGAACTTGTAAAATATTAAATATTTTCTAAAGAAGTATGATGTCATTCTCATCTTAATAAAAATTCAATGCATTCTTATAGTATAATTATTTGTTTTAACGACTTAATTTCACCCCTGTATACACGACTTCTTTTATATTTATTGTAAAACCTCTACATAAATGTTCTTTGAACAAAAAACCTGTATATAAAATTACTTCGACTATTGTTATATCTTTAGATTAATTTATTATTCACCCTGTATATATAAAATCTTGTATAGATTAAATTCTTGGTTGTTTAATTTTAACATGTATTAATAATAAATGCAATATTTCTAAAATGTATGTTTTTCTTAATTAGTATGATGTCATCCACACCTGTTGAAATACATCGGAAATCGTTGCATTCCACAATAAAATTACATTAAAAATGTAACATATTAAATATTTTCTAAAGAAGTATGACGTCATTCTCATCTTGATAAAAAATTCAATGCATTCTTAAATAATTTTCTTCTTCGTCTTACATCTACCATCATTAATCATTGCATTCAAAAGACTTTTCTGTTACACCCTGTATACACGACTTCTTGAAAACCCTCTGGAGACTCCCACTTCTTCGTATGACTTTTTGTATTACCACGGTCTCGATACATCCGAAGCCACTTACACATACCATCAACTTTCGAAACAAAAATTGTGTCCTGACAGCCTCTCATTTATACTACTTCCTTTAGTAAACTATACAACTGTTTTAGAATACTCAATATGATGATTATATAATTGTACTATAAGTATGTCTTCAAGATTAGTTATACAATATCCTTACAAAACTATTTGGGAACTGCTATACATTTATAGAACTACTAAAACAGTATTTTATAATGCAGACAGAACCGCTAATACAATAAATTTGTTTTCTACTGTTGAAATTTGGAATATAATTCTGACAATATTATTTTATTGCATATGTTTGCATTGTGTCATGACAGAGACGTGTAAGGCATTTATTATGATGGTGGGTTATATTATATTGTATCTGTTGTTACTCATATTGAATATGTTAAAGACATATATCACTACTCCAGGGGGCCAAATTTATTGGCGCAGCTAACTTTTCTGACAATATAATATATATTTTGTTGATAAAAATTAAAGCGCCTCGGTTTAGCAACATTTTATTGATATTATTAAAAATAAAAAAAATGAAAAATTATATCTAATTTGTTAAATTTTAAAGTCAAAACAAAACATGCATATAGTAGCTGTTGGGAAAGTGGAAAAAAACTATATTTTTTTAAAAAATCTATTTTTATTTCACCTTTTTACATTTCTATATGATTTTTTCACAATGGCGGCGATTTCTGTACAGCTGAACGTTTAATAAATATGGCGTATGGTAGAATACAAATTAGATACCTTATACAATGTATTTGACAGTCTAAAAAGTTAGAGGTGCTGTTTGATTCTTGACCACTTTTAAATGTTGTCGGATTTAAAAATACCTATAAAATATGTTTCAGTAGCATTTTGTTTTCTAAAGAAAAAAATAGGTAGGTATTTATAAAAATGATGAGGATTGGACAACGAGTAAGTAAAGTGAGTGGTCAAACACTTTGCGTGTTCAAAAAATATATGTCGTTGTTTTCCATAAAGTGTAGGTAAACAAGATTTTTTGCAATAAACATAAAATAAATACAAAAATTTTGTTTTCTTATTAAAAAATAAAGGGATCTGCCATATTGTGTTTTTTATACGACAGAACTCCCTTTAGCACAAGTTTGCTGTTAAAAATTACAGTGAACCCTTATGAGAATCGGTGTCGTATTTATGACTTAAAGCCATTGACTTTTTATAATTGAGTTGCACAACTTACATTATATCTTGAACTACAAGATGCATCCTAATAAAATACATAATCTATTCTTATTATTGCTACAGGGTGATAAAACATTATAGACAAGGCCTGTAAACGAAATTAGATATTTAGGAGTAATTATACCCCTTATTTGTCATTCAAAGAAGATGTTTAAATATCAATATGTCCAAACCAAATCTGTACCCACCATTCCGATATTTTATACTCTGAAAGTAAAATATTAGATATAAAACAACTATACTTTTTATGTGTTTCAATAAAATACTACAAGTCAAATAATAAAAATAACTTACCGAACCATAGCTACACTACTCGGAATAAACATTTTCAAATTGTTCCTAGGATGACGAGGTCGGTTTGTCACTAAGTATTTTATTTTATATGCGCACAAGTTGTTCTACGCAGCTTCTGCGGCTCTTTGCGTTTATTTACTTTATGTATACTTTTATTATAATCATTTATTAATCTTGTGGTAAATAAACTTATTATTATATTATTATTATAATTTTACGTATGTTGTTATAACTACTAACTGTCCAAGCTGGCAACACTGAACGTAAGATTTACGTATTATCCTTTAGTGCGTTGGTAAACTACATAATAGAACAGAAATATCCCTTAACATGCATGCGGTACGACAGTAAACAATTATTTAGTTATATTTTGTTTCGAATAACTTGTATATACAGTTTCTTTCCAAGTGTGAAATAATCTCAAATTATTGAATTTGTTTATACCGACATTTATATTCCATAAAAGATGTTCAAGATAGTAGAAACCGTGGAAAATAATAGAAAAGAGTTAACGATTGTACCATCAAACTGGGAAACGAATAGTATGTTGTCCTTTCCCAGAAGATTTGCCTCCAAGTTGCAACGGGAAAGTGATTCGGTCCCCGAACCAAATTGGATTACATTGCCCTGCAAAGTAAAAAGGAATTTTTTACCGTCATTCGAAACAGCTGAAGAGGAGTTGGATCAAATGGTCGATGCCGATGACACCGACAGAGATGACCAAGTCATGATGCCGGCCCCTACTCTACGCAAAAGACCTAGAGTTTTATTGCCCAAGAAAACCAGCAGCACTGTTAACGATACTGCTAACTTTAATTATTTAGCAAACTCTTGCATGGTAAGTACCTATATTATTTATTTTTTCTATTATATATATAATCTATATATTATATTATTTTTTCTTTTATACAAAGTGTAGATCTTATGCAATTTAACTTTTTATGTTAGCTAAAGAAACTACAAAGGATACAACTTTATTTCTCCTTGAATTATTTTAGTATACAAATCTTTATATATATTATACATATATATATATATATATTGTAATGTTTTAAAAAATAATAGTAAATATAACTTACCAAATAAATAACTTGAATTGAAGTAAACCATTAAACATGGATGTTATTTACAAATCTTTTCATTAAATGATTAATACACCAAAAATTTCTTTATTAGAGCCAATCCAATAAACCGTAATACACACAAGAACACAAAAACCATCTTGATAAGATGAGTTCATAATGCCAGTAGTCGATCCAAGAATCAAAGTCCAAAACACTAATTTGTTTAAGCTAAAAATAAAAAAAAAATTAAAGAAGCATTAGAATATGTTAATAATAAATCATAGGAGTACAATATTAGTAAGAAACCAACTATATTAGTTAGATTAAGTTAGTTAGATCGAAAGCTAAATAAGTAATAATTAAGGTTAATAATAATAATGATTTTAATAATATTTTTTTATAAGTAGCTATAAAATGAGAACAAGTAAGGTATAGGTTATTTAAAATTATTATATAAAGTAGAGAATATTTAACTGTATACAGTCAGTAATATAAGATACAAAAATTTAAATCTCAACAAACTAATTTAAATATTTGAGCAAATTAAATGAATCAGAGACAATGATTATAATTTGATAAATAAATTTTACTTACCCCAAACAACATTTTCAAATTCATTTAAGTATCAAATGATGAGTCTTGTAGTATGATGTATCGGATGTCAATACAAGTCTAGTAGTCCCTATGTCCTGAACATCTCAGATTTGATAGAAATACAATACTTAAGACAGAATCTAAAAGAAAGATATTGAAATATATTACATGATAGAATAAAGCTGTGAGAAAGTGATGTTTGTGTTTACAAGCTAAGACTATTTAATCAAGCTTAATCAAGGACTTTATGAATGATAAATTCAATGAAAAAACACTATAAATAGTGAAGTGGTGATTAAAAACGTTGACTATAAACTTTAAAAAGGTGCTTGTATGAGAAAGACCTAAACTTAGTATTAGATGTTTAATTGATGTTTCTATTTGTTGTAATTGTATGTTTTTGTAAAGTAATTAATTTTAAGTTGTTTTTTGATGTTTTTGGATGTTATTAATTCGTTTACTTGATAAATTTTGTATTTGAGTCGCTATGACATAGTAAATTTTAAAAGCAAATAAAAGCTAATATGAGCGGTGTCATTGAAAATAAAAGTTATCTGATCATATTTGAATATGTAAAATTTCAATTTTTGTTAAAATTATTGGCCAAAAAGAGATATTAGCTCACAATTGTTAAATTTTATATTAATAATTGTCAAAATGGCTGACATTGTTTACTCCACAAAGCCAGCTATTTTAATAAAGAAAAATTGATTTTAAAATTCTAAAAATGTTAATTTATAATGAAATAAATTACACAGATTTAATTTGAAACAATTTTAAGGTCAGAAAATGTATAATTAAAAAGTCAATTTTTCAAAAATTTGATGTAAGAGAGGTTATAAAAAAACAAAACACGCTCGAAAAGGCAGCCATTATGAAATTTTGACCGAGGGTATACAAGCCCTTGGAAAAGAAAATTCGGGAGCATTCTAAATTTATCAAAAGGCCAATCCACGTCAGTCTATTTGAAAATCATCATAAAAACAATGGCGGATGACTGTTAAAAATTAAAAATGGCTGACAATTAACATGATCAATTATATAATATATTTTAAAAAACGAAGCTTATTGGAAAATTGTAAATAGAAATTGTGTACCAGCTAATAAAATAAAATCCTAAGAAGAAAAAAAAAATTAAATATTTTTGACTAACCTGTAGCTATAATTAAAAATTCCGGAAGAAACCAAGGAGAAATAATATCCGGTGGTCATAATCCTGTTTAATATCCATCCAAGGAAGCATTTGTACGTGTTGTAAATTACCATTGGAAGAAGGCCGAATCTGGGAAGCCGCTACGAATAATTTCCATCCTTCACCGTCAGCAGCAAGTGCTTTAGGGTATGTTTTTTAACTATATTCACTAATATCATTTTCATAAATATTATAAACATTGTGAGTAATATATTTCAATATCATTAAACAAAAATTTTTATAATTTTGGTCTGAGAACACTGTATCGCTAAGAATTTTATAACGATTAATAGACACACGACACGCGTCTCGACAACTTTCACCCCAGAAATAACCGTTAAGTATCACGTGTTTCTATATGCGGGGGTTGATGCGCACAAAATCTGCCATAGCCGTATCATTGAAGAGATCAAGGGTATATTATTCTTTTAGGGAAAACAAAGTTAATAAATAAAATATTGTTAAATCTTACATTTGAACCGACTACTGAGTTTATGAGTCTATAATGCTAAGTAATTGATTTTGATATATAAAATTTAATAATAAATGATAAATAAAATTATATATTTTAGATTTAATAACATAATTTTTTTTTACAAACAGAAGGATCAATAAAATAAAGAAATTTTAAGGTGTTTTAGATTAAAAAGGATTAAATAAAAATTGAAACAAATTTAAACATAAATTATAGCCCCACAAAACTTTAAAAATAAAAATTTCAAATTATAAAACAACAAAATTAATAATTACATCAATAATAACAATATCTATACAATCTGTACATTCATTATAATTTTAATTTATTACAAAATGGCGCCCAACGTGGGGCTATAATTAAAAAACTATTGATTATAATAAATTAATTGATTATAATTAAAAATCAACTGGTTATAAAGGTAAAGTTTTTTTTTTTAAAATATAATAAACAAGTTTGATATCTAATTTGGTAGGTTATCAGGAGAAATTGGATATTAAAAGTGTAAAACTGTTATAATTTTAAATTGTATATTGTGTTTTACAATAATAACAATAATTACATAATTATTAAACAAAATTTTATATTTAATATTGAATAAAATTGAATAAAACTATTTAAAATGGACAAAATGACATTGAGAGATGGAAAGCAAGTGGGAAAGAAGTCTGGGGAAGAAGTAGGTACTCAGGTAGATGAAGAAAGAAATCAGGGATCTGGAGATCGTGGAGTGCAGGATGGAAGAAACGAAGATGGACAAGAAGAACAAGAACAACAAAAAATGCAGGAAACAAGAAGAGTGGAAGGAAAAGAGGATCAGAGTGAAGTGATGAAGATGTTGATAAATTTAGCCAAAATGAATGAAGATTTAAAGAAAGACATGAACAAAAATAATGAAGATTTGAGAAGAGACATGAAGGAAGATATGAAGAAGATGGATAAGAGATTAGAAGAAAATAATGCAAAATTAGACAAAAACAATGAAGATTTAATAAGAGATATAAATAAGAAACTGGATGAGAATAAAGAAGATATAAATAAGAAATTTGATGAATTAAGGGGAGAAATGGGGGAACAAAATTGTAAATTACGGGAAGAAATAAGGAGTACAAAACAAGAAGTTAGAGAAGAGATGATTGGAAGAATCATGGAGGTAGAAGAGAATCATTTGAAACAAATAAATGAGATTAAGAAAAATGGAAAAGTTCTAAAAGAAGAAATAAAAGAAAATAACAAGAAGATTGACCGAGAAATTATGAAAATAAACAAAAATATACAAGGAGTACAGGAAGATTTAAACAAGGAGATAAAATTAAATTTCAAAATTGCGGAAGAAGAAAACAAGAAAACAAGGAAAGAACTTAAATTGGAAATCAAAAATATACAAGAAGAAGTGGAACAAATGGAAAACAAAGAATATAAACAAAAATTAATAGAAATGGAACACAATATAAACAAAATGAAGAAAGAACAAGAAGAAAAAGTAACTAATATGAAGAGAGAAATGATAAAGATGTCTGGGGAAACCAGAATAATTAGTTGTGGGAATAATAACAATATGAAGTTTGACGGAGACTATAAGAAGATACACCCAATTGTGTTTATGAAGATGTTGAAGAATAAAATAAGATTTGAACAGGAACCTGATGTCTTGAGAGAAATAATTCGAGAACATATGGAAAAGCACGCGTTAGTATGGTTTATAAGCAAAGAAGAAGAAATTTATACAATAGAAGAGTTTGAACATAAATTTTTGGAATATTTCTGGGGGAATAATACTCAATCTAGAATAAGAGAAAGACTATATTTCGGAAAATACGATAAAAATAGAGGTAATTCTCCAAACACATATGTGTTACAGTTGTATGCTCTGGTGATGCATTTAAGTCCTAGATTACCAGAAGATGAAATAGTTTTATATTTATCAAGACATTTTAAAGAGCAAATTACAGAAACAATAGCAATACAGAACATTAAGACAATGGATAACTTATGTCAATATCTGCAGAGGCTAGAGAGAAAGAGAGGAGAAAGAACAGACACAACAGCAAGACAACAGACTAATTTTAATAGGCAACAGAGATCAAATAATGAAAATATTAACAGCAATAGGAACAGAACAAACAATTCAAATGAAAATAACTGGAGACGCAACAACAATCAAAACCCAAATAATTATAATAATAATAACAATTGGAGAAATAATAATTACAACAATAATAATTACAATAACAATCAGAATATGACAAGAAATTCACAAGAGAGATATTATAACTATAATAACAATATAAACAGTAACCAAAATAGAGCTGGGAACAATAATAATAGAAGCAATAATAACAATCAATTTAATAATAATAATGGATTCCAGAGAAGAGTAAATCATACAAGAAGAGAAAGGAACGAAGAAAATAGAACAAGAAGTTTGGAAAGAAGTAATGGTAGACATAACGATGGAGATAATGGAAGACGAAGAAGCTTGGACAGGGAGCCAAGGAGTCAACATGGACAAGAAATTATTGTAGAGCGAGTAAGGAACACTGGTAGGGAAAGTGTTAATGATCAGCAGGTTTTTTAAAATGTTGCTTTCTATATCAAAGTTTTGCGTTATGCCACCCCAATGAATTTATTAACTTAAATGATAAATTAGATCAATTGCATTATAATGGGTTATTGTATATTCAGGGTAAAATTAATGACAAAACAGTTCAAATTTTAATTGATACAGGAAGCGAAACCTCATTAATAGACTTAAAATTAATTTCAAAATTAAATAATATAAAAGAAAAAGAAATAAAAATACAAAAGGTAGTATTAACTGGTATTAACAACAAAAAATTATGTGAAGTAAATAAACTATATGATATTAAAATAAATTTAAATAAAATCATTGTAAATTGTCAATTACTAGCTGTACCTAATTTAGATTGTGATTGTGATTGTAATAATTGGAAATGATATATTAGAAAAATTAGAAACTATAATTAATTATGAAGAAAAGAAGATAAGGTTAGATGGTATATGGATATCGATGAATATGGGGGAAGAAATAGAAGATAATAAGAAAAGTGTTAATTGTATTAAAAATGATTATGAAAAGTATAAAGAAGAAAATTATGGGTATGAAGTAGGAAGAAGAGATGAAGAAGAAGTATTAGGAGATGAAGAGTTAGATTGTGATGGAAAATATTACAATATAGTAATGGAATTGTTGTCGAAGTATAGAAGACTTATGTCCAAGGAGCCAAGAGTAGCTACCAAGTATGAACATAAGATGGAAGTGAAAAATATTGAGAATTTTAAAGTAAAGACGTATCCTATTCCATACAAATTAAAAGACAGGGTGAAGAAAGAATTGGAAGTATTAGAAGAAGATGGAATAATTGAAAGAAGTAATACACCGTACATTAATCCGCTAGTAGTTGTACAAAAGAAGAATGGAGACATCAGAATATGTTTAGACGCCAGAACAATTAACAAATATACCGTACCTGAATATGAAGCACCAATGTCAATAGATGCAATTTTAGGTAGGATAACAAATGCTAAAGTATTTTCGAAATTAGATTTGGTTCATAGTTTTTGGTTAATACCATTACATAAAGATTCGAGGGATTTTACAGATTTTTCAGTAGATGGGGTAATATATCGATTCTGTGTTGTACCATTCGGGATTCAAGGAGCATGTTCTGCATTAGTAAGAGCATTACATCAAATTTTAAACAAATATGAAGAATTCATTTTGCATTATATCGATGATATTTTAATCTTTTCTAATAATGAACAAGAACACATTAAACATTTACAAATTGCATTAAAAAGTTTAGATGAAGCAGGTTTAAAATTAAATAGGGACAAATGTCAATTTTTTAAAACAAGCATAATTTATTTGGGATATAAAATAGATAATAAGGGTATAGAAATGGATCCAGACAGAATAAAATTAATTAGAGAATTCAAATCGCCAAACAATTTAAAAACATTAAGAGGGTTTCTTGGGACAATAAATTATTTCAAAAGATTAGTACCTAATATTAGTGAGTTAGAGTTACCGTTAATAAATTTGTTAAAGAAAGGGGTATTATGGAAATGGGATGAAGAAAAGGAAAAATGCTTTTAATAAAATCAAAAATGTTTTTGAAAATAAGTTAAAAATTTACTATCCAGATTACAATTTGCCATTCATATTAAAAACAGACGCTTCAATAAATAGATATGCTGGGGTTTTAATACAAAGACAGGGAGATATAGAGGTACCTATTGGGTTCATTTCAAGAACTACCAAAAAGCATGAGAAAAATTATAGTGTGAGTGAGTTAGAACTAGGGAGTATCATTTTTTGCGTTACTAAATTTAGATTTTACTTATTAGGGAATAAATTCACAATAGAAACTGATAACCAATCGTTAACATCAATTTTAAATAATAAATTTGGCAACAATAGAATTCATAGATGGGCATTATTATTACAGGAATATTCTTTTGAAATTAAATATGTAACGGGGAAGTCAAACATAGTAGCAGATTATTTAAGTAGAATGGATGGGGAAGATAAAAGAAGTAAAAATTTAATTAAAGTAGGTTTAAATATTTTAAAACAACAAGAAGGTATATTTTCATTAGAGGAAATAAAGAAGAATCAAATTAGTTTGTCAGATAAAGAAAAACAAAGGGCATTGGAAAAGGATGGTATTTTCTACAAGAGATTACAAGAGAATGAATTGTACATCATTACGAAGGAGTTGGCAAAACAAATAATAACTGAGATTCACCAAGCATATGGACATTGTGGAGTTAGGAAAACATGGATGATATGGAGGGAAAACTATATTTGCAAGAAAGATCTAGCAATAACTAAAGAAGTGATCAAATTCTGCGGAATATGTCAATTAAGCAAAGAAAAAAATTTTCACAATGAGAATATACCAAAAACAATAAATTCAGAAAAACCATTAGAAGTAATATCAATAGATTTCATGTCAAACTTAATTAAAAGCTATCAGGGAAATAAAAATATATTAGTTATTGTAGACAATTTTTCAAAATTTATTTATATTAAACCCACTAGTAAAACAAACACTAAAGTAATTTGTGAAATAATGTTAAGGTATTTTGAAGAAGTAGGTAAACCAAAAAGGTGTATTTTAGATAACGCTACTTATTTTAATAATAAAAGGTTTAAAAATTTTATGAATAAAAATAATATTATTC
This sequence comes from Ophraella communa, assembly GCA_035357415.1. NCBI lineage: Eukaryota > Metazoa > Arthropoda > Insecta > Coleoptera > Chrysomelidae > Ophraella > Ophraella communa. Next base: position 48,283,164 of record CM068979.1, on the reverse strand, counting down.
TAACATTCACAAGTATTAGACACCCTGAATCTAATCCTACAGAGAGAGGTATATAAAAGAAATAATAAAATATCTTAGAACCTTAACACATGATGAACATAGAAATTGGGAAAACAATATTAAAAATATAGAATATTTCATAAATAATACACCAAGTACAACAACACAAGAAACACCCATAAAATTAATGAAAAACATTGAACCAGACAGACCATGGATCATAGAAAACAAAGAACAATACAATAGTTTAATTGAGAAGGTTAACATTAAATTAAAAAGAAATGCAGACAGGTATATAAAAAGGAGGTACAAAAATTTAAAGAAACCAACGGTATTCAAAGAAGGGGATTGGGTAATTGAAAGGTCACTACAGGTAGCCAACAAAAGAAATAATGAGTGTGCAAAATTAAAACTACCGTTTATAGGACCATTTATAATTGAAAAGGCTTACGAAAACAGTTATATTTTAAGAAATCCACATAACAATTTATTGAGGGGAAAGGTAAACGTTAAAAACTTATATGCATACCATCAATAGATCAACATTTTAAAAATCTAGCTAAATTTAGAATATAAGATAGTTTAAGATGTAGATATTAGAATAAGTAAATATTATATTGTAGTTAAAATTAGGAATCAAAGTATGAATTATCAATAAATAGTTAGTGGTTATATACAACCAAATGAATTAGAATTTATGTTAGATGTTAATGAAGATTGTTTGTAAGGTACAATTAAGGTATATGTTAGAATTAAAAGATAACAAAGTGGAATTTGAAGCTTATTAGATTTGGATCAAATATAATGGAATTAAATTTTAAAAAATTATTACCGAGTAACAATTTGTTAAAATTAAATTGGGGGAAATTTGTAATGTTTTAAAAAAATAATAGTAAATATAACTTACCAAATAAATAACTTGAATTGAAGTAAACCATTAAACATGGATGTTATTTACAAATCTTTTCATTAAATGATTAATACACCAAAAATTTCTTTATTAGAGCCAATCCAATAAACCGTAATACACACAAGAACACAAAAACCATCTTGATAAGATGAGTTCATAATGCCAGTAGTCGATCCAAGAATCAAAGTCCAAAACACTAATTTGTTTAAGCTAAAAATAAAAAAAAAAATTAAAGAAGCATTAGAATATGTTAATAATAAATCATAGGAGTACAATATTAGTAAGAAACCAACTATATTAGTTAGATTAAGTTAGTTAGATCGAAAGCTAAATAAGTAATAATTAAGGTTAATAATAATAATGATTTTAATAATATTTTTTTTATAAGTAGCTATAAAATGAGAACAAGTAAGGTATAGGTTATTTAAAATTATTATATAAAGTAGAGAATATTTAACTGTATACAGTCAGTAATATAAGATACAAAAATTTAAATCTCAACAAACTAATTTAAATATTTGAGCAAATTAAATGAATCAGAGACAATGATTATAATTTGATAAATAAATTTTACTTACCCCAAACAACATTTTCAAATTCATTTAAGTATCAAATGATGAGTCTTGTAGTATGATGTATCGGATGTCAATACAAGTCTAGTAGTCCCTATGTCCTGAACATCTCAGATTTGATAGAAATACAATACTTAAGACAGAATCTAACAAGAAAGATATTGAAATATATTACATGATAGAATAAAGCTGTGAGAAAGTGATGTTTGTGTTTACAAGCTAAGACTATTTAATCAAGCTTAATCAAGGACTTTATGAATGATAAATTCAATGAAAAAACACTATAAATAGTGAAGTGGTGATTAAAAACGTTGACTATAAACTTTAAAAAGGTGCTTGTATGAGAAAGACCTAAACTTAGTATTAGATGTTTAATTGATGTTTCTATTTGTTGTAATTGTATGTTTTTGTAAAGTAATTAATTTTAAGTTGTTTTTGATGTTTTTGGATGTTATTAATTCGTTTACTTGATAAATTTTGTATTTGAGTCGCTATGACATAGTAAATTTTAAAAGCAAATAAAAGCTAATATGAGCGGTGTCATTGAAAATAAAAGTTATCTGATCATATTTGAATATGTAAAATTTCAATTTTTGTTAAAATTATTGGCCAAAAAGAGATATTAGCTCACAATTGTTAAATTTTATATTAATAATTGTCAAAATGGCTGACATTGTTTACTCCACAAAGCCAGCTATTTTAATAAAGAAAAATTGATTTTAAAATTCTAAAAATGTTAATTTATAATGAAATAAATTACACAGATTTAATTTGAAACAATTTTAAGGTCAGAAAATGTATAATTAAAAAGTCAATTTTTCAAAAATTTGATGTAAGAGAGGTTATAAAAAAACAAAACACGCTCGAAAAGGCAGCCATTATGAAATTTTGACCAAGGGTATATAAGCCCTTGGAAAAGAAAATTCGGGAGCATTCTAAATTTATCAAAAGGCCAATCCACGTCAGTCTATTTAAAAATCATCATAAAAACAATGGCGGATGACTGTTAAAAATTAAAAATGGCTGACAATTAACATGATCAATTATATAATATATTTTAAAAAACGAAGCTTATTGGAAAATTGTAAATAGAAATTGTGTACCAGCTAATAAAATAAAATCCTAAGAAGAAAAAAAAAATTAAATATTTTTGACTAACCTGTAGCTATAATTAAAAATTCCGGAAGAAACCAAGGAGAAATAATATCCGGTGGTCATAATCCTGTTTAATATCCATCCAAGGAAGCATTTGTACGTGTTGTAAATTACCATTGGAAGAAGGCCGAATCTGGGAAGCCGCTACGAAAAATTTCCATCCTTCACCGTCAGCAGCAAGTGCTTTAGGGTATGTTTTTTAACTATATTCACTAATATCATTTTCATAAATATTATAAACATTGTGAGTAATATATTTCAATATCATTAAACAAAAATTTTTATAATTTTGGTCTGAGAACACTGTATCACTAAGAATTTTATAACGATTAATAGACACACGACACGCGTCTCGACAACTTTCACCCCAGAAATAACCGTTAAGTATCACGTGTTTCTATGTGCGGGGGTTGATGCGCACAAAATCTGCCATAGCCGTATCATTGAAGAGATCAAGGGTATATTATTCTTTTAGGGAAAACAAAGTTAATAAATAAAATATTGTTAAATCTTACATTTGAACCGACTACTGAGTTTATGAGTCTATAATGCTAAGTAATTAATTTTGATATATAAAATTTAATAATAAATTATAAATAAAATTATATATTTTAGATTTAATAACATAATTTTTTTACAAACAGAAGGATCAATAAAATAAAGAAATTTTAAGGTGTTTTAGATTAAAAAGGATTAAATAAAAATTGAAACAAATTTAAACATAAATTATAGCCCCACAAAACTTTAAAAATAAAAATTTCAAATTATAAAACAACAAAATTAATAATTACATCAATAATAACAATATCTATACAATCTGTACATTCATTATAATTTTAATTTATTACAATATATACATATATATTAAACCAGAATTTTTGGGGTAAACGGCAATGTTTTTTAAGAAAACTCTTTTACTTGTTTTCCAAGCTTTCGAAATATATTTATTTCATTTTCAAGGAATAAGCGAGAGTATATACAAAATTGGTGTTAAAAAATGGTAAATATAACATCAAAAACTATTTTAACTTTAATTTGGAATTTAAAAAATATTTTTTAAGTCAAATTAATAATTAATAATTAGTCGGCAAATAACATACATTTAATTATACATATATATATATATATAATGATATTTCTTTTATCACAGAAATTAACACGCAGAACAAAACTTGAGTTTCTCTACAAAAAGAGTTTTTATTTACAAAACTGGATATACAATTATAAAGTAATCTTACCTACAAAAAGAGAAACAACATTTAATGTTCATACAATGCAATTTGACGAGAACTGTCTTTTTGACAATTACATTAAAAAAATGTTGAATTTAAGGATACTTAAGGATAACTACTTAACTACTACTTAACTAAAGAAATATATTTTTTTTACATCACCCCTCCTGCAAAAGAAATTAATTCAGAACTATATTTATTTTATTATTCTTTTTCAATATCGGGTATTGGAATTAATTTCGATATGTGGAACATGTTTGACTCTGATTTTCTATGTCCAACATTTATTCTGAAAATACAATCTGATAACTTTTCTATAATTTCGTATGGTCCAATTCTGATCTCATCAAGTTTTTTCCTCTTCATTCTATTGCCATTCTCCACAAATACTCTATCACCCACTTTAAAATTTAGGTTCCTACGATGCTTATCATAAATCTGTTTATTGTAATTATGTGACTTCATTGAATTTTCTAGAGCTGTTTTCCTGTCATGAAGCCAGTCTTGTTCAGAATTTTTTCTCTTTAATTCATTTGGTAGGATTGCAACATTAGTGCCCTCTAGTAAATAAACTGGTGCAAATCCAGTTACTGTATGTTCAGTCTCGTTATATTTACTTACACATTCCTGTGCTATAGTTGTCCAGGCTGTTTTCTTCTGTCCTTCATTAATTTTGCATCTGATTTTATTGACTAGAGTTTGGTTCAGCCTCTCATTCAATCCATTTGAAAATGGCGAATTCACTGCCGTGAAAATAATTGGTATGTTTTTCTTTTCTAAAAAGTCTTTAAAATCCTTTGAGTTGATACTTGGATATTGATCCGAAAGAATCATACCAATATCTTCAGTTTCACCAATTTTTTTTACAAGTCTAATAAAATAATTTGCATTTTGCGTTTTCGATGTTAGAATCCACGCGTATCTAGTATAATGGTCCACTAGAAGATGTAAGTATCTTTTTGTAGATCGGGAACCTCCAAAACCTCCTATTGTATCAATTGAAATGATTTCGAAAGGTTTTGTGGCTGGTCCCAATTGAGACATTAGACCGACCTTATTTTGTCCTCTTGATTTATTTTTAATACACACAATGCAGCTTTTACAAACATTGTTTATATTCCTTGTTAGGTTCTTTGCAGTATAGAATGGACCAATCTTTCTTTGCATCTGAGTTATTCCTATATGACATAAATTTTCGTGTATGTTTTTTTAAAAATTCTATGCTAAATTCTTCTGATAGGATAATTTTATTCCTTTTTTTTATTCTTTTGTAGTAAACATCATTTCTTGCTATAATATTTTTTTGTCTGTTATGAATCTCATTGTTTCTTTTTTGGTCTTTTAAGATATCTTCTATTTTTATTAAATTTACAATCTTCAACTGTTCTTCCGAATTTTCATTTGGTTCCAAAACTGGGTTCCTACTCAGACAATCAGCTTCTAAGTTATTTTTCCCTGGGGAGTATTTAACTTTAAAATCATATTGAGATAAATAATAGGTCAATTCTCCCAGTTCCTCATCTGTTCTTGATTTAATGTTCATATTTTCTAATGGTTTGTGGTCCGAAAAAACAGTAAATTCTTTCCCTATTAACAGATGTTGCCAATACTTTACACATTCTTTGATAGCTAGGCATTCCAAGTATATGGCTTTCTTCCTTTTTTGAACATTATTTAATTTTTTTGAAAAATAAGCAACAGGCTTTTCCTCTTCATTTTCTTGAGGCTGTTTTAATACTGCTCCAATTCCCTGCAAACTTGCGTCTGTGTAAATATATATTGGTAAATTTGGATCAAATATGGTTAAAACTGGTTGGGTACATAATATTTGCTTCATTTCTTCGAATGCTTGCTGACATTCCTGAGTCCAAATAAACTTTTTATCTTTTCTTAAAAGATTGTGAAGTGGATCTAATTTTATTGCTATTTTCGGAATATATTTATGATAAAAATTTATTTTTCCTAAAAATTGTCTTACGTTCTTTTGTGACTTTGGGACTGGGAATTTTTTTATTGAAATTAGATTGTCTTTTAATGGTGTAACAGAATTATTGTGAATTATGTGACCCAGATATTTTACTGAATCAGCTGCCAATGTACACTTCGAAAATTTTAGTCTGAAACCTTCTCTTTGTAATGCTTCAAATACTTGTGTTAAATGCTGCAGGTGTTCTGAGAAAGATTTCGAGAAAATCAATATGTCATCTATAAAGTTTACTGTAAATTCTGAAAGTTTATGTTTCCTGATTATATTGGATAATATTCTTTGAAAAATTGCTGGGGAAGTCTTAAGTCCAAATGGTAAACAAGTCCATTGAAAATGTCCCTCCTGGGTAACAAAAGCCGTTTTATGTCTATCTGAAACACGTAGAGGTATTGACCAAAATGCTGAGTTTATATCTAATGTTGAGAAGAATTTACAATCTCTTGTTTTAACCACCAGATCTTCGATAAGTGGAAATGGTTGTGATTGTGGTACTACAATTTTATTTAAGTCTCGAAAATCGACGCAGAGCCTTGTTTTTTATTTTCATCTCTTTTATAAACTAATGTTACTGGAGCTGCAAACGGACTATATGACTCTTCTATCAGATTTTTTCCAATAATTTTGCAATCTGACTTTCAATTTCCTGTCTGTCTTCGATTGTGCACCGATATGGTCGTTTACTACAATATTTTTCTACCAATAAATCAATATGAGCTTCGTAATCAGATACTGTGCCAATATCGTAGTTGTCTTTTGCAAAAATTGATTTATGATTTAGAATAAGTGTGTCAATTTTTAACTGTTGATCATTGTTTAAATGATTTATACAAATATTAAAATTATCTACGTCAATATTTTCATTGAAGTTTACTAAATAAATATTATTTGATTGTTGAGAAATTTCATCCTTTTGATCAATAGTTATTTTAGTTTTTCCTTCAAATTTTTTTTCAGATTTATCATTTTCTGTAATTATTTCCTTAGAAATAAAATCAACTGGAGATTTTTGACTAATTAGTAGGTTTTCATCTTGACATAGGTAAAAACTTTTTATACAGTCTAGTCCAATAAGAAAGTCGTAAGCAAAATTTTCTTTGTCTATAACGAAAACATCAATTTTTTTTTTCAATTTCAAATATTTTTGCATTTACAGTTACTATACCACCTACTTTCTTAACACCATTAATCGTTTTTAAATTAGTACTTTTCAAATCATTTGTTCTTTTATTATTCAACTTTAGTAATTTTGAGTTTATCAATGATACATTTGATCCTGAGTCATAGATTCCAAATATTTCCAAATTTCCATTTATGACTAATTTTATTTTGATTAATGGTGGCACTAATAGTTTTTTTGATCTTCGTCTTTTAGCTCACATTCCAATTCTGAATTATTTACAAGTTTAATCTGGTTTCTGTCTTCATTTCCTTTTGCTTTGAACCAACATGCAGATTCAGAGTGGTACCGCACACCCTTTTTTAATTTTTCGCATATTCCACATTTTTGTTTTTTATCTGTATCTAATCTAGTAATGGTTTTTTTCTCTAAAAATGTCTTTTTATTGACTAAATATTCTAGTTTTCCAATTTCATTGAATAAGTCTTTTGTTTCTAAAATGTCTTCTCTATCAATCCTGTCCATTATGTAGTTTGGTAAGCCAGCAGCAATAATATCAATCAGAGTTCCTTGATCTATCGTTTTTCTCACCTCAAGTAATAATTTTTCCTTTTTTATGGCATACTCCAGTAAAGAACCTGTTTGATATTTAAATGACAATGCAAATCTGCTCGCTGACCATCCTTTGTTAGCAAATGATTCACAAAAATACTGTTTCCATTTTGACCATTCTGATTGTAAAGAATGCTTCATCATCATTGAGTTATACCAATTTAGAGAAGATCCTTCAAGAAATAATCTAAAAATTTCTATTTTATCTTCGTCACCTTGTATTTCAAATCTTGAACATTCTTTTTCAAAAAGTTCAATCCATTGATAAGCATTAGAATGTTTTACATTAAATTTTTCCAAAATAAACCTATCTGCCTCTTTTTTCACATTTTGTTTTTTGGTATTTTCTTGATTTTCAACTAATTTCTCAAGGATTTTAATTACTGGGTTTTCAGTACTAATGGATTGTACAACATCTAGTTTGTTTTGATTTACTTCTTCTAAGTATTGGTCTTGGAAAATCATATTGTCAAATTCATCAAAATATGTAACTCTTAGTTCTTCTATTAACGCAAACCAAATACTCCTCGTTTGGTGCCTTTTCTTTAACGTATTTTTAATAGTTGCAAAGGCTTTAGAGTTTTTATTTCGTTGTGGAAGCTAATTGATTGAAATTCTTTTGGTATTAAAAATACTTCATCGTTCTCTTTTATAACTGATGTTACAGCAATATAATTTAACTTTCCATCTTCCGAAGGTTTTACTTTGAATTCGAATTTTATTTTATTCATACTTTTATCTTGATTATTTCAAAAAAATGTTGTTTTATAATGATATTTCTTTTATCACAGAAATTAACACGCATAACTTGAGTTTCTCTACAAAAAGAGTTTTTATTTACAAAACTGGATATACAATTATACAGTAATCTTACCTACAAAAAGAGAAACAACATTTAATGTTCATACAATGCAATTTGACGAGAACTGTCTTTTTGACAATTACATTCAAAATATTGAATTTAAGGATACTTAAGGATAACACTACTTAACTAAAGAAATACATTTTCTTTACATATATATATATATATATATATATATATATAAATGATAGTAGTATTTTTGCGGGGATTAATGAAATAAAAAAATGAAAATAATGGGTTAAGCCCGCTAATGCAGCCGTAGACACGTGTTTCTGTCTCCTTAGACTTCATCAGTACGGCATAGCGGGCTTAACCCATTATTTTCATTTTTTTATTTCATTAATCCCCGCAAAAATACTACTATCATTTGTATTTATTTCTGGGTAACGGTTTGTCACGCAGGTGGTTATATCTGCCTCCGTGGCTATGTTGGAATTTCGCCGACAATCAATCGGTAATTCCAATTGAAGCTACAAATGTGCGGTTGGCCCTTGTGTTGACTCCGTTTGTGTGATTTATATTGTTTTCCATCATTCAGTGTTTTTTTGGTAATATTCTCCTTAGCTATGCCGTACTGATGAAGTCTAAGGAGACAGAAACACGTGTCTACGGCTGCATTAGCGGGCTTAACCCATTATTTTCATTTTATATATATATATATATATATATATATATATATATATATAAATATAAATAATAAAAAGAATAACTTACCCAAAATATAATTTAAAATTGTGATAGATTATGAAAAAAGGATATAAGTTTCAAGTCTTTCTTTTAAATGATGAATTTACCTTAAAACTTCTTTATTGGAACTGTTTAATAAATCTCAATTAACACACACACACAAATTAACTTGATAAAAGATGAGTCTTTAAGAAGAAGCACTAACATCAGGAGTCGATTCAATAATTAAGTCCATTATCCTATGATGTTCAGGCTAAAAATAAAAGAAAATAAACATTAGAATATGACAATGCTGAATAATATGAATCTAATATTAGCTATAAGAAACCAATTCTAATAGTTATATAAAGTTAATTTAATTAAAATATCAATAAGATATAACTAAAGTTAATATTAATAATAAGTTTGATAATGTTTTAATAGGTAAGATAAAAATAAATAGGTATAGATGATAACAAACCACTGTTTAAAGTAGAAAAAAATACAACCATATTTAATTAATTTTATGATTAGCAAAATTTAAATTTAATAAACAAATATTAGCTATCAAAACAAAATAAGTATTATCATAAATTAGAATTATAACTAAATAAACAAATGTGACTTACCCAACCAATATTTGGCTTCATTTTAAGCATCAGAGTGATAATTCCATATTTCAATGTATCGGATGATAGTATAAGATGGGTATAGTCCATGATTTGATGCAGGATATTAACTTGAGAGAGTCTAAAAAGGATATTGAAATTTATCATATGTAACATTGTTAGAAAGTGATTAAGTTTGTTTATAAACAATGGACTAAATAATTAAAAGTTTACACATGACCTGTGACAGATAAAAACTAGTGAAAAGACACTTTAAATAGTGATACAGTGATCACACACTGACAATATAAACTTAAGAAAGAGTTATTGCAATGCAAAGACATGAATCTAATATTAAGTGTTAATTTTAGTGTTAATTTTTTTATTAAAACCATGTATTATTATGAGATATTTAATTTTAAGTTGTTCATTGATGGTTTTAGGTGTTATTATATTGTTTATTCGATAAATTTTAATTAAAAATTGTTATGACGCAGTAGATTTCAAACGCAAATATAAACCAAAATAAGTATAGTCGTCAAAAGAAAAAGTTTACTGGTTATATTTGGATATATAAATTTTCATTTTATGTTAAAATTAGATGCCAAAAGGAAATATTTGCTCACAATTGTTATAAATTATCATTATTAATTGTAAAGATGTCCGCCATTATGTAGCTTCAGAAAGTCTTTAATTTTATAGGGAAAAATGGGTTTTTAAATTTGAAGAATTTATTTTTGTGATATTATAAGTTATATAGTTTCAATACATAATAATTAAAAAGTCAGAAAATGCCAAATTAAAAATTGTTTTTTAAAAATTCATTGGAAAAAGGTGAGAAAAAACAAAAGACTTTCGAAAAATCCGCCATCTTTGCAACTTCCGGCGTGAGCATATTAAAAACCCGAAAAAATGAAAATTAGGTCATTCTGATTTCACCTGAAAGCCATTCCTCGCTAGTTTGTTTTTTAAAATTGTTATTATTCAATGGCTGACTTCCTTTCTATGATGAAGATCGTTGAAAAATAATTATAATGTAAAAATAATATGGATATGTGATCAAAAAGAACTGGAAATTGTATATTTTTTAATAAAATACCTACCAGCAAGAATTAAAATAAAAATTTTATTGTACCAACCGGCAAAATTGAACTTTGGACATCTGGAGGAGTAAATTAAAAAGGTTTCCATTCCCGGAGAAGTCGAGAACAAGGTAACTGTTCTAAAATTTTACCCCAAACTTCAAATCGTCGTCTGTCCCACGAAGGAAGATACACCCAACAAGTGAATTTACGGTATGTGTTTACTATTATTTATTACAATCACAATCACTTTCATAATACTCATAAACTTTTGTGAATGGTAAATTTTAATATCCGATAAACATCTTCTAGCACATTGTTGATTTGAATACAATAATTTTCTATGCATCTTCACAACAACTGATGCACGCATCATAACGTCCACTCCAAGGGCAAATGTAACTGAAATTGTCACATGTTCTTTTAAATATACCTGCGCTCAATAAGATATCCATAGTCGTAACGAAGTATATGTAAAGGGTACGTTGTTTTTTTAATATAGTAAGTGAAATAAATACTTTTATCGTTGAATTTTTATTTTGAACCGACTACTGAAGTTAAGAGTTACTCATGTTTTATAATTCATTTAAATAACCTAAATTTAATAATAATAATAGATAAAATATTCCATATTTTGACTTTGATAATATACAATTTGTATACAGTTAGAAGAATAAGTAAAGCTAAAGAAGTTTTGAGATGTTTTGGAATAATTAAAGGTTAAATTTGAATTAAAATATGCATAATCATAAACTATAGCCCCACAAAACTTAATAAAAATAATAAAAATTTTAAATAATAAAAATAACAATTTAATAATTACAATAATTAAAATATAATATAATATCCATTTAATTAACATTATATCATTGTAATTTATTACAATATATATATATATTTTGTAAAGAATATTATAATTTGAGAGAAAGTTTATTGATTTATTTATTAGATTGATATTACTTATTTAAATGTACTAATAGCAACAAGATCTTTTTCTCAGGGGGTGTTTGGTTATGCTGGTTTCTATTGGGTTATTAGGTAGAATGTATTTGAATAAAATTGATTAATTATAATTATAAATTTATTATAAAATAGTTAAATTAAAACAGTAATGTTAAAAGTTTAATAATGAAACTAATTAAAAAAGTATTAAAAGAAAGGCCTTTAGTAATTATAAAAGAACTTACTTGATGTGAATTACGTTAAACTAACCAATGTTGTTTATGTGATGGCAAGTAAGATTATCAAATACACTAATTATTAAATATCAAGTAAATTCCTTTTAACTTATAAAATTCATCTAACTACTACAAAATTTTTTTAATAAATTACAATTTTATCTGACCTTGATATGTAAAGTCCTGTTTCCTGATTGGTGGAAAAATCTGTAGGTGATCTATGAAGAACGGAGACGAACGAAGTGATACGTAGTATTTGCGATTTTGGTAAACTGAAGTGTTGTTAGACGATTAGTTTCTTGTGTAATTATTGTTCTTTGTTTGTTCCTCAAATTTTAGTGTTGATGGATTATAGTTCCTTTAGTTGTATTAATAATAGTAAGTACTCTTCTTTTTTACATCAACCGAAAATATTTTAATTTCACCTTTTGATTAGTTTTTAATGTCACTTGGCACTTTGTTTTACTTTATAATTGTTTTACTTTGTATTTTTAATGTCACTTTATTATAACTACTTTGAAAACTGTTTGTTCACTTTTTAACTGACTGTTCACACTCACTGATCTTCAATGTTTGACTACCAATTATATACTTCTTCTTAACGACCTCTGTTCAGTCTTTTATAGGTTTCAAATTTCTAGAAGCTTCGTTTTTTTGTTCTAGAGATTAGTCATTTCTGGGAAAATATGTGTATCTCTTTCTTTCCTATTTATGACAAGACATTCTTACTTAGTCTATCATCGATCATTCCAGAATAAAAATATAGTAAAATATATCTCCTTTTTACACATTATCTGTCCTTTTTTGACACATTATATAATCAATTTTCGCGAAGTTTCCACTAAGTTCTAAATAACATATTTATGTACTAAATATAATATCGATACATTACATAATAAAATAATTTCTAGGTTAAAATTCTCTTACAAATACACAAAATATATAATAAAAAAATACAATATAATTAAAATTATTGGATTTTGTTACATTAAACAACTTCTGTTGATATTATACTATTATAGAATATCTAAACGTTACAATATATATATATATATATATATATATATATATATATATCATCTAATGTATATATATCATCTAATGTCTATATCATCGAACCTAATGTGTATCTAATGTGAGTGATTTTAAAGTTTAAAGTTTATATGGTTAAACTGCAATTTAATTGTTAAAACTTATACCAAAAGATTGCTAAATTAAAATTCTTCACAGTGAGTAAAAAACCATTATATTACAATAAACTATAAAGTAGTAAATTGGATAATAAGTTCAATTGTTTGCAAGGAAAAATCATCTTTTTATAGTATATCTACTTTTTTGATTGAAACAATTAAATTCGACAAAAAGGTACTTGTTAGTACGGTAGCATTGTTAATGATATATTAAAATATGACTGAGTTAAGCAACTTAGAATTATTTGGTAAATTAGAAGCACTTATTAATAAAACCACAACAGATCTCAAAGAGGAAATAAAGGTGATAAAGGATTCGTTAAGTCAAAAAAACGAAAACTTAGAACAACAGTATACACAATTAAAAATCGAATTTACACAACTGGAAAGAAAAAGTCGTAAAAACAATATTGTAATCTTTGGAATAGAGACAAATAGAGATAACGTCCTAAATACTACTTTAGAAAAATTAAATACAACTTTTAGCACTACACTTACAGAAAAAGACATTAATAATATATACATCAAAGGACGAAAAAACACAATCATTCTAGAATTTATTTCATACTTACATAAACAAAAAATTTTTCAGAATCTCAATAAGTTAAAAGGTACCAACATTGCTATAACTAACGACTTAAGTTCTGAAGATCAAAAAATAAATAAAATTCTTCTTGAATATTTAAAAAAAGCGAAAAAGAATAATTTGAAATCTTATATCAAAAATTATCAATTATACATCAACGACATACCATACACCGTAGAAAATTTGGAAGTAGGATTTGAAAATATTGCAAGCGGAACCTCCGGAAAAGTGAAAGAATACAGAAAAGATAAGACAGACATAGAGGCTGTAGCACCTACATTTTAAACACAGGACAATAAAAAATACCGAAATCTTAGAAATAAAGCTAATACCAAGTCTACATCTTAAATATTTTAATTTCTTATGAACTGCTAAATTTTAAATGTTCTTATCGTCTTTAGTAATTTTATTCTTTGTTATTTATATGTATTAATTTTAAGGTTATTTTTTTGCAACGTAATAATAAATAATGAATCCATTTATAAGAGAATATGAAAATGAACCTGTTTTGTCAAATATATTGTATTCAGCCGATACTTTTTCAAAATATGTTTCATCTAATGATTTTAAAATATTTCATATGAACATACGTGGTGCTTTAAAAAATTCTGAAAATTTAATGATATTGCTTGATAGTATTTCAGTTGATTTTGATATAATAGTTTTAACCGAAACAAGACAACTTCATGACCCCTATTTAATAAAAATTGATAAGTACGACAATATCTATAATCAGGGAACACTGAATAAAAATGATGGAGTATTGGTCTTTATAAAAAGTGATTTAAAGTTCACATACACAAATATTAATCTAAATAACATCAAAGCTTTAAAAATTCTTATAGAGTTAAAAAATAAAACTATACAAATAATAGCAATATACCGTTCGCCAAGTACTTGTCCAAAAACATTTAACAGTGATCTTTTTAATTATTTGTCTAGTTGTGAAATGAAGGATATTAATATCATTACTGGGGACATTAATATAGATCTTTTAAGTGAAAACGATATTGCAGAAGAGTATAAAAATATGTTAAGTTTCCTGGGGTTTATCTCTTATATAAATGAATATACGAGACTACCAAGTCAAACCTGCCTAGACCATTTTTTTGTATATGATCGTAGAAACAATAATAAGAACAACTTTAAATCATTTATTTTTCGATATAACATAACGGATCACAATCCAATAGCATTAACATTTAAAACTGAAGGTAATAAATTAAAAACTACAGATGAAAATATGAAATCATATACAAATTACAATTCTTTAAAACGAGACCTAAATAATGAAAAGTGGGAAGACGTTTACAATAATAACAATGTTGATACAATGACAGATATTTTTATTAAAAAATTAACTCATTATATAGGAAAACACACACAAACAATAAAAGTAAAAAATAAAAAGAGATTCATAAAATGTTGGATGAATGAAAAATTGCTTAAATCTGTAAATGAAAAAAATAAGTTATATAGACTCTCATTAAAAGATCCATCTAACAATGAATTAAAAATACAATATCAGTCACATAAGAATAAATTAGACAAATTAATAAAAGCTGCTAAAAGAGAATATTACAATAAACAAGTTGAGAATAACAAAAACAGTTCTAAGACACTCTGGAATTGTGTAAACCATTTATGTGAAAAATCTTTCTCTAAAACTATTGTGAATTCAATTAAACTGGAAGATGGAGCAGAAATAGTAAATAATCAGGATATTGCAAATCAATTTAATATTTATTTTAGCGAAATTGGAAGTAAATTAGCAAATCAAATTCCAGAGGTCGTCAATTTCACTGATAATGTAACTCCAATAGAAAACAGTATGTATTTGCAATTGTCAAATGAAAGGGAAATTAATTCGATTATTAAAACATTAAAAAACAGAAAGTCTCCCGGTTTAGACAACATTAGAGCTGAAACTCTTAAACAAATATCTCAAGAAATTGCGTGTCCTTTAACCTATATAGTAAATAAATCATTTACACTTGGCAAATTTCCAAACATTTTAAAAAGCTCCATAATAAAACCTTTACATAAAAACAAAAGTAAATCACAAATGACGAACTATAGACCCATTTCATTAATTTCTAACGTCGCAAAAGTTTTTGAAAAGATCATAAAAAAACAGCTAAACAGCTTTCTAAAAAAATTTGGAATTTTATCTAACTGTCAATTTGGTTTTAGAGAAGGTAGATGTACGGAAGATGCAATATACAAACTGACTTCTATTATTTATGAATGTTTGGATAAAAATATTCCGGTTATGTGTGTGTTTCTGGACTTAACAAAGGCATTTGATACCGTGTCTCATAATATATTATTAAAAAAACTACAACATTACGGCATAAGAGGCAATATTTATCAACTATTAAAGAGCTATTTATCTGGCAGGGAACAAAGAGTGGAAATTAACGGTGTTTTAAGTGAAAAAAGATCTGTAACTTTTGGAGTTCCACAAGGTACAGTTTTGGGACCATTACTTTTTTCAATTTATATAAATAGTATGTTCTCAACCACGTCAGGCAGGATAATTAGTTTTGCAGATGACACGGCTATTTTATATACAGATTCTAATTGGCAAAATTTAAAAACAAAAGTAGAAAATGATTTTCAAAACATTGCAAACTGGTTAAATTACAACAAATTAACCTTAAATTATAGTAAAAGTAAATATTTACCCTTTACTTCTTATAAAAATAAATTACCTAATCTTGGCTCACTAAACATTGGTTTGAATCGTAATATTACAGAAGCTATCAGTATTAAATACCTAGGAATTATGCTCGATAGACACTTACGATGGGAGCTGCAAACGAAACAAATTGTTACGAAGGTAAGGGGATTTATACCAACATTTAAATATCTTAGAGACTTTATGCCAACAAATCATTTGAAAACACTGTATTACGCTCTTATAGAATCTCAGTTATCTTACGGTATTATGGGATGGGGTGGAGTTCATGATCAATATTTAAAACACGTAGAAATAGTGCAAAAATGGATTTTAAAAACCATTCATTTTAAACCAAAAACCTTCTCTACACAAAAAATTTATAATGATACTAACATATGTGATATAAGGCAGATATACTGCAAAAAAATTCTTTTGTATGTCTATCACGGTAAAATAGAATTAACTTCATTTGTTCATCCATATAGTACTAGAGCTCAAAATGATATTTATTTTCCCAGATCAGATAAAACAATAGGGCAAAGAAATACTAATTATCTAGCTCCCAGATTGTATTCATTACTGCCGGATGAAGTAAAAAATGCGATAAATGATAAAATTTTCAAAAAAAAACTTTTAATTTGGATTAAAAACACAGAAAGATCATTATTCTCAAGAATAGTTAATCAAAGCATCTTGATATAACTTGAGAAATATTTTCTGTTCTCTTAAATGTTGGCACACATTGCAATATTACGACCTTTTAACCTCAATTATGTCAAAATTTTCCTAAACATATACTTTTCTCCTGATTTGATCTATAAAATGCACCAGCACATAAACAAGTAGTTTTTCTACTTCTGTGCTTACCTTAGTTTATTCATTTTAACTATTTATGTTATTTATATTATACTTTTTTCATGTATTATGTTTTATTTGTATTGTATGTTATTTATATTATATTTCATTGTGTATTGTATTATGTTGTATATGTATGTTTGTATATGTTATTTTTATATCTTATATTTATACATACATTCATTGTTAAAAACTGAAACTTGAATAAACTTTATTATTATTATTATTATTATTATATATATAAGAGACCAGGAGTCTTTGCTGACCGTTAGGAAATAACTTGTAAGTTTCTTGGGTTTGCAGCAATAATGAAAGAGTACTCTTTTAAGTTATTTATTCCAAGCTTTCGGTTATGAATATAACCATCATCAGGGAGCTACAATATTGTTAACATATTATATAAAATGTATAATTAAATTAATTTGAAACTTACAACTTATTGAGATTGTATCATCCAAGATGTTAAAATCATTAAAAAAACAGCACAAAACATGTTAAAAAACCTTTTCTTCGTGAATTGTAGTTATTAAAAACTTCCAACAAGAAAACATTTCACCGTAAAACACACATTATATAAATTATTATCATTATTACATTCCACCGGTTGAATGTGGTAATGATGCCACGTGGTAAAACAAAATAGGTTAAAGGTTAAAGTTCAACTTCATATTAATGCTCCGAGAGTGACATTGCGATCCCTAACACACCACAGAACACAAGGACCATAAAACGAATGAGTTGATGTTTGGCTAATGAGACCAACTTAGCAACCAACTCATCGTATCAGGCCACAGGAACTGAAGCGGAAGAGAAGATTGAAATGCCAAGGTCAGGGCAGTTGAAATTATTACAAGTACAACATTAAAATAAATGATTCAATATATATATATATATATATCAATTATAAAGACTTATAAACAAATGTAAGTTGAAGACTTAGAATTTGTTAATGTGTAACATGAATTGTAATAATCAAAGAAAAGGTATTTATATAACAAAAAGTATTACAATTTATTTTTTAGAACAAAATTTTCAACAGAGGAACCAATGCAACACCAAAAGTCCCAACAGAAGAACAGACAAGGCAAGAAGATCCCCATTATAGGCTAATGAGACCAATGGCTAATGAGACCATCTGGGGTTCCTTACCATATCAGTCCATCCGAAAAGAGCCAAGGTGCAACAACTGGATACTCATCTGTAACATTATGTATTTTTATAAATCCCAATTAAACCAATTAAAGAAAATTTTATTATATAATCTCATTTTATTGACTCAATATAATAAAGAAACGGGAAACGAATTTCAAAAAAGGGTAATGTCAACTTAAAAGAGTTTGAAAATTGATTTGCAACACATAACACCACAACTGTACATAATGACAGGGTAGGGGACTCTAATTTTTATTTAAAAAAATGGCTAATGAGACCTTTGGCTAATGAGACCAAATAGAGACCCTGTGATCTGTCACCACGCAACAGGGGTGCAAGTGAATCCGCAATATGTATTTAAAAATCAAGAGAGATATCATGGTCACGTTTTTTAACATCAACAAAAAGTAAATATGAAAACATTTGATTTAAAAATGTCCAATATCAGATCTATGATTCATTGAATTTTTATTTTGGCATATGTGAGCCATCTCCAGAAAAAGTCTCTTAACAGTGTTTTTGGCGACATATGTAATGGATGATTTGCTTGACATAGTTCTTCCTGTACTCCCTTTCCATATCCCATTTCTAAAGAAATATGTTGATGACATAATCCTAGCAGTTCCTCGAGATTCAGAAACAGAACTCTTGAATATTTTTAATAGTTATGACCCTTACATCCAGTTCACGTTAGAATGTGAAAACTCTAACAAAGCTGTTCCTTTTTTAGACATGTTATTTATCAGAAATGACGAAAATGTAATATTGATAGATTGGTATAGAAAATCATGTAGCTCTGGGAGATATCTCAACTACCTTTCTTACCATAAATTTAATATGAAACTCAACCTAGTCAAACAAATGACAACAAGAGTGAATCAACTCTCTGATCCTTCCTTCCGTCAAAAGAACTTAAATATCCTTTTTAACCTTTTTTTGAATAACTCTTATCCTACATCATTACTTAGGAAAGTTATGTTCGGCACATCTCCCGTTATGTTAGGTGCTTCTAACTCCATTTCTGACAATTCAGGTGCTAGTAGACGGAACTCAATTGGATCCATCCAAGATCCGCCACCTTGTGAATTTACATATGTATCCCTTCCTTATATTAAGGGCGTTACGCCTAGACTGTCTAGACTTTTTCACAACAACTACCTAATATTAGGATTGCATTTAAGAGTTCCTTGATACTTAAATCATTATATACTTCAGTTAAAGATAAAATTCCTTTATTAGATAAAAACAATGTTATTTATAGACTCAGTTGTTTGGGTTGTACACAATCGTATGTTGGTCATACTTCTCAGAAATTATCCAGTCGATTGACTCTCCATAAGAGTGACATAAGGTTGCATCCTGATAGATGTTCATTGGCCTCACATTCTAATTCTACGGGGCATCCCATTGACTTTCCAAATGCACAAGTTTTATCTTCTGAAAGTAACTACAGAAAAAGAGTATTTCTTGAAATGGCGTTCATCTTCCAAGAGAAGAATCCTATGAATAAGAAAACCGATATCAATAATTTGAGTGGTTTATATTCATTACTACTTACGTTAGATAGTAATCATCTCATTTCTAGTAGTGAAAATTCTTCTATTTCAGATAATTAATAATATCTTCTTTCTTTCATTTACTCCATTAAAAATAATTTTTGAAATTTTTAATCATTTCCTTCAACATTCCCTATGACCAATGTTTCAATATTTTTTAGTTTCACCATTGTTAATTACTTTATTTCTCACATCTCATTAAAGAGATACAATTTCCTTACTTTCACCCCGGATTTACCTCTATTGTCCATATTATTAATTTGAAAATATTTCATTAATACAGACAATTTTCCTACACTAGGGTTTTATTGGCTTTGATTATTTCACGGTTCATTTTTCAATTATTATTCAGTGAAAACAATTTTTAGTAACTGTCTCACTTGGTAAAATTTACCATGTTTAGCTGTGGTTGTTTGGGTTGCTATTACTTCTCTTTTAAAAATTAAAAGAAGAAGAGTGTTAACCTAACCAAATTCAGTTACACATTTTCGAGACACGTGGCGGAGGTAGTACTAACCTTCCTAAAACTAAAAGATTTTTAATATGTTAACTTAGTGATGTAAAGATGTGATAAATTTTAATTCAATTTTACTGTGATATTTTTTACTGGCTTGATTGGCTTTTTGCTTTTCTGGATGTATTCAAATGGTTCTTCACTTTCTCCAACTAACATCTAGACTTAAACCTCAATTAGTGTAAGTTACTTATTGTAAAAAAGTTTTTACTAATTTGTAATCTCATACTAATTCACATTTGTAGAACCCTGATGATGCAAATAAAGATTTGCGAAAGCTTGGTATACTGAAAAAAATACTGTATTGATAATTTGTTTCACGTCCTTTCCGCTGCATTCCCAACCAATTTCGAAGTTTATATCTAACTGATCAGCGTTGATCACAAAGGTTTCTACCTTTTCTATATATATATATATATATATTGAGACGAAGTTTTATTATCATAAAAAATTTATTCATTAAAGAAAATATTAATTTCAATAAGAATGTGTATTATGATGATTAAATCAAAAACAAAATCGTTAAGTCAATTAAAAGCAAAATAAATAATAAAAAAGTAATCACATTACATAAAAATAATCAAAATCACCATTAAAAAAAATAAATAATAATGAAAATATAATTCTAAATGTAAAATAAAACAAACGAACAAATTATAAATTTTTGTAAAATATTTTTCTGTTAAATATATAAAAGGATTTTCAAAGATCTACAAAAGTGTATAAAAAGTTCTTCTACGAATAACACTTGTGCATATGTGTAACGTAAAATTATCAGAACTACGACTGCTAACATCGCGTGTTTGAAATGTTTAGTTTCCATGAACTCCAAAACCTTAGAAATGCACCTGTGCCTGTGTGACGTCAAATTATCAGAACTACGAGTGCTCGTACACAACACATCGCGTGTTTGAAATGTTTAGTTTCCTCGAAATCCAAGAGCTTAGAATAGCAGCTGCACGTTGTGACGTATGAGTTACTCGGAAGTATATCGGTCGAATTTATGACTTCAAGCCTCAGTGTAAATATAATTTGAGAGCTTTTCCGACCATAATAAATTATATAAAAATTATTGAACATTAAAAATGATTATTGTATATATTATGTAAAAAAATTGTTTGTAAAATATAAGTAGTTAGTTAGAAATAAGCAAATTAAGAAATAGTTCCTTCTGATTGGTTCTCGTGGAGTTTTAAAATGAAGCATTTTTATTGGTCAGAGAATAATGAGAGAGGGATCTCAGTTTTACGTAAAAGAACCAGTCAGAAAGAATAAAGGAGATTCAAGCCAAATTTTAAGAGAGTCAAGACCCTTTATACAAACATTAAAGCTTCGTTTTAAAAAAATTTTTCAACAAACATTTAAGATTTAATTTTAAAAAACTTTCACGACTCAATACTCAAGTTTAATTTTAAAAAAGATTCAAGACTCATTTTCAAAACATTCAACAACAGTTATTATAATATTCAACTCGTAATCTACATTTTTAAAAAAGACTTTGATTAGTCATAAATTTTATTAACTTTATAAGTTAACAGTATTCGACTTTGAATCGAAAATAGGTTTGTTGAATCGAGCAGAGTAATCTTATAATATAACAGTTTCAACTGTAATTTTAATGATACAAAAGTTAGTATTAAATTAATATAAGAAGCTTGACTTACCTTATATCAGAAATAATCCTAGTATAAAACTTTGTAACACACCACTTGTAAAAAGGGAGTCTTATCAACCAGTAAATTGTATAAACAAATCCAGAAGTAAGCAATAATAAATTCTACATCGTAAGAGTTTCTGTCTTTAATTAAACCATTGGAAGTTCTACATCCCACGTGTCTACCAGAAGAGAAGATAGACCACCAGTTCCAGCGACACCTACATGTGAATGGCGAACACTCGAGAGACAAAGTTAAAAAAAGGTACCGTTATTTAATTTGTATTAAGTGTGCGTATAAACTGTTTTAAAGCGATAAGAGTTATTAGCCGCTAGAGAACATTTATACTACTTTATTGTAAAGATTTTTGAATTTCATTTTGATAGAAAATTTATAATTTGTTTGAGCGTAAATCTGTGGTGAAACCTGTACGACCTGAGATATAATTTTTCGATTAACGATAGTGTCTATTTTCAAGAAACATTTAGTTTTATTTGAGCTAGTCATCATTATACAACATATTATTTAAGGGGCTAAAAAACATTATTATTGTAGTAAAAAACTTCAACAATTACGTCAAATCAAATAAAAACAAACCACTAATAATATCATGCCACAATTAACGTGAATTTACTAAAATAACATTCAATCATCAGAAAAAATTAAAATAATAAAACAAAAAAGAAAACGTAAGGACCCAACAACAAATAAATTAACAAAATCATAATAACTAGGCGCCCAACGTGGGGCTCGATTAAAATCACAGATTTTAATAGTTTAAATAACAAAAAAAATAAATCAATAAACATTACATTAAAATTTATTTAAAAATAAAAATACTAATAGATTATTGTAACTGTAATTAACATATAAAATAAATATTTCTAACATTTTATTATAAATAAAAAGTCGAAACATAATGTCTGGTAAAGAAGAAAATAATTTTGATGCATGGAAGGTAGAAGAACTCAGACAAGAATTGAGAAACAGAGATTTGGACGACAAAGGAACCAAACAAATTTGATAAACAGATTGACAAAAAGTCAAGAATTAATAGACATGTTTGCTAACACAGAAGAGCCAGAGGAAAGGGGGGAACAAGAAGATGAACATCAACAAAAAGATGGTACTTCTTCACAAACTGGAGGAAATGTCACATTGGCAGATTTGATGAGCATCATCCTAGCCAATTCAGAACAAATAGCGAAAAAACTAGAAGCCAACTCGGAAGAGATGACAAGAAAATTAGAAGCTAACTCTGAAGAAATGAAAAAACAAAATAGACAAAATTCTGAGGAAATAACGAGAAAATTGAATGAAATAACGGAAAAATTGGACAAGAAAGTAGAAAATCAAGAGAAAAAGATTAAAGTAATTGAGGAAAAACAAGAATTTTTAAATAAACAAGTACAAAATATAGACAAAAGAACAAGCGAAAACAATCTGAAATTAAACTCAAGAATATCAGAAATCGAAGATAACGTGAAAAGAGGAATACAAATAAATTTGGACATAGCCGAACAGGAAAACAGAAAAACAGAGAGACAATTAAGAAAAGAAATAGAAGAAAAATTAAATACAAATATAAACGTGGGAAACAGTGAAGAAATCAAGAAATTAAAGGAGGAACTCGAAAATAAAATAAAACAAGTGAATCAAAATATTTCTGAATTATCAGACAATCGCGTAACACCTGACTTGGGTTTTCAAATTTTAAATATAGTGGGGAAGTTTGAAGAAAGTTCGAAATTTTGTGGGGATTATAGGAAGATACATCCTATAAATTATTTACATTCAATTAAAAATAAATACTATAAAATTAAAAATTTACAAGACTTTAAAGAATTTATCAGGTCAAGTTTAACAGGCGATGCACTATTGTGGTGGAATTGCAAAGAAATGTTTGTAGATTCATTTGAAACCTTTGAAAAGGTATTTCTAGATACTTTCTGGTCAGAATTACAACAGAGTAAAGTCAGGGAAAGATTGTATTTTGGCAAATTTGATAATACAAAGAATAATCTATCCAACTATGTTTTACAACTCTATGCTACTTGTCAATATTTAACTCCTCCTATACCAGAAGCAGAAATTGTAATGTTTTTATCAAGACATTTCAAACCTGAAATATCTGAGATAATTGCAGTACAAAATATTAATAAATTTGATCATTTAATAACATATTTGCAGAGAATTGAAAGGAATTTAAGTAATAGTATCAACAATCAGAATAGAAGTAATGTAAGAAACTTTAATAACAATGATAGAAGTTTTAATAGGCAAAGTAACAATAACAATTTTAACAGACAAAATAATAATAATAATTTTTACAATAACTACAATAATCAAAACAGAAATCAAAATAATGAAAATAGGAACAATTACAATAATAATAGAAATTACAATAATAATCAGAACACTAGAAATTTTAACAATAATTATAATAATAGAAATTTTAATAGATTTGAACAAAATAACAATAATCGAGCAAATACAAACAATAATAATAGACAAGTAAACGCAATTAATACGAGTAACAGTAATGAGGGGATAAATGAGACAAATAATACACCGAGAGACATTGCACGTTCAGGTAATAGAACTCCTAGGGCCAGATCTCCAGGAGATGATGCCCAAACCACAAATTTTCAATAGGGGTGCACAACGTAAATAGCGCTAGATGTGACTTTGTACACCCACGTGAATTTTTAATGGACAAGGATAATCTGCATCTAGAAAATAAAGAAATAGAATTAGTATTAATTAAAGCAAATATTGATAACAATTTATTAAGCATTATAATAGATACAGGGTCTACAGTTTCTTTAATATCAGAAAATACAGTAAATAAAATCTCAATGTTCAAAAACAATATAATCAATATTCCAAAAGTAAATTTTACAGGGATAAATGATAAAAGTTTAGGATATTCTAATAAAACAGTTTTTGCTTCTTTGAATATAAATAATGTAAAATTAAATGTTCAGTTATTGATAGTCAATAAATTAAAATATGATATATTATTGGGTAACGATGAATTATCAAAGAATAAAATTATAATAAATTATATCAAAAATGCAGTAATATTTGGGGATAATGAAATAAAATTTGAGGTAATAAATGATTTAAAATTAACTAGTAATTATAATATAATTAGTATATTTGACGAGTCATTAGAAAATAGTAATAAAAATTTCTGCCAAGAAAAAATAAGTGAAATTTGTGAATCTAGTTGCAATTTAATGGTACAAGGGTGCCGAAATATATTTAATAATGTGGCCATAGATGCCGAATTAAATTTAAATAAAAATGGAAATGATAATTATTTAGAAAGGGTCTTAGATACCAAAATTAAATTATGATTATGATGAAAGGGCAATTGATGCCGATGATAGGGTTAATGAAAAGAATTTAGAGGTGATGATAAATTGCAACAAAGGATGAAAAAAAATGAAGTTATAAAATTGGTAGAAAGATATAAAAGTTTAATTAATGATGAATCTAGAGTAGCTAAAAATTATTCCCAAAGTATTAAAGTTAAAAAAATAGAGAGTTTTAGTCAAAAAAGTTATCCAATTCCCTATAAATATCAAGAAGCGGTAGATAAACATTTAAAGAAACTGTTGGCAGATGGAATTATAAGTTATTGTACTACACTCTATATTAATCCTATAGTAGTGGGTAAAAAAAAGATGATACGATGCGTTTATGTTTTAAAAAGTAGAAAATAAATTCTAATGTTTCCTAACACAAAAATTTCACGTGGTGTGTTTCATGTAAGTTCACTCAAGAAATATATTTAGTAGTTAAGTGTAAATAAATATGTAAACAAAATAAAATAGGATATAGTTTAAGTTAAAGTAGAAAATGGAAACTTATAAAAATTTATCCGTCGATAAATTTATTACAAGTTTGGGGGGAAGTTGAGACGAAGTTTTATTATCATAAAAAATTTATTCATTAAAGAAAATATTAATTTCAATAAGAATGTGTATTATCATGATTAAATCAAAAACAAAATCGTTAAGTCAATTAAAAGCAAAATAAATAATAAAAAAGTAATCACATTACATAAAAATAATCAAAATCACCATTAAAAAAAAATAAATAATAATGAAAATATAATTCTAAATGTAAAATAAAACAAACGAACAAATTATAAATTTTTGTAAAATATTTTTCTGTTAAATATATAAAAGGATTTTCAAAGATCTACAAAAGTGTATAAAAAGTTCTTCTACGAATAACACTTGTGCATATGTGTAACGTAAAATTATCAGAACTACGACTGCTAACATCGCGTGTTTGAAATGTTTAGTTTCCATGAACTCCAAAACCTTAGAAATGCACCTGTGCCTGTGTGACGTCAAATTATCAGAACTACGAGTGCTCGTACACAACACATCGCGTGTTTGAAATGTTTAGTTTCCTCGAAATCCAAGAGCTTAGAATAGCAGCTGCACGTTGTGACGTATGAGTTACTCGGAAGTATATCGGTCGAATTTATGACTTCAAGCCTCAGTGTAAATATAATTTGAGAGCTTTTCCGACCATAATAAATTATATAAAAATTATTGAACATTAAAAATGATTATTGTATATATTATGTAAAAAAATTGTTTGTAAAATATAAGTAGTTAGTTAGAAATAAGCAAATTAAGAAATAGTTCCTTCTGATTGGTTCTCGTGGAGTTTTAAAATGAAGCATTTTTATTGGTCAGAGAATAATGAGAGAGGGATCTCAGTTTTACGTAAAAGAACCAGTCAGAAAGAATAAAGGAGATTCAAGCCAAATTTTAAGAGAGTCAAGACCCTTTATACAAACATTAAAGCTTCGTTTTAAAAAAATTTTTCAACAAACATTTAAGATTTAATTTTAAAAAACTTTCACGACTCAATACTCAAGTTTAATTTTAAAAAGATTCAAGACTCATTTTCAAAACATTCAACAACAGTTATTATAATATTCAACTCGTAATCTACATTTTTAAAAAAGACTTTGATTAGTCATAAATTTTATTAACTTTATAAGTTAACAGTATTCGACTTTGAATCGAAAATAGGTTTGTTGAATCGAGCAGAGTAATCTTATAATATAACAGTTTCAACTGTAATTTTAATGATACAAAAGTTAGTATTAAATTAATATAAGAAGCTTGACTTACCTTATATCAGAAATAATCCTAGTATAAAACTTTGTAACACACCACTTGTAAAAAGGGAGTCTTATCAACCAGTAAATTGTATAAACAAATCCAGAAGTAAGCAATAATAAATTCTACATCGTAAGAGTTTCTGTCTTTAATTAAACCATTGGAAGTTCTACATCCCACGTGTCTACCAGAAGAGAAGATAGACCACCAGTTCCAGCGACACCCACATGTGAATGGCGAACACTCGAGAGACAAAGTTAAAAAAAGGTACCGTTATTTAATTTGTATTAAGTGTGCGTATAAACTGTTTTAAAGCGATAAGAGTTATTAGCCGCTAGAGAACATTTATACTACTTTATTGTAAAGATTTTTGAATTTCATTTTGATAGAAAATTTATAATTTGTTTGAGCGTAAATCTGTGGTGAAACCTGTACGACCTGAGATATAATTTTTCGATTAACGATAGTGTCTATTTTCAAGAAACATTTAGTTTTATTTGAGCTAGTCATCATTATACAACATATTATTTAAGGGGCTAAAAAACATTATTATTGTAGTAAAAAACTTCAACAATTACGTCAAATCAAATAAAAACAAACCACTAATAATATCATGCCACAATTAACGTGAATTTACTAAAATAACATTCAATCATCAGAAAAAATTAAAATAATAAAACAAAAAAGAAAACGTAAGGACCCAACAACAAATAAATTAACAAAATCATAATAATATATATAGATATATATATATATATATATGTGTATATATATATATATATATATATATATACATATATATATATATACATATATATATATATATATATGTATATATATATATATATATATATATGCTTTTAACTCTCCAAAAAAGTTGTTAATATAATTTTTTTCCGTTTTAACTTTGTCGATTATACGTAAATAATAATACAAAATTACTGATTATTTTATTTTTAGATTGGGGACAATAGAGAGGTGGTAGAATCACCACTTGTAGCAGTACCAGTGCTCGAAGCAGAAGAGCAAAATTATCAATCCTACAATTTGATACATTCAACAAATCAGCAAAATATACAGCTGATAGAAACTATTGATGCTCAAGTAGTGTCAACTGAAGCAACAAATATCGAAAGCAATAAATTAGACAAAATCATGACAACCCTGGTAACTGTTCTAGAAAATCAGCATAAAATCATGAAAGAATTTTCCAACTTTCAGGTAATTTTTGATATGGGAATGAAAAGAAAGAATGCTTTCGCATTACATAGCCAAAATATTTCTAATATCTCGCCATTGCAGCCAATTGATTGCTTAGAAACTCTAAAAAAATTCAATGACAAATTGAATGATAGAGAAGTATTTAATCAATATGTTAATAGACTTAGTTTTATATGTGGTAGAGATACAAAAATAAAAGGTATCGATCATAGTTATATGCTAGTGGACAAATTTTTTACAAGAAATTTCTTCACATTGTGTTCATGGGCTGGCGGTGCAAAAGTACCAAATTTGAAGTTTGCGTTTAAATTTTATGAAAATGTTATAAACTTGTTTTTTAAGCTTGTGCACCTAGCAGATCAAAACTTTGCTCTAGAAGACTGCGAAAATTTCTTTAAAAGTATAATCAGGAACTGTGTAAGGAGAAATAATGCTTTGAATATTAGAACTTCAAGAAGTAAAAAAAGACCTAAACAACTCTCATATCATGCTAGAGACTTTGAGAACGAGGTTAATGGTGGAAACTCATCAGTACCAAAGTACTATGAGGCAGAAGTCCTAATAACAAACAAATCCATTGATGGACAAATTATGGAATCTTCTAATAAAGAGCAAGAATAATATGTTTTTTAAAAAGTAATGCGTGGTAATATGTTTGAATGAAGAATTATATGTTTTTGTTTTAGTATGTACTTAGGTACCTACTTGATTTATATTTTTTTTAATGGAATTATTTTTTTATGTTTTGTGCTGTAAAGAATGTATCCTTAATTTAATTAATTAGGTATTTGTTGAATTACAAATTAATTTTTGTGATATATATGTAGTTTATTCTCATATATTTTTTTGTAAAGGAAATATTTTTTGTTTATTTATTGTTTATTTTTTGTTTCAAATTATGACAAGTTTATCTAACATAATATTATTATATGAAAAAAGATAAATAAAAATACTAAAGCTTAAAGATCTATTATTTATTCGTTAATAATATAAATATGTAAAAGTGGTATAAAAACTATATTATTGCCATCTATAACCGTAGCAAGCTTACATTTCACATCATCTGTTAAATATTTACATAAAGATCCTAACCCTCCATCTGATTTGAATATATTGAGATATAATGATTTTATGGGATGTTCAAAAAGATTTTGAGTATTTACTATAGGATACCCGTAAATTGTTAAAATATTATTTTTTAATAAAGCATATGACATTGATACAACTTGATTTTTGAAAGTTAAAAACCATTTATCTTTAAAAAGACTTGAATTTAAAGAAAAGGTTTCAAATTGAATAATTTTAGAACGTTCATGTATATCACCTTTTTTTAAATTAGGGAAATTTTCTTTTTTTATATGGAAAAGTCTGCTTTCAAAGGGGTACGCATTAAAACTTGATAGAACCCCAAATTTTTTTACTTCAGCTGTTAAATGTAAGAGGTTGTAAATGTTACTCGTTATATAATCTTTACCATAAAAGTCCCTATAAAGTTCTACATAGTGTTCTAACATTGATTTGGCCAAAGGCAAAAAATGTGCAAACATTTTTGTGGAACATATTGTTGTAGCACAAAACAACAAAAGAAAATTTTCATACACATCACCAGATAAAACATTTTTTTAAATCACTATGCTAATGTATAAAAGAAAGGTACGAAATTCAGTACCTTTCCAGTAAGCAAGTGTATCGAGCCCTCGGACAGCACGATGTATTTTTGAAGGCATCTTACAATTTATTAAAAATCTTGACACTTTTTGAATGTCATTAGCACACCATTTTGTTGAGTAATTTCCAATATTACCATCTCTCCACCCTGTAAGACATCTTTTTATTACTCCTAGATCAATGAGATGCAAAGAATCCCCAACAGGAAAATGTTCCACCATATCTATCTGCAATTCCTCTAGTGGAGTTTCAGCTTTATGATGTTTTCCATATAGTCGATTTCGGAAACCCTCATCTGTTCGCAAATCGCAGCCCGCTCTTGGAAAGTAGACGCCTGTTTAGCATTAAAATTTGCTACTCCTGAAAATAAATAATAACTAATGAAAAAGAAAATAATTCAAAAAATAGTCACCTTTAATGAATGCTCGCGCAGGGGAATCTACAATAAAACATCGAATTTTTACTTGAATTGTCTTTTTGTGGCGCTCAATAAAAATTCCATTTCTAAGCACTTGCTTTGCTTCGCTGACAAAATTTCGTAGATTGCTGTTAATATTAGATTTTCCAGTGCCACTATAGATTCCGATAACAAATGGTTTAACTTCAGGTATTTCGTGTATGTTACATAAAATAGGCCAAAATTCGCACTTTAAACTTTTATATATTGGAAGCCCGTCGATGTTTATATTTAAGGAAATAGATTCTATACAAGAATATTTTTCTAAACAAATTGTTAAGCTGGATTCTAGACCATTGTGCCAATAAGTTCCATTTTCAAGTGTTAGCAATTCGCAGCTTTCTTTTAACATATCATCATTGTCATAATTTTCTCCTAATTCTTCTTCAATATTATCACTGCTAGCTGAAGCCAAAATAGTTGTGTCTTCTAGATTAGCCTTGTTGTTACATGCCACTTCAACTATAGCAGTTTGATCAAACGTACTGCAGGACTGAAGTATTCTTTCATATTTCTTTTTAGCTAACGTTTTCAAATGACCACTCTTTTTTATTTGTTTCCACTGATTTCTTGCCGAATTCATTTTGTTAACAAAACCGTCTAGAAAACACTTTTATAATTTTTATATTACTATTGGCGGGTATTTATATATAAGATAATTATAAAATACTTTTATATTTATTGTATAATGTTTTACTTCTGCGTAAAACAACAACCATATTACTTTTATTAAGAAACTTTAATACAATTATTTATACAGCTTCCTTTACAACCATCTTTTAACGTCGCTATTATAAGTAATACAATAGCTATGCAACCGTAACACAGTTTTAAAATTATTTTATAGGAATTTTATAGTACGTTATGCAACTGTATGCTTTTTGTCGTATGATATGAGCTGTACAATAATACTATACAATAGTATTGTAGAAATCCCTCTATTTTATAATAAAATTGTCGTATTGAGACGCATTTAAAAATTAATTTATTCTTTCAAGCAGCGCTATACGATAATTATGAAATAATTTCGTTCTTTTAGAGATCTATTTTGCTAGTTGGGATCGTATATAGCTAACTCAAAGAAAATAAAAGCCTTATTTAAACCCCGGAAGAAAAAATATGATTATTATCTCATACCACAGGCTACCTTATTCACATGCCAACATTTGTTAAAACACACGAAATGACCGACATTTTTGACATACTCTGTACATGTACATATTCTTACAAATGATCGAATTAACGTTTTTAATATAAAATTTCTAAGTTTTTTGGTTGCCCGACATACAGCGAGAAGGACCGAATTACGACGAAAACTGCTCGATATTTGGATGCATGAGAACTAAACATTTATCCCTCATATATATAAACAAGGATCGTGATAAAAATGACACCACACGTAGAATTTATGGAAGAAATATTTTTATCATGGTGTCTTTAGTGTCATAGTTTAGATATTTATCTCATATAGGCCATTTTTTTAACAATGGTACTTAACGATAAATGTAGTGATTATCATCTGGATCGTAATAATTTATAGAAGAATTATTTAAAACAGTAATATAGGTATTCGGTTCAGATACATATAGACCATTTTTTTTACAAAACAATGGTTTATGGAAACAGTAGTCACTGTTGTCTGAATTGTAACAATTTATACCTAATGTATAATTTATTAGTTAACGATATGGAAAGCATAGCAATGTGGTTTTTGTAACTATATGACATACTTTTATGCCTCACATTATCGACTTGACGTACACAACATAACCAAAATTTTTCTTTTTTACATCCTAATTCACGACGTAATCTGTATATTATATGCAAATAGATGCAGTTGCTGCGCTACAGTTCGAAGTTCCAGTTTAAATATATTGTAGAAGCGTTATAAAAATGTAAAAGAAGTTTATGTTACACGGTCGAATAACTAGCGAAGAAACATTTCTTTCCTATCTCCCTAATTTGTCCCTTTTTTGGGAGCCCTTTGTGTTGTTATCCGCGACCTAAGACTTAGGCTAAACATAACATCGAAGGGTTGGTATACGGTCGAGGATGCATACCTGCTTCTCGATGGTGTTCGTTCTTATTATATATACGCAGACATTTCTAGTACAGAATATCTAACTCAAAATGACCTTTTACCCGTTCCATATCATCAAATTGATATTTTAAATACAAAAATTCTTAGTTGTTTGGTATCCCGACATACCCTGTAGATGATTTGTACATACGCATCTAACAGGCCGAATTTGATGAAAACTGTTCGATAAGAATTTGGATACCTTTATTTGTGCCATACCCCAACATAAAACAACTAAAGCCAGGCATTTTTCACATCTGCAACGATTTACAATTTTAATTCGATATTTTGACGGTCTAATTAGTGGTACTTTCGTTATTAAATTTTGTTTAGGTTAAGTCCAGGTATTATGTACGTGTGTTGTTTTAGTTAAATTAATACATGTGTGTCTTTTAATTGTATCTCTCGTTAAATTTGTATGTATAGTCGCTAATAGGGGCCTTGCGGTTGGTATCGACGATTAGTTCTATCAAAGTTTATGTTGGCCTCATTTGACAGGAGAATTCTAGTCAACCAGTGAGTGATTTCATTTTTCAACGCATTCCGGTCAATGTAGGTGCTCAGAAATATTCTTCTTTTGGTTTGGATTTTTATTTTTGGCAATTTGGGCCATCTTAATTGGATTTAAAAGAAAAAACCATTTTTATAGTTAGTTTGACTATCTTACGTGATTTGCCTTATGTATGTTTGGAATCTGTCAGCTGACTAACCATTTTTGGGATTTGTTAAGAAGATATATTTTCACACACACACACACACACTACGTGTTCGAAGTAACCCTTAACATCTAAAGGTTTTTTTTTATTACGGGTTTTGTTACCCCCTACGTCCTGATATTGGAAGGATTACCATAGCTTGAGATCTAAGTCTCCACCTCCTTCGAAGGGACACTATTGACCCGAAGAGCTGTCTGAACAGCGATTGGAACACCTCAGGATTACAGATTAGCTCTTATAGATCTACATACACAGAACTTTTTTTTAACCTCTCTCTTGAATTTATATTTATCTACTTGTAGCGTTGATTTCATTACTCGGTACCTTCAGTACCAGTACTGAATTATATTTATCCAGGAGATCCATCATTAACAATGACTGCATTATTGAATGAATCTAGTGCCTCAACAAGGATATTACCGTCATCTGAACATATTTCAGAGCCCCAGAGACCATGGTGGGAATTGAAATCTCCACCAATAATAAAATTATTTTTTACCTGGGAAAAAAGATTTATGTAATCTTTTGCACATACTTGTGTACCGGGAGGTTTATATATGCTTAGGACTGAGATGGGTTTGTCATTAATAGTAATATTAATACCACAAACCTCAATTTTTTGGTTAAAATTTGTAATAAATTCAATGGTTTCATACTTAATATGATTTGATATAAATATGGCGACGCCTCCATATCCATTGTTCCTGTTTTTGGTGATAACGTTAAAATTTATAAATCTTGAAATTTCAGTTGGTTTGACAATAATGAAATATCAAAATTTTCCTCTACAAGTAGTTGTGTTAGGGATAGTTTATTAGCATTTGCAGGTCTTATATTCCACTGGATAATTTTTAACTTTTTGTTAGCCATTGACTAGGGAATAATACTATCAACAATGTTTTTAATTTTAGAATCAATTTCAGAATTAATACACTCGCGAGATATACGGCCAGCTTCCGATGTTTTAATAAAATTACTACAAATTTGTTCAACCATGATCTTTAGTTTAGCACTAAGCTGATTTACAAATTTTTCAAATTCACTCTCAGGTTCTTTATCAGCAAGATTGAAAACTGGTCCTGAACAAAAGTTGCTACTATATTCCCTACGTATAGGTGGAAAGTTAGGTACTGTATCACTGTTTTTACGTTTTTTGGGAGGAGGACTTTTATAAGTACTTTATTAGAAAAATTGAATGAAACATGTTGAGATCTGGCAGATTTTAGAGAAGGGAATTCTATATCTGAATTCATCTGGGGGACAAATCGGTTTTTTTGAATAATGCTCGTATAAGCAGGATTGTCAATTATTTTCTCAGCTTCCTTAAAGCTCAAGTTTAAATTAGCCATAGCTTCTTTTGTCCTTTTTTGTTTTTTATATTCGGAACAGTCTTTAAATGTGGAAGAATGACTTGTATTTTTACAGTAAACACAGTAGGAATTACAATTATTTGGACATTGGTCAAAGTTTTCCTCTGATCCGCAGTTTCTGCATAGTTTTTTAGCTTTGCATTGAGAAACTGAATGACCATACCTCAGACACTGAAGGCACTGCATAACCGGACTAACATAAGTTTCAACAGGGCACCTAACTTTATTTATATAAATGAATTGGGGAATGCGTTTTCCTACAAAAGAAACTATGATCATTTGCCTGGAGATTCTCTCTGATATATCATTTTTTTGAACAAGTCTAGTCATGCGTTGAACTTTTTTAATAGGTATATCTGATTTTATAATATTCAGAAGGGTATCTTCCGAAAAGGAAGTGTCAACAGTTCGCACAAGGCCACGTTTTTCAATTAAATAATTTGGAATGTATGCCACAAGATTATTCTCTTTGAATAATTGTTCTTCTACTAACTTATTTGCGCTAGAGCGCACTCGATTTCTACCTACACTATTAATTTCTTTTATATATTTTTCATAGTTGGAAAAAGTTAATAACTTTTCACCCAATTTCATTGGCTGCAAACGGCCGATATTTAATTCATTATGTTCTACAAAAATATAATACGGTCCTGAATCCATAGGACCAAAACGATTGCTAAAATTGACCGAGCGTCTATTGTTTGTTTTCGATAAATTAAGTGATAAGTTTTTATTTAGATTAGTATCATTCAAGTTTTTTAATTACTGGAACTACTAAGATTTTTATTTGAATTTTGTACGCCTTCCATTTTATCATCTTTGAAATAAATAACCTCTTGAACAAGTATATTAGATCTCTTACATGGTGTAGAAATGATATGCGGCGGATTCCCACCGCCAACTCCTACTTCTTGGCCTCCGGACATCTGCCTACCAGAGCCGGGGCAAAAAATAAAAAAGAAAAAGTTGTACTTACAGTACTGCAGTTATCAAAGAAATAAAAACTAAACTAATAACACTAAATAATAGATAGATAAGAAAGTAACTATTAAAATAGTTAATACACCTAAGGAGCTCAATTGAAAACGTCCGCACCACTCGATAGTTCAGACCAGAGCTTACAATTATTACTATTTATTTTTTTTTTATGTTGTGATATTGAAGGCTTAAATTGTTAAGTAAGGTAATTTATATTTATTTTATCTCCTAGTTTTATTTATCTGGTTCATCATACTGTTTGATCATTTGTTTATCTTGGTAGTTCTTTGCTAGCGCCTGAAGATCCAGGGGTTTCTGGCTTTAACCGTAAAGCCATTGGCGCGGACTTAATTCTTTTCTATTTTTACTGTTTACCTCTACCGCTGAGCTCGGGCATAATTTGCCAGTAGAGTTACCGCTAGCTGAGCACTACCAGGTTCATTCATTAATCCTAACCTACTCTCAAAGAAACGTGGCAAATTTTTGGCGCCCAACGTGGGGCTGATTTTCGCAAACTTTCAAAATTTTTCTTTAATTGTTGAACCAAATAAATTAGTAACATTTTCTTTTCGAACATCTTTGAATTTACTAGCGTATTTGTCTATACTTAACAGTTAATTTTCTCATTTATTACGTTTTATTATTGCTCTACTTACCTATATGTTATTGATTATTTTTTGCATTTATTGATTTAATTACTTATTATATCTATATATTGATTTACCACAATAGGGTGTTGATAGTCCATTGCCTTATATATTTCGTGTCGTGATTTCTTATTGGTTTATTTGGTTGAACTTAGTCTGTTGGGTATATTTTTGTGAACGAGATGGATTACAAGATGGACGTGAATCATTTGAAAAAGGATATGCTCATCTATGAACTTATTGTCCGAGGTATTGCTGCGGATTCCAAGCTAACAGTTGATTAGTTAAGAGCCGCTTTGAGGCCCGTCATACAGATGGAGAAGAGGGGATCATTCAGTTCACCCCCATACTCTTTGAAATTTAGTGAGGAAAAGGTTCAAATTAGGTCTCATTTAGATAAGGTTAGGGAAATTATTTTAACTGTTGATGTCGACAATCCCCAGCAAAAATATCACTATTCTCTTTCTAAATTGGTACATCTTTACCGCCGTGTCCAACGGATACCTGAATCTGGGTTGACTCCAGAAGAGATTTCGGAGAGAGCTAATCTGCAGGTGGACGTGCTGAGTGCACTGGATTCTTTAGAAATATCGGCTAGAGGCAATCCCGAACTTAGTGCAATCCTTCATGAATCCGAGGAGGAGCTTCATTCTTCACCTAACGTTTCATGATATCACCCTCCTCCTCAGGCTACGCCGATACAGTCCGGTTACAAACAACCAAACCTGGAGAAGTGAAATCTCAAATTCACGGGGGATGCTAGATCATCTGTAGACAATTTTCTCGAGAGAGTTGGAGAACTGAGTAGGGCTCGTAACATTACGGACATCACGATGGAGTTATTCGATAGTGCGAAAGATCTATTTGCTGGTAAGGCTTTGAATTGGTATCGGGCCAATATCGATAGGATTCATGATTGGGATAGCTTATCTGAGTTGCTTTGTCGTCATTTCGATCCTCCCGATTACAGGTCTCGTCTTTTTAAAGAAATTATCGAACAAACTCAAGACACTTCGGAAGGCATAATTGAATATCTTTCTTGTATGGAGGCATTGTTTAGGCGCCATGGTGGTCTTTCTGGTGAAGTCAAATTAGATCTAATTCGTAACCTGTATCCTTTTTACACCACGCAGCTTCCCGTCTTTCAAACCATTGATGAGCTTGAATCAGAATGTCTTAAGTTAGAGTCTAAAAAGTATCGGGTAGATACTTTTTATACTCCCTCTCGTAGGAAAAATCTATTTGTGAAACCGGATTTCGCTTTTGTGGATGTAAGACCCACGTCAGCAGCTCCAGCAACCAACCCCTTTTGAATCTTGATAATAGTCCTGTCAGCGTCGATAGAATAGATACACCGAGTAGCAGTCGTCCGAATAGGAATATCGTTTGTTGGAATTGTCAGAATACAGGACATCTAAACCGGAACTGTCCGAATCCCCGGAAATTGCATTTTCGTTGTGGAACGCCAAATGTTACAGTCAAGGCTTGTCCGAAATGTAGCAATTCGGGAAACGGTACAAGGGAGAACCGTTAGGTCGTGACTTTCTCTCCCTAACAACATCGACGACCAACTATGATTTCCGTAATAAGGTACTTTTAGATTTCGTTATTTCGCACGCTAAAGGTGATCAGCGACCCTATCTTCGAGTTGATGTATTGGGCTACTTCATGCTAGGACTTCTCGATTCTGGTGCTAGCCGAACGACCTTAGACAGGATGTCTGGCGTTTCTCGGAACCTTCAGCTGACCTCGACGTGTCGTTTATAGAGAGTGCTGATAGCTTAAAGCCATCAGAAAGGCGCTCCATGGATGAACTGGTTATTATTAAATTTTCTGAAATCCGGTATCCCCTTTTAAACAGAAGATCATTGACGACGAGGTTACCGAAATGCTGAAGTTAGGTGTTATCGAAAGGTCAAATAGTCCATGGTCTAGTCCAGTGTGTCTCGTTCCTAAGAAAGACGGCTCGTATAGATTCTGTGTTGACTTCCGTAAGGTGAATCCTTTCACTAAAAAGGATGCATATCCAATTCCTTATATCTCAACCATCCTAGATCGACTGAGAGATGCTCGTTTTATTATTTCCATCGATACCAAATCTGCCTTTTGGCAAGTTCCGCTTTGTGAATCATCTCGTGAGTATACAGCTTTTACTGTTCCTGGTAGAGGCCTTTTCCAGTTTCTTCGAATGCCCTTCGGACTTTCAAATGCTCCTGCAACCTGGCAGAGAATCGTAGACACCATTTTAGGCCCTGAACTTGAACCAAACGTCATGGTATACCTAGATGACATCATCGTTTTTACGAACAACTTTCCTAACCACTTAGACTATTGGGGGAGGTTCTTGATCGTTTGAGTAAAGCCGGTTTAGTTGTGTCAAAGAAGAAGTGTAATTTTTGTAAGCCGCAATTGAAATATCTCGGCTACGTCGTTGATGAGAAAGGGTTGCGCCCGGATTCGGAAAAAGTGAAAGCTATAGTAAATATCCCACCACCTCGTAATGTTAATGAAATACGTAGATTTGTAGGGACCGCTTCTTGGTACAGACGTTTTGTACCCAACTTTTCCTTCGTCTTAGCTCCGATCCTAAAATTAAGAATTAAGAAGAATGCCACTTGGCATTGGACTCCTGATTGTTGTAATAACCAAAAAGAAATTTTCTTACTTGTTGTCACCAGATGTGATATAATAAATTGTTTTTAATCTTAATTTTTAATAGACTTTAGCCTAGCCGAGCGGATGTTAGGCTAAAGTTAGGGTTCGTGGATTCGGCCTCCGCAGTATTTGGTGTTGGGAGGTCTTACTTCGGCAGTTAGGAAGGACGGGATTTGTTGCTGGGCTCTGAAAAAGGTCTGGAGTCTAGAGAAATGATACACAATATTCTCGGGAGAATCTAGCAAATTTATTAAGCTCTAAGTTTGATGATATAAGTATAAATTTAGATGAAACTCTTACGGAATGCTATGTGCATCTCCCAAAGAAAAAAAGAAAAAACAAAAACACTTTCTTTAAATTAACATTAACAAAATTTAAAACTAATCAACAACATGAATTAAAATATGGTCTGATGGACCCTTGCGTGATATCAATTTGGTTACAGTTTAATTCTTAATCGTTACGTTATGTATAACTTTCCCGGAGGACTCAGTTCTCTGTCGGAGAATATTATCTACGTCCCGACAGTGGAGACCCGGTAAACTCTATATATATCCGGTTTAGGATAAAAGATACAATATCCGTCTGAACAATTAAGACGATACAAATTCGCTTAACGAACAAATCCAAACTCCCATAAAATTATTTAGTTATTAAGGGTTAGTATAATCTAAATTGACTCACCAATTTTCCCTGTAGCGAGTTCAGGTCCATTCACACACTCACTTATTTTATTATTCGACCCGGAAAAAAAATTAATATTGTGATTTATCACTTGGATAATATTTCACTGATTATTATTATTACAAAAAGATTATTATTTCGTTTCCGCGGCCCGGTGATCGATTATTTAAATTATTATACTTAAATTATTTTATTGCAATTTACCACTTAGCTCACTTCCCAAAAAAAATATACTCAACGTTGCCCTAAACGCGGTTGATTCGATTGGCATCTAGCCTATGGAACGCTCCAAATCGAATTCCCCCCTCTCAACACGGAGGATTCGATAGGCATCAAGCCTCTGGAGACGTCCAAATCGAATTCCTTGATTCTTCGTTTTTTGGTCCCCAGCAAAAGTCTTTTTTCCCCCTAGTACCTCATGAGACTACCCTTTCTCCCTCATTCTGCTCACTTGTCTCTTTACTATTGGCTAGCAGCCCTGCTACCGGCACTGCTTGGGTACGCTTCGGGAGCTGAGCCAGCAAAATTTGGCTTACACATCGCGGCTAGCTCCTACGTGACTTTTTTTGTTTTTTTCAGAACTGCAACTTCTTTAGTTGCAAATTCTTTAGTTTCGTGTTCTACATTTTTTCAAATACATTCTTGTGAAATAGCTTTTCGCTGACCAATGTCCTGTCGCTATTACGCAAAGATTACTTAGTTTCTTTTCAATTAATGATACCGGGGAACTCCGATATGTTATTTAACTTTTTTATGAATTGTATCTTTTTCCCTCATATCAACCCGGAGCGGGGAAGGGGGGTTCCTTTTGGATTATTACATTACTTCCCCCTTTGAAAAAGAAACGGCTTTACACAGCCGTTTCCTTTTCGGAAGTTCCCCCTCCCTCTATTCCTTAAATACTAGTTACCCTATCTACCTTACATTACAATCTATTACATTATTCTACCATACAGTAGGTACCGTTACATCTTATCGCGTTCCGTTATACTGTTCTCTGTATTGTCACATGGGTTTTCGCGTCGCGCACTTACACTAGCTTCTGCGTAGTTTATTCTTTATCCATTCGTACTCTCCATTGTTGCCCTATCTTCTCTGACTTACTGATTCCGTTGCCTGCTAGCGGCATTGCGCCACGCTAGCAAGTTCCCTCGATGCCAGCTTCGGTGTGACAGCTAGTTGCTGTTCATCGTGGCCTCTCTGATATTGTGTTTTCCTTGGGATTTTATTGGGGTAGGCTTAGTGATTGCCTGTAGAATAATGTTGTACAAGGCTATGCCTGCTGGCATTGCGATGCACAGAAATTCATTTTAATGGACAGAGATGAAAGAGTTGATATATGCCGTTGATATATGCAATTGATATGCCAATAGGTGAAAGGATTTCCTTTCGAAACTTTATTTAGCAATAGTATGTAATGTTGGGGCATTAAAACAAGGTTATACGATCAACTCTCTCCGGGTAATTATAGAATGATTGGTTGGGTCATGTACTGGACAACCTCTGGTTTGTTTATTTAACCTTGTGAGTCAGTCCAGTGTCTTCTCTGGTTTGGATCTCCTTCTTCTTTTGGTCCAGATGGGAGTATTCTTTGCACTTCTTTAATTTCCTGTTGTGTGTACAGTCCTTCCGCTCCTATTGGTTGGAGTGGTGTTAGCTTAAGTTCTTCTTCCGTTCTACTGCAATTTCTACTGGTATATAATGATAGTGCTGTTGTTTTCGTTTTTGGGTCTGCGCAGTCGGACGCGCTGAATCCCATTGTACCTCCAGTCTTGGTTAGGGTAAGGGTAATACCTAAATCCATTGTTAGTTGTGGCAGCTCCATTCTTGATTCTTGTTCCTCTTGCGCTTCGCGCACATTAAGAGTACATATAGTCCAAGTGTAAGCCGCGCACTTGTGTAATTATAGTCCGATCTCATTTTCCTAACTAAATTAAAAACCGGGTGTTTATCACAACAATAAACAATAACTGTATCTTAAGCGAAATAATAACAAAAAAAATAAAGTTCAGTACAGTAATTGTCTAACAAACAAATAGTAATTCTTACTAAGTTTGTGCACATGACAAAAAAAAATTCAAAAATCTTTGTTACAACACTAAGCACTACGTATAATATATAAATTCATAATAATGGCAATTAATAATAAAAAAAAATATTCAGCAAAGTAATTGCAAAATACTGAACTAATAATTCGAACTAAGTTCTTGCGCGTTACAAAAATTTTTTTTTTTTTAATGAAATTAAAAGTCTTAGTTACAACAATAACCGTAATAGCATATGAAATGCTAATAATAGCTTAAAGCGACCAATAATTACAAAAAAATATATTCAGCATATTAAATAGGAAAAAATCTATTATTATTATAATCTACTATAATAATAGCTCTTGCGCAATTAACCTTTTTTTTTATATTTACAAAATGATTCGGAAAATTGAAGTATTACAACTAGATCAATTCTTTTATTTCAATCTTCCTACTATCTGAAATTTTACTGAATGACTTGATGCGAAGAGGGAAAACAAATAGTGAAAAGAAAAGAAATAAAAATTTGAAAAAAAAATGATTCCCCTTTTTTTTCTAAACATTATGTCCTTATTCTAACTAAACTACCCCTATGTATCTATCTGGTATATTTAACGAAAAATTCCGAAGTGGACTTTAAAAAAAAATTTCCTTATAATATTGGCTCTACTGTAGGTTAAACTTGTTCCCTGAGGTTACCTATTGTATATACTACACTTGATATTTGAAGTATTTCGCTTCTCCTAACCTAATTGTTTCCCTTAATATAATGTACTTTTTAACAGTTTGTGTTTCTCCCCTGCGTTGCCATTGGTATGCGTCATTTTTAGTTATTATTTATTTGACTATTAATTGGAGTTTGACAGCAAATATTCAGACTAACTCC
Organism: Ophraella communa; assembly: GCA_035357415.1. Lineage (NCBI taxonomy): Eukaryota > Metazoa > Arthropoda > Insecta > Coleoptera > Chrysomelidae > Ophraella > Ophraella communa. The sequence continues at coordinate 48,240,450 of CM068979.1, read as the reverse complement.
TTCTCCCTTTTTAAACAAAATGCGTGCAGACCTGCATAAAAGGTTGGAAAACACAAGCGCAATTGAAAGTATTAGCGTTAAAGCACATTCTATAATTATTTATGGCTTCCTGTAGCCTTTTCCTAAATTAACTATATTCCAAAAATCTAATATCTGGCTGATTACTTGACCAGGACTAATTGACCGACTATTAAAATAAAAAAATAATTGCCGTTATTTAAATTAAGACTATTTAAATTGAGACTCTTCTCAATAATACAACAAAGAAAACTTTTTCATGTTGAATACACCATTAACGTCTTATGTACTTAACTAATTAATTCAAAATAGTAAAATTAATATTTGTAGCTTCATCTAATCTAGATACACCCCTTATATTTGTATACCCATAATTTATCAATTAAGAACTTTTTAATTAGTTGTGGCTTTTACTAGCCTTATCCCATTTATTAATTAAACTTTCCACTTACCTTTGTTTTCTTAATTTATCCTGGTTAGAGCATAACCCTTAGTTACTTTACCTTTTTCCTTTTTGAAATATTTTTCTCCTCCCATGACTAGGAGTGCTGTTTTGGGGATGAATCGTAATAATCGACTTGCGATAGCATTATGTCTCACTTACTGTCTAGCAGTGGGTCCGAAATCAAATTATATTTTTACAAAATTACCCAAAATTGTATGTCAAAGCTTCTTACGCTACCTTTTGTTTGGGCGTTTAACATCATGTAGCAGGGTGCCAACTCACTGTGGTCCAGGGATGTTGCCTGTTAGTGTCCACAGTAACCATAGGTCATCGCGCAGGTCCATTGAGTAAACCCCCGTGCTTCATAGTATAGTCGCCCTTACAGCTGGAGCGAAGTATGTTGACATTTATTAGGTATTGTTTATTTTGATTCTAGCCCTCCTTTGTGCTTAGGCCGGTCGCGTTTGTTATTACGATTTTTTCTTCCTGTCAGCTGCTGGGTGATCTTCCTCTATGTCAGGTTGATTCTTTTTTCATTAATACCTTATTATCTGTTTACTACTTTCTGTTATTACACTAAAGACCATTATGTATAATTCTGTATACGACATTAGCGATCACTTTTTAATTGATTGAACTGAAACCTATTACTGATACTTATGTTGATTTTGATTATACTGCAATATCTTTGGACCTATCTAATATTGATATATTTAAGTTAGTTTCCCGCACTCCTTATTTACCTATTTCTAGAAAAAATGAACAGCAATTCTTAATATTATTACTACCGCCGTTGTTATGTTTGTTAAAAATATATTAAATGAATATGGATAATAAATTTTTGTATTTTTTTTTGATCATTTTAACTTTGAACTTATGACTTAGAAAAAAAAGTTGATGGCGTTTTGCTAGTATCTATCAATGGCTATAATGGAGGACAACATTGGCCACTGGTTTCCTTCACCTTTGAGCCATTGGTTGGTACTTTTAAACACGTTTCTATTTAATTTGATTATAAATTTTCTTGTGCGTCATGGTATATTTCTGGTCCTTCTTCTATTATCTCAGTATACTCTTCAATATAAGTTTCCTTACTGTCAGCTGTCCTTTATACATTCGGACTCTTCGTTCCTTTATGCCTTAGTGGTTTCTTATTGGAAATTGCGTCGCATACGTAGTCTGATAGACTGCTTGGTCGATTCCTTACTCTCGTCGACCTTCTCAGGGGTACATTTTCCCTGCTACTCTTAATTCTTTTCCTTTTGGACTTTCCTTTTTGCGGCTGTACTCCCGCGCTCCATAACGGAAGAATTGCAACCTTTTCCGGGGTTACTTCATTTTCCTCCTCTTCTTCTTTGCCTTCATTTTTCTCTTTTTCTTCGGTTTCCTCTTTGCCTCCCTTGAGGTCTTTTACTTCCGTTTCTTCTTCTGTGAGGAATTCCCTACCATCTTCATAGTGCTTCTTCAGCCTATTTATGTGTACTACTTATACATTTTTACCTTTTTCCGTGCTTAATTTGTAGGTTACCGGTCCTACTTTTTCTCTTACAACAAATGGCCCAATTCATTTCTTTCCTAATTTCTTTGACACTCCTATCGTAGTGCTTAAATTCCTTAGGTATACTTTTTCGCCTATATAAAATTCTCTAACCTCCGTGGGGTTGTTATATCTTTTTGAGCTCACCATTTCACACTGTATTTTTTCGAGCTTGTCGCTATTTTTTTTAATAGCATTGTAGATTATACTCGTGCATAATTTAGCTTTGGATTCATAGATCCGTCTTGCCTGGCACATTTCTATATATATCATTTCTTTTTCCCTATTTGTGACCTATTTTGTCCTATTTTGAAGTATTTACTTCTTTATTAATCTCGCAATTCTCTTTTTTATCACTATTAATCTTGGTGTCCCGCACGTGACATGATTCTTTCTTGGGCCCTATTCGCCCAAATAATCGCGTATACCCGGTATACACATTTCTAAACCTTTTATTTCTTTTATTCGCCTCCTTTGGGCAAACATATATTACTCGCGTATACCCCGTTTACAAGTATCTAAAGCTCTCTTATTTTACTGGCGTATACTCCATGTACAAATATCTGAACCTTTCATTATTTTACTCGCGTATACCCTATATACCATATTATTTCCTTTATTCGCCTCCTTTGGGCAATTATATATTTCCAATTTACCCTTTTTTCGGGCTCTCCCTTTGTGGAGTACTTAATTCTTTTTAACCTCATACATTTATACCACTTTTATTCGCCCCAAATAATCGCGAATACACATTTCTGATATTTTTCCCATTGCTCACTCAGATTATGTCCTAGCTTATAGTTCTAGGCAAGATGAGCGTCCTCTTTTAGTAACTACTTACAGGAGCTGTACTCTTTAGTATAAACTGTCCTGCACTTTTTTGTTACTGTCAATATATTGACATGTTGCCCCTATATTTGAGCAACGAGCTATTAGCATCGGGCTCCTAATGACATTTATATGTCCGTCCTGTATGCACACTTTTCTGCATACCACATATTCCATTTTGGCCTTGGCATTATATCTATTTTATCTAAATTTTTATTTATATTTGATATATCCTTGCGCCTAGTATACCTAGGTATTTAAAAATTATTTTTAAATTATATTCTACGTTTCCAAACGCACCAGAAGACGGCTCTGACTTCTTAATAACTTACTTTCTTGTGTTAACATTTTATACATCACTTTAATTATAAATGTTTTAGCGAACTTTTAAAATTTAATTAATCAGCAATTCTACAGAATGAGATACCTCGGTGAATGACTTTGTTGCAACAACAAAATTATTTTCTAATACTACCCTCAATTTTCCATTTAAAGTTGTCACTGTTACTCGGCTGAGGGGGTAGTTGTACCACCATTGGAGTGGGGGTAGGTGCTGCTGCTTGCTTCGTTTTGTTAGTATCAGGCATTTTATGGGTGTTTGGATTTTAGCAATCAAATGTAAATACAATTCCCAAGTTAATAAATTAAAACAATAAAATATTCCTACCTTGACGAAGATCCTCTCGTAGAAGGAGGTTGGTAGTTGAGGATGGGTTTAAAAGGTACGTGTATGTTTTTTGTTACTAATACGCGAGATAAAAAAAAATAGCTATATATTATTTTTTACGCAAAAAGAAAAAAAAAATTGTTAACTTTTATTCTCCTTAAATTTATTTTATACACGCATTAATAATTGTGCTAATCTGTGCTAATCCTTTTGAACTTTTGTGACTATAGTCTGAGTTATAACTCCTTTATTTACAGTTGCAATTAAAATTTACTACAGCACTGCCTTTGCAAAGGAAGAGACAAAATAACAAAAAAAAAAAAAAAAAAAATTCAACTCAGTTTGAGTTAAAAAAAATAAAATTCTAGATAGAGCGACGTAAAAAAAATTAAGTACTAATGTACGCTGATGACTTTTACAAAAAAATTTTTTATCTGTTTTTATTTTTGTTGTTGTGCAGTTTAACTGTAAAGTTATTTTCTATAATTTATTTCAACAGAGAAAAAAAAATATGCTACTACGGCACTGCCTTATTGCAAAAAAAAAGAGAGAATAAACGAAGAAACAAAAAAAAATTACTTAGTTTAAGTCACAAAAAAAAATTTAGACGAAAAAAAGTTTTTATGTCCGCCTATGGTTTTTTCACAATTGAATCAAATTTGATTTATTAATACTGCCTTGTTATTTTAAAGTAAGAAAGAGAAAAAGAAAAAAAAATAGCATCGATTTTAGTCCTCCCAATAAATGATTTTCCACACTAAAAAAATTTTCTTAAGTCAAAAAAAAATGTAAAGATCTAACCAAAAAAAAAATTTATAACTTGATTCTCAATCCCAAAATTCTACAAAAGAATTATGTTAACCAAAAGTGAATAACCGCCTAAAAAAAATGAACTTTAATTCTTCAATCCCAAAATCTACTAAATAAATAAGTCAAATAAACAAGACTACAAGGGAGTAACTGCCTTAGTGTACGCCTATAATTTTAAAACCTAATTTAATTGTTCAAATTCAAAATCCAAAAAAAATAATTCAAATAAACCAATCTAACAGTGAATCACCGTTTTAGTGTGCGCCTACGATTTAAAAAACGTTGATATAGTTACTACGGCCCTGGTCTTTTGTATTTTTCCGACAAAAAAAGAGTAGTAAGGATTTACAAATTTTTTTTTTAAAAACTTTAATCAAAAAAAAATATATATATATAATATCCAATAAACAAAATACAATAGTGAATGAAACGGTCTTTTTCCAAAACTAGAATGGTAAAAGGTTAAATACCGTATGATACGTCACCCCTAATTTTCAAAATGAAGTTCTTAGTTTATCCCTTTGATTTTCATTAAAAAAAAAGTTAAAAGTAATGTGTTTTTTTTGTTTATTGTATGTAGGTTAACTGTTCTATTTATTTTTTCCGTCGGTAAATTGAGTTTGATAATAATAGAAATTGACTTGTGAATGATATCGTTTGTACAGCTTTATTTAATTACCGTTTATTTTAATTACAGTTTTAATTAAAAGACCACTTCTTCCTTTATTCAAAACTAATAAAAATTGTTTTTTTTTATTTTACTTTGATTAGCTGTAAATTGCAAAGAGAAAAGTTACTTGTTGTAGAAAAAAAAAAAATTTAAGCGACAATGTATACCTATCAATAGAATTATCCTAGCTTTTGCCAGAGTTACTGGTTTTTTTATTAATTATTATTGCGCTTTACTAGTTTCTCCTATTATATTTTTCTTGGCGTAAATAACGTTTTCTATACCAAATTTGAAATATGAACGCTTCGTCACCAAGTCATTCACCTTGTCATAAGGTTGTAAAATGCTTTTGTCGTAATATCACGTTAAGTTTTTTAAAATTTCCGCTGAATTAAGTCTGGGTATGATTTATTTATTTTTAAAATTTAAAATTGAATACAAAGAAAAGATTTTATTTTACCTTTATTACGTTATTATATTATTTGTTACCCCGCAGTTTTTTTCATTTTTCTTTCTTTTATTTTGCTTTGTTCTGTTTAACGGGAAAAAAATTTAACTATTTACTACTTCTATTAACCTGCTAGTTTTCGTTTTGTTGCTCTTTATTTTTCCTATCGGGGTGGGTGGCCTATTACCTCCTGGTCCGAAATCGAAATCAAATTGGCCCTCTTCACTAAGAGGGCTACTAGGGCCTAACACGCGGGGAGTTTTTGGGATTTCGTTCTCACTATATTCTCTGATGGGACTACAATTACATTGAAATGCCCTTCTTACTTCCTCTCTTTGCTTTCTGTTCAATCTTTTTTGGTTAAGGGGCATCCGTGGACCGTACCTTCTTTGACGTGAAAATTATATCTTATATTAAAAATTCTTTGGTCTTTGCAGCCTCAACTATGTGCGAACACTACCGTCGAAACTGTGTATGACCATGAAAAAGTGAAAATTCTGTCTTTGCAGATTCAACTATGTGCGAACATTACCGTCGAAACTGTATATGACTGTGAAAAAAATGAAAATTTACTGTTTTCCTTTATATTTGACTTTTACTAAACATTAACTAGCTCGATGAGATAAGAAGGTATAATTAAACAATTTGACCTCAATATTATGGCAACTTCGAAATCCCGTTTCTCCTGACAATAAAATAAAAAAAACCGAAATTTAATCCGCAAAACCGCTGTCACCAGATGTAATAACCAAATGAAGGTTTCTTACTTGTTGTCACCAGATGTGATATAATAAATTGTTTTTAATCTTAATTTTTAATAGACTTTAGCCTAGCCGAGCGGATGTTAGGCTAAAGTTAGGGTTCGTGGATTCGGCCTCCGCAGTATTTGGTATTGGGAGGTCTTACTTCGGCAGTTAGGAAGGACGGGATTTGTTGCTGGGCTCTGAAAAAGGTCTGGAGTCTAGAGAAATGATACACAATATTCTCGGGAGAATCTAGCAAATTTATTAAGCTCTAAGTTTGATGATATAAGTATAAATTTAGATGAAACTCTTACGGAATGCTATGTGCATCTCCCAAAGAAAAAAAGAAAAAACAAAAACACTTTCTTTAAATTAACATTAACAAAATTTAAAACTAATTAACAACATGAATTAAAATATAGTCTGATGGACCCTTGCGTGATATCAATTTGGTTACAGTTTAATTCTTAATCGTTACGTTATGTATAACTTTCCCGGAGGACTCAGTTCTCTGTCGGAGAATATTATCTACGTCCCGACAGTGGAGACCCGGTAAACTCTATATATATCCGGTTTAGGATAAAAGATACAATATCCGTCTGAACAATTAAGACGATACAAATTCGCTTAACGAACAAATCCAAACTCCCATAAAATTATTTAGTTATTAAGGGTTAGTATAATCTAAATTGACTCACCAATTTTCCCTGTAGCGAGTTCAGGTCCATTCACACACTCACTTATTTTATTATTCGACCCGGAAAAAAAATTAATATTGTGATTTATCACTTGGATAATATTTCACTGATTATTATTATTACAAAAAGATTATTATTTCGTTTCCGCGGCCCGGTGATCGATTATTTAAATTATTATACTTAAATTATTTTATTGCAATTTACCACTTAGCTCACTTCCCAAAAAAAATATACTCAACGTTGCCCTAAACGCGGTTGATTCGATTGGCATCTAGCCTATGGAACGCTCCAAATCGAATTCCCCCCTCTCAACACGGAGGATTCGATAGGCATCAAGCCTCTGGAGACGTCCAAATCGAATTCCTTGATTCTTCGTTTTTTGGTCCCCAGCAAAAGTCTTTTTTCCCCCTAGTACCTCATGAGACTACCCTTTCTCCCTCATTCTGCTCACTTGTCTCTTTACTATTGGCTAGCAGCCCTGCTACCGGCACTGCTTGGGTACGCTTCGGGAGCTGAGCCAGCAAAATTTGGCTTACACATCGCGGCTAGCTCCTACGTGACTTTTTTTGTTTTTTTCAGAACTGCAACTTCTTTAGTTGCAAATTCTTTAGTTTCGTGTTCTACATTTTTTCAAATACATTCTTGTGAAATAGCTTTTCGCTGACCAATGTCCTGTCGCTATTACGCAAAGATTACTTAGTTTCTTTTCAATTAATGATACCGGGGAACTCCGATATGTTATTTAACTTTTTTATGAATTGTATCTTTTTCCCTCATATCAACCCGGAGCGGGGAAGGGGGGTTCCTTTTGGATTATTATATTGTCAACGGTCATTTAACACCCTTAAGGAATGCTTAGTGTCTGCTCCTATTTTAACAGCTCCTGACTTTGAAAAGACGTTTTATTTGCAAACTGATGCCTCTAATTATGGTCTTGGTGCCGTTTTAACCCAGCAGTATGACCAAGGTGAAAAGGTTATCTGTTATCTTTTTAGGTCTATGTCTAAACAGGAAATGAACTTGTCTGTGACGGAAAAAGAGTGTCTTGCTGTTATTTGGGCTGTCGAGAAGTTACGTCATTACTTAGATCATGTACATTTCGTTGTTATCACCGACCACGTTTCACTGCTGTGGCTCCATCGATTGAAAGATCCCCAAGGTAGACTCGCGCGGTGGCAGTTGCGCTTGCAGCAATATGATTTTGAGTTGATTCACCGCAAAGGAAAGGATCACATCGTTCCTGACTTTCTTTCTTGATCTGTACCTGCTCCTATTTATAACCGTTTCGGATCCTTCCATGACCACCAACGACAAATGGTACTCATCAATGCTTCGGTTGGTTCAAGCAAATCCATTAAAATACCCCTTGTGGCAAGTACACAATAACACCCTATATAAACTCGTAAAACCATCGATCCCTGATCTCTCTTCACCTAATGATGACTGGAAAGTAGTAGTTCCCAAGGACAAACGGCTGTCTATCCTTCAACGTTGTCATAATTTACCCTCTGCTGGTCATGTAGGTGTCTTCAAGACTTTTGGGAAAGTTCGTCAAAGTTATTACTGGCCTAAGATGAGAACAGATGTGGCTAAATATGTAAGATCTTGTAAGTGTTGTGCTCAGAACAAGGTAGAACAGAAGTTGCCCACCGGGTTGATGGGAAAACGACCGGAAATAACTGAACCATTCCAGGCCATCAGTCTCGATTACGTAGGACCACTTCCCCGGTCGAAACGGGGTTACCAATATATTCTTGTCGTGTCGGATTATTTTAGTAAAGCAGTCATATTATACCCTTGTCGATCGGCTACAGCTAAGTCTTTGGTAGAAATTATGGAGAGCTTCTTTCTTTTGTATGGGACCCCGAGGACGTTGACTTGTGACAACGGAGTTCAAATGAAATCCAACGAATTTCGTAAATTGTGTGAGAGGTTCAACACCAAAATCTTCTATACGGCTTCATACAAACCTCGCGCTAATCCCACTGAACGCCATAATAGGGTAATTAAAACAATGTTGCGTACCTTTGTGAAACTGGATAATCATCGAACGTGGGACGAACACCTGAATGAGATAGGTTGTGCTATTTGAACTTCTCCTAGTGAAACTACTAAGTATAGTCCATATTTCGTTTTATTTGGTAGAGAGCATAAACTCTATGGTACTGACCATCACACTAAATTACCTTCCGAATCATTCCCTTTAGATACCTTCGTTAAAAATTGTCGTGAAGGGTTTGTTAAATTATATCGTCAAATAAAGGGGCGCATTGAGACTATACAGAGGAATAATGCTAATCGGTATAATTTACGTCGACGCCCACTTTCTTTTAATTGTGGAGTTAAAGTCTGGCGAAGAAATAAATCTCTATCGGATGCGTTAAATTACTATAGTGCTAAGTTAGCTCCGGTATACCTAGGTCCCTTCATTATCAAACGTAGGTGTGGTTCTTGGTCATACGAACTGCAAGACGATTCAGGTAATTCTAAAGGCGTTTGGCATGTGCAAGATTTGAAACCGTTTTGTGAATATTGTAACATGTCCATCGTCATGTCACCGTGCACTATTATCGATCGTAAACGATACCGCTATTATTACCGTTAAAACCGACCCTATTTACTGTAAATGCTACTGTAAACAAGACACCCCTTGTAGACGCTAACTATTTATCTGTTTGCATGAGGCCAAATAAAGAACGCTGACAAATGACACAAAACACGATTTCGGTTTTGAGCAAATCTATTTAAACGACCCGCAAGGCAACGATAGCTCCTTTTCCTCGACTAACTTAACTTAACTTTTTCTACCCCCCCTTCTGATTGGAATAAGTACCTAGCATTTGTTAAAGAGTTCCTATCGTCAAACCGTTCAGACACAAACAAAACAGACAAACCATTGCCCTTACCGACAGAACAAACCCCAAACACAACGCCACACACTACAGACAACAATACTACCATATCCACCTGTAACATGCCAATTGCCTCACCCTCATTATAACAAGACATTGCTCCAGTTACTAGTAACACATGCCGCCTGTTTGTTAAAAAACCCAATGACAATAGACCGTACCTTAGTGTCAAAATTTTAGACAAAACTGTTTTAGCCATGGTTGACACAGGCAGTAACTCTACTGTCCTTGGAAATCAAGGTTTTGCTTTATTACATTCGTTACATTTACCTATTGAGTATGACCCTAATTTTAGTATTACCACTGCTGATGGAGTACCTCAACAGTATATGGGATATATTACCGCACCTGTAACCGTAAATGACATCACTAAAACAATTAAAATAATAATAATACCGTCAATAACACATAATCTTATTTTAGGCATGGACTTTTTAAGTATATTTCAAATTGATATGAGTTTTCATGATCTGTCATATACAATATTATCTTCTAACTGCGTCATTACTACAATACAATCTGCTTCTACACTCACTGCTGACGAAAAAGACATACTTGACAAAATTATTGAATTATTTTCTTCTCTCGCTCCTTCCGACCGAATTGGTAGAACTCATCTTGTACAACATGACATAGACACTGGTAATGCAAAACCAATTGCACAACGTCAATATCCTTTATCGCCAGCCATGCAAGAACTTTTAGTCAAAGAAGTTGAGGAATTGCAACGTTTGGATGTTATCCAACCCTCAAATTCACCTTGGTGTTCACCTCTTTGGGTAGTCCCGAAGAAATCTGGAGAATCTCGTTTATGTTTTGATGGTAGAAAATAAAATAAAGTAACCACCCCTGATTTTTACCCCATGGCCCAAGTAGACGTTATTCTTAGCAAACTCCGAGATGCAAAATTCCTTACTTCCATAGATTTAAAAAAAGCTTTCTTACAAATACCGCTTACTGAATCTTCTCGTCCCAAAACCGCTTTCGCTGTGTATGGTTTAGGTTTATTTGAGTTTAAGACAACTCCTTATGGACTAATTAATGCACCCAAAACCATGGCACGATTAATGGACATCGTCATAGACCCTTCCTTAAGGCCATACTGTTTTTGCTATTTAGATGCCATTATTATCGCTACCCCCACTTTTGAACTTAATTTAGAAATCCTTAGTAAATTATATCTTCGCCTTAAAGAGGCAGACCTTACTGTAAATTTTAAGAAATGTGAATTCTGTAGAGACTCCCTTAAATTTCTTGGTTTTGTAGTCGACAAGGCTGGTCTTCGAACTGATGAAGACAAAGTTTCCGCTATCTTAAAGTATCCCACACCTAAAAACACTACGGAGATTAAAAGACTTATTGGCTTAATTGGCTGGTACCGTCGTTTCAATAAAGACTTTTCTACTGTTTGTTCCCCAATTACTGATCTTCTTCATGGCAGAAAAAAAGGCCAACCTATTTCTTGGACCCCTGAAGCTGAAACAGCTTTCAATAAAGTCAAAAAACGCCTCACTTCTAGTCCCATTCTTGCAAGCCCTGACTTTTCTAAGACATTTATAATTCAGACTGACGCCAGTGACACTGGACTTGGTGCAATACTTTATCAACAATGTGACGGTATTGAGCACCCTATCGCATACGCAAGCCGCACTTTAAACAAAACTGAAAGAAAATACAGCACGACAGAGAAAGAACTTTTAGGTGTTATCTTTGGTGTAGAAAAATTTAGGGGCTATGTTGAAGGAACCCATTTTATCCTTGAGACCGATCATTCTTCTTTGCAGTATTTGTCGAAACTTTTGAATCCTTCTGGACGCTTAGCTCGTCTGTCCCTTAGACTGTCCCAATTTGATTTTGAGATCAAACACAGAAAAGGAACCACAATGGTCGTCAGCGATGCACTGTCCCGTTCAGTCCCAGAAATTTCCATTATTGACACCACCACCTTCAAACCAGACGCCTGGTACACTGCCATGATCAACAAAGTAAATAATAATCCTAAAGCATTTCCAACTTTCAAAGTAGAAAATAACTTTCTGTACAAACACGTCTTTTCTTCAAACCCCATATCTAGCAACCTGTCTAATTGGAAAATTGTAGTCCCTACCCCAAACAGGGTTGATGTCCTAAAAACTTTCCATGATAATGAAACCAGTGCACATCTTGGCATTTCCAAAACCATTGCCCGAATTTCAGAAATCTATTACTGGCCCAAACTCAGAAGCACTGTATCTCATGTAAATAAATGTTCCGTTTGTTCTTCCTGTAAAACCCAAAATTTACCTAAGGCAGGTGTAATGGGGAAATACAAAGATATCAATTTTCCTTGGCAATGGATTTCAGCTGATTTAATAGACCCATATCCCCGATCCAAAAGTGGAAATAGATTTGTTCTAGTTATTACTGATTGGTTTACAAAATTTTGTCTCGTCCATCCCATGCAGAATGCTACAGCTGCTGGCATCGTCAAGTTAATTGAAAATCAAGTTTTTCTTATCTTTGGAGTACCACAAATATTTTCCGTTGACAACGGCACAGTCTTTACGTCCTCTTTGTTTAAAAATTTAATGGATCAGTATAAAGTACAAAAGATTTTCTATAATGCACGCTATCATCCACAGGCAAATCACACTGAAAGAACCAATAAGACAATAGTTACTGCCTTACGTTGTTACATTCATGACAATTTCTCACACAAAAATTGGGACGCATCATTACACAAAGTTGCTCAAGCCATAAGAACCGCAAAACATGAGGTTACAGGCTATTCTCGTGCCTTCTTAAATTTTGCTAGAAACGTACCGTTAAGCGGAGACTTTTATGGTGCAATTTCCGATAATGCCACCAATTCCATTAACACAGCAGACAAACTCCAACTAATTGACGACTTACAGACTCTTTCCAAACTTTACATTGACGTACGAAAAAAACTTAAACAAGCTTATGACAGAAACGCAAAATATTACAATTTACGAAAAAGAGATGTAGAATACCATGTTGGCGACCGATTGTGGAAAAAGAATTATGTACTTTCATCGAAAAACGATAATTTTGCAGCTAAATTTGCCCCTAAATTCATACCCTGTATTGTTCATAAAGTAATTTCCAAACTTGTTTATAATCTCAAAGATCTCTCTGGCAATGACCTTGGAAACTGGCATGTTACAGATTTAAAAACCTAACCAGTTTATTGACGTTGACGAAAACCTACCTGACGATTTTGACGAAACACAAGACAACTAAGACAATATAAAGACAGCCTAGTTTAGTGTATTATTATTTTAGTCCTTTCGGTTTATTACCATTTTAGTTTTAGTTAATTACCATTAGTTTAGTCCTCCCTCTTCTGCTTATTTTGTGTACCCATACTCAACTTGGTTCACCATTGACTACCCTCCGCGTAGAAAAGGAAGTAGACCAAGCTACATTGGAGTTTATACCGTTCTCCGGACAAAACGGATCCTTTTCTTACCCGCATTTTAGTCATTCTGTTTAAACATAAAAAACCCCGGATAGCCACCGTAAAACAGTCACCATACTTAAACTGGTTTACGTCATTCAAATTTTTGGTCCCCCTTTTTGTTTTATATATTTTTGTTTATGATATCCCGAGTCTTCTAACCGTCCCTCAAACAAAGAACGAGTTATTTTTTTATTTGTGTAACCAACGTAGAGTCATCGATTGACGTGTCGTAAGACGTTAGGCCCCAATCGAGCTGGGTTGGCCTCTGCCGAGTTGCGGCTTGCGCTTGGTTTATAAACATAGTAGGCTTGAGAAAAATGACTGCTTAGTCTCTTTATCTTCATTCTTCACCTACGTTTATGTACCTTTCTTTTCGCCTTTATAGTAATTTCTTTATCCAGTCTAAAGTATATTCTCCCTTATCCTATTAGTATTCTGTTGTCGTGTTCAAACACATGTTGCTGAATTCAAACTCCTGTTAGCGGATATCACCTGTAATCCCCTACACCATCTATATACAATAAAATCCTTCTGCCCAATTAATTCAATGAATACCAACCGCTTCTTTTCGCCATACCGTCGTAAACCATCCTTACCCCCTCTCGCTATTATCTCGACCGTAATTAATCTTTCCATTATTTACTGTTTTTATTGTCGTATATATCGTCCATATCTATGTATCGTTTTTGCCCTACCTTACCTTACCTTTTTTTTGCGTTGTCGCATTGTGACTTTTGCTTGCTATTTTCTGTTATCGTCTGCTCCGTGTGGAACATTGTAAGTGTTGTCGCTCTGTCGAACAATTGTTGGCTGGTAAAATAGTAACTCACCCGTGGTGACGTCATTATGACAAATTTGTACTTTTTACTCAGCCACAATTGGGCTCGTTCTTTGCAAATTTTAGGCTGGCAGCACTTATACTGTTTCAAATGATGTCCCTTCCCAGGAACATTTTGTTTCGCACTCTCGGGAATTATTTTGCTCTGCACATTTAAAATTCCAGTGTTGCTGCGAAACACTCCTTTATTTTGTCGTTGGCTTGCGCTGAGAAATTTTTGTTGCCGTTTTGCCCTTTTGTTCTCAGTGTGCGCTTTGTCCGTTTCGAACTGCTTGGAACTACTCGCTTTTGAGCATTTATGGTTCCAGCATTTTGTCGAAACATATCGTTTTATGTATCTTACGCTGACATAGAAGCACAAACGTCACAAACCGAACCTTTTAGTGACCACAAAAACATAGATGGGCGTTAATACTTTTTTTCTAGTTATTTCGTTATCCCCACTTTTCTGCTACTCCTTTCAATGACACATATTGCCGCTATCTCATTCACACTTTTTTACTCAGAAAAATGTTTCTTCGAACCATTTTTTCCGGAGGAGAGGGGGTGTAACATGTCCATCGTCATGTCACCGTGCACTATTATCGACCGTAAACGATACCGCTATTATTACCGTTAAAACCGACCCTATTCACTGTAAATGCTACTGTAAACAAGACACCCCTTGTAGACGCTAACTATTTATCTGTTTGAATAAGGCCAAATAAAGAACGCTGACAAATGACACAAAACACGATTTCGGTTTTGAGCAAATCTATTTAAACGACCCGCAAGGCAACGATAGCTCCTTTTCCTCGACTAACAGGCCAACTGAAGCGTCTGAATCTCATCTTGTGAAATTTCCCAAATTAGTTGTCGGTATGTAGATTTTTTTCTTTTCTTTTCATTGTTAGTTATTTAATTATGCTTCAATTATAATAAAAAAAATCTTTTCTATACAATTACACACACAATTTCTACACATTTTTTGAAAACCACTAAAACATATCAGAAGCGTGCTTTCGAACACGTGGCTTCAATAATCGTCCAAGGTAAGCTTTTACTTTTAGACAAAATATAATAATTAATCAGTAAACCGCTATACATTATATTTTTCTTAAGCTAAAAAACACAATTATTGTCAAATTTTAAGTTCATAAAAATCTTAGAACGTAGTCTTCAACTACGCTATTAAAACTTGCTGTAAAGGCCAACCAATAGTAGTTATTAAACAAAAACCACTTCACTGTAATATTTTTAATGTTAAAAAAAAACACATTTTTCACAAATATGCATTTAGTACAAATATATGATTGTTTCAAAGTTTTATTAGAACTAATTAAATACATACCTTTTTTATTCAATTATTAGTCTATTGATAATTTTTTTGCATTATAAAGAACAGGACCGGCTTGACCGTCCTGTACATTAATAATTTTCAATGTTGCTTATTTGTTTATTAAATTTATAGACGCTGTGTTGGAAGACTTAAAGATAAGACAATTTATTTGTTGAAATTTAGTAATTTGCTGTCCTATCTGAAAAGTCTGTCCAATACCAACGCCCATACCTCCATGATTCCTTCTCACACACATAAAACTTTCAGAAAGATACAACCCCCTAAGTTGGAGTGAAAATTACCCCTAAGTGGGAGCCTGACATCTCCAAGTTGGAGCCAAGCTACAGTTTATCTAAGTTAGAGCCCAGTTACCGCCTATGTGTAGACAGCCCTTCGAACCACTTCTGAGATAAGAAAAGTATTACGTTTTGAGCAGCCAGAACCATCACAGAAACTTTCATCCCTCCACAAAGAAGCTGAAGCCGCCCTTCTAGACAGCACAGAAACTCAAAGTTAAGTCCTCTTTTTACAACTCCAGTTCACAGTTCATTATCAGCAAGCACTTATATTTTCAATAAATAAACAATAGTTTTAACAAACAGTTTCATTTGTATACCTTAGACTGTAAGTCTTAAGGGTGTAGCGTGGTCGGTATTTCATTTCAAGTAAATTCTTTATTTGTTTAATTAAAGTAATTACAAGGTGTTTTTATCTTTCTCACCTTAGTTTTTGTGTAGTTTTTTTTGCTTTATCGTTCAAAAGATAGTGGCGCCCTTTTTACTTATACATCACAATCCTTCCTATAGTGAGCATTAACTTGGAGTCGAACCACCCCCTGGAGAGTGTCTCTTAGCCGGGATCTCTTTTGAGGAGTAATAGTGTTGCAATATCCACTTTCTGACGAGGAATAATCCACGGTAGGAAGTTACCTTATGTAGACAATTATCTTACATGGTGAATAACCTTACACCTTTGCTTTTTTTGTTTCATTTTGTATCTTACCTTATCTTATCTATATTATCCTATCTATATTATCTTATCTTACCTTATCTTACGTTCTTTTTCTTTTTTTTGTGCCCTGTGATTGGTGGCCGAAGAATACCATTCACCCGAGGATAGTCCAGGCGGGGAGGTAAAAATCCTCCAACATAACCACTTTCTGAATTTGAGTAACTTCCCTATCTTACCTTGTACCTTACCTTACGTTACCTTGCCTTATCTTCTCTTAACTTACGTTGCCTTTACCTTACCTTTACCTTTTGTTGTTAGTTGCCTGCTTCTTCGACTTTAAATTACCCTCATGGTTTTGGTTTCTCCTTTTTTTTTATGCAGTTGTTGTAACTGTTTCACATTTTGTGGATTTTGGAGGTCAAACCTTCTAGTTTTCCGACCGGGCCATTGGTTTGGGTGTCCGGAGGAAAAACCGTAGTGGTATGGGGAATCTTCCACTTCGGAGGATCTACGTCCATCTTATCTTTTCTCTCCTACCACACTTTGGGATTTAACGAGGAATTTTGGTTGACAGTGGGGAAACATGTTCGTTACCTTTCCTTACTTGAATCCAGTTTTTTTTTCTCCGTGTGTTTCTATTTTCTTTCTGTCTCTATATTGTCTTTGTTTTCGTGCCCTGTGACTGAGGGTTTGAAAGTTCCGTCACACGAGGATTATCCAGGCGGGGAGGTAAGAGTCCTTCAACCTAACCACCTTTTAGGCCACGTTTTCTATCATTTGGTTGAGGTTGGTGCAGTTAGTTTGGTGCTCATTTTGTGTCAGATTTGTAGGTGAGTTCAGCAGGGGTTGCTCGTGCCTTAGGGACCACATTATGTGAGTGCGAGGCTCTTGGCTGTTCTTTTATACCGCATCTACAATCCGCAGGATAACTAGCTGAGTTATATGCTGATTTATTCGTTCCAGCCCCATCCTACAAAACGAAGTAGGCCATGTATTTTTTCTCTTTTTCTTTCTCTACCTTTCTTTCTTTCCTTTTTCCCTTAAGTTTATTTTTTTTGTTTGGTTGTGATTGGTGGCTACTACAAATAAATGCAGAAACCACATCTTCGAATATGACATCGTACTGTAAACATGTTAATGATGGATTGATTGTCTGTTCCAGCTTAGCGAGTACCGTATTTGTAGCAGTACCTTCCTTATCACGAAATTTTCTTTTTTTTTTTTTGCTTTGATTATCCCGATTATGACGCTTTTATTATCCCGATTTTGACTCCATATTTTGCAATAGTATTCCCATGACGGAATTATCTAGAGGTTTTTTTTCTCTTTTCTGTTAAAAAAGTAGATTCCGTGTTACCTAGTTTTTTTTGTTACGGGCTAATACCATTATGGGTGCGAGCCTGGTTGTGTTGTCGTCCGTTAGGAAATTGTTGAACCAGGGCTTTGAGTGGTGAAGCATCTACATTGATGGACACGACAGATTAGGGAACCATCGCCGTTGAGGGTGTAGGGTGTTTTATCACGAGAGGACTTGGGGATATAAGACTGCACAGGATTGGGTCGCAGTGTAATGGGATTAGAGATCCATTCATTATTTCCCTTTCTGGACTAAGTTCCATTTTACTAGTTTTTAAGTATCTCTTTTGTTGGTTATCCCTTCAGAATACCATATTATTATTGAGTTTGCAGTACTCTGAACTGCGTTGCGTTTCATCTGTGATCAATTTCCATTGCAGTGCGGGGTGATAGGAGTTGCTACGATGTAATATGGAGGCAGTCGAATTAAAAGGGAGGCTCCCTTTGCCGCTAAGGGTTGCGCAGTTCAATGTTGTGGGACCAATTCCAACAGGAACCACCCTTGGTTTATATGTTGTGTTGTAGGGACTTGTGTCATCTAGCCTGTCTATGTATGCGTTTGGATTGTCCAGTAGCTTTTATAGAAATCTGGTTAGGTATGCGTTTAGGTTGTCTAGTACCTTTTATAGAAATCTGGTCACGTGTGTGTTGGGTTGTCCAGTACCCTTTGCAGAAATCTGGTCATGTATTTTGTATCTACCGTACTTTCTTCAAAACTACGTGTAGCTTAGCTTGCCTATTGTTTACCTTTTAACTTATATTTAAAGTTTATATTTCTGTTTTTTTTAATAGTGACCTTCTCTCTTTCCCGGGATTTCCTTTTAGGAACCACACATTAACAAATTAATATTTTGAGTCATCGTCGCAAATCTTCGGGAAGATTTTCTCCTTTCTTAGGAGGGGGGATGTTGTCACGTGTTTTTTCTTCCTTTATTATTCTCTAGCATCAACTACTAGTAATATGTAAAGGGTGTTGCATACCCAGTAGTACTAATGCGCAAAGCGTTTTGCCTATCTGGGTTTGTTCCGTGGTTTAGGGAGAAAGGTACTTTCGTTATTAAATTTTGCTTAGGTTAAGTCTAGGTATTATGTACGTGAGTTGTTTTAGTTAAACTAATACATGTGTGTCTTTTAATTGTATCTTTCTTTAAATTTGTGTATGTGTAGTCGCCAATAGGTGCCTTGCGGTTGGTATCGACGATTAGTTCTATCAAAGTTTATGTTGGCCTCATTTTACAGGAGAATTCTTGTCAATCGGTGAGTGATTTTATTTTTCAACGCATATTAAATGGATTTAAAAAGAAAAACCATTTTTACAGTTAGTCTGACTATCGTACGTGATTTGCCTTATGTATTTTTGGATTCTGTCAGCTGACTAACCATTTTTGGGATTTGTTAATAAGATATATTTTCACACACACACACACACTACGTGTTCGAAATAACCCTTAACATCTAAAGGTTTTTTTTTTATTACGGGTTTTGTTACCCCCTACGTCCTGATATTGAAAGGATTACCATAGCTTGAGATCTAAATCTCCACCTCCTTCGAAGGGACACTAGTGACTCGAAGAGCTTTTTGAACAGCGATTGAAACACCTCAGGATGACAGATAAGCTCTTATAGATCTGCATACACAGAACTTTTTTTTACCTCTCTCTTGAATTTATATTTATCTACTTGTAGCGTTGATTTCATTGCTCGGTACCTTCAGCACTAGTACTGAATTATATTTATTTGACCATTGTGTCAATTTCATTATTCGAACCCTACTGTATGAGCAAAGCTGACAATTATTACTATTTATTTTTTTTTCATATTGTGATAGATGAGCTAAAATATGGACGTATAGAAAAATTTAGTATTGCCGAACATGCTTTTACCAAAAACCATTCTGTAAATGTATATAGTTTAAAATTGTTAAAAAATGTATCGAACAATAGATTGTTGGATGCATTTGAAAGTATAGAAATTATTAAATGTAAAAATAGATTAAATAAGGACAAAGGACCTATCCCAGATAGTCCACTTTATAGTTTATTATAAGAAAACTTATTGTAAAAATGTTTTCGCGCTAAAAACTGGCTTTGCCGCCAAAAGATTTACCGCGAAAACATTTGGCGCTAAAAATGTTATATATATATAAGGTTAGTTTGTAGACATAGCTTTAGTTTACCTTCGGTCTCTGAAGAAGATAACTTGGTTATCGAAACGCGCGTCAGGCATATAAAAGTGTGTGTTGGTGTAGTGGTAATGTAAACGGTTTTCGGTATCAGTTTCGCCAACGGTTCCAGATTCAACATTTTAGTTTGATATTTTGACGGTCTAGTTAGTGATATACCCTGTATACGCAGACATATCCCGTATCTAATTCAAAAGGACCTTTGACCTGTACCATAACACTTAGAAATTGATATTTTTAATATTTATAAAATGCTTGGCATTCCGACATACCCTGTATATGATTAGATTACAAGATATCTATCACAGACCAAATTCGATGAAAACTGTACGATCAGAATTTGGATACCTCTATTTGTACCATCCTCCTGTATATAAACAGATAACAAATAAAACAAGACACATGTGCAACGGCGATCCGATATTTGGACGGTCTAATTTCCGATCTGAAGACATAATGTAACTAACATTTGTCGATGACCCTTGTAAAACATGTGTGATGACGTCATAGCATCGTACCCTTTTGACAATCAATGTGTCGTAATTTTACATTCCCGTATAGATTATAAAGAGAGAGAATTACTGTTCGGTCAGAAAATGGAGAACCGTCTCATATATAAACAACTAATTTGCAACGATCCGCTACCTCATGCCATTTTTACAAACCGCATGTTCGATCAAATTAACATTTTTACCGACCCTGTATGTAACGCGATTTTTTGCGACACAATGCACACCCACGCGACGCAAGTTTAAATACCTATTCTTAACATATATAATTCTTCGTTAGCAGCCCAGTGGGTAAGGGCGCTTAAATTATAAATTTCATCCGACGGCACGTAGGTTCGAGTCCCACCAGCGGGCAATTTTTTTCAAACCAGCAGGCAACCCGCAATACAACACAAACTCGTTCAATTCTTTAATAATTCCAATAAAATTCGTTCCAGTCCCTCAATTATTTAATCATTATAATATAACACAACTATTCCAAATAAACAACTGGTCCACAGTTCAGAACCACAGTCCGACAGTTCAGAACCGTTCCAGAACTCCTATGCTGTATATACGGAGGTACCCCCACTCCTCTAGTGGGTTAGAACTCTCATAGTACATCTACTCATACATCAATGCAAAGTGGTTTTGGGCATTTTTTTAATATATTACATTTTTTATTTGTATGTATAAGCAAGATTATTTAATGATTTTAAACAATAAATTTTTATAGATAAACAAAATTCTTGATGTTCTTATTTTGGTTATCTTCCAGTTTAACCACCAGCTAAAAATTCTCTGCGCATGTACAAAAATATTCGAAATTGACAGCGGGACAGCCGCACAATTTTGTCAGTTTTCATTTTTAGAGCAATGGGGCAATGAGTTCAGCTATACTTAACGAACAAACCTTATATAACAATGGTTTAAAAAATTGAAATGAAACAGGTGTTATTTTTTAATTAATTCAAATAAAATATAATATTAACATCTGTTTTAATGGTATTCTGTGATTTTAATTTAATATGGTTTTAAATTAATGAAAAATATAAACTACCACTATAAATGCAGTAAAAACTATAAGAAAAAACATTTTAAATAATGCATATTATATTAAAATTAAATAATATACAATTAAAATATTATATTACGTCTTCTGATTTATTTAAGGCATATTGTGTTTACATGCATATAAAATTTACATTCAAAATCAGCCCTATAATTCAATCACATTGTTATAATCAATTAACGTTATCTGCAAAATGTGCATACTGTACGTTCAAAATGCATTATTTCCTAGATTTACTTAACTCGATTACATAACCTAAGTTACGCAATCTGTTAAATGTCTATAATTTTCGTCTTTCCAATGTTTATTCACTCACTTTAATTATTCATACATATGTGGCAACGCAGCTCGAGATTTAAAGTTTGCCGCTCCTTATCAACCAATAAAATTATCCTTGATACTTCAAATTGTGTACATGCGCAGAGAATTTTTAGCGGATGGTTAAACTGGAAGATAACCCTTATTTTAATTACAGTTTTCATTTTAAATAGTAGTAATAAAAAATAGAAAATCTATAGATCGGTACGCCCAAGATAAATCACTAAAAAATAATTACATTTAAAATCGATATAATCCGTATTACCAAAAAAATTTCCCGAGAAACCAACTTGTGTGAATAAATTTTCAACTATATTGCAGCACTTACTATTTACATTTTTGACTAGAGAAAATTTCTACTCTGCAAAAATTCCATGTTTGATCGATTTCCAGTTTCATTTTTATATCGTCAAAGCAACCATATCTTCATAAATTCACAAAATGTGTATTATCTTGGCATTGTGCGTTGTATCTACTTAAGCTTTATAAGCATTTGCCATAATAATAATCTAGTTGTAATTAAGAATTATAAATAGGCACATTATTAATAATTCATCCTTTCTTTCTAGAATTAAAAATGGCGTTGGTTATAATTATACCTTAATGAAACAATTGTTATTCAAGAAAAAAAATAAAAAACCCAAATCTATATAAAATGTGACAGCTGAAAACGGGTGGCAAGCCTGAATTGTACCCAAAATTTCAATCATTTTGTAAACAACAAATCTAAAGAACGCCTTTAAATTACGTATTCAAATTTTAACAGGATATAGCTTAGACCTTTCTCTAGGAGATAAGGTTTTTTAGTTAAGTTTTATATTGTAATAAAAGAGATATTGGCGTTTAAGTGATGGTATGTTTTTAAAAAGTTTGACAATTTGTGATTACGAATTTTAACGCCAGAAGCTTAACTCTTAAAGAAAGCATAGAGAATGCGACTAGCAAAATATGAAGTTAAAAAAAGGTATATTTTTTGAGATTTGTTGCACGCAAAATTTGAGCATTATGCCAACCTGTCAATTTAGTTCAACAGTTTTGGTGGCGCTTTTTTCCGAGACGTATGTCTATTCTAATTCTCCAAATAACCTAACCTTATTTCTCGTTTATAACGTCAAAATATATTTATTTTAGTGTGTTGCTTTTAAATATATAACTGTCTATATTAATATTCGTTTATAATTTACCAGAAGTAAAAAAAGGTTAATTTTAAAGTATATTTTCACAACTTGCGTTGGTTTTTACATCGTTTATAGCATTATCCAACTGTGATATGTACAAAGGTGTTTTTGTTGAGATTTAGTGTTATGAACCGTTGTTTTCCTTAATTACTTTAAACTTAAACACAGTTGCCTTATTTTAGTCGAATTGGTAAAAATGTGAGTTTTAAGAGACCTGATTTTTCTTTATACTTTTTTATTCTTTTAAGTTAATTAATATCTTATATCTTTATTTGTTATATAACATAAACCCAATCTCTAAGAGATTTACTTTATAAAATAAAACCATATATGTAAATATTAACAGCTAAATGTTAAACTGTTATTCTAAATAGGCATGATAATAATTTCTACAATATTTATTTACATGTTCAATATGTATAAATTTAATAGCTTTCTCTTAGGACAATGTGAAGAATTAAAATTTACAGTCAAATATGTAATATTTTTATTAAAACAGTTTTACAAATTTGGGTTGGATGCATCTGTTATCTTTATTCATAGATGGGAATATCATCTTTACTTTCAGCATATCCTCAAAACAAAACAAAAAGTTTGCGCAAAGTATAATTGTTTTTTTAATCTTATACCCACAAAGGGTACATATCCCCTTCACCATTAAAAGTTTGTTGGTAAATAATAAAACAGACCAAAGGGTTCCATATTCATGACAGAATGAAGTTCATATCTATCCATAATATGGTGAACTGGATAAATATAAATGAGAAAATGAGTCCTAAAAAAGAAAAACATAAAACATTTACTTGTTATTTACTAATAATATGCAGATGTTATTTGGTAATGTTTAAAATGTAATTGAACCCTAAAATAAACATTTTTGTTTTAAAACACATAGTAGCCCAGAATAGGTTTCATATTGATGAAGCCATTGGTTCTATAAGGGTCCAGATTCGATGTTTTTTAAGAAAGAGTTCTAAAAAATAAAAGATTAGAATTAACATTAAAAATTATTAATTATTTACTATAAATAGAATAAAACCTGTGTAGGCAGTTCTAGTTCTAAAAAATTAAAGATTAGAAATAAAATTATTCATAACATTACTAACTCACAAATTTTGTCAGTCTTCTTACTATCAACAGAATACAACCAGTGTAGGCAGTTACTTGAGGTCCAAAGTTTTTGAGGAAACAGCAGCATATATTTTGAAAACCATTGATTTATTTCTCCAACAATTTAATTATCTAACCATAGATGAAATAACATATATGGTTGCTAGAAAAAGTATATTGCTAAAAGTAGTATTTTCAGGACATTTTTGAAATACTTTAGAAAAGTAGTAACATATTGAATATTGTAGAAATATTTTGTTTGCCATATTCCACCTAATAAAATAATCAAAAATTAATCAAATAGTTTTGATTTAAAAAACGAAACTAATATTCTTCCTGGTCTATCCGAGTATTTAAAGTAGACTAAGGACGGCTCAAAGGACGAGTAGCTTTAACACTTCTCTGAGATGCCCTAGTAAAGCCTCTTATATGAAACCAAAGAAATATGCTATCCAGGTAATGCTGATTATTTAGTATCAAGAGAAAAATTCACAGGGGATAAGCACACAGTAGCAGTAGTACACAAAATACCACTGATTTCAATTTTCCAAAGAAAATACTTCAACATGGGCTAATACTGTTGGTAGGTACTCAAAAAGAAGAAAATTCATATATCTAAAATGCAAAATACCTATATCAATATATGTTTTAAAACTAAATTTGATATTTAGATCTGAATCATATTATATAATAAAATAAATAATCAATACCTGTTAATAGTAAAAAAATTAAATCAGTAAATAAACAAATTAAAACTTACCTCTTATCACTTCTGATTACTAGATAGAAAGTTCTTTGAAATGTAAATAAAATATGGATCTTTATAAAATAAATAAGAATTTTCAGAGTTTTTCATTTGTGTTAAAGATACCAGTTAAAAAATTAAAGTTACAATCCCATTGGATACATTTTAATTTCAATTTATTCCACAAAGTATGGGGTTGACATTTTTGGAATATAATTTGTGTTGAGGGTTGATCAGGAACAGTTTTATGTTAAACACCACATTTAATTTAAGTCACTTTTAATTATTATTTAGATGATGCATAAAATTACACTGATAACGAGTCATCAGTTTTACTATATAGAATCACAAGTGAATGCTTTGTTTACATTGTACAATATTTATATTCCTATGTATTAATAACATTAAACAATAACTCGTACTTTCGTTACACTGACCTCATACCAGTCAATGCACGCCCGCTCGTGACCCTATATGTGATACTGAATTGTCGAGGTCAAGTCGTGTTACTGTCAGGTCGGTTGTCCCATCACACCTTTCCCCTTTGAAAAAAAAATTCCTACTTAAGGTAGGGATTTCAAAATTACAGGTATTAAAACCTTACTATTTAAACGTGCGATATTTATGAATACATTTACAAAAAAATCTTAGATTAATCTTAATCTACATTAATATGATTTACTGAAAAATAAAAATAACCTACACCTTCCGCTTCTCAAAAAAAATTTTAATATAAAATTTTTCGTTGATCAATCTAATTGTTGATATATGAACGCGTGCTACTGTTTACTTGTAACATTATATATACATAAATATTGATTGAAATGTTGTAAATTAACATTGTTTGCTTTTATCTCTCTGTTTACAAAACAGCTGTTAGAATATAAACTTGTTGCTGTTGTTTTGAAACATTATGAAAACATTTTGAAAATATTTTAAAACATACTTAACGCTATTTTACATAAGATTATTGAATATAATGAAAATCGTTTTTACAAGATAACGTCTTTTCCTTTCTCACTGGAGTCATTATTTTACAATTGTTACATTGTTCTTATTCTCACTGCCCATTTACAGTGTCTCCTTGTCCGCACTTTAACACTATTCACTAACCGTTTTGACTGTCTGTAAATGCATGTAATCGGTTCTTATGAATTTCTTTATGTTTGTTTTTTTACCTTACAATTTACCTTTCCCACTTCGATGATGCGAAATGGACCAGTGTATAATGGATCAAATTTCGTTCTTTCCTCATTTTCAACTAAGACTAGATCGCCTATTTTAAAGGTTTGTGCCGAAGCCGTCTGACTATTATTATTTTGTCTGATTACTTTATGCTTTAGTAGAAGTTTCTAGCTCTCTCATGTGCGACTTGTAATTTAAATTTCAAGCTTTGACAATAATCATCTATATTATAACAAGGTTGTATCTCAGTTCTAAGGTGTTCTGGTACGATACTTGATCTTCCAAACATAAATTCAAAAGATGTGTATCCGTGATATGTGTTAGGAGTGGTATTATAACAATAAGCCAACATTTTACACCATTTATCCCAATCACTCTTACATTCGTTGACAAAATGTCTCACATACTCATTTAAAGTTCTATGCAATTTCTCACAACTACCAAGAGATTGATGATAGTAGGCTGTAGAAAAATTGTGTTTAATATTTAAAAGTTTTGCTAAATTATCGAATATTTCATTCTTATACTCAGTACCTAAATCTGTTCTAATATGTTTCATTAACCCGTAAGTTGGTATGAAATTATCAAAAATTCCCTTAGCTATTGTTTTAGCTTCCTTATCTTTGACTGGTACGATAACTACGTATTTCGTCAATTCGCATACTATAGTAATGCAATAACGATTACCTTCTTTACTTTTTACGAAAGGACCTACGGTATCTATGTATGTAATATCCCACGGTTTTTCGGATGTATCAGTAATCACGAATTCTTCCTTATGTCTTGGCTTAGCCTTGTTCACTTGGCACTTATGACATCCTTTAATAAAATTTCTAACGTCTTTTGACATATTTTTCCTTGTAAAATTAGTTCTTAGCTTCTTTAATAACCTATTATTTCCTGTGTGTCCTCCATAAATTGGATCGTTGTGATATCTCTCTAATAATTCTTGTTTTTCCTTTTGATCTACTACTGTTTTTGGTACTCCACAAATACATATTTGTATATTTTTTAATACTTTGTTTCCTATACTTATAAATTCATCTACTGTGCACATTTTAAAAATTATATCATTTATATAAATTTATTTTACTCAATATTGTACCGCCAGCTTGTCAAGCTGAGACAACGTTTGATCTAGATCAAAGTTTCCTATATCGGTACTTAACTTCTGGCTAAATTTCACCCTGTTTTTGATCCGTATGCTCATCCTAAGCGAGACACGGTTATGTACAAAATTTAGGATTGGTAATTTTAGCGGTTCTAAGTTATTCAGTACTTCCCATACTGCTAAGTTGTGGGTTTTTTCAGTAGGACCTGAGGTTTCTCTGTTATCTTTTTGGGTTTTTCCCTTTCGGGCTTGTGCCCTGGTTATTGCTAAGACGTGAGTAATGTTAATATATAAGTCTTTTAGTTGATCCACAGTTATTCTAGATATACTGTCTGCGTAATTGGTACTTCCTTTATTGTATCACAGAATCGTACTCCTCTAAATCAATCAACTTGGAGCTAGGTTCACGCATTGAAAATAAGTGCGTAAGTGGCTTGTGATCTGTTTTTACTATAAATTGCGGTGATCCGTACAAGTAACATTTGAAATGATTTATACCCCAATGGATAGCTAATAGTTCTGTTAGTATAATTGGTTTATAAACTTCTGATTTATTGAATCCTCGTGAGGCAAAAGCTATCGGTAAATCTATGTCCCCATATCTTTGACTTAAGATTGCTGAACATGCTTTATCAGATGCATCCGTAGTTAGTATGAACTGTTTACTAAAATCTGGGTACTTTAATATTGGTGGTTGCGTTAATGCTTTTTTTAAAATTTCGAAGGCCTTCTTACATTCGTCAGACCATTCGAATTGAACGTTTTTCCTTGATAATCTGTTCAAAGGGATACATATTTCCGCGAATTTTGGTATAAATTTCCTATAATAATTACAAAATGCAACGAATCTCCGTACTTTGTCTGCGTTTTTCGGTATCGGATATTTCTCTATGACAACGAATTTGGCTTTATCTGGTGAAACGCCCTCATCTGATAAATTGTGTCCTAAATACGTAACTTCTCGCCTGAAGAATTGGCATTTTTGTGGATTTAATTTTAGATTGAATTTGCGACACGTTTGGAAAGATTTGCTAGATGATGATTCTCTGACATCCCGATTACGACTATGTCGTCCATATAAAGAAATGCTTTTTCTGGAGTTAGCCCTGAAAATGCTATTGACATCATCCTTGAGAAACTATTTGTACTAATATTTAATCCGAAGGGTAGCCTAGTATATTGAAATGAGCCTAATTCAGTACTAAATGAAGTGTACTTTCTAGATGATGGTTCCAAAGGAATTTGATGGAAACCTGCTATCAGATCTATGACTGAAAACCACTTAGCTCTACCTAACTGATCTAAAATAGAATCTATTCGAGGTAATGGAAATTTATCCGTAATAATTTTCTGATTTTTAATTGCCTGAAATCAATACATAATCTCCACGCTTTTTCGTCCGTTGATGATTTCTTTGGTACTAATAATACTGGATTATTATATTCAGAAATTGACGGTTCTATGATTCCTTGATCCAATAAATTTTGTACCTGATCGTTTAGTTCTTTCGATTGCGAATGCGGTGTTCTATAGTTTTTTATGTATACCGGTGTTTTATCTTTGACTGAAATTTTTTGTTCATAAAAATTATTGTGTGATAAAATATCATTTTTTAATGAAAATATATCGGAAAAATCCTCACAAAGGCTTACTAATTTGTTCCTAACGTATTCTGGTACTTCTAAATTTAGCTGTTTTCTTAACTCCCCTAATCTATTACTTTTATTTTGTGTTACCGTATAAATATTAAATAAATCTAAGTCTGTAGTGTTAATTGAATTTACCCTAACCGTAACGTTCTCGTCTGTTGTGTTTAAAATTTTCACGTACGGATATGATTGATCTCGCTAAAAATACTCCCGGAGCTAATTCCTGTTGATCCGTTACCCTATCTTGTCTTAAATTTTTAAAAAATTCCACGATACGATAAACTTCGCATCTAGGTGATATGGTTAATGTATCAAATTCTGGGTTACTGTAAATTCTGATATTTAGCGGCCTGTCTGAGCGACCCCAAGCAACATTATTAGTAAAATAAACTATTTTTTAAGTATTTACTACTTAAAAAAGTAAGAATTACGGTTGAATGCCCCAAAATATTACGTTGTCAGTAAAAAAAACTTTTAGGTAAAAAATAAAGTAATAAATGCTATAACTTTACATGCTTAAATTACCTATAAGTAAAAACACCGATTGGTAGAATAATAAAGTTAAAATAACGTAATGGTTACGAATCAGTATTACCTATTTGTTTTAACTACTAAAAAGTTATTTTAACCATAAATTTTACGTTAATATTGAAACTAACAAGTAATTATGTCTAATAGGTCATATTACCAAGTTGTCAAAACAGCTTCTTTACCGTAAATTTGTTTAATTTACTTGGTAATTTTTAAAGGAATATATTCGTAAAACAGATTATATAAATAACTTATAAGTTTTATTTACCCAAACTAAAAACAAAACTTTACTTTAAAGTAACACTTACGAATTAAAATTACTGAAAAGTTAAGTTTACCATATCGAAAATTTCTAATCTATGGAGTAAAAGATGACAGAAACACACAAAATGAAAACTTAAGAAAAATATTCAAAGATATAACCAATAAAATGGGCACAGAAATTAATGAAATGTACGATATAATCGATATCAAAAGAATGGGCAAGCAGATGGACAACAAAGGAAGACCAATAATGGTAGAACTAAAAAGCAAGACGATAAGGGATGATATCTTAAAAGAAGCTAAGAAATTGAAAGGAACTGAAATATATCTCAGTGAAGACTTCTCAAAATCTATACAAGAAGAGAGAAAGATATTAATACGAGAAATGAATTCAGCCAGACAAAAAGGTTACAAAGCCACTCTAAAGTACAATAAACTATTTGTAAATGGAGAACTGGTTACTGTGGAATCATTAAAGGACAAACAAATTGAACAAGAAATAATGAATGAGGGCCCTATGCCAGCAGATAAAACAAGGGGAAGGAAATATAGCGAAAGGACCCCGGATAACGAAAAAAAAGATCCAAGAAAAGTTAGTAGAACAGATGAAATCCGAGAAAGAAAATCAAAAAACTAATTCACAAAAAAAGAGCAGACAGAACAGATACAGTAAAAGTAATGCAAGAAGAACAATGTGAAAAAACTAACGAAGAAATATGCAGTTTTAAGTATTTTAACAATTTTAACTATGCCAAAATACTATTTTGGAATTGCCAAGGAATAAACACTATACATAACCTAGAGATGGAGGAATTAAAATATGTTTGTAGCTTTCCCGTTGTTGGCCTTGTAGAAACCTGGATAACATCAGCCGAAACAAAACTACCAGAACAGCTTTCAAAGTATCACATCTATCATAGTCAAGCCGTGAAGGACAAGCAGAAAGGAAGAGGCAGCGGGGGTATTTTATTGTTAATAGAAAAAAATATTTTTGATCGAGAAAAAGTAAATATAATTAAAATTTGTAATATGTGGATTTTTGTCAGATTGTTTATTAATGATACATTTATTATTTTAGGCATTATATACTTAAAACCAGGGCTGGGTGATCATGTTTGTATAGAATTACTTGAAGACACTATTAAAGATATAACCCTTCAGCACCCTAATGATCAAATAATTATATATGGTGACTTTAACGCGAGGATCGGTCGTCTGAATGATTTTGAGGAGCACAATACGCTAAACAATGATTTTCCCTTAAAAACTCGTGAATCAATGGATGAAGTGATAAACTTACGAGGAACATTACTAACAGAAGCCTTAGAAAATCTGAGCTTTTATGTTTTAAATGGTAGGTATGAAGATTACAAAGGTATGTATACGTACATGGGGGCAAATGGCAGTAGTGTGATTGACTTAGTTTGGACCAACCTTGGGTACAAAGATATTATTACAAACTTTTTTATTGATAAAAATCTTATTTCCGATCACTTAGGATGTGTGTTAACCCTAGGAATAAATATAGAACAAGCAGATTACACTATAAAAAGTTATACCAAAACCATAAGGAGATGGGACCCCCTGAAGTTAAATCAATATAAAAATATTATATCTAACTATAGCCCAATTTCGCAATTAAATACATCGTTGGATTTAGATAACCAACTGAATGATGCCATCAAATTAACAATAACCTTTTTGGGAATGGAAAAGAAGCAAACATTTAATGCACATTACGCCCACAAAGCTAAACCGTGGTATGACCAATCATGTAAGGAAGCCAAAAAAACCTTAAGAAAAGCCAAGAAAAATCTAACCAGAACAAATTTTGAAAGAGAGACTGTTTCAAAATATAGAAGTATTAAGAAAGAATATAAAGAGCTAATAAAAGATAAAAAACAACAACATGAAAAAAGTATACAGTTAAAATTACAAGACGTTAAAAACCCTAATGAATTCTGGAAACTCATTGGTCTTAATAAAAAGAAACTTAACCACGGGAAAATAGACATGAAAACTATGATTAATTATTACAAAAACTTCTATATCCAAACCCCAGACTGTGCTGCTCAATATTTAGACGCTCTGCATCCTTGACTTGACTTGACCTTTGAAAATTCAGAAATACTACTAACCTTAAGACAAGCCAAAAATAACAAAACACCAGGAGAAGATGGAATAAGCAACGAATTCTATAAAAACTTACCTTGGAACTGGGTAATGTATCTAAAAGAACTTTTTAATAAAATATTTTCAGAAGAAGTAATACCCTCCTCCTGGACCAATATTAAAATGTTACATCTTCACAAGAAAGGTCCTAAAGATGATCTTAATAACTATCGTAGCATAGCCTTAATGAATCATAAAGCAAAACTTTTCACGCAACTTATCACCAACCGAATTACAAATCTGGTTGAAAATTATGATTTATTACCTGAAAGCCAAGCGGGTTTTCGCAAGAATAGGTGTTGTGAAGATAATATATTTGTCTTAACGGCAATAATAAATAATTACCTTCGACTTCCATCCAGAAAACTATATGCGTTATTTGTAGATTTTAGGAAAGCTTTTGACACACTGGATTATAACGTATTATGGGGAAAATTATTTGATAGTGGATTAAGTTCAAAAATTATCAGAATTTTAAATTTAATGTATAGTTCAGCAACGTTGTTTATGGAGCAAAATGGTGAAAGGTCAGAGAACATCAAAATAACCAAAGGCGTCCTACAAGGAGATACTCTAAGCCCCATAATTTTTTCGCTATTTATTTCCGACATAAACCAATATTTTAAAACCCATGGAGCCAAAGGGGTAACTCTAGATGATGGAGAAAATATAAATATGCTATTATATGCTGACGATTTAGTATTATTTGCAGAATCTCAAATAGAGCTTAAAAGAAATCTAAAAATTCTAGAATGTTATTGTGACAATCTTAAACTTGAAGTTAACCAGGCGAAGACTAAAATAGTTATATTCCGCAAAAGCTCTAATATTGAACATCAACCCCAGTATACATACAAAAATGATATAATACACCTGGCAAATAGGTATGAATACTTAGGTGTTATCTTTACTTTCAATGGTTTGTTTTTAAATAACTTAAGTCAGCGAGAACAAAAAGCAAGATTATCCCAAGCAATGGTAATAAAAAACATAAATAACTTAAGAATGTCATCAATTGAATCCATAAAAAAACTGTATGAGAGTGTGGTGATTCCTACGTTTACATATACTAGCTGCATATGGGCTCTTCGTTACCTGGAACATGTAGAAAAGATACAAAACCAATTTTGGAGACATCTATTGTTTTTGCAAAGATCTACAGGTGCACATATAATAAGAACAGAAACGAACTGCTGCAAAATGGGATAATACATAATAAAACAAGCCCTTGAACTTCTCCTTAGAATAAAAAATAAAGACCCCAATAGATATGTTTACCTTGCTTTACATCATTTAATCAAATTACAAGAATCTGCAAACAATAGCTTAAAATACAACTGGGCCGACCAATTATACCGCTGTTTACTCACATATTGTGATGCAGATGTAAATATTAATAATATAAACTTGAACACGAAACAGGATTTATTAACTAAATACTTAGGCAAACAATATCAAGATGATCAAATGAGAATTTTACTGAGTACCCGACATCCTTCATATAAACATCTTTTGCAGAATGAATTTAACACAAAAAACTACCTATACTATGCAACGCCACTTCATGTAAAAAGGATTGTAGCTCAGCTTCGAACAACCAACATAGAAAAACTGCATATATATGTCAATAATAATTCCTATAATATTACAACAAATATGATTTGTTCAATTTGCAATCATTTAGTACCCGAAACTGTCGAACATATAATACTTTCCTGCCCAATGTATAAAAATATAGGATCCAGAATGATTAACCCTCAAGGACATTCAGACGACTTAGATTCAATACTATCATCAACAGACTGTACAGTACTTAATGGATTGTATCACTTTATAAGTGGAGCTATGAGAATTAGGTCATTCATTATCAATGAATAATACAAGCAAGTACCTATACATATGTGATCATACACCTCGTAGATTAGCTCTTATCTGTAAATGTTGATACAGGTTTTTCTTTATTTTTTTTTTAATATGTATGTAGATACAAATGTAGGTAAAACTTACACGTCATTGTATGTAGCCACTCATTACCATTTCACTCTCCTTGTTCATGTAAATGCAATATGAAAGAACAATAAAATTATTATTATTATTATTATTATTATTATTAAAAACAAAACTTTACTTTAAAGTAACACTTACGAATTAAAATTACTGAAAAGTTAAGTTTACCATATCGAAAATTTGAGGTTGGCGGTTGACTCTAGAAACAAACATCCAGACCATCCAGTCTTTGTAAGCCATATTTATTTCTATAAAGCGTGTGCGATAAAAAGTTCAACAAACTAAATATGGAAAATCCTTCTGCATCTATGTCAATGTTTTACAAAAAACGAAAGTCATACTATTATTCTACAACTTTTTATAGAAAATTGAAATTAAAAAGGAGTGAAAGTACTGAAAATTCAGTAAGTGGTCAACTTCGGAATAGAAATGTAGATGAGTGTTTTAATGAAGCTGGTAATATTCAAGAATCTACATTACACGGAAAAGAATCTGGTGAAGATATTGATAGTTTTAATAATTATTTAAGTGACCAAGAATATTTGAGTGACCAAGAAAATAATGATGATGTGAAAATTTTTTACAATGAAAATTTATTAAAAAACGAACTACGTCAGTGGGCTCTTATACATAGAGTAACACAATCATCAGTAAACCATCTTCTAAAAATTTGACGAGAAAATGCTAATATATCTTCTCTACCGCTCGATTGTCGCACATTACTTGAAACACCCAAACAAGTAGATATTATAAAAATGGGAAATGGTTATTTTTGGTATAACGGTCTTACTAGAAATTTTTTGAATGTATTTTCTGATATAAAAGAAAATATTAATATTTCTTTAATATTTAATGTAGATGGTCTTCCTAACTTCCTACATTTAATAAATCATCTGTGGAATTTTGGCCCATTTTGTGTAATATGTATTAAATAAAATAATTACAAGAACCGGCCATATCGGTTATCTATGGAACCGGCAAAGCATCACATGTTATATTTCTTGACATATCTAACCACACTTCTTCTTTTTTAAAATATATCTTATGGTTTTAAGTAAAAAAGTCAACTTCACCACCCAATTTTTACTAACAGGTAGAACTATATTCTTTAAAGTTAAAATTTGGAGTTTTAAATACTAAACAATTACTAAATAGTCATAAATTTAAAGTAAATAATATGACTTAAAAGTTAAACAGAGTTTATAGTAATTTAATGTAGTGATTTTTACTAATATAATAAAAAAAATTAACTATGAACGGAAATTCATAACTTTTAGGGATTTTTTTACAAGCCACCATATTTATTTTGTTACAGATAGAACAAAAAAAAATTAAAAAGTAGAAATATGAGAAAAAAATAAAATATCATAGAAAATATTACTGAAAAATTATTTTGCCTTATATAATTTATGCTTCTAAGAATATTTCATGAATGTTTGATTAATTTTTTAAACAAAAATGAAAATAAAATTATGAACAATTTTCCGTAATTTGGCGAATTCAGGAGGCGCATCATTTTTAAATAAGTATTGTAACTACTTTTATCAGAAAAACATGTTGCGCAAGTGTTTCTGTTAGTTATAAAGGCAATCTTAATATATTAAATACCAAATTTTTGAAATCACTTATAAGTAGAACCTTTATACCTATAAGTTTAAGTTGCACTCCGACATTTTGGTGATGAAGTTAAAAGAATAAATATATATGTTTAACAAGAAAGACGAAGGATATAATACTAACGTAATATTAACTTATTTATAACGTTTTAATACTGTAAGAATAACGTAATAATGTAGTATCTTTCTAAAGTTAGTTTGTGGTCATAAAAACGAAATAAACTATTCCCCAAATTAGTAAAATAATGGTATTTCTGTAGTTATTTTTAGGTTATAGCAACTAGTAAATATTACTTAATAGTCAACTGTTAAGTTAAAGTTTAGTTATTTTACCTATAAATGTTGCTTGGGACATTTAATGTGAAATTTCCAGTTCGCATAGTCTAACATACATCTGTATTGACTAATAAAATCTCTTCCCACTATACCATTAGCTGGGATTGGAAAATTTTTATCTACCATATGAAAGAAATGTTTAAATATTTGTCCTTTAATTGAAAGAAATATTTCTACTTTTCCCTTCGTTTTGACTTCTCCCTGGGTTACACCCTTAATGGTCAGAATATTGTCAGTACATATTAAATGTGTCGGAAAGCCGTCGGTTAATTTTAATAATGAAATATCCGCGCCTGTGTCTAAAATGAAAGTATCTACCTTTTTAGAAACGTTAGTCTGTATATATACAAAATTTGAACATGATATATTAAAATTAAGGATAAGTTTTTCATTAATATTACTTTTATTTTTACAACCATCTACTCGATTCATACATTCCTCAGTCATACCCTGTGTTTCATCATTTAAAACCCCAATTGTGGATTCTGTACCTCGTCCTCTTGTTCCTTGCTGTCACACACTCTCACATTTGTATATCCGTTGTTTCTATTGAACCTCCCTCGGCCATGGTCTCGGTTCCTCCAGTTTTCCTGTCTCCCTCTGTAAAAAAAAATTACCCTGATGCCCGTTTTCATAGTTCCTTTGTGGTGTTCTGTAATTATTCGGATTCGATGATGGACCTGAAAAATTATCCCTGTTCCGTTGCCACTGATTAACTCTCCGAGCAGGGTTATATTTGCCCCTGGTTGGGTATTGGTTTGTCCTAAAATTTAGAATTCGTTCTTGCCTTTCTGTCCCGTCATCCACCGAAACTAATTTGGTGATAACATCTTGCGGAGTGCTGAAATTACCCGCTGCGATAATAGTTCGCAGGCTTTCGCTTGTTGCGTTTTGTATTATTGATTTTGTAACAGCCTCCGTTGTGTATTTTGAGACTAAATTAGCTGGCACTCCTTCAGCTCTGCAGCTTGCATTTGTTCCATGAGTTTTTCGAGACCTGTGGCATATGTAGTCAAATCCTTACCGATTTGCTTGCCCAATTTTGCCATGACTTAACTTAAACTTTCTCCCTTGATTCCATGTTTCAGGGTTGTTATGACATCGGCTCGTGTGCTTTCGTTCGTTATTAGGGTTCTCGCCTTTCCGGTTAACCTCGTCTTAACGAATAGTATCGCTGTGTCTTCATGATTGGCGGCATTTAATCTCAATAACTCTAGAGAGTCCGTAAACGACTGCAGCTTACTGGCGTCTCCATTGAATTCGCTGGGTACAATTTTACTAGCTAAATTGAAAAATTCATTCATACTAAGAGCCATGTTTTCTTCGCTATCGCTTACCTCGTCTAACACATCAATATTTATTAACTGACCTAAAGCCTTTGGTACCGTATATCTACAATTTATTACTTGAAATGCCCTGATAACCTTATCTCTGATTCTATCAAAAAGTTTTTCGCATACTACTTGTTGTTCGTCACTTAATAAGTTGAAATTTTTGTTAATTAAAATCGCAAATGAGTTGAACTGCTTAACTAAATTATCGGTAACTTCTAATCTAATATCTTGGCCTTTAGGCACTTCCCTTTTTAGTACCCGTTTACTTTGTTTAGTTATCTCTTCGGAATATGCATTTAATCTATTATACACTTGTTCCCAAGTCACAGACATTTACAAAAATTAATAGCGAAATAATAAATACAGTATTGTAAAAAATGGATTCATACGAAAGAAATTCATAACTTACAGTTTAGTATTGACTGATGCACTTTGGGCTGGGGATTGATTTCTACCATTATACTTGGAGCTTGACTGGGACGGTGTTGTTAACTGGGCCCTTTCCTAGGTGTTTTACTATGTTTCTCTTCAAGTTTCTCCTATGCGTCTTCCAGATGGACCATATGAATTGACAAAGTAAAATAATAGTAATGACGCATAGTAATGTTTTGGCCTCTATGTCGGGTTGAAACGCTTGTTCTTGTACTATAAAATTGCTATAATAATAAACTGTATGTACCTTAATTTGCTTAGCTTCCTCTAATTTCTAGTTTTGCCGTCATAACCATTATTGCTTCTTCCAGTTCTTAGTCCTATGCTCATTTGTTCGTCTGCAGGATCGCCATGTGTTGAGGCAGGATCGCCATGTGTTTCATGTGTTTTTTCTTAGAGTATTTTAATAATAGAAAAGGCGTTATACTGGTTGTCCCATCACAAATTAATAGCCATAATTTAATGATACAATTAGTTTTATTAAGATATACCCATAACATTAACAATTATGCAATTATGTTTAGTACTTGCAAGAGTATTGTTAGCCAATTGCTGAGAGTCAGCTTATCCCACTTCGTCAGGTATCTTGAAAACAGGTGCACAAAGTGTATTTCTATAGATACTAGATTGGTTATTTATTATCGTAGGTTATTGAAATCATGGAAATATTTTTTTTCTTGCGTCACATTCTCAAAATAAAAATAAACTATAAGCTTTATTGTAGGGTGTGCTTTACTTTGTACTCCATTTTTCATTAAATTATGGATCTGGGTGGTAATTTACATAGGTATGTCCAATACTCTCTAAATAATAAATGATATTTATTTATTTAGGCAGTAAATAATTAGCAAGGTACTTACTTGAAGTCATATTGAAGACAGACTAACGACTAACCTGTTAATGTTTATAAACATTATAGTAACACTTTTGCAATAATCATCAAACGTTTTGGAAAAGTATTTAAATTATTCCCCACAAAATATATTCTAAAAATTTACATCTACTTCAATACATTCAAATAATACATCCATCAGAAAGTAAATAAAAAAATCTTTGATAAAACTAACCTCATTTAATTTTGCATTATTGCCAATACATTTCAATATCAATTTTAAAATGGTATAATTACATCGTCCCCTTAGAGCAGAAGTCTCCTATGTCCAAAAAGTGCAATTTTCGGTTTTTATATTCTATGTAAGTATTAAGGTTCGTTTCATCTAGTGCATAGTATTGTATGTCCGTACTAGCGCTAATTGCCGATGTAAAAATAAGCTATGTCTTCGGATCTTTTTCAGTTTAGAGCAGTACTATTTCAACTACGAGAAAATGTACTTCGTTAGCCGTGGCAAATAAAATTTTGGACATAGACTAGTTCTGTCTTGTAATCCACCAGTTAGTATTGTTTGTTAATGGACTTAGAATAGTTCTTCTTAAATGTTTTGCTGAAATAGTATTGTTTTTTATGGACATAGACTTATACTGAATTAAATCTTATTAGTGAAAAGTGTTACTATTTCGGTTTTTGAGAAAAAATGTTACCTTCAAGAGGTCTAAGGATTGTAGATATTATTAAAAAAGACTTTCAAAATGGTTTGTATTTAAAAATTAAGTAAGCCAAATCTTTTTAATAACAGAATGTTTGTCATAGCTAGCAAGAACAGTTCTAAAGAAAACACTTCTCCCAAGGAATTAACATCACCGAGTAGTGTAAGAGATGCCCGTTATTTATTGGATTGTGCTACTTTAAACCACCTGCATATTTATTACCAATTGAAACATCATCAGCAAGGCACAATACGATTCTGGCTTCACTTTCAATTAGAGACTCAATCAAATACCAACTTTACACAGGGTATGTCAAAAATAAACAAATACTTGTCGTTATTTTGATTTTATTATCTACAAATATAGCTGTATAGCGACTCACACAATTCATTGTTTTTTCCTTGTTACAGGTAAAACAGATACTCAAAATAAAAATACATCAAATGGCTCTCAAAATGTAAGTGAATCTCATCTAAAAATGTTGCCGAGTACTTCAATTAATATTTTACTTCAGGATTTTTCAAAAAAAGCATCGGTACCCATGCAGCAGAGTGACGTCGATCAAGGTGTTTATGACACCAATATTCGACGTCATTTATACGTTGTTTCATCGACCTCTTTTAAACGTCACTGGAAAACGTCTACTTCACGTCTTTTTGACGAAGATCTTTCAATGAAAAAATAACTGAAAAATAGTTGGTAGTTATAAAGTTTATTCTGATCTTTCAAAACTTATTTCCATACTTCATTTGAAAACCAACCATAGACACCAACTCTCTTCACAAAATGATAGCACCAAGAGCCACAGAACAAATATCCCCCAAGCCCCATGTATTGGTTGTTAAAATATTCTTATTTTCAACATTCCGGCCTATGCCTGTCAGATGACTTGGACCAATCCCAAAGTAAAGATATTGTCCCCTATAGGGGTGCAGACTATTGATTATAAATAAGCTAAGTCCATGCCTCTGCCTCTGGCACACTATATACTATGAAGTATGGATAGAGATAAAGAATACTGGCACATGCTAAGGTCATAGACTAGTCATGGGTCGAACCAGCTATTTTTAAATAACAGTTGCTATTGCTACTGTTATTTAATTTTAGCAGTTAAAAATAGCTGCTATTTTATTAGCAGTTGCTTTTTTCACATTATAGTTATAATTGCTTTTTTCGCATATATATTTATATATGTTATTTATTAACATAATAAATCCGATTCTAGATATAACAGTTAATAATAATAGAATAATAGCTTGGCACATATTTTTTCTAAATAAATCAAATTATTAAAAAATATTTAAGTAAATATTTAATTTTTTGGTTCCTTTCCACCACAATACCTATATTAAAAAATACAATATATCGGAAAAAAGTTAAGCTGACAACAATGCAATTACCGCATATCGTACAACCATAGTTACGTAGGTACAAAGAATAAGGGTGCATAAGGCATCAAACGTAGTTGATTGTTTATTATTTTATTTCATTCAAGCGTTTATGATTTGCGTGGACCTGCTTACGGAGCGCGCTCAACATAATCGTTCTATATTAAGATTTTTTTTCAAGAAATATGAGTAAAAAGTCGTAAATTTGGAACTTCTCAGTCTCTGATGAAGATAACAGTAAAGCAAAATGTAGCATCTGTAAATCTGTATTATCTTACAAAACATCGGTCACTAATTTAAAATCCCACATCTCTCGAAAACATCCATCTGTTAAATTGGGCCAATTGGAACATATTCATAACGTAGGACTTGAAAGAGATTGCCAAGAAAAGATACCTCAAGCCTCCGGAAGTTTGTAACACTATTAGTCCCAAAAAGGCAAGAAGCCAATTTGTAACTAAATTACTCTCCAAAAGAGATCCCGGCTAAGAGACCCTCTCCAGGGGGTGGTTCGACTCCAAGTTAATGCGCACTATAGGAAGGATTGTGATGTATAAGTAAAAAGGGCGCCACTATCTTTTGAACGCTATCGATTAAGCAAACAAACTACACAAAAACTAAGGTGAGAAAGATAGAAACGCCTTGTAATTACTTTAATTAAACAAATAAAGAAACTACTTGAAACAAAGACCGACCACGCTACACCCTTAAGACTTATAGTCTAAGGTATTGCCACGCTTCTTTTAGAGTTGAGGTAAAAGGGAAAAAAAAATAAAAATAATTGAACGAACAACTTGGTAGTTCTAGGCTAGCGGTAACTCTACTGGCAAATTATGCCCGAGCTCAGCCGTAGAGATAAACTGCAAAATAAAATAAAATTGAGTCCGCGCCACTGACTTTACGGTTTAAGTCAGAAACCCCTAGATGTTATGGCACTAGCAGAAAAACTACCAAGATACACGAATGAACCTACTATGATGAACCATATAAATAAAACCAACGAAAAAAACTATAAATTACTTTACTTAACAGTTAAAATTATTAAAGGTACAAAATACAAAAGAATTACTGGTACTGAAGGTACCCAGTAATGTAACAATAAGTATACAGATGTAGTATACCAATAAAGTTAAAAGTACAAAATACAAAAAAATTACTGGTACTGAAGGCACCAAGTATACCAATAAATTTTACTCGAGTAAAGAAAGAAAAAGAAAGGTTTGTATATACAAGAAAACTAGATAAGCTTATCTGTGATCCAATTCTTGTTGAGAGTGGTGTTTAGCTCTCCAAATAGCTAATCTTCTAAGCTCCGATTCTCCTTGTATATAGATATGGCTTCCGGGATGTTAAAAGCTCAGACGGTGGTACAATCCAACCATAAAAACCCATACATAAAAACCATATGTGAAAACTCAGTAGGTATAACCATACATAAGAACCCTAAATAATACAACTTAGTTAGAAAACAGAAGTTACTTGATAACACGGCAACTTAGCAACTCACAAGTTAAATTAAAATTTAGTAACAAAATTAATAATATATAAAGATAAAAAGAAGGAAATTTAAGTTGCACATGTTATATACAAGGTAAAAGAAACAATATTTAACTAAACAAAGCAAGTACATATGAAATAGTTACAAAAAAATTATATTACACATTATAAGATCAGTAGTAAAGTAATTTTAAAATGTGAAAAAGTAAATACTTTAGTAACAAAATAGCTAACGTTTTATCTATAAAAGCATGTGATTTAAACCGTTATAAGGTTCTAACAACAACATTGATAGTTTTAAGACAATCAAAGCATGATAGTGCATATGACATTTTAAATTTTTTTTAGTAGGCATCAGCAATATAATATACATTTTACACAAAGGCGTTTACTCACCTAGATCTTAGGAAGGGTTATTTTAAACACGTGCGTATATGCCAACCAACAAAAAAAATCTTCTTTAAAAATCCCAAAATAAATGGTTGATAAATTGACCAAAAATATCCAACAGAAAGTGAAGTAAAATTGTCAGATTTATCACAAATATGGTATTCCTTCAAAATCCCCTAAGGATGGAAAAGATAGCCAATGATAGAATTTATACCACTAGAAGAATCAATTCGTTGTTGCTTATATCAAAGTAGGTTTCAAAATGAAATTAACCCAATTCTTGATGACAGAAGTCTGATGTCATGTCAATGATGCCAATATAAACAATTAAATACTACCAGGAGTTTGTGTTATGGTAGCTTCACATGAATGAATTTAGAGAAAGAAATGACTTACATGTTTTAATTTAAATATGAACTTACATAATACTCAAAAACTAATATGCATTAAAACGTTACTAAAAGCAAGAAACATATCAAAAGGACTAAATTGCAAGCCGATACAAAGAAAAAAAAAGAAGAATGATAGTTCTGTGATTATCAAAGTAAAAAAAAATGAATAATATAACAAGAAGGAAATACTATAGTCAGTTTAGAATAGAAATAGAATTTAAAGAGACAATATATTGCAACTCAATAAATGGTTAGCAGAAAAAATATGTGTTCCAAGACACAAGATGAGGTAGACAACACAGATTACAATGATGTATTTATTAATAAAACCATTTGTTAGATATACATTAGAAAAGGAACTATTAGCAGAAAATATGCCTGTTACAGTATATAAATGAAACGGTTTTTAAAACTATTGTTTATTTATTGAAACTGTAAGTACTTGCTGATAATGAACTGGAGTTGTAAAAGGTGGACTTAACTTTAGGTTTCTGTGCTGTCTAGGAGGGCGGCTTCAGCTTCTTTGTGGAGAGATGAAAGTTTCTGTAATTGTTCTGGCTGCTCAAGATGTAATAGTATTCTTAGCTCAGAAGTGGTTTGAAGGACTGTCTCTACATAAGCGGTAACTGGGCTCTAAATTTAGGGGTATATTGACTGTAACTCGACTCCAACTTAGAGATGTCAGGCTCCAACTTAGAGATGTCAGGCTCCAACTTAGAGATGTCAGGCTCCAACTTAGAGATGTCAGGCTCCAG
This sequence comes from Ophraella communa, assembly GCA_035357415.1. NCBI lineage: Eukaryota > Metazoa > Arthropoda > Insecta > Coleoptera > Chrysomelidae > Ophraella > Ophraella communa. Next base: position 48,197,051 of record CM068979.1, on the reverse strand, counting down.
CTTAGGGGATTGTATCTTGCAACAACTAGAAAGGAGAAATTTCACAAGATGAGGTTCAGTTGGCCTGTTGGTCGATGAAAGGAGCTATCGTTGCCTTGCGGGTGGTTAAATAGTCTTGCTCAAAACAGAAATCGTGTTTTGTGTCATTTGTCAGAAGGAATGCGTTCTTTATTTGGCCTCGTTCAAACAGATAAATAGTTAGCGTCTAAAAGGAGTGTCTTGTGTACAGTAGCATTAACAGTGAATAGGGGTCGGTTTTAACGGTAATAATAGCGGTATCGTTTACGGTCGATAATAGTGCAGGGTGACATGACGATAGACATGTTACAAGTTCTTCGACTTCTAGTGCAATTCCTTCAAAGGCCATTGATGACGACCATTTGCCATCAGCATGTTCAGGTGTAATCAAAACGTCTAGATCTCAGACTGAGGTTAGATTACAACAGGTCATAAGTGCATACGCCCCAAAGAAAATTTCAATGCTCCAACAGAAAAAAATGGACCAGCTTTTGTTGAATCTTATAATCAAAGATTTTCAGCCATTTTCTGTAGTGGTTTTAGAGATTTTATCATCGCGTTAAATTCTGGATACAAATTGCCTACCAGAAAAACTTTAAGCAACGCTCTTCTTCCAGCCGCGTTTGAAGAAATTCGCCTTAAAGTTTTTGATTTTTTAAAGGAAGCTAAGTCAATGACAATTACAACAGACTGTTGGACGTCACGCAACACGGATAGTGTAATAGCAATAACAGCGCATTTTATAAACAACAATTTTGAACTTAAATCTGTTCTTTTGGAATGTGTTGGGTACGAGGGAGGCCACGGCAGCAAAAATTTAGCAGATAATTGGCGTCAAGCCATTTTGAATTGGAATATACCCGAAAAGTCTATTTTTCTAGTTATTTCCGATAATGCTGCAAATATCAAAAAAGCAATTTCTACCGTTTTAAAATGGAGACACTTTGGCTGTTATGGCTTAGTCTAATAGTGAGTGATGCTTTAAAACTAATACACGGAGGAACATTAAAAAAGTCAGTCAAATTGTGACACATTTTAAGTAGAGTGCAAATTCTAAAAGAAAATTTGATAACGTTCAAAAACAGCAAGGAAAAGAACCCAAAAAATTGAAAAAAGACGTTGCCACTAGATGGAACTCCACATATTTAATGCTGGAGAGATTCGTAGAATTAGAGGAAGCTATCAGGACAACATTAGCATTATTAGATGTAGTCTCCCTCTCTCTACCAGTAATTTCTACAGAAGAATGTAAGTTTATGAGAGAATAATAATCTTGAAAACATTCTATGATGTAACCGAATTATGTCAGGTGAAAAGTATGTTACAGTATTACTTGTAATTGTTATTACAAATGGATTACAAAGTGTTTGTAATGAAATGTTAAGCAGCCATCAATTCTCGTATGAGGTGAGCAAAAATTTTATAAGAAAACTTTTGGAAAGCATATCATCCAGACTAGGAGAATTGGAATCCAATCTGACTTTAATAGTATCCACATTTTTAGATCCCAGATTAAAAAATGTAGGTTTTAATAAGCCTGGTACTTTTGATAAAGCCAAGCAAACAGTTATTGGTTTAGTAGCTCAAAATATAAGACTGAAGTCTCCATCCACAACACAAGAAGAAGTAATAGTGGAGGGAGGTGTAACCATATTATGACGTTAAGCGTCAATTTGTGATATGATTTAAATGTTGAGAGTGAATTTATAAAAAAATTTAGTTAACTTTAAAAAAATAACAATATATCAAAAGAAAAAATGTAATTTACAATAAAACAACCATTAATCTTAATTTCATCTTTAATTAGTTGTAAAAGATATTTCAATAATTAAAAAAAAATTATAAATGTTTATCACAGCAAAAATTATGATTGTTAAATACCTCGGCTACGGGTGAGTAAGTTCATTAGCTCTGACTATATTACAATATTTGTTTCTTTAATAAATTATAAGGGCGCCACTGAAATCTTTTTATTTTTTATGATACTACTAAAGAAAGTTGTTTTAATAAGTTATTTAAATAAGTATCATAAGATGACAGAAAGATGTCAGAAGTCTATGAAGTAAAAAAAAATGAAAATGTACCAACAGATAAAAGATAAATAGATTTCCTTGGTGCTAAAATGAATGAAGTTAAGAATACGTTACAAAAAAATAATCCGCAAACAGTTCTTTACAACTACTTATTCTAATACAGTTGACGATCCTACAATGATTTTGATATTACGTTTAAGAAATAAAGAAAAACGAGACAGCTGTATAATATTATAAATGCATTTATTTACGTTGATCTTTTTTTTACATCTGCGATCCATTGGTTGATCCAGGAGAGGGCTGGTCTAGTGAAGGGTTGAACCAATCAGCGGTAATTCGGTAATAACTCAGTAATGTCTTTAAAATTGGGATTGTCTTTGAAATTGAAATTAGTAATGTCTTTGGTATTTTATATTCCAATGCTGTGAAAAATTGTCAGCATCAGCCACGTGTTCGTTTATTTTTTTCCGTACAAAAAGTGCAAAACAGCGTATTCCGAAATCTACATTTAACATTAGGATATATTGCAGAAAATACAGTAATAACAAAAGATACATTAATATAACAATTAGAATTCCAAAAATGTACTCAACTCGCCATTTTGTATTTTTTTTATAAAAAAATTACAATTATTACTTTTAAATTGCGCTCAAATTATACTTGAAATAATTATAAATGTGAAAATTCTCCTCTGATTATATAGTACTGTCAAGATTTATTAAAATTATATTTAAAATATTTTACCAAAAATATGGATCAACATACCTGTGTGTAACACCAATGACAATAAGAGAATGAATCGTGGTTGAAGGTATTGGACTATGCCACATTAAAGATCGTGTATAAAGTTGGAATTACTGACAGGTATCGTTTTTAATAATTAACATGTTAAAATCTCTATACAATAGATGGTGTTAGCGTTAGCGATATAATTAATTTAATAATACTACGTTTTTAGTTAACATATCATGTTACAGAGGAGAAATACCTAGTACATCCAGACCATCAGAGGAATCCGAAAAGCCATTTGATATTTGGAAACAGTTTAATAAATCAGTGTCACCTCAACCAAAAATAAATCGAAGTGCTCATGCACGTGCCATAGTGAAAGTTGACAGGTATCTGGAAGAAGATATAGATAGGAACGAAAGTCGTCTAGAATGGTGGTCAAAACGTATTTTTTCAAAAACGGGAATTATTATTTCCGAGCGAACAAGTCGCATTAGCTTAAAGGAAGTTAAAAAAATTATGTTTTTAAATGCAAATCAAAGCTTATTGTAGGTTTTTTTATTTTTATATTGTTATGTGATGTTAGGTATCTTGTTTGTTTTTGTTTTTTTTTTATTCAAAGGTACCATGTTCAAAGTTTAGAAGTTGTTTTTTCAGTTTTTAATAATTATGTTATGTTTAAAATAGAATTATTTTATTTTAAAAGTTTAATTTTTATTTATTTTTTTTGTAATGAAGCACCTAACCAAAATGACAAAAGCATTAAAATTTACAGAGATACTGTATTCTCGACTTGACCCGAACCCCCGACCCGATCCCGATACTTACTGAAACCGGAAACCGGCGTACGCTGCTAAATAGCGCTTGCACAATTTAAAGATGGGTTGCTAAATAGCAGACTGCTTTTTTTAAGTGTTATCTAGTTGTAAAAACCTGTACATGCCATCAGTGTTGCCAGATACACTGGTCCCACGTTCCGCGTTAAGCTAACGCGGATCCGCTTTTTTAAAATATAATCAGACCATTTTCAAATTTTACCCCTTTCTCGTAAAAAAAAGGAATCGGCTCATAACTAGTACCGTAAACGGGGTGTTACTGGCCGATCAAGCGGTGCGAAAAAAACGATGGCTGCTGCGTGAACTTTTCCCCAACGAATAGTATGATGTCGAGAATGACTGCAAACGTCATTTATAATTTCCCCAAAGCGGATGTCGGAAAGCAGATGACGATATTGGGGACATTTTTTCGTTTTAGTAGTGAATAGTTGTATAGTGAATAATTTCTTTGTTATTTCGAAATACAGAGGTCAAAATATTTTTTTTCGAGTTTAATATTGTACTGAGAATCTTTGTAGTGGATCGATAAATACTTCGCCTTATGGAGGTAAAATATTTCGACTCGTGAAGGTTTTGGGTTTTGAAGGGAAGGGAATGGCATTTTATTACGTGTTATAAAGGATTTCGTCTTATCAAGGTACGTGCTATAGAGGCTCCACTGTGACTATATATATATACACTGCATGCCATGCACCAAACCAAAACAGTTTTATAAACCGACAACGACAACCGACAAACCCTCGGTCGCTCGACATCGGATAACGTTCGGTCTTCGGTCCGCGCAAGTAAAAATTAAATTACCTGCTAAAAAATAGCAGCTATTTTTAAACCTCGAAGCAGTTAGCAGGTTCTTATAACTAGATAACAATTAAAAAAAGCAGTCTGCTATTTAGCAACCCATCTTTAATAGGCATAGACAAATTTTTTTTTATGGTCTAAATCAATGATATCATTTTAAACGTTAGACAAGGAATATGCTTTCCTAATCTAAGTTTTAAACTATTATTTTAAGCTGTGAACGTAAGTAAACTGTTGTGTTTTATATATACAGAACTCTGGATTTATTTTTGTAGGTTCTGCTGTTGTAGGTGAACAGTTTCTTGATTATTTTGTGCACTGTCATATGTAGTGTGCTGGAACCTGGAATTCGAAGTGTGGTGTGGTGCATTGTATTTAAATTAATATTGATTAAGTTTTACTCTTATCTCAGGTAAGCTACATGTTACATTTTAAAGCATGTATACTCTATTAACTCGCATTCACGTGCGTTTTATGGTTTAATTTCGACGTTCAATCCATAAAAAACAAACCGAACCTAACATTTTTTTTTAGGGTCGATGTCTCATTTTCTGAATACAAAATCTGTCCTAGTTATTTTTGTCTAATAGACCGGCATATTTATTAACTGCACAAAAAATTTTTACTCAGTATAATGATTTCTGATTCCATATAGACCAAATACTATACAAGTAAATATTTTTGCTATTTAGAATAATGGTTTTTGTGGGGATAGAGTTTTTGGAAGCAGATGGTGGTGGAGTGGCTTTAATCCATGAAAAGTGGCTAACCCCCCGAAAAAAAAAGAAGTTTGGTGGCCACCTGTTAAACAACGAGAAAATTTTTCGAAAGTACTAAAAAAAGGTGAATCTCTTGCTACCAATTGGAAGATATATAGTGTATCTAGGACATTTTTTGAGGAAGGTGAGACTGATTTATAGTGAAGAATTGCATTTCTAAAACTAATGTTTTTGCATATTTTTGTGCTTCAAAAATTTTTGTTTAATGACTTCCTATGAACTTTTAAGTCTGTTTTATTTTTATGCCAAATCGCTGTATTTTGTTGATACAGAAAATAAATGTTCTCAGAATGGGACAATTCATAAAAAACTTACAAAAATATGTTGGGAATTGCAAAAATTACATTTTAAACATTACTGGTTTTTCTCTCTTCAAATGGTTCATTGTATAAAATAAATCTTTTCTTCCTTCAGATGACTTCACTAAGGCTTCTAAGAAAATAAAGTTAGCTGAAAACTTTTCTGATATCCAAAGTGAAAATGATAAATTGCCTCCCAAAAGACCAATAAAAAGAAGGGCTCTGTTCAATGATACATCAAGTGATGAAGATAACACTCCCAGTCAGTCAAAGGGAAGGAAAGTTCTAGGGCTCAATCAACTCCTTGATAAGAAAAATAAGGAAAGTGGTAAGTTAAGAAATTTTACTGTGGTCTTTTTCAATAATTACTTCTTTTGAGTAAAATAATGACACACTTTAGAATATTGCCATCGAATTCCATTTTTTTGCACTAGTTGTCTTACATCAGCTGTTATTTAATTTCAGCACTCAGTAATAGACAGGAGAGTCAAGAAGTATCCATTGTTGAAAAAAAATCTAGTGACGAAGCTTCCCATAACATTGTACAAGATAGCCAAGAAGGTCGACAAAGCAATGAAGTCTCTATAATTAATACTTTAAATGGTAAGCAGAATTCATCAGTATCAGTATGAATAGATTCAATTTCTTTTACAAATAACTTGTCTCTTGAAGGTTTAATAGCTTTATAACTATTTGCTTAAATACTAAATTCAACTTATATTATTAGTTGCTAACCAAATTCAAAAGTAATTAATTTCTCATGCCTTTAAAGATATTTAACATTTAGTTAATTTCAGATTTGAACAAAAAAATTATGAGCTACTTGGTGGCCATAAAAAATCAGAATAATGAAATAATTGCCTGCCGAAAAGAAAAACAAAACACTGCAGAAGTTTTTATTAAATCAGAAAATTTGCCCATACATCTTCCTGCAAAAACTTCTGGAGATATTTATTTGTTAGAGGAATATTTGAATGATGATGAAAAGTTAGCAGCTTTAGTTAGTGGAAAAAATAATTATAAATTTTTCCTCATTTAAAAAATTACCATAGAAAGTCAATATTGCAAAAGAATAAGAACTGTTTAATATATTATGATTCATGGTGACAGTTATTAATGTTTTGATTATATTTTTAGAGTTCTCATTGTGCCAACTTTGAGGTCGTGACCTTACAAATAGAATCAACATCATTTTGAAAAATCTTATTACCAATAACTTGGCATTACTTGGCTTTTGCAAAATTGAAATTGCGAACAGTTATCGTGAGTAAGTATGTTTGTTAAAAATAATATGATTTTTGATATATTATGTGATACTATTAGAATGCTGATAAATATCTTATTTTTGTTTTTATCAGACCTCTAATCTCTTCAATTGTTTCAGATGCAGTAGTGTAGCTTTTTTATACACATATAGCATTGAAAGTGTTACTTCAAGACAGTCCTACTACACAGGAGGTCAAGCTCACACCTCTAATAGGAAATTTTCAACAACAGTATAAAAAAGTGTCTTTAAGTAGATATGTTCCAAGTATTCATTCATATTCATTATGTGATTGCTATTATTTTACAGATGATTCTGTTATTAAAATTGAAAATATAGTTACTAATGACAATGATACAAAAAAAATTATTGGCAGATATTATACAAATATTCGTTCTTTTTTTAATTATCCTTTTGAATCTAAGGTTTTGAATACTTATTTAGTATCCAGTTTATCAGACAATATGAAAAGTTGGGCCCTCACTGATATAAGAGAAAAATGCTTCTTAATGCCCAATGAAAAAAATTGGGTATCAGTACCTCTTTTTCATACATAATAATAGTATGTGTGATGAGATTTAGTGAATTTTAGTTTAATGGTAAATGGCAGTTGTAATGAACTATTTTGTTTTGCACCATTTTGATATTGATATTATTTGTTAATTTTTTTTATTTATGTTTATTCTTTAAATAATTATTAATTATCTATGTTATTCAATCCTCTCAAATATATATTTAGTTGTTATGAAAATATTGTATTTACCTGTTTATTTTCATAAATTACAATAGTTATGATAATTTTTGTTTCACTTTTCCATATTCCTTGTTTTCCTAGATCATGTGACACATGCTTTAATTCGAGTATCTCCTATAATGGCACATACATTTAGTAGAAATTTGGAAGAAAAGAGTACGTATCTATAATGTCAATGATCACGTCTTATAAACGTGTTGATGATGACGTGTTATACACGTGCTCATAATCACGTCGAATCGCTGTGACATATTGCCGTCATTATTACGTATTTTTTACGTCTCTTCTTTCGTGATTTCGACGAGGTTGGTGTCGTAAACTGTCGTATTTTCGCCGTTAAATAGACGTGCCTCTGCTGCCTGGGTACTTCAAAACCCAGATGTTTTGTCTGATACATATCAATGGGCTCTCAAAATGTAAGTGAATCTCACCTAAAAAAGTTGCTGAGTACTTCAAATAATTTACTTCAGGATTTTTCAAAAGAGGAATCAGTAATCCAAAACCCAACTGTTTTGCCTGGTACATCAAGCACGTCAATCCTGAGAGAATTTAAAATAAAAACCTGGCTGAGAACCTGTGAGAGTGTGCCAACGGATTTTTCTTCTATATGTGAGTATATAATATTATATATTATTAATATTATTATTGATAAAATAATTACGGTTACCTGTTCATTAACATAGAACTGTAAACCCATAGCACACTAATATTGTATATCTATATGGACTGACTGGGACTGACTTCGAGCATATATACTAACGTAGAGACAGCAAGCATTAGTAATTATTTTGTATCACAGGGGAAACCGTCAGACACTTTTTGAATTTGGTTTTCAAAAAGAATTTTTTTAAAAACAACTTTTATTTAAATTACAATTACAAAATATTATTAGGTTATTACAGTTAAAAGTCTATAATCATTCTGAATAAAAAGTATACAAACATTTATCATGTTAACATTGCTGACTACAAAATAAATATTGTTATTGTTTTAATTTTATTAATTAATAATCATTTTTACATTTTATAACTTCTCCCTTTCCAGAATGAACTCAAGGGTGTAACCTGGGTGGAGCAACTTGAACTTCATCATGTTCTATCTTCTGTTCTTCAGGACTTCTCATCTTTTTGTATAAATTGACTAGCTTCTTCCTGTTTATGACAATAAAAAATATTATAATTGTAATTATTAAGATAAAGTTTGCACTAATAGTTCAGTCGAATCTTCTCTTTAAATAAATCTCTGATAGTTCGTCTGTTTCTTCTTGAAGTTGTAATTTATGGATTTCATCGAGATGTACTTTTTCTATTTTTAACTTTTCTACGGGAATTTCATGAATAGCTATTTCTGCAATATCTTGAAAAGCTATAGGGTGACCAGTAATAAGCCCTTTTTCGTTGCTGTAGGTGAATTTTTTTGTACTAAAGGAACATTGAGAAGGAACCTTGATAAGATAGGTGCCCTTTATGGAAACGACATCGTTTTCATTGCATGTTAGTTGAATTTTTTGGCAGGTACTTGTTGGCACTTTTCTGATATGGGGTTGACTGATAATAGTGACGTTATACAGTCCGAATTTTCTTTCAAAGGAATTAACTGCTTTTGAATACACAGGAAGTTGGGATCTAAACTAAAGCATTATTCTTCTTGGTACTGATAATATTTATTGCTCAATAATAGGTAAGTGGAAGGAGGGATTATGACACTTTGATTAATGTTGGGTATGGCGTAAAGGTGATAAAGATTAAAAACATTTTGATTCACTAGAGGAAAATCTAGAGAAAACATTAATTTTTCTTTAAAATAATATACTTTTGTTTTAACTACTCTATAATATTTTAATATCTCATTATCTAAAAATAACATTTGTGAACTTGAATGAATTTTGGACATTTCTGAAACTATTTCCCTTAAATCTATTATATTAACTATACTATGATGAAGTATATTTAAATTTGCAAAGCTAATCGCATTTTCTATATCCGTTAGATATGCAGACAAATAATCTAAACTTATTTTTACCTGATTAAACATTACTTGAAATTCTATATAATGATTTTCTGTATATTCCGTGTCATTTAATATTGACGACAGTATATTAATTTTATTAACTATGCGGTTTTGATTTTCTGTTACTATGTCTAATGTTTTATGTACAGTTTGCATTAATTTTGAGTTCAAAGAAATGTGACTATTTACTTTTCTTATTATTTTATTTTCATTATTTTCGAGTAGAAAAATATGATTATAAATATCTTTTGCATCTTCCTGGTCCATATTGCCAGTGATGCTTTTAATTAAAGTTCCTAAAGAGTTTAATATTGCTCTTTTGGTTTTAGTTTGTGGAAATATAGCATTTAATTTATTGTTAACGTAAATAACCTCATATTCTAAATGTATATATGTTTCAAAAAATGCTTTTAATATTACAGAGTGATTCGTTTCTAAATGTTTTTTAAATTCATAAAATTTATTTGTTATAGAAGCTCCTTGCATTTTAATTGGTTGTATAGGAATGTAGTGTAAGAAGGTGTGGGAGGCTGTTTTAACTTTTGCTGTGCCTATATTAAAAGGAAGAACTCCCGGATTGTTGTTCAAATTCTGGATCTCTATTTTCTGACTCCATGTTAGAGTAAAGATTGTTAACCTGTGAAAAATCGATAGTTAGTTTTCTGGGAGGTTTAAATATTTGTTTATGATAAGTATTGTGAGGTGTACTAGCTGTAATGTCTTGGGTTTTGATAATATGTTCTGGTTTATACAATGGTTTCGTTTTTGATTGTCTTTCAGTTTGCTTTTTAAAGGAAATTGTACCTGGCTTAACGTCTGGTGGGTCTTTTCTCTTTTCGTTTAGTTTTTCGATAATCTTTGATTTGTTTTCAGTCATTGTCTTATTAAGAGTTTTATAGATATCAATCATGAATTGTTTGTGTTCGTTTAGCTGCATGTTTATTACCTCTGCATTATTGTCAATTTCAATAGGATTTTTTAATTGAAGGTGTCCTAACAAAAGATCAGTTGGCTTAAATTTTGTAGCTGAATGAATAGAGTTATTATAGCCTATTACAGCATACATTAGTTTTTCAAACGGATTTAATTTGGGACAAGTTAACGAAAGTGTTCTCATATGTTCTAGTAGGGTAGAGTGAAATCTTTCAACTATAGCGTTGCTGTTTGGATTTAGAGGTAAAGTGTAATGCCAATTAATTTTATAAAGTTTTGCAAAGTCTTTTAAAAGATTTTGGGAGAATTCTGAACCGTTATCTGAAATTATGTTTTCTGGAATTTTATAGGATGATATGAATTGTACTAAGCCTTGATATACGTATAAAGGTGTTATACTTGGTATTATGTAAGCTTGACCAAATTTTGAAAAACTGTCACAAATTGTTAAAGCTATAGAATTTTCAAATTTAAATGTGTCTACATGTATGGTTTCAAATGATTTTTTGGGTGTTGGTGTTAATTGAAGTTTAACAAGCGGAGGATGTCTTTCATATTTTACCTGTTGGCAAATTGAACAGTTGTTCATAAAATTTTTAACATTTTCGTGTAATTTGGGCCAATAAAATTTACTTTTAAGTTGATTTATAGTTTCTGTGATACCATGATGATTAGTTATACCTTCGTGTTGTTCTTTAATCAATTCTTGTTGTCTTTTTTCTTTCGTTACATCTACTAATAATTTATTTGTTTTTAAAATTTTAAATGCTGAATGTTTAAATGTTTGAGGAATAAAGTTACACATTTTTTTATATAAACTATCATTTTCGTCATTTTGAATATAGAAAGTATACTGTTTCTTTGGTATGCCGTATTCTTTTAAAAATTTTATTATCTGAGATTGAAATGATTCTGTAGTTACATATAATTTCCATCTAGTTCTAACATGAATTTCGAAAAGTTTTTTGATTTCTTGTCTAGGATTTGTATCAACTTTAATTACTATAATTTGATTAAGGAAGTTATTAAGAGGTGTTTCAGTAATATTAATTTATAATATAGGATTTTCTAAACTTGTATGTATTGTTGCAATGTCATCATTTTTATCTGTGGGATCAAATTCTGCGAGAACAGATTGAATGTCAAGGTCAGTTATCTCAGTAGTTTTGTTTATTTCTTGATCTAGGTTAGTTTTATTTTGTATGTTATCGGATTCTTCAGGAAGTATTTCGTTAAGTTCTGTCATGAAATCTATTATAGGTAAAACAGGAGTATTGGATTCTATGGGATGTATTTCAATTTCATTACTATTGGAAGTTCCTTTAGCTTCGTAATGACTTAATGGTAACTTTGCGGTTGGAGTTTTTAGGAGAGATTTGTTTAAATCGAGTTCTACGCATAAATCTTTTAATGTTTCGTATCCGATCAAACCGTCAAAGAAATGATGGAATTTAAATAAATAAAATTTAATCTTTTTATTAGAGTTGAGTTTAGGAAAAGCAGGAATGTTTGCGCACTGATCATGAGAAGTTGTTTGAAATATTGAGCTTACTGTGAAAGGTTCATTTTCAATCAAATTGTCAAAATGTTTATAGGCTATTTCAGGATTTAAAAAGGATTCAGTAGCACCGGTATCAATTAGTAGTTTAAGAGGAGGATCTGTGATTATTATATATGGAAGGTCTTTACTGTCAAAAAGTGAATTTAACTCTATCTGTTGTTTTCTTTTCGGCGGACTTGATGAAAATTTTCAGTACGTAATTCTGTGTCAATATTATCATATGAATAATTATTTTCGTAAGATGTGTTCTCGTTGTAATTATCATTGTAGTTTTGCATGTCTGTATTATAGTCATTTTCAGGATAGTCGGGATTTTGTTCCATATTATATAATTGTTCGGACGTAAAAGTAGCTTGAGATTGAGGTTTAAAGAAATTTTGTATTTTGCGGTGGTGGAACTTGTCTGCTTGTGGCTGTAGATATACCACTCATTGGAACGGGACGTGATTGGTTTTGATTTGGATTTGATCTCCAAACATTTGTGGACTGCTTTGGGGGACCAAAAACTTGTTAATTAGTTGGAAATCTTTGTGGGACAACCGGACGGGGTTGAATATTAATTGGACCTCTAGGAAAATTATTCTGTGGAGCTGAATTCTGCATAAATTGAGGAGGAATTTGATAGTTATGGTTGTATTGATAATTCTGTGAAGTTTTAAATGGATAATTATTACTAACGGCATGAAAGTTTGAACGAGGTTGAAAGTTTTGATAGTTTCCGGAATTTCTATTAAATTTAGACTTATTATGTTCTGAATTTCTTTGTAAATATCTAATATTATTTTCAGCAACTATAAATTGTCTAGCCTTAGCTATTGTGGATGGTCTCATTGCACGAATAGTTGAGCCTAATGGTTCTTTTAACCCAGCAAAGAAAATTTTTAAAGCATGAACATTATAAAATTCTTTTTTTACTATATTTACATTGTTATCTCCATGTGTATCTAAATAATTATGAAGCGCACTTAAATTACTCATTACTCTAGTATAAAAATGCAAAGCGTCTTCTGTATTTGTTTGTCTTAGTTAATCTAAATCGAATAAAAGGCCATTTTCGTCACAAATATTATTAGGTTATTACAGTTAAAAGTCTATAATCATTCTGAATAAAAAAGTATACAAACATTTACCATGTTAACATTACTGACTTCGAAATAAATATTGTTATTGTTTTAATTTTATTAATTAATAATCATTTTTACATTTTATAATTGACACTATAGCCAGTGTCGTACCATTTTTGGGGGGTTTGAAATCAATACCTTTATAATACATTTTGAAACATGTAACAAAATATTTTTTAGACTTGAATTTAAGTAATAATAGTAATTAATTATGGAATCATAAGATGTTTCATAAAATAGAAAGTTGAATTTATTGCATAAATTTCTAGATTTTCAGTATTCTTAATAATATGGCGGAATATTTGCTTTAGGCATTTTCCTATTTTTAAACAAGTGTAAGAGACGCTAATGCATATTTACTTGTAAAACGACCTTGATGATTAATTTTCATATTTATATCTACAAATCACACAAACTCTCACCATATAATATATGTAAAGAAAATGTATTCCTTTAGTTAAGTAGTAGTTAAGTTATCCTTTAAGTATCCTTAAATTCAATATTTTGATTGTAATTATCAAAAAGACAGTTCTCGTCAAATTGCATTGTATGAACATTAAATGTTGTTTCTCTTTTTGTAGGTAAGATTACTTTATAGTTGTATATCCAGTTTTGTAAATAAAAACTCTTTTTGTAGAGAAACTCAAGTTTTGTTCTGCTTGTTAATTTCTGTGATAGAAGAAATATCATTATAAAACAACATTTTTTGAAATAATCAAGATAAAAGCATGAATAAAATAAAGTTCGAATTCAAAGTAAAACCTTCGGAAGATGGAAAGTCAAACTATATTGCTGTAACATCAGTTATAAAAGAGAACGATTAAGTATTTTTAATACCAGAAGAATTTCAATCAATTAGCTTGCACAACGAAAAAAAAATCTAAAGCCTTTGCAACTAAATGAAAACAATTTTCAACATAGCTGTTGGAATTATTTATTAATAGATTTGTTTTTTGTTAATTGTGATGTTTATGTCAACTTGACATAAGTAAAATGTATATTGTGTAAGTAATATAAAATAATAAAATTCTAATAGATTATGAGACTTAACCTAACACCGTAAACAAAAATAAATAATACTTTGGGGAAAAATGGCTAAACTTTATGAATATCCCCAGTTGGACCCGAAAAAGTTTTAACATTACTGGAAGAAAAAGATGTAAATAGCCTAGTTATGTCACCAAATGATATAAGTACTTTGTCGACAAAAGACCAAATTGATTACAAGAGGAAACATGCCACAGCTAGGTCAACTATAACGAAATGCATTCCTGATAAACATCTAGAATATGTGAAAAGTACCAAAACAGCTTTTGAAATGATGTCTAATTTAGAAAAAAATATTTGAAAGAAAAGTGTGCTCACTAAACTATACAGTCGAAGAAGACTACTCCAATTAAAGCAAGAACGAAATGAGTTACAACAACATTTCTGTATTTTTGATAAACTAATAAGTGAACTTGAATCAAGTGAAACAAAAATGAAGGAAGATGACAAGGTATGCCACTTATTATTTACAATTTCCAAACAATATGAAACGGTTATCAATGTTTTGGAGACTAAAGGTAACCTAACGCTAGACTTTGTTAAAGCTAGACTTCTTGATGCTGAGGTTCAATTTAAAAGTGGTAAAAATGCTGATTGACAAACACAAGATGGTAAATGTGTTGGAATGAGAAAAGTTCACTCCTGCTCAACAACATTATTCGTTTGGTTTTTATATATTTATATATAATAGTTTTTGTTATTGTCAAAAATAATATATAACTGTCATACTAAAATAAAAATATTTAATTTTATAAAAACCATTGCATATAATTGCAAACCAATTATCCTCAAACCAATAATTATCAAAATTCAAGTCAAAGGGGAAATAACAAATACAGAGGTCGTGGACGAGTTGGATATTTTAGACGAGGTCCAAATCCTACTTATAGAAATAATTATTCTAATTATAATAATAACAATGCTCAATTTAGTAAAAATAATCACGCACAATTAACACAAGACGTTGAAGATTCAGACGATTTATGTTTTGTTGCTCTATCTGCCGAGATGATTAACCCAGATCTGAATCAAATATCTTTTATTTTGGATTCTGGTGCTACAAATAATTATGCAACTTCAAAAATAAAACATCTGATACCAAAAGTTGAAGATATTGAACCAGTGAAAGTAAAAATAGCGAATGGAACTGTAATGACAGCATATGAAAGAGGAACATTAAAACTTTATTGTGGGCAGAAACCAATAAAAATAGAAGTACTACTACTGAATGAGCTTAATTTTAACCTGCTTTCTGTTAACAAGATTATTCAAGCTAATTTTACAGTTTTATTTAAAAGAGATCATGCAGAAATTAAGAAAAATTATTTTAAACTTATTTGCACAAATATCAATAATTTATTTATTGCAGTTTTTAATATAAACAAAGAAGAAAATATAAACTATATATCAAAACTGGATGAAAATTTATGGCATTTAAGACTAGGTCATGCCAATAGAAGGGGCTTGCAACTATTAGGACTTCCTTCAAGTGACAAGGTGTGTGGAACTTGCAAAGAGGCCAAAGCTACTAGGAAACCTTTTAAAGTAATAGACTACCCACGTTCCCATTGAATATAGGGAAACTTCTGCATTGTGATGTCTGGGGACCAACAAAAAATGTAACTCCTTCAGGAGAGAAATATTATCTCACAATTACTGATGATTTCTCACATTTCTGACATTTATACTTGTTAAAATAGAAAAGAGAAACTGAAGTTAATTATTTAATAAATCATATTCAAAAATTAAAAGCTGATTCGATTCATGTGGCAAGAATACGTATGGATCAAGGAGGAGAATGAATGAATGAATGAATGAATGAGTTAGGGGTGATAATTACACTGCGACCCATAGGATCTATTGTGTCCCCCCTTACTTGCCATGTTCTGATGTTTTCTCAGATTTATAGCAGCTCTTCGAGTCCTATTTTCCTGAGGAAGTTTAGGACATCGTCGGGCTTCAAATCAGGTAGATCCCCTTCCTCTATTTCATGTGCTCCTAGGTATCTAGCCCTAGAATTTTGCAAGGCAGGACATTCTGAGAGTATATGTATTGAGGTTTCATCCTCTTCCTCACAGAATCTGCACTTTGCTTCATCTGCTAACCCTAGTTTCTTCATGTGGCTTCTTAACCGGCAATGCCCGGTTAATATTCCCGTCAAAATACGGAGCCTTTTTTTACTGAGGTTGAGGCAGCTAAGAGATCTCTTCTGGTCATAGTTCCCCAGTAGTATCTTAGATTGCCTCAATCCTTCCAGCTGATTCCAGTACTCGGATTTTTCTTTCTCCATTTCCTCCCTTAGTTTTCCTAAGATTACTCTACTGCTGATCCCACAAGATGGTTCTGGTCCCAAATGTGGGGTTTCAGCTCCTTTTTTTGCCAGCTTATCTGCTGTTTCGTTCCCCTCTATTCCTATGTGCCCCGGGACCCATAGGAGGGTGACAGTGTTTTTCTGGCCTAGTTCATTTAGTTTGCCTAGGCATTCCCAAACCATCTTCGAACTGATTATATTTGAACTCAGCGCTTTGATGGCTGCTTGACTATCCGACATGATCACAATCTCTTGTCTGCGATAGTTTCTTCCAATATTGAATTCCACACACCTTTCGATGGCGCGGACTTCTGCTTGAAAGATGCTCGGGTATGTGCCCAAGCTTTCTGAGTATTTGGCTCTCGGTCCCAAAACTCCTATCCCAGTTCCCTCGTCTAGCTTGGAACCGTCCGTATACCACTTTATGGTATTCTGGTTTAAATTCTGTATGGTGTCTTCATCCCATTCAGATTTATTACTCAACTTTGTGATGAATTTTCTCACAAAGTTGAATTTCTTTGGCATATCATCTTGGGGCATTTCCCAAGTTTGATCAAAATGAAGTGATCGGGGTTTTTCCCTGATAATTCCTTCTTTGATCATTCTATATATTGTTTTCTTCCTTACACTTTCTAGCAGAATGTGCAGTGGGGTCAAGTTTAAAATCACCTCCATTGCAGCAGTGGGGCAAGTTCCCATTGCTCCAGTGATACATGAACAGGCTAGTCTCTGAATTTTCGAGAGGTTTTTCCTCGTCGTATTCAGATTAGCCCTTACGCCCCAAGCCACTGCCCCATATGTGATTAATGGTCTCACTATTGCTGTGTACATCCATTGCAGGATACGTGGGTTACATCCCCAGTTTTTCCCTGCAATGTTCCTACACACCATGAGGGCCTTGGTTGCTTTGTGTATTACTTCGTCTTCGTGTTTGTTCCAGAGTAACCTGCTATCTAGGATTAGCCCTAGATATTTTACCTCTGTTTTCCACTCGACGATGTTCTCCCCTATTTTTATGATTTTTAGATTAGGTTTCTTTTTCCTTGTAAAGGCTACTAGTGTGGTTTTGGTGGGGTTGATGCTGAGTCCCACCGAGTCACACCATTGTTCCGCAATGTTCAATCCTCTTTGAACAATATCACAGAGGACGTTTTCATACTTCCCTTTTGCCAGGATAACCATGTCGTCGGAATACCCTTGACATGGTATGCCTTCCCTAGTCAATTGACAGAGCAGACTGTCCACAGTGAGACTCCACATAAGCGGGGATGCAACTCTGGACAGCCTCTGGTCACATTAATGAAGATAGTGTCTTGTCCTGCCTCCATTTCTGCGATTCTTGTAGATAGCAGTTGCGACATCCAACTGGAAGTCGTTCTATCTACTCCTTTCTCAATCAATGCTCTTTTGACTGCCTCATGTGGCGTATTGTCAAAGGCCCCTTCTATGTCTAGAAAGGCACATACCACGGTCTCTTTTTTGTTCAGTGCGTCTTGGATTTCGTCCGTCAACTGTGTTAAAGCGGTTTCCGTGGACTTTCCCGCTTGGTACGCATGTTGACGAGGGTGCAATGGCACCTGTTCCAAGATTTCTGTTCTAATGTAGTTGTCTACAGCTTTTTCCATCGTTTTTAGAACAAACGATGTGAGGCTGATCGGTCTAAGGGATTTGGGGTGCGTAGTGTCCCGTTTCCCTACTTTTGGGATGAAGGTGATTTTGGCCCTTCTCCACGCTTCTGGTATGTATCCCAGTTCAAGACTGCTCCGACTAATTCGGATCAAGTGTGGAATTATTGCCTCTTGGCCCTGTTGGAGTAGGGCAGGAAATATTCCGTCCGTTCCAGGGGTTTTGAACGGCTGGAAGGTGTTCATAGCCCATCTCAGCCGTTCCTCACTGCATATGTGTTTTGCCATTGCAGTGTCTTCCCTGGTAGGTCTTTTAGTTTTCTCACTTGTTGTTCCCGAAGGGACAATTCCTCCGGGAAAGTGAGTTTCTAATAGGAGCAGAGCTCGTTCTTTTTCGCTTTCTGTGAAGCTTCCGTCTGGCTTCCGTAGTGCCATTACAGTGTCTACTTTTCCTTTTGCCAAGACTTTGTGTAGCCTTGCTGCAGAGGGTGTAGCGTCTATTTCTTCGCAGAATTTTCTGAAGCTGTTTCTTTTAGCTTTTCTAATCTCCTTGTTATATGATGTAAGTTTCTCGGTGTAGCTCTGCCAATCTCCGTTACGTTTGGCTCTATTGAAGAGCTGTCGCGTTTCGGATCTTAAGTTTGACAGATGACTGTTCCACCATATCGCATCTTTTGCTTTTCTAGTCCTTTGGAGGGGACAACTGGATTCATAGGCATCGAGTATTGCCTCGTTCAGCTCTATGAGATCGTTTTCTAATGCCAGATGATTCCTGGCATTTCTTTTATTCTTGAGATTTGCGAGATTTATGTTCAGGTTAGTGTTGTAATTTTCCCAGTTAGTTTTCCTGGGGTTTCTCCTGAGTGCTGGCTCAGGAGGATTACACTCTAACCTGAACATAATCATTCTATGATCAGAGAGGGATGGTTCGTTCGATACTCTCCAATCTTTCACCCTATCCTGAAGATTCGGTGTACTTAGTGTTATATCTAGTACTTCCTTTCTTGTTCTGGTTACAAACGTAGGGGTATTCCCTATATTGTGTATAACAAGATTCTTATTAAGTATAAAGTCTAAAATTTTCTCACCTCTATCGTTGGTGTCTGTGCTTCCCCATATGGTATTGTGACCGTTAGCGTCGCATCCTATGAGAAGCGGCAGCTTCTTCTGTTTACAGTACTCGACTAGCCTTTGCAGTTCTGTGGGCGGTGCAGTCCCGTCCCCTGCAAAGTAGCATGATGCTATCATGACTTCTTGACGTCTATTCTCAAACTCGAGGTTTGCTCGAATCGGAACAAGGTCTCTCGTCATGAATTCTGAAACACAAAAGTAATTAATACTGTTACTTACCAAGATGCATGCTCTGGGTTTGTCAACATTACTTACTTTATATATTAACTTGGCATCCCTACTTGCGAGTCCTCTCACCTGACCATCACGAACCCATGGTTCCTGGATCAGTACTAATCCCATTTGGTTTCTGATAAACGTCCTTATAATAACCGCCGATGATCCCTTGGCGTGATGGGCGTTTATCTGAGCGATATTGATTCCCGCCATTTTTTTTTTTTTTTTTTTTTTTTTTTTTTCCTTCCCCTTCCCGCTCCTACTTACCTGTTTCTTCTTCCCCCCCGACAAGTGTTTTGTCCTTGTCTTCTACTTCCATGTCGGTTCCCTCGGTTCCCGAATCCCGATAGAGATCGGTGATGTGGTAGTCTCCGATGCTCTCGGCATCGCTGGGCACATCAGTACCCCGCGATGTCGAGGGCACCGGAGGTGCTTCCTCGACTTCGGTGGTTACTGGCCCACCGCTGGTCCCCGGAGTCTCCTCTTCTCTATCTGTTTCCCGTTTTATACCGTGAACGGGGATTTTCCCGAACCGGTAGAAAATGGTGCATCCATTTTTCTTGAGGGTAGCGCAAGATAGCTCATCTATTGCCGCCCTCAAGAGTTGCCCTGCTGCCTCTTCTTTGACACTCAGGACCTTCCACCTACTCGTCATTAGGCCCTCGTTCTGGATCTCTATCAGCTGAAGTAATTTCTCAGCTGACAGCCCCTTGCTTCTGGGGAGGAAGACTGTCACAACATGTGATCTAGGGATGTCGTCTCCCTTACATGTTGTGAGTTCTCCCCCCTCCCACTTCTTGATGTGAGGCACCTTCAGCCTTAGCCACTCCGCTGACTGTGGTGTTTCACAGTCAACTACCAAGTAGCCCGGCTTAAAGTGAATGCCGCCGAACTGGAGCTTGTGCTCCCATCCAGCGAACATTTCCTGCACTATTGCCTCCTCCACCAAAGTCTGCTGTTCCGGACTGAGGATGATCTCAGGGAACCCTTTGGGAAGAATGGCAATCTTCTCCGATTTTAGAGCAGCTGCATAGCTGCTCGTGCCTACTGAGGAAGTGGTCTGTTTTCCCACTTCCTCCTTCCTTCTTTTTGTCGCTTTCTGAGCAGGACTGATGACCGTCTCAGTCCGCTTTCTTTTTTGAAAGGAGGGCTCTTGGCTTTTATGATCCAAGGCCTTTTTCCTTGCTGCTTCAGGGGAAATTCCCTGACTGAGGTACCTCAGGTACCATCTGCAGCCCGCTCCGCTGAGCCCACGTCTCAGCGGGTCGTCCCTGCCTCCAGGTTCTCCCAAGTTTGGGAGTGGAGGTTTTCTATAAGTTGAGGGCCTTTGGAGGGTCTTCCTCACCTCAGATTTGTCCGTGTGGTGTGTTCCCACAGTGGAGTCTGAGGGCCTGGTCCTCGACTTTCCTGCCTCACGGGGAGCTTCCCGAGAGGTTGAGGGGGAGTGTTTTCCTCCCTTCCCCTTCTCCTTAGATGTGGCGGTGTATTCCCGCTTTGGTTTTTCTTTTAAATTTTTCTTATTCATGGTTGTTCCCACGAGTAGCTAGGGAAAGTTGGTCCACTCCGGCAGAGCCCCGCATGCCGGAGTAAGGCTGCATACAAGGGGGTTTCGCCCGGTTCCCCCAGGGGAACGTTCGCGACCGCATATGCCCCTGCGGCCATTCATCCCTCGGCACGTTACCTTACACCTTGGATTGGGGGGGTTGGTCCGCGGTGCGACCTTGGGAATGACCAATCTGGCAATCTTGCAGTTATCAGCTGCTCATACCAGACCATGCCACCCGTATAGACGCACACCCCCAGCTTCGCCGCTTCCCTGCTAAATTGCAGTGTTATACCTGCTTAAGCAGTTCAGCGGCTCTCCTGGGGATCCCCTATCCGCCACCTGGGGACGCGCCCGGTAGGCACCCAGCCCTCAAGGAGGAGAGTTCCTATCAAATAATTTTAAAAATTACTGTGCTAAAAATGGAATACGACAACAATTTACTTGCAGTTATACAACCCAACAAAATGAAGTCTCCGAGAGACTCAATCTGACCATACTTAACAAAGCACGAGCTATGTTTATTGAGTCGAAACTCCCAAAGTACCTGTGGGGAGAAGTACGAGCAGCTGTCTATCAGTTAAATAGAACACCAAGTAAAGCCATAACTTTGAAAGTACCTGCTGAAATATACTTAGGCAAAACAGATCTATCAAAACTAAGAGTTTTTGGTGCCAAAGCTTGGTATTGTGTTTTACCAAGAAAAGACAAATTAGAACCTAGAGCTCGAGAAGCTAGAATGGTAGGATATGCTAAATTAGGGTGCAGATTATGGGATCCTGAAAAATATCAAATAATCATATCACATGACGTTTCTTTTGATGAGACACAATTTGTCTACTCACCTTCAAACAGTTGAACAGTTAAAATTTATTGCAATATAAATTAAATTAGCTTATAAAACTCAATTTTTGCATATAATTTGAGTTAAAATATTATAAAAAGTAAGTTACTTTAATTTTCAAGTTATTAAATTCCGAAATTAGTTTCTCCCTATTGTTCACCGGAACCCCTAGTAACATTGGTTATTGAAGATTTCTTTCTATTATTGCTTAACAAAAAGCACACAAAAAAAAGTACTTGATTCTACAAATTAAATTTAATTTATAATCAGTGCAGAGCAATATAATTGTAGCTTCTTGTTTCGTTTTGAAAAACAAGACATTATTGAACTATAAATTTTTGCAAATACCTAACAGGATTGAAAATAATGATAAACAGTCATGATACAACAATTTACAATGTACATTTGTTGTGCCATGAAAGTAAATTATAACCATTAAAATCTGATTGGTTAACGTTACTTTCAAAAATAGCGTATAAATAAGCTAATATACCTCGAAATTCAGATGCTCTTTCTTTCCTTAATTATTCTAAAAATATCACTAATAGTTTCTTTCTCAGGCCAACAGATAAATTTGAGTTAATGCATACTATAAATAGCATCCAAAGAAAAGGTTCTTGTGGTTTTGACAGCTTATCCCCAAGAATTTTCTTAAATAATACAAGAAATAAATTTCTATAAGGTGCAGTCAATAAAAAAACTGAAAAAGTGGAAAATTGTTTCCACCTGCACCCAGGGTAAGGAAACTTAACAGTTTCTATACCATGCTTGACCGTTTTCTATCAAAAAAACAACTACTTCCTGGGCTATATGCCCCAACGGACATATAATCAGAAGAAAACAATAGTGTTCTTCCTGTTAATTTGCAAATCGATAGAGATGGTTGAAAGTATCGACGAAGTCGGTCGCCATCACGTTTTCTATTGGAATGTAATTCAATGTCCGTTGAGGCATATAGCCCAGAAAGTAGTTGTTTTTTTTTATAGAAAACGGTCAAGCATGGTATAGAAACTGTTAAGTTTCCTTACCCTGGGTGCAGATGGAAACAATTTTCCACTTTTTCAGATTTTCTTAAATATTCCTGAGATTGCAATAAACATATTAACTTTAATAATAAATGATTCCTTTGAAGAGGGTATTTACCCTGACTGTCTGAAAACGACTGTAATTGTTCCACTTCATAAAGGCGGCGATAAAAACGTAACTTCTAATTACAGACCAATTTCTTTGTTACCGTCAAACGGGGTGACTTCGGACACTTGGGGCGACTTCGGACGTAGGTGGATTTCACGCATATTTATTGACAGTGGCAACAGTGTAAGCGTAGCCCGAATATGACTTGTCACCACGTGTTTGTAATTTAGTTGCCTTCATATTACGATAGGTGGTCCATGCTTGTCGCGATCTGTTACTTTTTTAGAGGTTGTTTTGATTTTGAAACAATTTCTATACTGAAAATATAGTGAAAAAGTAGGTTGTGCCCTCATCAGTTGCATGCTTTTGTACAATTTTTATATATACTAGTAAGAAGCCTGATGTTTTAAGAATATTTTAGATATGAGTTCGTTTGTTTATCTTTACAGACATTTTGTATACAGGGTGATTACAAAAATATCTTTTTTTAGGGGGTGACTTCGGCCATGGGCCGGGTTTACAAAAAAATACTTGGAGGCAGAAACTATCAGAATTACGATCGAGATTTATTGGAAAAGGCCGTCCAAGATGTTAAAACCCATAAAAGAACACTTCAGCGAGCAGCCGAGTTTTATGGAGTGCCCAAATCCACGATTGGCGACAAAATAAGGAATATTCATGCCAAAAATGTCGGCGGCCAGACAGTGCTTACTTCACAAGAAGAAGAAAGGCTAGTTGTGGCCGTTTCCATGGCTGCAGAATGGGGATTTCCCCTATCTCCATACGATTTGTGAGTTATAGTGAAGCAATATCTAGATAGAAAGGGAGTGAATATAAACAAATTTAATGAAAATCTTCCGGGTCATGATTGGATGAAGTCCTTTTTATTGAGGCACCGAGCGCTTACAACAAGATTTTGCCCGAACATAAAAATATATAGGGCACAAGTTAGTGAAGCCGCGTTAATGGACTATTTTAGGGAACTCCATAGTTCCCTGGAAAACGTTGACCCATCGCTGATAATTAATTATGACGAGACTAATTTTTGTGATGATCCGGGAAGTGTTAAGGTGATTTGTAAAAGAGCTTCAAAACATTGTGACAGAATAATGGATTCTTCTAAATCTAGTGTAAGTGTAATGATGTCGGCTACGGCAAGTGGCGAACTTCTTCCGCCTTTTTTAGTGTAAAAGGCAAAACACCGATATCAAGAATGGGAAGAGGATGGGCCAAATGGATGTGGTTATAGTGTAAGCTGTTCTGGATGGTTCGACTCGAGAACTTTTTTGGAATGGTTTCGCCGTGTAGTTCTTGTTTATTTTAGAAACAAAGATGGGCACAAAATTTTAATTGGTGACAACTTATCGAGTCACTTAACCTTGGAAGTCGTTGAAGAATGTGTACGTCAAGATATAAAATTTATTTTACTTCCACCAAATTCTACCCATCTTTACCAGCCATTGGATGTTGCGTTCTTTGCGCTGCATGGAGGCGAATTCTGACAGAGTGGAAGTCCAAACGGAAAGGCCCATTTCAAAAGAAAGACTTTCCAAAACTTCTCAGAAGATCCCTTGCAGAAATTGAAGCAAACACAAAAAAAATTTGTTGTCCGGCTTTCGCGCTTCGGGTATTTGGCCCCACAATCCACAGGAAGTTTTAAAACGACTTCCCCAAAGACTGAGAACTGAAAATAGTTTTCCTGGAGGTGAGATAGACAGATCGCTGTTGGAGTTCCTAAAAGAAAACAGAAACCCTGAAACGCAAACAAGACCAAACAGACGCAAACGACTAAATGTTCCACAATTATCCCTGCAGATATAAATGGTGAAGAGGCTATTGAACCCGAGAACGAGCCAGTAGAAAATATTCCTTCCACGTCTGGTGTGCAAAAATCAAAAAAAATTCTAGAACGTTTCATCCGATGATTCCGATAAAGACAATTTACCGTTGGCTCATTTTGTAGCCATTAAGAAACAACTAAATGCCTTTGACAATGCTTTACCATCCGACTCGTCCGATGAAGAAGAAGAGATGCCCCTCAAAGAATCAAGAGAGTCAAATGAAAATGTTGAAGTTGATGGATTTGCACTGGTTGAAATTCCAATAGAAAACTGTGAAAAAAGCAAATTCTATGTCGCTAAAATATTAAGAATAGAGGGCGAGTCCTATCATATCAGTTTTCTACGAAAAAAGAAACATGGGGATGATATTTTCTTTTCTTTTCCAAATGTGACCGATGAAAGGTATATTGGAAATTTTGAAATTGTACAAAAACTCTTCCCCATACAGCTTCGAAGAGATCGCTATCAGTTTTCTAATTTACCAGATCTTGTTATAGAATAGAAAATGTGATCTAAGAATTTAATTTTCAGAATAAAATGTTTAGTTTTGTGATAAAAGAATTATTTTTGTGTTAGAATGTTTTGTTAGTAGAATTTGTTTTGCTAGAATAGAATATTTTGTGTTTTTATGTGTTGTAGATTTTTTAAAAATTAAAAATCTGTCCGAAGTTAGACCTGCAATGTATTAACATCGGATTTAAGTGGTTTTGTACCTCTGTCCGAAGTCACCCCGACTTACGGGGTGTGACTTCGGACAGTGATTATCCAAAAAAATAAAAAAAAAATGGATGGAAATATGTAATATTTGAGTTTGCCAAAATGTTACTGAATGTTAGGGGTATCTTGACCGAAAATTGCAGAAACTTAGTGGTCTTGGTTTTTCGTTGGCGATCAAAAAGGTCGGAAAATGTGTCCGAAGTCACTCCGTTTGAAAGGCTAATAAAAAACCGTTTAATGACTTTTATTCATAAAAATAATATTCTGACGACACATCAATTTGGTTTCCTTCCGGGCATCTGTGCTAGTGATGCAATGTTTTTTGTTCTCGAAAATGTATATACTTCACTAAACAGTAAACTGTTAACTACTTCAATTTTTTGTGATTTTGCTAAAGCGTTTGACTGTGTTAACCACAAGATTTTGATAAACAATCTCGAATTTTATGACATCCGTGGTCTTTCTTTGAAGTGGTTTAAGTCCTACCTCACAAATAGGAGACAGCTGGTGCGCATAAATGGTAAACATTCTAAAAGCCTGCTGACTGATAGTGGTATTGGCTCGTTATTGGGTCCAATTCTTTTCGCGTTGTTTATAATGACATAAATGACATAAAGATTGATGGCAAAATTACTCTATTTGCAGATGATACGAGTGTAACCTGGAGCTATTCAGATATGAAAACATTACATTCTACAATATCTAGAGATCTTCTTATTATTAAATCCTGGGCCGATTCTAATAAACTCTGTTTTAATACCGAGAAAACTATTGCTCCACCTTACAACCCATTGCACTAAATAACACCTTAATACCATTAAAAAATTCAATTAAGTCTTTGGGACTTTATATTGATGACACCCTTAAGTGGTCCACTCATATTGACATGTTAACAAAAAATTATCTTCTGGTGTTTTGTTATAAAAACCGTTTCTAAAGAGCTTACTTCTTCTATTGCCTTAACAACTTACTTTTCTCTGTTTGAGTCCCATCTAAGATATGGATTGGCTTTCAGGGGGTTTTGTTGTGTACATCTTTTTGACTCTGTTTTTAAACTACAGAAAAGGGCAATACGTTATGTTTTTGGCTTACGTCACAGAGCGCATTGTGAACCCTATTTTAAAAAATTCAAAATTATGACTCTACCGGCACTATTCATCTTAGAATCTGTTTGTTTGGTTCGTAAATCTAACCTTATATCAAAGCAGGGACCACTCCATAGATACCCCACACGAAACTCTGATTTAGATGTTCATTTGACTATGCCCACCTCTAGTCTTACAAAACATTCTATTGTTTATAATGCTAGAAAAATGTACAACTGTCTACCAACACACATAAAAGCCACCAGTCCTTAAATTAAATTCCGTAAATTGACTAAAGCATACCTTCAGGAGAGACCATACAATAAAGTAGCTGAATTCTGTGATATATCTTAGACTTCTGGGGTGCATTCGATAATTTACTCTAAGAGTTGAAGTAAACCATATGTCAAATTTGCTGTTGGTTAACTCGGAGTAGCATATTTCTCGAATGGATGAGATCGAGTGAGTAATTGACAAACTACAGTGACAAAAATGAAAAGTAAGGTTTTGTTCATAAATCTTTGGTTTGGTTAATGGTTTATGTATGTAAGTAATGGTTAGTACAAGCAAAGAAAAAAGTATTACAGGATCATTAAAATGCATTAAAAGGATGGATCAAGACTTAAAAAACTAAAATTATTCTTAGCTGCTGATAACCTAGCTAGAAATATGTTTTTTGCAACAATTCAGATAAATCAAGTAAGAATACCTATTTTATAATAATATATTGATAATAATCTTGTTTTAATTTTAAAGGATGAAGATTCAGATTCTGAAGAGGAGTTGCAATGTACTTACTGCATATCAACAATGTTGAGGGGCCCTCGAGTAACACCTGTACGTAATGCAAATTTCGCTTTGCATGTAGTTCCACTGCTGAATTCAACTCAATTTCAGCAACATTTCAGAATATCCAGTGAAGGATTTGAGGTTGTTTTGCAACAGATAGGTCCTCTAATAAAGATACATAAAGATGCCTACCGTGGTAGACCAGAAATAAATCCCAGATTACAACTTTTATCAGCATCTCCAGAATCATTTAGGTATCTCTTTTCCATTATGCAACTGAAATGTAACCATACTAATATTTTTGTACTTAAGTATACTTATTTTAGGATAAATTGATTTTCAAGGCTTTTTAAATTCAAATTAAATGTTATAATTACTATTATCTTATCTTGTTCAGTTTAAAGCTTGGCTCATGATATATAAGTAACAGTGCAATTTTCGAAAATTTTGTGTGGAAAACTTTTAAAATTAATCACAATTATACAGTTTATTCCAAGAAATAGTTACATATCAAACTTGTTTTTGTAGATAGGACACCCCTATATTATTAAATTTTTATAATCCTCTCAAGGATGTATCACACTTGATGTTCTTTAAGGATCTCAAGGACCTAAAAATGCTTTTTTTAGTTTAGGTTGCTGATTTTTGGTCAACCTGTATCAAATATTTTTTTGTGCCATTATATTATAAACTTGAAAAGTTAGGATAGTCACATGTAAACCATTTTTCTCAAGTTTGAACCGTTTCACTACTACAGCCAACTAACTAAAAAAAAGGTTTTTCAGGTCCTTGAGATTCTTAACAAACATCAAGTTGTGATACATCATTGAAATTAGCTTGTCGATGCGATTATAAAAAATATGAAGTTATAATCGAGGCGTATATTGTGGGCCACCCTGTATACATATTATACAAAAAGTTATTGCTTTTAGATCAGTAGCAGATAGGTTTTCGATGGGTGCATCCAGTTTGTGGGATAGTTTTTTTTAAAGTGGTTTTGGCACTAAACCAATGCTGTCCGAATATAATTAGATGGCGGCCAAATGGTAATGAATTGGATAGAATAAGCAATAAATACTATCATACATCCAAAAAACAGCTAAGAAATGTAATAGGTGCGCTTGACGGTACATATATACTAATCAAAGTCCCAAAGTTACACTCAGAAGCTTACATAACGAGAAAGAGAAATTATGCTATAACACTTCAAGGTATTTGCTTTGCGACTGTGATTTAAAATTTATTGATTGTTATACTGGATGGCCAGGGTCTGTCAATGACAGAAGAATTTTTAATAATTCAGACATATACAGAAGAGTAACGAACAACCCAGACAACTATTTTCCCCAGAGATTTTTCATGGTTGCTGATAAAGCTTATCCAGTATTGCGTTGGTGTATTCCACCATTTATAGATAATGGAATTTTAACTGAACGAGAGAAAAAATTCAATAAAACAGTTTCTAGAGTGAGGCAAACAATTGCATTTGCACTGTGTAACGATCCGCGCAGATCGATCAAGCGACGTCGCTTCCACAAACAGTTTCGCCGACAAAATAAAAGAAATTGATTCACTAAGGGATTTGGCTAGGACTCACCTGGAACATGTCTCTGACAACCAAAGAAAGTTCTACGATCTCAGAAGGAGAGACTGGACTCCACACGTCGGCAACAAAGTAATGAAAAGAAATCACCAACTATCTTCCGCGGCGAACGCTTTTGCAGGCAAACTAGCTCCGAAATACACAGGACCATACGAGGTGACATCGATATTATCACCGGTAATTGTGAAAGTAAAGAAAGAAGGTAGCAGAAAAACCGAAACGGCGCATGTCAAAGACCTAAAGCCTTGCGCCGGAGAGAGAGAAACCAACGATCAGTAGTAGGTAGGAAGGGATATATCCTAACGCCCCACTCTTCGAAATGGATATAAATTCGAGGATTTTACGAAGCCAAAATTAGTCTATCGAGATGTCCGACATCGAACAAATCATGGAGGAAGTACTGGACATTCCAGTGGTGATGAGCCCGTTGGGAACACCGTCGCCGCTGCGAGCTACGGCATCCGCCAGACCGTTACCCATCGCCCCAGGGAAGGAAGCAGAAAGAATCATCCGGAGGTTCAAGGAGCTGTTCGGATCATCGCCAGAGAGCCCAGCGGACAACACGCCAAAAGGACCAGCAAGCCAGACGATGTCCACCCCCGAACGACCCGAGGAGCCATGCAGAGAGTCCGACCTCCAGTACCTCGTCACCCGCAACCTGGTGGAGAAAGGGACACGAAAGTACCGGCTGAGATGCAACAACGGCAGGGTTATTAAGATCAAGGTGGCGGCCGTAGAAGGAATTACTCGCCTTTAGTGGTAAGATATACAAAAAAAATGCATGCTATCATTTTTTTTGCGACGTGAAGGGGGTTTAACGATCCGCGCAGATCAATCAAGCGACGTCGCCCTACCACTCAATCCCACCTAGCCGAAGACCGGTAGAGATGGTACGACTGGTGGGAGCGGTGGGGCTCTCCGGCTTAAAAGCGACGAACCGACACAAATCGAAGAGAGTTGTCTGGGGAGCTGACCTGGAACCAACTCTCCTAGAAGCTCGGGTGTTGACCGACCTTCTGCCTTCCTGCGACCGAGAGTGCTGATCTCGGTTGCGACCTCTGCCCCGTCGAAGGTGTTGACTTCGACAACGTTCCCGTCTCCCGCGACCAAGAGTGTTGATCTTGGTGGCAACCTCTCGCCGTCGAAGGTGTTGACTTCGACGACGTCCCCGTTTTCCGCGACCAAGAGTGTTGATCTAGGTGGTAACCTCTCGACGTCGAAGGTGTTGACATCGACGACTTCCCCGTGGCCGGATCCTGAGAACACTCGCCGAGCGAAGTGCTGATTCGCGAGGCGTTGTTAAGGACCGACCGCTAGTCCGTCGATCGGGGGAGTTGACCTCGATCGAATTCCACTCAATTTCATTTTTATTGTTTTGCCGAAGTATTTATTTTTGTGATTTCTCCCTCTCCCTCTCCCTCTCCCTCTCCCTCTCCCTCTCCCTCTCCCTCTCCCTCTCCCTCTCCCTCTCCCTCTCCCTCTCCCTCTCCCTCTCCCTCTCCCTCTCCCTCTCCCTCTCCCTCTCCCTCTCCCTCTCCCTCTCCCTCTCCCTCTCCCTCTCCCTCTCCCTCTCCCTCTCCCTCTCCCTCTCCCTCTCCCTCTCCCTCTCCCTCTCCCTCTCCCTCTCCCTCTCCCTCTCCCTCTCCCTCTCCCTCTCCCTCTCCCTCTCCCTCTCCCTCTCCCTCTCCCTCTCCCTCTCCCTCTCCCTCTCCCTCTCCCTCTCCCTCTCCCTCTCCCTCTCCCTCTCCCTCTCCCTCTCCCTCTCCCTCTCCCTCTCCCTCTCCCTCTCCCTCTCCCTCTCCCTCTTCCTCTCCCTCTCCCTCTTCCTCTCCCTCTCCCTCTCCCTCTCCCTCTCCCTCTCCCTCTCCCTCTCCCTCTCCCTCTCCCTCTCCCTGATTTTTTTTTTAAATGAATGCTAAATGTTTCGATAAGGATATATGTATTTCTCTTTTCATAAACATATTGCTGATAATTAAAGAAGTATATTTAAAATAATCCAATGGATTATTTAAAATATTATTTTATTCAATTTTAGTTATATTTTATATTTATATTGCTATTATTTTATATTTGATAAATGTTTACTTGAATAAATGTAAAGGATCGAAAAAATATATCTAAATTGGTCCATAGACCAGGCCTCGTAGTTTTAAGAGACTAGTGAGAATCAAGTATCTGACCTTACCATTAGATTGGTGTATTATGAGTTGCAAAAAGGATAGAAATTAGATATAAAAAATATGTCAATAGGGAGTTATCGCACACTACTTTTGTGCGTTGCCTTAATAAAGTTTTCCTTATATTGACAGTTACGCTTGCGTACAAAAGTCTTTGAAAATGCAGCAGATTGTAATGTACTTCTAGCTCTTACTATTAATATGACACAAGATACTCTTCAAAAAGTTATGAGATTTACAAGTGCGAGAAACGTGTGGATTGAATTACATAGGTTATTTGATGGAAATGTTGAGGACAAGACCTATGATATTTGTCTTCAGTTCTTTAACTATAGAAAAAAAATTGAAGATGACATGGCAACTCACGTAGCTAAGCTTAAGAATCTCTGGAATGAACTCCAAAAAGAAATATCAAAAGACAGAGTTACAACAGGTATCAAATGTAATTGTAATTTAATAGAATTACTGCTAGTCTGTAAGATATTAGGATCTCTACCTGAAGAATATTTTTCTTTTAAATCAAGTTGGATGCTTATGTCAAAAAGTGATCGAACTGTGGACAATTTAACAAACCAACTTTGTACATATGAATATGCATTAATAGGTAATGGTAAATCAAATCACCAGGAGACATTAATTGCAGAGAAAAATGGTAATCCAAAAAAAACTGGTAATTACTGTAAACGTGAAGGTCACAAAGTAAAACAATGCTCTAAATGGAAAGAGGATGGTAGACCTCCAAAACCAAGAAGTTCAAGAACACACTAGGTAACAGATACAAATATGACATTGTTATCTTTGACTAGTAATGTTTTATTAAGTGAATCCGAAGTTGTCAGCTTCGTCGGGCTTAAGGGAATGTAAGACATTCAAAGCATCGCCTCGCAATGCTATGGTTAGAGATATTGCCTTTTCTCTGGATGACCATCCGTTCGCCCTGGCCGCCGCGTCGAATTGCTTGACGTAGTTGGACCACGAAGTTGTTCCATCGGTGATGGTGATTAATAAAGTGAATACGTGTTTTATATGTGCTCCAGCAAAAACAGTAATATACTAGGGAAGCAGTTTAAAGTTTAAGCTGAAACTAAACAAGTGAGTTTATTTAGAAGGACACTACCAATATTTAACTTATTAAAAACAAGATAATTAGAAATAAGGCTGCAATAAGTGCATTTATACATTTTAGCATTTCGTTTATCTATGATACCCATTACTTTTTTGTCTTCTGTAAATGATAAGAAAATTTCAGTTAGAGATGGGTGATGCTGACAACATAAGTAATAATGAATTATATTCCAAACTGATTAATGTAATTCAATCTGAAAACCAAAAAATTGTTAAACAAATGAAAGAAGATAATAGAAGAATAATTGATAGTTTATCAGACAACTCCATAAAAATTCAGAATCTTGAAAAGAAACAAGTTGCCGTTGTCGAGCGCTGCGTCCAAATAGAAAGACTCTGCAGAAAAAATAATATTTTCATTTATGGATTAAATGTACCAGACCAGGAAGAGTTAATAGAATTCACTACTTCTAAACTACTGAAACTTTTAGACGTTGAAGTTCTACCTAGTGATATAAATAACATTGTTCAATTTGTTAATAAAAATAATTCTGGTGTTATAAAAATCGAATTCACTACTTTTCTAAAGAAAAAAGAAATTCTACGAAATTGCAGGAAACTAAAAGGCACAGAAATATATATCACTCAAGATTTATGTAAGGAAGATCAAGACCATCAGACACTACTCGTTAAACATTTAAAATCTGCAAAGGACCAACACAAATCTGCCCGGATTAAAGGAAAATCGCTAATTGTTGAAGGATCAGAGTACGGAATTAAACAACTCCAAGATTTCGATAATCATATTACCCCTAATGCAATTCTCGCAACTAAAACTGGACTTTCAATAAATTCATCGGGTTCAGGAAGATCAAACTCTACTTCTGGTACGAAAAGTGAAAAAATCGAGATAACAACCAGATCTAAAAAGAAGTAACTGTTCCTGTTATTTTGGTTAAGCGGGGCTCTAGATTTTCTTGTTAATTAATCGTTTAAATATAATTAATGCTAAATTTTATTTTATTTTATATTATTCTACACTAAAAAATTGATTTAAATTAAATTCTGTTGTAAATAAGGTTTTGTTATTTCAAGGTAGGACTTGTTTTGAAAATATGAATCAGTTTGTAAAAGAATGTAGTTACAAAGAGTTTGATACCAGCGAGTTTTCGAGTGTTAATGAGTTAAATAAATGCTTATCAGAGGGAATTCAAATGCATCAGGATTTTAAACTGATACATCAAAATATCCAAAGTGTATTTAAAAAACTTGATACATTTAAAATTTTAATTCATCAGTTTCATTGTAAATTTGACTGTTTGGTTTTATCCGAAACGTTTAAATGTAAAAGTACGGAATTTTTTGAACTTGATGGTTATGATCTATTTTACAATGAAGGAGATATAAACAGAAATGACGGGGTCCTTGTATATGTAAAACAAACATTAAAACATAAATCCAAAATAATAAAAATAAATCAAATTAAAGCTGTAAGAACTGAAATTCAAATAAGTAAAACTCAAAACATTATAATCACCTTTATTTATAGACCTCCGTCAACCAAAGTTGAGGAATTCCTTCCAGCCCTGAAAAATTACTTTCGACAACACAACCAAAAAAATGAAATGCATCTTTTAGTCGGAGATATAAACATAAATATCCTAGACAAACAAGATATATTGGTAAATGAATATTTAGACATCTTGTGTGAAAACGATTTGTTTCATTAATAAATAAAGTTACCCATATGAAAACTTGTTTAGACCATGTTCATCTAAAAAGTAACCTTCCAAATGTTAACACCCAATGTTCCGCTGCAACTTTGGATGCTTTAATAAGCGATCACAAAAGTATAGTTGTTTGCCTGCCAATAAATATAAATTATACAAAAAATGAAAGTTAAGTGAAAACAATAGAATATATAAATTATAAATCTTTAGGAAAGGATATACAAGAATTTAATTGGTATACATTTTATAACGGAATTGAACAAACCCCAGATTCATTGATTAACTACTTAATAAACACATTAAATGAACTTATAATAAAAAATAAAACAATTCGCTGTATAAATAGTAAAGAAAACCCCAGAACAGAATGGATTACTTCAGGTCTTATCAAATCTGTAAACACAAAAAATAATTTATTTAAGGAACACAAGCCAGATCCTGGGAATACAGAATTAAAAGAAAAATTTATTAAATACAGAAATTATGTAAATAAATTAATAAAACAAGCAAAACAGACATACTGTGAAAAGCAGATATATAACAGTAAAAATAACTCGAAACAATTATGGAAAATCGTAAACGGGGTAAACACAAAACAAAAACATGTGGGAATAACAACTATAATCAATGAAAATAACGAAAAGTTGAGCTCTGATTTCGATATAGCAAGTGGATTTAACGATTTTTTTACAAACATTGGAAAAAACTTAGCCTCAAAAATTATTAAACCGGATACTCCAAGACCGAAAGTTAATAGGGTGTGTCATTCATTATATCTGTACCCCACAAATATATTGGAAGTTGAGCAAATTATACAAACATTGAAATCAAATAAGTCACCTGGAGTTGACGGTATTAGGTCCGATTTAATTAAAACTATAAAACATGAGGTATCTCCATTAATTACTCATCTAGTCAACAATATATTCGAAACTAATATTATCCCAAAAAATTTAAAAAAAACTGTAGTAACACCAGTTTATAAAAAAGGTAGTAAAGAGCATATAAATAATTACAGACCTATATCAGTAATTACAACTTTCGCTAAAATCACCGAAAAACTAATAAAAGCACGTTTAATATCATTCCTTAACAAACATAAAATTATATCCGAAAAACAATTCGGATTCAAAGAGGGTATATCAACAAACGATGCTGTAGCTACTGTTATGGGGAAAGTGTATAAAAGTGTAGACAAAAAAGAACCAGTTCTGGGGGTATTTCTTGATCTCTCCAAGGCATTCGATACTGTAAACCACGTTAAGCTTTTAGACGTTCTGGAGGAGTCTGGAATACGCGGTAAAACGTTGAAGTTATTTAGAAGCTATCTGTCAGACAGAGCTCAACAGGTTAAAATAAAAAATTGTCTGAGCAATGAAAGCGAAATTATTTGTGGAGTCCCACAGGGCACTGTCCTTGGACCCATTCTATTTTCGTTATATGTAAACAGTTGATTTATGGCTCAAACATGCGGTCAAATATATAGCTTTGCAGATGATACCGTAATTATATATACTGCAAAAACATGGGAAGAACTAAAATATAAAACACAAAATGATATACATGGACTTATAGATTGGTTTAATCATATAAAACTCACCATTAATTTCGATAAAACGCATTTCATATCATTTGCAAGTTACTCTTCATCCCTTCCAAATTATGAATCACTTGAATTCATCCATCAAAATGTTAAAATAAAAATTAATTTGGAAAAAAATATTAAATATCTAGGTATAATAATTGACCAAAATTTAAAATGGAACACTCATATCACCGAAATAAGCAAATCTCCTAGGTACTTGCTCTATAAATTTAAGTGTCAAGAATATTTTAACTTTACCTTACCTTAAAACCATATACTATGCATTAGTTCAATCCAGAATACAATATGGGATCCTTAGTTGGGGTGGGGTTCTTAAAACAAACTTAAACAGACTTGAAATTTTACAAAAAAAGATCTTAAAATTAATATTTAACTTACCTTATAGATACCCTACAAAATTATTATTTCAAAAAGCCCAAATAATGAATTTGAACCAATTGTATTTTTATAGTATTGTAAAATATGTATATAATAATAAGGAAATAATTTCTAAAATAGACCATAATTATGACACTCGACATAAATTACAGGAAAGCGTACAAATTCCACTAGCAAAAAAACAAATTGGTCAAAGATGCTATAGTTACCTTTCCTCAAAAATTTTTAATTTCTTACCAGAAATATACAAATTGTATATAAATACTATAAATTCGTATCAACTTTTTAAGAAAATTTTTAAATCTTTTATCCTGAACTCCGATACCGACCAAATTTCAAACCTTATTAATGGCAGCAACAACTGATAAGCTATTATAAAAAAAATATTATATGTTACCTAATATATAGGAAAGGGAGTAAACATTATTATCATTGTATAATCCGTGTATTATAATATTGTATAAATATTGTATTATTATGTTGCCTAATTATAGTATTATTTTAGTTTATTAATCACGCACAAGTAGTGACTACTTAATTTGTAGCACTACTTCAGTGAGTTAGCATGTTTATTTAGTTAGTTTATTTAAATTGTAATTGTAAATTATTATTGTAATTAAGGATAATAAAAAACTCTTCGTTTTAACAAAACTTCCAATATTTATTTAAAAATTGCTTTTTTAAAAGACTCAATGACAGCTGTTTCGATGCTTCATAGCGAAACAGCTGTTATTGAGTCTTTTAAAAAAGCAATTTTTAAATAAATATTGGAAGTTTTGTTAAAACGAAGAGTTTTTTATTATCCTTAATAAGATGGACTTCCAAAAAGTAAGGGTTAGTACAATCAATTTAATTATTGTAATTATTAAAATAAACATTATTATTATTATTATTATTATTATTATTATTATTATTATTATTATTATTATTATTATTATTATTATTATTATTATTATTATTATTATTATTATTATTATTATTATTATTATTATTATTATTATTATTATTATTATTATTATTATTATTATTATTATTATTATTATTATTATTATTATTATTATTATTATTATTATTATTATTATTATTAAAACTACAGGTTTGTGGATAATGGAGCTACAAGTCATATCACCAATAAAAGAGATATTTTTGAGACATTTCAATACTTTCAAGACTCACATAGGTTTGGTTCAAGCTAACATTCAAGATAAAGAAGATATTTTGCGACTATCAGATGTGTGGTATGTACCTCAGATTAAGAAAAATTTATTTTCTGTTTTACATGCACAAGACAAGCAAACCTTAAGTAAATTTACTTCAAGTACGGAGGATTGTAAGTTAATAGTTGGTGGAAAAACGAATCTGACAGGAAAAAGAAGTAGATATGGAGGTCTTTATAAGCTTGCCATGCAGATAGTAAAACCAGAGGTAACAGCTCAAATAAATACAGTTTCAAATGAAAATTTACTGCAACTCTACCATGAACGTTTTGGTCATCAAAACAAAAGACATATCAGAGATGTTTTAAGTTATGAGCTTGACCTTAAAGTAACTTTAGACAGTGAACTATGTGAGGGTTGTGTTTATGGTAAAATGCATAGAGGAAAATTTGAAACTAGAGAACGAGCAAAATTACCAGGTGAACTGATACACACTGATTTATGTGGACCTTTTAAAAAATCTCAAAGTGGTTACCGTTATTTCTTACTGTTCAAAGATGACTTTAGTAGCTACCGCTATGTATATTTTTTAAAAGAAAAGTTGCTGAAAAATTAAAAATAATGTGGGCTGAGGTAAAGCTAGAGGATATAAAATTAGAGAGCTGCTTTCAGATAACGATGGTTTGACAATTGTCAAGTGAAAAAGATTCTTCATAAAATGGAATTCGCTAAAGACTGGTAGTGCCCTATACACCAGAGCAAAATGGATGTTCTGAGAGGGATAATCGTACAATTGTTGAAACTTGTAACCTTGCTTTTGTTGTACTACCAGATTCAGGGAAATAATAACCACGTAATTGAAAAATAAAAATGTTTATTCCTAAAAAAAAATATATACACAAAGAAAACCAAAATAAAAATATAAATTTCTATATCTAATTGGCGTCCGGTCGCGATCCTCCCAAGGAACGCTCGCTTCTATCGCCTGGCCCAGTATAAACAAAATAAGAAACGTAAATCCCAAACATAAACACTTCGGCGAAAAATAAAAATGAAATTGAGTGGAATTCGATCGAGGTCAACTCCCCCGATCGACGGGCTAGCGGTCGGTCCTTAACAACGCTTCGCGAATCAGCACTTCGCTAATCAGCACTTCGCTCGGCGAGTGTTCTCAGGATCCGGCCACGGGGAAGTCGTCGAAGTCAACTCCTTCGACGGCGAGAGGTTACCACCAAGATCAACACTCTTGGTCGCGGGAAACGAGGACGTCGTCGAAGTCAACACCTTCGACGGCGAGAGGTTACCACCAAGATCAACACTCTTGGTCGCGGGAAACGGGGACGTCGTCGAAGTCAACACCTTCGACGGGGTAAAGGTCACAACCAAGATCAGCACTCTCGGTCGCAGGAAGGCAGAAGGTCGGTCAACACCCGAGCTTCTAGGAGAGTTGGTTCTAGGTCAGCTCCCCAGACAACTCTCCTTGATTTGTGTCGGTTCGTCGCTTTTAAGCCGGAGAGCCCCACCGCTCCCACCAGTCGTACCATCTCTACCGGTCCTCGGCTAGGTGGGATTGAGTGGTAGGGCGACATCGCTTGATCGATCTGCGCGAATCGTTACAAACTGCTAGATCCATTATGCATGCGCACGAAAATATTCTACAGTATTTATGGGCTGAAATGATAAATACAGCGGCATATATACTAAACAGGACTGGTACTTCAAGTGTCAAGGGAAAATCACCATATGAACTTTGGTTTAATAAAAGGCCTATAAAACACATGAGGATCATTGGAAGCATCTGCTTTGCTCTTATGCCAAAGCAATGTAGGAAGAAGATGGATAAAAAGGCAGTACAAGGAATTCTAATTGGCTACGAAAATGATGATGCTAAACTTGATCGTTCAGCGATCTTCCCTTCAAGACAGTTGACATGGCGGTCTTCGCAGATCGTACTAATCTCTCCCAGGCTCTTCCCATATGTGGTTCTCCAGGCGGGATGAAATGCCACTTGATTCCTCTGATAGTTCACTGATCTTCGATCTTCTCTTGTTTCATACTTTGCAGTAACTTGGATAACTCCTTCTCTGCTCCTCGGAAATTAGTCCCATTGTCACTCCAGATTTCTAGCGGCTCCCCTCGTCGACACATAAACCGATTCAACACCAACAGGAAGTCGTCCGAGGAAAGTGATGACGCCATCTCCAAGTGCACAGCTCTCGTACTCAGGCAGGTAAAAAGAACGCCATATCTCTTTTCATGTTTTCGTCCGTTCACAACCTCCATTGGTCCAAAGTAATCCACTCCAACGAATGAAAATGGTCGCAATGGCTTTTTTACCCGTACTTCTGGAAGAGCGGCCATCTCCGGAATAATTTGCTTTGCTGCTTCTTGCAGACATACTCTACACTCCCTAGCAGCTCTCTTCACAGCACGATTAGTTCAACTCCCTGATGACCATAAATAAGATGATACCAAGATAATACAAAACTTTGTCCAAGGCTGCTTGAAATCCAGAATGGCAGGAAACTTGACATCCATCGGTAGATTAGGGGAATTGGCAATTC
This sequence comes from Ophraella communa, assembly GCA_035357415.1. Taxonomy (NCBI): domain Eukaryota; kingdom Metazoa; phylum Arthropoda; class Insecta; order Coleoptera; family Chrysomelidae; genus Ophraella; species Ophraella communa. The sequence goes on along the minus strand of CM068979.1, from coordinate 48,157,350 downwards.
TACTCTTCACACAGATAACTCCGTTGACCAGGATTGGTGAAAGCTTTAACAAGTGGATCTCCATTCTTGAGGTTGTCTAACTCTTCTGAGAAACTTGACGTTTGACATTCCTTAATCCAAAATGTAGTCGCGAATTTGATCAAATCTACATTTAGGCAACGGCTTCTATTTTTCTCTCTCTTATCCTTTCTCACAGTAATGTTCTTCACGAAACGAATTATCCGGGCAGTTACTCAAATAAGTCTCATCCAGTTACTGAAGTCCGTCACGGTAGGTAATGCATCATTCTATGTCACCATCATACAGCATAGCTTCCTCAGTTCTAACTCATCTGGATCCAGATCTTTAATTTTCAATCTCTTTTCTACTGGCTATTCAGCTTCCGGTTTCAACAGGAAAGACGGTCCATTGAACCAACGAGACTCTGGTGAGACATCAGCTGGTTTGATATCTCTTGTGGCATCATCAGCAACGTTCTCTGCAGTAGGGATCCATCTCCAACTCTCTATCTCGGTTTGCATCCAGGATTTCTCCAATTCAGTGGGCAATGTAGATCTTGAATCTACCAGGTTCTTCAGCACGAATCTAACAGAGCACGTTTTTGGAATCGCTCCAAAGGAAGGTTGAATTCAACTTTAAATCAAAACCATTTGCAACGTACTTGGACATCCTTGCTCCAATCAAAGCTGCTTCCATTTCCAGACGAGGCATTGACACGATCTTGATGGGGGCGACTCGAGACTTAGCCATCACGATGTTGACGTGAACTTCATTTCCCCTCCCAGTGACTCGCAGGTAGGCGACGGCACTGAAGGCTTTAAAGCTAGCATCACAGAACACATGGAGTTGAATGTCTTCAGCTGACGAGATGTCTGGACTAAAAAATCTCCGGATTATAGCTTCTGGAATCTTCATGATTTGCTTCAGCAAATCTAACCATTTCTTTTCTAAGTTAATCGGCAACTTTTCATCCCAACCAATTGAACTTTTCCAAACTTCTTGAAGCAGCATCCTTCCTCTTGCACTCAAGTGGGCAATGAATCCCAGAGGATCAAACAGACTCATGATGAGCTTCAACAACTCTCGTTTGGTCGGGATCTTCTCTCCAGAGACAATCTTCGAGTCTATGTGCCAAAAAGTAGTCTTGAACTTAAAAAATCAAACTTTGGATCCCAATGAAGTCCGAGAACTCGCTCAACTTTGTCTTCTTTGACCGTCAACATTTCCTCTTCTTTCCAGTTTTCTGGATCCACAACTTTCAGTAAATCTTTGTCATTGGACAACCATCCTGGTATCTCGAATCCACCACGGCTATGAATTTCACGAACAGCAATAATCTTCTCGATGGCTTCCTCTGGCGTTGCACAACTGTCCAGGTAGTCATCAACGTAATGACGGTTGTGGATGGCACCACTGCTTCCGGGTATTCTTCTTCAAATTCTGACGCATTCTTATTTTTTATCCACTGGGCCTGCTAAGGTGAACTTACTGCTCCGAAGACCATAACATCCATCGTGTATACTGCGGGTGGTTGCCTTCTATCTTTCCCCCTCCACAAGAAGCGTAGTGCAGGTACGTCTTCTTTCCTTATCTTGATCATGTGGAACATATCTCGTATGTCCCCACTGAAGGCAACTTCACACTGGCGGAACTTCAGGAGTACGTTGACCAATGGGCTCATCAGATCTGGACCTTTCAGGAGGCTCATCCCATTGACGTTGGCTGCACAGTCAAACACGAGTCCCAACTTTCCAGGTTTGTTTGGATTCTTCCTTCCAAAGTGAGGTAGATACCATACACGACCATTGCCCACGGCTACTTCTTCTTCACTTAACTTACGGCAAAATCCCTTCTGCAAATACTCCTCGATCTTATCACAGTATATTTTGGCAAACTCTTCGTTCTTATCCATTTGCTTCTCCAAAGTCTTTAATCTTCTAAGGGCACAGTTAACCACTCCTAGAGATTCCAAACTCATGAAGTGCTTGATCAGGATCCAACCCCTCCACAATTATCATAGATGTGTGACTTGTCGTCACACCTGGTTTTCCATTACTTCCATGAACTGTCCATCCGAGGTAGGTCCAGCTAGCAATTGGTGCATTTTTCGTTCCATCTACCGAGTTCCTTGACAGCAGCAGATGAGCATTGTCTTCTCCAATCACAATAGCTGGCCTCTTAGCACTTACTTCTGGGAATGGTACGTCTTCTAAATGTTTCCACTTCTTCAGCTGCTTATAGTTTGCCAACAACTGGCAGCTCCAGATTCTTCTTAGTCCAAACATTGTATAATTCATACTCCTTGTCCTCATTCGCCCCACGAATCTTCACTGACACAAGTCGCGAACTCTGATAGTCATCTCTTTTTCCTCCTAGCCAGTTGAGACGCAGTGGATGACACTCTTCTTCAAGACCAAGGATATTGGCGATATCTTCATCAATCATTGTGAGAGAGGATCCATCATCCAAAAAGGCGTTAATTAGTACTTCCCCTTTTGGACCACTCAGCTTAAAAGGAACAATTTTCATCAGGATGTTACCTAGTGGCCTCTTTCCTTGTGACACGACACCGAAAACTTCGCCTTGGTCCTGTTTCTCCGCAGGTCTTTCTTCGCCCTTCTTGGTATTATGCCTCTCGAACTCTTTTCTACAACGATGAAGAAGGGGGTGGTGAAAAGCTCCACACCCGTCCTTTTCACACTTGACCTTGCGTCGACACTCCCAGCTACCATGTCCTCTGCCAAGGCAGTTAAAACACCGTCGATATTTCTTGGTACAATCGAACTTCTCTTCACTGGACATCTTCTTGAATACCGGACAGCTTGAGAGGCGGTGTGACTCTTTGCACTTCAGTAGACAACCAACTTATTGCACAACCAGGCACTGATCGCGATTTTTCTTATTCTTTGGTTGACTGGCTGTATCTTGACAAAAGTACATAACTGTCGAAGATACTTTTTCCAGGAACGAAGACAACACTTTCATATCAGCTCTAGCTCCATTCTTTATTAGATATTCACCCCATTTCAACTGCAGACTGAAGGGCATCTTACGCAAGAACTCGTCCATAAGCTGTGGGTTTTTGAGGTAGGCTGGAAGCTTTAACGACTCCGCTATTGCACAAAAGTTCTTCATCGTGATGGAGAAATCCACTATCCCGTTGAAATCCCCCTCCGTTGGCGATAGAACATTCTTTACCCTTTCCAGCGTCTTCCTGATGATGAGGTCCGGGCATCCAAAACGCTTCTTCAATACGTCGAGAACATCCTTTAGGCTGCAGGTAGTTGTCAACATTGACCACACGCTTTCCCTCGCTTTCCCCTTAAGGCATTTCGGCAACCGGAAAATGTTTTCTTCATCACTAAACTTGCATAACTCTGTGGACCGCTCAAATCTAGATATGAAAGTTGGCCACTTAAACTCTGGAAGTTCTTTTGCACCAGTCTGCCTCGCTGCGAAGTTCTTCAAATCCTCATTGGCCTTTGCTGGCTGCACCACATTTTGAAGGACATTAGTCAAAGCTTCCAACGTTTTTTTGAGGCTGGATTCCTCTTCTGTTCTAGCTTCCTTGATTTCAGTCGGTTGGGTTGGAAGAACAAATGAAAAAGTGTTTGAAGGGTTGTCCACATTGTTTGAGCTCTCTGGTGGGATCATCTCTGTCAGCTGTTGTTGAAATGTTTCTTCGTTTCCGGTTGACTTCTGTTGTTGTTGTTTCCATGACGCTTGCTCTACTGACAAAACGCTGAGATCGTTGAATCTTCTTTCAAGGTCTTCTGTTTCTTCTGCAAGGGATTGCAGGTTAACCAATTTGTTCCTAGCTTCACAGTCCTCCTCTTGAATCTTCTGAGATTCTGCTAGGGCTCTCAACTTGATCGTTCGCTGTTTCGCTTCTATTTCTGCTATTTGTCTTGCTACTTCTAATCTTCTACGGGCTCCTGATGACATATTTAAGACTAGACTTCCTTCTCTAGCGGATGGTAGAACTTGCATGTCCCCCTCTGAGGAAAGCCTTCGAGCTCTCTGCGCGTCTTCCTTGTTTCCACTCAATCTACTTACTTCTTCTGGTTCTTCTCTCGTAAACATAGAGCACCCCACAAGGTCTCGGAGTTCTGCTATCTGTTGTCTTGAGTTAGGGTTTGGAACGGCTAATCGTTGAGCTCCAGTTGCCGCAATGGTCTTCTTAGTTCCTGGCATTTTGGTGTCGATTTTTTTCACTATTTCTTACACTGAACTATTCCAAAGATGCTGATTCTGCTTTAAATCGAAGGACCACTAAATGTAGCTCAGTTTTAAATGCGAGGTTAACTATTCAGAATAAATACACCACAACAAGCACTTTTATTTTTCTAACTCAAATAAAAACTTTCGATTCGGACCAAAATCAACTGACAACTAATGACAGACTGCATCTATTAAAAAAAACACAAAAAAAATAAATAAAGGTTTCTAAAGCAACAACCTAATGACTAGATCTTCGCTTAACAGTTAGCATTCAGTTGTGACCCTATAAGAGCTCGCTTTTTACAAGATCCAAAGGAAGAATTTAAAGTTACAATAAAGCCAGCGACATATTTATTTATTTATTTATTTATTTATTTATTTACGGATCCTCCATTTACATACAAAAAAATACAATAGTAAATAAGTAACATTTGCTGTCCATAATGAATAATAAGACATATAAAAATAACAGACACAACATACTCTAAAGTTAACATTTAAAATATAAAAAACAAAAAAAAATATGTATAAGGACTTCAAAAAAAACATATAAAAATAACAGACACAACGTACTCTAAAATTAACATTTAAAATATAAAAAAATAAAAAAAAAATATGTATAAAAAAAAAGAAAAAAAAAAGAGTGGCTGTGGGGACTGATTCATGCAACATCAACGATACTGCTGGTTATTTGTTGTTTAAAAGCATCTAGTGATATTGTAAAAAGATCAATTCTAGGGCTGATATTGTTTAAGAGACGTAGCGTTCTCGGGATAGGACTGTAATTAGCATAATTAGTATTATGAAACGTCACATTAAAAAGCTCTCTATTTCTAGTATTATATACATTAATGTTAAAATATATCAATGCAAGCAACTCCGGACAGTCAATGACATTGTGTAATATTTTATAGATAACTGTACAATCAGTTACTTGGCTCCGTACAATTAATTTTTGCATCCTCAGAATAGACAAAGTATTTACGTAGTTAAAGTTCCTGTATGTGCCCATTTTAAATGCAATATATCTAGCAAATTTGACCTGAACACTTTCGATCTCAGAAATGTCAGAGTTATAAAATGGAGACCACACTACAGAGGCATAGTCCAACTTAGATAGCACCAAAGAGCAGTACAATATTTTTACTGTTTGGTGTGAAAATTCCTTGCTATTTCTCATAATGAGACCAAGTGTACTATTAGCAGAAGCACGCGTTTCCCGTATATGTCTTTTGAATGTAAGCTGTTGGTCGAAAACTACACCTAAGTCCCTTATTTCACTTACCCTCTTCAGCAATGTATCATTAATGCTGTATGTGTACTCCATCAACACCCTACCTCTAGAAAAAGATATAACATAACACTTATCAGTATTTAATTCTAACAAGTTTTTATTTGACCATTTGTAAAGAGCATTAAGATTATCTTGTAATACATTACTACTGGAAGTATTATTCACAATATGAAATAGCTTCAAGTCATCAGCAAAAAATAAGTATTTCACATCCTTCATGACATGTTTTAAATCGTTTACAAACAAACTGAATAATAATGGAGCACAATGTGACCCTTGCGGCAAACCAGATGTAACTTCAATGTCACTTGAAATATAATTATTGATTCTGACTCTCTGCTGACGCCCAGTAAGGAAACTGTGCATCCAAGATATAATATTTGAGCCTAAACCTATAGCTCTTAATTTACTTATTAACAATTCATGATTGACTCTATCAAATGCCTTTCTGAAATCTGTATAAACTGAATCAACTTGTTGACTATTTTCAAATGCGTTAACTATGAAATTCTGATATATCATAAGATTAGTCACAGTTGATTTTCCTACCTGAAATCCATGTTGTTCTGGAATAATGATATTTTTACATGCCCATGTTAAGTGTTTTGCTATGATGCTATCCATAAGCTTTGGTAGGGCTGATTGAATGCAAATACTTCTGTAATTTTTAATATTTTCTTTGTCACCTGATTTAAATATCGGGGTTATGTAACTAATTTTCCAGAAATCTGGATATCGACAGGAGTTTAATGACAAATTAAATATATAATGAATAGGATTTGACAAGCCACACACACAACTCGTCAACAAGGCATTGGGAACACCATCTGGACCACTTGAATATTTGACTTTCAATTGCTGAATACCTTCAAACACTTCTATTAAACTAATTGATATATTTTGTAGGTCAGTAGTTTCAGTACAATTGAAGTTTAGCGTATCATTGCCACATAGGTCATTTGAATAGACAGTTGAAAAAAAATTTGCAAATAAATCCACTATTTCTGCCCCATCAGAACTCATCTTGTCATCCAGATACATCGTGTTTGGATAAGTGTTTGATTTACGGATATTGTTGAAATATTTCCAAAAAGAGCCAGAATTTCTACCTATATCATTTTCTGCATTTCTGCAATAATTACTGTAACATTGACTACTAAGCATTTTGCATGATTGACGTAAGTTGCAGAATTCCATATAATCGTTAACATTATGAGATTCCATATACTGTCTATGCGCAATTTTCTTCCTTATTACAAGACTCTTAAGTTCAGACGAAAACCAAACCGGGAAATTTGAGGACCTGAATCTCTGTAATGGCACAAAACTGCTTATACCTTCAAAGACAATATCATAGAAAAATTGTACCGCCGAATCAATATCGTTAATGTTGTACAATAAAGACCAGTCTACCGATGCAAAGAAATTGTTGATGCCAATGATGTTCGCTCGCTTAAAATTATAATAATAAGTATCAAATTTTAGATTATTACTAGTATTTAAAACAATGGAAAAATAATATGCTTTATGATGATAATTTACATTAAGCAACACATCAACGGCCTCAAATATTCTAATTGTATTGTTGTGACTAAAAAGTAAATCTAAAAATACATTATGATTGTTAGGAATATTATTAACTTGACTGACACCCATGGCACTAAAGTAACTATTTATATAATTTCCTGGCGAAGTACATGGGCTAATAACATTTAAACTATTCTTATTATCAGATGGTACCCATATAGCATCAGGAATATTGTAATCACCAAATATAATAAACTCAAAATCAGAATAGTTTGCAAATATTTCAAATACATCGTCCGCATGCTCAGAGTATAGTTCCATATCAGATTTAGGTGGGATGTATACAGCACCCAAAATAAACTTGTACTGGTCATATTTTAATGAAACAAATAGATGTTCAACTGTTTCATGGTTTATAGTGACCTTACTGGTGTTAAAACCCTTTTTTACAGCAATTAACACCCCACCGCCACGACTTTTTTGACTAGTTTGACTAGAGCGATCACACCTATACACAATATAATCATCTAGACCAAGTTCGCTGTTAGGCACACTCCCATCCAACCAAGTTTCAATCAAGATAATAACATCATAGATAGATACATTAACATTAGTTTTTAATTCTTGAATTTTTGATTTCATTCCACCAACATTTTGACAATATACCATTATTTCTTTATTCAGTTTTTTGAGTTATTACCTGATTTTTTCATAATACGAGGCACGCCAAACTGGTAACGAATGGTATGCAGATTGAAAAGGATTCAAATGGTTTGGTTACCATAAAGCAGGAAGCATATGCCAAGAAATTGTTGAACAGATTTGGAATGTCTAATTGTAGACCAGTAAAAATTCCAATTGTAAAAGATAATTCAGAGTCAAAAGATAAAGAAACCACTGAAAACATATGTTTTTCTTATCGAGAAGCTGTTGGTGCTCTACTTTATTTAATGACGGGATCAAGACCTGATATTGGAAGGGTTCAGTAATGCTGATTATGGAGGAGATTCTTCGACAGGGCGATCCACAACTGGCGTTGTATGTCTTTATGCTGGAGGAGCTATATCTTGGATAAGTCAAAGACAATCATCAGTTACAGTTTCCACGACTGAAGCTGAAATTGTTGCTGCAAGCGAAGCTGCAAAGGAGTTGGTATGGCTTAAAAGATTATTTGACGAGATTATTCAGCTTAAAGAAGTCCCTGAATTGTTAGTTGATAATCAAGCAGCTATAAGATTGGCTCACAATCCAGAAATACACCGGCGTACAAAACATATCCAGATTAGACATTTTTATGTAAGAGAACTGGTTAATGAAAATGTTCTTAAAGTAGAAAAGACAGCTACACAGACTCAACTTGCAGATTTAATGACAAAAATGTCCAAAAACTTTAATATAATAAAGTTTAAATATTTCGTCTTTTCTATTCAAAATCTACGAAAAACTTCAATAGTGTTAAGGACTCAAATAAACGTAGTGAAAATACCTTAATTTCTTCTTTTTCTGTGAAGTATCAGAATTTGATGTATATTTTAAGAAATAAATTAATTGTAACTTAAATAACATAAAGATTTATCAAAATCTATAATGTCTGAACTATTATAGATAGGTAAGATAGTAATTAACATTAATTAATAATGTTTTTTACCAACGTAAAAATATAAATGTATAAAATTTATTAACGTAATAACAGAGACAACACTCTCTGATAATAATTAGTAAAAAAAATAACAACTTTTATCTAGATTAAAACTAACAAGTATTGGCGTCAACTCTCAACTTATTATATTACAGAAGTTTCGTGGCGATAACTCTTTTTGTGCCATGTAGTATTAAGGTTTTGCCTTATTAAAATAAAGAAAAGTATAACCTTAAGCAAGTGTGTGCGATAACTCCCTATATTTTATGTAATGTTACAACTAATCGCATCTTACTAGTCCCTTGAGAATACGGCCACAGCAAAGCCAAGGCAAGGAAAGAAGAAGCGAATTAATATAACTTATAACCTAATATTTAAAATTTTTAATAACAAACGAAGTAATGTAATTAGTAATTTAATTTTGTATTTTTTTTTGTTTCCTCGTCGGTAAAATTGAGTGTACATGTGAACATGATGAATTTCCAATGTGTAAATGGTATGACAACAAATGTGTTACAATGGCAAGTACATACACTGATGCGTATCCTGTGAGCAAAATTAAAAGATACTGTAAACAAGCTGGTGGAAAAATAGATGTTGCATGCCTCTAGATGATTAGAGATTACAATCAACATATGGGAGGAGTTGATCTAGCCGATATGTTGGTTGCTCTATACAGAACAGAATTAAGAACCCATCGGTGGTATTTTCCCAAATGCTAGATATGTGTATCAATAATTCTTGGCTATTGTATCGCGAGATTTTGACGACAAAATTAAACCCATGCCATTAAAAGAATTTAGGAGAATGGTAGCCATATCTTTACTTACAAAGAATCCTAAACGCGGCCGATCATCAGCACAAGAGCGAACAACCAGAACCATTTCTCATCCTATCAACCGACCAAGTGACGATATTCGCTATGATGGACTGAATCATTTTCCAGAATGCTGCTCTAAAGGCAGATGCAAATTTTGTGTGAATGGACAGACGAGAATACAATGTATAAAATGTAAGCAGAGACTATGTTTACTACCAGAAAGGAATTGTTTTTATACATTTCATAATAGACAATAAGTTAAAACCACTATTTTTGGTTTATTTTACTTTTTTACTTGGAATTTGTTTTGTTAACTTTTTTAATTTTTATATTATTGTTGACTTTTAAGTTGATTTTATTATTATTTTGTCATTTCTCTTAGTTTATACATATTTTAATTGTATTTGATTATATTGATATGGTTTTGTTATTCTTTTGCAGTGTATCCTAATGGACACGTTTAATGATATATTTAGGTTCTTACACTGTGGGCATTGTATCCATTTGGATACGCCATGTTTTTTTGTTAATAAAATATAAAAGAAAATTAAAAAAAAATTTTATGAGTATTTTTTTCCTTGCCAAGAAAAGGGTTAAAAAAAAGAAAGATGATGGTTATGTGTATGTAGCAAAAAGAAATAAAATATTAGTAGAAAAATAAAGTTTTATTTGAGGACCTCTAATACTTCTGGTGGAATCTTCCTTGGAGCTAACTCCTGGGCATCTGTTGATGGTAGGTCGAGAGTCTCTGTAGATGGTGAAACAGAGGTTTGATTTGCGGACTCTAGAACGCTATTTGGTTTGTCACCTTTTTCACTTGTTGGCTCTGGTAGCTGTTTTAAGTGACTTATATGTCGTTTTAATTTTTGTCCATTATTACTGACTATGATCACTTCATTTCCTTTTCTTTCGAGGACTGTGAATTCTTCGTTATGAAACCGAGTAGTGAATTTTTGTGGTTTTATCAGGTTTTGTACCAGTACCCTATCCCCTGTCTTAATATAGTATTCTTTGGCGTTCCTAGCGTAATCTTCTTTCTCTTTCCCTTTATGTTTATTTAATAAGTCATTATCATAAGTTTCTTTGGTTTCATATGTTAAATCTGAAATATCTGGAATTTTATCGCGTATTGGCCTATTAAACAGTAATTCTGATGGGCCCTTTCCCGTAGTTCCATAGGGAGTAACATTATACATTAATGTAAACTTTTGGAGTTCAGTTGCATAATTTAATTTATTTGTATGGGCGGCTATCTGAAGTCTTTTTAAAATAGCCCTATTCATGTTTTCGACTTCTCCGTTAGCCTGCGGCCAATATGGCGGTGTATTTATAAGCTCCATATTATTGTGCACACAAAAATTTTTAAATTCTTCACTGGCGAATTGTGGGCCATTGTCTGCTCTTATAGATCTAGGTATTCCTAGGCGTGAAAATATTTCTGATAACTGGTTTACTATAACATTTGAAGTAGTGCTCTTTAAAAATCTTATTTCCTGATATCTAGAAAAATAATCTATAATGACTAGCAATTGCTCATGATTTGGTAAGGGACCCATAAGATCTATCGCTACGTATTGCCACAGGCCTTCCGGAAATGCGTGCCTTTTCATTGTTGCTGGTTTATTTGGTATTGTGACTAATAAACAATCTCGACATGTATTTACGAACTTTTCCACTTGTTTGTCTAAACCAGGCCACCAGACTTTGGCCCTTAATCTTCTCTTCATAACTGTTTAACCTTGGTGGCCTTCATGAGCAAAATTTAACACTTGAAATTTTAGATCTTCTGCAATTATTAATCGGTTACATCTTAACAGGATTGGCCCAATGGTCGTTAATTCTAGTCGAAATGGAAAGTAGATATTTTTGTCTGCATTGTCCCACCGTTCCGTTTGTATTTTTTCAACTGCTTCCATTATTGGTTTGTCTTTCTGACTCTCAATAAAAATTTGTGAAATACTTAGTGCTTTTGGAGAATTTCTTTCTAAGATTGATAAACGTGGAGTTCACTATTATTATCAAATGATGAAGTTTCTTCAGTTTGACATAATCTAGACAATTAGTCGGCTATGTTCAGTTTCCCATCTTTCGATACGAGCCGGAGGTTTGGACGTTGGTTTAAATATAGTCTCCAGGGTCTTGTGATCCGTGACTAACTTAAATTTCAGTCCAGCTAGGTAATAGTAGAATCGTTCAACAGCCCATACCAGTGCCAAGCTTTCTTTTTCAGTTTGTGAGTACCGTTTCGTAACACTTGATAAACTTTTACTGGCAAAAGAGATGACCTGCGGTTCTTGCTGTATATTAAATTGCAACACAACTGCTCCTAATGCAACTGGGCTGGCGTCGGCAATTAATCGCATCCGAAGCTTTGGATCGAAGTACGATAGGTTTGGTAGAACTGCTAGTGCACTTTTGAGTTTTTCGAAACTCTCTTGTTGGCTTGTAGTCCATTTAAATGACTGATCATCTCTTGTTGCCGAAGTGGTTCGGTGGTAGTACCTAGGTCGGGAATGAATTCTTCTAAATAAGTAACCAAACCAAGGAAACTTCGAACTTATTTTTTTGATTGCGGTGACCGAAATTCCAAAATAGTTTTTACTTTCATATGATAAGCTTCGATACCTTTATTGGATAGTTTGTGTCCAAAAAAATATAGTTCTTGAACTCCTTTAATACATTTGCTCTCATTTAGCTGTACATTGTTTTTAGCCAACACTTCTAGTACTTTTTTCAAGCAATCGTCATACTCTTCCTTCGTGGTCCCATAAACAATCACATCATCAATATAGTTATAACAATTCCTACAGGACGAAAGTAACTCCTCAAATATTCTTTGAAAAATTTCTGGAGCGAAATTCACCCCAAACATCAATCGTTTGTACCGGAACATACCTTTATGGGTAATAAACGTTGTGATTGGACGGCTTTCCTCGTCAAGTTCCAGTTGGTGATAGGCACTGGCTAGATCCAGGAGTGAGAAATATTTGGCATTTCCAAGTTTTGTCATGAATGACTCAAATGTTGGGAGAGGGTAATTTTCTCTTAATATGGCCTCATTCGCCCTGCTCATGTCTACACAGATACGGATGTCGTCGTTAGCCTTGAAAATGATTACTGTCGGTGAAATCCATTCGCTTGGCACTGTTACTTTCTCTTTGATGTCGGATTTTAATGCTTCTTCCAATTTATTTTCTACTTGCGCTTCCACCGAAACTGGAACTCTTCTCACCGGTTGTCTTACTGGTTTTACTTTGGGGTCAACTATTAGCCTGACTTGAACACCTTTAACCTTTGGGAAGGGTTTTGCCACTTCGATTTGATTGATGTGCAAGCCCAGTTTTAAAATACCTAGTTTTTTTGCAGTATCTTGTCCCATGTGATAGCTTTCATTTTTAGAAGTGATTGCCAGTCATCACCTTTTATTATATTTACTTTAGATCCCGAATCAATCAATCAAGTCACAGGAACTCTACCCTCGTTACATATGATGATCACTAATTTTGAAACATTCAAATTGTCCTATATTGTCGGTGTCCTTCATGTTCCTTGACTCTTCATCTACAAAGTTTACTCTTGAACCAGTCTTTCTACGTTTGTTTTGAACTTCTTATCCTTTATTTCTAAAGAATCGTTTGGTTCGTTGATTGGTTTTACAATACAAAGCGAAATGACCTAGGTATCCACATTTATGACATTTTGCATTTTTAGCTGGGCATTCTTTACCATTACCTTCATGATTGCTTTTTCACATCTTGTGCACTGGCTATTATTACTTCGTTGTATTTTGTTAACACCAAGCGATGAACTAGGTCATCATTTGTGGACGCCATAATCTTTGACTGACTAGTAATTCGTTCGTGAATCTGGCATAGTTCGATAATTTCGTTTAGTGGTCTTTCTTTTTCTAAAAGCTTTTTTTTTAGTTTTAATGGATCCCAACTATCAATAATTTTATCTTTTATGTTGATTTCTGTTGCTTCTTAGGCGGTTTTACCAAAAAAACATTTTGTAGCTTGATGTCTTACTTTCAAAATAAATTTGTTAAAATTTTCACCACAGTCTGGTGCAATACTTCTAAAAATGTGTCTTTCAAAGCTCAAGTTTTGTGTCGGTGAGAAATATTCAGAAAGTTTTTCGACGAGTATTTGAAATATATCACTTTGATCATCTGGTTTACCACTTTCCAATACCCCTGGTAAGTTATACGCTACTTCTTGCAATTGACTACCTCCTAATTGAAGTAATTTATTTCTCTTCTTTTTGACATCCGTAAAGTCTGCTGACACCAGATATAGTTCCAGAGATCGTAACCATTTTTCCCATTCTCCCCTAATTAACGACTTATCTATTCCCTCGAACAAAAACAGTTTCCTAGTTTTAATTTTCACTGCCCTCAACTCGAGGGTAACAGTCTTATTTTGTTTTATTTTTTTTCCCACTGCCCTCAAACCGAGTGTAACAGTTTTTCCCAAACGAGGGTAGGTAACAGTTTTATTTTATTTTTTTCTCACTGCCCTCCAACCGAGGGTACAGTTTAATTTTACATTTTTTTTCACTGCCTTCAACAAGAAGGTATCAGTTTTATTTATTTTATTTTAAAAAGAAACAATCAGAAAAAGATAATTTAGCAGGTGTTAAAACAATTTATTTTATACTTACTTTTTCAATAAAAAGAAATAAAAAAAAAGTTCCACTTCTCATCGCCAATTGTGCTACCGTACAGTTGTATAACACAAAAACAAAATGTTAACTTAATATATTTTATTAAGAGTAATAAAAAACTCTTCGTTTCAACGTAACTTGACTATGCTTCTTAGCGAAACGGCCGTCATTGTGATTTAAAACATATTTTTTCAAATAAACTTGGAAGTTACGTTGAAACTAAGAGTTTTTTTATTATTCTTAATAAGATGGACTTCCAAAAAGTAAGAGTTAGTACAATAAATTTAATTAAAATATTTTATTACCAATCACTTAATCCTCTCTTTACAATAATATTCTTTATAGACCTCGAATCCCCTCAAAACTAGAAACAATAATTACCCATTACTCATACATTTAACTTAACTTCCAATATTCAAAACGACACACAATGAATCACTCTTGTTTGCGCTGCCACAATATCTTATTTTCTTACCTTATGAGTATGATTCATAATGGCATTCTAAATATGACTTTCAAGATGGTTGTTATAATGTGCCAGTATAATCTATAAGGAATAAAATGTACATATTGAATATGTATACACCTTTTGGACCATCAGAAGTGGTGAAGATTATCCTAAATACATCCAAATATTTATTCTAAATATGTCTTTAACACATACATAATTATCCTAATTATCTCTAATAAAATTTGTAGAAAATATATCTTAAGTACTTACTTACAAATTATGTTTAAAATTCGTATTTAAAAGGTACATTTTTAATTAAGTACATTGTAGATTGCACAAAATATGTCTTATGACTGGTTTCTTCGAAGTCACATATGTATCAATTAGACTTATTGGTTCCATAAATAGGGATTTCGTGTTTCTAGTGGCCGGTTTCTTGAAAATACTCAATAACTATTAGGTCCATAACATTTATGGAACCAATAAGCAAATTGATACATATGTGACTTTCAAAAAATTGGCCATTAATGAAATACTTTTGTACAAAAATATGTATTTTATACATATCATACAATTATAAATTACTTCTTAAATACATGTTTAAGAGGTACTTATTTACTGAGTTTTACTAAAAAATTTATAGACAGAAATCCAAAGAACAAAATTCTTCACTATAACCACAATCAAGACATATTTTATAAAAAAAATAGTCAAATACTTTAGGTATAATCAATATGAATTAAAAAATATATATATATATAATGTAATGTTTTAAAATAATAATAAATATAACTTACCCATATAACTTGAATTGAAATAAACTATTCAACAGGGATGTTATTTTCAAATCTTTTCATTAAATAATCAATACACCAAAAATTTCTTTATTTAAGCCAATCCAGTAAATCTTAATTCACACAAGAACACAAAAATATCTTGATAAAATGAGTTCATAAGAATGAGCACTAACACCAGTAGTCGATCCAAGAATCAAAGTCCAAGATACTATTTTGTTTAAGCTAAAAATTAAAAAATTAAATAAGTATTAGAATATGTTAATAATGAATCATAAGAATACAATATTAGTAAGATTGAAGTAGTATTAAAGTATTAAAGATTATTAGTAGATTAAAATCCAAATAATTTATAATCAATGTTAAAAATAATAAGTTCAATAATTTTTTATAAGTAGCTATAAAATAAGAATAAGTAGGTTTAGGTTATTTAAATTTATCATATAAAATAGAGATTATTCAACTGTATTCAGTTAGTAATATAAGGTACAAAAATTTAAACCTCAACAAGTTAATTTTAGATGTTAGAGCAAAATAAATGAATCATAGACAATGATTGTAATTTGATAAATAGATTTTACTTACCCCAGACAATATTTTCAAATTTAATTAAGCATCAAGTGATGAGTCCTGTAGTTAGATGTATCGGATGACAGTACAAGTCCAGTACTTCCTATTTTCTGGTACATCTCAGTTTTTGATAAAATACAATACTTAAGTCAGAATCTAAAAATAAAGATATTGAAATATATTACATGTAAAAACAAAACTGTAAGAAAGTGATGTGTTTGTTTACAAGCTAAGACTGTTTAATTAAAGCTTAGTCAAGGACATTATGAATGATAAATTCAATGAAAAACACTGTAAATAGTGAAGTGATGATAAAAAACTGCGGATTATAAACTTAAAAGATGTGCTTGTAGTGGAAAGACATTTAAACTTAATATTAGATGATTAATTGATATTACTATTTGTTATAATTGTATTTTGTTGTAAGGTAATTAATTTTAAGTCGTTCTTTGATGATTTTGGATATTATTAATTCTTTTATTTGATAAATTTTGTATTTGAATCGTTATGACGTAGTAAATTTTAAAAGCAAATAAAAGCTAATATAAGCGGTGTCATTGAAAATAAAAGTTATCTGATCATATTAGAATATGTAAATTTTCAGTTTTTGTTAAAATTAATGGCCAAAAAGAGATATTAGCTCATAATTGTTAAATTTAATATTGATAATTGTCAAAATGGCCGACACTGTTTACTCCGCAAAGTCAGCTGTTTTAATAAGGAAAAATTGATTTTAAAATTCTAAAAATGTTAATTTATAATGAAATAAGTTATACAGATTTGATTTGTAACAATTTTAAGGTCAGAAAATGTCTAATTAAAAAGTCAATTTTTCAAAAATTTGATGTAAGAGAGGTTATAAAAAACAAAATACGCTCGAAAAGGCAGCCATTATTCAATTTTTGACCAAGGGTATATAAGCCCTTGGAAAAGAAAATTCGGGAGCATTCTAAATTGATCAAAAGGCCACTCCACGTCAGTATATTTTAAAATTACCATAAATCAATGGCCGACTATTGTTAAAAAATAAAGATGGCCGCATAATAACCTATGTATAAGTTAAAACGAATTTATAAACTACTAATAATTGGAAATGGGATTTTTATAATAATAAAAAACTATATACATGAAATAAAATAAAATTTTATTCTACTAACCTTGTGATCCAAAACATTGGACGTCTGGAGAAGCAATTAAATTTTCTAACAATTTTATAACATGGTGAGAACGAGATAATTATTCTAGAAGTACTCGAAATCCAAGCATCCGCTCGTTGATGGTTCCACGTGTCTAGAATATCCCGTGTGAGAAGCCGGAAATGGAGTAATTCAGCACTATACACAAGCAACAAGTGAAATACGGTATGTTTTTTGATATCACTTATTACATTCACTTTCCCAATACCTATAAAGTTTGTAAAAAAAATAGATTTCAATATCTTTAAACCACTATTTTGAAATAATTTCGATTTTGAATAAAGAAACTGTTTAAACATCTTGTTAATACTAACGCACGCTATCTCCTACCTCTCAGTTTGCTCTTTGAAATAACAGTAAAATATCACGTGTTTCTTTTATGCGTGGGCAAATGCGCACAAGAAAAACCATAGTCGCATCATTCAGTAGGTATAAGGTATATTAAAATTTTGGTAAAATAAGTAAAATAAATAGTTTCATCGTTGGATTTTATTGTTTTTTTTTTTGAACCGACTTCTGTTGATAAGAGTCTTTTATATTTTGAAAATTGATTTAAGTAGATCAAATCTAAAACTATAATAATTTCATATTTAGAGTTTGAGAATAATTTTTTTAATATAATGGTAACAAAATAAAGAGATTTGAGGTGTTTTGAGATTAATAAATACAGAATAACATTGAAAAACAAATAAACATAAATTATAGCCCCACAAAACTTCAAAAAAAATAAAAATTTAAAAATATAAAAACAATAATTTGATAACAACATCAATTTAAACTATATTTATACAAACATTACATTTTTTTTTTTAATTGTAATTTATTACAAAAATGGCGCCCAACGTGGGGCTTTAATAAAAAAACTGTTGGTTATAATAAATTAATTGGCTCTAATAAAAATTTGACTGATTAAAGTAATTAATTGACTATTAAAACTATTTAGAATAAAATTTTATATTTAATATTTGATAAAACATAATAAAACTATTTAAAATGGATAAAATGACATTGAGAGATGGTAAACAAGTGGGAGAGAAGGCAGGAGAAGAAGTAGGAACACAGATAGATAAAGAAAAGGATCAGGGATCTGGAGATCATGAAGCACGGGATGAAAGAAGTGAAGAAGTTCAAAAGGAGACAGTACAACAAACAAGGAGTGTAGAAAAAAAAATGGACAGGATGAAATTATGAAGTTTTTAATGGAAATGAACAAGAAACTAGATCAAACCAAAGAAGATATAAATGAAAAACTAGACAAAAACAATAAAGACCTAAGAAGAGATATAAACAAACTGGACAAAAATAATGAAGATCTAAGAAGAGACATCAAAGATATGGATAAGAAATTAGAAGAAAACAAAGAAGAGTTAAGAAGAGATATAAACAAAAAACTAGATAAGAAATTTCAAGAAAATAAAGAAGATTTAAATCATACATTTAATAGGAAATTTGATGAATTGAGGGGAGAAATGGGGGAACAAAATAAAAATTTAAAAGAAGAGATTAGAAATACAAAACAAGAAATTAGAGAAGAGATGATTGGAAGAATCATGGAAGTAGAAGAGAATCATTTAAAACAAATAAATGAGATTAAGAAAAATGGAAAAGTTCTAAAAGAAGAAGTAAAAGAAAATAACAAGAAGATAGACAGGGAAGTTATGAAGATAAATAAAAATATACAAGGAGTGCAGGAAGAATTAAGCCAGGAGATAAAATTAAATTTCAAGATAGCTGAGGAAGAAAATAAGAAAACTAAAAAGGAACTCAAATTGGAAATCAAAAACATACAAGAAGAAGTAGAACAAATAGAAAACAAAGAATATAAACAAAAATTAATAGAAATGGAACACAATTTAAATAAAATGAAGAGAGAACAGGAAGAAAAGGTTTCAAACATAAAAAGAGAGATGATGAAGATGTCTGGAGAAACAAGGATAATCAATTGTGGAAATAATAACAACATGAAGTTCGATGGAGATTATAAAAAAATACATCCAGTGGTTTTTATGAAGATGATTAGAAATAAAATAAGATGGGAACAAGAACCGGAAATTTTAAGGGAAATTATTCGTGAGCATATGGAGAAACATGCACTGATATGGTTCATAAGCAAAGAGGAAGAGATAAATACAATAGAACAGTTCGAGTCCAAATTCCTAGAGTATTTTTGGGGGAATAATGCACAATCACGGATTAGAGAGAGGTTGTATTTTGGAAAATATGATGACAGCAGAGGAAATTCTCCCAATACATATGCCTTGCAATTGTATTCCTTGGTCATGCACTTAAGTCCAAAATTATCTGAAGAAGATATTGTGTTATATTTGGCCAGACATTTTAAAAAACAAGTAACAGAAACGATTGCAATACAAAACATAAAAACAATGGACAATTTGTGTCAATATTTACAAAGATTAGAAAGAAAAAGAGGAGAGAGAACCGAAAACGCAACAAGACAACAGGGAAATTACAATAGACAACAAAGAACAAATAATGAAAATTTTAACAACAATAGGAACAGAACAAATAATATAAATGAAGGTAATTGGGGACGTAATTATAATTATAATTCAAATATAAATAATAATAATAACTGGAGAAACAATAACAATAATAATTACAATAACAATAATTATAACAATAACAATAATACAAAAAATACACAGGAAAGATATAATAACTATAATAACAATATAAACAATAATCAAAATAGGACTGGGAATAATAACAATAGAGGCAATAATAACAATCAATTTCATAACAATAATGGATTCCAGAGAAGGGTAAATCATACAAGAAGAGAAAGGAATGAAGAAAATAGGACAAGAAGTCTGGAAAGAAGTAATGGTAGACATAACGATGGAAATAATGGAAGACGAAGAAGCTTGGACAGAGAGCCAAGG
This sequence comes from Ophraella communa, assembly GCA_035357415.1. Lineage (NCBI taxonomy): Eukaryota > Metazoa > Arthropoda > Insecta > Coleoptera > Chrysomelidae > Ophraella > Ophraella communa. Next base: position 48,137,270 of record CM068979.1, on the reverse strand, counting down.
AGTCAGGTTGGACAAGAAATTATAGTAGAGCGAGTAAGGAACACTGGTAGAGAAAGTGTTACTAATCAGCAGGATTTTTAAAATGTTGCTTTCTATATCAAAGTTTTGCGTTATGCCACCCCAATGAATTTATTAACTTAAATGAAAAACTAGATCAATTACATTATAATGGGTTATTGTATATTCAGGGTAAAATTAATGACAAAACAGTTCAAATTTTAATTGATACAGGAAGCGAAACCTCTTTAATAGATTTAAAATTAATATCAAAATTAAATAATATAAAAGAAAAAGAAATGAAAATTCAAAAGGTAGTATTAACCGGTATTAACAACAAAAAGTTGTGTGAAGTAAATAAACTCTATGACATTAAAATAAATTTAAATAAAATCATTGTAAATTGTCAATTACTAGCTGTACCTAATTTAGATTGTGATGTAATAATTGGAAATGATATACTAGAAAAATTAGAAACTATAATCAATTATGAAGAAAAGAAAATAAGGTTAGATGGTATATGGATATCAATGAATATGGTAGAAGAGATAGAAGACAATAAGAGAGTATTAATTGTATTAAAAATGATTATGAAAATGATAAAGAAGAAAATTATGGATATGAAATAGGTAGAAGAGATGAAGAAGATGTATTGGAAAATGATGGTTTAGATTGTGATGGAAAATATTACAATACTGTAAGTGAATTGTTGTTGAAGTATAGAAGACTTATGTCCAAGGAGCCAAGAGTAGCTACCAAGTATGAACATAAGATGGAGGTGAAAAATATTGAGAATTTTAAAGTGAAGACATATCCTATACCATACAAGTTAAAGGACAGGGTGAAGAAAGAATTGGAAATATTGGAAGAAGATGGAATAATTGAAAGAAGTAATACACCGTACATCAATCCGCTAGTAGTTGTACAAAAGAAGAATGGAGACATCAGAATATGTTTAGATGCCAGAACGATTAACAAATATACCGTGCCTGAATATGAAGCACCAATGTCAATACATGCAATTTTAGGTAGAATAACAAATGCTAAAATATTTTCGAAATTAGATTTAGTCCATAGTTTTTGGTTAATACCACTACATAAAGATTCGAGAGATTTTACAGGTTTTTCAGTAGATGGGGTAATATATCGGTTTTGTGTTGTACCATTCGGGATACAAGGAGCATGTTCTGCATTAGTAAGAGCATTACATCAAATTTTAAATAAATACGAAGAGTTCATTTTGCATTATATTGATGATATTTTAATTTTTTCTAATAATGAACAAGAACACATTAAACATTTACAAATTGCATTAAAAAGTTTAGATGAAGCAGGTTTAAAATTAAATAGGGACAAATGTCAATTTTTTAAAACAAGCATAATTTATTTGGGATATAAAATAGATGATAAGGGTATAGAAATGGATCCAGACAGAATAAAATTAATTAGAGAATTCAAATCGCCAAACAATTTAAAAACATTAAGAGGGTTTCTTGGGACAATAAATTATTTCAAAAGATTAGTACCTAATATTAGTGAGTTAGAGTTACCGTTGATAAATTTGTTAAAGAAAGGAATATCATGGAAATGGGATGAAGAAAAGGAAAATGCTTTTAATAAAATTAAAATTGTTTTTGAAAATAAGTTAAAAATTTACTATCCAGATTACAATTTGCCATTCATATTGAAAACAGACGCTTCAATAAATAGATATGCTGGGGTTTTAATACAAAGACAGGAACCCTATTGGGTTCATTTCAAGAACTACCAAAAAACATGAGAAAAATTATAGTGTGAGTGAGTTAGAACTAGGGAGTATCATTTTTTGCGTTACTAAATTTAGATTTTACCTATTAGGGAATAAATTTACAATAGAAACTGATAATCAATCATTAACTTCAATTTTAAACAATAAATTTGGCAACAATAGAATTCATAGATGGGCATTATTATTACAAGAGTATTCTTTTGAAATTAAATATGTAACTGGGAAGTCAAACATAGTGGCAGATTATTTAAGTAGAATGGATGGGGAAGATAAAAGAAGTAAAAATTTAATTAAAGTAGGTTTAAATTTTTTAAAACAACAAGAAGGTATATTTTCATTAAAGGAAATAAAGAAAAATCAAAATAGTTTATCAGATAAAGAAAAACAAAGGGCATTGGAAAAGGATGGTATTTACTACAAGAGATTACAAGAAAATGAATTATACATCATTACAAAGGAGTTAGCAAAACAAATAATCACAGAGATTCATCAAGCATATGGACATTGTGGAGTTAGGAAAACATGGCTGATATGGAGGGAAAACTATATTTGCAAGAAAGATCTAGCAATAACTAAAGAAGTGATTAAATTCTGCGGAATATGTCAATTAAGCAAAGAAAAGAATTTTCACAATGAGAATATACCAAAAACAATAAATTCAGAAAAACCATTAGAAGTTATATCAATAGATTTCATGTCAAACTTAATTAAAAGCTATCAGGGAAATAAAAACATTTTAGTTATAAATTATAATTAAAAAAAAATTTAATGTTTGTATAAATATAGTTTAAATTGATGTTGTTATCAAATTATTGTTTTTATATTTTTAAATTTTTATTTTTTTAAAGTTTTGTGGGGCTATAATTTATGTTTATTTGTTTTTCAATTTTATTCTGTATTTATTAATCTCAAAACACCTCAAATCTCTTTATTTTGTTACCATTATATTAAAAAAAATTATTCTCAAACTCTAAATATGAAATTATTATAGTTTTAGATTTGATCTACTTAAATCAATTTTCAAAATATAAAAGACTCTTATCAACAGAAGTCGGTTCAAAAAAAAAAATCCAACGATGAAACTATTTATTTTACTTATTTTACCAAAATTTTAATATACCTTATACCTGCTGAATGATGCGACTATGGTTTTTCTTGTGCGCATTTGCCCACGCATAAAAGAAACACGTGATATTTTACTGTTATTTCAAAGAGCAAACTGAGAGGTAGGAGATAGCGTGCGTTAGTATTAACAAGATGTTTAAACAGTTTCTTTATTCAAAATCGAAATTATTTCAAAATAGTGGTTTAAAGATATTGAAATCTATTTTTTACAAACTTTATAGGTATTGGGAAAGTGAATGTAATAAGTGATATCAAAAAACATACCGTATTTCACTTGTTGCTTGTGTATAGTGCTGAATTACTCCATTTCCGGCTTCTCACACGGGATATTCTAGACACGTGGAACCATCAACGAGCGGATGCTTGGATTTCGAGTACTTCTAGAATAATTATCTCGTTTTCACCATGTTATAAAATTGTTAGAAAATTTAATTGCTTCTCCAGACGTCCAATGTTTTAGATCACAAGGTTAGTAGAATAAAATTTTATTTTATTTCATGTATATAGTTTTTATTATTATAAAAATCCCATTTCCAATTATTAGTAGTTTATAAATTCGTTTTAACTTATACATAGGTTATTATGCGGCCATCTTTATTTTTTAACAATAGTCGGCCATTGATTTATGGTAATTTTTAAAATATACTGACGTGGAGTGGCCTTTTGATCAATTTAGAATGCTCCCGAATTTTCTTTTCCAAGGGCTTATATACCCTCGGTCAAAAAATCGAATAATGGCTGCCTTTTCGAGCGTATTTTGTTTTTTATAACCTCTCTTACATCAAATTTTTGAAAAATTGACTTTTTAATTAGACATTTTCTGACCTTAAAATTGTTACAAATCAAATCTGTATAACTTATTTCATTATAAATTAACATTTTTAGAATTTTAAAATCAATTTTTCCTTATTAAAACAGCTGACTTTGCGGAGTAAACAGTGTCGGCCATTTTGACAATTATCAATATTAAATTTAACAATTATGAGCTAATATCTCTTTTTGGCCATTAATTTTAACAAAAACTGAAAATTTACATATTCTAATATGATCAGATAACTTTTATTTTCAATGACACCGCTTATATTAGCTTTTATTTGCTTTTAAAATTTACTACGTCATAACGATTCAAATACAAAATTTATCAAATAAAAGAATTAATAATATCCAAAATCATCAAAGAACGACTTAAAATTAATTACCTTACAACAAAATACAATTATAACAAATAGTAATATGAATTAATCATCTAATATTAAGTTTAAATGTCTTTCCACTACAAGCACATCTTTTAAGTTTATAATCCGCAGTTTTTTTTATCATCACTTCACTATTTACAGTGTTTTTCATTGAATTTATCATTCATAATGTCCTTGACTAAGCTTTAATTAAACAGACTTAGCTTGTAAACAAACACATCACTTTCTTACAGTTTTGTTTTTACATGTAATATATTTCAATATCTTTATTTTTAGATTCAGACTTAAGTATTGTATTTTATCAAAAACTGAGATGTACCAGAAAATAGGAAGTACTGGACTTGTACTGTCATCCGATACATCAAACTACAGGACTCATCACTTGATGCTTAATTAAATTTGAAAATATTGTCTGGGGTAAGTAAAATCTATTTATCAAATTACAATCCTTGTCTATGATTCATTTATTTTGCTGTAACATCTAAAATTAACTTGTTGAGGTTTAAATTTTTGTACCTTATATTACTAACTGAATACAGTTGAATAATCTCTATTTTATATGATAAATTTAAATAACCTAAACCTACTTATTCTTATTTTATAGCTACTTATAAAAAATTATTGAACTTATTATTTTTAACATTGATTATAAATTATTTGGATTTTAATCTACTAATAATCTTTAATACTTTAATACTACTTCAATCTTACTAATATTGTATTCTTATGATTCATTATTAACATATTCTAATACTTATTTAATTTTTTAATTTTTAGCTTAAACAAAATAGTATCTTGGACTTTGATTCTTGGATCGACTACTGGTGTTAGTGCTCATTCTTATGAACTCATTTTATCAAGATATTTTTGTGTTCTTGTGTGAATTAAGATTTACTGGATTGGCTTAAATAAAGAAATTTTTGGTGTATTGATTATTTAATGAAAAGATTTGAAAATAACATCCCTGTTGAATAGTTTATTTCAATTCAAGTTATATTTTGGGTAAGTTATATTTATTATTATTTTAAAACATTACAAATTTCCCCCAATTTAATTTTAACAAATTATTACTCTGTAATGATTTTTAAAATTTAATTCCATTCTGTTTTGTCTAAGTCTGTTACGCTTTAAATTCTACTTTGTTATCTTTTAATTTTAACATATACCTTAATTATACCTTACAAACAATCTTCAGTAATATTTAATATAAATTCTAATTTATATAGTTGTATATAACCACTAACTATTCATTGATAACTCATACTTTAATTCCTAATTTTAAAATACAATATAATATTTACTTATTCTAGTACCTACATCTTAAACTATCTTATATTCTAAATTTAGCTAGATTTTTAAAATGTTGTTTCATTGGTGGTATGCGTATAAGTTTTTAACGTTTACCTTTCCCCTTAATAAATTGTTATGTGGATTTCTTAAAATATAACTGTTTTCGTAAGCTTTTTCGATTATAAATGGTCCTATAAACGGTAATTTTAATTTTGCACACTCATTATTTCTTTTGTTAGCTACCTGTAGTGACCTTTCAATTACCCAATCCCCTTCTTTGAATACCGTTGGTTTCTTTAAATTTTTGTATCTCCTTTTTATATACCTGTCTGCATTTCTTTTTAATTTAATGTTAACCTTCTCAATTAAACTATTGTATTGTTCTTTGTTTTCTATGATCCATGGTCTGTCTGGTTCAATATTTTTCATTAATTTTATGGGTGTTTCTTGTGTTGCTGTACTTGGTGTATTATTTATAAAGTATTCTATGTCTTTAATATTATTTTCCCAATTTCTATGCTCATTATGTGTCAAGATTCTAAGATATTTTATTATTTCTTTTATATATCTCTCTGTAGGATTAGATGCAGGGTGTCTAATACTTGTGAATGTTAGGATAATATTATTTTTATTCATAAATATTTAAACCTTTTATTATTAAAATAAGTAGCGTTATCTAAAATACATCTTTTTGGTTTACCTACTTCTTCAAAATACTTTAACATTATTTTACAAATTACTTTAGTGTTCGTTTTACTAGTGGGTTTAATATAAATAAATTTTGAAAAATTGTCTACAATAACTAAAATGTTTTTATTTCCCTGATAGCTTTTAATTAAGTTTGACATGAAATCTATTGATATAACTTCTAATGGTTTTTCTGAATTTATTGTTTTTGGTATATTCTCATTGTGAAAATTCTTTTCTTTGCTTAATTGACATATTCCGCAGAATTTAATCACTTCTTTAGTTATTGCTAGATCTTTCTTGCAAATATAGTTTTCCCTCCATATCAGCCATGTTTTCCTAACTCCACAATGTCCATATGCTTGATGAATCTCTGTGATTATTTGTTTTGCTAACTCCTTTGTAATGATGTATAATTCATTTTCTTGTAATCTCTTGTAGTAAATACCATCCTTTTCCAATGCCCTTTGTTTTTCTTTATCTGATAAACTATTTTGATTTTTCTTTATTTCCTTTAATGAAAATATACCTTCTTGTTGTTTTAAAAAATTTAAACCTACTTTAATTAAATTTTTACTTCTTTTATCTTCCCCATCCATTCTACTTAAATAATCTGCCACTATGTTTGACTTCCCAGTTACATATTTAATTTCAAAAGAATACTCTTGTAATAATAATGCCCATCTATGAATTCTATTGTTGCCAAATTTATTGTTTAAAATTGAAGTTAATGATTGATTATCAGTTTCTATTGTAAATTTATTCCCTAATAAGTAAAATCTAAATTTAGTAACGCAAAAAATGATACTCCCTAGTTCTAACTCACTCACACTATAATTTTTCTCATGTTTTTTGGTAGTTCTTGAAATGAACCCAATAGGTACCTCTATATCTCCCTGTCTTTGTATTAAAACCCCAGCATATCTATTTGTTGAAGCGTCTGTTTTCAATATGAATGGCAAATTGTAATCTGGATAGTAAATTTTTAACTTATTTTCAAAAACATTTTTAATTTTATTAAAAGCATTTTCCTTTTCTTCATCCCATTTCCATGATACCCCTTTCTTTAACAAATTTATCAACGGTAACTCTAACTCACTAATATTAGGTACTAATCTTTTGAAATAATTTATTGTGCCAAGAAACCCTCTTAATGTTTTTAAATTGTTTGGCGATTTGAATTCTCTAATTAATTTTATTCTGTCTGGATCCATTTCTATACCCTTATCATCTATTTTATAACCCAAATAAATTATGCTTGTTTTAAAAAATTGACATTTGTCCCTATTTAATTTTAAACCTGCTTCATCTAAACTTTTTAATGCAATTTGTAAATGTTTAATGTGTTCTTGTTCATTATTAGAAAAAATTAAAATATCATCAATATAATGCAAAATGAACTCTTCATATTTATTTAAAATTTGATGTAATGCTCTTACTAATGCAGACCATGCTCCTTGTATCCCGAATGGTACAACACAAAACCGATATATTACCCCATCTACTGAAAAACCTGTAAAATCTCTCGAATCTTTATGTAGTGGTATTAACCAAAAACTATGGACTAAATCTAATTTCGAAAATATTTTAGCATTTGTTATTCTACCTAAAATTGCATCTATTGACATTGGTGCTTCATATTGAGGCACGGTATATTTGTTAATCGTTCTGGCATCTAAACATATTCTGATGTCTCCATTCTTCTTTTGTACAACTACTAGCGGATTGATGTACGGTGTATTACTTCTTTCAATTATTCCATCTTCTTCCAATATTTCCAATTCTTTCTTCACCCTGTCCTTTAACTTGTATGGTATAGGATATGTCTTCACTTTAAAATTCTCAATATTTTTCACCTCCATCTTATGTTCATACTTGGTAGCTACTCTTGGCTCCTTGGACATAAGTCTTCTATACTTCAACAACAATTCACTTACAGTATTGTAATATTTTCCATCACAATCTAAACCATCATTTTCCAATACATCTTCTTCATCTCTTCTACCTATTTCATATCCATAATTTTCTTCTTTATCATTTTCATAATCATTTTTAATACAATTAATACTCTCTTATTGTCTTCTATCTCTTCTACCATATTCATTGATATCCATATACCATCTAACCTTATTTTCTTTTCTTCATAATTGATTATAGTTTCTAATTTTTCTAGTATATCATTTCCAATTATTACATCACAATCTAAATTAGGTACAGCTAGTAATTGACAATTTACAATGATTTTATTTAAATTTATTTTAATATCATAGAGTTTATTTACTTCACACAACTTTTTGTTGTTAATACCGGTTAATACTACCTTTTGAATTTTCATTTCTTTTTCTTTTATATTATTTAATTTTGATATTAATTTTAAATCTATTAAAGAGGTTTCGCTTCCTGTATCAATTAAAATTTGAACTGTTTTGTCATTAATTTTACCCTGAATATACAATAACCCATTATAATGTAATTGATCTAGTTTTTCATTTAAGTTAATAAATTCATTGGGGTGGCATAACGCAAAACTTTGATATAGAAAGCAACATTTTAAAAATCCTGCTGATTAGTAACACTTTCTCTACCAGTGTTCCTTACTCGCTCTACTATAATTTCTTGTCCAACCTGACTCCTTGGCTCTCTGTCCAAGCTTCTTCGTCTTCCATTATTTCCATCGTTATGTCTACCATTACTTCTTTCCAGACTTCTTGTCCTATTTTCTTCATTCCTTTCTCTTCTTGTATGATTTACCCTTCTCTGGAATCCATTATTGTTATGAAATTGATTGTTATTATTGCCTCTATTGTTATTATTCCCAGTCCTATTTTGATTATTGTTTATATTGTTATTATAGTTATTATATCCTTCCTGTGTATTTCTTGTATTATTGTTATTGTTATAATTATTGTTATTGTAATTATTATTGTTATTGTTTCTCCAGTTATTATTATTATTTATATTTGAATTATAATTATAATTACGTCCCCAATTACCTTCATTTATATTATTTGTTCTGTTCCTATTGTTGTTAAAATTTTCATTATTTGTTCTTTGTTGTCTATTGTAATTTCCTTGTTGTCTTGTTGCGTTTTCGGTTCTCCCTCCTCTTTTTCTTTCTAATCTTTGTAAATATTGACACAAATTGTCCATTGTTTTTATGTTTTGTATTGCAATCGTTTCTGTTACTTGTTCTTTAAAATGTCTGGCCAAATATAACACAATATCTTCTTCAGATAATTTGGGACTTAAGTGCATAACCAAAGAATACAATTGCAAGGCATATGTATTGGGAGAATTTCCTCTGCTGTCATCATATTTTCCAAAATACAACCTCTCTCTAATCCGTGATTGTGCATTATTCCCCCAAAAATACTCTAGGAATTTGGACTCGAACTGTTCTATTGTATTTATCTCTTCCTCTTTGCTTATGAACCATATCAGTGCATGTTTCTCCATATGCTCACGAATAATTTCCCTTAAAATTTCCGGTTCTTGTTCCCATCTTATTTTATTTCTAATCATCTTCATAAAAACCACTGGATGTATTTTTTTATAATCTCCATCGAACTTCATGTTGTTATTATTTCCACAATTGATTATCCTTGTTTCTCCAGACATCTTCATCATCTCTCTTTTTATGTTTGAAACCTTTTCCTCCTGTTCTCTCTTCATTTTATTTAAATTGTGTTCCATTTCTATTAATTTTTGTTTATATTCTTTGTTTTCTATTTGTTCTACTTCTTCTTGTATGTTTTTGATTTCCAATTTGAGTTCCTTTTTAGTTTTCTTATTTTCTTCCTCAGCTATCTTGAAATTTAATTTTATCTCCTGGCTTAATTCTTCCTGCACTCCTTGTATATTTTTATTTATCTTCATAACTTCCCTGTCTATCTTCTTGTTATTATCTTTTACTTCTTCTTTTAGAACTTTTCCATTTTTCTTAATCTCATTTATTTGTTTTAAATGATTCTCTTCTACTTCCATGATTCTTCCAATCATCTCTTCTCTAATTTCTTGTTTTGTATTTCTAATCTCTTCTTTTAAATTTTTATTTTGTTCCCCCATTTTTCCCCTCAATTCATCAAATTTCTTATTAAATGTATGATTTAAATATTCTTTATTTTCTTGAAATTTCTTATCTAGTTTTTTGTTTATATCTTCTTTGGTTTGATCTAGTTTCTTGTTCATTTCCATTAAAAACTTCATAATTTCATCCTGTCCATTTTTTCTTTCTACACTCCTTGTTTGTTGTACTGTCTCCTTTTGAACTTCTTCACTTCTTTCATCCCGTGCTTCATGATCTCCAGATCCCTGATCCTTTTCTTCATTTATCTGTGTTCCTACTTCTTCTCCTGCCTTCTCTCCCACTTGTTTACCATCTCTCAATGTCATTTTATCCATTTTAAATAGTTTTATTATGTTTTATCAAATATTAAATATAAAATTTTATTCTAAATAGTTTTAATAGTCAATTAATTACTTTAATCAGTCAAATTTTTATTAGAGCCAATTAATTTATTATAACCAACAGTTTTTTATTATAGCCAATAGTTTTTTATAATAGCCAATAGTTTTTTATAATAGCCCCACGTTGGGCGCCATTCTTGTAATAAATTACAATTAAAAAAAAATTTAATGTTTGTATAAATATAGTTTAAATTGATGTTGTTATCAAATTATTGTTTTTATATTTTTAAATTTTTATTTTTTAAAGTTTTGTGGGGCTATAATTTATGTTTATTTGTTTTTCAATTTTATTCTGTATTTATTAATCTCAAAACACCTCAAATCTCTTTATTTTGTTACCATTATATTAAAAAAAATTATTCTCAAACTCTAAATATGAAATTATTATAGTTTTAGATTTGATCTACTTAAATCAATTTTCAAAATATAAAAGACTCTTATCAACAGAAGTCGGTTCAAAAAAAAAAAAAAAAAAATCCAACGATGAAACTATTTATTTTACTTATTTTACCAAAATTTTAATATACCTTATACCTGCTGAATGATGCGACTATGGTTTTTCTTGTGCGCATTTGCCCACGCATAAAAGAAAAACGTGATATTTTACTGTTATTTCAAAGAGCAAACTGAGAGGTAGGAGATAGCGTGCGTTAGTATTAACAAGATGTTTAAACAGTTTCTTTATTCAAAATCGAAATTATTTCAAAATAGTGGTTTAAAGATATTGAAATCTATTTTTTACAAACTTTATAGGTATTGGGAAAGTGAATGTAATAAGTGATATCAAAAAACATACCGTATTTCACTTGTTGCTTGTGTATAGTGCTGAATTACTCCATTTCCGGCTTCTCACACGGGATATTCTAGACACGTGGAACCATCAACGAGCGGATGCTTGGATTTCGAGTACTTCTAGAATAATTATCTCGTTCTCACCATGTTATAAAATTGTTAGAAAATTTAATTGCTTCTCCAGACGTCCAATGTTTTAGATCACAAGGTTAGTAGAATAAAATTTTATTTTATTTCATGTATATAGTTTTTATTATTATAAAAATCCCATTTCCAATTATTAGTAGTTTATAAATTCGTTTTAACTTATACATAGGTTATTATGCGGCCATCTTTATTTTTTAACAATAGTCGGCCATTGATTTATGGTAATTTTTAAAATATACTGACGTGGAGTGGCCTTTTGATCAATTTAGAATGCTCCCGAATTTTCTTTTCCAAGGGCTTATATACCCTCGGTCAAAAATCGAATAATGGCTGCCTTTTCGAGCGTATTTTGTTTTTTATAACCTCTCTTACATCAAATTTTTGAAAAATTGACTTTTTAATTAGACATTTTCTGACCTTAAAATTGTTACAAATCAAATCTGTATAACTTATTTCATTATAAATTAACATTTTTAGAATTTTAAAATCAATTTTTCCTTATTAAAACAGCTGACTTTGCGGAGTAAACAGTGTCGGCCATTTTGACAATTATCAATATTAAATTTAACAATTATGAGCTAATATCTCTTTTTGGCCATTAATTTTAACAAAAACTGAAAATTTACATATTCTAATATGATCAGATAATTTTTATTTTCAATGACACCGCTTATATTAGCTTTTATTTGCTTTTAAAATTTACTACGTCATAACGATTCAAATACAAAATTTATCAAATAAAAGAATTAATAATATCCAAAATCATCAAAGAACGACTTAAAATTAATTACCTTACAACAAAATACAATTATAACAAATAGTAATATCAATTAATCATCTAATATTAAGTTTAAATGTCTTTCCACTACAAGCACATCTTTTAAGTTTATAATCCGCAGTTTTTTTTTATCATCACTTCACTATTTACAGTGTTTTTCATTGAATTTATCATTCATAATGTCCTTGACTAAGCTTTAATTAAACAGTCTTAGCTTGTAAACAAACACATCACTTTCTTACAGTTTTGTTTTTACATGTAATATATTTCAATATCTTTATTTTTAGATTCAGACTTAAGTATTGTATTTTATCAAAAACTGAGATGTACCAGAAAATAGGAAGTACTGGACTTGTACTGTCATCCGATACATCAAACTACAGGACTCATCACTTGATGCTTAATTAAATTTGAAAATATTGTCTGGGGTAAGTAAAATCTATTTATCAAATTACAATCCTTGTCTATGATTCATTTATTTTGCTTTAACATCTAAAATTAACTTGTTGAGGTTTAAATTTTTGTACCTTATATTACTAACTGAATACAGTTGAATAATCTCTATTTTATATGATAAATTTAAATAACCTAAACCTACTTATTCTTATTTTATAGCTACTTATAAAAAATTATTGAACTTATTATTTTTAACATTGATTATAAATTATTTGGATTTTAATCCACTAATAATCTTTAATACTTTAATACTACTTTAATCTTACTAATATTGTATTCTTATGATTCATTATTAACATATTCTAATACTTATTTAATTTTTTAATTTTTAGCTTAAACAAAATAGTATCTTGGACTTTGATTCTTGGATCGACTACTGGTGTTAGTGCTCATTCTTATGAACTCATTTTATCAAGATATTTTTGTGTTCTTGTGTGAATTAAGATTTACTGGATTGGCTTAAATAAAGAAATTTTTGGTGTATTGATTATTTAATGAAAAGATTTGAAAATAACATCCCTGTTGAATAGTTTATTTCAATTCAAGTTATATTTTGGGTAAGTTATATTTATTATTATTTTAAAACATTACAATATATATATATATATAAATGAGTTAATAGATGTAAATATTAAATGATTTATATTCTACTCTCCCTTTCCTTATTTGAAATAATGTAAGTATAATAAACATCTTTAGAATTTTATGTTTATTTCATATTTGTGATAAAAATCAATTTATTTCATCATCATTCATGACATATCGCTTACCGACCAACTGGCATAGATCAAAGTATAATATTATAAAATATGAAATAAAAATACAACTGAAAATCTCTAATCTATTTTTTATTGACCATAACTAGTTTCAACTAAACAAAAGTTACGGAGTTCATTTAATTTTACTATAACCAATTTACGAGCCAAATTTTCTAATTCAGAGATCTAAATAATATTGAAGCAGTTTTTCCATAACTGATTTCAGCTAAATCAGTTGATCATTAACAAATCATTTATTTCTTTATATATATCTTTGGAAAAACTGTAATAAGTACCTAGTAACAAAAAACCCATGGCGAGGAAATGCGCGGTTGCCGAGTTGACACCACTTTCGTTTAGCCGAAACCAGTTGTGAAAAAACTGATCATGGTACCCATTGTTGTGGTAAAGAGTAAAGAAAAATCCTAATCGTATAATGGGAAAGTATATGGTTGTCAAATTGTTTACTTAAAATGATGAAATGTTAACTTTCGTTTAGCTAAAACCAGTTGTAAAAAACTGTTGCCATGGCAACCATTACCATGCAAGCGAAGCGAGCGCGCCGAGTCGACTTTTCACAATTTCAGCTAATCGAAAGTGGTATCAACTTGGCAACCACGCATATACTCAACATATTATGTTTTATTTAAAGTAACATATATAACAGAAACATAACTGTTGAATAAAAAAAATAAGATATTAGAAAACAGGCAAAGCCATAGTTACTATAGTTTGTTTAGATGAGATGGTTTTGAAAATCTGTCATTGTCATTGAATTAATGTTTAAAATTTTTCCTTGATCGTTTTTTAAAGTTGTACGTGTTTTAGTATACATTAAACACTTATTTAATTACTCTCGTGTTTGGTTTAACCCATAATCCCATCAGGTTATGGGCCCAGCACGCTTCCACTGCGCAAAATAAGTGTGTTCCGCTAAAAACGATTTTGTTGGAACTGTTGTACCTGAATTCTCAAAGAATATGGCTGAGAAGGACCTAAACCTAATCAAATTAGATAGAAAAATTTCCAAATGTGGAAGTTTGGTGTGACCTTTCTGCTGGAGTCACACGGTTTGACTGAGTTTATAGATGGTACTACAACTGAGCCCAACAAGGAAAAACATCTCGAAGATTGGAAGAAATGGAAAAACAACATCTCAAAAGCCACAGTTTTTCTGTTAACTTCTGTTGAACAAGCATTGCATGTGAACTTGATAAATTGCAGCACCCCCAAGAGTATTTGGGATAAGATACACTCACTGAATGGAGATATCAGCGAGGATGCAAAGCAAAGTGCCTGGCAGCAATTTTATGAATTCACTTGCAACACAAATAGAAATGTTTGAAACTATTTGTAAAAAATTAGAAAATGCAGGAGAAGAGCTTTCTGAAGCCTCTGTAGTATCAAAAATATTAAGTAGTCTGCCCTCAAGATATTCTACTTTTTCAATGGCTTGGGAATGTACCCCAAAATATAACAGGAGAAAAGAATTTCTCATAGCAAGAATACTAAAAGAAGAAAAGCGCCAAGCAAAAGTAGATGAAGGTGAAATTAAAACAAAATCAGCTCTGCCGGTAACTACTATAAAAGTTAATGAAACACCCAAGAAGAAATTTCGGAACTTAATAAGAAAACCAAGTGTAATTACTGCAAAGAAAAAGGTCATTGGGCTCGCGAGTGTAAGAAAAGACTAGAAAATAATAACAAAAATAATTCAGGTGATAATGCGGGAGCTTCAACATATGTTTATGATGTGGTTAAAGACGTTACAGACGTTTCTGTGTTTTATTCGGAGACATCAGATAAAGATGACGAAGTGTGGATCGCTGATTCAGGGATGAGTATGCACATGACCGGTCATCGAGAATATTTTTGTGAAATGGAAACAGATCAGATCGTAATATTCATTACGTTAAAATTGCGGACAATAAAGTGCTTCCAACTGGTGGTATTGGAAAAATAAACATTGAAGTTAAAGTTGGTCAGAAGGTTTTCCAGAGGCAGCTAAGTAATGTTCTCTACATTCCTGAATTAAGAAAAAAATTATTTTCAGTGGGAGCTATTAATGATAAGAAGTTCTCGTTTCATTGCTATGAAAATCACTGTGAGGTAAGAGATCAAAACAATGTAATTTCCTCAATAGGCACACGATATGGATCTTTGTTTTATATGCTATTTAAAGTTATAATACCGCAGTGCAATTTAGCAAAAGTAGAGTCCTTGAAATTGTGGCATGAGCGACTTGGCCATATAAATATGCAGTCTGTTAAAAATACGAAAGACACAAATGCAGTTAATGGGCTTCAATTTTATGAAAGAGAAAATTCTTTTGGGAAACATGTATTCTGGCTAAAGAAACAGCTAAATCTCATCCATCCAGTCAGCAAATAAAAAAATTTAAGGCCGGTGAGATGATCCACTCAGATGTGTGTGGACCAGTAAACATTTTGTCACCAGTTGGCTCAAAATATTTTCTTTTATTTAAAGATGAATTTAGTGGTTTCCGTACAGTATATTTTTTGAAAAACAAATCAAGTGTGTCAAATTTAAAGATTTTGAAGCTCGTATTTTGAGGCAAACCAAGAATGTAATTAAAGTTTTACGTACTGATAATGGTACTGAATATTTGTCACACATCAGTCTTTTTTAAGAGAAAAGGGTATAATATATAAAACTTCTTCTCCATATAATCAGCAGAATGGGAGTGCGGAACGAGAAATTCGGACCATAATTGATTGTGCCCGATCTATGTTAATAGCAAGAAATGTGCAGTTAGCATTATGGCCAGAGGCAATAAAAACTGCATGTTATATGTTGAACAGAACTGTATTAAAACAAAACAATAATGTTATATCATATGAGAAATGGTTTGGGCAATAGCCAGATGTCAAAAATATACGCATTTTTGGAAGTATAGCATATTTACATGTACCTAAAGAGAAGCAGCTATCAAAATTTAGTCCAAAAAGTACGAAACTCATTTTTGTTGGCCATGAAGGGGAATCTAAACATTATAGACTGTTTGATAAAACAACTCAGAAAATTAAAGTGAGCAGTGACGTACTTTTCGATGAAGAAATTAGGAGCATTGAAACTGAAGCTTCTAAATCATCAAATGAACTGTCTATTAAAAAAGCTTATTTTTGAAAATCTATCTGGTTTCTCACACCAAGAAGAAGTTGCAGTCGATAATCAGCCAGAAAATGATGTTTTATTGATAAATTAGTATCCTGCTAGATTAAGAGATAGAAATTCACTTAGAAGACCTGCTCATCTAGACAATTATGCACTACTTACCGAAGCAGTTCCCTTCACTTTTGAATCTGCAGTATCGTGCGATGAATCTGATCATTGGACAGCTGCCATGCAAGAAGAAATGGAAGCTCTAGAAGAAAACAGTACTTGGATGCTTACAGAACTTCCAAATAGCAGACATACAATAGATAATAAATGGGTCTACACTCTTAAAACAGATGGTAATATTTTGCGATATAAAGCTCGACTGGTGGCTAAGGGCTTTACACAAAGAAAAGGTATAGATTTTACAGATACTTTTGCACCCGTAGTACGTTACGAGTCTATAAGAGCATTATTATCTATAGCTGCAGTAAAAGACCTAGAAATTGCCAAATTTGATGTTAAAACAGCATTTCTAAATGAAAACTTAAAGGAACATGCGACAACCCAAGGGTTTTGAAAATAAAGAACAGCAAAATCTTGTTTGTAATCTTCAGAAAAGTTTGTATGGGCTTAAGCAAAGCCTTAGATGCTGGAATTACAAGTTTGTTAGTATTTTAAAGAATTTTAATTTTAAACCGATTGAAAGTGATACCTGTGTTTTCATAGGACTTCATGAAGGAGCAACAGTGTACTTAGGACTATACGTAGATGATGGTCTTCTGCTTTCAAAGAATGAAAGTACAATCAAGACAGTTTTAAACTACTTAAAAGATGAGTTTCAAATAACTATTGAAGAGGCTTCACAGTTTGTAGGTATGGAAATTCAAATAAATAGAAGCAAACGCGTTCTTAAAATTTCACAAACTGCATATATTAAGAAAATTGTGAAAATATTCTTCATGGGAGGAGCAAAACTGTCGGCGATCCCAGCCGAACCAGGAGTACATCTAAGTAATACCCAAACGCCAAAATCACATGATAGAAGCTGTAGGATCATTGTTGATCGTGGCTCGTGTGTCTCGCCCGGATATTGATTACGCGGTTAATCATGCTAGTCAATTTCTGTCAATTAATTTTTCTATTAATTTATCTTCATCTTTGACCAAATCATAAATTATAATTAAATTAAACATTGTCAAATCATTTGAAGTTTTAACCGAATTGGCCAATAAGAGGTTTTGACAAAATTGCCAGTTTGTTAAAATAAACAATAAAGTTAAACATTCTGTGCAACAAAATTAATAAGAAAATAAGTTTCCAAAGAATAAATTTTATATTTTTTGTAATAATACTAGTACATTTTATTTACCAAAGGAATATTATAAGGATTATCTATCGGATAATCACTTGTATCAAATTTATCGATGTTTGGTAATTTTATTTCTCTATACATATCAGTACAAATAATTTCATAAATAAAACTATCTGTGTCAGTGTACATTAATTTACAGTGTTTGTCACCCAAACATGACATTGTAATGAAAATCATTACTGTTTTGGAAAGGTCTAAAATACTCTATACTATAAAAGGGTTTATTAAATTCTATTACAAGTTTTTTTACTTTACCGCAATTAGGTCTTCAGAAAAAATTTTTCGACGATGAAATGCTGGATTAGAATTTCCCTCCCAAGTTCTTAATAATTTGACAGTTCTATGTTTTCGAATATTTCCCATTGTTTTACCGAACACGGCATTGTTTATCAACTTATAAAGATTTTATCTTATTTTATCTTTAAGCAACTCTAAATTGCATTTGGTAAATTTTAACATAGCGTCCCAGGTATACCCAGGCATAGTATACTACCATGCTGGATCTAACCCATGAGATTTATAACATTTTTCTCTAAAAACTTCAAAACAATTTGCTAATAGCATTATATCCATCTTCATATAAATATTTGATAAATCTATCATATTCTTTAGATTGAAACATTTCCAAATTTTTTGTGCATGAGCATATTGCTCATCATTAATGTGCTTATCAAATATTTTATTATAAAATTCATTTTTGCTGAGCAATTTTTCCTCTTTTAAATGTAATCAATGTAATCATACGGAAAAACACCTTTTTTAGTTAATAATTTAAACTGATCGTTATCCAAATCCTCAAATTTTTGTTTAAGATTTTGTAAATCATCTACATTTAAAGTACTTACTAATTCATCTAAAGATGCACCCAAAAATCGAAAAGAATCAATAAAACAGAATTTTAAATGTATGTAATCATCAAAAGATACTGTAAATGATATATATTTCTCCTTATTAAACTGAAGTTTGTCCTGATTTTGATAAATCTCTGATTATAAAATAAGCATCGTACCCAGACATATTATGGAATACGACGGGTATAATGAATTTTTTTCTAAAGTTCAGATTACACACCTGATGAGTATATCCTCGAAAAGAACCATGGTAATGCAAATGGTCTCTTGTAATGATATCAGTACTGTTAAATTTTTTCCTACATATGTGACAATATTCAGCATCTTTTAAATCGATTTGTTTCTTAAGCAGAATGATAGTTTTCATTTCAGAATTCACCAAATTAGAAATATTTTTCATTTTAGATGCAAATCATGTCATACAATCCTCACCTGTATAACTAGTATAGTGTGTTAATGTTCTATTATAAAAAGATTTAAAATAATATTCAGCACTGTAAGCTTTAAGATATTAATACTTAACAGTATTGCTTTTAGGTTTTGTAATATCAGAATGTTTGACTAATCAAACTAATTCAAATCAGCACAAACAATGAATGGAACTCTTTGAGTGTATACGTGATTTTTAAATTGAATTGAATGATAAATTGGAAAAAGAACTTTGCAATCGTTAACTTTTTCACAAATACTTTCATGATAATCTAATTTTTCTTTGCCATAAAAATAATTTAAACATCTATCACAAATATGCTTCTGTTTTAAATTTGATTTACTTATTTTTGTGAATACTAATCTAGATAAATTTTTAATCCATACATAATGATAAGATATTTTCTCGATATTATTACCACCGTTATCAGCGTTTAGCTGATTGTTATTAGGAAATTCATAGTCACACAATTTATCCTGGATTAATAATAAATTTACATGTTGGTTAAGTTTATGATTAGTTAATTTAATCGGCACTACAGTAAATAGGAATTTCTTTAATTCCAAACCATATACATTTATAGAAATATTATTTTTCAAATTTAGGAATCTGAGATATTGGTACGGGTATAGTTAATCCAGCAGTATTCAAAACAGTATTGTAATGGGAAGGGAACAATATTTAAGGTCTGAAAATATAAATAATTACAGATATAAATTTGTTGAAGTAGACCAATTTAAAATATATCCAATATTTGACCCACCCCATTTGTTGAGGGGTATAACAAATAATTTAATAAAAAAATATTTATATTACACTAAAGGGAATATTAAAAAGGTTGCAAAATGGAAACAGAAAAACTTTATGAACGTGATAATGAAGCAGTTGATGTTTAAGAGTTTTGCCACATTTAAGCGATGAGCATATATATGAAAATAAACTAAAGAAGATGAAGGTCATGCATGCTGCCCAAATATTTAACCAAAGAATGGCTGCAACACTTTACTTAGTAGGTCAAATTGGTAAGTGACAATATTATGAATAAAAAAGTATTTTATTACCATATATTTATTTATAACCATATCTGTAGAGTTAATAGTTTATTTAAGATTTAAAGATTTTAATCTATATATTATTAAATATTTGTTTAATTTGCAATTTGCAGATACTGGACAAAGATGTGGAGTTAATGTGGAAGAAACGGCTGAGGTATTATATGTTTTTGATCGTCTGTTTGATTCAGTAAATGGTTCAAATAAACTTCCTGAACATGGAAAATGTTTACGAGCTGGTTTAACTGACACATCAGAACACCTTACTTTTTGGAATACAGAAGCATTGCCTGTTCCAAAAAAAAATCAGCTGGGGACTAAGCAAGACCTCCAAGTTTGAAAAACGAGTCATTTGTTATAAACAATATAAAATCCATCTGGAGTGTATTGAAATTGAATGGCTTCTCTTATTTATTAACCAGGAGGTTAAACCAAGACCGCTTAGAAAATGCATTTGACCAATTAAGGAGCTTTGGAGCTCAAAACACAAATCCGACATGTACCCAATTTATGGGAAACTATAAAATTTTATTATTTAATATTGCCCTCTTATTTTATAAACATTCTTTTAATTGTGAGGATGATAAATGTGAAAATATGTTTATTTCATTAAAAAAACTTATTTCAAATGATGGCAGTAAAAAGATGTTTTACATATATTGTATATTTCTTACTAAACCAATTGTAATGCACAAAAAACCATTTTAATTATTTATTTTAATACTAATATTAATGTAACATACATATACAATGATCAAACGTACCAATACTAAAAAATACTAATTTTTCATACCGTACGTCATATTGACATAAGGTAACTTAGACTAAAACATCTTAATAACTAAAACCATACCCTTACCAAAGGAAAATAAATTCTACATTTAATTACTACAATATGTGATAATATTTATAAATTAAGTCTTGTGATAGGTTAAGGAATTCTATTACTTCTACGCAGTACCGGAGTGGAAGGATTAGATACCTCAGGAGTGTTGGATGAAGGTACAGATGTATTTATATTGTCATTCACCAAAGGCACATTAACGGGTTGAAGAGTCCCCTTCTCTTTCTCAACAGGTGTAGTAAATGAAGTATTTAAAGATATTGAGGGTGTAATCTGACTCTCTGGGTCAGGACTTTGTTGATATCTAAGTTATTATCTATGTTATGATGTATATTAGTGTTGGTTATGATTGGTGTATTGCTGCCGACCCTGCGCAGTTGATCGATGTGCCTACGCCACAGGATACCATTGTCTAGTTTTATTAAATAATGTAAGGTTCCCAGCACTTTCTCGACATTACCCAGTTTTCAATTTCCCTCTCTTGAATAATTTTTGGCAACCACTCTCTCCCCAGGTAGCAATTTCCGCGTACTAACAACCTTCAATTTTCTTTGAGGCAGTACAATGTCTTAATTTTTATCCTGAGTAGGCAATAATAATGAAAACCGTGATTTGGGACATAAAGTAAAAACCTTTTCCGCAGGACTTTTACCAGTTACAGGATGAGGGGTGATACGGTATTGAAATAGTATTTCATTTAATTGTTTTTTGCTATTGATTGTGTTAACCTCTACTTTTTGGAAGTTCATCTTACTAAGAACAATAAATAACTGCACAGTTAAACTAAACTTCCACTATTTATACGAAAAATTCGCTTTAAAATTCAATTACAGCTGTTTCGCTATAACTAGCATCGTCAGATTGACATATTGAAATTACATGTTGTTTGTTTGTAACTAGGTACTTGATGTTGATAAGGAGTTAAGGCTAGACCAAGTAAGGAAGTAATAAGACATAACAATATTAAAGCCTAGATGTTATTAGCCCTAAGGGATTATCCTGGATGTATTGCCCTCTAAGATCAGTATAACTGTGCAATGATATAGAAAAACCAGGAAAAAACTATATCATGCTGATCTTTACAATATATTTATGTTACAATAATGTCTTATCTATGTATAAAATGAAGACTCAATCAAAGTAAACAGTTTAATAGTGGAGAACTTCCAAGATTTATTTGTTCATTAACTACTTTAAACTGTGGATCTGCTAGATGTCTTTTAATTTCAAGTTCTTCTAGAAAATCTAAATTTTGTTTTTTATCACAAATGTGTAGTATATGAATGTCATTGGTGTGTATAAGTGAGTTTGGATGTTCCAGTAGGTGTTTTGCATAGTTCGACTTATCTGGTTGTTGTAATCTATATGCTCTTAAGTGTTCATTAAATCTTACTTCAAAATTTCTTTGTGTTTGACCTATATATACTGCATTACATTTTGGACAATTAATTTTGTAAATTTATTTATCAAATATATTGGATAGCCATTAGATGTAGCTATTTGTTTTATGATCTCAATTTCTTTATTAAAATTATTTTTGTTCATTGCAATTGAAAATGCTCTATGTATCATGGAATTATAAGCTGCTAATTTATGTGATAGTGGATGATTTGAATTATATGGTATGGTTACATCTGTTTGTGTAGGTTTTCTGTATATTGAATAATTTAATGAATTATTAACTTTTTCAATTCTTAAATCTAGAAAATTAATTGAATTATTTTCTTCAACTTCTAAAGTAAAATTAATTTTAGGATGCAAGGTATTAATATAATTAAAAAATATATCTAACTGCCGTTCGCTACCTACAAACCTGCTAACACATCATCAACATATCTATACCAAAATGCAATATTGTTTTTATAACTAGAATTAAAGATTTTGTTTTCTAAATTATCCATAAATATATTTGCCAAAATTTGAGAAATAGGACTTCCAATGGGAAGACCCTCATTTTGAATATAAACTTTGTTATCAAAAGTAAAATAATTTTGACCAATGTATACATCAAATAGATCAATTATGTCTGATATTATACCTGGATGGATATTTCTTTCATCTAATAGCTTTTTAACTAGAATTATACATTCTTTAGGAGGTATTTTTGAGAACATATTAGTTACGTCAAACGATACTAATTTAGTATTATTTTGTAAATTACATTTATTCAATTTTTTGATCAAATCTAATGAATTTTGTACTGAATATTTCGATGTGTAACTATAATTGTTTAGGATACTATTTAATTTTTTAGCTACTTTAGTATTAGGAGTGTTAACATACGAAACTACCGGTCTAATTGGTTTTGAATCTTTATGTAATTTAATTGTTCCATATAATTCTGGACATTCTGGTTAAACCAAAAGGCTTCGAAGGATATTCCCAAGTATGTTTTTGAGCTACTCATGGTGGTGAATTTAGGTGTAACACACACTGTGCACAATTCCTTGCTATTTCTTTAATATCTTTATCAATTCCAGGCCACCAACAGTAACTTCGTGCCAACGCAAGCATTTGGTTTATGCCAAAATGACAAGAATGCAGATCCTTAAGAGTGGTTCCTCTTAAACAAATGGAAATTACAACACGTGAATGGTTTTAGTTTTTAAGATGTTTTAGTCTGCGTGTAACCCCTCCAATGGTAGCAGTAACGTAGGCAACACCTAGAACATTTAAAAACTGATTAGAATAAGTACACAATTTCACTTTAGTAGATACTAATTTTTCCTTGCTGATATGATTATAGTCTTTTTCCTTTATTAATGATACTGCTGATCCACTATCAAATTCCATAAATACATCAGAGTTACCAATTTATACTTTAATCCAAAACTTTTCAGAAGGGTTTGCATCACAGTTATTTACATATATAATTTCTTCACAATCCTCTTAAGAACTGTTGTTTGCTTCAACAACATTGACTTGTTTCATTTTCATACACATTTTCATACACTACTTTTGGCAGTAGTGACACTTCATATTTATCATTGAATATTTGTTTGCATAATGTCCTTCCCCACACCGATGGCATCCAATCTTTTTTGTATATTCCTGTTGTACTGGTCTAGAGTCATGAAAATTATTCTTTCTGTTTGAAATTTGAACCGCCTGCACTTCTTTAGTTTGACCTCCTTCTGTAATTGCACTTTCCATACCAGCTGCTATATCAATAGCTCTTTCCAGTGTTAATTCTCGTATTTCCAATTATCTATCCTTGATTCTCTTTGACTTTAATCCACACACAAGCTGTGTTACGGGTTAAATTTGTGGTAATAAAAAGGGAAAAAAATAAATATATATTTTGGTTGTGATTAACTATACCGTTGGTTATTTTGAATATATGTATTGGGACTGCATAAAAGTTATGAATTATATTATTTCTCGTATATCTAAAAATGTAAAGCGAATACGCCATTGTAACATATTTTTAAAATAAAAAAAAAATATCATTAAAAACTTAGTCGTTAGTTAGCTAGTTTAGAGTTGGGAACCAGATAAAAGGATACAATATTTTTAATTTACTTACTGGTTAGTTTCGTTATTAAAGTACAGTTACCTTTATTCTGTAAGTGGCCCTCTCTAGTTCCTATTCGGTAGAATGGAACTTGCTAAAGAATGAAACTTTTTGGATATCTGGTAAAAATGTTGAAGACATTTTAACTTATTAAATTTATTTAGACTATTTTGGTTATAACTGCACATAAAGTTTTATAGCGGTTAAAAAGAAACTCGATAGTTTATTAAACAACCCTCTTGACTAGAGGTAAATACACAATATATTTTTGTTGCTGCACAATTCGTAGTTAATTGTTTTGACTTTAAATTAAAATAAGTAATTAGTTCATTTACTTTTAAAACAATTTTAATATAAAGATAATTATTTACAAATAATAAATAGGTTCAATTATTTAATAAGTTATATTTAGATTTATACAGAAAATATTACTACACACATCAGTAGCTTTCTTTTAGAAAATTAAAAAAAAAATAAATAATACATTTCTTTTGTCATGTAAAATATTCACAGCCATATTCCTATTGTAGGGTTCTGGTTTTATGAGTAGTTTTTTAAAACTTTTTGTTTGACACTGCATTTATTTCCTGAGACAAAAAAAACTACAGGAAGATGTTTATTGTTGGTGAATTTCTTTTAAAAGAAAACTTAGTACTATAACCATCTGGATTTCAAAAAAAAGAACATATCCAGGTGTAATAAAGTCAGTATACTTTGGTTATTTTCACTTCCAGTAGTACTACAAAGTTTTAATTTACACATGCCAAGAAATTGTGTCTTAAGAACAATTTAACTGTTTTTTTTTGTGTAATATTTTTTTATCAACATTTTTTTTTATTGATTAGACTATAGTTTGGTTTATATAAATATTAATAGTTTTATTTAATTTTTTTTATGATTGAATGAACTTACTTCATTTAAATTGAATTTTGTATACTGTATACTCATCATATTGCCTAGTATTTTTTTTTATATAAATTTAAAGCTCTTTGCTCATAAGATTAAATTTATATGTTTATTATTTTTTTTTTGCTTAAAACTTGATATAATTGTTTTTTTTTTATTTTAATAATTGTTTCTCTTTATTTACTTTGTATGAACCAAATCAGTTTATGAATGTTACCAGTCATAACTTTACCCCAAAATTTCTATTTATGATTTACTTGATTTGTTTATTGATATTTAAGTTGTTTAAGTATGTACATTTCGTATCAGATGTCTATTTTGTAAATTTTTAATAGTTTATAGGTTATACAGTGTGTAAAAGCCAAATGGAATAAATTCATTATTTCGGTTACTGTACATATTTATAAAAAATCCAGAAACACGTCAAATTTAAATTATAACTTGACATTTTTTAACGTGAAAATGCAACCCCTACCTTCAACCCCCTTAGAATGACAGGTACAACCCCCAATTTTTTAAATGGGAAGTATAGGCTTGTGATATATCATTTGAAAGGTCTCTTCATTCTCTATTCAAAAATGTTATTGTTTTTAAATTTAATGCAAAAATAAACATAAAAAAATTAATATCATGTTGTTACCGAAATTCGCTTTTTTTGATAATATACTATCGTAAGACATTTTTATTTTTGTTGGTTTATTTTAAAGTATCATTTATTTGGTGTTTGCTCATTTTACTACTTCAGGGTAAATACTGGCATCGTGTGGTCTTCATTGGGAAGACTAGTTGGCGCTTAAATTTTTTATTTTTACTTTCTCTTATTACTCACGACCCTTGCCTTCGACTGGGTTAGACCACACTCACGGCAACTCATACTTACCAACTTAGATACAGCCTCTGCGTTGGTAGTGTCTCAACTGATTTCTCAAAGCTTTAGATAAGAAAGTTCCAAAATTGCCAGTAGTAGCCATCTTCCGCAAGATTGCAAGATAATCTTTTACAGACTCTCCTTCTAATTGGTGTCTATGGTGAAACTTGAAATATTCTGCTATTTCAAGTAGAGTAGGATCCAAATGCATTTGTAGTGTTTTTACATTTTGTTTGTACTCACAACTTCCTGGTTTTTCAAGTGAAATTAAATCGCAAAGAGTTTCATACAGATCCGCTCCTATATAGTGGAGGAATTAAGAATTCTTGGTTTTTTCGTTTGTAACGCCGTAAATATCCAAAGCACCTTCAAATCTCTGCACCCATCTTTCGAATTTATTTTTTACATCGTAAAATTCTATGTAATTCGCCGGAACAACTCCGACTCCTGTGTTGATTTCGTTTGCACCCGTTGCCATTTCTCCAGCGTGGATTTACTCGTCGCCAATATTGTATACTTCTTACTAAACCAATTGTAATGTACAACAAACCATTTTAATTATTTATTTTAATAGTAATATTAATGTAACATACATATACAATGATCAAACGTACCAATACTAAATGTGGTATTTTTCATACCGTACGTCATATTGACATAAGGTAACTTAGACTAAAGCATCTTAAAAACTAAAACCATAACAACATACTGTATATAATATAGAACGTACTAACTGTGAACGTACAAAGTGAATTTAATGAATCCACTTTGTCCCATAAGTTACACGAGCTGGCCACCAGTTATATAGCTGGATACATTTTAAGAAAAATAAAAAAAATTTAACTTGCTCAGTTTGTAGAGAGTGTATGTTTTCTTTAAATTAGTTTTTGCAGGAAAATTTATTAATTTCTGCCAGAGAATATGGGCATATGGGGAACATTGAGGAGAAGATTGTGCTATTGTATTGTAATACCCAACTTCATACTATTTCAGTTTGACAGAGGTCACTTGTCTCTTGACAGCTGTCAAGCATCACTAGTTTTTAAGTTTTATGGTGTCATCATGGCCAATGAATTTTTATGTAAAATTATAATGGTTACAATTTATGAAAATAAGGTATTTTAAAGGAAGAAGTAGTATTAATTGTTTAAAATACTACAATCTCATAAGTGGGATTACTATTAAACCGCCGATGTTTATGGAAACACCAAAAAATAACCTTAAATTTACACGCTGTCTTCAATTATGGAAAAGGCAAACCAATGTCCCTTGGGACAGGAGGATTTAACGCCGATGATACTTTCCAGTCGAATTACGAACGAAGAAAACATGTGGATGTCAATGTTATTTTAAACTCAATGACAGAGGTTATGAACCAAAATGCGAAAATGATAGAACTTATTTTGCAACGTACCAGACAACTACAACAACCACCTGCAAGTCAAACTAGTTATAGTGTGATTCCTGACTTTTCGAAAACGATCAAATCCTTTTCAGGAGATGATCTTTCCTTATCAGAACAGTGGCTAGCTTCAATTGAAAGTGCAGCTCTTTTGCATCACTGCCCGTAGGAATTTGCACTGAAGACTACAAAAGGAAAGCTACACGGTGCAGCGTTTTATTGGTTTGAATCGTGTAATGACAGTATACATTCTTGGTCAGATTTCAAAAAAGAATTTAAAAATACTTTTATCCCGAACAAAAACTTAACCAGTTTATTTAAAACTATATCTTCTAGAATCCAAGGTCCTCGTGAGTTTAGCTCTTATTTCCACGAGAACGTAAAACTATGCAAGGGTCTGGGATTGCAGTTTGATGAACAAAAGGAGCAGGTTATTATAGGATTGGCGTCAAGAGAGTTAGCATCAATGATTTTAAGCAAAAATCATCTGGATATTAATGATTTATTAAATTATGATCGGATTGTCAATGAGAGACGAATGTGTCACTGATTGACATAGTACCATCTTACCAGGATAAAATAAACATAGAAGTGGGAGACACATGGATAAATATTTCAGCTATAATGGATAAAGGAAGCCCTATCTCTTTGTTGTGCAGGTCAGTGATTCCTAAATTTATTGTACTAACCCTTACTTTTTGGAAGTCCATCTTACGAAGAATAATAAAAAACTCTTGTTTTAACTCAACTTCCAAGTTAAATTGAAGAAATTAGGTTTAAAATTACAATTACAGCTGTTTCGTTTAATAACTAGCGTTATTATTACCAATCCTCTCTATGATTTGCTCAAGAAAAATGTTGAATTTAAATTTAATTCTGAGGAATTTGAGTCTTTTGAGACATTGAAAAGTATTCTTTTGAAAGAACCTGTATTGTCTATTTATAATCCAAAAGCAAAAACGCAACTACATTGTGAGGCTTCTTCTTATGGTTATGGCAGTATTTTATTACAAAAACAGAGTGATGGTAAATTTCACCCTATTTTTATTTTTCAAAACGTACAAGCCCAAGTGAAAGTAAAATGCATAGTTGAGTTAGAAATGTTATGTGTTGTTTCTTCTCTGCGTAGATTTAGGATTTATTTACAAGGATTAGGGTTTACTATTTTTAATGACTGCAATAGTATTAAATTGGCTTTAAATAAAAAAAGAAATAAATCCAAAAATTATGCGCTGGGCTCTTGAGCTCCAAAATTTCAATTACTCCATTGAACATAGACCCGCTACTCAAATGCAATATTCAGACTGTCTAAGTAGGTATTTAATTTTAGTGATAGATGATAATAGTTTCGAAAGAAATTTAAGCATTAAACATGTTTGTGATCCAGAAATTTGGCAAATTAGGAATTCTCTAGAAAAGATTGAAAGTAAACTTTATGAATTGAGAAACGGTTTGGTATATAGAAAATATAATAAGAAGCAACTTTTATTTTATGCCCCTTCCTCAATGGAAAATGGTATATTATTACATATGTATCATGATGATTTATGTCATATAGGTGAAAACAAAACTGCTGAAGTAATTCTCAAAACTTACTGGTTCTTAAATTATAGTCACCCAAAAAATTATACGATAAGGAAATTATTCACACCCTAATAGCTACAGGAGTCCCGCGTGCTAATGGACAAGCTGAAATAATTAATAAGTCGCTTACTACGTTATGTCCTAAATTATCTGAAGACACCAATAAATGGGACGAAATTTTATATAAAGTCGAATTTTCTATTAATAATACCATAAATAGGTTTACCGGTTTCACACCTAGTATGCTTTTATTTGGAATCGACCAAAAGGGACATATTTTAATAATTTACGTGTCTATTTAGAATCACAAATCTGACACTGATAGAAATTTAGCTTTAATTAGACAAACAGCTTCTGAAAATATAGAAAAATTACACAAATATAACAAAAGCAACTATGACAAAAGACACAAGGAAGCAAATGTCTATTCAGTAGGTGTTTATGTCATGATCATTAATACAGATGTAACTCCGGGAATAACTAAAAAGTTAATCTCTAAATTTAAAGGCCCATATATGGTTAAAGAGATACTGGACAATGATCGTTATT
Organism: Ophraella communa; assembly: GCA_035357415.1. Taxonomy (NCBI): domain Eukaryota; kingdom Metazoa; phylum Arthropoda; class Insecta; order Coleoptera; family Chrysomelidae; genus Ophraella; species Ophraella communa. Next base: position 48,107,317 of record CM068979.1, on the reverse strand, counting down.
TTGGAAGTAACAAATACTTTGGTAGTTTTGCTGAACCAGTTTTAAATATCTTTTCATACCAGTCAAAATCTGACAGTAAACAGGAACCAAAAACAGTTGAATCCCCTTACAAATAATTGTCTACTAACTAACTTAAAAGAAATAAAAAATATGTAAAAGAATAAGTTAGTCACCACAGGACCCCCCTGCCAGTGATTGGCGTGAATCACGACACAAATTCTTGAAAACGAACAGGGAAACGAACTTTCCGTCCAGAACTGGTAGTCTTCATGGCAGATTTTAGGTTTGATGAACCATTCGGAGTAGACTGCTGGTTTCAAGACAAGCGAAGGTCGGAGTGTAGGGTTGTCTGTCTCCGTCGAGCTATCGCATTTGTTTTGAGATACCAAAAGGTAGACTGGCTTAAGACGATCCATCGATACTGTCACGTCAGAACCTTGCAGCTGAACAACTGCGGTCTAGTCGGATCTACTAATTACAAGATAAGGGCCCGTGTAGGGTGGATCAAGCGATCCCTTGGAGACATCTGTTCGAACAAAGATGTGAGAGCAAGTCGTTCTGGATAAGGACCCATCGAACATTTTTCTCAGCCGGAAAAAAAACAAAGCAACCCTTATACCTAGAAGTACGATGGGCAATACCTCAGTCCAACGTCCTGTTGTGTGGTACCTGATGGCTTTGAGATGACGGTGAAAACGTTCAACGAGCCCATTCGCTGATGGATGATAGTCAGTTGTTCGAATACGACTCGAACCTAACAAATCACTTGAAAAGACTAGATTCAAATTGCCTGTGGTGATCCTTAGCGGTGTTCCAAACCTTGAAATTCAGTTAGTAAATCATGTACGTGCTACGGTTTCGACCTCTATGTTTTCAAGTGGAACTGCTTCTGGCCACCTTGTAAAACGGTCAACACAGGTCAAACAGTACCTGTACCCTTTAGAAATAGGAAGTGGGTCAACCAAGTCAATGTGAATGTGTTCAAATCGAGAATATGAAGGAGCAAATGTACCAATAGAAGTCCAATTGTGACGTGTTACCTTGGATTTCTGGCATGGTAAGCAGGAGCGAGCCCAAGAGCGACAGTCAGACTTGATTGAAGGCCAAACAAAACGTTCAGCAACTAGTTTTGTAGAAGCCTTTATACCTGGCTGGGAAAGGTTAGGCAGTTTATAAAAACCGGTTTGCCGAAATTTTTTGGTAAGAAAAGGCCTGGGATTAGGAGTAGAGAAATCACAATTGCTACTTGCCTGAGTTTCAAGTTGGTTTGACTTTGTAGATCGTGTTGTAGCTCTTCCTCCTCTGCCTGTGACTTTGCCAAGGATTGGTGGTCAATGGGAATGGTAATTGCCTCTGTCCTGGAAAAGGTGTCAGCAATTGCGTTATCTTGTCCAGAATCGTGGCGAATGTCCGTTGTAAACTGACCAATGTACTCCAAGTGACGAAATTGTCGAGGTGAGCACTTTTCAGACTTTTAGCGGAAGGCGAAGATGAGAGGTTTATGGTCTGTAAAAATGGTGAATTGTCTGTCTTCGATCATGTGCCTAAAATACTTTATAGCTAAGTATATAGCTGTCAACTCTCTGTCGTAGGTGCTGTACTTTTGTTGAGCTGTACTCAGCTTCTTAGAAAAGAAGGCTAACGGTTGCCAGATGAATCGCCAAATATTGCTAGCTGAGCATTAGGGTTCTAGGTTCTAGGTTTCGGATAATTCATAATGGCATCTACCCTGTCAGGTAAAGTTTTGGTACATTCCCCAGAAACCTCATATCCGAGGAACTTAACAACTGAAGCTCCTAAATTACACTTACTTGGGTTGACAAGAACTCCAAATGATGTCAGGCGGTCAAATAGCTGACGTAAGTGGATAAGGTGTTTTTCTTCAGATTCGGAAGCTACAAGAATATCGTCAATGTAGGCGTAACAGAAGTCAAGCTCCTGAGTACTGAATCAATGAAACGCTGAAAGGTTTGAGCGGCATTACAAAGTCCGAATGGCATGAAAGAGAATTCATATAATCCAAAAGGGGTTGTTATGGCAGTCTTATGAACGTCCTCAGAAGCTACAGGGCTGATGATAGACACGGACAAGATCTATATTGGAAAACATTGTTTAACCATGTAGATTGTGGGTAAAGTCCTGAATGTGAGGAATAGGATAACGGTCAGGAATTGTTCTCGCATTCACAGCTCTATAGTCTCCACATGACCTCCATTCGTCACCCTTTTTGGGTATCATGTGTAGCAGAGATGACCAGCTGCTGGAAGAAGGTTTACCTGCAGGTCTGATGAGGGCTGGGAAAGATTTGAGTAACTGCGTGTAAATGGATGAATGGTTACCATTAATAGTTTTAATACTGCTCACCAAACTGGAGGAAGTCGTACGGCCTGTGGAAATGAGAGATGTTACTTGGTCAAGTAAACTTTGGCGACGGACGTCCACTAGCAAATCGTAGTAGTGTAGAAAATCTACCCCAATTATGGGCTTGGCAACGTCAGCTATGATAAATTGCCACGGAAAAACTCGAAGGCCAAAGTCTAGAGATAGATTATGTAGCCCATATGTAGCGATTGCAGTGTTATTGGCTGCATACAGAGTATAATCTGTTTTGGATCGCTTACCGGAGATCAATTTTCTTGGGTAGACGCTTATATCCGCCCCTGTGTCTACAAGAAATTGTTGTCGGGTTATCTTGTCGGTGATGAAGAGGCGGCGGTTTGACTGCGGTGTGGAGTCGCTGGCCGCCATTAGCGACTCCCCAGATCGTTTTCTGATTTATTGGCGTAGAAGCTGCAGGGTTTGTGCAAATTGGCTGGTGAAAGCCAAAGAAAGGCTCATCGAAAAACCGTGCCAACAACAGAACGAACCTTCTACTACAAAGTAAAACTTTGTAAAAAAATAAATACATTTTAAATAAATACTGATATAATATTTTTATTTTCCCTAATCTTAATTAATATAATTATGAAAAATTCTATTGAATATATTAAAAATTTAAATTCCCAACCATTACTATCTTGAAAATGGTTTGAAATTGTAAAACAAAATAATACGGTATAAAGAATGTGCGTAGGACATTCTGGTCAAATGCTAGAAAGCATAGTAATGTGCATGTTCTTATCAGATAACTATCACGTTCTTATCTCATAACTATCATGTTCCTATCACATAACGATTATGCTTTGGAAATTAATAGTACATTCTTAGAACGTTCTTTCCTCGAACATGCTATAGACTTTTGTCTAGTCAAGTGATAAGGACATTCAGAGAACATGCTCGGGTACATTCTTAGAATGTGTGATATTGCTTCTAATCGGGTTTTGTAATATATTCTTAGGACATTCTATTCACATGCTGTATGCTATTTACGCACGTTCTTAGAACGTGATGTTTCTTATAGAAGACATTCTCAGAACATGAATAGCAAGTGATTTTGTTTACTGGGATACTACCTCCTGAAGGGCTTCTGGTGCGCGACCGTAACCTTCGATGAGGATTCAACGACGAAGTAAAGTGGCGGGAGCGGACATCTCGAAGACCTTCTTCGATGGCTGTTATTTCCAGTCGGAAAGTTTGTACCATTTCACCTATCTTTGATGTTACCGTGACGGCTAGTCGTTCCTTCATTGCTTCCATGGGAGTGAGAGGCTTCCAGGGAGAGTTGCTTCCGTAATATGATGCCGAGGACTTGTTTCAAGGACTGCATATGCCAATTCGGCTAATACATCGAGTTCCGCTGATTTCTGCGTTGCCAGTATAGCCTGTGCAGATGGAGGAAGGGGACTTAACCACAGAGATTTCAATACGGCGTCAGGTACAGCAATCCCAGCTAGTGAGCGATGGTATCTGAGAAATTGAGATGGCTTCCTATCTCCTATTTCTTCATGTTCTAGGAGACGTCTGGTCTTCTGTTCTTGTGATGCACTCAACCGTTGGATCAACACTGTTTTTAGCTTTTCATATTTCCCTTCATGGGGTGGTTTTGTTAGAATGTCTCCGACTTCAGCGGCATATTTAGCTTCTAAATTACTACTCACATAGAAGATATTCGTTTCATCTTCTGTGATACGAGCCAAGGAAAACTGCATCTTAATCTGGGCAAACCAAAGTTCAGGATCTGCTGGCCAAAATGGAGCTATTTTTACTGCAATACGATCCACTAAGGTTCCTTCAAGTGGCATTGTCTTTGCGATATTTAGTACAATTTAAATATGATCACGTCGGGGTCACCACTTTGGGAGTAATAAATACTTTGGTAGTTTTGCTGAACCAATTTTTAATATCTTTTCATACCAGTCAAAATCTGACAGTAAGCAGCAACCAAAAACAGTTGAATTCCCTTACAAATAATTGTCTACTAAGTAACTTAAAAGAAATAAAAAATATGTAAAAGAATGAGTTAGTCACTACAGTTATGTTATCACTGATATTGAAGGTTTTCAAGTTAGTGTTAGTCAAGTTAGTTCCTTATGAAGGAATTGCAGCAGCTTCTAGAATAAGACCATGGCTATCAAAGTAAAAAACTATATGATTTATTTTTATTACTGTTCGAACTGAACGATTTAAATTTTTTAAAAGGTGACATAAATTTTTAATAAACATGTTATGAATCTAAGTAGGTAATTATGTTTATGTTATGTTCTTATGTATCCCATGACTTATGTATCTTATGACAACTTATGTATTTTATGACTACTTATGTAAATTATGACTACTTATGTATCTTACGAATTATTCCTTTCAGGATTTTATGATTTGTCTTTAGGGAACTTATGATTATTATGTATTTTTTAATATTGAAACACTTGTGAGGACTTTAATCAAAATTTATTTACAAGTTGTTTGAATACAAGAATTCAGCTGGTTACGAATTACTAACTGTCACTTTTTACTTTTAAACTTCACAAAAGTTGAACGAACACTACTTGCCAAACGCGAATGACCAGCTTTATATACAAAATTTTGACATCTCGATTTTTCTCGAAACAACTATTTACTAAAATCCAAATATTACTAGAATGTTCTCTACCAACTACCAACCTAAAATAATTATATATCATGTCAAGTTCCTGTCAAAATCTTCTTCCTCATTCACGGAATCTACCCTTTATGACAAACAGCTACATCAAAATACATGCATTCCTCTCGCATCTGTCACAATCATCCGTCACACATTTGCACCCGTTGCAATATTATGTTACAATTTACCTGATTTATTGCCCCATGAAAATTTTATGTCACTTATTATCACAAAATTACTATTTTCTTTTAACTACTTATTAACATGCTTTTACTTACCTGTTCTTTTTTTAAGCCTACAGCTGAGAAAGGCGTTATTATTTTTATTAAATTTAAGATATTTTATTTTCTGTTTTTTTAGTTTATTGATTGAGGCCAATCAAAATGTCAGGTTTGGCCAAAACTGTAGTAAATATACTATGTGAATAGGCCTTTAGTAAGAATACTCAACTTCATACTATTACAGTTTGACAGAAGTCACTTGTTTCTTGACAGCTGTCAAGCGTCACTAGTTTTTAAGTTTTATGGTGTAATCATGGCCAATGAATTTTTATGTAAAATTATATGGTTACAATTTATGAAAATAAAGTATTTTAAATGGATCGTCTCTAATTTGGTAAGACTGCCTGAATTTAGTGAAAAATCTGGTAATTTTTAAATTACAAGAATGTAGAGTGGATGGCGATAGTGGTTTCAAATTAGTATTTTTATTATAAATTTGAATATTTTTAGAGCTTGTTGATTTTCTTTATCTAAGACAGAGATGAAAATATGAATTTTGATTCGTAAATCTTTGAATGTTTCCACGACATACACTTACATTTGACCTTAAGATCATAAATAGATGAAAAATACCTGTATAAAAATGAAACCAACTTTATTACTAATTATGCTTTCAATTTCCTTAACCGGATTTTTTGAAAATGATTTTTTATTTAAATGAATATTTATAATGTAGTATTCCAAACAATTAATACTACTTCTTCCTTTAAAAGGGGCGTAAAAATGTGACAGCTGAAAACGGGTGGCAAACCTGAATTGTATCCAAAATTTCAATCATTTTGTAAACAACAAAACTAAAGAACACCTTTAAATTACGTATTCAAATTTTAACAGGATATAGCTTAGACCTTTCTCTAGAAGATAAGGTTTTTTAGTTGAGTTTTATATTGTAATAAATGAGATATTGGCGTTTAAGTGATAGTATGTTTTTAAAAAGTTTGACAATTTTTGATCACGAATTTTATCGCCAGATCCTATTGGATACATTTTAATTTCAATTGATTCCACAAAGTATGGGGTTGACATTTTTAGAATATAACTAATAGTCATAATTTAATGATACAATTAGTTTTATTAAGATATACCCATAACACTAACAATTATGTTTAGTACTTGCAAGAGTATTGTTAGCCAATCGCTGGTAGTCACCTTATCCCACTTCTTCAGGTAAGTGTACAAAGTGTATTTTTATAGATTTTAGATTGGTAAGTTATTATCATAGGTTATTGAAAACATGGAAATATTTTTTCTTGCGCCACATTCTCAAAATAAAAATAAACTATAAGCTTTATTGTAGGGTGTGCTTTACTTTGTACTCCATTTTTCATTAAATCATGGATCTGGGTGGTAATTAATTTACATAGGTATGTCCAATACTCTCTAAAAAATAAATGAGATTTATTTATTTAGGCAGTAAATAATTAGCAAGGTACTTACTTGAAGTCATATTGAAGACAGACTAACCTGTTAACGTTTACAAACATTATAGTAACACTTTTGCAATAATCATCAAACGTTTTGGAAAAGTATTTAAATAATATCTCTGATGAAACTAACCTCGTTTAATTTTGCATTGTTGCCAAGATATCTTTCGTTATCTTTATATATGTATGAAGCAATACATTTCAATCTCAATATCAATTTAAAAAAAGGTATAATTACATACTTTTCACTTAATTCCAATTTTTCTTTAGACTATGTTGATGTGTGTATATTCAGAAACCGTAATATGATTTTATTATAATTAATATATTTATTCTAATAAATACCTTTATTAGTAAGAGCTAGTACAATAAATTTCATTAATTTCATCACGTTTTCTATTGGAATGAATTTTTTTTATTGACTGCACCTTATAGAAATTAATTATAGAAATTGATTTAATTATTTGTTAGGTATGCCGAAATTTTATTTTATTTTATTTTTTTTATATATCGATATTTTAAATCCTAAAAACAATTAATTTGTTACGCCTATGAAACACAACAAACTTCCAATGTGTATCCAAATAGGATATTTTATAATATTAATTGTTTGGAATACTAGATTATAAATATTCATTTAAATGAAAAATCATTTTCAAAAAATCCGGTTCAGGAAATTGAAAGCATAATTAGTAATAAAGTTGGTTTCATTTTTATACAGGTATTTTCCATCTGTTCCTTCCTAATTTGTGAAAATGAACACATAACTACCGTTAAGAACCAGATTATAAAAGCATGAGAGTTATAGTTCACAATTGGTGTAAACGTGTAAACCAAATAATCCAAGGGAAAACAAAATTGTATAAGGGTTCAAATAATGTAAAAATACAAGCTAATAATATTCGTTTAAATAGATTAAAAAAAAGGAATGTAAAAAAACTTAATCATATTGCTTAAGTTGTTCCAATATAAAAAATCTTACAAAAATATTTTAATTTACCTTAATTTTAAGCTTATTGTTTGTATTATATCAAGCGAGACTTACATCGAGATGATCAGGTTAAGTGTTGTTGGACATTTTAAACAATAAAATAAAATATCCTAAAAATATTTTAATATATTAAATACATCCCTAAATCTAAATTTTAAGTTTAGTTCTGATACGGGTATCCAGGTGGCGCTTAATTCCATCTTTACCACTTTACATTGTCGTGAAAAGTATAGGGGTATATGGTCTATGTTGCTGACTACTTCCTATATAACTCCTACGAAAATAAAGAGATGGATACATGAGTATGAGTGACATAACTGACAAAATATAGGTCTGTTCGTTGTGTCTCCATTAACTACACTATTGTACAGAAAAGTACATCGTGTAACACTGATACCGTTAGGTGATTTCCTGTGTACGTTGTTAAAATGTTGTAGCACAAATAAAAACACTGGATTTAGAGTAGGTGGGATACGTAGAATGCAAATAAATATAAATATTGGATAACGAGTTTAGGTGTTATATTGCGGGAAAAAATACTTTGATGCTTTTAGTTTTGTGTATAAACTTGTAAACATGATAAAGCCTTGGTCAGAATATAATAATAATAATAATAATAATAATAATAATAATAATAATAATAATAATTAATAATAATAATAATAATAATCATTGTAAACATGATAAAGCCTTGGTCAGAATATAATAATAATAATAATAATAATAATAATAATAATAATAATAATAATTAATAATAATAATAATAATAATAATAATAATAATAATAATAATAATAATAATAATAATAATAATAATAATAATAATAGATCTAGATGATCCCCAGACTGGCGCAGGAACTAGCGAGACAGGTGGCGCTAACCTGCGAACGGAAACCACCACAGCTACGACCCGGAATAGAAACTCAGCTCATCGACAAGCTCGACCGACTCAAAGTGTTTTGGACTCTCAGAGTGCAACCACTAAAGCCGGATTGCCTAGGCAACGCATGCAATGGACTGAACAGTTGAATACAGACTTGATGCGCTGCTATTACAAAGTTACACAAGGAGACTCAATTAGAGTAGGTATTAGACCTCTTCTGCATGCAGCATTTATCGAAATTCATCCTGAACTAAATAATTTGACTCAAAAAAGGCTGGTTGATCAAAAGAGAGTCATTATTAACAACAAAAGACTCCCACCTGAGTTATTAGAACAAATTAAACAACAATTTACCAATGCACATCCCACACCAACAAAACAACAAAATGAGCCAGAAAACAACCAAGAGCCTAGACAAAGAATGAATACACATGAAAACTTATCTGTGGAACTAACTAATAGTGAGAAGAATGAAACCCAACCTCAATCTAGTGAAGAAAATCAGGTTCAAGGAGAAGATAATGTAAATGAGTTAAGAGACAAACTAAGAGATGCATTTATAGAAGCCCTTATCGAATTTGAAGGCACAGACCCAATTTGTAGACCCCCCCTGCCGAGACAGAAATCATCGAAAAACCTAGCAATTTATTCAAGTGAAATGAATAAACATATAATAAGATCCTATTTAGAAGAACACTCTGATCTGACAAATATTCACACTGCCGTATATGCAGGAGCAGTAGCAGTGATTAGGTGCCTAGGAAATACTTTGCAAAGAAATCTAAAGAATAGTACATCCAGGAAACAACCATGGGAAAGAAGACTGGAAAACAAAATAACAGAAATTAGGAAAGACTTAGGAAGGCTAAATGCACATAAAAGAGGTCAAAACAGTAAGAAAATGAAAAAGCATATATCAAATATTATGAGAAAATGGAAGAAACATACTAACAGAGATCCAGAAAATGAAGAATTAGAAGAAGTTATGGATACCATCAAACAAAAACTAAGCTTATATGCTAACCGGTTACGGAGATACAAGGAAGCAGTCGCTCGACGCAAAGACAACTGGACATTTCAAAATAACCAGAAAAATTTCTACAGAAAACTAACAGAAGAAAACAATGTAGTATCTGAAACACCAAGTCAGCACGAAATAAAGAACTTCTGGGAAACACTATGGTCTGTAAAAGAACAGCACAATGAAAATGCGTCTTGGATATCGGAAGTAACTGAAGCAACAAACAATATAACACCTATGGATCCTCTAATAATCTCTATGGAAGATGTCCAAGAAGTAATTCAGAAAACTTTTAACTGGAAGGCTGCAGGAAATGACGGAATACAGAACTTTTGGTACAAGAGATTTACAAGTTCCCATAGCTACTTAGCAGAAGCATTTAACAATTTAATAAAAAACCCATCCAGCACTCCATCGTTTATGACCCAAGGTATAACCTATTTACTTCCCAAAGATGGTGACACACGCAACCCTGCTAAATATAGACCCATAACATGCCTCCCTACCATATATAAAATATTTTCATCATGCATCTCTGAAAAGCTCTATAAACATTGCGAAGTAAATAACATCATTGCAACAGAACAAAAATGCTGTACCAAAAAAGCTCAAGGATGCAAAGAGCAATTAATAATTGACTCTGTTGTAGTTGAACAAGCAATAGACAAGAAAAGATCTCTTTATACGGCTTATATAGACTACCAAAAAGCTTATGATTCTATCCCACATTCATGGCTAATTAAAGTTTTGCAGATGTACAAAGTTGAACCACGTACCATACAACTCCTAAAATGCCTAATGTCAACATGGCGAACTGTGCTGAAACTAACATCGCACGAACCCAACACAAGAACAACAGGGGAAGAAGGAAATCGCATAGCAAGACACACCCGAGAAATAGTAACTGAGGCCATTAATATTAGAAGAGGCATCTTTCAAGGTGATATTCTGAGTTCGCTGTGGTTCTGTTTAGCACTTAATCCACTATCAAGAATACTAAACAATAATATATATGGATTTGCCATCAGACACGAGAAAAAAACACTTCTCAGAATCTCACACCTGCTTTATATAGATGATATCAAGTTATACGCTGGCACAGAACAACATCTAAGAGCCCTATTGAAACAAGTTGAGATATTTACTAACGATATAAAAATGAGTTTCGGGATAGATAAGTGCAAAACCCAAGTAATTATCAATGGCAGCCATAAGGCCAATGGATTTAGCTTAAGTAACAATGAAATTATTCAAGGCATGGAAGAAAATGAACACTATAAATATCTAGGAGTTTTGCAATCAAATCGGACTGATCATGTACTAGTCAAAACCAACACTATATCCAAATATTGCAGCCGCCTGGTTAGCCTGTTAAAAACAAAAGTAAGTGCTAAAAATCTAGTTTCGAGCATAAACACTTATGCCATACCAGTATTAAGTTACACCTTTGGAATCATAAAATGGTCCAAAACCGACCTAGAAAACATTGAAAGAAAAACAAGAACTATATTAACTAAATACAGAGCATACCACCCTAAGGCAGCACCAGAAAGACTCATAATACCTCGAGATAAGGGAGGAAGAGGATTGGTAAGCGTAGAATACCTCCATGACAAAATTAAATATAACCTGCGGCAATATTTTCTCTCAAAAGCAGATGTCAACGTACTCTATAAAGCTGTAATATAAGAAAAGACTACTCTTCTATTCAAGTTATCTTTATTGATTGATTTTATTAATTCGCACGTCAAATTACAATAATAAAAATGCATACGCTGAATTAGCTGAATTAGCAAAACAATACATTATATTTCAATATTAATTAAAAACTAGGTTACCAATGTTTATACAGTATTAAATTACACAATAACTAAAAATATACTAAGTGATATAATTTATCCGTTACACCTCCCTTTCCTAGAGAAAGACCTTCACTATGGCCACTTATGAAGGGCTTTCTTGTGCAAAAATATAGACAAAGAAAACATTCTAGTATAATAACGATAGAACAAACATTAAACTTGGTTAAGGAGAAATTATATACTTAGATAATGAAATTATCTTAATTACCTAAATTACCCAAAATTAACATAAACCTAAAGAACAAGAGAGAGAAGGGAAAAAAATACATATATATAACCGAATATAAAAGGATATATGTATATATATATATATATTGTAATGATTAATTATTAAAATTAAAAATAACTTACCAAATTAAGGTATAAGATAATGATAAGTAAAAATTAGAACAAAAACTACAAATAATAAAAAAATTATAAAAACAAATATATTTTTTTTATATAAATAATAAATGTAATAAGTGTAATTTATTACATTATATATGTGTCCAATTGGAAAATGTTGCACGTTTAACTTAAATTATTACTATTTCTATCACTACATATTTAATATTCATTGTTTTCATGTTACATATGTTTTAACGCGATTTTTGTGTACTGTCACTTCTTTGCCTTTATTATTTTTAATGGTACAATTTGGATCGCTTACTGAGACAACTGAAAATGGTCCCCAAACCACGAATCAAGTTTTTGACGACCTTCATTATTTAGTAATACGAGATCTCCTGGCTTAATTGTTAAATGTTTTGAGTTTAGGTCCCATTGAGTTTTCCGAGCTTTCTTTGCTGCTTCAAGAAATTCTTTAGCTCTATTTTGTGCGAATTGTAACCTATATCTAACTTCTTGCTCATAAGCATCAACATTATAGAGTGGATCTATGTGAGCATCACTTAACGTTCCCGATAAATCAGCTTTTTCCCAAATACTAATTCGAACGGTGTATAATTGTGGTAAGTACTGGGTGTTGTATTATAACAAAATGCAAAATATTGTGTCCACACGTCCCAATCGGTAAGTGCGTTGTTCACATACATTCTCACAAATTCGTTTAATACGCGATGGTTGCGTTCACAGCCTCCGATACTTTGACTATGATAAGCTGTAGATGTACTATGTTCAATATTTAATAGTTTTGCAAGGTTTTGGAAAAGTTCATTCTTATATTCGGTACCTAGATCTGTCCTGATTTGCTTCATCGGACCGTAAATAAGAACAAAATTTTCGAAAATTGCTTTAGCCACTGTGATAGCTTCTTTATTAGGAATTGGTTTAATAATAACGTACTTAGTTAATTCGCATTGAATTGTTACAGCATAGATATTACCAGCATCAGATTTTTAAAAAGGACCTATTGTATCTATACAAACTATATCAAAAGCTTTTTGTGGGGTGGGTGTTAAAACAAGTGGTTCCGTATGCTTGAATGATGCTTTATTAACTTGGCATTTATGACATTTTTTACAAAAATTGGCAACGTCTCGCGACATGTGTTTCCATCTATAAAATGCTTTAATTTTTTTGAGAAGTCTTTTTTGACCACCATGACCTCCGTAGAGAGGATCATTATGGAATTTTTTCAATCAGACGCTCTTTTTATCCCTATCTGTAATTAATACTGGAGGGTTACAAAGTATAATAGTCACATTTTTAAGTATTTTATTCCCTATATTTTTAAATTCATTAGCAGTGCACTGGCTAAATAATTTATCATTTAAATTTAATCTTAACTTAGGAAACTTATAATCACCAGCCAATTTTTCTAGCTGAGATAATATTTGCTCTAATGCAAAATTATCTTTAATGATTGAAAGTTTGCTTTGAGCGCTCATTTTTCTTTCGTGACTTATAGTTATATTAATGTATGTGGGATAAATATTAAATTTTACTAAAGGTAATTTTAAAGCGTCTGCGTTATCTAGAGTTTCAATTACTCTAAGACTGGGTGTAAATTTTTCTTTAGTTGGCGTTTCGTCTTTACTTATATTTTCTAATTTTTTTGACTTTGACCGGGTCGTGACAAAAATTGAATTTGCGTTTGTATGAATTTCTTTTAAATGTTCTATGTTTACCCTTGATAGTGCATCTGCAGTGACATTGTCTTTACCCTTAATGTATTCTATATCAAAGTTAAACTCTTCTAAGTCTAGACGCATTCTAGTGAGCTTTGAATTAGGATCTTTCATTGAAAATAAATAAACAAGTGGTCTGTGATCTGATTTGACTAAGAATTTTTGTCCATATAAATAACAACGGAAGTATTTTATAGCCCAATGAATTGCTGTTAATTCTTTTAGAATAGTAGGCTTATGGGATTCTCCTTTCGTGAAAGTACGAGACGCATATGCTATGGGAAGTTCTTGTCCCTCAAATTGTTGGCAAAGTACAGCTCCACATGCGATATTTGATGCATCTGTCACCAAAATAAATTTTTTAGAAAAATCTGGGTACTGCAAAATTGGTGGATTTATTAATGCATTTTTTAAAAGGTTAAACGATTTTTGGCATTCCGCTGACCAAACAAACTCAGCATTTTTCTTTGTTAGTTTATTTAATGGATATGTAATAGTTGCGAAATGTGGAATAAATCTACGATAATAGTTACAAAATGCAACCAACCGTTTTACATCGTCTGCAGTTTGAGGAATTGGGTAATTGTTTATGATATCGTACTTTGACTCGTCCGGCAAAATTCCTTTGTCTGTGATTTTGTGTCCTAAAAATGTAACCTCTTTTCTGAAAAAATTGCATTTTTTGGGATTTAATTTTAAACAAAATTTCCTGCAAGTATTGAAAACGTCTCTTAAATTATTTAAGTGATGATTTTCGGAACAGCCAATTACGATAAGATCATCCATGTAAAGAAAAGCCTTTTCCGGGGTTACTCCCGCAAAAGCGATGGACATCATCCTTTGGAAACTATTAGGACTTACTGATAATCCGAATGGAAGTCTAGTAAATCTATAGGACCCACCATCTACGCTAAAAGATGTTATATCACGAGAAGATTCGTCTAGAGGAATTTGATGAAAACCCGACATAAGATCAATAACAGAAAACCATTTTGCTCTTCCAAGCTGATCCAGAATGTCATCTATGCGATTAAGTGGAAATTTATCAGCAATTAAGTTTTTATTTACGGCTCTAAAATCTATACATAATCTCCACGCCTTTTGACCATTTGTAGATTTTTTGGGTACAAGTAATACTGGACTATTATAGTCCGATACTGAGGGTTCAATAATATCATTACGCCATAATTCCTGTATTTGTTTATTTATTTCTTCTTTCAATACTCTGGGTGTTCTATAATTTTTGATATAAACGGGTTTGTTATTTGCCAATTTCAATTTTTGTGTATAAAAATTATTTACAGTCAACTTATCAGTTTTTAAAGCGAAAACATCTGAATATTCTTTGCAAAGTTTAAAAAGATCATTTTTAATAAATTCGGGTACATCCTGATTAATTTCAGACATTAATTGAGAGTTTCTATCTTTCGAGTCTATTTCAATATTGTAAATATCGAACTCATTTAAACTTAGTGTTTCTAATTTTGGTATTTCGCAGTGCACACTGTTAGAAGTAGTGTTTATAATCCTAATTATGGGATTTTTATTTGAAACTATGGATCTAGCAATAAACACTCCGGGATAAATCTCTTTATTTACGACCACCGAGTCACCCTCTAAATTTTTAAGTTGATTAATTTGTCTATTAACTTCACATCTAGGAGGAATATGTAAAAAATGTTCATCAATGCTACTAAAGATCGGGATAACAATATTGATATTTTGAAGTCGAATGGTCATTGTCCAGTTGGAGTAATCAATGACCGCTTGATGTTTGACGAGAAAATCCCTTCCTAGAATTCCGTCTGCGGGTATGGGAAAATTTGAATCAACTATATGGAATTTATGGCTCAGAGAGATTTGATCTAACCAAATGTATGTTTCTGTGACCCCTAATGAATTAACTATTCCGCTGGTTACGCCCTTAATTTTACTAGGATTAGAGTAATCTAAAATTTGATTTGGGTATACTTTTGTTCTTTTAAAAACTGATATGTCTGCACCTGTATCTACTAAAAGTGATGATTTACAGCCGGTCATAGCAATATCTAATGATACGAAATTTGATAGATTTAGGTTAAATGAGTATATTTTTACATGTCCCCCAACATTGCTTGACCCTGTTGGGGTCGGGGGTTTTCCGAATCATCCATGTTATCCATGTACCGTATGGATGTATTATTATTAAACCTGTTTCTTTCCTGACGATAATTATTATCATTTTTGT
Source organism: Ophraella communa (assembly GCA_035357415.1). Classification (NCBI taxonomy): domain Eukaryota; kingdom Metazoa; phylum Arthropoda; class Insecta; order Coleoptera; family Chrysomelidae; genus Ophraella; species Ophraella communa. The sequence goes on along the minus strand of CM068979.1, from coordinate 48,091,540 downwards.
TATAATTATTATTGATGAAGTATAATTACCGCGTCCACGATTTCCTCGATAGTTGTAATAATTATTATAACGGCCTGAATTAAAATTACCGCTAATCTGGCCTCTGCCACGGAAGTTACGCCTGTTATCATATGAAAACCTATTAGATCTGAAATGAAGTACTTTTGAAGTGTCCATGGGCGAGGAGTTTACGAACTTTGTTAAAACATCTTGTGTGGTAGAAAATGATCCAGCTTCTATTATTAGTTTAGCCCTATCTGATTGAGCATTTTGGCTAATTGAACGCACTATAGTGTCCACTGTATAATTTTCTGCTACTTCGATTGGTACTCCTTCAGTAATGTACGACTTTTTCAACTTTACTGCTAGCGCCTCTATTTCGCCTGCGTAACTTGAAGCATCTTTGTTAAGCTGTTTATAGTTCATTATTTTAGCTGACAGTAATCTGGAACTTTCGCCTTTTATGTCTTGCCTAAGCTTCGTTATTATGCCTTCAATAGTTGTCTCATTAGCAATAAGGTCTCTTGCCCTTCCTGTCAAACGAGTACGACTAAAAGCTACAGCGTTATTTTCATGTCCAGTAGCATTTTGTTTTAATAGCTCTAAAGCGTCCAGAAATGATGTTAGATTGTCCGGAGAACCATCAAATGCAGTTGGCACTAGTTTACTTGCAAAATTTATAAAATCAATTGCACTTAAAGCCATTTCTGCTAGTTTATAGTCGTCAGAGTCTGAAGTTTCCTCGTCCTTTATCTCCTCGTCCAGAACCAATATGTCAATAGTTCCTATACACGAGTGCGGTACTTTATATTTAACGTTTAAACACTGAAAAGCTCTAACTACTTTGTCCCTAACTTTATAAAAATATTTTTTACAAATTTCTTTTTCTAAACTATCTAAAGAACTCCAAGAATTTGCAAGATTAGAAGTAAACTCATTAAACAAACTAACCAGTTGATCTCGGATTTCGTGTCGTATTGATTCGGTCCTAGGTACTTGTTTTTTAATTGCCCTTTTGGCCTGACCCGATATATCCTCCGTTAATTGTATAAGAAGTACATTTAAAGTTTCATGGGAGGCCTGCATGAGAAATTGTAACCATACCAAAAAAATCTAATATACGCTAATAATATGCATTAAAATTAAGTGTTGATAAGGCAGAGAAATGTATTAGTACAACAAAAAAACAAAAACTTACGATTTCAAGCTACACCTCATCACTGCACTACCTTTCACTTTCACTTCTATTTTCATTGTTTCTTAGCTCACTATTTGTCGGCTCCTCTCAGTTGGGGTGCTCCTTGGGATTCTATGCAGCCGTATTTACGTTTCCCATGGATACTGCTTCAGCTAGGTCTCTGCGAACTTGCTTCCTAACTGCTTTTTTATACCCTCTGCAGAACTTCAAACTTACGCTAATGACCAGAAAAACGAGAATCAGATACAGTATAACTTTCACATCTTTGGTTACGTTGTACTCTGTCTCTTGTACAATGAAATTCGAGTTCACAACTCCGTTTTCCTGAACTTTTTGCTCCGTAGATTTTGTTTGTCCCATCTTAACATTAATAACTGTTTATCTTAGAATTAATAAATGTTTATTGGCTGTTTATCCTTATTTCTTTTCCTTTCCTTAACTGACCGAAGAAAAACCAAAAAACTTTGGCAGGATCGCCATGTAATATAAGAAAAGACTACTCTTCTATTCAAGTTATCTTTATTGATTGATTTTATTAATTCGCACGTCAAATTACAATAATAAAAATGCATACGCTGAATTAGCTGAATTAGCAAAACAATACATTATATTTCAATATTAATTAAAAACTAGGTTACCAATGTTTATACAGTATTAAATTACACAATAACTAAAAATATACTAAGTGATATAATTTATCCGTTACAAAGCAATGGCCGCAGTTGATAAAAATTACACCCCTTTGAACCTCCAACAGACTGAATTAACTGAAAGAGTTACCAGAACAACATTTCAAGAATCAAAAATAAATAGCTGGAAACAAAAGGTTTTGCATGGTAGACATCCTCATGATCTGGAATCAATTCATGTAGACAAGACAGCGTCCAACTACTAGTTAATGTATGGAAATTTATTCCCTGAAACAGAGGGCTTCATAATGGCAATCCAAGATCAAGTTATAGCAACGAAAAACTATGCTAAATACATCTTGAAAGACCATAAAATAACCAATGATAGATGCCGAAAGTGTCAAAATGCCCCTGAAACAATCCAACACATTACGGCAGGATGCTCAGTATTGGCACCAACCAAATATATGGAACGACACAATAATGTTGCTAAATGTATACACCAAACTCTTGCTCGCCAATTAAAACTAAGTACAGATAAATCCCCTTACTACAAATATAGACCTCATAATGTATTAGAAGATGACAACCACACTCTCTACTGGGATAGATCCATTTTAACAGATAAAATGAACGCAAACAACCGCCCAGACATAACCTGGATTGATAAGAAAGGGAAAAAGACATACCTAATAGATATCACAGTCCCAAACACTAATAACCTAGAAGAAAAATACCAGGAAAAAGTCAATAAGTATGTTGACTTGGCAATTGAAATAAAACAAATGTGGCATCAAGAAACAGTAACAGTAGTACCCATAGTAATATCCAGCACAGGAGTTGTTCCAAGTAATCTGAAGACCAGCCTTAACATCTTAAACATGGATCCAAATATAATTAAAAATATTCAAAAGTCAGCCATTCTCGATACATGTAGCATTGTAAGAAGATTCCTCAATGAATAGACAAAACAGTGTAACAACTTAAAATTACCTTGCCTGCAAGACCGGTAATTTTGAGATAACAGACCACATTTAATGTGAGATTATCGGTAAATAATAATAATAATAATAATAATAATAATAATAATAATAATAATAATAATAATAATAATAATAATAATAATAATAATAATAATAATAATAATAATAATAATAATAATAATAATAATAATAATAATAATAATAATAATATTATGCTTTTACTTACCTGTTCTTTTTTTTTAACCTACAGCTGAGAAAGGCCTTATTATTGTTATTAAATTTAAGATATCTTATTTTCTGTTTTTATAGTTTATTGATTGAGGCCAATCAAAATGTCAGGTTTGGCCAAAACTGTAGTAAATATACTATGTGAATAGGCCTTTAGTAAGAATACCCAACTTCATACTATTTCAGTTTGACAGACGTCACTTGTTTCTTGACAGCTGTCAAGTGTCACTAGTTTTTAAGTTTTATTGTGTAATCATGGCCAATGAATTTTTATGTAAAATTATATGGTTACAATTTACGAAAATAAAGTATTTTAAATGGATCGTCTCTAATTTGGTAAGACTGCCTGAATTTAGTGAAAAATCTGGTTATTTTTAAATTACAAGAATGTAGAGTGGATGGCGATAGTGGTTTCAAATTGGTATTTTTATTATAAATTTGAATATTTTTAGAGCTTGTTGACTTTCTTTATCTAAGACAGGGATGAAAATATGAATTTTGCTTCGTAAATCTTTTAATGTTTCCACGACATACACTTACATTTGACCTTGAGATCATAAACAGATGGAAAATACCTGTATAAAAATGAAACCAACTTTATTACTAATTATGCTTTCAATTTCCTTAACCGGATTTTTTGAAAATGATTTTTTATTTAAATGAATATTTATAATGTACTATTCCAAACAATTAATACTACTTCGTCCTTTAAAAGGGGCGTCAAAAATGTTACAGCTGAAAACGGGTGGCAAACCTGAATTGTATCCAAAATTTCAATCATTTTTTAAACAACAAAACTAAAGAACACCTTCAAATTACGTATTCAAATTTTAACAGGATATAGCTTAGACCTTTCTCTAGGAGATAAGGTTTTTTAGTTGAGTTTTATATTGTAATAAATGAGATATTGGCGTTTAAGTGATAGTATGTTTTTAAAAAGTTTGACAAATTGTGATCACGAATTTTATCGCCAGATCCTATTGGATACATGTTAATTTCAATTGATTCCACAAAGTATGGGGTTGACATTTTTAGAATATAACTAATAGTCATAATTTAATGATACAATTAGTTTTATTAAGATATACCCATAACACTAACAATTATGTTTAGTACTTGCAAGAGTATTGTTAGCCAATCGCTGGTAGTCACCTTATCCCACTTCTTCAGGTAAATGTACAAAGTGTATTTTTATAGATTTTAGATTGGTAAGTTATTATCATAGGTTATTGAAAACATGGAAATATTTTTTCTTGCGCCACATTCTCAAAATAAAAATAAACTATAAGCTTTATTGTAGGGTGTGCTTTACTTTGTACTCCATTTTTCATTAAATCATGGATCTGGGTGGTAATTAATTTACATAGGTATGTCCAATACTCTCTAAAAAATAAATGAGATTTATCTATTTAGGCAGTAAATAATTAGCAAGGTACTTACTTGAAGTCATAGTGAAGACAGACTAACCTGTTAAAGTTTACAAACATTATAGTAACACTTTTGCAATAATCATCAAACGTTTTGGAGAAGTATTTAAATAAAATCTCTGATGAAACTAACCTCGTTTAATTTTGCATTGTTGCCAAGATACCTTTCGTTATTTTTATATATGTATGAAGCAATACATTTCAATCTCAATATCAATTTAAAAAAAGGTATAATTACATACTTTTCACTTTATTTCAATTTTTCTTTAGACTATGTTGATGTGTGTATATTCAGAAACCGTAATATGTTTTTATTATAATTAATATATTTATTCCAATAAATACCTTTATTAGTAAGGGCTAGTACAATAAATTTCATTAATTTCATCACGTTTTCTGTTGGAATGAATTTTTTTTTATTGACTGCACCTTATAGAAATTAATTATAGAAATTGATTTAATTATTTGTTAGGTATGCCGAAATTTTATTTTATTTTATTTTTTTTATATATCGATATTTTAAATCCTAAAAACAATTAATTTGTTACGCCTATGAAACACAACAAACTTCCAAAGTGTATCCAAATAGGATATTTTATAATATTAATTGTTTGGAATACTACATTATAAATATTCATTTAAATGAAAAGTCATTTTCAAAAAATCCGGTTCAGGAAATTGAAAGCATAATTAGTAATAAAGTTGCTTTCAACTTCCTAATTTGTGAAAATGAACACATAACTACCGTTAAGAACCAGATTATAAAAGCATGAGAGTTATAGTTCGCAATTGGTGTAAACGTGTAAACCAAATAATCCAAGGAAAAACAAAATTGTATAAGGGTTCAAATAATGTAAAAATACAAGCTAATAATATTCGTTTAAATAGATTAAAAAAAAGGAGAGTAAAAAAAATCAATCATGTTGCTTAAGTTATTCCAATATAAAAAATCTTACGAAAATATTTTAATTTACCTTAATTTTAAGCTTATTGTTTGTATTATATCAAGCGAGATTTACATCGAGATGATTGTGATTGTGAAAAGTCTAGGGGTATATGGTCTATGTTGCTGACTACTTTCTATATAAAACCATATCACATATCACCACCAAATAATACATCAATAGACGGACCCGTATTCTTGAACAATTGCTACGAGAGAGACGTTTCTCACTCCTACGAAAATAAAGAGATGGATACATGAGTATGAGTAAAATAACTGACCAAATATAAGTCTGTTCGTTGTGTCTCCATTAGCTACACTATTGTACAGAAAAGTACATCGTGTAACACTGATACCGTTAGGTGATTTCCTGTGTACGTTTTTAAAATGTTCTAGTACAAATAAAAACACTGGATTTAGAGTAGGTGGGATACGTAGAATGCAAATAAATATATAAATTGGATAACGAGTTTAGGTGTGATATTGCGGGAAAAAATACTTTGATGCTTTTAGTTTTGTGTATAAACTTGTGAACATGATAAAGCCTTGGTCAGAATATAATAATAATAATAATAATAATAATAATAATAATAATAATAATAATAATAATAATAATAATAATAATAATAATAATAATAATAATAATAATAATAATAATAATAATAATAATAATAATAATAATAATAATAATAATAATAATAAAAAGAGGAAAATGGTCATCTGAAGGAGATTTAGAAACTAGCTCCCAAAGCCAAATCGAAGAAATGACAATCGTGGAAACTTATAAATATCTGGGAATAAAGCAAAATATAAAAATCAATCAAAGACAATCCAAGGAACAGCTCATAAACACATTTAAAAATAGAATAAACAGAATACTTCATACCCACCTCAATTCAAGAAATTTAACAAAAGCCATAAACACATTTGCAATTCCAGCATTGACATTCTCATTCGGTATCATTCACTGGAATGACACAGATCTAGAAAATCTAAACCGTATAGTACGGACTCAGCTTACAACACACCGAAAACATCATCCCAAAGCCTGCATCGAGAGACTTACTCTTTCAAGACAACAAGGAGGAAGAGGCATATTAGATATCAAGCAGCAACACCATATCCAAATAAAAAATATGCAACAATATTTCTGGAGCAAAAATGAGATTTCTCTACACGCTGCTATTAACACCATAGACAGAAAATACACAGTACTCCAGCTGGCACAAAGGAACCTACCGATACCAATAACAGAAAATGAAAAAGTATCGAAATGGGCCAGCAAGGAGTTACACGGAAGATACTTCAACATAACACGTCAACCAGAAATAGACCTAAATAAAACTTTCATGTGGCTACAAAAAGGACAGCTATTTCCAGAAACAGAGGGATTTATCATAGCAATACAGGACCAAATTATACCAACAAAGAACTACCGAAAATATATTTTGAAAGAACCAAGTATCGTATCGGACAAATGTAGAAAATGTAACATTTTCCCAGAAACAATAGACCACATTACATCCGGCTGTAAAATCCTTGCCGGTACAGAATACACAGAACGTCACAACAATATGGCCAAAATAATACATTCAGAACTCGTAAAACTTCACAAAATTGAAACAGATACTGAACCTTATTACAATTACACACCTCGACCAGTCCTAGAAAATGCTACACACAAGATCTATTGGGATAATCCAATCAGAACAGACAAAACCATAACAGCAAATCGACCAGATATTACATTGATAGATAAATATACCTCTATAACATACCTCATAGACATAGCCATTCCCAGTGACCAAAATGTAAAGGAAAAATATAAAGAAAAAATAGAGAAATATTTACCTTTGGCAGAAGAAATAACCCGTATATGGCAACAAAAGAAAGTGGTTATTGTACCATTGATAATATCAGTAACAGGAACTACTCCCATCTCCTTAACGCAACACCTTCAAGATCTAAGACTCCCCTTGTATATTCTCCACAACTTACAAAAAGCCACCATTCTGAAAACATGCAATATTGTCCGACGTTTCCTACAATCAGAATAAAAAGCTACATTTCAACTTGGCCAAGCCCGTTAAAATGTAAAACATCCGTCGAGTGAACGAGAAAAAGAAACATAATAATAATAATAATAAGATGTATAATATTAAATAAATATATAACAGACGAACGATTAACCGAATTGAAATATGAAGCCACGAAAGAAATAGAAATAGACCCATCAGAACAACCAATGTGCGTTAGACCTAAAGAGCCGATCATAGACGAAGAAGAAGTGCAAGAAGAAAGATTTACAAGTAAAAAACTAACAAAAAATAACTCATATCAATCACATACACTTCCTCAGACACAACTTTACACATCAGCCGCAATAGACGAAGAAAAAATAAGAGTAACATTTAAAACCAGTTTAGAAATATTTGAAAAAACTAAGCCCACTCAACCCCCTTACATACCTAGACAAAGAACATCGCTTAAGTTTGCATCAATAGTACAATTTATAAATTCAGATATAATTCCTAGTCATATTACAATAGAAGATGATTTTAGCAAAATCAGTCATTTACTGCGCAACATACACCGCAGCAGTCATTAATGGTTCTAAAATTAAACAGACACACAGATACAAAAAGTATATAGGAAACCAAGGTGGCAGCATAGGCTACAGAATAAAATTGAAAATTATAGAAAAGCAATAGCACATATGACACAGTATAAGAATGGCATAAGAAGTAGAAAAATCATCAACGCAGTAGAACAGATCCAATTAAACTACAAAATGCACTCACAATATGAAGCTGAAAACTCAATAATTGAATATTTTTTAGATACCCTGAAACAAAAACTTAATGTTGCCGCCACTAGATTACGCCGGTACTTAGCATGCACGCACAGAAAAATCCATAACACATAATTTAAAAATAATGAGAAACAATTTCATAGATCTATGAAACAAACTCAAGTTGAAAATAACCAACAAACATACAATTCAATAAATATACCATCAGAAGAACAATTAAAGTCATTTTGGTCGGGTATTTGGAGCAAACAAGTCGTACATAATGAAAATGCGAACTGGATAGAAGAAGACCTTAGAAACAGACCACCGATTGATGAAATGAAGTTTGAATTTAAAACAATAGATACTCTCCTAAAGGTTATAGGTAGGACCCACAATTGAAAATCACCCGGAACCGATCACATTCATAATTATTGGTATAAAAAATTTACTTCCATTCATACTATTTTACACAAACACATAAACATTTTCATACAGTCACCAGAAACTATACCTAAATATCTTACAGAGGGTATAACTCATTTACTACCAAAGGATAAAGTAACCAATGACCCAGCAAAATACAGACCAATCACATGCCTGCAAACAATTTACAAAATAATTACTTCATGTATCTCTCAAGCCATTAGTATCCATGTTAACACCAATAATATTCTCTCCGAAGAACAAAAAGGATGTCGAAAGAATAGTAAAGGATGCAAAGAACAACTAACCGTAGATGCAGTAGTAATGAAACTAGCCACAGGAAAAAAAATTAATATATACTCCATGTTCATTGACTATCGAAAAGCATTCGATTCTGTACCACACTCTTGGTTAAATTACATTTTAAATCACTACAAAATCAATCCAACCCTCATCTACTTTTTACACCATGTAATGCGGTCGTGGGAAACTAGGCTGAAGTTACAAACCAAGTTTTTTCAGATATATACAGAACCAATTAAGATTAATAGAGGAATATTTCAAGGTGATGCACTTAGTCCATTATGGTTCTGCCTAGCCCTTAATCCACTTTCACATTCTTTAAACAGAGTCGATGGATTTAAAATAATCAACAACAACAGTAGCTTCAACCTCACTCATCTCCTATATATGGACGACATTAAATTATTCGCAACAAACCAAACCCAACTATTCACACTTGCAGATATTACTCAAAAATTCTCAACAGACATATGTATGGACTTTGGAGTAGACAAATGCCAAATCCATGCTATAAAATCTGGCAAACTAGAAGAATGTAGCTATACTTTAACAACAGGAGAAGCTATACAGGCAATGCATGAAGGTGAAACCTACAAATATCTCGGATACCACCAGTCTAGAAATATACACCACAAAGAAACAAAGGAAGCACTAACTAAAATCTTCAGATCTAGACTAAATCAAATCCTAAAATCACAAGTAAACGGATATAATACAATTAAAGCAATAAATACCTACGCAATACCTATCCTTACTTATTCATTCGGAATTATAAAATGGTCACAAACAGAATTACAATCACTACAACGAATAATAAATACCACCATGACTAAGTATAGAAAACACCATCCGAGGTCTTGTATACAGCGACTGACATTGCCTAGAGCAGACAGAGGAAGGGGATTGATTGATATTAAAAACCTACACAACAGCCAAATAACCAAACTTTCTTCCACTCGAAATCATCCCTTTCATCCTTACATCACGCAATCACACAAGCAGATGAAAAACTAACACCTCTTAATTTAAAAGAAACAGACACACAACCGAACGAAAATGTAACAGACATACAATCCAAAATGACAGTATGGGCACAGAAGTCTCTTCACGGAAGACATTACCATGATCTGAAGTTGCCGCATGTCGACATTAAGGCGTCGAACGATTGGCTAAGACTTGGTGAACTCTTCCCTGAGACTGAAGTGTTTATGCTTGCTATTCAAGATCAAGTTATCGACAATCGGAACTATCAAAAATTTATCATCCATAACCAGACATTAGAGACAGATATGTGTAGACATTGTCACTCAGCATCTGAAACCATACAGCACATTACAGGAGCATGTAGATCTATAGCACAAACGGATTGTAACGACCAAGTAGCATTTATCATTCATCAACAGCTTGCATATAACCACAAATTAATTACCGAAAAAATCGTATACTATAAATATCAGCCAGAAACTATACTTGAAAATAGTACTCATAAAATCTACTGGGACCGAACTATAATGACTGACAAGACAATACATTCCAACAGACCTGATATAACCTTATTAGACAAACTAACGAAAACTGTCTATCTCATTGACATAGCAATCCCTAACAACCATAACCTCCTACAAACACATACTAATAAAATAACAAAATATACAGATTTGGCAATAGAAATAAAAACTCAATGGAAAGTTGAAACCATCAAAACCGTTCCCATAATTTTATCAACAACAGGCATCATACCCACATCACTTCATACATCCATCCGCACACTCGAACTTCACAAATCAATTTATTTGTTACTACAAAAAGCAGTGATTCTGAATACTTGCAGGATAGTAAGAAAATTCTTAAATCTATTATCACTTGGTTAAGGCCCGTGAAATAGGTTATATACCCCAGAAATGGGAGATAATTTTTTTTTTCATAAAGAATAATAATAATAATAATAATAATAATAATAATAATAATAATAATAATAATAATAATAATAATAATAATAATAATAATAATTATAATAATAATAATAATAATAATAATAATAATAATAATAATAATAATAATAATAATATCATTAATTTACTCTTAAAGGATCGTGCCAAGGACTACCGTACTCTGGAAGAGATACACACCCTTATCTACTGTGGTGCAGTTGCAGTTGTCCGATGTCACAACCAACAAGTCCGGTTTCCGAACAAAAAGTGTACCGAAAAGCAGAAGCCATATAAACCTTGGTGGCAACAGCGACTTGAGAAGTCCATTAATGACATAAGAAAGGAATTGGGACAACTTACAGAATTTAACAACAACGCCAAACCGTCTAGACGCCTAACTAATAGGGTCAAGAAAATTCTTAGGAAAATTAAAACCAATACAGGACATCCAAGGTAAAAGGAACACTTATGTTCATATATGGACCTTCTTAGACAAAAGTTAAAGGCGAAATCCAAACGATTATCTCGTTACGTCAAATGCACTAAAAAGAAACAGCAAAACCACTTATTTAACACCAATGAAAAGCTGTTCTACAGACAACTTAGTAGTGCCGGAACAAACAACTACCGCAATCTTCCAAGTAAGGATGATCTTACTTACTATTGGTCTTCAATATGGTCCAATCCTCAAAAACACAACGAGGGTGCAGCATGGATAGAATACGAGACGGACAAACTAAATATTGCTCCAATGTTGTTTAATAACATAACAACAACTGAAGTAAACCAAGCCGTAGGAGAAACTAATAGTTGGAAAGCTCCAGGAATTGATAATATCCAAAATTTCTGGTACAAAAAATTTGACAGCTTACACGAGGTAACGGCATCAAAATTTACACACATTCTTCAACATCCAGAAGACATTCCAGCCTTTCTCACTCATGGTTTAACCCATATGCTTCCCAAAACAGCTAACACACAGGATCCTTCGAAGTATAGACCAATCACATGTCTTCCAACGCTTTACAAAATATTAACATCTTGCATCACTAACCGAATTTATAGGCATGTTGACCAAAACAACATCTTGGCAGAGAAGCAAAAGGGATGTAAACGTGGTCACCAGGGATGCAAAGAACAACTTGTTATTGACTCTGTGATCCTAAGGCAAGCGCAAAAGCAATGTCGCAACATCTCGACTGCTTTTGTAGACTACCGTAAGGCATTTGACAGCGTACCTCATTCCTGGCTTATACGTGTTTTAAACATCTACAAAGTACATCCTATCATCGTTACTTTTCTTGAAGCATCGATGAAACAATGGAGAACGAACCTTCAGTTAAATATAAATGGTCAGCATTTTAAAACCGATGAAATTGCTATTCGCAGAGGAATATTCCAAGGTGACTCACTTAGTCCATTGTGGTTCTGTTTGGCAATGAATCCACTTTCTCACTTGCTTAACGACACAAAATATGGCTTCAATCTTAAGACTAATAGAAACACCAACTGCACCGTTTCCCATCTCCTTTATATGGATGACATCAAAATTTTTGCTTCCAATCAACAACAAATTCAACATCTTCTGGATATAACTGAAAGATTCTCCAGTGATATACACATGGAATTTGGTTTAGATAAGTGCCGTACTTTAAACATCGAAAAGGGAAAAATTGTCAATGGAGATGTGGCGCTACCTAATAGAGATATAATCGCTGCCATGCAAAATGGGGAAACCTATAAATATTTGGGATTTCAACAAGCCAGATTGTTAGACCAAAAACAGTCCAAGTCCAAAATCAAAGATTAGTATATACAAAGGGTTAGTTCATTACTAAGATCCGAACTGAACGCAGGAAACCTAAACCGAGCTATTAATACATATGCCGTACCTGTGTTGACCTATTCTTTCGGTATTTTACAATGGACAAAAACCGAATTGGAAGATATTCAGAGAACAACCCGAACTATGATGACAAAGTACAGATGTCACCATCCAACATCGTCAGTGCTTAGAACAACACTACCAAGAAAGGAAGGAGGAAGAGCTTTATGCGATATAGTAAATCTACATAATAAACAGATAAATAGATTACGAGACTTCTTTATCACGAAATCACTGTCATCTAATTTACATAAGTCTGTCATAGGAGCAGATAAGAAATAGATAAGTAAAATTGGCCCAAAAAACTCTACATGGTCGACATCATCACGACCTAAACCAACCACACATTGATAAAATTGCATCAAATAGGTGGCTTGCTGACGGTACCCTGTTCCCAGAGACTGAAGGATTTATGACGGCCATTCAGGATCAAGTAATTAATACGAACAACTTTTTTTTTTGTTTATGGATGGGGAAATCTTCGAAAGACATCTGGGAAGAGAGCCCAGATAGTGCGGATTCACCCAGTAATGTTGCGTCCCCTTCCGGAGAAGCCAGAAGGGTCACTCCGCCTCTTTGAATGAGGCCATTACCTGAGCGCCTACCAGCTAAAACCACCACCCCAACACCCTGGAGCCTCGGACCGTCTGTGTGGACATTGCATGAGGCTCCAGATGCGCCGACTGCATTGCGTCAGTTTTATTTCCCTTCTTCTTGGTCCTTTGATTTCTATTGTTGTTCTTTGACTTCTTCGTCCCACTCTAATTTCTTACTTCTTTGAGCTCTTTATTCTAATCTTTGTCCTCTGTCTTCAGCTTCTTTACAGGACATTACTTTGGTTAATAACCCTGCTATTTTTCCAAACAGGGTTTTACTCTCCACCATTTTTCCTATCAAGTTTTCTGGCGTCAACCGACCTGTTTCAAGGAACGTCGTTTCTCTTATCCCCACCCATCTGGTGCATCTGAAGATGGGGTGTTCCGGATCATCGACTCCTCCACAGTACCTGCATTTATCCGTTTCAGTTTTTCCTATTTTCTTAGTAAAACACCCGAATGTCCCATTTCCCGTTAATACTTGGGTGATGTAATAATTTGTTCTTTTATGGTTGCACTCTACCCATGATTCTAACCTAGGAATTAGTCTTTTAAGCCATGTTGATCCTCCGTAATTTCCCCATCTACCTTGCCATTCAATTACCGTGATTCTTTTCATTTTTCGCTGCTATTCGTGTTCCATCGTTTCTTAGGTATAGCCTTTTTGTTTCTTTTGCTAATAGGTCCATAGGCGGTATCCCCGTGACTACTTGGACTGCCGCTTCTGACACCGTCGTGTACCCGCAGGCTACCCTTAGTAGTGCTGATCTCTGCACTCCATTGGTCATATTCCTGTATCTTTGCACCTGCATCGTGTCACTCCAGATCGGCGCTGCGTAGAGTACAAAAGACTGAACAACTCCGTATAATAACAGTCTTTTCCTGAAACTGGATCCTCCAATGTTCGGAAGTAGTCCTGTGATTGATCTTAGTTTCTGTTTCCCCTTTTCCACTATCTTTTGGATGTGTGGTCCAAAGGACTGGCTCATATATACCCCCAGATACCTTATATCCTTACTGGGACTTACCCTTGTTCCGTCAGCGTTGAATACCAGTCCTTCTCTGTTCCTCGGTCCTTTTAGTATTACCAACTCCGTCTTCTATTTTGCCATACTAAGTTCATTTCTACTGATCCAGTCACTGGTAATTGCTAAGGCTTCGTTTGCTTTATATTCTAAGTCTTCTCTCTCTTCTGCTTCAATCACCAGTGCCAGATCATCGGCGAATCCAATTGTAGTTACTCCTGGTATCTTGACCGCAGTCATTATCCCATTATACATGACATTCCACAGGGTAGGTCCCAGAACTGAACCCTGTGGTACTCCTGCGTCCACTGGTATCTGTTCTTTGCCAATCGCGATTGTTCTGGAGTCCAGGTATTGGTCTATTATGTTAATTAGATATTGTGGTATTCGCATGTTTTCAAGAGCGTCCATTATTTTCTCCCACGAGGCCGTATTTAAGGCATTTCTGATGTCCACTGCGATGAGTATCACCCACTTTGCCTTGCTATTTTTCACAATCTTTGTTACTTTTTCAATTACCATAATTGTGGAGTGCCCTTTCCTGAAGCCATGTTGGTTCTCTGAGATTAAATTTCTCTCGTCCAGTATGTTGACCAATCGATTTTTGATGATGCCTTCGTAGAGCTTTGCCACGCAGCTGATAAGGCAAATGGGTCTATAGGATTATGATACCCTCTCTGGTTTCCCTTTCCATGCCAAGATAACACTAGCATGTTTCCATATTTTTGGGAATTCTTGCCTTATCAGCTGCGCATTCATCACTCTCCTCAG
Organism: Ophraella communa; assembly: GCA_035357415.1. NCBI lineage: Eukaryota > Metazoa > Arthropoda > Insecta > Coleoptera > Chrysomelidae > Ophraella > Ophraella communa. The sequence goes on along the minus strand of CM068979.1, from coordinate 48,076,404 downwards.
GACACCTGGTCTGGTCTTTCCAATTATTACTATGGCTTCCGGGCTCACTCCGTCCGGCCCTGCTGCTTTTTTCGTCCTAATATTGCTCACCGCAGTTTCGTTTCCATCTCTTCCACTGATATGTCAGGTGGATCTTCCTCTGTTCTTTTGTACCTGCTCCTTTTCTTTATTATCGCTCGGGGAAACGGTTCTTTTGTCCAGTCTGTCTTTTGTTTGTCAGTTGGTTCGTACGGAGGTGCTGGTTTACTTAAAACTTTTATCACTATTCTATACCCTTCCCCCCACACGTCGTTATCCAGGTCGGTACATAGTCTCTTCCATCCTTCCCTCTTACTTTTCCTGATTAGTCTGTTTAACTCCCGTTTACCGGCTTTGCATTCCTCTTTCGCTTGGAGCAATTGTTCTTCGTTTACCGTATGTCTTCTGAGCATAGCTGTGTATCGTCTTTTCTTTTTTAGTGCCTTTCCTCTTGCCTCCTCAATTTCTGGGTTCCACCAGTATGGGTTTTTCTTTTTGTTTAGCGAGGTTCTCATTGCTGCCTTAACTAGTTTACTGACGTGGTTGTTGAAGTCCTTGACCGAGGAGTAGATCTCTTTTATTTCTCCCAAGCTGTTTTTAAATGCGACTTCATTGAGTGTCTTCGTTATCTGTTTGTTGCTGCTTTTTCCTGCTAATATAATTTCAAATTTAATATATCTATGTAGAGTGTAAACCTGAATGTCTTCTATTTCCCACTTCTCTAATCGTGGTAGTACTTCTGCCGACATGCAGGTGACGTCAATATGTGTCTTTTGATTCCCTCTTATGAAAGTAGGTTCGCCATTATGAAAACATGTCGTATTGGACCAGCCGGCTTTCTATATATTCCCCTCTTCTGTCTGTTCGTGGTGAGCCCCATAGGGCTGATTTTGCATTAAAATCGCCGGCTAGGGCTACTTAAGGGAGGTATCGTCTTAGCTGTTCCATCATATCGTCGAATCTTGTTTTAAATTCTTCCAAGCTGATGTTAGGCGATATACACCCACAACCTATGGTCAATTGTTCGAGTTCTATTATCACGTAGCCGTGTCCAGTTTTATGGTTTTTCATGCCGACCTTTCTGTTATGAATATATACCGCCACATCGCTGTCAGTATCCGTGATGTAATTTCTTCCCTTGGCTTTTTTTGTTTGGTTCCAATATCATCATTATATCAATGTTCTCTTCCATAGCCCTAGCCAGCGCCATGTCGTGGGCCGTTTTCCCCCTACCTAGGTTAAGCTGTAAAAACTTGGTCATCTAAGGTCGACTCCACCCTACTTCTAAGTCCCGAAACTTTTCGACTTCTTGCTTGTAAGACCATGTTTTTGTATTTTGGACACGTGTAATGGTCAGCCCTATGTCCCTGAGTCTTGCATTGTTTGCAGAAAGGGGGATTTTTACAGTCTTTTGCCTCATGACCTTTACTTCTGCATTGGAAACAGCAGCCCGTGTTATCTTCACCATTACAGTCGTCTTTCCTGTGTCCATGTTCCAGGCATCACTCTGCAGGTGGTCCAACCCACTTTTATTTTTCCTGCTGTATTCAGCTTATCTGCCCATGTTTTCCCTAATTTTATTCTGGCTATTTGACAGCCTATTTTTGTAGTTCTTAATGATAGCACCTGACAGTCTTCCTTGTTGTAATCCTCTAACTCTTTTTGCAGCTCCTCTTGCAGGTCCTCCTTTGTAATATCCGGTTCAATGTCCATGATGTTCACTATCTCTGTTGATTTGACGTGATAGGAAGAGTTCTCTTTTACCTTCTGAGCTAATTCTTTTTGCAGTTTCTGTGCATTATCTGGTCCCTTCACCTCCAGGCATATGTCTCCCTTATTTGTTTTACGAATTCTTTCCACCGTTATTCCGATTTTCTTTATATTTATTTTGCTTTTAACTGACCTCAGGGCCTGGGCATACCCTTCTGTACCTGCTCTTATAATGATGGCCTCATTTTTTGTTTTTGTGGTTTGTTTTTTTCACGGGCTTTGTCCTCTCACCCAGTATTATTATTTGGACATCGACATCGTTAATAAGGTACTCCATTGCCTTTCTGATATAGTCCGCCTGGTTACCAGCTCCCAGAATTACTACCTGTTGTATCAGGCTTTCTCTGATGTTTTTCGCAAATTTTTCTAGGACTTTGTACACTTCCTCGATGTCAAAGATTTCTGCGTCATATAACGATCCGTGGATCCTTCTAATATAAGTTGATTCCCCGTTTTTTGTTCTAACTATGTTTAGATACTCCAGAGTTTCAAGGTTGCCCTGGGTAACCCTTCCTCATAAAATTTCTTGATCATGGAGTGGCTATTTTGGAGGCTATTTTCGTCGTCTTCAAATTTTTTCCTGAGTAGTATAAGAGTATCTTCATTTTTTGTGTCTATTTTTTCCTTTATCGAGGTCCTTTTGTAAAATTTATCCGGCCTTTTAGTATCGATTAACTCCAAGAGTCTCTTTACCTCTTTCTTGTCTTCTTTCAAAAGATCTATTTTATTTTCTGTTTTCATTCTCTTATTTGCTATTTCCCTGTTGATGTCTTCTTGTCCAACTTGCGTACTTGTAGATACTGTTTGGGCTACGAACAACTACAAAAAAATTGTTATCAGGGACCCAACTATTACAACATACAAGTGTAGACGGTGCCAACAAACATCGGAAACCATACAACACATCACATCAGGATGTTCAACCATAGCCAACACGGATTATTTACGTAGGCATAACCAGCTGTGTAATATTATCCACCAGAAACTGGCCAACAAATATGGACTGCTAAATACCTATACACCGTATTACAAGTACCATCCACAGGCAGTGCTCGAGAATGCAGATTTTAGGCTCTACTACGATAGGTCCATTATCACCGATAGACAGGTGACGAATAATAGACCCGACATTGTAGTAGTGAATAAGAAAGCTAAATCGGTGCTGTTAGTCGATGTTGCAGTTCCAAACAATAACAACGTTTTGGATAAGTATAATGAAAAGATTGCAAAGTACACCGATCTTGCCATAGAAGTGGGACAGATGTGGCATGCAGAAAAAGTGGAGGTGGTACCGATCATCGTATCATCAACTGGACTCATTCCCAAAAGTCTTGAAGACAGTCTTAAAAAACTCGATCTTCATAAAAACACTTTTATTGACTTGCAAAAAGCGGCAATTTTAAACACTTGTCATACTGTTAGAAAATTTTTAAATATGTAAATTTTGAGCCTAATCCCATTTGCGTTTACGCTCGGGATAGGTAAATATTACCAGCAATTGCTGAGTAAGTGCATGTCTTTTGATAATAATAATAATAATAATAATAATAATAATAATAATAATAATAATAATAATAATAATAATAATAATAATAATAATAATAATAATAATAATAATAATAATAATAATAATAATAATAATAATAATAATAATAATAATAATAATAATAATAATAATAATAATAATAACCCACACTTACATACACAAATACAAAAAGCGGTCATCCTAAAAACGACGACAATAGTAAGAACCTTTCTACAACAGTAATCTAGTATCATACGACCTGGCCTACAGCCCGTCACATGATCAGCATCCGTACCTAACGAGAATAAATGATATAATAATAATAATAATAATAATAAAAAAATAAAAAAAAAATTATTTTAAAGCCGCGGGGGAGATGTAAAATGGCACTACCCTGTATATAAAAGACTTATATTGATAACCTTAATTAATAAATTGTTTATATTATTATAAGATTATTGGGAACGCCGACTAAGCAGAGTGAGTCGCGTGCAAATGCATAGGTAACCCAAAAGGTGATTATTATTAATAAACTAGTTTAACTGAACACTTGTTTCATTATTAGTACTTAAGGGTGGCGAACTTCAAAAGTATTACAATACTCAGTCGAATGCTTTCCTGACGTCGAGTGATACAACGGCGAAAGATTTAGTGTCTGCCCTCCTGGTTCTTATGAAGTTGTCCAGGATTAAGGCATTAGCTAGCGTTCCGTCTCCCTCTGTGAAGCCTCTTTGATTGAAATTAAGATGTAGTGTGTTGTTTATCCTTCGAGCTATAATTCGATGCAGTAGTCTTTGGAGTGCGGAGCTTATTGTGATGGGTCGCCAAATAGATGGATCCCGCCGATCGCCATTCTTATATGTCAGGAAGATGTGGATTTTAAAAACTCGAATACTTACCTAACGCAGGGTTATCTTTTACCGGAAACCGAAGGCGCGCTTCACGCAAACCAGGATCAAGTGGTGGCTACCCGATGTCACCAGAAGCACATTATCAAAATGAACGTCCAAAACACCCGATGTAGACTCTGCAATAAAGACCAGGAGACAATTCAACACCTAATATCTGCCTGTAACCAATTAGCCCCTACTGCTTACTTAAACAGACATAACAACATGGGAAAAAATTACATCTGGCGATGCTCCAAAGTTGGAACCTAAAAACCGAAAAAATACCAGGATATAAACATCAACCTCCGAATATAGTAGAAAATGAGTGCTATAAAATCTACTGGGATACCTCGATAATAACAGACCGAGAGGTTCAACATAACAAACCGGATTTGGTTCTGCTAGATAAACATAAAAAGTATGCCATCATAATTGACTTTTCGGTACCGCTAGTTGAAAACTTGGGAAAATCATATCATAAGGAAAAAATAAACCGATACCGACCACTAGCGGATGAGATAAAAGAATTGTGGAATCTAGAAAAGGTTGAAATTAAGCCAATTATTATTTCAGCCAATGGCCTAGTGCATGCCAAAGTAATCAAACATCTAGAGGAGCTAAACTTGCCTGGTCATATTTGTAATTTAATGCAGAAAGCAGTAATTCTGGGAACAACTGAAATCGTCAGAAGAACATTGACCCTTTAGTCACGTCAGTTTATACCTTGACGTTACAGCGTCCGGTAGAAACTGAGCGGCACCACTCAAATGTGTGAAAATAATAATAATAATAATAATAATAATAATAATAATAATAATAATAATAATAATAATAATAATAATAATAATAATAATAATAATAATAATAATAATAATAATAATAATAATAATAATAATAATAATAATAATAATAATAATAATAATAATAATAATAATAATAATAATAATAATAATAATAATAATAATGCAAGGAAAGAATCAACATCAGCAGAAAAGAAGGAGGAAGAGGAATAATAGATCTACACCAGCTACTCACCAAACCGGTAGAAACACTGAAAACATATTTCCTTACCAAAAATCACCCACTACATAAAGCAATAGTACAAGCAGACAAAAATTACACCCCACTTAATCTATCATCAGATAAAATAACGAATACACAGGGAAAACTTTAGAACAGAAAAAGACAATGTGGGCATCCAAAGCTCTTCACGGAAAACACTATAACCAAGTAAACAATCACAATGTCAATAAAGATCTCTCATATAAATTCCTTCAAAAAGGTCAACTCTACCCAGAAACCGAAGGGTTTATTCTCGCTATTCAAGATCAGGTCATAGCCACCAACAACTACAGAAAATATATTCTTAAAGACCCAACAATAACTGATGATAAATGCAGAAAATGCCACCAATACCCAGAGACAATAGATCACATCACATCAGGATGTAAACTCCTCGCCGGCACAGAATACACCAATCGACACAATACAGTAGCTAAAATAATTCATAGATCAATTGCTTTACAATACAAATTACATGCAGACAAAAAACCCTACTATGAATATTGCCCACAGACAGTGCTCGAAAACCAGGAATATAAGTTATATTGGGACCTCACAATTCACACAGATAAAACAGTTACTAGCAATAGACCAGACATCACTCTCATAGACAAGGCAAATCAAACAACATATATTATAGACATTGCAGTTCCATCAGACTCAAACATAGACAGCAAAAACTCTGAAAAGAAAACCAAATACCAACCTTTAGCAATAGAAATTGCAAGAATCTGGAAACAGAAAACTGTACATATAATACCTTTCATAATATCTGTTACCGGAATCACTCCACATACGTTCATTCAATATCTCACACAGCTGAAACTACCCCATTACATACATACACAGATACAGAAAGCCACTATACTCCACACATGTAACATCACCAGAAACTTCCTACAACAACAATAAACAACTTTGTATGAACTTGGCAAACGCCCGCTCATGCAAAGATTACCAGCAAGAATGTTGAGAAACAACAAAATAATAATAATAATAATAATAATAATAATAATAATAATAATAATAATAATAATAATAACCCCGCACGGGGTAGTTTTTCTACCTGGGGAGTGACGCCCCCACGGGTCCGAGTTACCTGAGCTACCAGGGGAAAATGGTAGTACCTGGCAGTAGGTATAAAATGCTTCAATCACAATGTCGAGTTTTAAAACTAAATTACCCCAGGTGGGTAGAGTACTACGCTCACAATCCCACACGGCCGGTGTACCTGGTATGTCGGCTGTCTGCTCCACGGATTCTGGGGGGAGCAGTAATTCGATTGTTACCGATACCTTAACACTTAGGAATCGTCCGTTGAATCGACATGGTAACACCTACAACTCTTGTCGCGTTCAAGTTGATGACAGAAGGGCTTGTTCGAAAAATGATGCATCTTCTTCCTCGGTTAGCGGCATGCGCAGCGTGACACCGAGTATGGCTACTGCACCAATAGAGGAGGAAAATAACAGCAAATCTCCTCCACCGGTTTCTGCTGTTTCTGGAGTATCGCAGGACGGTACATCTATGACCACTAAAGCCGGAAAGCCCAGAAAGCGTATGAATTGGACTACAGAGATGAATTCATTCATTATGCGTTCCTATTTTAAAATCACTAAAATTGAGACAGATCTAACAACTTACAGATTCGCCCTTCATCGAGCATTTATAGAACAATATCCGGAGTTTCAACATGTTACAGAGCAACGTATTGCTGACCAGCGTCGAACTATTATTAAAAACAATTTACTACCTGGTCCACTAATGCAACAAATACGGAGTGAAGTACTTCTTGAGCTCCAAACAGAAGACGATCATAATGTAAGCCAACATACAAATGGTCAGCTGGATAATATAAGACTTGATGGCCACACTAGCGAGGACACACCAAACATGGATCAAAACGATATCATAGATAATGACACACAAACAGACGAACACGAAAATGCTGTTGCCGAACTCTCTAAAGCAATAGCAGAATTTGATGGTACCAACCCAATTCAGCGACCAATACTGCCCAAGCTGAGATCAAATAAGAACACCAATAGGATTCTTGCACTTTTTAATCTACTTTTAAATGATCGTGCTAAGGACTGCCAAACACTGAAAGAAATCCACACCCTTATCTACTGTGGTGCAGTTGCAGCGCTACGAAGTCACAACCAAAAAGTCCGGTTTCCGAACAAAAATTGTTCCGAAAAGAAGAAGCAACATAAACCTTGGTGGCAACAGCGACTCAAGAAGTCCATTATTGACATAAGGAAGGAGTTGGGACAACTTACAGAATTTAAAACCAGCACAAAATCCTCCAGACGCTTAACTAATAGGGTCAAAAAAATCTTTAAAAAAATTAAAACCAATACAGAACATCCAAGACATAAGGAACACTTATGCTCATATATGAACCTTCTTAGACAAAAACTAAAAGCCAAATCTAAACGATTGTCTCGATACGTTAAATGTACTAAAAAGAAGCAACAAAATCACTTATTTGACAACAATGAAAAGCTGTTCTATAGACAACTGAGTAGAGTCGGAACAAACAGCAACGATAATCTCCCAAGTAAGCATGAACGTACTGAATATTGGTCTTCAATATGGTCCAGTCCTCAAAAACACAACGAGGGTGCCGAATGGATTCAATCTGAGAAGAATAAGTCAAACATTGCTCCAATGTTGTTTAACAACATAACAACAGCTGAAGTAAACCAAGCCGTAGGAGAAACTAACATTTGGAAAGCTCCAGGAATTGATAATATCCAAAATTTCTGGTATAAACAATTTGACAGCTTACACAAGATAATCGGATCAAAATTTACACATATTCTTCAACATCCAGAAGATATTCCAGCCTTTCTTACTCATGGTTTAACCCATATGCTTCCCAAAACAGCCAACACACAGGACCCCTCACAGTATAGACCAATCACATGTCTTCCAACGCTTTACAAGATACTAACATCTTGCATTACTAACCGAATTTATAGGCATGTCGACCAAAATAACATCTTGGCAGAGGAGCAAAAGGGGTGCAAACGTGGTCACCAGGGATGCAAAGAACAACTTGTTATTGACTCTGTGATCCTAAGGCAAGCGCAAAAGCAATGTCGCAACATCTCAACTGCTTTTGTAGACTACCGTAAGGCATTTGACAGCGTACCACATTCCTGGCTCATAAGTTTTTTAAACATCTATAAAGTACATCCCACCATAGTTACTTTTCTTGAAACTTCGATGAAGCAATGGCGAACAAGCCTTCAGTTAAACATTAATGGTCAGTATATTAAGACTAACGAAATTGTTATTCGCAGGGGAATATTCCAAGGTGACTCACTTAGTCCACTGTGGTTCTGTTTGGCAATGAATCCACTATCTACCATGCTCAATGACACAAAATATGGCTTCAATCTTAAGACTAATAGAAACACCAACTGCACTGTTTCCAATATTCTTTATATGGATGATATAAAAATGTTTGCTTCTAATCAACAACAAATTCAACATCTGGATATAACCGAAAGGTTCTCCAGTGATATACGAATGGAATTTGGTTTAGATAAGTGCAGAGCCTTAAACACTGAAAAGGGAAAAATTGTCAATGGAGATGTGGCGATACCTAATGGAGATATAATCGCTGCCATGCAGAATGGGGAAACCTATAAATACTTTGGATTTCAACAAGCCAGATTGCTAGACCAAAAACAGTCCAAGTACAAAATCAAGGATCAGTATACACAGAGGGTTAGTTCATTACTAAAATCCGAACTGAACGCAGGAAACCTTAACCGAGCAATTAATACATATGCCCTACCTGTGTTAACTTATTCGTTTGGAATTCTACGATGGACAAAAACTGAATTGGAAGATATTCAGGGAACAACAAGGACTATGATGACCAAGCACAGATATCACCATCCAACATCGTCAGTACTCCGAACAACACTACCGAGAAAGGAGGGAGGAAGAGCTCTATGGGACATAATCAATCTACACAACAAGCAGATAAATAAATTACGAGACTTCTTTATCACTAAATCAATGTCATCTAATTTACACAAATTTGTTATAGAAGCAGATAAAAATTATTCCCCTCTAAATTTAGCAGGTCCTAATATGGATTTAGAAATAACAACAGATGCTGAGAAACACGTTAAATGGGCCCAAAAAGCACTACATGGTCGACATAATCACGACCTTAACCAACCACACATTGACAAATTAGCATCCAATAGGTGGCTTGCTGACGGTATCCTGTTCCCAGAGACTGAAGGATTTATGATGGCCATTTAGGATCAAGTAATTAATACTAACAATTACAAAAAATTTGTTATCAGGGACCCAACTATTACATCGGACAAGTGTAGACGGTGCCAAAAAACGTCGGAAACCATACAACACATCATATCAGGATGTTCAACCATAGCCAACACGGATTATTTACGCAGGCACAACCAGCTGTGTAATATTATCCACCAGAAACTGGCCAACAAATATGGACTGCTGAATACCTATACACCGTATTACAAATACAATCCACAGGCAGTGCTGGAGAATGCAGATTTTAGACTCTACTACGATAGGTCCATTATCACCGATAGACAGGTGACGAATAATCGACCCGACATTGTAGTGGTGGATAAGCCAATTCAGTGCTGCTAGTCGATGTTACAGTTCCAAACAACAACAATATTTTGGAGAAATATAATGAAAAGGTAGCAAAGTACACCGATCTTGCTATAGAAGTAGGGCAGATGTGGCATGCAGAAAAAGTGGAGGTGGTACCGATCATCGTATCATCAACCGGACTTATCCCGAGAAGTCTTGAAGATAGTCTTAAAAAACTCAGTCCTCATAAAAATACTTTCATTGATTTGCAAAAAGCGGCAATTTTAAATACATGTCACACTGTTCGGAAAGGCCAATCAAAAGAAAACAATTACAATTCTACAATTATGGTATGCATGAGTAATCTGATTCTACTGAGAAACCTAAAAAAAACACATAGCTAACTAGTTAAAAAATAATAATTGAAAAGTTAATTTTTAAGTTTATGTCCATTTAAACTGTAAAACCAGGATGGCAGCTTATTTAACATATTAACCACACAACATGAAAAGGAACGTTTAAATGTTTGCGTTCGGTGACGGGGTATAGTTAAGGTGTTCTTATATATTGTATTTGAAAATCAAGAGAGAGTAAATTCCCAGAATAAAAACTAATCGGTATGCAAAACTATAGTACAGTACGTGCGGTAAAACTTCAATATTTGTAATGCATTCTAAATTAATTTTGTTAATTTCAATACAAAATTTATTAAATTTCTTGGACTATCACATTATTTTATGATCTTTCATTGTTACTACAGTAGGCCTAAGAGGATTAACGTGCGTCATAGGCGTAACCAGATTAGAAAGGGATAATTGTTATTTAACGACTTCCGAATGGCAACAGCTTCTAATGACAGATATTTTGACTTAAATAGTGTAGTAAAAGTTTCTAGAAATGCAGTTATTTGACTTTCGATAAACGTGACAAATAGTAGTGACTAAAAATGAAAGCAGTTTGTGAGTATACGCCAGTAAAAAAATTAAAACTAGACCATTTATCGCTTAATGAAAAGAGTACTGTAGTGAATGTGTACCACTATTTTAAACATCAAAATCCCTCAAACACTATTGACAGTGTAGTTGAAACAACATCTAAGGCAATGGGATATGGAAAATCTACAATATATAGATTTCTAAAGGAGGAAAAATTAGGTGGAGTAACCTCACCAAAGCCGAAACCAGGTAGACAAAAACTATTAAAAGTCAACGTGGACGAGTTTTTTAAAAATGCTATTCGTAAGCTTGTTCACTCATTTTTTATAAACAAGCAAATACCAACTTTAGATAAAGTTTTGCAAGCCATTACGAATGATGTTGATTTACCCACAATAAGCCGGGATAAACTATGGAAAACGTTACATTAGTTAAACTTTAAATTTGAAAAAATGGGCAGACACTCAATGCTAATTGATTCTGAAGAAATTGTATGTTGGAGAAGACAGTACCTCAGAAGAATACAACAAGTTAAAGCTCAAAATAAAAACATTTATTATTTAGATGGTTTTAAGGAACCTATAGGAAAAGGTAAAAGATTAATTATTTGTCATATAGGCAGTACAAACGGTTTTCTTGAGAATGGTTTACTCTTATTTGAATTAAAAAAAACCGTTGATTATCACGAAGAAATGAATGGAGACGTGTTTGAGGAATATTTTGAACAGATGATTCAATTCATACCAAAAGGATCGGTTATTGTAATGGACAATGCAAGTTACCACTCCAGATTACTTAAATCTTTACTAACCACTAAATGAAAAAAGGATGAAATTGCAAAATGGTTATCTTCTAAAAATTTAGCCTTTGACAATACAATGCTGAGGGCAGAATTGTTAATTATTGCTAAAAAACATAAGCAAAATTATAAAAAATATAATATTGAGGAGATGGCCAAAAAACGAGAAATTGAAATCCTTCGTTTACCACCCTACCATTGTGAGCTGAATCCGATAGAATTGATTGAATTGGGCTCAAGTTAAAGGTTATGTTGCCAGAAATAACACTACTTTTAAATTATCAGATGTTAAAAATCTCTTCAATAAGGCAATATCTTAAGTAACAAGTGAAAATTGGCAAAACTGTATTAGACACACGTTACAGAAATAGAAAAAAAAAATGTGGGAGCTAGATAACATAATTGATATTACTATAGAGCCCATTGTTATTTCTCTAGAATCAGATGGTGAATCTTCTGACATAGAGTGCGAGGAACCATAACTATAAAATTATTAATTTATGTACTTTAATTTTATTTTTAGATTTTTATTTTTTAAGATTCAATATTGTCGTATTTTTTGCATGTTGCTCGTCAAATTTTATCCTTGCGGGTGGTTTTTTTTCTCATATACCTACTTAATTGTTTTTTTAGCTCCTTATATTAATTTATAAGTAATTGTAATTATCTGTACATATTATATACATATTTTGTAAATAAACATATGCCCAAAACAAAATGCCTAAAATAATATTGACTTTTTCTTCATTTTACCCAAATTAAATTACTACTTACGAATTATGTTTATCTATCTAAAATTGGTAATCTAGGTATAAATAAATAAAACAAATTAAATATTTCAATTTCCATATTAATTTAATTTTGAAAACGCACGTCTATGGTTTACTGCCTTTAACACTGATAACTGCAAAACATTTCTGGGAATTTACTCTCTCTTGATTTTCAAATATACTATATCTTAAGTTAAGCGTGTGAACATCAGTTCTATAACTAATATTATTCCACAGGTATGGTGGAGATTTCTCTTTTACAATTTTAAAGTAAAACAATAGTGAGTGGATTTCTGTTCGATGTTTCATATTTAACCATTTAATAATCTTAAAACTATGTCTAATAGAATTAAACTTACGAATTCCGAAAATAAGTCTAAGACAGGAGTTTTGCAATTTTTGTATCCTGTTAATATCAAAGGAATTTATGCAGGAATTATATAAAACATCACAATAATTTAGAGGTGCTAGAACCAGAGCGTCGCACAACAGTTTTTTCATTGATCTTCCCAAGACTTGGCGTGCTCGATATATAGTCTTTAAAGCCAAATAACCTTTTTGTATGCAAGTACTGATATGATGAGAGAATTTTAAATCTTGATCTAACCGAACTCCCAAGTTTTTTACTTTTGATTCAAATTATATATTATGATTGTTTATTAAAATTTTATCGCAATGGTGTTGTTTAAAAAACAGTGTATGAACTTTTTTGCCAAAAACTATACCCTTTGTCTTTGTCTCGTTTAATAAGCAATGTTTAACTGAAAACTGATAAAGGTTGCACAAATCAAAATTAAGTGCTGATACAACTTGTTGAGCTTCTTGCGGATGGAATGACATATATAACTGAGTGTCATCAGCATAATAATGTAAATAGAAAAAAGAATGGGACCTAGTATGGAACCCTGTGGCACACCAGTTTTCACGATTAGCTCACTAGATATAGAACCAAGGCACTTTACGGCTTGATGTCTGTTACTCAAGTATGATCTAAATAGATCAACAGCGTTATTTCCCAGACCACTATAGTTTAATATAGAAAACAAAAGGTCATGGTTTAGAGTGTCGAATGCTTTAGAATAATCAAACAGTAATAAAACTGTTAACTTACCCTGATCATGAGCCGTAATAATGTCATCCGTAGTGCAGATGTGCAGCTATGACCAGTTTTATATCCTGACTGAAATGAAGGAACGATAGAATTTTTACTTATATGTACCTGTAGCTGTATAATAATCAACTTTTCTAAAATCTTGGATAAAGTAGGTAATATACTAATTGGTCGCAGCTGATGTAGGGCTGTGGGGTTACTTACCTTAGGTAGAGGAATGACAAAAGATTTTTTCCAAGAATCAGGAAAGACAGACTTCATCAAACAAAAGTTAATTACATGAGTAATATATGGCAAAATAAACGGTGCACACAAATGTACAGTAAGTTTATGTCCAGAGGCTTTGGATTCAATGCTTTTTATTATATTAAAGAAACCGGCAGAAACTTTAAGTTCGATTTTACAATATTTTTTGTACAATGATCATATAACCGTTTAACATGTGGATCTGGACTCATAGTGGAAATGGAATTTAAGAAAAATTTATTAACTTCGTTTACTTTCCAAATTCTAGATATACCGCTGGATTTTGATCTTTTTTGAGACCTACAATATCGTTTAAAGCTGACCACAAATCTTTAGATGATTTTCTATTTAATCCGTGTTGGACAAAAGCATTTTTCCAACTGTTTATAACGTTCCCAATGCGTTTTGGTTTTAGTTAACTTGTAGATCTTAAGTGCTTGATCTCTATCAGACATCATAGCCTTAACTCCATGGGTTAGCCAAGGTACATATTTTTTCGTTATTTTAAAAGTTTAAATGGGGACATGTAAATCTAACAGACTAATAATATTAGTGGTCAAAAACTCAACTTTTCTGTTAATATCAGGCAATTCATAAATTATATTCCATGGAATGGATCGTAAATCATCATAAAACTATTGGTAGTTCAAATTTTTAAAGTTTATGCAAGTAACAAATCTAGGTTTATTTGTTGCTATTTTAAAATTTATATTAAAGAGTATCATTTCATGGTCACCTATTTCTGGAATATGTTGGGTTGTCTTGTTAGTTATGTTCTTCATCAGATGTTATAAGATAGTCTAAGAGTGTAGCTGTTCGGGAAGTTATGCGGGTTGGTTTATTTACTATTTGTTTTAACCCAAGACCCTCTAGGGTATTAACTACTAATTCATATGCCAAACTATTTATATCTAAAAGATCTACGTTAAAGTCACCCAAACAACTCAACTCAACAATTCTAAAATTGCCACCCCTGTCTTAAACGCGACTGCGCAATGCGCAAAAACAATTTGCATTTGCAGCCATCGAGTATTATTTCATTTCACATTTCAGTACAGCGTACAGCATCGAATCTGGTACTGGAGCGCGGATCAGTTTAAATCTTTTAGTTGAACGTTACGCTTACGACGGTACCCAGGTAGAAATAAACGTCGGTCTGCTTGGGTATATATAGAGCTCTAGTTGTACCTGGGTACCGAAACGTGCTTGCTTACATGTTTTGAATTTTGTGCGGTTTAAAAATCGACTCGGTTCAAAATGAAGCGTCACAGAGAAAGTGGAGCGGCGTATAAACGAAGACGAGAAGAAAAAGAGAAAGAAGCAGCTAAATCACGGGATTCGCTGTTGAAATACTTCAATCCTAATCCTAACAGTTCGCAGTCTTCTAGTCAAAGTGTTGAAGTCAATCCGACAGAACTTAGTCCACAACAAGTCATTCAAAACATTCCTGAAGTTGTCGATGTGATACCACAAGCTAGTCCTGAAGAATGCAGTAACGAAGAGAATTCAGAAGAAGAAAGTGCAAACGCTATAGGATCTGAAATCTCGGCTTTGAACGAACTTACTTGTAGCTCAGAATCCCAAGATTTTATCGAAGTTCGCAATTCAGAGGTACTTCAGAAAGTCAATGTCGACGTGGCGGTGGCGGAAACCAGCACTCAGAGCAACGAAATTCCAAACGATGCGGGACTGTGGCCAGAACTAATTTCAGACGAACTGCGCGTGTACTTGGTGAAACAAGGTCCGGATCAAGTGCGCCATATGAACGCAAAATTTGCTTCTCAAACAAGACCAGCATCAGAGAAAAGTAAAGGCCTTGTCAGAAATTTGACAAAAAATTGGTTCTACAAAGTTCTAGAGAACAATCAAAAAACTTTGCGAACCTGGATGCTATATTCACCTGCTAAGGGATCGCTAGTCTATTTCTGTTGCAGATTGTTTGATAGAAATTCTTCCCAGTCTTCAAGTTTCAGTAAATCTGACGGTTTCAAAAATTGGTTGAAACTAAGCCCAAAAGTTGACGAACATGAAGCAAGTGCCTTGCATTGCAGTGCCTTTTTTCAGTGGAAGACTTTGGAAATTGGGCTGATGTCAGGAAAAACTATTGATTTCCAACATCAAGAGTCAGTTTTACGAGAAGAAAAGAAGTGGCGTGACATTCTGAAACGCATACTAGACTTCATCTTGTTTTTGGCGCGACAAAATCTTTCCCTGAGAGGTCACAGAGAAAGTTACAAAGATTCGTGTGTGGAAAACCACGGAAACTTTCTCGAACTTATACACTTCTTATCCAACTATGATTCAGTTCTAGCAGAACATCTAACTCGAGTTAAGCTGTCCAACAAACTTACGCCAACGTACTTATCTCCCGAAATTCAAAACGAGTTTATTAATTTGCTTGGAGACCATGTTCGACGTCGAATAATTAGTGATGTGAATGATGCCAAGTACTTTTCAATTATATTCGATAGTACACCGGACATTTCTCACAAGGACCAAACCAGCCAAGTCATTCGCTACGTCAAGATCAGCGGAACAGAAGTCGAAGTTGTGGAGTCCTTCATTGATTTTATTGAAACGCATGGAAAAACTGCTGAACAAATTTCATCGATGATCTTAAAGAAATTGGAAACTGACGGTTTAGATATTCAGAACTGCCGTGGCCAAGCTTACGATAACGCTGCTACAATGGCCGGTATTCGCAACGGAGTACAATCTAAAATCCGGGAGATTAATCCTAAAGCAACGTTCATTCCTTGCTCGAACCACAGTTTGAATCTTGCTGGCGTTCATGCAGCATCTGTTTCGGCAAGTTCCGTTACTTTTTTCGGAACACTAGAACGTATATTTGTATATTTTTCGTCATCGACAAAGCGTTGGGATGCTTTACTTCAAGTGACAAAACAAGGTGTAAAGAGGCTCGTTGACACACGCTGGAGTTCTCGACACGACGCTGTTGCAGTGATAAAAAATCATTTTGAAGAAATTCTGGAGGTACTGGAAAAGTTGAACGAAAACCACAATGAAAACGCCAAGACTCGTTCAGATGCTGGAATATTGCTTTGCTCCCTTCGAACTTTTTCGTTTCTCGGGTATCTCAGCCTTTGGAGTACTGTTCTTTCAGAAATAAATGATACTCAAAAATACTTGCAAAGACAAGGTCTAAACGTTAAAAATTGTGCTGAAAAAGTTGCAGCTTTAAAAATTTACTTAAAGACAAACAGGGAGAAAATCGTTACCAAAGCCGCCGAATATGCAACCTTGATGTGTGAAAAGCTCGATATAAGCGTTACTTCTAAACGTACAAAAAAGAGAAAGCAGATTCACGGAGACGGATCCGAGGGCGTTTCGCTCACCCCAGCACAAGAGCTTAGTCGAGAAATGTACGGAGCTGTTGATAGAATTATTGAAGAAATAACGACTCGATTTCAGCAGTTGGACGAAATTCGACAAAAGTACAGCTTTCTTTTTCCGGAATCGCTGCTGGACCCGCAGAAAGAAGACAATTTTGATTTTGAGCTTCCCGATGATGTGAACAGGGAAGACTTTAATGTAGAGCGTGACCGCCTTCGAAATTTTTGCAACGCTTGCACAAAGTTGAAACGTTTTCAAGTGATCCTTTAAGTCTTTTGAAGTTTATTCAACGTTATCAACTTGAAATTTCCGTGCCGAACATTGTTATCATGCTGAAAATTTTCCTGTCTTTTGCTGTTAGTGTTGCATCGTGTGAAAGGAGTTTTTCTAAGCTGAAGCTTATTAAAAATTACCTTCGTTCGCAAATGTCTTCTTTGCGCTTGCGAAATTTAGCGATTTTGTCAATTGAAAGAAAGTTGACAAATGAAATTGACTTTGACGACCTTATTAAGGAATTCGCAGCAAGAAAAGCCAGAAGAATTAATATTTAGTTTTAAACGTTAACGTTTGTAATTATGATGACTTGTACTGGTACGTAATACTCTAAAGTTTGTTTCTTGAAATAAATAAATATTTATTTCTGACATATTATTTCCGTGCACTATTAATAATTAAATTGTAATGTTACGTAATATAACCTTAAGACAAAATTCCAAGAAATCCTTGAGACGAGGGGCGGCAAAATCTTACTTCCGCACCGGGTCAAAATCACTGACGCTACGCCGCTGCGTGGTTTCAAAACTTTCAAAAAATGCCTATAATACTGTTCTTCAGGATTGTAAAACGTACCAAATGCCAGACTCTCTGAATTTAAAATTATTTTAAGCCATATTTGTTCAATTTTCCTGCCACTTTGTATAACACTATTGTAACGTATCTCCCTATAATGTAACATATTACCTATACTTATTTTATTATGTATTTACATATTTCTAATTATTATGTCGAGTTATTGTAACTGCTATTTTTCATTAATATTTACTTTACTACAAAATATACATACTATTAATTATTTTACTGAACTAAGGTTATTCTTTTTATATTCTTGTTATCGTATGATATATAGAAAAAACGCATGCCGATGATTGTACAAGGATGTGATTCAGTCTTTCGCTCGATACAGAATAAATCGTTTGTTTCGGGAATTGTGGTATTATTTTTACCTTAGTTAAAAAAGTTACCGTAACATTTCAGAAGTGGGATTACCGGGAATAAATCGCCTGTAGTTTAAAATGAGTGGAGAGAACAATGTTGGCATTCGAAATCAGCGAAAGTTCATCTTTTACAAAGGCAAGTACCCAAAAAAAAAAAAATTTATTTTGATATTTTACTTAGTGGTGGTAGCATATTTAGATACAGGTAGCGAGTTAAATGTGGCTCGATCTACGGTTTTGCAAAAAAATTGATAATATTCAGTTGAAAACATCAAACATAGTTGTTAAAGGTTTTGGCGGAGAATTTTTATATACAAAAGGTAAAGCTGAACTGGAATTCACTTTTTCTGATTTTTCTGTAAAATCTGTTGTTCATTTTGTTGATTTTGAGTTAGGCCATACAGAAATTATAATTGGACAACCTATTATAACGAATAAAAATATTTCAATAACTATTCAAGGAAACTCTTTTGAGATAAAAAAGAATAACTCACCAACAATAAAAATTTTAGTCTTCTTGCAAAAAAACGTTGAGATCAAACCATATTCGGCATTAGCTCTACCTGTCGACACTCATAAAAATGATTATTTGCTTATATTTTCTGCTGTGACGCATCAAAATAGAAACGAAAATTTTTCCATTTTAAGCACTTTTATATACAAAAATAATTATTTGGTAGTTATTAATAACAGCAATAAAAAACTATGTTGGCAGCAAGGAAAAAATTTTAGGACGTGCTACACCGTTACCCATAAATTTTTCCCAAAATTATGAAAACTTCACAAATAAAATCGTGTTTGTCTCTTAACATTGCTGACATTAAATTTAATAAGCATGTTTTAAAAGGGGAAAGTCAAATTAAATTTCTTGATCTTTTATCTAACTATCAGAACTGTTTCGCTAAAAACACACCCGAATTAGGTGTAACTGATCTAATAGAGTTTGAAATAAATTTAGAAAAATCAAAACCAATTTTTTATCTACCTTATCGATATTCAGAGTATGAAAAAGCCATAATTCGGGCAAAAGTTCAAGACTTATTAGATAACAGATAACATCAAATTCTTCTTTTGCGAGTCCAGCAGTGTTAGTTAGAAAGAAAAATGGTGACCACAGACTTTGAGTGGATTATCGAAAATTAAAATCTTGTACTATTAAAGATCGATACCCGTTACCACATATTGAAGATCAAATCAATCGTTTACAAGGAAAAAAAATATTTCACTAGCCTTGATCTTACTCAAGGGTACTATCAAATCCCAGTGTCAGCGGATTCTATAAATAAAACAGCGTTTTTCACTCAAGACGGACAATGGGAATTTTTGAGAATGCCCTTTGGAGTATCGAATGCACCTTTAACCTTTCAACGGTTACTAAATAATTTGTTTTCTGATCTTCGTGAGAAAATTAGCGTCTATTTAGACGATATTTTAATTTCTTCAAAAACTATTGAAGAAGGTCTAAAAATCTTAAAAACTGTTGGATATCTTGGCACAAGCCGATTTAAAATTAAACATCGAAAAATGTTTCTTCCTTGAAACAAGCCTTGATTACTTAGGGTATGAAATTAATGAATCAGATATTAGACCTGGCCACCGCAAAATTAACGCTGTTGCCAATTTTCCAAAACCTAAAAATTTACACCAGCTTCGACAATTTTTAGGTCTTAGCTCGTATTTTAGAAAATTCATCAAAAATCATGCAATGATAGTGGCTCCATTGAGTAATATTTAAAAAAAAAGACGTATCTTGGATTTGGTCTAATGCAGAAGAAAAAGCATTTACTGAAATAAAAGAACGTCTTACTTCTAGGCCTATTCTTAGCATATATGATCCCAGTCTCGATACAGAGCTGCACACCGATGCTAGCTCTTTAGGAATAGCAGGCATACTTTTACAAAAACACAGTGACAATTTAAAGCCAGTCATGTATTTTAGTAGGTCCACTAGTAAAGACGAAAAAGTTTTTCATTCTTACGAACTAGAAACATTAGCCGTTGTTGAATCAATAAAAAGATTTCACGTATATTTAACTGACATTCATTTTACGGTGATAACAGACTGTGCTGCAGTTTGTTCCACGTTTACAAAGCGTGACTTGCTTCCTAGAATCGCTCGATTCTTGAAGTAAAACATAGGCCTGGAAGCAAGATGCTTCATGTTGATGCGCTTAGTTGGAACAGAAGACTGGTTTCTTAGCATTCAGTTGCAAGATCCTACTATAGCAACAATTTGTAAAAAAATCCATGCTAACGATTGCGACCAAGAAATTAAAAATAATTATGTATGATAAAAGATCAACGACTTTATAGGAAAACTGCAGATGGTTTGGAAAAATTGGTCATTCCTAAATCGGCAAGATATAATATTTAAAAAAAAATATCACGACGAAGTAGGTCATTTAGGACACAAAAAATGTGAGTCATTAATAAAAAGTAAATTTTGGTTCAAAGGAATGATAAGATTTTTAAAAAAATATGTATATGCTTGTTTAGATTGTGCTTATAAACGGGGCCAATATGGAAAAAGGGTTTATTTACCCTATTGATAAACCTGATGATCCTTTACATACCTGGCATATAGACCACTTGGGGCCTTATACAGAAAGTTCCGGATACTCTTACATTTTAATGGTGGTTGACTCATTCAAAATATCTGTTTGCACGTCCAACAAAAACATTAAAATCAATGGAAGCTATTAATGTTCTTAAAGATCTTTTTAGTCTTTTTCTGTTCAAAAAGAATTGTTTCAGACTGTGGAACAGCTTTTAAAAGCAAAAGTTTTAAAGAGTTTGCATTAAAATATAAATTTAAACATATAGGTACTTAATGCCGTAGCTTCCCCAAGATCTAATGGTCAGGTGGAACGGTATAACTTAACCTTAGAAACTGCCATTAATACAAGTGTATCCGATGAAAATGAATGGTATACAATTTTACCTGATGCAGTTCGGGGTATAAATAATTCAATTATATGGGTATGACCCCTCATAAATTAATGTTTGGTTTTGACCAGTTAAAACACTCTGACTTAGATAATGTTACCCCAGAAGTAAATAGATCACGAGATTCACTAATCGCAAAATCAAATATGGACAAACAAGCACGTAAAATGAAAAAAAAAATTTGATTTAAAAAGAAAACCTGCAAAGTCCTATAAAGTCTGCGATTTAGTACTTTGGTCTGGATCTGAATGCGCTCAAAAAGAAGTGCGTAGAAAAACTGGGTTAAGATTTGGAGGACCATATAAGATCATAAAGGTCCATAAAAATGACCGCTATACAATTTCATCTTTGAAAGGCATGAAAGGTTATAACAAATATAAAGCTGTCGTTCCAGTAGACCAAATCAGAAAATATTCTGGTGGAGTCTTAGAACAATCCGAATCAGATAGCAGCATAAATAGTACTGATGAATTATTAGATCTCTTGGAAGGATAAAAACATATAAAATTAAATCCTGAGCATAAAAAAATCAAAATTAAAAGAGCTCTAATGTGAGCATAAAAACCAATAAAATAAGTAGAGCTCTAATGTGAGCATAAAAATAAATAAAATTTAGAAGAGCTCTAATGTGAGCATAAAAACCAATAAAATAAGTAGAGCTCTAATGTGAGCATAAAAATAAATAAAATTTAGAAGAGCTCTAAT
Organism: Ophraella communa; assembly: GCA_035357415.1. Lineage (NCBI taxonomy): Eukaryota > Metazoa > Arthropoda > Insecta > Coleoptera > Chrysomelidae > Ophraella > Ophraella communa. The sequence goes on along the minus strand of CM068979.1, from coordinate 48,054,454 downwards.
GTGAGCATAAAAACGAAAATTAATATGAGTAGAGCTCTAATGTGAGCATAATAATAAATAAAATTTAGAAGAGCACTAATGTGAGCATAAAAACGAAAATTAAAATAAGTAGAGCTCTAATGTGAGCATAAAAATAAATAAAATTTAGAAGAGCTCTAATGTGAGCATAAAAAAAATATAAAATTTAGCAGAACTCTAATTTGAGCATAAAAACAAAAACTAAAAATTTGTAGAGCCCTAATGGAAAAGAAAATAAAACAAATAAATAAACTATAAAAAATTGACGAAATATTGGAGAATAATTTGTCTTCTTTCAGGAAATCCAAAAAAAACTATCAGAAGAAGTCGAGGACGACTGAAAAACAGGATGGCCGAATGTAACGTATCTCCCTATAATGTAACATATTACCTATACTTATTTTATTATGTATTTACATATTTCTAATTATTATGTCGAGTTATTGTAACTGCTATTTTTCATTAATATTTACTTTACTACAAAATATACATATATATACTATTAATTATTTTACTGAACTAAGGTTATTCTTTTTATATTCTTGTTATCGTATGATATATAGAAAAAACGCATGCCGATGATTGTACAAGGATGTGAGTCAGTCTTTCGCTCGATACAGAGTAAATCGTTTGTTTCGGGAATTGTGGTATTATTTTTACCTTAGTTAAAAAAGTTACCGTAACACTATATTTAATACTATTTTTTATGTAGACACCAACACCTCCCCCACGAATCTCATTTCCCCGATCCACTCTTTTAAAAATGTATCCCGGTATATCAATAGCATTATTCGATATATTATTTTTAAGCCAAGTTTCACTTATGGCTAATAAATCCAAATCATGTTGTAAAATAATATTTTTAATTTCAATAAAATGTGCAACTAATGAACGAGCATTAACACTACCGACCTGTAATGCCGACTGTACACTCTCGCCGAGACACCACGAGACAAGACGAGCGCGAGAGTGTACATGGTGCTCTCGCGTCGCCTCGGCATGTCTCGGAGTACCTCGCCGGCTCTCGCTCCAGAAGCGGTTTTTTGAGCCCGAGTCAAAGGGTCTCGACGACATCCCAAGACTGTCCGAGAGCATTGCTGTACACTCGTGATTATAGTGCACTTGCAACGTGTATGCGGTATATTGTAGTTAATTTCACTGCGAATTACAACAAAATAAGATAATGGAATGGAATAATGAGAGTGAATTAAATTTCATAGAAATTTATCAAACCGAATCAATACTATGAGATCCTAACAAGTTTCATAAAGACAAAAAAAATTACATGATGCTTGGATTAGGATATCTGAACAAAGTGGGTTCTCTGTAAATGAGTTAAAAAAGAAAAAGGACTCTTTAATGGCAACGTTTAGAGGACACCTATGAAAAGTTCAAAATTCTTTAAAATCTGGTGCATTCTTGGGACACCTATACAAATGCAAGAATACGATAAATACATAAAATCCAGTAAGTAACTTTTACCTCTTTAGTTTTAAATTAATATTAATATAATTATATTTTTTTTCCATAAATTAAATACCACATTCTGACCCACCTAATTTAGGCAAAAATTTTAGAATTATGTTTTTTCTTTTAGGATTAAGTTTTTTTAGAATTACATTTTTATGTAATGAACTTTATTTGTTTTTAAATTTTCTGCCTTTAGTGAGTAACCATAGTTTATTCAATGTATTTTATGTAAATTATAAACTTGTAATTTTTTAAAATGTTTATTCAAATTATTGTAAACTTATATTATCTGGATAAACTATTTATTTTTTTTAACTTAAATTAAAAATTATTAACAAAATATGACGTGAATTCTTCTTGAATTTCTTTGGCAATGAGTGGCGATCTTCGTCCTACATTTGGCAAAGGTGTTATCGCACTTGTTTCTTGGGATTCCTCTATTTCTCTTCGCCAACCACCGTGTTGAATCAGTTCCCCATTTTGATTATAAACATCCATAGTACCTGGTGGCGTGTATATGTTTCTTGACGTTGCATTTCTACGTAAAAAATTGTGCAATAATATGCAAGTCATAGTTATAAGAGAAGTTTTTTCAGGAGCTAGAAGTATAGGCTTTCGAAAAATTCTGAATTTTGAGGCCAGTATACCAAAAGCATTCTCTACAATTACTCGAGAAGATGAAAGTTTATTGTTAAATATACGTTTTTGTGTTCCTGCGTTGTGTTCACCAGGATACGGTTTCATAACGTGTGTGCTAAGGGCAAAAGGTCCATCTCCCAAAAAAACATAAGGGATAGGTTTTGTTCAACCTGACAGAGGGGTTGACGGAGGTAAATTAAGATCATCAGAACAAATTTTCTGCCATAATAAACTATTACGAAACACGCCACCGCCGCTAATTCTTCCCTGACTTCCTATATCAGCAAATAAGAATTTGTAGTCATGGTCAACTAGTGCCAAAAGCACTATACTATATTTTTTTTTATAATTATAATATTCCGATCCACTCAATACTGGGCATTGCATTACTATATGCTTTCCATCAATAGCACCAATACATCGCGGAAAATTGTTTTTAAAGCTATTTTCCACTTGGAGCCATGATTCTGAAGTTGACGGCAATTGAAAGAAAAGGCGTTTTAATAAAATATATCACTTTTTTATTTTGTAGAATGATCTACCTTCAACAAGTAAAGTTACTAATAACATGGGAGAAGATATTACGGAAGCAGTCGGAGATGAAGATATAGAAGGTAGGATAGTTAGCACGCGTTTAACCATTGTACTTTTTACATTTAATTTTAAACTGCGTAATTTTATTTAAAATATGGTGGACCGAATGGTCCACCAACGCAGCGCCGTCGAAGAAATCCACCAGAATTGCTGGAAGCTGGCAAAAATATGCAAGATCCATTACAAGTTTGAATAAAGTGTTGCATAACAGACAACAACAAGAAGATGATTGTGATAGGTTTGGCAAAATATTAGCCAACAAGCTTAGGAAACTTAGTGAAGAAGAGCGATTACACATGATGTACGAAATTGATGGGTTGTTTATTAAAAAAATACAAAACAAATATAGCACTAGCACTAGATGTGAAAATATTCCATTTACTAGACATTATGTTGTTCCGTCACCTAACCAATTGTCCAAACATTATATTATGCCGCCAAGCCCTTCGCCTAACTATATCGGGTCAAACTCATCATGTTCATCTACTAATCCAGAAGTTTCGCCTCGACCATATTCAGTTTCAGAATCTCAACCATTCACCAACACCAAAATAATAGACAATATCCCAATTCTTCATTTACCAGAACCAGCCCAATCACCGCCTCAGAAAATAACAATTTTATCAAACGAACTACTATATTTTTCTCACAGCGATAATATTGTAAACATAGCTTTTTTAATGCGACGAAAAAGTAATAAAGCCTTAGTTTCATTTTTATATTGTAGTGCTAAATTTGTTGTTTTAAATAAAAATATATAAATTTTTTTTTTCATTGCTCACCTTAATTTCACCTTTCAGTACTTCTTTTAATGTCGCACACACCTCTGGGATTATTCGTGATATCAATGAACTGGATCTTAAAAAGGAAATGGAGACTCTTGAAACTATCTCCAGAAGCCAAGAATCTCAATGTGATAGCAAGGCGTATTCTTGCGGGAATAGACTCCCTTAGTCGACTGCTTTGTTTGGAAATTATGGGTTCCACTTTATGCAGTAAATACTCAAAGTCTGCCAGAGAAATTCTGGTAAATTTTTTAAATTGTCCAGAAGATTCTACTACTAATTCTGATAACTGCTTCTCCATCGTTTGTCTGTAAAATAAAATAATTATAAGTTAAATTCGGATGCCTAACCAAAGAAAATAAATGACTTACCGTGTCCTATTTCGATGCATAGCAACCATCCACCATCTTCGTTTATTCCATTTCTTTTTTATTTTTTTTTATGATACATACATATAATTATTAATTGCGCATAGCGTAACAGCCAGCGGAAGCTAATTATAAGTCCTTCAGGCCGAAAACTAATTCAGATCGATGAGTCATTATAACAAAGACTAAGGCGTAAAGTCCATGGATTTTACTTACGAAAGGAAATTCCAATACTTGACAAAATTATGACATCAGTGCAAGAAGATACGGACTATACAAAATTCTCCAGAATGACATTATGCAAACTTTTGAAAGATGTGGGTTTCAGATATACAAAACATAATAGAAAATCTCTCTTGATAGATAAACCGGAAATAGTTTTTTGGAGAAGTGACTATTTAAGAAGCATTCGACATGCCAGAGAACAAAATTTTAAAATCTTCTACTTGGACGAAACATGGATAAATGCTGAATATACAGTTTCCAAATCTTGGCAAGATGAAAACATTAAAAGCGGAAGGCAGGCATTCGTGGAAGGTTTGTCGTTAGGTTTGCAGCCACCATCTGGAAAAGGAAAAAGACTTATCATTGTCCATGTTGGAAGTTCTGAAGGTTTTGTTGATGGTGGATTATTAACTTTTATTTCAAAACGCACGGGGGACTATCACAAAGATATGTTCAAATGTTGGATCTGATTCCAAAAGGGGCTGTTATTGTTATGGACAACGCAAGTTACCATTCACGGTTACGAGAAGCATTGCCCACAAGTCGTTGGCGTAAAGCAGAGCTTTTTGAGTGTCATTGTGAACTTAATACCATAGAATTAATATGGGCTCAGGTAAAGGGGGAAGTTGGAAAAAAATACTACTTTTAAAATAAACGATGTTGTGAAATTGTTTGAGAGTGCTGTAAGTCATGTTAGTAAGAAAAATTGGACAAACTGTATCGAGCATGTTATCAAAGTAGAGGCAAATATGTGGAAAATTGACAATATTTGTGATGATTTAATCGACCCTATTATTAATGTCAACAACGATTGTTCCTCTTCCGAGTCGGATATAAAATAAAATGTATTCCAGTAATTATTATTTCTTTTCATTTTTTATTATATTATAATTTAAAACGTATTTTTTTCCCAAAATACACACCACTGCATTGCGTTATTGCTTATCTGCTAATCCTTTAACAATGAAGAAAACCCTAAACTTTGCTACAACTGAAACAAATACGGGGTCGATCTACCTGGTTTTTAGATTTACGGAAGAAATGTAATTTAAAGTAAGAGATTTATCAAAAATTTTATAGTGTTCCCTGTAAAGGTTTTGCATACTTAATTAGGTATAAAAAAAATTTATTACTTTTAATGTTTATTACTTATTTAAAAAAATAGCGGCAATAATAATACGATACAGTCCCCTCAGAAAACCAACCAAAATATTCTACATAAATCATACGTTATAAATTAATACAGTAATATAGAAGTACAAGAAAAATTAATGTTCCAAATCTGTGATTGTTTTGATAAGTTGCTTCGAGTTATTTATAAAGCAAAAATGTTACCTTCGTATGTCCAACAATTTTTAATACCAACAGCTTCACGAACTTTAAGATATAATTCTCTGTTTTCTTTTGTTAACATTTCACTAATCACAATTCCAGTTCCTTTTAAGTTTTTTTAGCACTAAACACACTTTGCTTCATCCATTTGTTTACAAATTTGATCGCAATAGGACGAGGCTTTTTATCATTCCCACGTTTTTTACCCATACGATAACAATTATCAGTATTTACCTTTGAGACCGGAATTTTAACTTTCTGGCTAATGACACTAGTAGTTATCTCTATTATATCTTCTCTTTCCTTTTCTGCAATGCCATTAATAACCAGTATTTTGCTATTTATAGCATGAGGTAATACTTTTTGTTGATCCATTATTAGTTTTTGTAGATTACTGATTTCTAATTTAAATCACTTTATTTCATCTTGAAATTTACTTTCAAAATCAGCAATACTTGTAAATATTTTACCTGCGTCACTTCCACTAGCTGGCATCATTGTCGTTTTAATATCAGACAAACCTTGTTGAACAAACGCTTCCAATTTTTCAATTCCTGATGTTATTAATTTATTTTGCTTGTCATCCATTATATTTTGTTTATTTGCACGAGTATTTGCAGGCATTCCAATACTATGTACTTAATAGATAGGAAAAACATAATTTGGAAAAATATAAAGTTTAAATACTAGATAATTTTCAGAGAGCAACTGTCACATACTACTCAGTGTACGCCATGTTAACTACCGTTAACTATCTGGGTACAAGTTTTTCAACGAAATTTCTGATAGTCATCCTGGAATCTTATGTTACTGTTATATCTGTTAAAGCTTGAGCCGAGAAGGCCAACTTAATAAAATATTGTTTTTGACATGAATTGTCATGTTAATTGATTTGTCAAATATAGTTCGACCATTTAAGTTTTTTTTTATAAAATACTGATTTTTAAAACTATAAAAGTGGCGACGACGATTAACAAGTACCATATTAATTCAAAATAAAATGGCAGATGAACAATTGCCTCAGTTAATTCAAGCATTAAGTGGATTAGTTAAAAATCTATCATCACCTTATCAACCAGAAAAATGCAATGATGGAAATTTTCCGGTAATTCGATGAAAATAATAAATCATTTTTCATTTGGAAAGGTTTAGTACAAGCCACGACTGAATGTAAGGAGGCCAAGAAAATGGTGTTATTAAACTGTTTAGGAGCTAAGCATTATAAACTTGTAAAAACATTAACCGCTCCAAAAGTATGATGAACTGTACGGTACTAAAATTTCATTTAGTACCAAGGAAAAATATCTTAGTAGAACAACATCGTTTTCTATCAAGAAAACAGGAAGCAACGGAAAGTATTTCATCTTACCTAGCAGATCTTAAAGAGTTAGCAAAAACATGTGATTTTAAAGGTAGCTGCAATGATGCAAAACTATACTACTACTTCGGGCACAATGGACTAGTATAGTGATTTTTTTTTATATTTGCATCTTATAAAATAGGTTTTTAGTGGTTCAACTGTACAAATAAAATTTTTATAAAATTAATCCTCTAGCCATAATCGGCTTTTGAAATTTAAATTTAATGGTTACATACGTCATAAGTGGTAAGTGACGTGTTTCAATAAGATTGGTAGAAAATTTGCGATGTTGTCGATATGCTTTAATATTAACCAAGAAACTTATCTCTCTCTCTTATTTGTTGTCATTAAAAAGAGATAAACATATCGATATTTTTGTTCTCTGATTGACACTTTATCAAATTAGGAGTAAAACACTAAACAAAATATTCTGTCATTTTCGTTAGTTTAATTTGTTGTTTGGTTGTGTTTGGTTTATGAAAGAAATTACTTCTATACTATTTTTGGTTCGAAAATAAAAATCCCTAACACCTTCTCTTGGTGTTATAGCGGTTCCTTCAAAAATAACCAATAGAAGTAATTGTTCTTTCGGGGAGCAACCCTTCTATCGGTACAGTGAGAGAACGAATTTCAAGAATACCGTTTTGGCATTTTCAATAGTACCACGTCCACTTTCTATTGTCTGTTCTATTCTATCACCCTCAAGAATAGGGGTTGTTTATTACAGATAAGCACGATTTTCTCTCCTGTCATATATCTTAACTGGTACAATCAGTTAGTCACAGAATACGGCGTTTTGTGCCGCCAGTTCTTTGAGAATACTTGAAACGAACGTACCTAAAATGTAACAACGTTGACTTTTAAACACACTTCATTATTGGTTATTAGTTGGCGCTACGTTTAAAACTTACTAATTATTTATTGCTAAATTTTACGAAATGAGAAAAATTAATTGCAAAATGAATACCAATATAAGTAAGTAGGTATCTTATCCTAAATATATATTGCTATCATTTTGATTAATATCATCCTACTAAACTAGTCCATTCATAAGAGGGTTATATGATAAAGAAATTCGAGAAAGAATTTTCCAGAAATGTGATGTATATATACGAAATGAAATTTGGTATGCAGGGGTTTTTGATACTTCTGAGTTTAACTAAAATATTTTCAATTTAATCGCACTTCCGGTTATACCGGAAACCGACACCAACTTCACTATTTTAAATGCAACACCCTGTTATTTTCTTATTTTTGGTTAGTTCGTTAAATTAAAGTGTTAGTTTATGTAAGGTACTTTGTATCTAAAATTAACCGTTTAGGAGAAATTTAATGTTTTTCGAAAATTTTGACAGAAATCACGCTTAATAAAATGATGATTATTTAAATACCTAAATTATTTAAATTAAAAAGTAAATGTATTATTTTGCATCTAAGATCTTCATTTGTAATTAAATAAAATGTATTTAAAAAAATATTATACAGGGTGATCACACTATTGAGTTAAATTTTAAATTAAAAAAATGAAGGTATCTTCCTTATTTCAAATAGCAACCCATATTTTTTTTGATTTTAATTTAATTCCTTAAAAAAATAAGATAAGTTCATATTTACTTCCCTATATCAATTCCTAATAGTTTTTGAGATATTAGATACTTTACGATTTTCGGTTACAATGCCACTTTATTTGGCTTTGTTTCATTATTTTTGTTTAGTTCTTCGATTAATATCAATTTTGTTTTGAAAGGGAAATAGAGAAAATGAAACATTTCAAAAGAAAATTTTTAATTTAAACAATTATTTATAAATGAAATAAACAAAATCAAACAAAGACAAGTAGATAAGTAGTGTTCAAATTAAAAAAAAAACTAACAAGTTATGTTTAACATTTTGTGTAAAAGTAAGACCAAAATTATCCTAACAAATATTCAAAATTTTTTTCCATTTACTTCTAAACACTTATTAATTTTTGTTAAAACTTGTTGGTTTGTTGCTCTTTGTATAAATTCAGGAGGCAGATTATTAAATGTTTCTCTTACCCTTTGTTTACAATTATCTTTTGTTGTTAAAGGGTTAAAGTAAACTTCATTTTTTACATAACCCCATATGAAAAAATCCATCGGGGTCTTGTCCGGAATTTCTGGGGGCCACTTAAAAGGACCGTTATTGGCAATCCACTGATCCCTAAATGTATCGTCCAAAAATTTGTTAACTAAACACCTACCATGAGGAGGAGCTCCATCATGTATAAAATAGATTTTTGACAATTGTTCTGGTGTTAATCTATTTAAATAATTTGCTTTTAATTCTGTCAAAATTTATAGATATTTCAGAAAATATTAATAATTATTAAAATTCTTTATTACTTTATATCTTACCATTTAAATTTTCATCATAAAATTGAAGTGCAATAATTTGATTATTTTTTATTGCACAAAAAACGTTAAATTGCCGCCTATCTTGAAACCTTACATTTCTAACAAAATTAGAATTTTGGTCATTCCAATACTGTGAATTTTTTCGGTTTACCATCCCATTTTTGGTAAATTTTGCTTCATCGCACCATATTATATTTTTTTTAAAATTTTCATCTTCTTGTCTTTTTATTAGCATTAATTCTGCAAATTCTAATCTTTTAATATAATTTCTTTCATTAATGTTGTGTTGTAAACAAATGGACTATGGGTGGAATTTATGTTTTTGTAATATTTGGTGAATAGAACTTTTTGAAATTTCCAATTCTCTTTCGGCGTCTCTTACTGATACCTGGGGGTATGCATTAAAATATTCAAGAACATTAACTTCGTTGTCATTGTTATTTGTTATGGGTTTTCTTTTGTTATGTTTAGATTTAAATGAACCAAAATTTTGTAAATTGTTTATAATTTTATGTACTGTTCTTACGGTTGGACGCGGTTACTCGGGAAATCTTCTTGCAAATTAATTGCAAGTTCTCTTTGCAAAGTTTCCACATTCACCGTGTATTAATAACAATGAAACATAATCTTCATTATTTAATTCTATTCTTGCCATAATTTTATTATTTTTTAATGTAACAAAACAATGTTATCGTATGACAACCGAAAAAGTAACAATAATGATAACCAAATTATAACGCAGAAATTCCAAAGCACTCTACTCAAAAATCAAAAGCTGAAAAGATGATACAGGGAAGTAATAAAAAATATTTTTTGAATTTGAAATTTTTTTTTTAATTCTTTACATTAAAAGTTTTCTTTTGAAATGCTTCATTTTCTCTATTTCCTCTTCAATTGTAAGTAAATAAAGTGTATTTAAAAAAATATTATACAGGGTGATCACACTATTGAGTTAAATTTTAAATTAAAAAAACGAAGGTATCTTCCTTATTTCAAATAGAAACTCATATTTTTTTATTTTAATTTAATTCCTTATAAAAAAAATAAGGTAAGTTCATATTTACTTCCCTATATCAATTCCTAATAGTTTTTGAGATATTAGATACTTTACGATTTTCGGTTACAATGCAACTTTATTTGGCTTTGTTTCTTTATTGTTGTTTAGTCTTCGATTAAAATCAATTTTGTTTTGAAAAGGAAATAGAGAAAATGAAACATTTCAAAAGAAAATTTTTAATTTAAACAATTAACAAAATAGTTACCAAGTCCGCTAGCAAAGAAAGTCACTTTCCAACAGCGTTGGGTTTGCTGGTACAATTGTACTTTTTCTAGTACTATTACGGCTTGCTCAGTACGCTAATACGAAAACAGATAAAACCTCAATAATCTAGTACGTTTTTTGCCCGTGGCAGTGGCATTGCGAACACGCAGCATTCAGTGCAGTAAATAGTAGTTCCTGCCACAGATCACATATTTCTATGCCTGAATCGGCTGAACTAGGTGTTCTGTCACCGACGGTCGGTGACAGCAGAGACAAGGTTAGGTGTCTCTGGTGACAGTCAATATCATTCTATGAATTAATTAGAACTAGGTTATCTATAAGGTTATGTTAATACTGTTAAATAATAGCATAGATATTAAATATATCGGGAATGTTTTGGGGATGTGGCAATGAAACCAATGTGTACTCGTTTTAGAATTTATTTACCGAGCTTTCGAACCTCTATGGGTTCATTTTCAAGGTCTAAAAATTGTATATTATAAAGAAATTATATAGCAGGTAATAAAATTAATAATACTTACATATATAAGTGAGATTATAGGTAAAACGGTGTAAAAAATTGTAATAAATGTGACAAACATTTGTTTGTATTATCTAAAATACTGCAAAAAAATAAATTTTCATTAAATTATAGATAAAACCACAGATGTTTCAACTTGCAAAAGTTTGGTGTTGGTTGCTCGATTTTCTGATAAAGTGTCTAAAAAAGTTTCTGATAAATTTTTGGCATTGATCAAGATTGAAAATGCAACAGCAAATGGAATTTTCACAGCTTTTTCCAAATGTTTTGAGAAAAATAAAATTCCAATAAACAATTTAATTGGTTTTGGAGCAGACAATGCCTCTACCATGATGGGGCACAAAAGTGGGGTACAACAAAAATTGTTGGAATTTAACCCTGATTGATATGTACTAGGTTGTACATGTCATTCCATAAATTTATGTAGTAGTGCAGCCTGTACCAAACTTATGCAGTTGAAGAATTGACAAGAGACATTTATTCTTATTTTTCACACAGCAGCAAAAGAATTGAATCATTTGCAGAGTACCAATTATTCACTGAAACTAAACCACACAAAATATTAAGACCTTCGCAGACAAGATGGTTAAGTTTGCAGTCTGTTGTTAACAGGATTCTTGAACAATGGTCAGCTTTGCGATTATTTTCACTAATGAAGCTTTTGCAGAAAAAATTAAAAAATCTGAACATATTTTAGCTGCTTTGAATAACGACATTTTTAAATTATACTTTCTGTTTATGTCCTATATTCTGGATATAGTTAATAAAATAAATGTAGAATTTCAGGCTGAGGGATATACCATGCATAAATTACTAAGTCAAGTTACAGGTATATACAAGACAGTGTTAAGGAATTTTATGCATCAAGATTATATTGATAAACATACATTAGTTTTAGATCAGATATCCTTCCATCCTACTAACTACTTACAATTGAGTGAGATTTATGTTGGTGCTAAATGTGAAATTATAATATTAAATCAGTCTGTTTCATGTGATGAATTAAATAAATTTAAGATATGCTGCTTAGATTTTTATATCCAATTATGCAAGGAAATAAAAAACAGATTCAAATTTCATGACGCAATATATCTTAAATTTAAATCTACATTTCAGAATCTGGACGTGGAAGAGTTAAGTTCTGAGGAGCATCGCCTGTAATGATATTTTATTGTCACATGTTAATAAACCCATTGAAGAGTTTTGGACTATAATTAGAAATGCGAGATTCATTGGGAAATTTGATGTTTTACAACTTTTGCTTGCTTTGCCGCATTCTTCAGCAGCAGCAGAAAGAATTTTCTCAAGCCTGAACATAATCAAAACAAAAAATGGGAATAAATTGCCCTAAATGTGAAGCCCTGCTGCATACCAAATCATTTATACCTAAATCATGTTTTAATTTTGAGCCATCTCAGCATCTAATAAATTTAAATATTAACCCACAATTTTTAGATGAAGATGATACCAATGACATCACATTTTAATTTACATGAATTGAGAATTTAACTTTAATTTTTTTCAGAGTATTGATTTTGTTTCATTTCACCTTTTTATATTTGAATGAGTTTTATTTCTGTTTATTTTCATATAAGTTTGATTTTCATTATGTTGAATATTCATAATGTATTATATGAATTTACTTTTTGTTATTGACTGAATTACTTTTTTCCCATTTTTATTATAGATTGAATTATTTATTTTATTTTGTTAAATTTTTGTTATTGACTGATTTATTTATTGTTTTATTTTTTGTTACGCTTGTGTGAGTATTGTATTGAAAGTAAACATTACATTTTCTATATTTCAATTTTTTTTAATCGCATCTCGAATCAAATCTAAATTTCTAGATAAAATAAAAGTTATTTTCAAGTGTCAGTATTTTCTTTAATCCTAGTAAATTTAATTGCATCCCTTACTTATTTTATTTCTTATAATAATAATTTATATAATCTTTCAGTTATAAATAAATTTTATTTGCATGACCTTGCATTTTTGAAATTTCGCGGTTCACTTACTTGCAGCATTGGTATTTGACATGAGAGACATACGCATTTGAATCTAGTACGATCTATTACAATTTGCGTACTAAAATTTAGTACGAAGTGTCGCTACTAAAAACCCAACGCTCTTTCCTACAGTTCGTCAACCAGGCTAGTAGCTTCCAGCGTGCTGAGCTGATTGACCACCTGACTGGCTTCTTCCTTAGGAACGACTCACCTCCAGCGTGTTGAACTGGGAGAGACGTTTAATGCAAGAACATATCCGTATTACGAACGCTTCGCCTACAGCGTGCCCGAGCAGGGCAACAAGCCAAGGTAGAAAGTCCTGCGTCAGTTCCGCCGTATTGTGGAATCACGAACGTTTCGTTTCCAGCGTATTTAGCTAAACGAAACGACGGTGTTCTAGATCGAGGATTAACTGATCGCCGTCCTCCGATACCGACCCGACCTTTCCTGTCCTGTTTTATCCCCGACTAGGACCGTAGTCGTCAGAGTCCGGGATCCGTTATAATCGCACTCCGACACCGCGGAACGTGTTAATTAGTATACCGTCGAAGGTTCGTTACGTCCCTTTCCGTCACTGTAAAGTATTTGTATATATTGTAAATAGTTATTTTCATTAGGTAGTTTTAGCGTTGTATATAGTCCGGGAATAAATATTTATTTTACGACCGTTTGCGCTTCCTTAATTCAGATCTTTCTTGGATAAATAAAGTCCGATACAGATCCAGAACCAGAAAACCGGTGACGTCCGGAAAACACGTCACAAGTGGCAGAGAATACCTAAGCAAACAAAGAAACAAAGTTCTTATAAAGAAACTATGATTATGTTTGGCTTTCGGTAGGTACTGCAGATCTAAAAGTTTTTTAAAATCTTCCAGTTGTAATAAAAAAGGGCACATAAAAATAGTTTGTATATCATCATAATTAAAAATCAAAATGAAGTGCAGTGCGTATCCGAAGAGAATATTGGCACCAGTGATGAAGAAAACCATTTAAATTTAATAAATGCAACTGAATCTAACAATTTCACTTCTAACATTTCAATAGTAAATCTACATTTCCTAGATGATAGCCATAAAATTTATATAACTGTTAAAATTCATAAAACTTTACAAGAATTTGAAGTACATTCTGGAAGTCCAGTTACTCGAAAATAAATTTATGAAGCTTGGAGTTCGTGAAACACTAGATCCACCTCAATTTAGATCCTGTACAGGTGAAATTTTTGAACCTTTGGGAAAAGTAAAAATTGCTGTACAATATGGATCATGTAAAAGTTCTGAGATACTATATATTGTTCCAGAAAAATATTCACCGATCTTGGGCCGATCGTGAATTCGACATTTAAAAATTGATTTAAATGATCTAGATGATCAAAGAGAACAAAAAAGATGAAATTAAGTAACATAAACGAAGACATTTTTGAAAAGTACGCCAGTATTTTAGAACAAATCATAGGAGAAATTCCAAATTATAAAACATAATTAATATTAAAGGAGAATACAAAGCCTATATTCATGAAACCACGTCCTGTACCCTATGCCTTACTACCTAGGATAAATGAAAAATTTGATTCTCTAGAAGCTCAAGGAATAATACAAAAACTTGATATTTGCGAATGGGAACACCACTAGTGGTAATTCCAAAACCAGACGGTGGAGTTCGGATTTGTGCAGATTATATCTTTTCTAAACTAAAACATGGAATTTTCTTTTGTACTTTGGATCTATACAAGGCACACCTTCACATCAATGTTGATGAGAGTAGTTCTAAAATTTCTGCTATATCTACGCATAGAGGAACATACGCTGTAAAACGCTTATTTTTGCACTAAAGAATTCTCCTAATGAATTTCATCGTATTTTCGATCAAATCATTCAAGATTTTCCTGGAGTGGCTACGTATTTTGACGATGTCATCGTCCAAGGGGCAACAAAGGAAGAGTGTAAAAGAAGATTAGAGTTGTGCCTGCAAAAACTCCAAAAATATTATATATATCTAAATAAAAATAAATGTAAACTGTTTACGCGGAAGGTTAAATATTTAGGACATATCATTTCTGAACGTGGACTTCAAAAATCAGATGATAAAGTTCAAACAGTGTTGAAAGCCAACAGGCCTAAATGTTTAGATGAATTACGATCATTTTTAGACCTTACCAATCATTACATTAAATTTATTCACGATGCTGCACAACTTATGCACCCCTTACATCATCTTTTGAAAAAAGAAGTCATGTTTTATTGGTCCAAAGCCTGTGAAGATTCCTTTTAAGCAATAAAAACAGAAATAGCTAGCGATCGTGTGTTGACATCGTTCGACCCATCCAAGCCATTGATATTAGCAACTGATGCCTGCCCATATGGCCTATCAGCCGTAATGTCACATTTGATCGATGGTCAAGAGCATCCTATTGTGTTTATTTCAAGATCACTAACTAATGCAGAAAAGGGATATAGTTAACTTGACAAAGAGGCTACAGCTGTATATTGGAGTTTCAAAAAACTAATACAATTTTTGTATGGATGACCATTTACTTTGATTGTAGACAATAAACCCACAGAAGGAATTTTTGCTCCAAAACAAGCTTTACCAACTATAGCAAATGGATGGAAGTAAAAGTTACACAAAAATGTCCCACTTCCAAAAGTACCATAACATTTCTAAACGAAATTTTTTCGAGAACTGGAATTCCTGATAATATTGTCAGTGATAATGCTCAAATTTTTAAATGAACTATACTGGTCGCAACTAGGAATACAGCATAAGGTAATAGCTCCAAATCATCCAGCTACCAATGGATCTGCTGAGAGAGCCGTTTAAACCGTTAAACAAAAACTTTAGTGTATGAAGAAGGAAAGTGGCACTATACAGGATAAGATGTATCAATAAATCAATAAATATTTTAATATTGGTGAGAGAGTACAGTCTAAAAATTACGTGGAATCTGATTTATGGAAATTTGGCACGATTGTAGAACGTTTGGAAAAAATTCATTATCTGGTAGAACTAGATCATGGATATGTCATCGACATGTTGACCAATTAAGAAGATGTGAAACAGAAAGGCAACAAAATTCATCAAAACATTATTATGATAACCTTTTTTCACAGAATAATAAGGGTCTAACAGAAAATGTTAAAAGCGTACCACCTTCTCTACCGACTACAGGAAATGTTGACAGTAACGTGGTAAGAAATCAACCAAGAGAGTAATCGTTGAGTCTGTGTAGTGATGAAAATAAAAATTCCATTCTACAGGGTCCCATAATATCTACGAATGAAAATAAAGTGCCAACTTAAGTGAATCTTTTTTTTTGTTTTTTTTTTCAAATAAACTTGAAAGTTTAGTTCAAACGAAGAGTTTTTTATTATTCTTATTAAGTGAATCCCTTAGCCGCTAGGATAAGAAAACCCGTCTTACGAATGAATCTATAAGTGGCGGAGAGTTGTTATATCTGTTAAAGTATGAGCCGAGAAGGCCATTTAATAAAATTTTGTTTTTGACATTTGTGAATTGTCATGTTAATTGATTTTTCAAATATAGTTCGACCATTAAAGTTTTTTTTATAAAATACTGATTTTTAAAACTATAAAAGTTACCATGGATGTTCGCGCCAGCCTAAATAAATTCTTTATCGCCCTACATCCTATTCTTACGCCACTGCATACCGAGTTTTGTCTGCTCCAACAGGGGTTGGAAGGGGTGCACTGAGGTACGAAGCAAGGCCGAACGACGACCACTGTGTTTGAGAATATCAAGTTGAAACGTTACACAATGAACATTATTTTATTTTAAAATTACATTGTGATGTATTTATAATTTAATATAGTGAAATTCTTAAAAAGTTATACTTATTGGTGACTTATAACTCGCCAAACCATTTTATGGTCCTTTGTCCGAATATGAACTGGAATTACCTACATATTTTTTACAAATTTTAAAACAACTTTTCTACGATTTACGATTTTTACGAACTTTGGAACTTTTTTTTATCATTTTCAACATTTCTTCGCTATACAAAGACATCTTCTCTGTTTTCACAAGCTATTCATTATACTTTGATGCAGTTTACGAGAAATATCAGTCGATAATATTGCAGTACCATTGTGGATGCATTTCACGAAAAACAAGTGGAAACCATTTTGTGCCTGGATGTTAATACATAAAGGTCAGTTTATTCCTTTTTATTAATGATTTCTTATTAGGCTAAAATCTGGTGCGTCCATTTGAATTGTTTCATTTAGTTATAACAAAACCACAATTTTTACAATTTTAATAGTAAGTATTTTTTTACAATTTCGATAAGGTAGTTCTTTAGACTTAGGGGACCTGCAATGCAGATTTGACAAGGTCGAAATTTTATTAAATCAAATTTACTGAGATTTAAGGAAACATTGAAATTTTAGATAATGATTAAGAAAATAATTATGATACAATTTATGAACCAGAACGAAGTTCATTCGAGACTAGATTCCACTCTACTATTTCTGCTTGCAAAAAACTTTTATCTCGCACAAACGATAATAACAATTTAAGCATTTCAAGTCAGCCTTGTAGCTCAATGTAGATTCACGATGAGTTACCTACATTGACTGTACCATTTTTTGACGGATCTTTAGATCAGTGGTTATATTTCAGAGATACATTTATCTCTATTGTAATGTGATAAAAATATTTCAAACATTCGAACATTTCATTATTTGCGCCTCGCGCTTAAAGGTGAAGCAGCTAATTTAATTAAGTCTTTACAAATTTCTGACAATAATTACAATGTTGCCTGGTCTTTACTAGAGAAAAGGTATGAAAACAAACAACTATTGATCAATTTTCACATACGCTCCTTATTTAATTTACCTACTATACACAAAGAAACATGAAGGTTTACGACAACTTTTAGATGGATTGCAAAAGCATTTACGAGCACTAGAGGTACTAGGGCGCCTTACCAATCAGTGGGACGATCCTTTGATTTTTTTAATTACAAACAAATTTGACAATGCAACGCGGCGTGCCTGGGAAACCAAAATAAACGCTTTGAGTATTCCTAATCTACAAGAATTAATTAATTTTTTAAATGGTAAATGTCGCGTTAAACAATCTCTGGACGCTAGTACAAAAGACAGTTTAACTCATCAAAAATTAAACTTTAAGTCAAACTTTAATAACAAAAATCAAAATTTTACTAAGAGCTTATTCTCAAATACAAAAAATGCCCAATGTGTCAAGCCAATCACAAAATTTATGCTTGTGAATCATTTTTAAATGCTAAAAAATTACGACTTTGCATAAATTGTTTATGTGAAGACCATATGTTCACAAAATCGTCATACATTTTTGCAATTTCAAAATTCAACATCTATCATTAACGATTTCGAACAAACAATACATGACTCTCACAACAAAAATATTCAAAACACAGAACAAAATGAAACGATCACTACAAGTTATTCTACTCTTAAAAATCCTTCAATAAAAAACAAAATTTGCTCTGTACTGCTATGGTAAAAATATTTGATAACAATGGTAAGTCTCACGATTGTAGAGTATTGCTTGACAATGGTAGTCAAAGTAACTTTATTATACAACGTTTGAATGGATCATTTCTGGTCCAATTTGCTTTCCAAAAAGCCAACAAAATTTTGTCCAGTTTCTTGCAATCACTCTGAACAAACACAATGTTATCCCTAGTTTGATCAGATCTTGACAAAAATTTGACTAATTTCTGCGACGTGGAAGAATGCCCACAAACCAAGCTCCTATCTGATGACGACTTATACTGTGAACAATATTTCAAACTACGATTAGAAACCCTGATGGTAGTTTCACTGTTTCTATGCCACTTAAAAATTTACCTTCTTCTTTAGGTAACTCAAAAGAAAATGCTAGTAAACATTTTTTATTACTCGAGAACAATTCCAATTTAAAAAGGCAATACCATGCTTTTATTTAAGAGTACATCGACCTTGGTCACATGTCCTTGGCTAAAAAACAAGATAATACTGGATTTTTCTTCCCACATCATTCTGTATTGAAGGAAACTTCTATGACAACAAAACTTCGAATAGTTTTTAATGGTAGTGCTAGAAGTAGCACTGGCGTTTCTGTCAACTATTTAATGTTACCTGGAGCTACAATTCAGGACCCTTTATTTAATTTACTTTTACGTTTTCGTACACATAACATAGGGTGTGTTCGGGGAGCACGCTATTTGCGCCATTTGGCGCTATCTAGTACTATTCCTCGTTTGCGTTATATGGCTCTTGGCGCTATATAGCTCGAAAGCGTGCTCCCCGAACACACCCATAATGTATCGCTGTGTCTCCTTACAAGAAGAGCAAAGAATGCTCTGGCTCTTTAACAAGAACTTCGAAATCCTTAGTTATACCCTTAATACGGTGACATAAGGTTTGGTTTCTTCGGCCTTTTTGGCCATTCGCGCTTTGTACAAAGTTGCCTATCAAAATATGGACCAAAACCCCAAACTATCTACCATTATTCTCAAAGACTTCTATGTCGATGACTGGAGCACAGTCTTCAGATGAAGCTGTACAAATCAAAAACGAACTTTCTGACTTATTACAAAAATATGGCTTTCTTCTTAGAAAATGGAAATCTAACGACCAATATATAACCCAAAATTCGAAGTCAAACTTTGTACAACTTGGAACAGATCAAGAACAAAAACCTTGGGCTTGATCTGGAACTCGTCCTCGGATACTTTAGAATACACAATAACCGCATTAGATACTTCAAGAAAAATCACCAAACGATATATTTTATACTCAATTGCACAGATTTTTTACCTATTAGGTCTTTTATCCCCGGTTACTATAACCGCCAAAATTATCATTCAAAAACTTTGGAAGCTAAATATTTCATGGGTGGAATCAATTCCAACAGACTTACATACTATTTGGTCAAGGTAGTAGAGGATGGGCTACTTGAGTCAGACAGACAGACAGACAGACAAGGTCGACCTGGCGCCAGCCCCCCTCCACTCACATGACCGTGCCGACGATCGCTACCAAAACGATTAGAATATAGACCGCTAGGTGGCGTGATGGTCGGCATTTTTAATCCCCTACTTAATGTTTATCAACCGCTAGGTGCTGACCGCCATTTTTAATCCATTAATCAGCACTAGCTAACTAAAAATTATCGAGACCCGATAAGAAAACCCTCAATATCAAGGTATCTCTTAAAATGATTTGCAATTGTTTTTAAAAATCGATAAGAAAAACCAAGGTCAAAAACCGGCACGTGAAAAGACATAAGGTGTATACAGGGTATAACAGAAAAGTCGCAAGAGAAAGAATGCAATGGTAAGTATAGAGGCTGTACAAGAAGTCGCCATTGTCGTGTATACAGGGTATGTTAGAAATATCAATAGTACGGGTCAAAGGTCCTAGATACGGTATATACAGGGTATGTTAGAAATATCAATGGTACGGGTGGAAGGTCCTAGATACGGCATATACAGGGTATGTTAGAAATATCAATGGTACGGGTACTTAGAGAGAGGTTTATATTCTCTATTAATGTCCAAGTAACCTTATTTTTTACAATTTTAAATTCAAACAAAAAGTTTTTAATATTATCAAAAAGCCGTATCCTGTAACATAAACTGTTATCAAAATTCGGCGCGCGATATCAATAAAAAATGTTAATCATTTTATAACCAGATTTCTTGAAAATAGGTTAGTAAAATGTAATTCACAAAATCATTAAATAAATGTACCAAAGTTTAAATTTGCCAGACAATAAAGTAATCATTTTAATATTGTTTATTGAAAAACTTAAAAGGATATAACGTGATCAAAATCATTAAATTATATTTTAAGAGAACCCAGTAAGTTAGAAAATATTTTTACAACTGCATATAAAAGGCAGGATCAAAGACCCCTGAGTAAAAAGAAAGTTATTTTCTTATATATTTTTTTTAAATTTTGATTTATGATAAACGTTGCAGTTGAGTTTAGGGTAATTATGCTAAAAATATAGCTATAAATTTTTTAATTAAAACGAATAACTACTACCCCTATATCATTAAAATGCGATGAAACCCGATATTTACCATTCTCTATCAAAGAAGAGTTCAATGTTAATCATTACATTACGTTTAAAAAGGATTACTGGTAGGTTAAATTTTATTTATTATTATTACAGAAGTACTGTATAAAGTAGACTTAAGTAGGGATTAGGGATTTTGCTTCCGCAAAGCTGATGGTTCGTTTCCACACGACCCTTGAGGTAGAACCACCGTGCGTGAGTTTTGCTTTTTAAGTGGTAAACTTCACCAAGAGTCCTATTCAACCCACTTTGGCCATATAGCACATCTTTTTTTAATCATTTTGGTGCATCAGGCAACTTTATGGCAACACGACTAGCAATCCTCAAATTAATGAGAATGAGTCTTTAATTCGTCGATATGAATCAAGGCTCTTATGTTTCCATAAGCTGCCTCAAAACACTTAATAACTAAAATTTATCAAGGCACAGGCATCTTTTTGGCAACACGACTAGCAATCCTCAAATTAATGAGAATGAGTCTTTAATTAGCCAATATGAATCAGGGCTCTTATGTTTCCATAAGCTACCTCGAAATCTTTAAAATAAAAAATCATTATTCTAATTTTGATTTCTTATAACCGTAAGGAACAGAGGAACCGTCATCAAAAAACTTTTTTTTTGTTGAGTTTGGTTTATAATTTTTTTCAAAATTTCTTGTAACGACCTCATGTTCCTTTGTTCGCGCAATTTGTTTACATGTAATACTAATAGGTTCGGTTTTTTCCAAAATCATTTCCTTAATTTTTTCAAAATTTATCAGTTTTGAAGTTTTATAACTTAACGAAATACCTTCAACTTTACAAACAACTTTTTCCGTATTGTCTTTGGTAGACCATAACTTGAACGCATAATTTTTGGGTCCGGGTATTTGGTAGCGATCGTCGGCGCAGTCATGTGAGTGGAGGGGGGCTGGCGCCAGGTCGACCTTGTCTGTCTGTCTGTCTGTCTGGCTCAAGTAGCCCATCCTCTACTACCTTGACCAAATAGTATGTAAGTCTGTTGGAAGGTATACTTAAGGTATAGATCACAACTACCAAAATTAAACAACAAAATACCAAGACATTCTTCACTTTTGAATCCCGTAAATATACAACTACATGGCTTTTCTGACGCCTCGGAATCCGCTTATGGAGCCTCTGTTTATATAAGAAGCACCGATACCTTTGGAAATTGTGTGTCAAACCTCTTTTGTGCTAAGACCTGAGTCGCGCCTATAAAGGTCCTCACAATCCCCAGGCTCGAACTTTTAGGCTGCCTCTTACTAAGTGATTTGATAGATAAAGTCAAAACTTCAATCAAAATAACCATTTGAGAAACGATTTATTGGTGTGACTCGACAATTGCTATATCCTGGATAAATACACCACCTGACAAACTCAAAATGTTTGTTGCCAATAAGGTACTCCAAATACAAAATTCAACAAATCCTAAATGTTGGAAATATATTAACACTTTAGACAATCCTTATCAAGAGGCGTTGAGGTTACAAATCTAATTAAGTCTGAAAAGTGGTTCCATGGACCTTCGTGGCTTAAATTTCCCGAAGAACATTGGCCTGTGTATCCTATTCAATTAAAATATTTTGATTTGCCCGAAATGCGGAGCAACCCTACTAATTGTTTAATCATTAATACTCAAGGTTTTTCTGACTTGATTTCAAGATTTTCCGATTTTGTTTGTTTGCAACGTCTCGTAGCTTACATGCTCAGATTTAGTACTAATTGTAGAAAACCCAAATATTTAAGAATTTCAGAAAAACGGCTCACAAAAGAATATTTACAAAATTTCCTAAATCTTTTAATTAAAATGGTGCAAATTGAATGTTTCCTACAAGAATATGACAAACTTTTACATTCAATACCCTCTGACAAAAAGAGAAAAATTCTTAGCCTTAATCCTTTCTTTGATAAAACTTCAAAAATCAGTTGTGTTGGTGGACGACTAAAAAACTCAACTTTTAATTTTTCCAAAAAACATACTGCTATTTTACCTTCTAATCACCACTTTTCAATTTTAATGGCTAGACATGAGCATTCGAGACTATTGCATTGTAGCCAACAGCAACTTTTGGCTTCCATACGAGAACAATTACGGCCACTATCCGGTCGTCATTTAGTAAGAAAGACTGTTCACAATTGCTTACGCTGTTTCATACTTAGCGCTAAAACTGAATCTCATTTAATGGGGAATCTTTCCGCTCAACGTATAACTCCTGATAGACAATTTTTTATCTGTGGAGTAGATTATGCTGGACCATTCCTATTACGAGATCGAGAGTTGAAATTTAAACTCACTAAAGCTTACATTTCATTTTTTGTCTGTTTTGCTACCAAAGTTATCCATTTGGAAGTTGTTACGGACCTTACAACTGAATGTTTCCTTGCTGCCCTACGCAGATTTATATCTCGACGCTGCAAACCGTTTGAAATCCATTCTGATAATGCGACTACTTTCGTCGGTACAAATAATGAAATTAAAGGTTTCTTTGACAACAATTCTAACAACATTTGCGATATCATGTTAAATGACGGCATTCAGTGGAAGTTTATCACTCCTCGTGCTCCACATTGGGGGGGACTTTGGGAATCAAGAGTTAAGAGTCATTTAAAACGCGTAATAGGTGACGCTTCGTTAATATAAATATGAATACTTTGTAACAATTTTGCACCAGATTGAAGCTTGCCTTAATTCCAGACCATTATGTCCTTTAACCCAAGATTCTAATGACGAATCACCTTTGACTCCTGCACACTTTATCATTGAAGAATCTCCGACCTCCATACCAGATTAAAATTGTATTGACATTAAAGAGAAAAAACTCTCACGATTTTAAAGACTACAAAAGCTCTTGCAACACTTTTGGAATATATTTCCAGTCTACAAGAGAGAGTAAAATGTAACTTCAATATGTCAATCTGACGATGCTTATTCTAGCAAAACGGCCGTCATTGCATTAAAAAACGTATTTTGCAAATAAATAGTGAAGTTTAATTCAACCGTTTAGTTGTTTACTGTTCTTAATAAGATGGACTTTCACATAGTAAAGGTTAGTACAATAAATTACATTTTTTAATATTTATATAGAATATAAAAGAATAGATCAATTTTTTTAGTCTGGCGATATGGCAACATTATCTCTGTCCGTTCCTTATATATATAAAAACGGTACCCAAAGCCGAGGGGTCAAGGTGTCGGCTACAGGCCAGACGAACCCATGGAGGTGGTGCCTATTACTCCTCGAGCATCTCAGAGGAGGAAGAAAAGGTGTTGCTATCATCCCCTAATGCTCCCGAGGTTAACGAGAAATCTTCAGGTGAAGAGGCCACAAACGCTATGGTCAATCTGAATAAAAGGTTTGCTGGTGCGACGAGAAAACGTCTCAGTCGGCTTTTAAAGAGCGGAGTTTCTTACCAAACCGCCTTAGACAAAGTCTGTAAGGAACTAAAGAGAAGCAAACTAGTGGAGACCAATCTGCCTCGGACGTTTCATCCAGTAAACGCTTGCGTTCTGTTGGCATTACTCCTGAATCGGTGGCGAAAAAACCCCGAACAGAAGTAGTCGACGTACATAAGCGTTCGTTTGGAGCGATGGCGGAAAGTGTCGGAGTGGGAGTCATCCATCCTAAATACCCCTGAATACGTCCAGCTTACAAACGAGCAGCTGAAACTACAGCAATCAGTCTTGGCTGCTGTAGAAAAATTCGTTTCCACAGCTGTGTACTTCGGCCTGGATTGTCCCTTCTGACCTGTACCGACGAGACGACAGTCCAATGGATGGAGGAGTTTAGGAACAGAATTAGAAGAAGTTAGAAGAAAAATTGAAGAAGGTAATACCATTATATATGGAAACAATGTACAAGATCTAGGAATCAAATTTGATGGTAATTTTAAAAATATATACCCTAAAAATTTTATAAATATAATTAAAGGTAAATTAAATAACGTTAGAAACATAATAGATCAAAAATTAATAATTAGAAGTATGTTAGTAGGACATCCTCTGTTATGGTTATGTAATAAGAAACAAACAATTAACAACATAAATGACTTCGAACAACAGTTTATTAAATATTTTTGGGGGGAAATTCAACAAGCAAATTTTAGGGAAAAATTATATTTTGGCAAATTTGATTATAATAGGAGGAAAAATTTTAATATGTATGCCATGCAGGTATATAATAATGCCCAACATTTGGAGCCGATCATGAGGGAAGCAGAGATTGTTTTATACATAGCCAGACATTTCAAATTAGAGGTGATGGAAACAATAGCTCTCAATAACATCAAGACTATGAAAGGATTATCAAATTATCTTCAAAGACTCGAAATATCAATGAAAATAATAATAGAAATCAAGAAATACAGGAATATAGGAACAGAAGAGGAAATAATAATAATAATGGATATAGAAACAACACATTTGATCCGAATAAATATAGAAATGACAACAATAACTACCATAACAATAAAAATGACAACGGAAGGGATAGACCGAGATATAGAGATGATTACAGAAATAG
Source organism: Ophraella communa (assembly GCA_035357415.1). Taxonomy (NCBI): domain Eukaryota; kingdom Metazoa; phylum Arthropoda; class Insecta; order Coleoptera; family Chrysomelidae; genus Ophraella; species Ophraella communa. The sequence continues at coordinate 48,028,885 of CM068979.1, read as the reverse complement.
AAATCACAATAGAAGAGAATGGACAAATTACAACAATGTGGATGGAAGAGCTGAAAACACCCGACCTGTAAATGAGAGCAGACAACAAAATGAAAGGAACAACAATAACAACCAGAGACAAGTTAATGTCATGGTGCATAAAGAAAACGAAAAAGAAGTAGTAAACGATCAAAATTTTGTTTAAAATGCTTCCACGTGCATAATGTTATCTATTCTAGGTATGAACATCCAAGGGAATTTATTGATAAAGGGGAAGTACAATTTGACTTTGATAAAAACACTTTAATATTTATAGAAGGAAAATTTCAGAACATAATATGCAAAATTTTAGTAGATACGAGATCAGAAGTATAGTCTTTCCAATATTAATTGCTAATATCCATTTAAAAGTATCATACAGACTGAGTTAGTTTACCAGGCTTCAAAGTAGAAAGAATGGCAAGAAAACGACATATGTCTCCCTTTAAACATCCACTCTATATCGTCGAAACCCAGCTCTCTCTTAACTGGTAGTCTATATGGATCTTTAAATGGATTTTAGCAATTAATACTGGAAATACTATAAGAATTAGTAGTATAATAGTAGATCAAATACCTAGATAAAATTATGGTAGTAAAAACAAATAAATTATCATTAGTGGGAGCTAATAAAAAAAATTATATGATACTAATAGTACTATGATAGGGAACATAATGTTAGGAAACAAACAATATAAAATGCAGTTTTAAGTAATTAATAATTTACAACATGATATAATAATAGGTACAGATGAAATGAATAATTACAAATTAATTATAAATTATGAAAACAAAGTAATACAAGTAGATAAAGAAACAATACCTTTTATTGACCAACATCAAACAGAGTTTAAATATGTAAATGAATTACAAATTAATAACATTAATGAAAATAAGAATAATTACAATATAGGTTCATGTTCACAAAATAAAATAGAAGAAATTCAAAATTTATTTAATAAACATTCAAAGTTATGTAATGAAGAAGCACAAATAGCAGTTAATTATGTTCATAAATTAGAAATGAGTACAGAAATAAAAAAAATTAAAGTAAAAACGTATGCAATACCGTACAAATGGAAAGAAAAAGTATATTTAGAATTAGAAAAGATGTTTAAGGATGGTATTATAGAAAGATCAAATTCACCATACATCAATGCCATCACATGTGTCAGGAAAAGTTTTGGTGAAATTAGATTATGTTTGGACTCAAGAAATATTAATCAATATACCATCAAACAGTATGAAAGTCCAATGAACATCGATGGAATTTTTGGAAGGATAACTAAGGCAAAAGTATTTACAAAATTGGATCTTAAACATAGCATTTGGTTAATTCCTTTGAAAGTCTCAAATACACAGCATTCATGGTAGATGGGGTCGTGTACCAATTTTGTGTAGTTTTGGTTTACAGAGTTCTTGCGCTGCTTTAGTACGTTTGAATAAATATGAAACATTTGTTCTTCATTATATAGATGATATCTTGATTTTTTTCTGAAAAAGAAAAACAACATCATTATTTGAAAATATTTTTTAAAGAATTAGAGATTACTGACTTAAAATTGAATCTTGAAAAATGTAGATTTTATCAGGAAGAAGCAAAATATTTGGGGTACATTTTAAACACAAACAATATTAGCAAGGATCCAGATAGAGTCAAAACTTTAATAGAGTATAAAACACCAACTAATTTGAAAACTTTAAGGGGATTTTTGGGAATTTTAAATTATTATAAAAGATTGATACCAGACTTAAGTAACATAAAAGTTCCATTAATAGAGATATTAAAAAAGGACACAAAATGGTATTGGGATGAAAGGAGGCAGAAAGCATTTCAAGATTTTAAACAAATTTTTACAAATAATTTAAAGATTTATCATATACAGTATGACAAAGAATTCATTTTAAGGACAGATGCATCAGCAGATCGTTTTGCAGGAGTATTGGTGCAACAACAGAAAGCTGGAGAAGTACCAATAAGTTTTATTTCTCGAGTTACAAAGACATACGAAAAAAAGTATACAGTTACAGAATTAGAAATGGCTAGTGTTGTTTATTGTGTAACTAAATTTTGATTTTTTTTTATTAGGCGCCAAATTGATAATTGAAAGTGATCATTCTGCTTTAACAGCAATGTTAAAAAACAGATATGCAAACAACAGAGTCCATAGATGGATACTTTTACTACAGGAATATAATTTTGAAGTTAGATATATACCGGGAAAACTTAAAATAGTAGCGGATGCACTTAGTAGGGAGACTGAAGCTTAAATCACAACAAAACAATTTAAAATAGGAATTAATATGCTACCACATAAACAAGGAATCTACTCATTAAAACACATAATAGATGATTAAAGAAATTTAGAACAGCCAAAAAGAAAAGATACAATAGATATTGATGGAATTTTATATAAAATATTACAGGATAGAGCGGTATTTGTCATCACTACAACATTTAGCATATTAATTATTAAGGAACTTGCATGAAGAATATGGACATATTGGCACGAGAAAATTAGAGAAAATTACATTGCTAAAGGAGATTTGGTAACAGCTAAAACTATATGTAGAACATGCAAATTATGTCAGATGGCCAAAGAAAAAAATTTCATAACAATTATTTAGCAAAATCAATTTGGTGCTCAAAAACCTCTACAAATAATAGCTATCGATTTTATCAGTAATTTAGTTCCAAGTGTACACAAGGCAATAAAAACATATTTATAGTAGTAGATATTTTCACAAAATTTCTTAAATTATATCCGTGTGCCAAAACAAATACAAAAACTGTTATATTAAATTTAGGAAAATTCATTAACACTTTTGGAAAACCAGACAGAATAATTTTAGACCATGCTACAGATTTTCAAAGTATCAAATTAGAACAGTATTGCATAAATGAAAACATACAACTCAAATTTATTAGTATTCGTAATCCATCATCAAACCCTGCTGAACGCTATGTAAAGGAAATTAATAAATATCTAATAATTTTGTGTAATCAAAATCAAGTACAATGGGAAAGTAATTTGGATGAAGTTGAAAGATTTTTAAATCAAACTCCACATGGGATTACAAAAGAATGTCCAGAATTATTATTAACAGGAAAAGCATCATCATGATCCTAGATAGTAAATAGAACTTCTAAAATGAAAGAAATTATGTCCCAAGTAAATTCAAGAACACAAAGGAATGCTAAGAAATACATAAAAAGAATCAATAAAAAAAAAAAGAAAACAACAAAATTTTAAAAAGGAGAATTAGTAATTTTTAAATATTTACAAGTTCCAAAAAGATCAGAACAAAAATTTGCTAAATTAATACTACCATATGAGGGACCATATTTAGTTGAAAATGAACATGCAGAGAATAGTTACAAATTAATTGATCCACAAACAGGTACATTAGTGGGGATATTCAATATAGGTCAAATATTTAAACACCATAGAGAATAGATGACATTACGACACACATAAAACCTACATGTTAAATAACAATTTTTTTGTTTAGTATAAATATTACAATAATAAAGAAGAATAACTTTTCTTTCTTTAAATTAGTTTTTTTTTAATTCAATAGGAGAATTAAACAGTAATAAGTTCAGTATAAATAAATAATTAAATTGAAAGAATTGGGATGAGGATAATATTATAAAAATTTTAAAATTATATTAAAATCAAATTGAAATTAGAATAGAATACAAAAGTTTAAGATTATCAAAGAAAATTTGGGGAAGTATTGCTTGACTATAATTCTAAACCATCAAAATTAAAATAAATGAATAGATCTCAATTAAATAAGTTATACACAAAACAATGTGCGATAAGGATTTTATATGATAAACATTTGTAATTGATTCCTGAATGTTGAGAAAGGAAAGGAGTATTCTGAATATGAAAATGATAGATAAATTAAAATAAATTAAAGAAAACATTCATAATTCTGATATGTAGGGTCAAACTTCCACTTACTTGAATAAATCAAGGAAAGAATATAATGATAACGAAGGAATATGTTAGGTATATGATAAACTATTAAGTAATTAATATAAAAGGAATTAAATTTTAAAAAAATTCTCTTATTGCATAATAATTTTGTTAAAAATTAAATTTGGGGATTTAAGATGAATAACTAAGCTCAGTAAAATTAAAATGTAAAACTTACCTCAATAAGTAATTATAAAAAGGATATCATAATAATTTTCATTAAATTATTATACATATTATAAATTATCAGCTAGTTTTCTTTATTTCATCTAAAGCATTCAATATAATAATCTCAAATATGAAACATATTGAATAGGATTCATGGTATTATTCAATAACAATCAAAATATTCCCAATTCAAATAACAAGTCCCAATTCATGTAACAAATTTACAATTCACATAGTTTTCTTTTGAAATTAAACTTATAATCTGAAACAATAAAAAGGAATAAAATTAAAACTATTAATCTCATTCATATGATTAACAAACAAATGTGTAATTTGAAGAGTTAAGTGTTTAAATATTAGTTATAAAGTGAAAGTACTTACATGGTTACAAGTAGACAATTGGTAGTCTTCCATGTTAAATAAGTATTCAGACAAATTATCACAACCTGAGATATACCTAAAAACAAAAAAAACTGAATCAATAAATGTATCAAACAAAGGTGAAATCAGTGTACAAACTCTTAAATTTACAGTGATGGACAGAGTAAGTTGTTTTGATGATAAAAAAACTCATATAGTGAAAACTGAAAAGACTATTTCAAACCATAATTAATAAAGATTGATAAGAGACAATTTAGTTAGCAAAAATGAATGTAAGTTGGTAAATTAAGTTTGTATATTAGTTATAAGATGTTAATCTTTGATAATATCAAGAGATATTAGTTAAATCAGTACTTATAATAGTAAATACTTAGTTCAGATAATAGAGTAACTGGAAAGCTTAAATTTTATTTCTTAGAAGTTAAATTAGTATTTAAAAGTTATAATAGGACTAGTTTAATAGATTTATGCATAGATTTAGGTTTATTTTATGTTTATTTTAAGTTTATGTAAAATGATATTCTATTGATATGTCAAAATTGTCATAATCGAAACAAAGTATAAAAGGACCAGGAATTGAATTTTCGCTCTCTTGTTTCCTGCCGAATACGTCAATTAGTAATTAGCACCATAAAATCATTATTAATTAAAAAAATTATTTTTGGTAAATTAAAGTATTCAACAAAATATTATTATAAAAGTGTTTTAACAGTATTAAAGTACTTACCAATAAAGTCAATTCAACAAAAACCATCCAGATCACAGCAGAATTGGTAAGATTTACTCCACTATTCCGAGAGGTACAGCCTGGCAGACATTTTGGATAACCGTTAACGACTGTATGCGACCGTTGTCCTACCTATTCGGGACTCTTCGTCGTAGTTTGATATCAAGTGTAGAATACAGAAGACACGTATACGAGATAAGTGCGATAAAAACTTATTTATGTAAGTACGCATGATATTGTAAATTTTGTATAGTGTAATTTGGTAAAGGTATCATTTCTTTTGTATATTAAAAAATAATTTTGCATGTGATAAGCACGTGAACAATATTAATAGTTTTATCCGAATGAAATTCAAAAATCTTTACAATAAAATAATAGCTATTATCGCTTTAAAACAGTTCATACGCACACTTAATACAAATTAAAAACGGTACCTTTTTTTTAACTCTGTCACTGGAGTGTTTGCGGTTCTCGTACAGATGTAGCTGGGGTAGATCTTCGCTGACGAAACGTTAAACTGGTGGCCTATCTTCTCTTGTAGAAAGCACGTGGGATGGAAACTTCGGTGGTTTAATTAAAGACAAAACCTTTTACGATGTAGAATTTTTTATTATTCACTCGTAGATTTATTTATACAATTTATTGGTTGATGAGGTGATGTGTTACAAAGTTTTACACTAGGATTATTTTTAATAAAAGGTAAGTCAAACTTCTTATATTTGATACTAACTGTTGTATCATTAAAATTACAGTTGGAACTATTAAATTATAAAGTTACTCTGCTTGATTCAACAAAACTATTTTCTGTTCAAAGTCGAAGAATGTTAACTTATAAAGTTAATAAAATTTATAACTAATCAAAGTCTTTTTTAAAAATGTAAATTACGAGTTGAATGTTTTTAATAACTGTTGTTGAATGTTTTGAAAATGAGTCTTGAATGTTTGTATAAAAGGTCTTGACTGTTTTTAAAATTAGGCTTGAATCTCTCTAATTCTTCCTAACTGGTTCTTTTACGTAACGACTGAGATCCCTGTCTCAATATTCTCTAATCAATAAAAAATGCTTCATTTTAAAATCTCCACGAGAACCAATCAGAAGGAACTATTCCTTAATTTGCTTATTTCTAACTAACTACTTATATTTTACAAAACAATTTTTTTACATAATATATACAACAATCATTTCTAATGTTCAATAATTTTTTTATAATTTATTATGGTCGGAAAAGCTCTCAAATTATATTAACACTGAGGCTTGAAAGTTATAAATTCGACCGATATATTTCCAAGTAACTCTTACGTAATCACGCAGGTGGCATTCTAAGTTTTTAAAGTTCGCGGAAACTAACTTCAAACACGCAATGTTGTTTTCGAGCACTTGTAATTCTGTTAATTTGACGTCACACATGCTGGTGCCATTCGTAGAAGATATTTTAATATACACTTTTGTAGACTTTTGAAAATCCTTTTATATGTTTAACGAAAAAATATTCTTAGAAAATTTATAATTTGTTCGTTTGTTTCTTACATTTAGGATTACATTTTCATTATTATTTTCTTAATGGTAAGTTTGATTATTTTTATGTTTGTTACTTATTGGATATTTATTTAGTTTCAATTGTAATATTAGTTGATCGTTGGGCGCTAATTTGTAACCATATTATTACGTTGGACGTCAATTTGTAATATGATTTACCTGTTGATAGTGAATTTATAAAAATATTTGGTTAACTTTTTTGAAAAAATAACAATATACCAAAAGAAAAAATGTAATTTACAATAAAACAACCATTAATCTTAATTTCGTCTTTAATTAGTTGCAAAAGATATTTCAATAATTAACAAAATTTATAAATGTTTATCACAGCAAAAATTATGATAGTTAAATACCTCGGCTAGGGGTGAGTAAGTTCATTAGCTCTGACTATAGTACAATATTTGTTTCTTTAAGAAATTATAAGGGCGCCACTGAAATCTTTTTATTTTTTATGATACTAATGAAGAAAATTGTTTTAAGCTGAGTTATTTAAATAAGTATCATAACATGACAGAAAGATGTCAGAAAAAACTGTCTATGAAGATAAAAAAAAAATGATATGAAAATGTACCAACAGATAAAAGATAAATAGATTTCCTTGGTGCTAAAATGAATGAAATTGAAAATACGTTACAAAAAAAATAATCCGCAAACAGTTCTTTACAAAAACTTATTCTAATACAGTTGACGATACGAAAATGATTTTGATATTACTTTTAAGAAATAAAGTAAAACGAGACAGCTGTATAATATTATAAATGCATTTATTTACGTTGGTCGACTTATCTTTTTTTACATCTGATCCATTGGTTGATCCAGGAGAGTGCTGGTCCAATGAAGGGTTGCTTGATGAATAGCGGTAATTCGGTAGTAACCCAGTAATGTCTTTGAATTTGAAATTTGTAACGTCTTTTGACTTGAAATTTGTAACGTCTTTTGACTTGAAATTTGTAACGTCTTTTGGTATTGTATACTCCAATGCTGTGTATAACACCAATGACAATAAGAGAATGAATCGTGGTTTAAGGTATTGGACTAAGCCACATTAAAGATCGTGTATAAAGTTGGAATTACTGACAGAAATCGTTTATAATAATTAACATGTTAAGAACTCTATACAATAGATGGTGTTAGTGTTAGCCATATAAATAACTTAAAAATACTACGTTTTTAGTTAACATATCATGTTACACAATTAATTAGTGTTAATTATCTTCTTCTGTTTTTATGAAATGTGATTACCTTTTTTATTATTTATTTGCTTTCAATTGATCATCATAATACATATTTCTTACTGAAGTTAATCTTTTCTTTAATGAATAATTTTTATAATAATATAACTTCGTCTCAATATATATATATATATAAACTTCAAAAAAAAAGGTTTCTACCTTTTCTAGATTATATATATATATATATATATATATACATGTATATATTGTAATGTATACAAATATTAATAAAGGTTAAATATCTCTAGTGAGTATTTGTTTTCTTAATTAACTGTAGTGATTAAATTTTTGAATATGAATTATTTTTTAAATTATTATACACTTCTGTTAAATGAATTTACCTTTTCTTTTATTTTAATTATTAAGTTTAAAATTTGTGGGACTATAGATATTTATTACTTGTTTTTAATTTAAATTTATCTTGTTTGTTTTAAAAATTATTTATGATCTACCCGGTATAAAATTTATGCACATAAGAACTCTATTACTCAGTAGTCGGTTCAAATTTACTTTATTCAGAACTAAATTAACCTGTAAATATGATATTAAAATTTCTAAAATACAAACCTGTTTATCAGTTGGTTGGAAACTATGTTCATTTAAATACTATGACTTCGATATTATAAAACAAATCGTTAATCGATTCAACATCTACTTTCTAGCAATTTGATTTTACACTTATGTTAGTTTGAATATCAGGTTATAAAAAACATTCAATTTATTTCACAAATTAAAATAATTGAGATATGTGATTTAGAGTTTTTATAATAGAGAGATCAATAATGTTTATTATAATTTAACTTTGTTTTTAAAAACATACCGTATAGGTTTCTCCTATTGAAGTTGGTAACTGCGTTTCATACTTTAAACGTCACACTGTCGGGAATTGTGTTCTAGGCATCATGGGGTTAGTCTCCTACGACATTGAGCATCGTCTAGTGGCACTTGGAAATTTATCTGGATTATTTAAAGATACAACAAATTACAGGTAATTAATTATTTATTTCTTTTCTAATTTTCTTAAATAGGTTGGTTTTATCCCAATACTTCCACAAATATTGATATAATTTATAATTTTTCAATTGACAGTTGAACAATGGTGGGGGTTACTTTGTCACATCTGCTAACTAAGCCGCCATTAAAGTTTTTTGTTTATGTTGACATAGGTTTGACCTTTGAATAAAATGTGACTGACCAAAAAACAATGAAATTTACGGTATTTATACGCTTTCTCTCAAATTGACATGTAATTGAATTTCAACTGTTTTATAAGGGAGTTTTTCGTGATTTTCTGATAAATCTATTTAATTAATCTTACTTTAATGATTCTATTGTTGGGTGATAATTAAACTTTAACTTTAATAATTGATAACAAATCAACTTTTATTAATTAAGTTTCACTTTTTCCCTTTTAATTTTTACTTTAAAACGAAGCGAAGTGACAGCTACCGGTTATTAATCAAAATGAAATTTTTAAAAACAATTATGAGCTAAAACACTTAACATCTAATAAATTTCTACATAGTTACTTTTCTTAAGGTTTGAAATATTCATGGATGTTATTTTCTACGACTAACATTCTATAATTTTTTTATAAATTGCTTTTTTAAAATTACTTTATCTTCGCCATTTTTATATACAAATTTAACTTAAATGACATAATAAACAAACATTTCTACTCTATAACATAGACAACTTTAGTGTAAAACATATTAAGATTCTATACAAATAATAATAATAACAAATTTTATCCTATTCCGGTATTTCGCGATAATTATCTCCAGTGTCCTTTCACATTGTAGTTTCACATTTCATACCTCATATCTAATAGATATTGTTTATTTATAGTGTCCTATCTAACTTGGGGCCGTATAAATAACGGCTAAGGTAGAAACATAGAAACATAGAACATGTCAATGAACATGTTACAACAAACTTAATTATGATTTACTTTATTTGTATGGATTATTTATTATTAGTTTCTTTCTAGTATTATTATTTGTTTAAAATATTAAATCTAAATCATAGCTTATAAACTACTCATACTTTGTAATAACAACTACTTCTTGTTTTGCTGATATTAAACTTAACTTGTTATATTAATTTTATATTTCTGATAAAACTTGTTCAGTGTACTTAGTTAATGTGTATAATTCAGAATAAAAGAAGCTTTGAAATTCATTTTACTGAAGGCTATTATTATTATCATATATCCTTTTTCTCTATAAAACATGGATTATTCTAATAAATAAGGTGTAGTGACACAGAATTACGTTGGTATTCTGTGGTCGTTTTGTTCTGTATTAAGTTGCTGTCTTGTCGTTGGCAGCACTGCCTGTCTTTTGTCTATTGTTATTATAAGGTTAAGTGCTTCATATTGTTCATGTCGATGTGCAAAGAATAAAGTATGTTTTGAGATCTTTAGAAGAATTTAATATTATTTCCGACATCACCACACCCTACAAATTTTAGAAGTGGGATTAACGTGCCTTTTATTTATGTTTAACGTGGCCAATAATTATTTTTGAATTATTTTATGGTTTATGGATGTTTTGACAAAATTATTATGAGCTTGAACACTGGTGTGGTTGACCCGTTGGAAAGTGGAGTTTTAAGTATGTCTGTACAAGATATAGTAGCAGTCGCTATCGAATCACTACGTATGAATGACAAAGTAGAGAAAAACTATTCGGTCCATGAAATAGGGGCTCTTATTCCTGAGTTTGATAGTAATGGGGATGTAGAGGCATGGTTCAGGAGAATAAAGACGGTCCAAAGAAGCTACAACGCAAAAGAGGAAGTTATGGTCCTAGCTCCAATCAATAAGCTGAGAGGTTCGGCTTTAAGATGGTTTCATTCGAACCCTGATCACGCAGCTCTGAAATTAGATGAATTGGAGCGAGAGATGACTCTAATGTTTAAATGCAAGGAAGACCGCCTTGCTTTGATGCGAAAATTTGAGCAGCGGCGATGGAAAAGAAACGAGAAATTCGCCGATTATTACTATGACAAAGTGTTAATGGGTAAGAAATTAAATTTTTCAGAAGATGACTTGATACAACATTTAATTGATGGGTTTGATGATGTCAGTTTGCAAACTCAGGCTAAAATTAAGGAATTCCAAAGCCTGAACAAGATGCTCAAAATTTTTAATGATATAACTTCAAATGAGAGAAGATTTGTGCCCCCAAATAGGCAATTTAGCAGTAGTGGTCCAAGCGGTGTGTCAGGTAGTTATGTATCTCCATCCAGGAAGTGCTTCAACTGTAATGAGGCTGGACATTTAGCTGACCGGTGTCCCAAGCCGCGTAGAGAACGTGGTACATGTTTTGAATGTGGGCAAGGCAATCATCAAGTCAAAGATTGTTCTCAGAGAAGCCAGCAGAATAGAAGACCAAATGACAACAATCGAGAGTTAGGTAAGATTTTTAGGGCAACACCCGACTCTACCACAATGTATGTTATGGCAGAGGAGAAGAAACCAATTCCTGCATTTATGGTTAGTGTTGGACTACAGAAATATCCTTGTTTAAATAACATCTATGTAATTCTGGACTCAGGAAGTCCCATTTCCTTAATTGATGAAGCAATTATTTCACCTGCTGATGTTATGGACTATCAGAGTAATCAGGTATATTCAGGAATTAATAAAGTGCCATTAAATATTTTAGGTATTTTTAGAGATAAGATTTGTATTAATGATATTATTGTTGATATTAATTTTCATGTTGTTTGTTCTGCAGCTGTTGGTTGTAACATTTTGCTTGGGTGGGATTTCATAACCAACAAAAATATAAAAGTCACATTTAGTAACAGCGCACCAGAAGTCTATGTTGAGAGGAGTGACAGTGACATAACTGAGTCTGTGTCAGCTGTTCCCATTGTAAATCATTATTTTCCTAGTTTTTTAGATGATATTTTATGGGTTGACGTGGAAACAAAACAAAACATTGTTGATTCCTTGAATGTTGAGAGTTCACTAACCCCTAATGAGAAAATTAAAATTGAAAATTATTTTGTGGAAAAATATTATGATGCTGTTCGACCTAGTGCTCCTAAAACTGATTATGAGATGAAGATTACTCTTAAACCAGATGCTAAACCATTCTTTTATAAACCTAGGCGACTTCCAGTGCAGTAGGAGCTAGTGAGCTAATCAGGAGCAATGAAGTTATTATGTATATGGATGACATTTTAGTGGCAACAGAGTTATTTGATGAACATTTTATTATTTTAAAAAAGGTTTTTAGCTTGCTGGTTGACAATTTGTTAGAGTTGCGCTTAGATAAATGTTGTTTTGCTAAACGAGAGATTGAGTATCTAGGGTATGTAGTCAACAAGGAGGGAATCACTCCAAGTACTGAGAATGTTAGGGCAGTTAAAGATTTCCCAGTGCCTAAGAATATTCATGAACTGCAGAGTTTCTTGGGTCTTGTTTCTTATTTTAGAAAGTTTGTGCAAGGATTTTCAGTTTTAGCTAAGCCGCTTTATGATTTTATGAAGAGGTCCAAGGACAATAATGAGTTTAATTTTGGTTCTTTGGAGTTTGATACATTTGAGAGGTTGAAGGATGTCTTATTGAGCAAGCCTGTTCTGAGTTTGTACAGTCCAGTAGCTGAAACCCAACTTCATTGTGACGCCTCCTCCAAGGGCTAAGGAGCTATTTTGCTTCAGAAGCAATCTGTTTTGTAGGTAGCGAACGGCAGTTAGATATATTTTTTAATTATATTAATACCTTGCATCCTAAAATTAATTTTACTTTAGAAGTTGAAGAAAATAATTCAATTAATTTTCTAGATTGAAAAATTGAAAAAGTTAATAATTCATTAAATTATTCAATATACAGAAAACCCACACAAACAGATGTAACAATACCATATAATTCAAATCATCCACTATCACATAAATTAGCAGCTTATAATTCCATGATACATAGAGCATTTTCAATTCCAATGAACAAAAATAATTTTAATAAAGAAATTGAGATCATAAAACAAATAGCTACATCTAATGGCTATCCAATACATTTGATAAATAAATTAATTAATAAGAAAGAACTAAAAGTGTCACTAGAACTAATATTTCCAAAACAAACTAAAGAAATTAAAAGCTATAAAAGTATAACATATTGTGGAAATATTTCCAATGCAATTTCAAAAATAATAACTTCGGCAACATCAGCATTAGTATCATTTAAAACACAAAATAGTATTGGAAAAAAATTGTTAAATGTGAAAACAAAATTAAAAAAATCTGGTGTTTACAAAATTAATAGTCCAAAATGTAATGCAGTATATATAGGTCAAACACAAAGAAATTTTGAAGTAAGATTTAATGAACACTTAAGAGCATATAGATTACAACAACCAGATAAGTCGAACTATGCAAAACACCTACTGGAACATCCAAACTCACTTATACACACCAATGACATTCATATACTACACATTTGTGATAAAAAACAAAATTTAGATTTTCTAGAAGAACTTGAAATTAAAAGACATCTAGCAGATCAACAGTTTAAAGTAGTTAATGAACAAATAAATCTTGGAAGTTCTCCACTATTAAACTGTTTACTTTGATTGAGTCTTCATTTTATACATAGATAAGACATTATTGTAACATAAATATATTAAGTTATTGTAAAGATCAGCATGATATAGTTTTTTCCTGGTTTTTCTATATCATTGCACAGTTATACTGATCTTAGAGGGAAATACATCCAGGATAATCCCTTAGGGCTAATAACATCTAGGCTTTAATATTGTTATGTCTTATAACTTCCTTACTTGGTCTAGCCTTACCTCCTTATCAACATCAAGTACCTAGTTACAAACAAACTGTAATTTCAATATGTCAATCTGACGATGCTAGTTATAGCGAAACAGCTGTAATTGAATTTTAAAGCGAATTTTTCGAATAAATAGTGGAAGTTTAGTTTAACCGTTCAGTTTTTTATTATTCTTAGTAAGATGTCATAATGTTCTTGTTATTGAAAATAGTACTTTTGAGCAAGTGTTAATTGTCAAACATTTGTCTGATCCAACCATTGTAGAGTTGCGAAAATCGTTAGAAAAGGTACAGTCACCTGTCTTCGAGCTTAGAGATGGTCTTGTTTACAGGAAGCATAAAAATGGTAAGCAATTGTTCTTTTATGTTCCGCAGGCGATGGTCTCGAACGTAATTAGAAAGTGTCATGAAAACTATGTCATGTAGGAGTTAGAAAAACATGCGAAGTCATACAGAGAACGTACTGGTTTCCGAATATGAGAGAAAAGTACAGAGAGTGATTGAGAATTGTTTGAGTTGTATTGAGTTTGGTCCTAAACAAGGAAAAGTTGAGGGTGAGTTGCATTCAATTCCCAAAGGTAATGTTCCATTTGAGTCCTATCACGTAGATAATTATGGTCCACTCGAAAAATGTCGTAGTGGCATTAAATATATTTCTCTGGTCATAGATAGTTTCAGCAAGTTAACAAAATTGTATCCCTGTAAGAGTGTCAAAACCGATGAGTGTATAAGGCACATAAGGAACCATTTTGCTTTTTATAGTAGGCTTAAAAGATTGATTTCAGATAGAGGTTTAGCTTTTACTAGTGAGTCCTTTAAGAGATTTTTGAGCAACCAGAAGATCCAACATATTCTTATTGCAACTGGGTCCCCATGGGCTAATGGTCAAGTTGAGAGGGTAAAGAGGGATATTGGTCCTATGATTTCTAAATTATGTGAGACAACAGATTCTTGGGATAAAATTTTGACGCAGGTTGAGTTCAGTCTAAACAATACTGTGAGTCGAAGTATAATAATAATAATAATTTATTTATTAACCAATGTACAGAAAATATAAAAATATAATATAATATCAAGAATAAAACTACATAGTTAATAAATAGGATGAAAGCCGCTGAAGCTCTTTGAGGAGCTTGTGTGCGGTTTTAATATAAACAATACAGAATATAAATATAATATAAATAGTTAAAATTACACAATAAATATTTATATATACATTATTAAAATTACAATTTATTAAAGGGATTTTTTTTTCTTTTTTTTTGTAAATAAGTAGAAAATATATTCATTAGTTATCAAATGTTGCTTATTATTTCAATACTTAGGTTTCAAATAAATTCCTAATTTGTGCACGATTTACTAATATAAAGAGTTTCAAGTTCCTTTTAAATACGGCAAAAGAAGTTTCACTTTTTAAGTTCTGGGGAAGTATATTAAATAATCTAGGTGCAAGGTAAGAATAGCTCTTTTGTCCAATACATTTTTGCACTAAAGGTAGTACATATTTATTTTTTTGTGTCGTTTCGTATTTATGTTGTTGTGATTTTAAATCTGTTACATTCAGATATTGTTTTAATGCTAACTGTACTGAATAGAGTTGCCTTATATCCAGCAGTCCTGATTCACCATATAGCAAATCACTAGGATATCGATGGTTTTTTTTTAGCAATAGTTTTAGAAATCTTTTTTGAGAAACTTCTAATGGTTTCAAATAGGTCTTCGATAATCCTCCCCATCCGATAATACCATAATTGAGGTGTGGTTCGACGAGACTGTGATATAAAATTTTTTTTTGTTTATCACCTACAAAATCTATAATTTGTTTAAATTTGTAACATACACATCTTAGCTTTTTTGTTAAATATTCCATGTGATAATTCCATTTTAAGTGACAGTCCAACATAATGCCTAGGTATTTTATTGTTTTTGCAGCCTTTATAATAAAATTATCGTGAATTGTTAAATTATACTTTGGTAAAGAGGTTTCATGGCTACTAAACGGTAAGTAGAACGTTTTATCAGAGTTTATTGACAATAATCTACTATCAAACCAACATTTTATGTTCCTTAAATCTTCCTCTATAAGTAGCTTTAAATTGTACCAGTCAACTGCTCTATATAAAATAACCGTGTCATCTGCGAAGCTAATTATCTTTCCCCTCGTCTTCTGCACAAATATGTTATTTAGATATATATTAAATAGTATCGGCCCTAGTACCGTTCCTTGTGGTACTCCACATGTGATTATTTTTTCGCCACTTAAATGATTTCCAATTCGGACCTGCTGTGTCCTATCTGCTAAGTAGCTTTTAAATAATTCCTGTGGCTTACCCCTTATTCCCATTTCTTCTAGCGTTGACAAAAGTATGGTATGATCAACAGTATCAAAGGCTTTTCTTAAGTCTACAAAGACACCTATTGCTGGTGTTCCTTTATCTAAGCATTCATTTATGTTATTTGTTAATGTAAATATTGCATCCTGTGTGTTTTTACCATCCCTAAATCCGAATTGTGAATTAGACAATAAATTGTATTTACTTAAGTAGTTATTCAGTCTTTTTTTAATTATTTTTTCAAATATTTTGCTAAAGGACGATAATAAAGATATTGGCCTGTAATTTGTTACGTTATCTTTTTCCCCATTTTTATAAATGGGTGTAACAACCGATTGTTTCAGTACGGAAGGAAAATAGCCTGTTTCTAAGCACTTGTTAAATATATGTGTTAGAGGAGCGCTTATATAATCCGAAATACTTTTTAACGTTTCAGCTTTTACGCCATCTATTCCTGGGGATTTTTTATTTTTTAAGCTGTTTATAGTGTTCTTTATTTCAAGTGCATTAGTGGGATTGAGAAATATTGAATTTGTGCATATTTCCTTTTTGTTAACATATTTCTCATTTTTTTTTTAATTTTTTTGCCAAATTACTGCCTACATTAACGAAAAAATTATTAAAGATTTCAGTAATTTGGCTTATATTTTTAATTTTATCTCCAACATTATTTTTAATACTATCTATGTTTTGTTTATTATTTTGTTTGATTAATTCATTGACGGTTTTCCAAAGTTTTTGGGACACATTTTGTTCTGTTTCTATAATTTTATTGTAATATTTTATTTTTTCTTGCTTAATTAACTTTTCTGTTTCATTTTTACATTTTATATAGGTCTGCCTCAATTGTTCATTTGTTGGATCTTTTTGATATGTGATATATAAATTATTTTTTTCATTTATTGTTTTTATAAGTGCATTTGTTATCCAGTTTTGCCTTTTCCTTTTTATATTTTTTATTTTTATTAATTTAGTTGATTTTTCCACACATTCGTTTATGACATTTATCAGGTTTTTTGTTGCAGATTCAATATTTCCCTCAGAATAAATTATTTCATTCCAGTCAATTTGCCTTATTAAATTTATAAAACGCTGTTCATCTATTTTTTTATAGTGTGTTTTACGTGTGACATTTTTAGGTTTTTCTTGTTTTTCTATAACTATTTGTAACAGAGTTGTAGAGTGATCTGTTATTGAAGAATTTATAGTTATAGGCATAATTGTATCGTAATTTTTATTTTTACATTTAATAAAAATATGGTCCAAGCATGTTTTTGAGCTGCTTTTTACTCTTGTTGGTGTATTTATTGCAGATTGGTAACCATGCTCACTTAATACGTCCAAGTAGTTTTTTGATTCTTCACTTTGAGCCAAAATATTTATGTTTCTATCTCCTAAAAATATACTATAGTTACCTCTATTTTTTTCTGAGTTTAATATTACATCTAGTTCATTTATAAAGGAGTGTACATTGCTTGGAGGCGATCGATAGAAACCATATATATTAAAAACATTATTTTTAAAGTTTAATTTGAGTTTAAGAATGTTACTTCCATTAATTTTTATAAGGTTATGCTGCACATATATATTTGATTTCACAAATATTATAACACCATCATTTTGATTGTACTCGCCATGATTGTATAGAGTTATATAATCTGGAATATTATAAAGAGAAATATCGAAAACTTGTCTAGTCTCCGTAAGCACTATGCAGTCGAAAGTAGTACCAAGTCCTTCTAAGAATATCATAAACTCATCCAGGTTTTTTGATATGCTACAGATATTTTGATTGATAATTTTGAAATTTTTAAAATTATTATTAATTTGTAAAACTTCTTTTGCTTCATTATTTGTATTTAATGGAAAAGTATATAATTTTTCGATACTAAAATTTTGAATATACGGGTCCATTAAAGAAATTTATTTAAAATCCAAAACAAAAGGGAATTTAAAAGATAAGAAATTCAAAAGATAACCAGATAACAACAATAATAAACACCAAAACACCAACAATAGGTACCGATTAATTACTATTAATGACTATATTAAAAAATAATAATATTTCAAAACTTGTTCTACGAAATAAAATTTGAAATTAGCCCAGTCTATAAAGCTAATAATATTTTTGATGAATAACTTATTGTCTATTTTATTTTCACTTCTTTTGTGGAGTTCTTTCTAGTTGCACGAAACCCTATTTGAGGGACGTTCATTAGATTTTTAGGGCTAACACCTTTATTGTTTGGCGAATTTTTTGCTTCTACTTCTCGTTTTGCTACTGAGATGGAATTTTTGAAACTATTGGCAGGTAATTTAGGATCGACGTGTAATGCTGGATCAACGTGTAATGCTTGCAGATCTTGTATTTTTTCTTCGTTCTTGTTAGAAACTGGTGTTGGTGGAGCCCTATTTGATTTAGGTTCTAGTTCAACTTCGAATTCACTGTCAGAATCTCCGTTGCTTTCCAACTCTTTAGCTGAATATGCTATGTCATTTACGTGGAGTTTAAAGTTTTTGATAAACGCCTTTTGCTGATTAGCCCTTGCTTTTTTGAGATGGCGAACAAGTATTCTATTTTCTTGTAGGTCTTCAGGCCGCAAGTCGTTAGATATCGAAATTCCAGTCCCTTTCAACTTTTTTTGATCTTTTAAAATTTTTTGTTTATTCAAGTACGACACGAATTCCAGTACGATTGTTCCTTTTTGGCCAATAAAAAAGATATTATTTATGTCTCCTTCTTTCAGATCACAATTAAAGATTTCGTTTAACTTTCTGACTGTTACGCTAAGCAAATTAGTTCTATGGGCCTGGATTGCAAATAAAACAATATTGTTTCTTTTGTTGTGTCTTTCAATACTAGTAATTTTTTCTTCAATTTTTTCGTATCGTTCATCAAGATCTTGAATTTTTTTATTTAGTGAGTCGCTTAATTTTTTAATGTCTTTTCTTATTTCGGTTGAGTTGTTGTTAATGAGTGTTTCTAATTTTGTAAATAGTTCTGTGTTTGTAAGTTGATTCATGACTTTATGAATTCTATGACCGGACTATTTAATTATTTCAGGTTTGTATAAAAGTAATTTTCAAGTTTTTTCTGGTAGTTTCATATGATTTCACGTTACTACTCTTAGCAATGATTTTTTTGGATATCTAACGTACTCACCAGATTCTGTGCATTTTTCTTTCTACTTCCATGCAACTTTCCACTTAAAATATTTACTTTTAACCACGATCTGATACCACGTAGATAAGCGACCCAAAAACACGTCTTTACTTGGCGAACGAACGAATATAAAAAAAAAAAAAGTACAGGTTATACTCCTAGTGTTCTGTTATTTGGAGTGAATCAGAAATGTGTGGAAAAGGACATGGTTAAATTAAAGTTAGAGGAGTTGAATGATGATGAAAGAGTAGATTTGGTAGAAATTAGAGATGAAGCAGAGCGAAACAACAAAAGGGTTCAAGATTATAATAAAGTTAGGTATGGCAAGACACACAAGAAGCCAAAGGAGTAAAAAGAAGGAGATTTGGTGGTAATAACCAATTACGATTCTACACCAGGGGTCAATAAGAAGTTATTGCCAAGATTTAAGGGTCCGTATGAAGTTACAAGAGTCCTTCCCCATGATAGGTATATTGTTAGTGATGTTGAAGGATATCAGGTTACGCAGTAAGTAAGTAAGTATTTATGACGTATTATGTAGGATTATGAGAAGTATTATTATTATGACAACTTTATTTAGATATTATGGCCTGAACTGACAAATACACTGATTATTGAAATGAAAATTTATTATGGTATTATGTAACATTATGTTTATGTACAATTTATGACTATTATGATATCTTATGAATTATGTGAACAGTCAGTTAAAAAGTGAACAAACAGTTTTTAAAGTATTTATAATAAAGTGTTAAACAGTGACGTTAAGAATACAAAGTAAAACAATCAAAAAGTAAAATAAAGTACCAAAAAGTAACATTAAGATCGAATCCAAAAGTGAAATTAAAACGTTTTCGGTCGATAATAAAGAAGAATATAAGAGTACTGACTATTATTAATACAATTAAAGGAACATTAATCCAACGAAGAACACTATATCAATTTGGAGGAACAAACAAAGAACGATAATATTACTCAATAAACCAAACGTCTTACAACACGACATTTTACCAAATTCGCAAATTCCACGTATCTCTCGTTTCCGTTTTTCATAGAGCGACTACAGACTTTTTCCACCAATCAGGAAGCAGGACTATACATCAAGGTCAGATAAAATTGTAAACTTTTCAAAATTTTTGTAGTAGTTAGTTAAGTTCTATAATTTAAAAACAAAGGAATTTACTTGATATTCAATAATTAGTGTATTTTGATAATTTTACTTGCTATTACATAAATAACATTGGTTAATTTAACTTAACTCAACATCAAGTAAGTTCTTTTATAGTTAACATAAGGCCTTTCTTTTTAATATTTTCCTAATTAGTTTCATTATTAAACTTTCAATATTACTGTTTTCATTTAATTATTTTATAATAAATTTATTATTTTAATTTAATCAAATTTTTCATTCACATACACCTAATAATCCAACTGGAAACTTGCGTAACCAAACACCCCTGAGAGAAAGAAGATCTTGTTGCTACATTACATTTAAATAATAATACAAATCAATTAATCATTCAAATAAATAAATCAATAACTAATTTCAAATCATAATATTCATTACAATATATATATATATATACAATATATACTTATATATACAATATACGTACCTAACTATCTTTACCAAGCCCGACACATACCACAGGCGCTCACAAGACCAGCCTTTCCGTTATAAATAGAGGGTTAAATTTACTGAAAGTTTAAAATTTTTCTTATCCTTTAGTCAATGTCAAGCCCATCTGTATATAAATTAGATTGATTAATTGTTTTGTGAAACCCAGCAACGTTGCCGCTATTCTCATTGATAATTAGCACATGTTTTTCATATTCGAATAATTCTAAATGCAATATTAAAACTACAAGTATCTACCAAGAAACCAAAAATTAATTGTACAAAAGGCTTTGTAATATACTCGTAGATAATAATTTCATTGTTTTCACTCATATTCCAATCATCATTTCCTTAGTTTTTAAAAATGTGTTGACTAAAGATTTTTTATTTTTATTATATTACATAGTTAGTGTAGAGGTGCGGGTGATAAATAACTGCTAATTTTATTTACTTTAGTTAGCTGTATACTTAAATTTTCACATAATAGTAGTGACATAGAATGCACAACCTACCACTTAGCTGATTGAGTGGCAACTAACTTTTTAACGGTTAGCATTGTTGCCAAGTTTATAAAAATAAAAATTGTTGTACATTAACATATACTGCATATACTTGCCAGTTCTTTCAATATTAATCAAAATTAGGATACTTAATTGAACATGATAAAAATAACACATAAAAACATATTAAAATAATTAATTGAGTGTCATTGAGCACAATAAATAGTTCCAAATATTCCATTAATGTTCAATTGGTAATACACATATCTTGGTGACTGGGCGTCGAATTTCACTATTCTCGGTTTTTAAATCCACCATCCTTACCATGCCATCTTGACCGGGATGAAGTTGAAGAACACGAGCAAGCTGCCATTATGACACGTAGGTCTCATTGTTGCCCTGTACTGGTACCATGGATCCCACTTTAAGTAATTCTGGATATCGCTGTTTCCACTTGGACCGTGTTTGGAGTTGACATAAATACTCATTTTGCCACCTTTTCCAAAAATGGTGAATTATAGTTTGAAGGTGTTTAAACCTACTGAGGCGGTTAACGGGTACATCATGAAGAGGAATTTCTGGCACAGAGTGAAGGCTTCTTCCAATTAGAAAATGACCTGGAGTTAGCGGAGTCAAATCTTCAGGGTCTTCAGTGAGCGGGGCAAGAGGACGGGAATTAAGGATGCCTTCTATTTGAATAATCAAGGTAAGAAAATCTTCGTAAGTATAATGATTTTTTCCAATTATTCTTTTTAAATGAGATTTTACGCTTTTAATCCCCATAATCCCCCAAAATTTGGACTTTTCGCTGGAATAAAATTCCACATAATTTGTTTTGATACTAAATTATTCATTATTATATCGTGGTTTGTTCTTAAAAACTTATACATTTGTGAAAGTGCATTATTCGCGCCTATGAAATTTAAACCGTTATCAGAGAAAATATTTGCGGGTATTCCCCTTCTTCCTATAAATCTTTTGAGTACGGCTAAAAACGCTTCTGAGCTGAGTTCAGTAACGACGTCTAAGTGTAATGCCTTCGTATTCATACAAACGAATAAACAAAAATAACCTTTTATTAATTTTGGAAATCTAGTTTTTCTATCTTTTAATAAGAAAGGACTACCAAAATCTACCATAACATTTACAAATGAAGAATATACATTAACTCTAACATTAGAAAGGTTTCCCATTAAGTATTGCAAACCCTTTGGCTGGGCCTTAATACAAGTTACACATTTTTTAACAATTTTCTTACATACATTTCTCGAAGAAATAGGCCAATATTTTTCTCTGGTTGCACACAATAACTGTTGCGTTCCACAGTGAAGGAGTTCTTTGTGAATATGGGTTAAAATTTTATCTGTTAAATCGTGGGATTTGGGTAAAATTATTGGAAATTTTGTATCAAATGGTTGTTTTGCCTTATTTAGTCTCCCGCCTACTCTTATAAGGCCGTCCTTTAAAAATGGGTTTAATGACAAAATTAAACTCTTTTTCGGAAGTGGTTTATTATTTTGTAAACAATGGTATTCATTTGCAAAACAAACCTTTTGAATTTCCTTTATTAAAAAGACTTCTGCATTTTGAAGTTCTTCCAGAGTGAGCGCATCTTTATTATTTATTGATTTCGTACATGTATCCTTACTTTAAATTGATTTAGAACTTTTACAAAACCTAAAGAAAAATGCCGTTAGTCTAATTCGTTTAGAAAAATTTGAAATTCATTGTAGTAAGATAGTGACTAAAGTATTTTCATGAGTAGTTATGACACTATTACTTAATAATTTGGGTTCAGGAATTTCTAATGTTTCCGTATATTTATTTTTTAGATCCCAGGTAGTTTTATCTTTTAAGAGCCATGGTGGACTATGCCACCACAAGGTGTTGTTTTTTAGTTCGTCCAGACTACATCCTCGAGAGAGAATGTCAGCCGCATTATCACTGCTTGACACATGATACCAATTTTCATTACTGGTCAATGTTTGAATTTCACTGACTCTATTCGCGACGAATGTCTTCCACCTATAAGGTTCTCCCTTGATCCACGCCAACGTGAAACTTTATATTTATGATACTATTTACGTTATTGACAAGTTGTGCTGTTAACAATGCAGCACATAATTCAAGACGCGGCAAAGATAGTTTTTTAATCGGAGCAACCCGTGATTTCGCACAAAGTAGATTGGAGTAAATCTGTCCATCTGATGTAACACATCTTATGAACACACATGAACCGTATGCCTTTTCTGACGCATCAGAAAATGCGTGTAATTCTATCGTAATACTATCGCCATACACTACTTGACAAGGAATTATAATTTCATTTAATTTTAAGAGTTCTCTTTTAAAATCCCATAAAAGCCCATAAAGTATTTAAATGTAACGGTATAGCTTCGTCCCACGATACTTTTAAGATCGCCTAGTTGCAAAATATTAACGTCTAAGTTTTCATCAACTTCTATATTGCCTAAAACATCCTTGCAGTTACTTAGCTATTTACGAAGATGAAACCCAGCGCTCCGTAAAATATTAGAAATATTCTATTGAATATGGATCAAATCTATTTTTAAATCCGCCCCGGTAATTAAGTCATCGATATAGAAATCGTTTTGAATAGTTTCGCTTGCGACGGGATAATTTTCAATATTTAATTCCGCTAAATAATGTAAACATTTTAAAGCTAAATATGGCGAGCTTGATAGTCCGTAAGTTACGGTTTTCAACTCGTAAGCTTTTAATGATTCCGCCGGAGATGATCTCCATAATATACGCTGAAAGCGCAGTTGATGCTCACTGATCATAATCTGACGGTACATTTTCGAGATATCCCCTGTTAACACATATTTATACTTACGAAACCTTACTATTATATCAAATAAGTCATTTTGTAGTTTGGGGCCTATATGTTGTATATCGTTTAACGATATTCCTTTATTAGTTTTCGCCGACCCGTTAAATACAACACGCAGTCGTGTAGTAAGACTAGTCGTTTTTACTACCCCGTGATGTGGAAGGTAAAAACACGCGTAATTTTCTGGATCTTTTTCAGGATTTACTTCCACCATATGTTCCAGTTGTAAATATTCATTAATAAAACTATAAGAATCCCGTTTTATTTCCAAATCTTTATTAAGTTTTTTCTCAAGAAATTTAAATCTTTTAACCGCCGCTTGTAACGAGTCGCCTATGTTATCTTTCTTTAACAAACGGTATGCTAACTATAAACCTACCCGAATCATCCCTTAATGTGGTTTCTTTAAAATAATTCTCGCAATATTATTACGTGGTAGATAATGGTTTACTTGTTTGCTTAATTCCTCCCAGAATTTTGTGATTTGTTCATTCAAAATATTTACACTAAAATGACAAATCGATTTATTTTCCGATAATCCGGGACATAAATTTCCTCCTATTATCCATCCTAATTTTGTTTTTCTTAATATTTGAATATTATTTGAACCTAATTCCATTTTTTTTCTTCGCACAATGGCCAGAATATACTGGAACCAATTAATAAATCTACTTCCATACTTTAATTAAAATTAAAATCTGCTAATTCTATTTCAGGAAGATTTAATATATTTTTATTGAATGACATTAATGACAATTTTTCCGTAATTACGGGTAAGACCAAACAATTAAGATTTACTTCATAATCGGAAACACAAGATTTTAAATTAATAGTTGTGCGTTTATTTATATTTTCTAAAGATTGACCAACTCCTTTTACTAAAAAATTAACCGGTTTTGTTTGTATACCTAGTTTTATACACATTTTTTCTGTAATAAAATTACTTTGTGATCCGCTATCTAATAAAGCTCTGCACCGAACATATTCGTTATTAATATTTTTTATTTTAACGATTGCCGTAGAAAGCGTTGGGACGTTGGCTGTTACTGTTTGCGTTCTTATTCATTTACATTTATATCCTATGCCTGTGTCTTGTCTTGAAAATATTATGATGGAGTTTGCCAAGAAAAAGAGATCTGCCAATTTTACCAATAACGACAAATCTTTGTTGATAAATGTAGTTGCGAAATATAAAAGTATCCTGGAAAATAAGAAAACGGATGCGGTAACTTCAAAAGAAAAGAATGAAGCTTGGGAAAGTATAGCGCGAGAATTTAATAGCTCTGGAGCATCTTGCCCTAGAGATGTCAAATGTTTGAAAAGGTGCTATGATAATGGGAAGAAACTATTAAGAAAGTCTCTCGCGTTTCAAAGGAGGGAGCTATATAAAACTGGAGGTGGATTACCAAACGTCACAGAGGAGAAGCAACCCGGCGATGATTTATTATTATCGATTGTGAGCGGGAAGATAATGAAAGGGTTGGAAAATGCACGTGATGGGGACAGTAAGCCAATGGTTACACGTGATTTCTCACAGCCAAGCACATCATCCAAGCCTAAAAAATGATAATATTGAAATTATGTATAACGATAGTGATAGTGATACAGAAAATGGAAGAAATTTGACAGACTTGAGAAAAGTGGCTTCAGAAAATAAACGGAAACATGATGATAACATCTCGACTGAAAAAGTAGGTTCTTTTGTTTAATTTATCTGTTTCATATCATTGAAGATTATTTCATTTGCATTATACCTATTTCTTTTTGATAAAATATTACTTAGTGATTTTTAGTGTGATGAATCTCAGAAATCAGTGTCTCGGGAAAATAATTGGAAACATTATAAAGTGAGAGATCCGAAATCCTGTACGAGTGATGCACTGAAGTCATTTGAAACACTTTGTGAGGTAAGAAAATAGCAACTTGTCTTATCATCTTTTCTTCAAAATCCTAATATTACTGAAATTAATAAGGCTATAATTTTTAGGATACTCCTAATCAATCTGAAGCTGTGCTATCTAGAAGGAGGCCCAGGACTATTGTTAAAACGTTCACAACCTCGGATATCTTACAGAAGTACGATAAACTTCTTGATGAAAGACTTGAAATTGCCAAATACCAGAAGCTACACCTGCAGAATTTAGTGAAGATGGAACTTAAGGAGCACGAATTACGGGTCGAGTTACTGAAGGCTCAAATTCGAAGAGAGAGCCAATTGGAGGAAAATGATTAGTTTTTTTTACTGTTCCTAATTTTATGTGCACAATATAGTACTTTTACCCTGTAATATCTCAATTTAAAAAAGTGGTAATCATCATCTGTAATGCTACCTACATAATGTTTGCAAATACCTAATAAAACACTTTATTACTACAAGCAATACTCTTTTATTTAGTCAGTAACATGGGATAAACCCTATTACAATGTAAAATATACAGAAATTTTTGCAGCATACAACATAAAAATAACAATATGAAATTAGACATACATTACATTAACAATCACCAACTCAACTATCATATAAAACTCCAAATATACTGATTTATCTGTCATTCAATAACTTTAAATATTTCCAAAATAATTATTTACAATGTCACTCTGAATTATTTGTCCAGCTACCTGCATGTCAGGTGATACTCCAGGATTTTCCATTTGGCCCAAATCAATAAAATAGTTTAGTCTATCTCCATTTAAAATAGGTGGCTCTGGTTCGTTCATAGACCTAGCTACGTTGTGTAGAACTGCAGTAGCTACAATCACTAACAGAGCTGTTTCTGTTTTTATACGCATTACATATGCTAAACATGGAAAACGACTTTTCCAAACTCCTATGGTCCGTTCCACAATATTCCTTGTTCTTATAAGCGACTCATTATACAATTGTTGGGCTCGTGTAACAGGCTCGTTAGCAAAAATGGTTGTAATGCATAACCACTGTCCCCTATAATAAGATATTTTATTAGATTGGGTTCACAGCAATGAATACAAAATTTACAGAAATGGATACAGAATAATGATACGTAGTGGAACCCATCAAATTTTATCACGAGTAAACTTGAAAGTCACAGGAAGTAAAAGCAATCACATTGCACCTTGAATGAGATTGGTTACTAAAAGTACCTAGAAACCCACCTTTGTTTGGTAATACAGACTGCATTCTGCATCCATTACAGTAAGTTGGATATAAAAGCTAATACATACCTAACAAAATACCATTGCCAAATTCTCTATTTTCAAATCTGGTATAAATTCTGCTATTCATTAAAATGGTTGCATCATGTGCTGATCCAGGCCATCTCGCAACAATGTCTGAAATCTTCATGTCAGAATCACAAATTAATTGGGTATTTATTGAAAAATATCCTTTCCGATTTCTAAATATCTCTCCATCGTCACCACCTAAAAAAAAATATTTTTCAGTATTCTATTAAACATGATGAATATTTTTTTTAGTATCTGCAAAGTAACATTTCTGAATAGGTACCTGGATTCCTTATTTTTATGTGCGTCCCATCCACAACACCAACGGTTTTTGGAAATTTTGCAATGTTATAAAATTTTACTTGTTCACCTACTAAATCTTTTGGCATTTTAATGTAACGAGGATAGAGACTTGCTATCGCATCGGAAGTTCTAGCAACAATTCTAGATATGGTAGATGTGTGCATACCCCCAAAGTCTGCCAATGAATTTAGATGCCCTCCAGTAGCATAAAACCTAAGTGTCATGAGTAATTGGTTGATTGGGGACACACTGTTATTTCTAGAAGAGATTAACCTAATTAATCTTAAGCTTCATATTCCATTAGTAGGCAAAATTCTGTTATATTTCACTTATTATGTTTACTATAATATAATATACTTACACATCATTGGGATATTCTAACATGTGGTCTATCTGCTCAAGAACGTTTAGAACCGTTTCTTTGTATAATCTAAATTTTCTAAAAAAAGTGTAGTTATCCATTTCTTGAAAATAATGTTTACGTTCATATATGCGTCTCACCAATCCGTTTTCAATAATTTCCAATATCTCTAAATCGTCGTCAAATATATCTTCATACTCCACATTAATATTCATTTTATAAAAATAAAACACAAAATACCATGAAATGAAATATCAACTTATCAACCTGACGTTGTGGCTTGTGACAGTTGTGACTGTCATTCAACTAATGAACTGATAAATAAGCGCTTGCGCATTTCAATGAGTTTAAGTAATCTTTCAGTTTAAACCATCAAAATTGTTCGTTTAAAATAGATCTAAGTTTAGCATAGTTAAACTCACATTAAACGCCGCCGGTGCAAAGTAAACTCCATTTATAATCTGAGTTTAACGTTAAACTTTCGTTAAATATCGTTGGTGCAACAGCATATTAGTCCTTAATTTTATTTAAGTAATCATGGAGGGGAACTTCGAAATCTGAAAACGAAAAAAGGTAATTTAAAAGGTCGGTATACCAAATTTAAAAATTATTTTGATAAAATTGATTTTAACAATATCACTGATCCAATTATTAAAAATTTAGAAAAAAGAATTGAAAATTTTGAGCCTATTATTAGTGAGTTTATTGAGTTGCAAATAAGTATTGAATTGTTAGAACCGCAAAATAAGGTTGAAGATTATTCGAAGATAATTATTACGATTTAATTGGTCATGTAAAATCAGTAATAGACAAATATTATAACGAAATTAAAAGTACAAGTGAAGGCCACAGAGAGAGTTCAGCAACGAATAACAAAAATAATTTTAATAACCAAACTAATGAAACTGTAAAACTACCACCTATTCAATTACCGAAATTTGACGGCCAATATAATTCTTGGTTTGATTTCAGAGATGCGTTTCTGGGACTTGTAGACAACAATGTTAATTTAACAAATTATCAAAAATTTTATTATTTACGTCAAGCTCTAGCCCCGGAAGCTTTAAAAACTATAAAATCATTAAAAGTAACCTCTAATAATTACTCTATTGCATGGAACAAAATGGTAGAACGCTATGAAAACGAAAACCTTATAATCAATAGTTATATTAAAGATATATTTGATGCCCCCGCTATAACATCAGAATCTGCCTCAGCATTACGAAATTTAAGTGAACAAGTATCTAATAGCCTTTTAGCCCTTAAGGCGCTAGGCGAAGAAATAGACACTTGGGATCGCTTAATTATTTATATTTTAGTAACGACATTTGATTCTGTTACCAAACGTAAACGGGAGTCATTTAAATATGTGGATAAAAAGGCAACCTTAAAAGATATAGAGACTTTTATTAAAAATAAGTGCGAGCTTTTAGAAAAAATAACGGTCGAGAAAACAAATAATCGAAATCAAAACAAAAGGGTCTCTACATCTTTCTTGTCCTCTACAGAAAATATAGCGCAACATAGAAAATGTATATTGTTACAGTTTTTCGTCCGTGGATTCCGGGATAAGTGAAACGCAGAAGACAAATTTAACAATTTATTCGGAACACAAACAAATACACTTTTCTTTTAAGAATATAATCAAAAAAAATTTTTTTTACCATCACCATTTGACAGTGACAGTGACAATTAACAAGCAAGAAGCAGTGTAGTCGTATACTAATTCGCATTTATCGCTTTAAAATTAAAAACTTCAAACTTCGTGATCGAACGAGTCTATTTATATAAAACTAGTAGTCTAGAAATTTCTACTTCCAGAACAGTTCTTTCTTGGAACTTCAAATAGGACCTCCGGCGCTAATTCCTGGAAAATCGTCTCGACATTCGGCTTCGTTGAAATCGACCATAGGCGTGCGATCCATTTTCGTCACACTGCCTTCCCCTTCAGAGGTGTTCGTCCCGAACACCGATCGGACTGGTCCAAGCTGGTGGGTTCTGTCCGTCATATGGACACAGTCTCTCCAAATGGACGACCTTCGGCTTGCTTCTGGGTGTCAACTGGATTCGATACACTAGGTCATTGATCTTCTTAATGACCCGGTATGGTCCTTCCCAGGGGCGCTGCAACTTTGGACTCAAGCCTTTTTTTCGGTGCGGTTGGAACAGCCAGACTGGATCCCCCTCGTTGAAGCTGACTGGGGTGGATTTCTGGTCGAACCTCACTTTCATCCGGTCACTGGTCATCTGTAGTCGACTGCGGGCAAACTCATGGACCTTCATTAGTCTGTCCTTCAACCTACTGACGTAACTGGGTAGGGATGGCTGGTCTTCCTCATTGGTTGGTGGGCTACCATAAAGAACATCAATTGGAAGCTTCATTTCCCTGCCGGTCAGTAACATGGACGGAGTATAACCCGTTGATTCATGCTGGGAGCTTCGATAGGCTAACAGGAACAGCGGCACCAATGTATCCCAATCTTTCTGGTTCTCAGAAACGAACATCGACAGGTAGTTGTTGATGGTTCGGTTGTGTCTTTCAACCATGCCGTCGGATTGAGGATGGAGCGGTGTGGTTCTCGTCTTCTTTACTCCCAGTAGGTCCATCATTCCGTTCCAGACTTCGGATTCGAAATTTCGGCCCTGGTCGGAGTGAAGCAGCAAGGGTACCCCATGTCTGGAAACGACGTTCTCAAGTAGGGCCTCGGCGACTGTGACTGCCTCTTGGTTTGGAAGAGCTACAACCTCTGGCCATTTTGAAAAATAGTCCATGGCGACCATCAGATACTTGTTCCCTGAGGTGGTGACAGGGAATGGCCCTAGGATGTCTACTACAACTCGTTCCCAAGGTGTCCCGGTGATATACTGCTGGAGCCTTCCCCTTAGTCTCGTCTTGGGCCCCTTTCTGGAAGCGCATAGGTCACAGCGCTTGCACCATTCTTCCACATCTTGGCGGCAGTTAACCCAGTAGTATCTCTCGCGAACTCTGGCCAAGGTCCTGTTGACCCCAAAGTGTCCTCCGGAGCGGCTGTCATGAAGTTCTTCGAGCACGTCCCTGATACATGCTCTTGGAAGGACGGCTTGAGGCACTATTGTTGTTCCGTCGGCACTTTCCCACTTTCGGATGATGACGTCATCTTGGACACACAGGGAATCCCATTGTAACCAATAACCCTTTATGGATTGTCCATGTTTAGCAATCTCTTGCCACTGCGGCCTCGCTCTATTGTCCAGCCACTCACGCACTATCATCAGGTCCGGGTCCTTTCGTTGTTCGGCTTGGATATCTTCCCTGGTCAGTCTACGGGGGTCGTTGTCATGCCTCTTGGTCTTAATCTGGCAGACTTGCCCTTCTCGTTCTTCTTGGCGCTGACAAAATCGGCAGTTCTTCTGTAGACATGGTCTTCTTGAGAGGCTATCGGCGTTTCCGTGACTTTTGCCTGGTCGGTGGCGGATCTCAAAGTCATAGGTCTGCAACTTCTCTAGCCACCTCGCTATCTGGCCTTCTGGTGTTTTAAAATTGAGCAGCCACTGTAACGCAGAATGATCTGTTCGCACTAAAAATTTTCTGCCATACAGGAAGGAATGGTAGTGATCTACTGCTTTGACAACTGCCAACATTTCCTTTCTTGTAACATAGTAGTTTCTCTCTGCTTTTCCCAAGGTCTTACTGCAATAGCCAATGACATGTTCCTCTCCATCTTGTACCTGACAAAGCACTGCTCCAATACCATTTTGGGATGCATCCGTATCCAGTATGAACATGCCTTGCTCCTTCGGATAGGCTAGGACTGGGGCTGTTATTAGTTGATGCTTAAGACTCGTAAACGCTTGTTGGCAATCTGGCGACCAGTTAAACAATGTCTTTTTCTCCGTCAGATTGTGCAAGGGCTTCGCAATCTTGCCAAAGTCTTTTATAAAACGCCGGTAGTAACTGCAGAGACCCAAAAAGCTTCGTACGTCGTGTTGGTTCCTGGGTGTCGGCCAGTCTTGCACTGCTCTAACCTTCTCTGGGTCCGCTGAAATTCCTGACGACGATATAACGTGCCCAAGGAAACTAACTTTCTTCTGAAAGAGCACACATTTCTTAGCATTTATTTGCAAGTGGGCACTCCTTAATCTGGCAAAGACTTCCTTCAGATTGGCCAGGTGTTCATCGAAGTCTTTCCCTATTACCATTACGTCGTCGAGGTATACAAGGCAGGTCTTCCAGGTGAGTCCTCTCATGACAAGTTCCATTAATCGCTCATAGGTGGCGGGAGCGTTGCATAGCCCGAATGGCTTGACTTTGAATTGGTACAGACCATTTCCCGCGGAAAAAGCTGTCTTTTCTTTATCATCTGGGTGGACTGCCACTTGCCAGTACCCACTCTTGAGGTCTAGTGTGGAAAACCATTTGGAACCGGCCAAGGCATTAAGGGTATCGTCTATTCTCGGCAACGGGTAGCTGTCTTTCTTGGTGACGCTATTCAGCCGTCGGTAGTCTACGCAAAATCTGGTGGAGCCATCTTTCTTGGTTACCAACACCACCGGTGAAGACCATGGACTACTCGACTCCTCAATAACATCTTCCTTCAGCATGTCTCGGATAATAGAAAATGTTTCCTCTTGTTTCGCAAACGGGAGGCGTCTTGGTGCTTGCCTAATAAGGTTGGCATCGCCAGTGTTAATTCGATGTTGGACCAGATCAGTACGGCCAGTTATTTTCCCTCTAACGAAGATGTCACCTTCCTCTGCCACAAATAGCTCTGCCTTCCGTCGTTCTTCTTCGGAAAGGTGCGACCATGGCTTCTTCAGATTTTCTATTAGCTCTGGAGGGAGTTGCTGTGTCTTTGCGGTTCGTGGTACATTTTCTTCTACTCGGGCCACTCTCAGAACGGGTTCGCATCTTCCCAGTACTTGACCCTTCTTAAGTGTGATCCGGTTATCATTGGGGTTGGCCACTCTCACTGGAACGGTCTTATTGTTCCCATCTACCAAGCATCTGGCTACAAGGACTCTCTCTGGATGATGATCGTCTGGTTTCAACAAAATTGCACCCAAGCCATCAGGTCCAACAACCTCGGCGACAATGATTTGTTCGCTGTTCGGATGGATTCTGACATCTTCTGTTACGATCAATTTAATTTGGTGATGTTGGTGCTTTGGAACGGAAAGTAAAATTTCTTCATTACCTACGGATAATATTCTTTCCCTTACATCTACCACAAAACCATAATCGGACATTATATCGACGACAAGAATGAAATCATCTACAATATCGGCTATCAGGACTACAGTTTCAATCTTGACGTGCCCAAGCTCCATTGTTATGCATTTCTCTCCATATACGGTAATGTTTTCTCCAGTTGCCGTTTCTAATATTGGAGGTCTCGTTATAGTTCGGATAAATGGCTGATTTAATACACGTTTGCTCATGACTGACCTCGTTTCCCCAGTGTCGATGGTGAATTTACATCTCTGGCCATTCACAAATCCTTCGGCTACTAAACTGTCGTTATTACGTCATATGGTAGAGACTGAGAACCTGGGGACTCGGGTTGCAGCAGCCAACGTACGCCCCCTTACATTGGCCGCACTTAGTTTTCCGAACTGCGTTGTTGCTGAGGTGGTTGTGTGTAGCCTTGGCTTCGATCTTTCGATCTTGGTCGTTGCCTGCAGTCACGTCGGAGGTGGCCCGCAATCCCGCAATTGAAACACTTTGGTTGTCCTCGTCTAATAGGGTTTCGTTCAGAGTCGAGATATTTCTTGAACAATGCCTCCAGTGTTTCTACTACTGTATCTTTCTTGTCTTCCTCTTGTTCTGTGATGGCTCGCACCTGCTGTAATTTCCTCTGGTGACGTGAAGCATTTTTCGCTGCCTCGAATTCCAAAGCGAACACGACAGCATCTTTCAGCTCACAATAGCGCCCCATTCTTAGTGCCTGTTGTAGGTCAAGGTCTCTTAGTCCATCGATAAAAAATTGGACTGTGATTTGATGAAAAAATTCTTCGGGGGCTCCAGGATATGCCAGCCTTGCAATCTTCTCTATGTCCGCCCCATATTCCTGCAGCGTTTCATTGGAGCCCTGGGTACGCACCTTCAACTGGCTCTGGTAGACCTGCTTCAAATAATGACTGCCGTACCTTACTTCCAAAGCGGACACAACTGCGGTATAGTCCTTCTGTTTGTCTTCCGGGATATTCTGGAGGATCTCTAAGGCCTTGCCTCGCAATGCTACAATAAGGGCTGTTGCTTTGTCCTCGTCAGACCATCCATTGTTCTGGGCAACGGCTTCGAATTGTCTTCTATAGACTGACCACGGAATTTCCCCATCAAATGTAGGAGGTTTAATTACTTTATTAGCAGGAGGAATAGTAACTTCAGGTTTACATGCCAATCTTGTTTCCTTGTTTTTATCAATCTGCAGACGCATTTCCTCAACTGCTTTAATTACCTCATCCTGTATCAGCTGTCGGGTTTCTTTAATTTCTTGTTTCAAGCCTTGTTTGGTTTCTTCTAACTTTTCCTCTGTGGCTTCGATTCGTTCTTGAAATTCCTGTTTACTCACTTTATTTTCTTTGAGATCAAGAAATATCTTCATAAACAGTTCTTTTTCTTCCCGTCGGCGTTGTTCTTCAGTTTCTTTTTCTTCTTGTCGGCGTTGTTCTTCAACTTCTTTTTCTTCCCGTCGGCGTTGCTCCATAGCCGCAATCATATCTTTTATTTCCTCCATTTTTATGGATTCACTCCTAGTCTTCACCATTCACTCGCAAATGTCCAGTTTCTTTCACTTATCCCACTTCTGACACCAAATGTTACAGTTTTTCGTCCGTGGATTCCGGGATAAGTGAAACGCAGAAGACAAATTTAACAATTTATTCGGAACACAAACAAATACACTTTTCTTTTAAGAATATAATCAAAAAAAATTTTTTTTTACCATCACCATTTGACAGTGACAGTGACAATTAACAAGCAAGAAGCAGTGTAGTCGTATACTAATTCGCATTTATCGCTTTAAAATTAAAAACTTCAAACTTCGTGATCGAACGAGTCTATTTATATAAAACTAGTAGTGTAGAAATTTCTACTTCCAGAACAGTTCTTTCTTGGAACTTCAAATAGGACCTCCGGCGCTAATTCCTGGAAAATCGTCTCGACATTCGGCTTCGTTGAAATCGACCATAGGCGTGCGGTCCATTTTCGTCACAATATTATGTAAAAATGACCATTTAATATATAATTGCGAACAATTTTTAAAGTTACCAACACCGGAAAGGTGGGCTAAAATCGAAGAAATTAAAGTATGCACTAACTGTCTTAAAACGAATCATTTCTCTTGGAAGTGTAAAGCAAGAAAATGTGCGAGGTGTCAGAAATCTCACAACACTCTTTTACATTATGAAAAATCTGTTGGTGGAATAAATTCAAACGGTAGTGAGCAATCCGGCTGGAAGGACCAAAATTATGTAGGGGTGCGGGTGATAAATCACTACTAATTTTATTTACTTCAGTGGACTGTATATTTAAATTTTCACATAATAGTAGTGACATAGGATGCACAACCTACCACTTAGCTGGTTGACTGGCAACTAACTTTTTAACGGTTAGCATTGTTTATAAAAATAAAAATATTTGTACATTAACAGTTAGTTAACACTCACTATATCAAGTCTCCAACATCCAAATGATCATAAGAAGCCCGTGCCTTTTTAGAAAAAAGGCGTGTAAAGAGAATAGATTTTCCATATCATCACTACGTTCGGCAGTGCTTATAAAGCCTTAAAAGACTGTGTTCACTTAAATTTAAAACATTCATTCAATTTCGCAATTTTGTTAATCTAAACATTTATTTATTTAATTAGTATTTTAGTCTAAATTGAAATGGATCGAACGAAATTTCTGAGTTTAAAGCGACAAGGAAAAATAGGTATGGTGTTTATAGTTTTTATTTTCATTTAATTAATAACGGTTATGTGTAGCGATTGTGTATGATGTTGGGGAAGTGTCTATAACTGAAAATTCTGTAAGACCTAGAAGATCTTGTATACTGATACTGTTCAGTTGAACCAATATTACCTAAAATAACCCCCAAACATTTCAAAGTAGAAAAGGTAACCATCAAGTTTTACCACATTTGGCAATTATTGAATCTTAATACAAGTGTGTATTTAAATGAAGGGCAATAAATTATATATAGTATAGTATATAAATAATATAGTCCAGTCATTTTATAGTTCAGCACAATGTTTCCTTAATATTGCGAATCATTTTAAATGGGGATTCCTTATCAAAAAATATACTAAAGACCAAAGAAATTTATTTTGTTCTTCAATATAAGAGAAAAGTTTTTATAAATCTATTATCAAAAACGTCTCCTGTCGAGGTTAGAGCCCGTTTAAGACTGATAAAATTTATTTTTTATTTTTCAAAAACTAAATGTGGGATTTTCTCAATCATCGGCCACTTTCTGGAGAAGGTAACAACCCTAGTTTCTAATATATTATATTTTCTAGGAGTTTCAATTTGGCGTAAAAAAATAGGAAAATTCATGAACAATATTTAGAGTAGTTGTTTGTTTTACGAGGCGGCAAAATAGTGAATTGACTGCCGCGCTTATAGTTAATAGCCGAGATCAGCGAAAATGGGAATTATATACAGGGTTCGAAAAAGTCTGGCAACATGTCTTTATCTTTGAAACAAATTAACTTAAAATGATTAATTAAGCAGGTCTTGATTACATTTTTATAAAATTTGTTTAAAATTTTTTAGGAAAGGAAAATTATTTTATATTTATTTTACTGATACATATAAATCCTAAGTCGAACCTACATTGTATTTTACAAACGAGAAATTTAAGGATATATTTACAAAAACAACACAAGTAGCACTAGTTAATTTTTTTATATAACTTAATGTGACTTTTGTTGTTTTTCGGTTAAAGAATAAATTGGGTAATTTTGATGAATCGGAAATTTCTGGGTCAGAATATATTCCCCCAAGTCAAGCGTCTTCATCAAATAAAACTATTTTTTATGATTTGAACTCTTGGGACGAATGTGAGAAGTTGAGTTTTAAGTCCAGTTATTCCTATTCAGCCCACGGTAATTATTTGGTTAATTGTTAGAAAATGTATTGAATCGAATTTACATTTGCAGATAAATAATAAGCAATCATCACCATCAAGTCAGTTATAAAATGGTGATTCTATTAATCAAGATACTGATGAAATGTTCATACATACTCCTATTGAAGAGGTATAAAATTAAATATTAAATATTTTTTAACGATTTAGTGATTTTTAGGAACAGAATAATATTTTAAATATTTCCGATATTCAAAACCTAAATTGTACCGACAATGTCGAAGATATTGTACCCAGGTCTACTTCCAGTATTAATGACTCAATTTTAAGCAGAAAGACTAATTTAGAACAAGTTAATACGAATTCTGAAACATTTGAATCAGGCAGCAAGCCTAGAGATAAATTCGCTGACGATTTATATTGTTATATTGCCAAAAGAAAGGTACGGTAGGGAAATGTTTTGTAATTTGTTTTTTATGTTAGGCATAAAGTCCTAAAATGTATAATCTTGTTAAAGCTCTTCCTGAGCTGCCAAAGTTAATAAGTTGCTTTAAATATTTAAGTTCTTTAAAATTTATATGTAAATTACGAAAATTGATTTAAAAAATAATGCACAGTGTCTAATGT
The DNA here is from genome assembly GCA_035357415.1 of Ophraella communa. Lineage (NCBI taxonomy): Eukaryota > Metazoa > Arthropoda > Insecta > Coleoptera > Chrysomelidae > Ophraella > Ophraella communa. The sequence goes on along the minus strand of CM068979.1, from coordinate 47,991,015 downwards.
ATAACATTTGACAGTTTTGAAATTTAGATTATCAAATGTTGATATTTTAAAATATTCGTTTACCTAAAATTATTCTTGTAAAATTTTCAGGGGATTTTAAGGAATTTGATACCTTCATTGATTTGTTTGACGCTCTTGTACATAATAATGCCTCTATCTCTGCTATCGAAAAGTTTAATTATTTGAAAACGTCTTTTGAAGGACAACCTTTATCACTTATTCGTCATATGAGAATTACAGAGAATTACAAGAGATTGTGACACTATTTGAACAATTAGAACATAAATCAAATGACGTACCTACGTATGCCAATCTATTCGCCTTTTTAGAGAATCAATGCATAGCCTTGAGTAACCTTGATAACTCTGGTAAAACCACAACCTTCAATGCCGTTGGTTAAACCAACTAGTAGTGGTTTACGTAATTGTACCAATAGCTCTAAAAAATCGACTCCAGGTTAATGTTCCCGTCTTTCATCACTATTTATAAATAAATCGCCTACCGCCAATTGTGTTCTTTGTAAGGCTGATCACTCTTTATACAAATGCTTAGTTTTTGCTAATAAATCCCCGCAAGAGAGATATAGTTCCTGTAAACAGTCACACCTCTGTTTTAATATTCTTAGCTCTTCTCATGATTTAAAGTCATGCCGCTCTTCTCATTGTTGTAAAATATTGCTCATCCAAAACGCAACATACTATGCTGCACTTTGATAAAAATACCAATGCTGTGGTTCCTTCAATTCGCTTCAAACCGCAACTCCTGCGTCAAACTCTGCTACTCCAAACGGTATACGTCTGACGACAGAAATGCCAAGAGTTGATGACTCTGGTACTACTTGTATGCAATTAATAAGTTTCCATACTCGCTCTCATGTTTTATCAGCTACCGCCTCAGTTGGTTTCGAATCACCGCAATTTCTATCAACCACTTCGTTGTTTATTAGACTCAGGACGCCAATCTACGTTCATAATGCGCCGGGCACTTAGTTAACTGGGTTTCCGTAGAAATAAACGGCATTGATTCTATGAAATCTAGTCTTACCCAAGGAAAGGTAACCCTTTCCCTTAAACCACGAGGTAAAGTATTCTCTATCTTGCATTGCGATGTGGTCATTGTTGATAATATTTGTAGCAAAATGCCTGCGGTTTCTATCGCCACAGAAACTTTTTCATATCTTAAAACTTTGCCTCTTGCTGATGATTTTTTTTAATATTCCAGGAAATATTGACATTTTGATAGGCGCTGATATATTCTCCGAAATAGTTTTGCCGGAAAGTATTATGGGCAAAGATGGGGAATCAGACGCTATTAATACTATTTTTGGTTATACCATAATGGGAAAATTAACCTTTTCATCGCCTACTATTGCTTTTCCAATATTTTGTTCTCATATATCGCTTAATGATACTTTACGTAACTTTTGGGAAATGGAATCTTTACCTATACCGAGTCCAATTACAAATCCGGATGATACTCTTTGTGAACAACAATATCGAGATACATTCAGGCGTTCTGACGATGGTCATTATGTATACTCGGAATTTTACAGTCGTGTAATGACGTCATTTTCGTGGGAAAAAACGTATGTCCTATTAAATTTATTTGTTGCTAAGTAACTGACTACTGGTGTCTAATTACATGTATGACTTTTACTATACAGTGGTGTACATAATATTTTAGCATTTTTTGATAATAATTAAGTCAATTTTCACAAGAAATCTATATGTCTTAATAAAAGAAGAAGTCCTAATTAACTGACTGACTGAATGAGTTATCAACGCACAGCCTAAACGACTGAAGATATCGAAAATAAATTTTGTTCGTTAAATCGATAAGGCTTTTTTGGCGACATTTTTTGACGCTTTGGCGTTTTCAAAACTTCAAAACTGACAATTACTTGACAAATATTTCAGGTAAAATTTAGCCACGACAACAACATTTCGGCTAAATTTTTTGTCATTGTCATTTTACATTAGTTAAACAAGGATAGACAAAAATGACGTCATTACAAGACTGTAAAATTCCGAGTTTAGTATCACTGCCTTTTCGTGAAAATTCTCCTAAATTCCAGGGTATTAGGAAACTCGCTTTGAATCGCTTCTTGTCTTTAGAAAGACGTCTTGCAAAACAGCCGGAACTTTATTCTCAATATTCTGAGTTTATGCTAGACTATTTAGAGCTAGGTCACATGGATTGTATACCTCCCGGTCAGATCGGTCAAGGAATTTATTACATTTCCCACCACGTCTTTGGAGGCCTGAGAAGGTGGGCACAAAACTACGAGTGGTGTTTGATTGTTCAGCCAAGTTACCCAATTAGAAATCCTTAAATGATTGCTTGTTTGTAGGTCCAAAATTGCAGCAAGACATTATTTCTATCTTGTTTAATTTTCGCTTGTACAACTATGCTTTCTGTGCTGACATAAAGCAAATGTATCGCATGATATGGGTTTCAGCCGACGATCAAGAATATCAAAGAATATTCTGGAGATTCTCTTCCCATGAGGAAATTCGAGAATATCGGCTTAAAACTGTTACTTATGGTGTGAGTTCTGCGCCCTTTTTGGCACTCAGGACTCTTCGCCAACTCGCTTTGGTCATAAATAATAAATATTGATCTGTAACACAGTGAAATTAATACATAATTTGTGTGATTTTTATATTTTTTATGTTTTTCTTTGAAATCCCATGTATTTTTAATATAAAACTTGTTATTGTACAAAATGTTTCCTATAATATTTTTTAAATAATTAGATAATAAAGTAAGTGGGGTTTGTACACTGGAAACTATAGGACGAAGAGGAATGTTAGTTTTATGTAGTTTCGGTAATTCATAAATTTTTGAAGGTACAGCATTATGTATTTTAAGTGTTTTGCAGTTACAGTGGAAATATATAATTGCTGTTCCCATTGCTGTTTACTTGTTTTTGGTATGTATTAGTGGGATCCCGCTTAACTTCTTTATAAGTAATTTTGTCACAAAATCAAAAACACCTAAAAATAAAAAGAGCAATATAGTATATGAAATCCCATGCAAAAACTGTGATGCAAACAAACATCATCATACCTAGAAAATAGAATAAAAAATCACAAGTACGACAAAAAAAATAAAACTGCTCTTACAAATCATGAACAAAATAAAAACCATACATTTGATTATAATAATGTTAATATTCTTATAACTGAAACAAACACCAAAAAAAGAGAGTTCTTAGAAATGGTATGTATACATAAAAACGAAAAAGCCATTAACGATAAAAAGGATCTTGATAATCTTAGTAAAATTTTTAAATCTATTCTGTAGGACTATAATGATTTAGCATGAAGACAACGCATATGTAATTTTAACATTTTTTTAACCTGTGCTCATGTGCTCAAGCAGTAAGTAGTATATAAAAAAAAGTTCATGTATGTTTTATAAAGTAACCTATTTTAGATAGAAATATTTTGAAAAAGGTGGAAAATACTACCGAAACGTTAATAATAAAAAAGATGAGTTAAACAAAAAAATTATTATTTAATTGTGGTCTTAAATCAAGAAACGTATACATCACTATTTACATATATATTGTGACTGTCGAATGTATTGTGAATTATAAGTACTAAGACAATTATTACTTTTTATCAATAAAAAAAAAGAATATTCTGTTTTAATATTACAAAGTTTCTGTACATAATATAGTATCAAAAAGCTTAATTTAAGTAAATTATTTATATAGGTCAAATGATGACAGACAATTATTATCCAATAAAAATTTGTTTATCGTGCCAAAAAAAATGGACAAGTATTATACTATTATGTTTTTGTTCACTACTTTGTACTTACAAAACACAACGTCTGGCAATGCTCTGCTGGTAAACAAATCTGTCTCGACGATAAGTAGTAGGGAATATGCCTACTCTATATTTACTTATTACTCTGAGGGTAACGTCATTCTACGAATTTCATAAGAATCTCGTTTAAATCCAAAACTTTTACTCTTCACCATTTTATCAACGTTAAATTTTAAATTTATATAATTCACACTATTGCCACATCGTATTTCTAACGAGTTTTTTCTTTACATAGTTGCCATTGTTACAGCAACATTAAAATCGTATGTAAATATTAAAACAGACATAATAGCAATTCATTTTTATTGTTGAGTTCATTCAAACTGAATAAATTATATATTCGTTATCTAAGTCACGACTATATAGGTCTGTTTATTTTAATTCAGAAGAAGCGATTCTATTGGTAATGGTGGTTGCATATCACTGAACTATCCCTTTGATTAAGATGTTTCAAGCAAACCGACTGAGCATAACATATTGAATTAGAGTAAGTAATAATTAAGGTAATTATTGATATTTGCATCCATATCATTGTTAGTCGGAGTAAAATAATCAATACTTATCATCACATGCATAGACAACTGACATCACACATTTAACTCGGACCACGCATTACAATACAAAACGGATATTTCAAATTTTAAACTCACACACACGCAACATAATAAATTGGCGCCCAACGTGGGGCTTACTTGAAAAATTGGCTTCTTTAAAAAATTGGTTTATTTGAAAAATTAACTAAGCGTTATTAATAAAAAAATAGGCTCTCGATAATTACATATAATTAATCATGGAGGGACTTAAAACTTTAAGGGAATTAAAAACCGTAGAATTAAAAGCACTATTAAAAAAAAAGGTCGAGATTTAACAGGTAATAAAGCAACATTTATAAACAGACTACAAGAAGCCATTGTAAAAGAAGAAAAGGATCCCGAAACATATTGTTTCAACTTAGAAGAAGGTAGCGAAGAAACGGAGAAGCAAAGAGAAATAGTAAATATAGATTATCAGCAGATAGAGAAAGAAAGTATGGAAAATGTAAGTTAACCAAGCAAGGAAAAAATACCAAGAGTCATAGAACAACCAGAAGTACAAGAAGAAAATAAGAACGACAGAGATAATCAATTGTTTATGATACTACAAAGTATGCAACAACAACAAAAAGAAGATAGCAAGAAAATGATGAACAAGATAGAGGAACGAAAGGAATATTTTAAAGAATTAATTGGAAAGAACATGGAGGAACAAAATAAAAAATTAGAAACTATGAAAAAATAGAAGTTAAAAGGTCACAAAAAGAAATGAAAGAGAGTTTAGAAAACCAGGAAGAAAAGTTGGTTAACCTAGAACAAAATTTTATAGAGAAATCAAGAAGAGTAATGGAAGAATATAAGAAATGGAAGATATAAAAAGAAGTATGATTAAACAGGGAAGGAATATGGAAGCCATAAGAAGTGATGTGAAGAAAGAAATTCAGGAAGTAAGAGATGAAATCGAGAGAGAAATATATAAGACAAAAAGAGAAATAAAAGAATAATATACAGCAGCAAGCATAGATGTGAACATTAGTAGTATAAAGGATATAAAAAAAGAATTATAAAATTGAAAAAACGAACGGTTAATAAACATGAAACCATTATTTACACCTGCCATGGTGGAAACAACATAATAAAATTTGATGGGGACATACGCAAGGTACATCCCAAAGTATTTATAGATCTACTACAAAATGAAGTAAATCAGAACAGGGGTATGGATTTTAAGGAAACAGTGAGACAAAATTAAGTGGGACATGCACAAATATGGTTCGGTAGTGTAGAGTGAAACGGTAACTTTGCAGTCATCATTTTAAAATATATTTTTAGTTAACAAATTATTCAATACAGGGTGATTGATTAGTCATTTCGTTTTCCCCTGTCACACTCGGTTTTGTTCGTTCATGTTTTTCATAATTCACTGAACCAGTGCGGTTAAATCGATCTTTCAATTTTTCAAATGTATCTTGTTTAGGTTGCCGCCTATCTGAAAACCGTTCTTGATAAATTCTAGCGGAGAGTAATGAATTTTTATTGCATTCCCCCAAAATCCAGATCATATCTACCAATTCATTAGTCGTAAAATTCATTATTTCTAATTTAAATTGAATTAATATTGTTGCTAATAATAATTGTTGTTAATTTACTGAATTAATAAATAATAATGTCAAATTGTCAGTTTCTGACAAACCAATCATGGCCAACTCACAATAATTATTGGTAAACGTTAAAATATCTAAATCTAAATCTAAAATATCTAATGGAAAAATAAAAATATCTAGAAAACTGATAACTTTAGGTATAGGGAGTACTTCATAAAATTTTAAGTATGATATTAGTACTTTTCAATAGTGATATAAAATACAGGGTATTCCATTTAAAATTACCAAGAAAATAATGTACTAGCATTTTGACTTACCCTGTGTTTGACTTAACGAATATTATGAAAACGAATATGTTTATAATTTTTAACAATTATTTAAAAACTATGGTTGCAATAGATCAATGTTCCTATACTCCTTTTTAATTATACAGGGGGTTAAACTTGATACGATTTTCAGGTAATATAGGTTATAACTTTTTAAATACGCGGTATAACATAATAAAACTTTACATTGTTGTGATGTGGAAGTTAAGCAGATTTCAAATTTAAAATAAAATACAGGGTGTTCCATTTTAAAAAACATGAGTTTGGTGTGCCACCATCTTATGGAACACCCTGTAAGATGGCAACTAATTTTAAAATGTGGAGTTTAAAGCTGCCTACAACTTTTGTTAATAACTTTTTTTTTGTAAATTTTACTATAACAGATCTACTGAGCTTCCGCACACTAATCAATCACCCTGTATTTAGATTTTTGGAGTAATTGACTATTGGTCCAACCAGTACGGTTTACTATCGGAAATAAAACGAAATATTTTTCAAAAATTTTTCTTGTTGGAATATATTAAAGCACGTAAAATTGATCATTGAAGTCTTTGTTACTCAAACATTCGTAGCTACTGTTATAAACGAGGTAGGATATCGGCAAGGTGGAATTTTGGCATTATTGTCGTTGAAATAGTTTACGTGAAACTGTGCAGTAGTTAAATATGCAAATTTAAATTATCTTTATCGTGAAAATTTGAGTGCTGGTTTGAGTAACTTTATCGTGGACTACTGGTATGTTAATATTTATTTTTTTATCTAAATTGTTGCTTATAAGCTAAATATATCGATTAAATACATGTCAGCCCGGGTTTTTTTTGGGAAAAATGGCTACGACATTTTATGACATTTTAGCTTCTATCAATTAGTTTCTTTGCTTTCTGTTATAAAATTATTTCTTAAACGTATTTGAACTTATTTAATTTGTTTCTCTTTCCTTTTTTTGCTAAAATTCGTTCTTAAAATATATATTATCTTTTAAAATGTTTTTTTTGCTTTGTTTCTCTGGTATGAAATTATTTCTTATAATTAAGATTGTCCCGAACGAATCGTTAAGCTGATTCTGTAAAAAAAACCTTGTATGTATATATTTAAGGAACGTATCTGGACTAAAACATGAGATGTATTATGTAAATTTCCTGTTCTCTAATTTTTTTTGTAACCACGTGTTATATTTATAGCACAGTTTCTGGGAGATATCAGCACAGTTTCTAAGGCCTAGTTTCTGGAGGCTCAATTTTTTTTGGAGAAACAATTCCTGGGTATCTTACACACTTCATGGTGATTTAAGTCACCTGGTTTTTACCTGTGGAAACAACAAGCTTCAGTTCCGGCTTTAGTTCAGAACGTTGGACACTTCCTTCTATTAGTCTTCAAGATTAGGGGTGTAGAACATCTTTAGCTGCTCCTACTACATCACTACCAGACGAACTGAAGAAAGTGGTTATATCTGGTTTTTGTTAAACATGTAAACTAGCCATTTTTGTTTATTATAATATTTTTTTGTAAGTACTAATTCTACTAACCATAATTTTTTATTGCATCTATTTGTGACTCCAATACTAGATTGTTTTATTAAATTTATATTTTTTTATTATTTAACATCTTATCAGATAACCAAGTCCTGAGTACCGGCTTTGTTATCTCCAACTATCAAGACCGTATAATTATCAGGAAGATTTATTAGATGAAATTAAAAATAGAAAGCAAAATCAAAATGAAAAATTAACTTTAATCATTAATTCTATGTGCAGTCTTTTTAATCGTTTAGAAATTAAACAGGATGAATCTTCTAAAATAAGAATAATTAAGAGATATTTACTGTTAAATTATGCACAACCATTGGCGTTAGTAGATATCAATAGTATCGAAGAATTAACTGATAAATGTAAAAAATTGGAAGAATCTTTTGCACATTCACAGCAATCGCAAAACGCAAACTTTGGTTCAAGAAAATCAAAGATCTATTTAGAACCTCAATTGAGTAATACCTTTATCTTCCCTGTTCGATCTAGAAATTACAATAATTCTAGACAGGTGGCTACTGTAATTCACATAAAGCTTGCTAGAATTGTGGTGAAAATAATTATTTTTATTTTCAATGTAAATATGCATTGAAAATGTTTTGTTATGGATGTGGAAATCCTGGATTTGTCAAATCTAAATGTCCAAAGTGTTCAAAAAACGAATATGGCGGTCCGTGCTTTGGTGACTCATTTCGCCCCTCAAAATCCTTCAGGAAACACAAATCCAAAGCAAAAAAATTCAAAAAAGCAAACAAGTTCAAGAGCATCAGAAACTACACCATCCACAAGCAATCAGTAAGAGAAAATTGTTTCTTATCAAATGTATCTAAAAATTTTAAAAATGTTATTTCGATAAAAATGATTGGATGGTTTGGTTAAAGGTAGTTAAAATTTTTATAGACAAAATCATACAAATAAGTTACAGGAATCTCTCAATTCACAATTATCTAACGATTTCTTTTTGGACTCATTATATCGTAAAAGTAACGGCAATAGGCCATATGTTGATATTACTATTTTTGGGAAGACATTTTCTTGTCTGATTAATACTGGAAGTAATTTGAGTGTTTTTGGTTCTCTAGGTCTCGAATTTGTACAACAGTTATCTATACCTATTTCTAATTTCGAAAAATTTCAAGTGTCAACTGCTGATGGTACTTTCCATGAAGTAGGTGGGTTTGTAGAAACTTACGTCACAGTAGATAAGTTATCTCGGATTTTAAAATTATATATTATTTTACCTTCAGTTACTGAAACTGTTTTCTTAGGAATGGATTTTTTAAAGACATTCAATATTAAAATAGATGAAATTGACTGTGTTAACCTTTACTTTGTAGAAGTTCATCTTACTAAGAACAATAAATAACTGAACGGTAAAACTAAACTTCTACTATTTATTTGAAAAATTCGCTTTAAAATTCAATTACAGCTGTTTCGCTAATAACTAGCATCATCAGATTGACATATTGAAATTACATTTTGTTTGTTTGTAACTAGGTACTTGATGTTGATAAGTAGTTAAGGCTCGACCACGTAAGGAAGTAATAAGACATAACAATATTAAAGCCTAGATGTTATTAGCCCTAAGGGCTTATCCTGGATGTATATCCCTCTAAGATCAGTATAACTGTGCAATGATATAGAAAAACCATGCTGATAAGCATGATATAGTTTTTTTTCCTGGTTTTTCTATATCATTGCTAATAACATCTAGGCTTTAATATTGTTGATTCCAAATATTGAGGTAACTCTTAGTCAACTTAGGGATACGCGATATATAACTAGTATCGATTTAAAACATGCATTCTATCAAATTCCTTTAGAAATGTCGTCTCGGCCAAAAACGACTTTTGTAATACGTTTTAGGGGTTTATTTCAATTTACTAGTACACCGTTTGGATTGATTTCAAGTCCTGCTTCCATGTCACGTTTAATGGATATGGTGATTGGTTCATCTTTAGAACCTTACTGTTTTTACTATCTAGATAATATTATAGTTTGCACTTCAGAGTTTGATAAGCATTTAGAAATTTTAAACAAAGTTTATGAGAAGTTGAGAGACGCAAATTTAACTATTAATATCGATAAATGTCATTTTTGTTGTACCTCTTTGCGTTATTTAGGGTATACTTTGGATAAAAACGGGTTAAGTATTGATGGTGAAAAAACAAAAGATATTAGTAATTATCCAATACCGAAAACTACTACAGAGGTACGTAGATTTTTAGGGGTAGTTTCATATTATCGTCGTTTCTTAAATAATTTTTCAACATTATCTGCTCCTATTTCAGATCTTTTATCTAATCGAAAAAACATCAACCAATAAGTTGGACACCGGAAGCTCAGAAAGCTTTCCAAGATATAAAAACTGTTTTAACTACCGCTCCTGTACTTTGTAGTCCTGATTTTAAAAAGACATTTTATCTCATGTGTGATGCAAGTGATGTACGTATTGGAAGTGTACTTTTTCAGTTGGATTACAGTGGCATATTTTAGTAAAAAACTCAATAAATGTCAAAAGAAATACACAACAACTGAGAAAGAGGCGCTTGCAGTCTTACTATCAATTGACCATTTTCGTTACTATCTTCTTGGACGACATTTTACTGTCATTACCGATCATTCTGCTCTAATTTGGTTGAACAATATGAAAAAGCCATCACCACGATTAGCTAGGTGAATTTTACAGCTTTCACAATACAATTTCTCCATTGTTAATCGTAAAGCGACAGGTACTGTTCCGGCTGACTTTTTATCTAGATTGCCTGAAATTAATGTATTAAATTTATTTTTACTAAAACCTGATAATTGGTATAAAAATATGATTATCAAGGTTCAATCAGATCCAGACAGTTATCCAAGTTTTAAAGTAGAAAATAATATCTTATACAAACATATCTTTAATAAATATGCTAATATTTGTAATTTAACTGACTGGAAAATTGTAGTTCCGTCAGAAAATAGACTTTAGTTATTATCTAAACTTCACGATGATCCTACTGCAGCTCATTTCGGGGTTTTTAAACTTTGAAAATAATTTCAGAATTGTATTATTGGCCTAAAATGAGACAGATTGTGCAAACGTATGTGAGGCGTTGTAAAGTTTTGCTTCTTGTAAGCCTACAAATTTACCTCAAGCTGGTCTCATGGGTAAATATCGTAATATAGAGTTTACTTTTCAATTAATTTCCTGTGATTTAATAGGTCCGTATCCCAGATCTCGTCAGGGAAATACTTGTGCGTAATAGTAGATGTTTTTTCTAAATTTGTTTTAATTCAACTATTAAAACAAGCTACCTCTTCTGCTATTGTTAAATTTATAGAAAATAATGTATTTCTGATTTTTGGTGCTCCTCAGATAGTAGCTGTGGATAATGGAAAGCAGTTTACTAGTCAGTTATTTAAGAACTTAATGTCTAAATATGAGGTCCAAAGTATATGGTATATTTCAAATTATACTCCACAAGCCAATCATACCGAGCGAGTAAACAAATCTATAGTTACTGCAATTCGTTCTTATTGTTTTACTGATCATAGATCTTGGGATGTTGAGATACAATATGCTATGCTGTAAGTAAAAGTAATTAAGAGGTAAACTAGATTAATCGCGCAAAAAAATTAATTTTAAATTTGAAAGTATTAAGGAATTAATATTTATTTTTGTTCAAGAAATTAGAGGAGTTGGAATAGTAATTAGTATCGCTTAAATTAGAATGCTCCATATTATATATCCGAGTTTTGTGGACTTTTCTTTCCCTTAACTTGTGTTATTGCCCTTGCTGAAGGATATTACCTTATATTATATTATCATATCTTATCTTATCGTACCGATTTCAGTTGAATTGTGTCAGATGACACAAACTGAAATAACTTATCTTACCTAGGATTCAGAAGACATGTTTTATATGAAGCATGTGTACATGTTCCTTATGTTTTAGGGGACATATATCGTATCTTATCTTAACCTGCCTAATAACGTTGTCTAATATATTATTCTTACCTAGAATAGCACAAAAGCATATAATAATTTTCCCTACGTTTAATTAATTGTAAAATTTTATTCTAATTTGGTTTTTTTTTTATATAATTCCGCATGCATTTAATTCAGTGTGAGGAATTAGAATTTTAATGTACCGATTTTGAATGTTTTTCTATATCTAACAAATAATTATTTTTTACCATGTAAAATAACTAAAATTATCTTGATATATGTTACCGCATTAATTAAAATTTCTAGCTATCGTGAAAATATATATTTCCTTATCTTTATCTTGGACTTATGGGAATTAAGGAATTATGCAAATAAGTTTGGAGTTTATCTCACTTTATGATATAGCGATACATGTTGTTGTAAGGATATTCGTCCATTTCATTGAGAAAGTATTTGTAGTTTCCAAAAATCTGTTTATCTTCGATGATATTTACGATGTGTTATCTTACCTGGGGGTTTGGGGGTTGGAGAATTCCGTCACCCGAGGATTGTCCAGACGGGGAGGTAAGAGCCCTTCAACCTAACCACTTCTTGACCACATTTCATCTCGGTGTGATTGGTGCATAAGGATAATACTATAAATAAGTTCAGAAATTAATGTCTCATCTCTGAATGTGATATCGTTTTGTAAACATGTCAATGTAGAATTGATTGTCTGTTCCAGCTTTAGCAAGTACCGTATTTGTAGTAGTACCTTCCTTATCACTAAATTTTCTTTTCGTTTTGACGCTTGTGATTATCCCAATAGTTTAGTTTGGAATATTTTACTCCCAATAAGTTCAGAAATTAATACCTCGCCTCTGATTATGACATTGGGATTTACCTTATGTTAGTGAAGGATTAATTCCCTGTTCCAAAGTTGGTACCGTATTAATAGAGGAACTCAATCGATTTCCTAAATCCTAAATCCCGATTTTTTGACACTTTCTTAGTTTATTGTTGATACCTAATTTCGTTATCGTATCTTAACATATCTTACCCCGATTTTGACTCCATAGTTACAATAGTATTCCCATGAAGGAATTTTTTTGGAGTTTTTCTCTTTCCTTACAAAAAAGTAGATTCCGTGTTTTCTTAGTTTTTTTTTGTCAAGGCCTAATCTCATTATGGGTGCGAGCCTGGCTGTGTGGTCATCCTGTTGGATAAAATTGTTGAACCAGGGCTGCGAGTGATGAGGCACGTCAGATTAGGGAACCATCACCTTTGAGGATGTAGGGTGTTATTAGTACGAGAGGACTTGGGGAGATAAGACTTCACAGGATTGGGTCGCAGTGTAATGATATTGAAATTAGAGATCCATTCATTATACCTCTCTGGACTTATCTCCATTTTATTAGTTTATAAGTATTTTTTTGTCGGTTATCCGTTCAGGTTACCAGTTTAGCGTTAATGATATGCTATATTATCATTGAGTTGGCACTACTCTGAACTGGACGTTATGTCTTGTCTGGGATCGATTTCCATTGCGGTGTGGGGTGACTGAAGTTGCTACGGTGTAGTGTGGAGACAGTTGAATTGGAAAATGAGGCTCTCTTTGCAGCTAAAGGTGCGCAATTTCAATTTTGTGGGATCACTTTCAACAGGAACCACCCTCTGTTTCTACATTGTACCCTAGAGACTTTCGCCATCTAGCCTGACGGTGCACATCGGGTTCAGACATGTCAGAACTTGTGTAAGGGGGTTGTTTTCCGTTAAGTTTTTTTTCCTGAGTACCGGCTTTGTTATCTCCAACTATCAAGACAGTTAGGAAAGAACCTACCCTCTCAATATTATTTTTTTAAATAAAATTAGAATAAGTTAAGCAAGAGTATTGTTTCAAGAGGTACAAATTGAAAATTTTGACAAATTTAGGGAATTATTCATGGGATATTTTTGGGGTCAAGTTAATCATTCAAAAGTTAGGAAAAAATTACATTTCGGAAAGTTCGAAGAAAACAGGGGCACAGCAGCACATGCATATGTGATGCAAATTTATACGCAGGTACCATACCTGGAACCTCAAGTACCACAGGAGGAAGCTATTCTCTTACTTTCCAGACACTTTAAACCAGAGATTATGCAAGCAATTGCAATTCAATCAATAAAAACATTAGAACAGCTCATCAATTACTTGATGAGAATTGAAAGAAATAACCCATTTAATATAACACATGTACAACGTAGTCAGGCTATACACAATAGAAATAATTACAATAATACTAACAGAGTGAGTTTTATGTATGGAACGCCTCAATTATCTCGGAAACGGCTTGCACGATTTTTATAAATTTTGATATTTGACGATTTTGTAATACGGCCGAGCTTATGGTAGTGTTTACATTGATTTCGGATTTTCCGTTTTTCTGGAAATCTAATGAACTTTGTCATTTCAAATGGATCACCCTGTTTATTTTTTTGTCATTGAAATCCCTGAAAAATACTGAATATTTTTCATGTAATATTTTCTATACCTAAATGTCATAATTTTATGATAATTTTAACGATTTAATCAACAGACAAAATGCAAATAGGAACAATAATTATAATTCAAGACAATACTATTATAACAAAAATGACCAAACACAAAGAAATACACAATATAATTCTAACTACAAAAACGCTAACAATAATATGGATAGGCAAAATAATAATTATCAATATAACAGACGGCAAAACAATTCTAATTACTTTAGTAATAATCAAGGCCGAAATTGGCAAATTGAAATTAATCAACCCACTAGAAGGGTAAATTTTCAGAGAAATACTAGATCTAGGGAAAGTAGTATTGATAAATCCAGTCAAATAAGATATAGTCGTGAACTTAGTCCACAACCTAATGCTGGTCTAAACAACGAAACTTGGGAGGACTCAAGAGATAGTCAACACCGTTTTCAGTAGATTGTAACCCAAATAATACATCCAACAGTTGCAGTTACATTCATTATCGAGAATTTTTGAAATCTGACGATGTTGTAGACAGTGACGAAATGTTTAATTTAATTTAAATTTTAGCTAAAATAAATTATCAAAATATGTATTTCAATAATTGTCGATACTGGAAGTAAATCTGTTTAATGTTTAATTCAAGAAGAGTTGCTTAACAAATTTCCTAACATAAATAAACATATAATAAAAATTCCAAAAATAGTTATTGTGGGTGCAAATAATAAAACATTAGGAGAGGTGAATAAAATGTTAAATATACAGGTGCAAATATATGAAAGAAATATTTCATTAGATTTGTTAGTTGTTCCTAAACTGCAAGTTGGTATAATAATAATTATAGGATATGATCAGTTGTACAAATATCATTCAGATATTGATTTTGAAAATAAGAAAATTAAATTTAATGATACCTGGGTAGATTTTAATTGTTTTAATAATTTTAATAATGTGTCAAACATGACACAATTTTGTGTAAAACAGCAACTTTATAAAAATGATAGCTTAAATGAAAATGAATATTATATAAATGAAAATAACGATATAAATATTGAGGAAGTAAAATTGATTTGTCCACAAGCGTGGGAAAATGCTATAAAGAGTCTAATGAAAAGTTATGAAGCACTTTTTATCAGTAAGTCGAGTATAGCTGTAGGATACACACATAAATTTCATGTTAGAAACATAGAAGGTTTTAAAAATAAAACATACCCAGTTCCATTTCATTTAAAAAATAAAACAAAATTAGAAATCAATAAGCTGTTACAACAAAATATTATACAACATTCTGATACACCTTACATTAATTCTTAAGTTATAGTACCAAAGAAAAATTGGGACATACAAATTGGCCTAGATGCACGTACATTGAATAAACATTCTATTCCACAGTATGAACAGCCAATAAAAACAGAAAATTTGTTAGGTAGAATAAATAACGTTAAAATTTATTCAAAATTAGATTTAAAAAATATTTTTTGGTTATTATCGTTGTAGAATATATACAGGTTTTTCAGTTGATGGAGAAATATATCATTTTAATGTCATGCCGTTTGGGTTACAAAGTGCCAGTGCAGGCCTGGTAAGAATGCTTAATAAAATACTTGAACCATATAGAGATTTTATATTGAATTATATAGATGATATCTTAATATTAAGCTAATCTGTACTATATAAATCACAAGTAAGTTTAAATATTGAAAAGTGTGAATTTATGCAGACAGAGACAATTTTCTTGGGATACCGTATAAATAAGTTTGGGGTATCAATGGATCCGAAAAGATTACAAATCATTTCTGACTATATGAGACCCACAAATCTGAAGACACTTCGGGGATTCTTGGGTATGATTAATTATTTTAAGAGATTGTTACCCTATCTCACTAGCTTGGAACTACCATTGTTATGAAATTGATTGTGTTAACCTTTACTTTTTGGAAGTTCATCTTACTAAGAACAATAAATAACTGAACAGTTAAACTAAACTCCCACTATTTATTCGAAAAATTCGCTTTAAAATTCAATTACAGCTATTTTGCTGATAGCTAGCATCGTTAGATTGACATATTGAAATGCTAGCTATTAGCGAAACAGCTGTAATTGAATTTTAAAGCGAATTTTTCGAATAAATAGTGGGAGTTTAGTTTAACTGATCAGTTATTTATTGTTCTTAGTACCATTGTTAGATTTGTTAAAGAAGGGTGTTAGATGGAAGTGGTGTGATGAACATGAGGTTGCTTTCAACCCCATAAAATTAAAATTTTTACAACATTCAAATTTACCATCCGGATTATAATTTACCATTTATACTACACACCGATGCATCTATCAATAGATTTGTAGGAACGTTGCTACAAATTCAAAATAATATTGAAATTCCCATAACTTTTGTATCTAGAAAAACTAAACCATATGAGAGAAAGTATGCAAGCAGTGAATTAGAATTAGCATCAATTATTTATTGTGTAGAAAAACTAAAATTTTATTTATTAGGTTAGAGATTTATACTAAAAACTGACAATTGTGGACTGCTCTTATTGCTCAATAATAAGTTTGGTAATAGCCGGATACACAGGTGGGAATTACTCCTACAAGAATATACATTTGACATAAGACATGTATCTGGATAGTGAGTGATTTAATATCACGAATGGATGAACAAAATACACAAAACAGACAAATAAGACTTGGACTTAATAGATTCAACAATAATAACATACTGTACTAGGAACAAAATATACTAGATGACCAGACAAAACTTACAAAGAAAAACAAAAATCATTACTACATGGACAATGCTACATCAGGAAGAACAATTGACATGAACAGAACGTTCTAATAAATGACCTAGCAAACATAATCTTAAAAGATTTACGTCTACGATATAACTATCCTAGATATCGGAAATTATGGTTACTATTTCGTGAAACTTTTATTAGAAAGAATAAAGCGAGACTAGCTAAGACAATAACAACTACATGTGGAAATAGTCAACTGGCAAAGAACAAAAATTCACACAATGAAAACGTACCAAAAACAATACTTGCAACTCGACCATTACAAATTATTTACATGGAGTTCATTACTAACTTAACTAAGACTGACAATAACAACCGACATATTTTCATCATACTAGACATTTATACAAAATACATAAAATTATACCCATGCAAACAAACAAACACTATTACAGTAAAGACATGTTTCAAAGACTACATAAACACTGTGGGTAAACCAGACAATTGAATCATGGACAACGTCACATACTTCAATAACGAACGTTTACGAAAATTTTTCAATGACAACAACATTTCTCCACAATACATAAGTATACGACATCCATGTGCCATGTAAAGATATGTTAGGGAAGTCATAAAGTTTTTGAGAATCATGGTAGTACATGAACACCACATTTGGGACTCAAAAGTTTTAAAGATACAAGAATTCATGAACCACTTACCTAATACTGTAACTAAATAAATTCCTCATGTTTTAATGTTTAATTCAATTCCTAAAAGACCTTGGTATTGTCATAATATATCTGATTACCAACAAATTCTTGAAAAAGTCAATAGTACATTAAGTACAGCAGCAGAAAAATATCTAAAAAAAAAACAAGTCTATTAAAAATAAAGTAAAATTTAACAAAGGGGATTTAGTCATAGTTAAAGCTTTGAGAGTACCAAGCTATTAGGAACGACAATCTAACAAATTATTTTTTCCATTTGAAGGTTCTTATCAGGTAGAGAATGAAGATCCAGCTAATTCGTATGTGTTAAAAGACCCAACAAATGGTAATATACGATGGATATTCCATATATCACAAATTTATTTATACCAAAAACAAAACGATGAATAATTATAATTAAAAAAAAAATGTTTTCTTACATAAAACATATATAAATAATAGAAGAGAACACAAAAAATCTCAATTCAAAAGATACCAATTATGCTATCTTTAGAATTTCAATTTGGGGCATTTGTTATGATTCACTCTGATTACTCAATGAATACAATATTAAAATTTATTTTATTTAACATATTTGATACACCCCGTATAATACATTTGATAAGTCTCTTAACAACACAAAATAAAAGAGCATCAACAGAATTTAAATTATATAAACCAATTAAAAGGATGTGACTGTTGAATGTATTGTGAATTATAAGTACTAAGGCAATTATTACTTTTTATCAATAAAAAAAAGAATGTTCTGTTTTAATATTACAAAGTTTCTGTACATAATATAGTATAAAAACGCTTAATTTAAGTAAATTAGTTATATATGTCAAATGATAACGAAACCGTAACGGTAGGTAGGTCGCAGGCTATCGCGATAAGCGAGGAAGGAACCGATACGGGAGAACGGGGCGTAATCGACTCGACCGAAGGGACGGTTACGGGCTCTCCTCTCTACGTACCGTGCAAAACTTTTACTTTTCGACTGCTTTTTTTTAGATACTGGTTTTGATAGGTGAGAAGGATAATTTGGAAAAATTTTTGGAGCCGTGTTTTCCATTAATTTCGGATATCTTTATGATATGAGTTTAAATTGAACCATCCAGCTGCAAATGTTTATCATATCTAATTATAAAATGTTTTTCACAAACTCTACTATGAACGGTGGGAACGAGGTATACAATTCGGTCTTCATTTTTGGGGAAACTAAGGCAACTTAGATAATTGTCTTTCCGGGTAGATCAATAATTACTTTCACAAGAAGAAACACAACATTTCTTGCATGGATGCATGGATTGTAAATGGCTTCTTCACAGAAGTTCAAAGGCTATGTACTTACGGTTAAAAGGTAATCCAATACAACATATACAATGAACTATAACACTATACTATTATTACTAAATCATTAATGCATAACAAAAAAACAGAAAACCTGAAAGCCGCAAGTTTCGAACAACTTGTTTACCAAGAATAACTCCACGCCTGCGCTGTAAATTACTGCCTGTAATTCACCAACTAAACTAACGTATTGGACGAGTCCCTCGTATCAAGGGCATGATAGCATAGGCCCTACTGCGACTGCGTCGTTGCATTTTAATCGTGGACCAGGCTCTCCTTAAAGGCGGCTGTTGGTTCAACCTTGTTTTTCTGCCGATTATTTTTATTTCAGATTTCAGTTTTGTAAGATCTCAGTGAGGCGATAGTTGACGAAGTGTGGTTTGTTTCGAAAGATTCTATTCGAAAGTGACTTGAGAAATTGTGTGAAATTTGTGTGGTTCTCAATTCATAATTGAGTAATTTAAAATAACCTGCAGGTTTTACTTATCAGAAAAAGGTGAGAAAATCTCGAATAGGTATATCTTAATTTAAGAATAATTTTGTTTGCAATTTGTTTTGCATTTAGAAGTTATTTTTACAATTTAATAGTGTTTGGATATTACTTTTAAAGCCATTTTTTAAATTAATTTGAGTATATATTATATGGTGAGAGTTTGTGTGATTTGCAAATATAAATATGAAAATGAATCATCAAGGTCGTTTTACAAGTAAATATGCATTAGCGTCTCTTATACTTGTTTAAAAATAGGAAAATGCATAAAGCAAATATACCGCCATAATATTAAGAATACTGAAAATCTAGAAATTTATGCCATAAATTCAACTTTCTATTTTATAAAATATCTTATGATTCCATGTAAATAATTAATTACTATTACTACTTAAATTCAAGTCTAAAAAATATTTTGTTACGTTTCAAAATGTATTATAAAGGTATTAATTTCAAACCCCCTAAAAATGATACGACACTAGCTGTAGTGTCTGACAGTTTCCCCTCTGATACAAAACAATCACTATTGCTTGCTGTCTCTACGTTAGTATATATCGTCGGTATACTGCGAAAAGTGACCAAGTCACATTTTCTTAAATTCGACTTATTGTTAC
Organism: Ophraella communa; assembly: GCA_035357415.1. Taxonomy (NCBI): domain Eukaryota; kingdom Metazoa; phylum Arthropoda; class Insecta; order Coleoptera; family Chrysomelidae; genus Ophraella; species Ophraella communa. The sequence continues at coordinate 47,970,876 of CM068979.1, read as the reverse complement.
AAAGTGACTTCAAAAGATCATATCTTTATCAAGAAAAATTCACCAAGTCAAATTTTAATACATATTAATACATATTATGTATTAAAATTTGACTTGGTGAATTTTTCTTGATAAAGATATGATCTTTTGAAGTCACTTTGTAACAATAAGTCGAATTTAAGAAAATGTGACTTGGTCACTTTTCGCAGTATACCCACGATATGCTCGAAGTTCCACCTGTCAAAGTCTGGTCGGTAACTATGGTTACTTTGGAACCGGTTACTTTACGTTTATGGAACGCGCGACAACGTTACTCTTAAATACCGTTCCAAAATCGCGAAAATGTAATTATCATTAAATTTATAATTATGTGTTTTTTGTTTTTAACTATTATATTTGTGTTTGTGGGGCTAAAAATTATTTAATTGTGTATATTTCGATTTAATTTTACCTTATTTTAATATTTAATTAAATTATGACTCACCTCTATGAGCATAAGAAAACTCTATACCTTCAGTAGTCGGTTCAATTGAGTTAAAACAAATTTAATTCACTTTTATAAATGATATAGTGAATGCACATTCAAATCTTAATACAACTCTGTTTTATTTTAAAAAATTAATGACATTCAAATATCAAAAGAATTATAAAACATCGATTCTTTCATGGACAATTATTCATCGATTTCAGTACTACTTCATTATTAGTTAGGTTCTGTCAGATTTCAAATTGACATCAGACATAACCTGTATCTGATATTGATCCGGCATTTTGTTGTGATTATTGTTATTATTTTCGTTCGTGTATTATACTGTTAATTTTGTATTAATTTGTATAGACAGACATTTTTGTAATATCTCTAGTGATTGTTTTATTTATTTAACAATAACATCATGGTTCGCTACTGTATTGTTCCAACTTGTAAGAATACAAGTAAGGATATTAAAATGCATCTTCTTCCTAAAGACCCCGAGGTAGGTTTGTAAATTAGTTTTTATTTTATTTAACCTTTTTTGTGTTTAATATCACATTATACTCAAAACCCGTATTGGGAAAAAAACATTTCGTAACTTAACGACTGCCAGTTTAGAGTGATATTGATTATAGTTTCATTGATTTTTTTTTCATAGCTTTTTAGACGATGAATTAAAATAATTCAAAGAGAGGATATCCCCCTATTAAGGAGAAAAAATTCACGAATATGTGCTATCCACTTTTCTGAAGAAATGATGTTTGTTGAACATCATAATAGAATAAACTTAAAACAAAATGCAGTTCCCAATTTATATTTACCAACACCAACAGAAAGTATGGATGAATTACCTGAGGAGAACCAGGAGATTGTTGGACTACAAGGTAATGTAATGTAATCTAAATAAGATTTCAAAAACTAGTACATATATTATGTTATTTGTGTATAAATTCACACATTTCACAGATGGTTATAAAAAAATGGTTTAAGTGAAAAATCTGCTGCAAAAAGACATTAATTTTAATTTCCTCAGTTTGCTTTCTAATTAAGAGGAAAAGTCCAGTTAATATAAAAATCTAGATTTTCAAAACTATAACTTAATTTATCACCAGAGATTGTTTTAAGTGTGTTATTGAAGATATCAAAAATAAACAAAGCCAAAAAACCTTGTTTTAGATTATAAAATTCAAGTAGCGTTTTATTATTATTTACTAAAATAAAAAAAAAATTTCTGATGGTGCTACCTGCAGTACTCCAACTACTTGCAGTACTCCAACTACTTGCAGTGCTCCAACTACTCACATTACTCCAACTACTTACAGTACTCCAACTACTCGCATTATTCCAACTGCCTCCAGCAAACGAAAAGGTACATTTTTAAAGTGTGTAAAATGTTTATTGCAATAATGTAAGTAAAAAAATTACATATAATGATATTTGTTCCAGATATTAAACAAAGATTGAATTTAGTGAGCCATGGAAATTGTAGTAGAGCTAACCCCTAAAGCAAGTAAATTTTACAGAATTGCCAAAAACATGGTTTCTCTTGCTAGAAAATTTGATAAATAAAACGTTAATGTACGCAAACAGCTGTTTGAGATTAAGAAAAGAGTTGAATCGGGTGATTTCATGATAAATAAAGTTAATTATATCACATTAAACTTTTTACAATCCCAAATTGCCATGCAAAGCAAGAAAAGTAGAGGACGTCGTTTTAGTATTGAGGACAAAATATTCTCATTATCTCTATTAAAACAAAGTCCCCGGGCATATCGTCTTCTTCAGAAAACATTTGCACTGCCCTCAAGGAATACTTTAATAAAAGTTTTAAACCAAGTGCCATTTGAGATTGGATTGAATTTTCACATTCTTGATGCTCTTAAGATGTCTGTGTCAAAAATGGAGCCAGAAGATAGAATCTGCTCCCTTATATTTGATGAAATGTCCTTGGAACCAGCTTTGAGTTACAATAAGAAAACTGATTCCATTATTGGGTTTGAAGATTGTGGTGAAGGCAAAAAACAAAAATTTGCAGATCATGCTATGGTTTTTATGGCTAGAGGTTTGCGAAAAAAATGGAAACAGCCCATTGATTATTTCTTCTCAGAACATGGAATGTCTTCTCGTGATTTAGTACGCAATCTAAAAGAGATAATAAGTTCTCTACATAACATAGGTTTAAAAGTTATAGCTACCATATGTGACCAGCATTCAACAAACAGTAGAGCTATTAAAATACTTAAGACTGAGACTGAGACTGAGAGGAAATTTTAATTGGCAGGGATAGAAAATAGACTTCAAGGATTTTCTATAAATGGAGAAGAAATTGTTCCCCTATATGATACCTCATTTATTAAAAGGTGTACAAAATAATTTGCTAGACAATCCAGCCTCATTTACTTGGAAAAATGGTATACAGAAGGCTATGTGGGGAGATATAATTCGTTTTTATGAGCTGGATGTAGGAGATTTTCATACCAAAATGTGTTACAAGCTTACTGATGCCCACATTTACAAAAACAAAATAATGAAGATAAAAGTGAAGCATGCCTCACAGGTTTTTTCACAAAGAGTATCTTCATCAATAAGGGGCTTAGTTAGTTATGGTAAAATATTGTATCACTAGTGTTTGAAATGAATATACATTACCAATTTTTTGTTATAGGTAATAATTGTCTTCCAAAGTCAAGTATCGGTACTGCAGATTTTTTACTATTTTTTGACAAGCCGTTTGACTCAATGAATGGCTCAACATTTAAACCAGAGCATAGAAAGTTACTACGATTTGCAGTCTCTAAATCATCAGCACATTTACCATTTTGGTATGAGGCCATCAAGATTTTGAAAACAATTACATTTTTAAAACAAGGGGACAAGCAGTATGTGCCCCCAAGCTTAAAAAACTGGATTTCAACCATACAAGGCTTCATATACATCTGGCAAAAACTCAACAAGAAAAAAATTGAATTTCTTTGTCCCAGGAACCTAAATCAAGATCCTGTTGAACATTTTTTTGGTTGTATACGAAGCTTTTGTATTTGAAGAAAATAATATTATTCAAATACAAACTATACTATATACTATATTATATATATATATATACTATATATATATATAGTATATATATATATATATATATACTAAATATTTAAAAATATCGGGGGTTGCAGCCAGTAATTATTAAGTTCACTCTTTAAAGTTTTTGTGAGAGCTTTCGGTAAATTTTTTTACCTTCTTCAGTCACTTCTGAAATAAATAAAATAACGACATCTTTTTGTATTAATTTAAAAATATTAAATTAATATTACCTTTTTGAGATTAAATTAGAAGCTAGTATTTTTTTAAAGAAAATCTTGATAAACTTTTTAAACAAGGTATAATAAATTATAATGTAAAAAATATATTTTTTTAGACTATAAAAGAAGAAAAAAATATAAAAATTGCCAATAAACCTATAAAAACTGTTAATAAAATTTTCAGTAAAACTAAAGATAAAGTAAAAAATGATGAACAAAATAGTATAATATATGAAATTCATTGTAATAATTGTGATAAAAAATATATAGGTCAAAGTTCCAGAAGATTAAAAGACCGCATTGTATCTCATAAAAGTGATATAAGACTTAAAAAAGATTCATGTGCATTAACAAATCATTGTATAGAAAATGGACATATTGCAGGTTTCGAAAACACCAAAATCTTGAATCGTGAAAAAAATCAATACAAACGTTGCTTTTTAGAAATGATACATATACACAATGAACCTTTATCTATGAATAAAAAAACGGATATTCAAAATTTAAGTACTATTTATGCTAATATCTTAAATTTTGAACAGAAAAATAAAACAAACAACGATTTTTCAAATCTTACTTTAAATTCAGTGTAATTCTAACATCTTCATATATCTATAAAACATCATGACAGACCACAAATCTATAAAAAAGTGGCTATTTAATAAATAGACAGAGGACATTGTGTATTAGTGAAAAAATTCATAAATATTAAGTAATCTTTTGTGTCATAATTGACAAATGTCTAAAAAATATATTTTTTACATTATAATTTATTATACCTTGTTTAAAAAGTTTATCAAGATTTTCTTTAAAAAAATACTAGCTTCTAATTTAATCTCAAAAAGGTAATATTAATTTAATATTTTTAAATTAATACAAAAAGATGTCGTTATTTTATTTATTTCAGAAGTGACTGAAGAAGGTAAAAAAATTTACCGAAAGCTCTCACAAAAACTTTAAAGAGTGAACTTAATAAGTACTGGCTGCAACCCCCGATATTTTTAAATATTTAGTATTTAACTAGTCAGCCGAGACTATCTTCAACTATATATATATATATATATATATACATGGCTAAAAGCATTCTTAAATTAATTAGAGTGTGCAAATCTTGCAGAAATGACCTTGTTAGTGATGTTAATGAAGTACATCACCAGTTCATTGGTTTAAAAGAATATGGTCCAAAAGCTCTTTTAAGGCCACATACAAATTTTAGTAAAATATTTAGCAAATGCAACCAAGTACTGCATCACTTTTGGCAATTATGTGTCACAAACAAAATTTGCAGGTCAAATTAAATGAGAAAATTAATAAATATGTTTCATTTAATTTTAGTTGCAAGAAACACAATATAAAAAACATATTCACACAAAAATTTATACATTTTTACATATATTGTTGGATAAAAAATATAAACAAAATGTTAAAAGGTGATGATGCCAGAAATATAAATGATATTATAAAAAAAAATAGCTTTAGTTAAGTATGAAAAACAAAAAAAGAAAAAGGAAGCAATTAAAATAATTAAGAAATGATCTGTATTGATTTGTTGTTTTATAAATAAAAATAATATATTTAAACAGTGTTTTATTTTGAATTATTAAATCCACTTTTCATAAAATTTCGATTTTATGTGTAAACTAATATATTATTCAGCTCATTGATGGAAATGTATTAGTACGCACTATTTCTAGCAATTTAAAATAAGTGATTAAAATAATAATTTAAATATATTTCAAAAAGCCCGCTACTTCTAGCAGCAGCGCTTTAGCGACAGGGGGAATAAATAAAATGACTGATTGATAGGCCATCTATTTTTTTTATCGACACTATAAATCTATGATTTATAGTGTCTTTTTCACTTTGTAAGTTCGGATTCATTATCACTTGTCATTGAACTATTATAAAATTGTGTTACAAATTTATTATAATTTTAGTTTATGCTGAAAAAGAAAATAAACATTTTCGAAAGCTGCACTAATATAAAGGGTTTTCATTAATTCCCCTTTTATAATTGACTGCTCACCTCAAAAAAACTTTAAATTGTATATATATACAAGGTGTACCAACCTTATGACAAACTTCGGTATATGGGTTGTTTTAGAAGATATCAAAAAATGTTATTAATAAAAATAGTAGATGTCTTTAGAGTCCATATTTTGAAATTACCTTAAACTATACAGAGTGTTGTATAACTCCGTTACAAACCAAACATATGATTTTTTAAACGGGAACTCCTGTATATTATACCGAATTCGGACTGCTCACATTTTTTTAAGATTTTGATATAATGTTTTGATACATTATATAGAGTGCTTCAGAAGTTATGGACACGTTTGTGTGAAAATCGTAGGTAAATCAACGCTCTGTATCTTATTGTACAGAGTATCGTAATATTATACAATATCACCGTATTCTATTAAATATTAATTATTTTTCCTTTTGTATACAGGGTGGATGATAACTCGAACCTTTCATTTTCTATCTTCTTTCAAGATTACGTAACTTTAATTTTTGTTAAGCAATCCCTATACCCAAAGTTTATTAATGTCAAACTGTCAATTTCTGACAAACCAATCATGGCCACCTCATAATAATTATTATTGGTAAACGTTAAAATATCTACCAAATTAATACTTTGATGAAAAAATAAAAATATCTAGAAAACTGATAACTTTAGGTATAGGGAGAACTTCATAAAATTTAAAGAATTATATTAGTACTTTTCGATAGTGATATAAAATACAGGGTGTTCTATTTAAAATTACCAAGAAAATAATGTACTTGCATTTTGACTTACCCTGTATTTAATTTAACAAATATTATGAAAACGAATATGTTTTATAATTTTTAACAATTATTATAAAACTATGGTTGCAATAGATCAATGCTCCTATACTCCTTTTTAATTATACAGGGAGTTAAACTTGATACGATTTTCAGATAATATTGGTTATAACTTTTTAAATACCCGGTATAACATAATAAAACTTTACATTGTTGTGATATGGAAGTGATGCAGATTTCGAATTTAAAATAAAATTTAAAAAAAAACATAAGTTTGTTGTGCCACCATCTTATGGAACACCCTGTAAGATTGTAACTAATTTTAAAATGTGGAGTTTAAAGTTGCCTACAATTTTTGTCAATAACTTTTTTTTGAATTTTTTACTATAACAGATCTACTGAGCTTCCTCACACTAATCAATCACCCTGTATATAACTTCTTGTGAGTTATTGGGGGCAGCAGCAAAAGGTCAAGAAAACTCTTTAAAGATTACCAAGCTTTCGAAAATTTGTTATTTTCATCTTCAGGGCTACAAAAAAGGTAACAGGTACCTGATGTTGTTTAGGTAGTATTAAGGCTAGAGACCAAGTATGGAAGTAATAAGTCATAACAATATTAAAGCCCAGATGTTAACAGCCCTAAGGGATTATCCTGTACTTCCCTCCAAGATCAGTATAACTGTGCAATGATATAGAAAAACCAGGAAAAGACCATATCATGCTGATATTTACAATAACTTAATATATTTTTGTTTTACAATTAATTCTTATCTATGTTTAAAATGTACCCTCAATCAAAGTAAACAGTTTAATAGTGGAAAACTTCCAAGATTTATTTGTTCATTAACAACTTTAAATTGTGGATCAGCTAGATGTCTTTTTATTTCTAGTTCTTCATTGCACAGTTGTTCTGATCTTGGAGGAAAGTACATCCAGGATAATCCCTTAGGGCTGTTAACATCTAGGCTTTAATATTGTTATGACATTACTGCCATACTTGGTCTAGCCTTAATACTACCTAAACTTCAGGTACCTAGCTACAAACAAACAAAATGTAACTTAAATGTCAATCTGACGATGCTAATCAGCGAAGCAGCCGTCATTGTAATTTAAAACATAATTTTTCAAATAATCTTGGCAGTTGCGTTCAAACGAAGAGTTTTTTTATTATTCTTAATGAATTCTGTTGACGAACAAAATACTTATCTTTGTGGGCTTATTTCTGTGCAACAAATACAAACCAGCGCCCTGTTTAGCTGAAGATTGTAACGAACTTCAGTCCGTTACCAGGAGTAAGCCTATGGTAAGACCTATTTAGTTTTTGTAAGATTATTAACTACATAGTATAAAAGACCGACAGTTTTACCAGAACGGCAGTTCATTCTGGCGTGTTGAGCTGGAAGGAACTCTCCTGGGTTGACGTGTTGAGTCGATCCAAGCCACTGCGGCCTCGTTTACGTGTGCCTTGCAGTACACCAACAGACGTGCTGAGTCCGTTGGTTCCGCCAGTAATCACGATTAAAGCTAATTTTCGTGATGCAACCTATTGTTACAGTCAGATTTTTGTGTGATGAAACAGTAAAGGAAGTACAGGTTTGCCAGCAAGCATGTCGTTCAATTCACGGAATTGGAAATAAAAAACTACAAATCCTCCAAAGAGGTCTTAAAAAAGAAGGCACCCCGAGACGGTCGGGGTAAGCACAATGTAAGGCCTAATAAACTTTCAGAAGAAGCTAAAACTGCTATAGTAGAACGTATAGGGTCTTTCAAGGGCAGAAAAGGCCACTACAACCTGTCAGAGTTCAACAAAATGTATTTAACAGATGAATTGAATATAAAAAAAATGTTTGATATGTTCTGTATTAAGCATGAAAATATAAAAGTGTCATATGAAACAAACCGTACAATTTTCTCCTCAGAATTTAATATATCATTTGGCTATCCTCGCATGGACATTTGTAGCACATGCGATGAGTACATTGCAAAATCAAAAATTTTAGAAGCAGAAAAATTACATTTAAATGTAAATACAGACACCGATCAAATAGAGCAAAAGGATACTGATCTAAAACGCTTGCGTATTGAGAACACAGTTCATAAGAAAAAAGCTGAAAGCTGAACGAAAAAGGATTGCAAAGCTCATTAGCAGAAAAAATGAAGAACTTGAGGCAATTTGCTTTGATTTCCATAAAAATCTGCCAGTCGTCCCCAACTTGTCGACAAATGATGTGTACTATAGACGCCAGCTGTCAATTTATACCTTTAACATTCATATTTTATCCACTGGAACCAGCGTTTTTTATACGTATCCACAGACTGTTGGTAGCAAAGGCAGTGACGAAGTTTGCTCCATGATTCTCGATTTTGTGTATAACTTTCTATATTTCAATGTTAGACGACTGCGCATTTTTTGCGATTCATGTGGAGGGCAAAACAAGAACTGGAATGTTTGTAGATTCCTTCACCAACTGGTGCATGAGCAACACAGATTTATTATTCTAAGAGAAACAAAATCACGTCTTATTAGCGCTACTCAGAAATAATTATTTGATGCTTGGCACCGTTGAAACACTTGCATTTTTAACGTTTCTAATTGGATCAATTGAGTCGTTCGCAAATTACTATTTGTCGTTATCATATTCACCTAACAAAATTAAGTCCACGTTGACTGCTTTGGCCAATCGTAAAGCCGTGTTCTTGAGAATTAACCAATATTATTAGTGTGATAGTACGTGTTGTTTAGATAATTAAGTCCACGTTGACTATTTAATGACTCAGTGTTGTATTTAGATTATTTTTGAGTTTTGTTATATTTTTTGAATTAATTTTAAGTTTTATTTTATATCATGGCTTTTTGGAGACCTTTTGAAAGTGATGGAGATAATGTGGGTATAGAAGGTATGCACTGAAATTATAATTTTAATTTTCTTTTTTAAAATTGAAATAAATTTTTTATGCAGATCCCATCACAGTTGATGTTTCTTCTGATAGTGAAGAAGAATTGAATGAAAATAGTAATGGTCACCAAAAATTTGGTATGTGGATGTCACACTCTACACAAAAAGTAGTTAAAAACATGTACCATCAATTGAAATTAGAAAATAATGGGTCTAATTACGGTGTTGTTAAAAGAATACATGTTTTGACAAAAATTTTAAAACCATCCATTCGCAAAGTGCTAAAAAGCATAGAATGTGTGACAAGGAAAAAGCGGAATCAACGGTCTCTGGTCTATCTAGACCACTGTATGATGGAGAATATAAGAAGAAGAGTGTATACTTTTTATTCTCGCAACGTTGTGCCTTCTTTTGATGCTATAAAAAACGATGTCAAATTGGTTCCTGGCTACTCATACAAATCCAAAAATACAATCAGAAAAATCCTCCATTCTTTGGGTTTCAGGCATAGACTGTTGAATCAAAAGACAGTCTATAATGGAATCCCAAAGAATAATTATTCTAGAAAATGAATATTTAAATAAAATAGATGAAGCTCGTCGGCAAAATAGATTCATCATTTATTTAGATGAGACTTGGTATGATACGCACGATATCGCAAAGAAAGGCTGGAGTGACCAATCAGCTAAATGTTTAGTAAATGCTCTTCCAAATAGAGGAAAACGCATAATAATTCTACATGTTGGGAATGAAAATGGCCAAAAATATTTTTAGTTGTTCTGCTGATTACCACCCAGACATGACATCTACCTTGTTTGAAAAGTGGTTTGAAGGACAACTAATTCCTAATTTGCCCCCAAACGAACGTCGTGATAGTAATGGATAATGCCCCTTACCATTCGCGCCAAACTGAAATAATTCCAAAAGCGAAAGCTCGAAAAGGTGTTATTTCAACTTTTTGGATCAAATGGGTGTATCATATCACGGCTTTAAAGAAAAATTTACTTGCGCTATTAAAAGGGTTAAATATAAAACCGAATTATGTTGTGGATGAGATGGCTACAGCTTTTGGTCATACTGTTATACGTTTGCCAACTTATTATTGCACGTTTAACCCTATTGAACTAATTTCAGAAAGTCAGATAAAAAATGCTACACCGACATTGCGTGAAAGCGTTTTAAATGTGATTAAGGAAGTTGCTGGAGGGATTTCAAAGGAATTATGGTCCAATTGCCTCCTCCATGTCAAGAAAATTGAAAAAACCTATAAAATAATTCCGGTACATTCTTACATTATTGACCTGAATGACACGTCTAGTGATGATTACAGCTCTGACGAAACTTGACGTGGTGAGAAGGCTTGAGTGCTTTAATCATTTGAAAAATTAAAGCCAGATTAATACGTCCCAGTTTTTATTTATTTTTTACAATGAGAGGATTCAAACAACTTAAAATTAATCAGTTTATCAACGTTCCAAACATCCTGCTTTTATTAGGAAATTTCAATTTCATTAAATGCAACGTTTAGTTATATTGCTAAAAATTAAGAAAAACTATAAAAACACCACTAAACAATTAAACACTTGTCTAGCCAGTAGTAAGAAGAAAATATTTTTATGAATAATAATTATTAAATTAATTTTTTGTTACGCCTGTATAGAAGGTAAAATAATATTTTTATGTTGTACGATGTTTAAAATTCTTTTTACTTTCTAGCTATAATGAATTATAGATTCCACAAAAATTGTAGAAACAATTATTTTGATAATGTGAATGTACTTATTACACTTTTTTATTTCTTAAGAATTTTCAAAGAATTGCAAATTAAATCGTAACATCCAATTTAAGTCAGACCCTGAACCGGTATCTGCTCCAGTGCTAAATTGATAAAAGTAAAAAAAGAAAAAAGTTAAATTTGACTTAAACTATAAATATAAATATACTTAAAACAATTTTTAAAAATAATTATTCTTTAAATATTTAAAAAAACTATTGTTTTACGGCTTGTTTAATTAGATTATTCTCGGAATGACATTATTTGAATTAATTTTACAATAGATATTTTTTATCTAGGGGTAAATAAATAAGTAATTATTTTATTATTAACTAGAGGACCCGATGAACTTCGTTTCACCTACATACATATGTCATATTCTAATTTTTATAAATGTTTAGTGAGACATTAAAATATACTGGGAACGCTAAAAATGATCTGTTATTATTGAAATAAGGTGTTGTAAAATCGTTTAAAGATTACGAAAATGGCATTAGCAGTTGTAGATAAAAAACATGCTTAGTGAGACATTAAAATATACCGGGAATGCTAAAAATTATCTGTTATTAGAATAAGGTGTTGTAAAATCTTTTAAAGATTATTACGAAAAATGGTATTAGCAGTTGTAGATAAAAACATGCTTAGTGAGACATTAAAATATACAGGGAATGCTAAAAACTATCTGTTATTATTAGAATAAGGTGTTGTAAAATCATTTAAAAATTATTACGAGAAAGGCATTAGCAGTTGTAGATAAAAACATGCTAAGTGAGACATTAGAATATGACAAATGTATGTAGGTGAAACGAAGTTCATCGGGTCCTCTAGTTAAAAAACGCGTCACTGTTACCAGCGATTTCTTTGATTTAAAATTTTTTGCCAAAACGCAATAAAATTTGTGTATTTTATAATAAGATAAAATTTTTGATTTAAGTTAACAAATATTTCTTCTAAGTCTACAAAATGTTGAATAACAATTTTTAAGGGAATCTGTCGTTTTTAAAAAATACATCATTAAATGCAATTTAAATTAGTATTGACTATGTAACAACAATAAAAAATAAGCAATTTGTTATATCAGATTAAAGAAATAATTTATTCATTTTTATGAAATTACCACGCACCCTGTAAATTATTGTTAATAAGAAGAATTTTTGCTTCAAAACCGTAAATTTTTGTATACTTTATTGTATTTTATAAAGTGTATTTTTTTGTCAGGTAATACGTCGTTGGATACTTCAGATTTAAATAAATCAGATTTATTTTCCAATAACGGGTATATTGAAGTAGATGGAACATATTTGAAAGAATATCAGTAGTCAACTGTAAACAATGGTAATTGTTACAAACTTTTTAATCATGGCAATTATATTTTTTAGAAATTCAAAAATTAGATGATCTTTTAAGAAATGTTTATCAAAACTTTTTAATTATGGCAATTATATTTTTTTAGAAATTCAAAAATTAAATGATCCTTATACAAAAATTTAATCAAAATTGGTTTTGTAATCGAGGATTTATTCAGCCGGAACAAGATCAATTTCAAACATTAAAATTCAAAGATAATTGCAATAAAAGTATAAAAGTAAGTATTTTTGTTTAAATTAAATACATTTAACTTAAAAAATTAATATTATAAAAATGCTTTTTTTTTTATTAAACTTTTTTTATCTTTTTTTTTAGACTAAAAATGAACTGGACAATTCAAATGATTTTTTAAGTTCTCCTGAGGATCCATTTCATGCATCGGAAAGTGAATATTCCAATTACAGTACCAGTGATGAAGTAAGAGTTTTCTTTATGCCAAATATCAAATTCAAATAATTTAATCATTTTTAGACGGCTTAAATAGTAAAAACAAAACAATTATTAAAAAGAAAGAAACCATTGGTAATAATAAATCCGTTAAATTAAATTCTTTGGGTGATTGTAGCTCTTCCAATATAAATTTACAAAAATTTAATAGCAATATAATTAAGAAGGTATATAAAAGAAAACCCGATTTTTGCTTTTACTGTAAAAATAAAGTTTAAAATTTTGGCCGCCATATACTAAGAAACCATTTAAACGAAATTGAAGTAGCCAAAATTACAGCGATGCCAATAAAAAGCAAAGAAAGAAGGAATATTTTTAATGAATTACGACGTAAGGGAAATTTTCTTGCAGACAATAACTGTTTCAAACCTGTTCGAGAAGGATATGTTCCAGGTAGAGTGAAAGTTCATTGCGATAATTGTCTGGGTTACTTTAGCTACAAACTTTTTCAGCGACATAAAAAAAAATAAATTACATACTGGAGAAACAAAAAAAATAATAACATTTTTTAAGGTCGATGATCAACTTAAAAAAGAAGTGTTTCCTAGAATGAGAAATGATAAGGTAAATTTAACAGCAAAAAATGATTCATTAATATGTGAATTTGGAGCCCGATATTTGAGAACACACAGGGAAAAACATTTTTTTAGTGTTACGTCCCGCAAAATGAGAGAGCTTTCTAAAATTTTATTGGCAATCAGAAAAATGAATGACAAAATTACAACGCTTTTGTCTGTTCTTAAACCAAATAATTTTGACAAATTTGTTAACGCAGTAAAGGAAATTGCCAAATACGATAAAGAAAATGATATTTTTGCTTCCCCAACGTTTGCAATGAATATTGTCACTTCATTAAAAAACTGTTGTGATATTGCGATAACATTTATTTATACTAAATGTAATGGACCTTCAGTTTCCACTGCAACAACTGAAGTGGAATTAAAAACTTTAATTCGCTTATTTGAAACAAATTGGAGTTATGAAACTTCATCTCAAGCAAATAATAATTTAAATCTTAATAAATGGAATAAAATAACTGTTGTTCCTTTAGCAAGTGATTTAAATTTATTAAGAAAACATTTTATAAAACTGGCAAATGAATCTTTAAATATTTTGTCCGAAATGTCTAACAATATTGCAGATAAAACTGATGAAAATAAAAAAAATAAAATAAATGCTTTTAATAATTTATTGGAAAGTATATATTGTAAAGTTATTATTTTTAATAGAAAGCGTTCGGGAGAACTGCAAAGAATGTACACATATACAATTCCTTAAAAGAAGCTCAAAATTATCAAGAATTTGAAAATGTTGTTTCGCCAACAGAAAAAATTTTACTTAAATCCCTTAGGCGGGTGGTTATAAGAGGTAAAAGAGGAAAAGGTGTACCTGTTCTTTTTACTTCAAAAGTTCAGGAACATTTAAAATTTTTATTGGAGTTAAGAGATAAATATGTTCCTACTAATAATCCGTATTTGTTTGGAACGGCTTCTACAAATACGCATTTAATTGGTTACAAAGTTTTACAAAAACATTCTAAATTATGTGGTGCCAAAAACCCGAATTCAATCTCTTCGAACAAGCTCCTAAAACATCTTGCAACTTTAACGCAACTTTTTAATCTATCTGATGGGGAAATTGAACAACTGCCACTTTTATGGGGCACACGCCTGGTGTTCATAGAAACAACTACCGCTTACCAGACGATATATACCAAATAACTAAAATTGTGAAACTCCTATTAGTAATGAAACCTTTTTAGCTGTTATTGTCTCACACAAGGATAGTTGCCAATTATCCCAGAAAATGGTATTTTCTCGATGCTTACTATCAATTGGACTGCCACTCTTTGGTTTGTTCATATCCAGGAAATCTGTGAGTGCATCGCTGTTCATTGATAATTACATGCAAGAAGTCATTGAATTAACTGTCATACCATTCGTGTTACTTTCAATAGTTAGTAAATAGGAGTAAATGTTGTTAAGATTATGAATATCAGATCTTTTGTTGATTGAAGGTTCGTGTGTTTGTATATTTACCATTCTCTTTTTGTTCTGTTGTTCTCTTTCTCCAGGATTTCCACAGCATAATAGTTCATTTTGTGGTAGGTGTCTAGAACATGTTCATTTAGTGCACATGATCTTTTTTGGTTTCGGCAATCACTTCTGTGTTTCAACATTTGTGAAGTTTGTATACCTATATATACTAAATATTTAAAAATATCGGGGCTTGCAGCCAGTAAGTTAAGTTAAGCCATTAAGTTCACTCTTTAAAGTTTTTGTGAGAGCTTTCGGTAAATTTTTTTACCTTCTTCAGCCACTTCTGAAATAAATAAAATAACGACATTTTTTTGTATTAATTTAAAAATATTAAATTAATATTACCTTTTTGAGATTAAATTAGAAGCTAGTATTTTTTGATTGAAAATCTTGATAAATTTTTAACAAGGTATAGTAAATTATATTTAAAAAAAAAAATTTTTTTCGAGACATTTGTCAATTATGACACAAAATATTACTTAATATTTATGAATTTTTTTCACTAATACACAATGTCCTCTGTCTATTTATTAAATAGCCACTTTTTTATAGATTTGTGGTCTGTCATGATGTTTTATAGATATATGAAGATGTT
This sequence comes from Ophraella communa, assembly GCA_035357415.1. NCBI lineage: Eukaryota > Metazoa > Arthropoda > Insecta > Coleoptera > Chrysomelidae > Ophraella > Ophraella communa. Next base: position 47,955,222 of record CM068979.1, on the reverse strand, counting down.
AGAATTACACTGAATTTAAAGTAAGATTTGAAAAATCGTTGTTTGTTTTATTTTTCTGTTCAAAATTTAAGATATTAGCATAAATAGTACTTAGAAGTTTGAATATCTGTTTTTTTATTCATAGATAAAGGTTCATTGTGTATATGTATCATTTCTAAAAAGCAACGTTTGTATTGATTTTTTTCACGATTCAAGATTTTGGTGTTTTCGAAATCTGCAATATGTCCATTCTGTATGCAATGATTTGTTAATGCGCATGAATCTTTTTTAAGACTTATGTCACTTTTATGAGATACAATGCGATCTTTTAATCTTCTGGAACTTTGACCTATATATTTTTCGTCACAATTATTACAATGAATTTCATATATTATACTATTTTGTTAATCATATTTTACTTTATCTTTAGTTTTACTGAAAGTTTTATTTACAGTTTTTATAGGTTTATTGACAATTTTTATATTTTTTTCTTCTTTTAAAATCTTTTGTATTTTTGGAGTTATTTCTTTAATAAAAGGGATACTACTATAAAAAATGAAGTTTTCATTGTTATTAATTTCAGGTTGATCAATTGTAATATTGTTGATAACAGCTGTTTTAGTTAGATTATTTTGAGTAGGAATAGAAAAAAGTAATTTTTTTAATAATTTTGGTGGATATGAGTTGTCTAAAAATAATTGGTTTAAACGTTTTAAGCTATTATGCTTTTTAGATGGATGACATATAAAATGGATTCTTTTTTTCATAGCATTAATTAAGTTAATTTTTGTTTTGTAAGGATGGTACGAATTATAGGTAATGTATCTTCCAGAACTAGAGGGTTTTGAATACCAATCTAATATTATTTTATTGGTTTGATTACGAATAACTTGTGATGATTTGTTAAATCACTGCATTTCAGAATTAAGTTATAATATTCCTTTTCTAAAAAAATATGTTGATGATATCATTTGCAGTATTCCGTCTACTGGAAAAACAGAACTATTAGAGGTATTTAACAATTTTAACGAGTACCTTAAATTTACAATAGAAGAAGGAAATAAAGAACACATGGTACCATTTCTTGATTCTTGATGCACATTCAGGCCATGCAATGTTGCCAGACTTTGTGAACTATTAAAAATAACTTTTATATTTATAAATCTAAATATATATATATATTATGGATTTATTAATTTTTTCCTGTTGGGTTCTTATGGTTTTACTTTTTGTTTATTTTAATTTTTTTATGTTTTAATTGGTATTTTTGCAAACCCACGTTAGTTGTGACAAGATATTATGAGTTCTTTGTTTCTATTTTGATTTGACGTAATTGTTGGAGTTTTTTATTACAATAATGTTCTTAGCCCCTTAAATAATATGTATGATGATGACTAGCTCAAATAAAATTAAATGTTTCTACGCTCGTTTGTTTAACTTAAAAATAAATACTATCGTTAATCGAAAAATTGTATCTTAGGTCGTACATGTTTTACCACAGATTTATGCTCAAACAAAATTATAAATTTTCTATCAAAATGAAATTCTAAAACCTTCACAATAAAGTCGTATAAATGTCCTTTAACGGCAAATAACTATTATCGCTTTAAAACAGTTCATACGCACACTTAATACAAATTAAATAACGGTACCTTTTTTAACTTTGTCTCTCGGGTATTCGCCGTTCACATGAAGATGTCGTTGGAGTAGATCTTCGTTGACAAAAGTGGTACTGGCAGCTCTTCTCTAGTAGCAAACATGTGGATTGAAAACTTCAATGGTTTAATTAAAGACAGAAACTCTTACGATGTACGAATTTATTGTTCACTTGTGGATTTATTTATACAATTTACTGGTTAATAAGACTCCCTTTTTACAAGTGATGTGTTACAAAGTTTTATACTAGGATTATTTCTGATATAAGGTAAGTCAAGCTTCTTTTATTTGACACTAACTTTTGTATCATTAAAATTACAGTTGGAACTATTATATTATAAAGTTACTCTGCTCGATTCAACAAACCTATTTTCTATTCAAAGTCGAAGAATGTTAACTTATAAAGTTAATAAAATTTATGACTAATCAAAGTCTTTTTAAAAATGTGAATTACGAGTTGAATATTTTAATAACTGTTGTTGAATGTTTTGAAAATGAGTCTTGAATCTTTTCTAAAATTAAACTTGAGTGTTTAGAAAATGAATCGTGAAAGTTTTTTTTTAAATTAAATCTTAAATGTTTGTTGAAATTTTTTAAAACGAGGCTTGAATGTTTGTATAAAGGGTCTTGACGGTCTTTCTTAGGCTTGAATCTCCTTTATTCTTCCTGACTGGTTCTTTTACGTAAAGACTGAGATCCCTCTCTCATTATTCTTTGACCAATAAAAATGCTTCATTTAAAAACTCTACGAGAACCAATCAGAAGGAACTATTTCTTAATTTGCTTATTTCTAACTAACTACTTATATTTTACAAACAATTTTTTTACATAATATATACAACAATCATTTCTAATGTTCAATATTTTTTTTATTATTTATTATTGTAGGAAAAGCTCTCTAAAATTATATTAACACTGAGGCTTGAAGTCATAAATTCGACCGATACATTTACGTCTTACGATACACGTGCAGGTGTTATTCTAAGCTTTTGGAGTTCGAGGAACCAAACACTTCAAACACGCAAGGTTGTTTACGAGCACTCTAATTCTGTAAATTTGACGCCACAGGCACAGGTGCGCTTCTAAGGTTTTGGAGTTCGTGGAAACTAAACATTTCAAACACGCGATGTTGTGTTCGAGCACTGGTATTCTGTTAATTTTACGTCATACGTATGCACAGGTGTTATTCTTAGAAGAACTTTTAATATACACTTTTGTAGATTTTTGAAAATCCATTTATATGTTTAACGGAAAAATATTTTTAGAAAATTTATAATTTGTTCGTTTGTTTTTTTTTCATTTAGAATTATATTTTCATTATTATTTTTTTTAACGGTGATTTTGATTATTTTTACGTAATGTGTTTACTTTTTTATTATTTATTTGCATTCAATTGACTTAATAACGATTTTGTGTTTGGTTTAATAATCATAATACATATTCTTAATGAAATTAATCTTTTTTTTATGGATAATTTTTATAATAATATAACTTCGTCTCAATATATGTATATTTATAAATAGTATGTATTTTTCAATATCTGTTTAAAAGTACTTTTTAATTGAAATTAAACAGAGTTTATGCTTAGCTTTTGATTTACATTACGAAAATTGAAAGATTTCATATAAAATTATTATTCGCTTTGGAATGAGTCGATGAACAGGATTACATAGTAAATTTTAAGGGCTCTTGTAAACAATAAGTATGTAACCTATTTATTAAACTTTTATTTAATTAAGCCGTCAGTTGTCTAAGTCCTCTGAATGGTAATCAATAATATTACGGTTCTACTAAGATTGATTTTTTTCATATTTCGATATTTGGGGGTCTGTTTAAAATTTTTATGCGCCCTATATGAAGACAGATTTTAAAAAAATAAGTAATACATTTCTTCTAAGTCACTGTTTCTTTTTTAAACGAATTATGATATTAATTTGATACTGCAATGTTATGTAGAGTTTTTAGTACCTATTCGTCTTTGTACACTTTTATACAGTTGATATTGCAAATATGAAGATATAAGTTATTTCAGATTCAGATAAAAAAGGTTCTTATGTCAATTGCACCTGACAATAAAACACAATAAAGGGATTATTTTAATACTTTGAAAATAACCGGTCTAGACGTACAGAATAACTGAAAAATATATGCACTATACATTTGTATTCAAATACGATAAAAAAACATGATTAAATTACTTAATGAGGTTAGGCTGGTTTTTATTTGTTTGCTAGACTTAATTCAGTTTGTCAGAAAATTAAGGTTATAAATTAAAGCTATAATTAAACTTTCGTTTAACCGTTGTGTACCTACAATCTCAACATTTTTGTCAGGTAAAATTTGGCCCAGGGAGTTAGGGCGATTAAGTATATGAAATGGCCCCAAAATTATTATTTCTGAAAAATTAACAAACATAAGACATAAAACACTAAAATATTAATAAAGAGGGTACAAAAATGGCAAATGAAATTAAATTCAACAACTTTTTTATCATTCACCTATTCTTTATCAGTTTTAAACAACGTTGAATTTAAAGCTGTATATTATACAAGGATTATGATATAACCATTCCATGAAAGTTGCATTGGGTGTTAGTATCTCAAAACAACAAAATAAAATACCCGGCGAAAACGTTAAAAAAATTATTTCTATTTATGGTGTCAAGTTGGTTTATTCCGAAGCTAGCTATATTTCCGCATTTTCTGAATTTCTCAATTTTATAGTACTCATTAAATCAGAATTGACGTATCCCAATACAAGTATAATCATTTGTCAATAATGAAAAAATAGATTATTATAAATTGTAATAAACAATAGCTTTCAGTAAATAAGTATCACCAATAGAATTATAAATGTATACTGACAAATTATATATTCATTGGGACCATTTTATTCTTTCTTTTAAATACATTTTACATTCATTTGGTATCTTCAGGTCCCTTTGTTAAAATGCCTATCTGGCATTTTAGCTGGGCAACTGTAATTTGGTTCGCTGTAATTTTTTCCATCGGCAAAGGAATGTGTGGGGATGATATGACTTTATACAGCAATGTATTTTGGTAAATGAATGATTTATTTGTTATATATCAAATATTTGTTATTATATGCATATTTGTTCGGATTTACTTTTTTGTGTTTGGTTGCTTAAGAAAACCATTCACTAATTAAATAGCAAAAATATACCTACAGTATGAGTAATTTTTGGGAGTCTGATTAAAATTTTTATGCGACCTATATGAAGATTTAGCCAGAATTCACTGGCTAGTTTATTAGGTGTATTTTTACATTAAATTAAGAACGTTAATTGATTTCAGAAAGGTTTTTATGTTGTTTATGTTGGTAGTTCCACCCAGAGTTTTTTCTATTATATCCATTGGTAGGTTGGCTTGTAGGCGCTTTGCTTTTAATGCACAGCAGTCAATAAGTAAATGTTTTATGGTTAATTTCATCCCGCAATAGTCACATTTTGGTGGAATTTTAGTGTCAAAAAGATAGCTGTTTGTAAGTCGAGTATGACCTAAGCGAAGACGCGTTAGTAACACCTGATCTCTCCGATTTTTGGGTAACGACAACCACGGTTTTACCGAAGGCTTTATTTCACTTAGTTTAGATCCGCCACTTTTCCACTTAGTTTCCCAAACACTACACATTATTTGTTTTAGAGAGGTTTTAATATCATTTATCACTACTTCCTGAACTGTTATGACGTTTTCACTATTTGTAGCCTGCTTTGCAAGGTGGTCTGCTTCTTCGTTACCTGGTATCCCAGTGTGCGAAGGGATCCATACGAATAACACTTCTTTTCCTTTTCGTTGGGCAATGTTGAGTTCTTCCCTAATTTTTATTACCAGTGAGTGTTTAGAAGAAATATATTGAATGGCTTTTATTGAGCTGAGAGAGTCGGTGAGGATAATGTATTTTGTGTCGACTGTGGAGTAAATGTGTTAGAGCTTTATAAAGGGCGTAAAGTTCTGTTGAGAAGATAAAGTATGTGGAATGGAGTTTGTACTGATAAGAGGAGTTCGGGGCCACAATTGCGGCACCAACTCCTTCCGATGATTTTGATGCATCTGTAAAGATTTGAATATGGCTGTTGTAGTTGCTTAAAATATCTCTGAGTGCTGAAATTATTATTTTTGGGTTTGGGGAATGTTTGTCAAAAGATGTAAGAGTGGTGTTATTTTTTGGGGGTTTTATTTGCCGTGGTGGGAAGCTGGAAAGTTGAGTGAAAAAGCAGTTTGGAAGAGAATAGTTGAGGTTGTTTAAATAGTTTCTAATCCTGGCATAAAAGGGTTTGCAAATATTAGGATCATCGGTAAATAGGTTGGGAAATTTTTTGGAAAAACAGTTATCTTTGGTGGGATTGTTTAGCTTACCTGCATACGAAAGACTTAAGTAAATTCTTCGATCTTCCAAGGATGGCTCACCAACTTCACAGTAGAGACTTTGGACTGGTGTTGTACGAAAGGCTCCTGTTATTATTCGCAACGCTGTATTATGAATGCTATTTAGGGTTGATAGTATTGATTTGGAAGCTGTTGTGTAGGCTATACAACCATAATCCAATTTCGATCTAATAAGTGTTTGTTTTTGCTCAAAATAGATGACAAGGAAAATGAAATTTATGGTACTAACCCTTACTGTGTGAAAGTTCATCTTATTCAGAACAATAAACAACTAAAAGGTTGAATTAACTTCCACTATTCCGATAGCGAAACGGCTGTCATTGCATTTAAAGTATTTATAGAATAAATAGTGGAAGTTAATTCAACCTTTTAGTTGTTTATTGTTCTGGACAAGGAAAATGTTAATTTTGTACAAATTATTCAAAAATATCTGTGTTTATATAATTACACGCTCTCTGATTATTCTAAACGCCACATTAACAAAGAAGCTTGGAAGCTGTGGAAAGAAGCAAAAATTTCAGGTACGTCTTTTACGTACACGCCGAGATATAAAAGAGTAAAATATTAATGGGTACAAAAATGGCAAATTAAATCAAATGCAATTTTTTTATCATTCAACTATTCTTTATCAGTTTTAAACAATGCTGAATTTAAAACTGTATTGAACCACGGGATTATAAATATATAATGACAAGTTATAGATTCATTGGGACCATTTTATTCTTTCTATTAAATAAATTTTCCATTCATTTGGTATCTCTAGGTCCTTTTGTTATAACGCATACACCTATCTGGGCAACTGTAATTTGGTATGCTGTAAATTTTTCCGTCGGCAAAGGAATGTATGGGGTTGAGATAACTTCAAACAACAATGTATTTTGGTAAAGGAATCATTTATTTCTCATGTGTCAAATATTTGTTATTATATGCATATTTGTATGGTTTACCTTTTTGTATTTGGTTGCTAAGAAAACCATTTACTAATTAAATATATTTAATAGCAAAAATATACAGTATGAGTAATATTTTTCACTATTTTTTTGTATTTAGTATTTCTTAAAATTAATAGTTTTTAGTTGTCTTCCCACTTTAAATCAAAGTAGCCATAAAATCGAAACGTTCTACAGGAAGAATTTTTTTAATTACATTTATGAATGCTTAGCCGGATGCTTTTAAATAGTTGCTAATACCTATTAGGAAACACTACGACACCTATTTTTGTTATTTTTTATTTGAATTTTTCACTTATGCGTTTGATGGCTATTAGCACCTAAAGCAAAATATTCATAAAATATTGTAATGTAAACATCTACTGTCTCTTCGCAATCTATTATCAATATTAACATTTTGATTTTCTATTTCGGCCTTTTGAAGAGCAGACTTTTCTTATTTAATACAGAAATGGTTATCAAATAATTTATTTTTATAGTGTAAAATAAACAACAGTTTAACAAACTGAAAATTCCACATACGGAAGTTAATTTTTCAAAATAAGTAGAATGAAGATTTTATTAAATTGTTTATTTCACAAAGTAAGTGTGGATACAATAAATTTCATTCTCACTTTGAATTAATTTATCATAAAACGACAATCTACGTTTTGTTGCTCTACATCTATACTTTCCGGTAGCGATGTCAGAGACGTTGCAAATTTAAGCATCAAAAAATTAAAAATGTATTACGAGAAAAACAATATGTCTTGTGAGTACTCGTTGCACATATAATAATGGAAAAGTTTTTAAAAATAAAAAATGTTTATTTTTCCTGTTTTTCAGAATTTTTTGGGTTTCTAATAGGACGATCCACTTGCTGTAATTCTGTATAAGTTTTGTTCGTATTTTACAACTTTTTTCTATGCATCTCACAAAGATCCTGTATAAGGATTATACCACATATGAACTTTTATATGATGCATTTTATAGTAGAATTTTTGTCAAGAATATTTACCTATTGCCCAGCCTATTGGCGAACGTATGATGTTAATTTACCTACATTATTTCAGTAGTAAAGTGCAATTATATTACTTTAAACAGCAATATAAATGTATTCTTAGTTATAGATTTTTTCATACCATTTGAAATATTTTAGAAACAATAAAAATCAAAGAGAGAAGGACATATGCTTCATTGTTACTGAAAAAGTACATGTTTATAGACAAAGCGATAAAATACCAAATAATAAAGTATAAATATAATGAAATTTATTGTATGAACTCTTACTCTGTGAAAGTCCATTGTATTCTGAACATTAAATAAAATAATTTTTAACTATAACTTTCACCTTATATTGAATAAATTAAGCTTTTAATTACAATGACAGCTGTTTCGGTATTACATCTGACGATGACGCTGTCATTGTAATTAAAAGCTTAATTTATTCAATATAAGGTGGAAGTTACAGTTAAAAATTATTTTATTTAATGTTCAGAATATAAAACTTTAATATTATACAATATATAATTTAATACTATTTTCATAATTTTAACATTTAGTTCCTCTGGTTTAGATATCTATATGTTTCCAATGAACTTTCACGATAGTTGGCAACATTCCCTGTTAAGTTACTGTTAAGTGATATGGATTATGACGTTTTTCCACTTTCTCTTTATACTTATTTTTATTTCTTCTGACTATTTCCACCAATAATCCGGTACCTTACGGTCACTGGTTTTGGAGATCCCCCTGCTCCGGAGAACTCTCCATATTTGTTCTTTTGAACCTGCTAGTGATTGGTTCTATATTGATTATTGGTTTTGGAGATTGAGCTCCTTGTTTAGGAGAACTCTCCAAAGCGTTTCTTCTTCTAACCCCGCTATTAATCCGGGCCCGTTCCTGATTTGGTCTTGGAGATCGATCTCCTTGTTTTGGAGAACTCTCTATAAGCCTGTCTATAGAATGTTGATACCTGGATTCATTCTAAAATATTTACTGCTCTACGCCAAATTTTCTTATTTTCACATCAACTTCCACATAGTTCGTTCTAATAATTAAACTAGATTTTAAACTTTCTTTTTCAACCTCTTTTATTACATTAACTTCCAATTTCACATTAAAATACTCCCCTTTTTAATCATAATATCGGTTATAAATTGTTTAAACGCCGCAGTCTGCACATAGAGGTGAGTCTCCACATTGTATTATATATTATAATATTTGTTTATATTTTGACATTGATTCTGTTTGTTCTATAAATGTTAAAATACTATATTGACTGTTATACTAACTATCATTTTCTATTACATGTTAGATTTTATCTTATATGATTTGACTTTTGTACATGTTATATTTTGTCTTTTATATATTTGACATTGTATTTCTTCTCTTAAAGTCTGAAGATGGTCTTGTGACCGAAACATGTCGCTGTTGTAATATTTCATTAAATTACATACTGTGGGTTGACTTTGAGTTTTATTACTACTATTCGTACTATCCACATTTGAGTTATGGATAACCTCTACAATTTAATAATAAATTAGTATCCAAAATATCTTAAATACAATGGTAACTACTACTTAATTACGGGTTAAATGCTACTACTGTACTGTAGAAGAGATTTTTCAGAAACATAAATACATACAAATATCGTATTGTCCTATAAAAAAAGTTATTTAAAAGGTGAAAAAATTTGTATAAAAAATGTATTTTTTTAATGGACTTCACTACTAAACCTCCATGGAACCGTCGAAAAATCCACTAACGGTGTAGAGATATTTCTTAAATAAACTTTGGTCAATCTACGAAACATGTGATAATGTCCGAATTCATTTTAAATCAACCGGAAGCGAGTTTTACTAGAAAGGTAGAATGAGAAAGATATTCAAATCCATATTTCTTGTAGCACATAATGGATATCTATGAATAATAAAACAGTAAATCGGTCATTGTAAATATTATTTGCCCAATTTTTTCCATTACAGTCAACGGAGGAGTTTTGTTTTGTAACTAAATTTTGAATTAAAATTAAGATTAATAATTTTAAACAAATCCTACCTATTTGGATTATTTATTATGCAATATTAAAAATATTAGGGATTGTGACTCCAGCCCTAGACGGCTATGTGGTTATAGTCATTTTTTATGTATTTTATAGCCAAGGCACCTGTGATGTTTTATATTATAATTGATTTTGTGGTAGATTAAAAATATGTATTTTTTAATGATCATTACCTATTTAATATGTTTGACAATAATAATTTCTCTTAACAATATCGCTTAACTAGAGGTACGTTTTAACTACTGTGTAATAACTACAATGTTAAATTGAAACATGTGGCAATGCATAAAATATCTCACAGTTTTGTTAGATAAACTTCACGTATTTTTGTCCTGTAAGGTTGAAAATCTCGATTGCGACCGTTATTGTTAGATAAACTTCACGTATTTTTGTCCTGTAAGGTTGAAAATCTCGATTGCGACCGTTAAAATTTTACACCCTCGCTCTTGCGTAGAATGAATGAAAAGTGCCGTCTACGCTGTAACGGAAAATATATATTTGTTTGAAAAAGTTATTGAATTAAGATCATTTTAGGTATTTGTATAGATATATTTTATTTCGGCAAATAATCAATGGAGCCCTCCAGAGAATACAGGGCTAATATGTTCTATTTTTGTTTTGTTTCAGTCATAAGTAAAAACTCGCTTGGATAGGATATTTTTATTTTATCCGAGAGTAAAATAATTTTTTTTAAATTATATTGACCAAACCTTTTTGCAAAGTAAGTACATATTTATCTATACTCGTATATAATATATATATAATATGTATAAATCTATCAATATTTCTGTTTTAAAGGTTATCAAAAAAATTATATTATGTTTTGTGTTTTAGATGTCTTATTTACTTGTTCCGATGATATTTACCACATCGCTTCTAGAAGTGATGTTAAAAATAAGGTTGGTAATCAAGCATCTGTTTGTTGGAAAATAACATATTATTTTGCAGAAATTTTGGCTGAATCAGATGATAAAAAAGTTCTCATTTACTTAAAGGAACAGTACAAACAAAGTTAGTGTTTTTTTTAATTCCATATATTTTCATTTCTAAAATATAAGACATTATTTAAATTATATTTTTATTCATAGTGTACTAACATTTTAGAGTTTTTCGTACTTTTAAAATTTTGCTCTACTTACATAGTGCAATATGTACAGAATGTCTTATTTTTGAGTTTAAATAAATCGATTGCTGTGAAATTATGTGAGCCTACGGGTTTCGAACGTACCACTTTTTGAATTTGGTTTTCAAAAAGAATTTTTTAAAAAACAACTTTTATTTAAATTACAATTACAAAATATTGTTAGGTTATTACGGTTAAAAGTCTATAATCATTCTGAATAAAAAGTATACAAACATTTACCATGTTAACATTGCTGACTATGAAATAAATATTGTTATTGTTTTAATTTTATTAATTAATAATCATTTTTACATTTTATAACTCCTCCCTTCCCAGAATGAACTCAAGGGTGTAACCTGGGTGGAGCAACTTGAGCTTCATCATGTTCTATCTTCTGTTCTTCAGGACTTCTCATCTTTTTGTATAAATTGACTAGCTTCTTCCTGTTTACGACAATAAAAAATATTATAATTGTAATTATTAAGATAAAGATTGCACTAATAGTCCAGTCGAATCTTCTCTTTAAATAAATCTCTGGTAGTTCGTCTGCTTCTTCTTGAAGTTGTAATTTATGGATTTCATCGAGATGTACTTTTTCTATTTTTAACTTTTCTACGGGAATTTCATGAATAGCTATTTCTGCAATATCTTGAAAAGCTATAGGGTGACCAGTAATAAGCCCTTTTTCGTTGCTGTAGGTGAATTTTTTGTACTAAAGGAACATTGAGAAGGAACCTGATAAGATAGGTGCCCTTTATGGAAACGACATCGTTTTCATTGCATGTTAGTTGAATTTTTTGGCTTTCAGGAAAAACACCAATATAATGGCCACTGTTAATTTCTTCTATGAATTGACTACTAATTTTAACAGGTACTTGTTGGCACTTTTCTGATGTGGGGTTGACTGATAATAGTGACGTTATACAGTCCGAATTTTCTTTCAAAGAAATTAACTGCTTTTGAATACACAGGAAGTTGGGATCTAAACTAAAGCATTCTTCTTCTTGGTACTGATAATATTCATTGCTCAATAATAGGTAAGTGGAAGGAGGGATTATGACACTTTGATTAATGTTGGGTATGGCGTAAAGGTGATAAAGGTTAAAAACATTTTGATTCACTAGAGGAAAATCTAGAGAAAACATTAATTTTTCTATAAAATAATATACTTTTGTTTTAACTACTCTATAATACTTTAATATCTTATTATCTAAAAATAACATTTGTGTACTTGAATGAATTTTAGACATTTCTAAAACTATTTCCCTTAAATCTATTATATTAACTATACTATGATGAAGTATATTTAAATTTGCAAAGCTAATCGCATTTTCTATATCCGTTAGATATGCAGACAAATAATCTAAACTTATTTTTACCTCATTAAACATTACTTGAAATTCTATATAATGATTTTCTGTATATTCCGTGTCATTTAATATTGACGACAATGTATTAATTTTATTAACTATGCGGTTTTGATTTTCTGTTACTATGTCTAATGTTTTATGTACAGTTTGCATTAATTTTGAGTTCAATGAAATGTGACTATTTACTTTTCTTATTATTTTATTTTCATTATTTTCGAGTAGAAAAATATGATTATAAATATCTTTTGCATCTTCTGGGTCCATATTGCCAGTAATGCTTTTAATTAAAGTTCCTAAAGAGTTTAATATTGCTCTTTTGGTTTTAGTTTGTGGAAATATAGCATTTAATTTATTGTTAACGTAAATAACCTCATATTCTAAATGTATATATGTTTCAAAAAATGCTTTTAATAATACAGAGTGATTCGTTTCTAAATGTTTCTTAAATTCATAAAATTTATTTGTTATAGAAGCTACTTGCATTTTAATTGGTTGTATAGGAATGTAGTGTAAGAAGGTGTGGGAGGCTGTTTTAACTTTTGCTGTGCCTATATTAAAAGGAAGAACTCCCGGATTGTTGTTCAAATTCTGGATCTCTATTTTCTGACTCCATGTTAGAGTAAAGATTGTTAACCTGTGAAAAATCGGTAGTAAGTTTTCTGGGAGGTTTAAATATTTGTTTATGATAAGTATTGTGAGGTGTACTAGCTGTAATATCTTGGGTTTTGATAATATGTTCTGGTTTATACAATGGTTTCGTTTTTTATTGTCTTTCAGTTTGCTTTTTAAAGGCGATTGTACCTGGCTTAACGTCTGGTGGGTCTTTTCTCTTTTCGTTTAATTTTTCGATAATCTTTGATTTGTTTTCTGTCATTGTCTTATTAAGAGTTTTATAGATATCAATCATGGATTGTTTGTGTTCGTTTAGCTGCATGTTTATTACCTCTGCATTATTGTCAATTTCAATAGGATTTTTTAATTGAAGATGTCCTAATAAAATATCAGTTAGCTTAAATTTTGTAGCTGAATGAATCGAGTTATTATAGCCTATTACAGCATACATTAGTTTTTCAAACGGATTTAATTTGGGACGAGTTAACGAAAGTGTTCTCATATGTTCCAGTAGGAAATCTTTCAACTATAGCGTTGCTATTTGGATTGAGAGGTAAAGTGTAATGCCAATTAATTTTATAAAGTTTTGCAAAGTCTTTTGAAAGATTTTGGGAGAATTCTGAACCGTTATCTGAAATTATGTTTTCTGGAATTTTATAGGATGATATGAATTGTACTAAGCCTTGATATACGTGTAAAGGTGTTATACTTGGTATTATGTAAGCTTGACCAAATTTTGAAAAACTGTCACAAATTGTTAAAGCTATAGAATTTTCAAATTTAAATGTGTCTACATGTATGGTTTCAAATGGTTTTTTGGGTGTTGGTGTTAATTGAAGTTTAACAAGCGGAGGATGTCTTTCATATTTTACCTGTTGGCAAATTGAACAGTTGTTTATAAAATTTTTAACATTTTCGTGTAATTTGGGCCAATAAAATTTACTTTTAAGTTGATTTATAGTTTCTGTGATACCACGATGATTAGTTATACCTTCGTGTTGTTCTTTAATCAATTCTTGTTGTCTTTTTTCTTTCGTTACATCTACTAATAATTTATTTGTTTTTAAAATTTTAAATGCTGAATGTTTAAATGTTTGAGGAATAAAGTTACACATTTTTTTATATAAACCATCATTTTCGTCATTTTGAAAATAGAAAGTATACTGTTTCTTTGGTATGCCATATTCTTTTAAAAATTTTATTACTTGAGATTGAAATGATTCTGTAGTTACATAAAGTTTCCATCTAGTTCTAACATGAATTTCGAAAAGTTTTTTGATTTCTTGTCTAGGATTTGTATCAACTTTAATTACTATAATTTGATTAAGGAAGTTATTAAGAGGTGCTTCAGTAATATTAATTTCTAAAATGGGATTTTCTAAACTTGTATGTATTGTTGCAATGTCGTCATTTTCATCTGTGGGATCAAATTCTGCGAGAACAGATTGAATGTCAAGGTCAGTTATCTCAGTAGTTTTGTTTATTTCTTGATCTAGGTTAGTTTTATTTTGTATGTTATCGGATTCTTCAGGAAGTATTTCGTTAAGTTCTGTCATGAAATCTATTATAGGTAAAACAGGAGTATTGGATTCTATGGGATGTATTTCAATTTCATTACTATTGGAAGTTCCTTTAGCTTCGTAATGACTTAATGGTAACTTTGCGGTTGGAGTTTTTAGGAGAGATTTGTTTAAATCGAGTTCTACGCATAAATCTTTTAATGTTTCGTATCCGATCAAACCGTCAAAGAAATGATGGAATTTAAATAAATAAAATTTAATCTTTTTATTAGAGTTGAGTTCAGGAAAAGCAGGAATGTTTGCGCACTGATCATGAGAAGTTGTTTGAAATATTGAGCTAACTGTGAAAGGTTCATTTTCAATAGAATTGTCAAAATGTTTATAGGCTATTTCAGGATTTAAAAAGGACTTAGTAGCACCGGTATCAATTAGTAGTTTAAGAGGAGGATTTGTGATTGTTATATATGGAAGGTCTTTACTGTCAAAAAGTGAATTTAACTCTATCTGTTGTTTTCTTTTCGGCGGACTTGATGAAAATTTTCAGTAGGTAATTCTGTGTCAATATTATCATATGAATAATTATTTTCGTAAGATGTGTTCTCGTTGTAATTATCATTGTAGTTTTGCATGTCTGTATTATAGTCATTGTCAGGATAGTCGGGATTTTGTTCCATATTATATAATTGTTCGGACGTAAAAGTAGCTCGAGATTGAGGTTTAAAGAAATTTGTATTTTGCGGTGGTGGAACTTGTCTGCTTGTGGCTGTAGATATACCAGTCATTGGAACGGGACGTGAAACATTTGTGGACTGCTTTGGGGGACCAAAAACTTGTTGATTAGTTGGAAATCTTTGTGGGACAACCGGACGGGGTTGAATATTAATTGGACCTCTAGGAAAATTATTCTGTGGAGCTGAATTCTGCATAAATTGAGGAGGAATTTGATAGTTATGGTTGTATTGATAATTCTGTGAAGTTTTAAATGGATAATTATTACTAGTGGTATGAAAGTTTGAACGAGGTTGAAAGTGATATGTTCTGGAATTTGAGTTAAATTTAGACTTATTATGATCTAAATTTTTTTGTAAATATCTAATATTATTTTCAGCAACTATAAATTGTCTAGCCTCAGCTATTGTGGATGGTCTCATTGCACGAATAGTTGAGCCTAATGGTTCTTTTAACCCAGCAAGGAAAATTTTTAAAGCATGAATATTATAAAATTCTTTTTTAACTATATTAACATTATTTTCTCCATGTGTATCTAAATAATTATGAAGCGCACTTAAATTACTCATTACTCTAGTATAAAAATGCAAAGCGTCTTCTGTATTTGTTTGTCTTAGTTGATCTAAATCGAATAAAAGGCCATTTTCGTCACGCTGGTCTCCAAAATGAGATATTAACGCGGTTTTAACTGATTTCCAATCTTTAGTAATGCATATACTGTACACTTCCCTAGCACTACCTACTAACTTAGAATAAATACCATAAATTATACTAATATTTTGAACACAATTTTCACTACCTGGTGTTTTATCCCAGTAAGTACTTATAATTGTATTAGCTGTTTCTAAAAATGATGATAATTCTAATGGATTGCCATCAAATTTTGGCACTATTTCTAATAATTTAGGTTCGAATTTTGGAGGAGGTAAAGCCATATTTTCAATAAATGTATCAAATGTGTTTGATGAGTCACTTAATGATAAATTATTAAATAAATTTGAAACTTCTAATTCTAATTCGTTTTCAATACTAAAACTATACACACAATCGTTATTTTCCTCTATGGAATCAAATGAATGTGAGGAGAATGACATAGACCGGATAAAATAAAAAGAAATAAAAGGATGAGAAACTTACAGTATTGTAGCTGTCTTCACCATAACTTAGCTTCTACTTCTATCTGGAGCTTCTTCGTACGGAGCGATGAAATTCTTCCACTGAATAAACGATTGAAACCGAAGGACTATTCACTATGAAATTCCTTTCAGTATCCTACTGACTGCGCCACTTTTTGAATTTGGTTTTCAAAAAGAATTTTTTAAAAAACAACTTTTATTTAAATTACAATTACAAAATATTGTTAGGTTATTACGGTTAAAAGTCTATAATCATTCTGAATAAAAAGTATACAAACATTTACCATGTTAACATTGCTGACTATGAAATAAATATTGTTATTGTTTTAATTTTATTAATTAATAATCATTTTTACATTTTATAACTACCAGCACGTATACGTGCACTAATCTACAACGATTATTTTATTTGGTACCTACTCTATTTTAATTTCTGATTTTTTTAAACAGTTGAACTTAACTTTTTAAGATTTTTCTATTTTTAACCTTAAGTATAAGAAATACTAGGAGTATTTTAATTTGTGGTATCTTATGGTGTAAATGTAAACCGGAATAGATACTTACGTTACTAGTCCAGTAAGTACACTTTTAAAGTACGAGTGAGAGACCGGAATTCGAAACGAGTATAGTTTAACCATATTTCTAAGAGAGTCATAAGTATTTAGCCCAACAGGGTGTTATTATTCGAAGTGTGTAATTCAATAAAGGGGGGCTAAAAATAAACTTAAAAATTCAGAGTCCAAGTACAGATTTAAAGTAAATAATACTATAATTGCTCGCCGGCTACCTAAATTATATTTTTCCTATATCACATAAATCCCAATTCATGCGTTAAATTTTATGTAAAACAATATTTATTTTTATCTCATTGTTCAATTAAATGTACAGATTTCACAAGAAAACCAAATTAAATGATTAAACTGGAAGTCCGATTTTGCTTGATCCCTGCTGTATTCAGATAATTTAGTATTGAGCAATAAATAGTAACGACGAAATATGGAATATGGAAGACTGTACTGTAAAAGTTTAGCGGACGTGTGACGTACAACATTGTATTTCATGCTGTACCTTAAAACACAAAAAAGCCAGTGAAAAAATAAAATATTACACAATATATTTATTGCTATTTTTGAAATTATAATTCAATGCCAAGATAGCTGGATTGTAGTTGGTAACCATAGAAACATAAAATTATTCAAACAAATTAAACCATCCATAACTCAAGTGTGACTAATGGGAAAACCAAATGAAAAACCCAAAGTCTGTTTCACAGAAAGCAATAATAATAGCTACTAGTTTCCGCCTAACATTAAGGCCATCATCAGGCTATAAAAAAGGTTATTTATTTATTTATTGAATAACAATCCATACATGTAAAAAACCTAATTACATGGATTGAGAATTGTAATTACAGATCATACTTAAGCTAGATATATAAATATATAGTACAAAATATAAAATCTAAACATAAATTTAAATATTTAAACACAAAATACGAAAGTGGCACATTTCATACAAAAATTGCATAGTTTGAATAACGGTGTTGAATTATTTGGTATAATTACTTAAATACCAATACACCGTTCTCTTGTATTCCCGTAACGGCCTTGTAAAATCAATTTCATAAACATTATTGATAGTGTTAGCAAGGTTCAACATAACTTCAAGAGGTGAATGTACTGATGTTCTTATTTTATCAAATAATAAGGGAAAACGAGTGACCCTAAGCGGTACTTTAAAAGGTATTAAAAATAGCAAATCACTAGACTTTGCAATGCAATTAATTATTTTGTATAAAAATACCATATTTAATAATTTGCGCCTATCTGTTAATGACATAATATCAAATTCTTCCCTTAAGCAGGTTGATCTAACATACAAATAGTCTGGCCATTTATGATATTTTTTTAAATATAAATAACGTAAAAACTTGTTTTGAGTTTTTTCTATCGGATCCAAGTGTATTTGTGGTTGATTATTCCAAATAACCGAACCAAACTCCAACTTTGGTCTAACTAAAGAATTGTACAAAATTTTCATAGCATTTCTGTTTGTGAAATTAGATGTTTGTCTAAATATAAAACCTAATGTACGGTTTGCCCGAGAGACTGCTTTTAGGATGTGCGTTGCAAAAGACATTTCATGACTGTAAATGAGACCCAAATCCTTCATTTCAATAACCCTTTTTAAGTTTTTATTTTCCATCATGTAGTTAAAATTTATAATATCTTTCTTCCGAGTAATAGACATTATACAGCATTTATTTATATTAAACAATAATTTATTCTTTTTACTCCAATGCACTAAATTAATAATATCCTTTTGTAGGCGTACGCAGTCTCTCACTGACCAAATTTCCTTGTATATTTTGAAATCATCCGCAAAAATCAGACCATCGGAAAATTCCAGGGCATCTGGTAAATCATTGACAAATAAAATAAACAGTAGAGGACCTAAATTGGATCCCTGTGGAACCCCCGAGTTTGCATGAAATTTTCCAGATGTATTTCCATTGTATTTTACTATGAAATGCCGGTTTTGCAAGTAGCTCCTAAAAGTTCCAATAACACAGTAGAGAATCCAAAACTGTGTAATTTTTTGCAATAATAGGTCGTGGTTAACTTTATCAAAGGCCTTCTGGAAATCTGTGTATATAACATCCATTTGCGATCTATTTTCGAACACGCCATTAACTGATTCTGTAAATATCATTAGATTAGTATTTATTGATCTTCCAGTCATAAAGGCATGCTGCTGTTCCACAATACTATTTTTTATATGGTTGTAAATATGCATATACAAAATTTGCTCAAAGATTTTTGCAGGCGCACACATAATTGAAATCCCCCTGTAATTTTCTATTTCATGCCTAGACCCCGATTTATATATAGGAGTGTGAACTGCCAATTTCCATTCCTCAGGAAAACATGCCGAACCAATAATACAGTTATAAATATGCAGTAATGGCTCTTTGAGCCATTCTTGACAACCCTTTAGAATGTATGGGGGAATACCATCCACTCCCGCAGCTTTTTTTGGCTTTAATTTTTTCATAGCAGCATCATAATCTGCACTATTAATTCTACCTATATTTAACACGCTGTTATTATTAACTAGATCGAGAAAATTGAGGCTATAAGTTGACTTCTCAGAGTTGTGAACTGAAGCAAAATATTCTGCAAATGATTCCGCAATTTCGGCTCCTTCTATTATTTTCTCATTATGTTTAAAAACATTTACTTGACCGCCCTCCCCACTATTTTTGTTAACGTAATTCCAAAAAAAGTTTATATCGTTTTCTACACTTTCTTCCACACTTTGTACATATTTTTTGTATTCAACATCAACCAAAGATTTAACTTTTTTTCTAGTCTCTATATATTTATTATTATAAAATTCTGAAACTAATTTTAATTTTCTAAAAGTATTCTTGTCTTTAATTAATTTTTTTATTTCTGGTGTGAACCACTTTGGAAATTTTGTGTAATTTTTATAAATTTTGTATTTTGGTACGCACTCATCAAAAATTTGATATATTTTACTATAAAAAAGTTTCAGTGCCATATCGGGGTTCTTCTGCATCGTCACGTCGTCCCAAGACTCGTTCCTCATTAGTTCACTCATTCGCAAAAAATTTGCTTTCTTGAAATTATATCCATTATATATTGGTTTGTTTTCACTTCTAGTTAATTTATTAAATGTAAGTCTTATATCTAGAGATGGATGAGGTGGATCCTCCTTTACTAATGGTAACGATTCTCTAGACACATTACAATTATTCCTATTTTCAGAAGAAGTTATCACCAAGTCCAATGTTTTACCGTCAGCATTTTTTACATCATTATATAAACTAAACGAATTAAAGTTTAGAAAATCCATTATTACTTTTAATTTAGTTTTTGCGTTAGAATACAAACTAGTATTAGTACCCCTTATTTCGGGTATATTAAAATCCCCAACAATAAGTGTATCATTAATATTATTAGCATAGCTTTGCATTAGTTCACAGCATTGCTCATAGTCATCAACAGTACAGTTAGGAGGAATATACACACCTATGATGCAAATTTTAAATTTGTTGAATAATTTTAATTGTACATATAAAAATTCAAATGAAGTACAATGTTGAGTAAAACTCAAAACTTTATGTTGTTTTTTTACTGCGATTAACACACCGCCACCTTTTGACTTACCCGTTATGTTAAGATTTCTATTTGCTTTCATTATATTATATATACTCAAATCTACCAACTCACCATCAAGAACCCCCTCCCGAAGCCACGTTTCTACCGCTACAATTATGTCAAACGTACCTTGTGACGAATTCCTATAAAAACCTGCCACTTTCGTATTTAAACCTCTACAATTTTGATAATTTAAATATATGTCAGTCATACAGCTTTGTACCATCAAAGTTACTCCTGAATTCAGTATTATAATAATAAACCTAACACTAAAATCGTCAAGTTAATATACCTTTATTAATTTCTCACTGTTAACAATCAATTTCGACTCGAAACCAGACCTTACCAAAATGAAATAATTTATACAGATCATTTAAAATATTCATATAAAGTAGATAAATAAGTTGTCAACATGAACTTCAAAACAAAACTAAAAAAAAAAACATAAATATTGTGCAAAACAAAATCCCTCTTAACCAGAAGCTATGTCAACTGACGCATAGTTTCCCCCATTATATAATACCAAAAAAAGCATAAAATAAGAAACAATTTATTAAATAAATTTGTAACTGTTATTTTTAGGTCTCGGCCTCATCTCTATTTATAATTTATATTTAAGTACAAAAATAGGTATATTCTGATAACCTTATCTGATTTAATTAAACTAGCTAGTTTTTTCATACAATAGCAAAAAATAGAAGAAAAATAAAAGTAAAAGTAAAAAATGCTATTTATGATACACCAAAACATTAAAATACGTACAGTTTTCTACAATAGCTGTCCACACACTCAAATTTGTTAATGTATATCTTGCATTGAGTTAATCTTCTTAACTTGCCCATTTATTTTTGAATAAATTACCCCATTATAACTCCATGCTGCCTGCTTGCCATAGGTTTTCTTTGCTTCTGTAAGCAAAACATACTTGGATCTTACAAGTTCTTCATTTACATAAATCTTGGAGCCTTTTAATTCTTTTTTGGCATATAGAATTTCTGTTCTCTTCCAGTAGGATACAAATTCTACCAAAACTGTTCTTATTCCGTTACCTTTTGAATTCTTTTTTCCTAGTCTATATAAATTGACAATATCTAGATTAGAACATTTCACTTTCATGGTGATGCTTATAATATTTATAACAACTGATAACAAATTTTCATTCTCACTTTCACCTATGCCATCAAATCTTAATATATTTTTTTTCTGATAAGCCTCCAAATCCTCAATCTTTTTGTTTAATCTTTTTATTTCATCCCCTTGTGCAGTGAACGACCTATCAATATCCAAAATCTTGTGTGACAACTCCTGAAATTTTTCATCGAGCTTGGTCGACAGATTATTTATACTGTCCTCCATTTTGTCGATCTTCTTACCAATTTTTTCTTCAATTCTTTCACATGCCTTAGATAACAAATTTTCAATTCCACATTCCTTCAAATTGGATTGACTTTCGGATCTTTTTTATACGACATGACTCCCCAGATATTAACGTGTATGGACCGCTATTCTGGTAAAGGCTTTCAGTACTGCTGTGCAATATTTAAATTTTTGGGTTTCGACAAAAGTTTTTTAGTGTATTTTTCTTACACTCACTCTTCACTCTCGTAAGGTTTATCTGGAAAAATTTAATGTAAAAATCTCAACTATTTACCACTTTTCACAACTAAAAACTCAGGAGCACCTCAATATACGTCTACTCGCTGCTAACGACCATAATACATAATTGTGCAAATAAAAAGAAAAGAAAAAGAAAGACTATACCTTAGTGTAAATATAAAATAATACAAATATAAAGACAACAATTAAAACATAAATATAAAATTACATTCTTAAACTAACAAACAGATAACAATAAATATAAGAATATGTAAATAGAATGTATAAAATTTGTGTTCTAAAATTAACTTTTTATATATTTAAAAAAAAAAGAAAAAAAAGGAGATGGGCTGTTGAACATAGACATATAGATATAAAAATATAAAATACCTTCTAATGTAATTGTAGTCCGACCATAACAGATGACAAGAAGAATAAGTCACAAGAAGAAGGACACAAGGTTTGTGAGGTTATGTTGACAATAACAATTAAGATTAATTTAAAATGAAAATAAACAACCTGGTAAAATGTACGAAGCTAATTAGTCACATTAGAAAGAAAACAAAACCAATTATTAAAGAAAGTGGAGAACAGAAAACAAATAAAGGAAATATGGAAGACAAAGTAAAATCTGTTATAAACACATACCATTAAAGGAGAGGCTAAGAAATATATTTTTACACTAAGATATGGTCATTCTTTTTCTCTTCTTTTTATTTGCACCACTTACATAACCTTTTTTATAGCCTGATGATGGCCTCAATGTTAGGCCGAAACTAGTAGCTATTATTATTGTTTTCCATCAAAATAAATAAAAATAAAATTCTGTGACATAGATTTTGGGTTTTTCATTTGGTTTTATAAAATTATTGTTTTTAAATATGTAATATGATACTGTCAATGATTGTCATTGTACGATTTTCACGAAATGGGCCAAGATCAATTCATTCCTGGGACGAAAATATAACCGTTAATATTAATATAGACAATAAGTAATTTCTGTTTATTGTTTTGCTGTTGAATTTCAATAAATGTATATTCATACGTTTGAAACCTAAATGAGTTTTTATTTGTTTTAATATGTAGAAGCCTGTAAAGGTCAAATTTCATTACAGAATAGTAGCACGTAATGAAACATTACGTGCTACTATCCCCTATGTTCTTGATTGATATCAAGAAGGTACGTAAAGGTATGTTTTAGGGTACAGTATAAAATGAAATATTTTTATTATCTATTCCAACTAAAAATCACAAGCACTTTTTTAGTTCCTTAAATATGTCTAATAGTTACCGCGTATAATAAATTAGTTCAGACTTGAACATTTTATTACTAATATAGTATTATTTTCAGAAAAGGCCGTTACTGAAATAACTGATATTAGTAAAATTAATGATAATGTCTGCCTAGAAGAAAAGACAGATCATGCAATTCAAGTTTTAGAGTAGCCAGTTGAACAAAATCTGAATACGGAAGCTTCTGATGAAATTCAACTAGTGGAGAATCCATGTGAACGAATGTTGAATTTAAATGAATTCACTGATCAAAATTTGCGCCAAAGAGAAATTAGGGCACGAACTGAATCTACGGGTGAGTTGGAAGATAATATTTCTTATAACGAAATTTTTCATTCTGAAAATGAAAATAATGTTTCTTCTGTTCAAAATATTGATAAAAATTTAAATATGAGAACAGAATTGCAGCAACCTAAAGTTTTTTCCTTTGGTGAATTGGAAGATGATATTTCTTATAATTTCAATTTTGAAAAAGAAAATAACGTTTCTTCTGTTCAAGATAAAAGAAATAATAAGATAAATATAATTTCTGTGCAAACAATTATACCAGAAAGCAATAAAAAAACAAAAAGTTATAAACCAAAACAGAAATATTGTATATTTTGGAATAAGCTCGTCAATAGATTTGGTCGTCATATAACTTCAGTACATAAACAGGAAGAGGATGTTAAAATTATTATTTCTCTTGGAAAAAAGTCTGAACAAAGAAAAACATTGACAGATATGTCTTTGTTGATTAACTATCTTCGTTCTCAACGAAATCAACTATTTCAAGAAGTTAAACAAAACTTTTTATATAAAACATGGAAGAAGTTAGCGTCATACACAGTAGGAGGAATAATGGTCTATAACGGTCGAAGACCAGGAGAAATACAGAGACTTATCATTGCGGATTTTACATAATCGGCAACCTCTTCTGAAGATAATCCAGATTTATTTGAAGGGAATGATTTGCAACATGGTAAGTATACAAGATGTGTATTAAGAGGCAAACTTGCACGAAATGTATCAATTGTAATGCAAGATGAAGTGGAATGTATTAATTAGATTATTAACAAACGACACATGGCAGGGGTTGACACAAAAAATCCATATGTGTTTAGTTGGCCCGGCAATAAACCCTATAGATTTTTAAATGCAGGAACGCTTTTAAAATCGTTCGTGATAGAAGCTGGAGTTAAATTTCCCGAAGAGATTGTTTGCTACAAATATCAGAAAAAATCTAGCTACAAAAACTAGCAAATTAGTTTTAAATATGGAAGAAAAAGAACACATTATGAATGAAAAAAAATAGACAACGCTTTTGAGTGTTACTTTTACTTATATTTATTATTATTATTATTTTTATTATTAATATTGTTTTGAGTTTATTTTTATTATGTTAGTTATTTTAATAGATTAATATTAATAATATTGATTTTATTGACGATAATTTGGTTAACAATAGAGTACACAAGGGACATTTGCGTCAAAAGGCAGAGTTCAGAATCCACTCTATTTCTAGAGAGGATACTGCTCTTCCACTCAACCTATTACGTACATTATAAACACTAACAATACATATAAATAATATGAATAAAAATATAAATATAAATATGAATAAGATGGACTTCCAAAAAGTAAGGGTTAGTACAATCAATTTAAAAATAGTAGAATTAGAATAATATAATAACAAAATCGACAATTATAAATAATAAAATAAAATAAAATACATCAATCTAGTAGTTAATCTCAAGAACATACGACAAAACTGAATTAAAATTATACTATTTTCTGAGAAAAGGATCCCTTAAATAAAGTAGTTTTGTGAGATGGTGGGGTAAGTTTGTATTTGAAACGAATGTTTAAATTGTGAACATCAGTGCGAAAAGTAATCTTATTGTACAAATAGGGTGGGCATTTATCAACAATAACCTTAAAATATAAATAGCAAGCATGCAAGGCCCTACGATCTTCCATGTTAAGCCAACCTAAGCTCTTAGGTGGGCACTAACACGATTTCTTCTCTTCAAACCGCATATAAATCTAATACATCTATTTTGGACACGCTGGATTCTAGCTTTATCAGTATGTGATAAACAAGGACCATATACTACATCTGCATGGTTAAATTGCGACAAAACTAGAGAATCACAAAGAGTAAGTCTCGTTTTACGATTAAACAATTTTCTATCAGAGTAAAGAAATTTAAGACTACAATAAGCTTTTTGAAGAATTAAAGTAATATGTGGTGTATATCTCATGGCACTGTCAATGATCAATCCAAGGTTCTTTACTTTCTCGTCCATAGGTAATGGAGAATTATTTAATTTTATATTAATTTGACTTTCAATTCTTTTTTTGGTAACTGATCTTACAAATAATTTAAATTTAGATTTTTTAGGATTAATATTTAAACAGTATTTATTAGATACTGAGATAATTATAGCTGTCACTATTTATTTGATCGCAAGATGTTTTAACCTGCTTCTCAGAGAAAGAAAAATATAGTTGAGTATCATCGGCATATGTGTGCATAGTACAATATTGAGTTGAAAGGTGAAATTGTGATGTGTAAATAATAAACAGTAATGGGCCAAGAATAGATCCTTGAGGAACACCCGTGTAAGTATTTGCAAATGTAGAGAGATTGCTGTTTAAAATTACGGCTTGTGACCTATCAGACAGGTAGCAATTAAGAAGTGCGACTGAGTTATTAGAGAATCCCAAATAATGCATTAATGCCAGTAACAGTTAATGATTAATTAGATCAAAAGCCTTGGAATAGTCAAGCAATATTAAAACGGTGAGTAGATTTTGGTCGGATAAATAAAATTTTTAGATACATTGTCATATTTTGTCATATTAAATGATTAGAGTATGAAAATACTTTATTTACTTTATTCAAAATACAGATTAAAAATCTGATTTCCAAAAGTGTTGATCCTTTTGTAACTACTTTCCTGGCGATATGCCTTGCTTAACATTGGATTATTATATTATGTCAAAATAGTTTATTTATTTATTTATCTTTTAATTTCAAATGGAAGTGTGAATGATGTTCGTGTCACACACCAGTAAGTATATAATGATTTGTATAGGTATGATGGCAAACACGTTTTTCTTCAGCTTAAACTAACTAAGCATAATGACATTTACCTTATGTTGATGATGACACAACAATGTTGTGGTCCACAGGCATTGTGGAAACAAAGGAGATGTCTTTATAGATTATATTACGTTGTTTATTGTATTTTGGAAATCAGATTTCGATGTTGTTAGGGAAACGAAGTAATTCAATTTTTTAGTATACTTTATTTGCATTCTGATAAAATAAATAGCGCTAAAAAAAGTTTAAAATTATTTTTTCTATAAGGTTACCTAAGTAATATTCATTTCTATAAAATATATCTTGCGAAATACGAATTTTTGAGTTTAAACCTATACCGTTGTTCCAACTAAGACTAAAAAAAACTAAGCATCAATACTCTCTGTTATATATTAAACTATTTAACTAAAAAACCTATACTTCTTGATTAGCTTAGCTTTCACGTAATATGTTGGCCTGTTGCCAATGAATTGTCAAAACGTAGCCTTTATTAATCTGTAGACTAAACCAGAACTGTAATAATAATAACTTGGTTCGCTGGGACTGTACGCTTGCGCAGTTCGAATTTTCGTTCGACTATCTTCAAACTCTGCAAGTGTATATTTCCGGACTGTAACTAAGATATTGTTACACTTTGACTGTAGGTTTAATCATCGTTAAATGTCAGTTGAACTACTGTTAAAGTTGGTAGATAAATTCTATAATTTACATTTTCTACTGGAAACCAGTAGAAAACAAAACAATAATAAAAAAGCGGTAAGATGAACCACAGGAATTATAAATGTAGTTATACTGAAAAGTTATAGATTCATTGGGACCATTTTATTCTTTCTTTTAAATACATTTTTCATTCATTTGGTATCTTCAGGTCCCTTTGTTAAAATGCCTATCTGGAGCTATCTGGGCAACCTATCCGTCGGCAAAGGAATGTGTGGGGTTGAGATAACTTCATACAACAATGTATTTTTGTAAATGAATGATCAATTTCTATGTCAAATATTTGTTATTATATGCATATTTGTATGGTTTACTTTTTTGTATTTGGTTGCTAAGAAAATTACCTACATTATTTCAGTAGTAAAGTAAGTACTTTGAATAGAAATCTAAATTTATTCTAAGTTATAGATTTTTTCTGACCAGTTTGTTTATCTCTATAGATATATTCTTTATTCATTTAGAGTGTATAGGTATAGAGCCTTTGATATTATATAATTATATTATTATAATAAAATTATATTATATAATATCTTTCACTAATTTTCTTGTTTATTTACATATTTTAGAAACAATAAAAATCACAGAGAGAGAAGGACATATGCTTCATTGTTATTGAAAAAGTAAATTTTTATATACAAAGCGATAAAATTCCATATAATACAGTATAAATATAATAACAATTATAAATAAATATCCAACATTATGTTTAATACAATGGCGACTAAATCATTGGTTAAATACTACTACTCTACTGTAGAGATTTTCAGAAACATAAGTACATATAAATATAGTTATGTCCTATGAAAAAGCTTGTTAAAAAAAGTGAAAAAATTTGTATAAAAAAAAAAAGATTTCAGATTTCAATGTTGTTAGGGAAACGAGTATCTCAATTCTTTAGTATATCTGCTTTATTTGTTTTCTGATAATTTAAATAGCGCTAAAACTGTTAAACATTATTTTTTCTATAATGTTAAATAATTATATTTCCATCTGCATTTACAAAGTTGTTTTATAGTCATATCTAATTATTTTGCAGTTAATCTAGGATATACCTAATATTGTAGGTTTTCGAGTCGGATTCAACATAACTGGCAATATTAAATCTCCTGGTCTTTTTTGTTAACTAACTGCAATTTAACTTAGACTTCAAGTTTCATTTACTAAATCGGAAAAGTACTATTCTTATTTTTCTGGAAAAATTATCTTCTAAATTATTTAAATTCCTATGAACTTCTAATTAACTCTATTACTGAATCACTGAAAACGTCTTGTTTCTTATAATAATAATAATAATAATAATAATAATAATAATAATAATAATAATAATAATAATAATAATAATAATAATAATAATAATAATAATAATAATAATAATAATAATAATAATAATAATAATAATAATAATAATAATAATAATAATAATAATAATAATAATAATAATAATAATAATAATAATAATAATAATAATAATAATGTTTATTTAAAAAATCATTAATTACATAGAAAGATATAATTTGTCTTACGTACTATGTTGATTTGTATAATTAAGGTAATAAAAAAGAGAGTATACATATATAAATAAACATGAATAATCACAGAAGCAAATGAATGCTCGTGCGTGATACAAATACAAATTTATATTTTAAAACACTTATGTACAATCAAAAACAACGTTTCATATATTTTCAACGTGAATACTTTAAATTTATTAGATTATTGAAAACATCTCTTCCACATGAAAAAATCCATTGTTTTATTTTTGTTTTATGTTTTTTATGTAAAGTAATCTGTTTTATTTCTACAGGTAGTAGATTCAGTAATCGAGGGGCAAAGTGATAGTCACATCGTGACCAATAGTTTTTTGAGATCTACTGATGTACATTATTTGATCTACTTGCTCCCTTGTTTCATATCCATGATTTAGAGGGGCAACTTTTATTTTATTAATATTAACATACAACAGTAATCTTTGACAAAAAAGCTGTCTTATATCTAATATATTAAGTTCATTAAATAAGTTCTCACTTGAATATATTCTAGGTTTCTTGTATATAATTCTCATTATCCATTTTTGTAATGTATTTAAATTTTTTAAATGGCATTCTGCTACACCTACCCATCCTAATATTCCGTACGATAGTTGTGATTGCACCAAGGATTCGTATAGTATTTTTAATTCTCTTAATTCTAAGAAATTTCCAAGATAGCGAAATTTAGGTAAGAGTCCCCTTATTTTATTTATTTGATGTTTAACATGTTGATCCCATTTTAGGTTGCTATCTATTATTACTCCAAGATATTTTATGTGCGATTTTTCTTTGAATTCAATATTCTGTTCGAAGGTTAGTGGGCCAAGGTCGGGCAAACTGTTTTCATATGAAGTAAATGGGATATAGCACGTTTTTTATGTATTTACCGTTAATTTGTTTGCTTGCAACCATTTATAAATATTTGAAAAATCTCTTTCGACTTCATGTTTTAAGTCTGTCCAATTTGACATTGTGTAAAATAATGCCAAGTCGTCTGCAAAGCTAATTATTTTGGCATTTGATTGGATTTCCATTAAGTTGTTAATGTATAAGGTAAAAAGAAGAGGACCCAGTACAGTACCCTGTGGAACACCATATTTAATTACCATTTTATCACTTGCGTGCCCTTCTATTTCAACAGACTGAACTCTGTCGGTTAAATAACTTTTTATAAGTTCGTATACTTTTCCCAGTAATCCGTAACCCTTTATTTTTTCCAATAATATTTTATGAGATACCGTATCGAAGGCCTTTGACAAATCTACGAAAACACATAGCGCAGGTAATTTTTGATCTAAAGCTGTATATATCTCTGTTGTGAGTGCCAAAATTGCATCTTCTGTAGAGCAACCTTCTTTAAATCCGTACTGGTTCTTAGATATAACATTTAATTTTGTCAGAAAGTTATTAATTCTTGATTTTAGTGATTTTTCAAAAATTTTTGATATATTAGATAAAAGAGAAATTGGTCGGTAGTTTTCTATTTTGTTTGTGTTTCCACTTTTGTATATTGGTTTTATTGTGCCTATTTTTAAACAACTAGGAAATACTCCTGTTTCAAACGATTTATTTATAATAGGTTTCAAAGGCTTAGCAATTTCATATCTAATCTCATTTAATGTTTCCGAGCGGATACCATCCCATCCTGGAGATTTTTTTTGTTTTAAGTTTTGTATTATAGTAATTATTTCATTTTCACTACATGGATTCAAGTACATTGATGGACTGATATTTTTAATTGATTCTTTAAATTTTGTGGGATAAGTTATTTTGCTTGCGTATTTCTCGCCTAATTCTGAATAATATTTATTAAAGTGATTTGCTATTTACAGTTTATCAGTTATAATGTAATTATCTATTTCAATTGATTCAATATATTTTTTATTTATAGGGTTTGGACATATTTTATTGACAGTATTCCACAAGGCATTCGACGTCCTGGGGCTTTCTTTTATTAAATTTTGTTTATAATTTTTTTTGGAGTTGGCTATTTATTTTCTTATACTATTTTTATAAAATTTATATTTTTTTGTTAAACATTTATTGCCGGGATTTGTTTGTAATTGTGTGTATAGATTATTTTTTTCGTTGATTGTCTTGACAATATCAGGCATTATCCATTTTTTTTCGTATATTGTTTTTATTATTTCTTTTCTTTTTAATTTTTACTGTATTATTGTTAATATAAAGATTTGATTTGTTTATGAAATTCTCAGTTAATATATCTACATTGTCGCTTGGAGTTAAATATATTTCATCCCAATTTTCTTTTGTTTAATCAGATTTTAAAGTATTATAATTTATGTAGTTTTTAATATTATAGGAATTTTGTTTCTTTATACATAAATCATTATTAAATTGTAATAGCACCGGTGCGTGGTCCGTAATGAAATAATTCAAAATATAAAAATTGAGGCAAATTGTTTCTTTTTGTTTATTCACAAATATATGATCTAAACAAGTTTTACTGACTGGCCTCGTTATTCTGTTTATATAGGATTCAAAGTTATAGGTGTTTAGTATGTTTTTGTATTCTTCTACGTCTTCGGTATAGGCTAATAGATCAAGATTTATGTCTCCGATTAAAATATGTAAACTGATTTTTTTTTTTCTTTGATCAAGATAATTTAATAATTTGGTATTAAATAATTTTGGATTAGTAGATGGTGATCTGTACATTGCTGTTAGTATATATTTTTTTGTTTGTGTTTTTCGCTTATCGCCAATTCTAATGCTTTACATTCGCCAATTTGCACAGTAGTGTAATTATAAACTATGTTTGATTTTATGTAAACTATTACTCCATCATTTTTATTTAGGTTTCCTTTATTGTACAATGTATCGTAACCTTCAATGGAAAAGATGTTTTCATTAAATATTTTATAAGTTTCAGTTAATATAATAATATCAAAAGAATTTTTAAATTGGCTAAGAAAAATATATAGTTTATCAAAATTTTTATTTACACTTCTTATATTAAAATGTATAACACTTACAGTTTTATTATCGTTTTTCAGAACTTTTTCTTTGAGGGCCGCAACGTCTATTAAATCTCCTAATATGGTTTTGTGGTTGTACTCCTTTATAAATCTATCCATTTATTTCTGGTTGGCGGAACCAAGTCTTGTCTGCCTCGGTGTGATAAATGGTTTGTTTTTTGATTTTTCAAATTTATTTTGATCACTTTTTTGCTTTTTGGTGTTTACTTGATTAGATACAGATTTTTCTTCTTTTTTGTTTTCTGCTTCCGAAATTGCAGTCTCTTCAAGATTATTTAATTGAAATATTTTACCTGATTGTATAGGAGTATTTGGAGCACTTGCTGTACGGCTTTGGTTCAAAGATCGATTTAGTTCTTGTATATCTTCTACTGTGATAATTTGATTATTCCTGTATATTTTCACCCCTTTAATATAGCACCTATCGTTAGTCGAATTCCTTATCTCCTTTAAATGATCTCTTAAAATTTTATTTCTTTTTTGTTGTAATTTTGTTAAATCGGGAGAAATCCTAATATTGGTGCCTTTAAGCTTTTTACAGTTTTTTAAAATATTATTTTTTGTAAATTTGGAACTAAGTTTAATTTTTAAAGGTTCTTTACCCGTTTTTCCTCCTATTAGATGTAAATCAGTAATTTCATTAGTTTTTATATTTAATTCCAAAATATCGTTAAGTTTATCGCATATGTTTTCTGGATAAACTTCTTCTGGTACTGAAATCAAGCCAAAAGCAACTAAATTATTTTCTTTAGATACCCTCTCCAACTTTTCCACCTGTCTTTTCAGTCCAATATTTTCAGATTCCAATTTTCGAATTTTTTCATTAAATTTTTCGACTATTAAAACTATTCTTGCTTCGCTTGCCAAAATTGCATTTTTAAGTTCGTTTACAATAGCATCCCTTATTTGTTTTTCCATATTTTAAAACTCGAGTCGGCAATGGTGTTGTTTTTTTTTACTTTCAAATGTAGGTCATTAACAGGACGTATTAATAAGGTAACAACATATGAGAATCAAAAATCCAAATCAAAACAAAAACAATAACATGGGTTGAGCAACAGTCTTACTGCAAACAAAACACAACCGAACGGATAATACAAATCAAAACACAACCGCTCGGTAGGACAGCTAAACTACTACTACTTATGAAAACATAAACAGTGTTAATTCAACAATAATATCTGTAATATTAAAAACCCACATAAAGATTTTAAAGAACATATAGGTACATTTTTTTTGTTTTTGTTATATAGCTATATAATATATAATAAAATAATACAATATAAAAAAAAATATTATTATATATATATTATATATATATATATATGAAATGTTCGGAAAGACTTCCGCCGTCAAAAGAATAATTACTAAGTTTTCTGGAAAAACCGCGTTTAGAAGAATTTTTGTCTCGACGTTTCGACTCCCACTTTGGAGCCATTATCAAGAGATAGTAATGATAGGTTAGGATGAATAGGGTTTAGTACGATTTCGTGGTCTTAATCTGCCTACTCCTCAGGGACAATTGACGAGTTTCGGTAGGTGTAGGGTTTATATGCTCAGGAGTGGTGGAGGGAGGGGGCACCGAAGGCGGGAAACTATTGGGCGGGAATGATTGTTGGCGGGTAATTAGAGGTTTCCATGTTGGCGGTAATCGTTGTCCGTCATCCCGTTTGTTCATACAGTTTGGGTGCTTTTCGATTTCTATTGCTTCTCTAATTATTCGAGGTTTTAAGGAACGAATGTTAGCTAAGGTTCGGGTATTAGGGAAGTCGATAGTATGACCTGTTTAAATTTTATGTTGGGCTAGAGCATTGTTTGAGTCTAAATGTTTTACGGATAGGGAATGTTCAGAAATTCTGGTTTGGATTCGACGGTTGGTTTGACCTATGTAAGTTTGAGGACAATCACTACAAGGGATTTCATATACACCATGGCTTTCATTTGGAAATTTTTCTTTTACAGACCGGACCAATTGGGAGATTTTTTTGTGAGTTGTGAAGATGGTTTGGATATTGGCAGTCCTAAGAACCTTACTAATTTTGTCAGTGACACCTTTGATATATGGAAGGGTAATCCTATTTTCTAACTGCTGAGTGGAAGATTTAGGAGATGATGGAACCAGATTTTGTCTAATAGATCTTTGGATATAATTCTTCTCGAAACCGTTTTGTAAGAGGGCATTTTCAATAAAAAGAAGTTCTGTTTCTCTGTTATTGATGTCACTTAGACGAGATATTAAAGAATTAACAACCGAATTGAGTTGGGAAGGGTGCTGATGTGATTTAGCGTTTAAATAACGGTTTGTATGTGTTGGTTTTCGATATACAGAGTGGGAGAAACAATTTTCAGGATTTTTCGAAATAAGAATATCTAGAAAAGGTAAACAGAGATTTTTTCTACCTCCATTGTAAACTGAATACTAAGATGTATACCATTTAGATGGATTAAGAAAGAGTCCAATGCTTCCTTTCCATGAGGCCAGATAACAAAAGTGTCATCAACATAACGTAGCCAACAAGTGGGTTTTAATGGGAAGAAGTGCAGAGCAATCTGTTCAAAATTATCCATGAAAATATTGGCGATAACTTGCCGGTAAAAGTTGTTTTGGAATGAAAAGTATGTATTGGACAAACAATGCTTAATTAGAGAAAGTGTGTCTTCAGGAATTTTGTGGGTTGATTTAAGAATTGCTAGTGTTTCCGGAATAGGTATGTTGGTGAACAAAGAAATTATATCAAAACTGACTAGTAAATCGGTGCACGATATATTATAGTTTTTGAGAAGTTCAAGAAGATGGAATGAATTCTTAATGTAGGAAGGTGCCTGTTCTGCCAAAGGTTGAAGAGAATGGGCCAAGTGCTTGGCGAGTTTTTGGGTTGGGCAAAGAAAAGCACTGACAATGGGCCGTACAGGAATGTTTGGTTTGTGAATTTTGGGTAAACCGTAGATTTTGGGAATGCGTGACGATTTTTCTCTAGAAATAAGATTGGATTTGATATTCGAAGGAAGATTTGATTTATTTATACATGCCCTCGTTGTTTTCTCTAAATAGGTAGTGGGGTCATTAGAAGATCGTTTATAATCGGAAGTTTCAAGGAGTTGTTTCATTTTTTCGATATAGGATGAAGTATTTAAGATGACAGTTGCGTTGCTTTTATCTGTGGGAAGGATAACGATATCCTCATTTTTATAGAGGTCTTTTAGAAAAGGGTAAATTGGAAGGTGGAACTTTTGAAGTACGGAGAATTCGTGAAGTATCTTGCCAGATAACTTCGGCTTGCTCAGGAGGAAGACTGGAAATTGCCTCTTCAGTTTGACAAATAATATGTTCTACTGGAATAGATTTAGGAGTGATGGCAAAGTTAAAACCTTTTGACAGGGCTGTAAGGGCTGTATCTGAGATAAAACTTCTTTCTATTGAAAATGCCCTCTTACAAAACGGTTTCGAGAAGAATCATATCCAAAGATCTATTAGACGAAATCTGGTTCCATCATCTCCTAAATCTTCCACTCAGCAGTTAGAAAATAGAATTACCCTTCCATATATCAAAGGTGTCACTGACAAAATTAGTAAGGTTCTTAGGACTGCCAATATCCAAACCATCTTCACAACTCACAAAAAAATCTCCCAATTGGTCCGGTCTGTAAAAGACAAATTTCCAAATGAAAGCCATGGTGTATATGAAATCCCTTGTAGTGATTGTCCTCAAACTTACATAGGTCAAACCAACCGTCGAATCCAAACCAGAATTTCTGAACATTCCCTATCCGTAAAACATTTAGACTCAAACAATGCTCTAGCCCAACATAAAATTCAAACAGGTCATACTATCGACTTCCCTAATACCCGAACCTTAGCCAACATTCGTTCCTTAAAACCTCGAATAATTAGAGAAGCAATAGAAATCGAAAAGCGCCCAAACTGTATGAACAAACGGGATGACGGACAACGATCACCGCCAACATGGAAACCTCTAATTACCCGCCAACAATCATTCCTGCCCAATAGTTTCCCGCCTTCGGTGCCCCCTCCCTCCACCACTCCTGAGCATATAAACTCGACACCTACCGAAACTCGTCAGTTGTCCTTGAGGAGTAGGCAGATTGAGACCTCAGTGACAACTGGCGGGTATAGTAAGACTAGTGGAGTAGGCAGATTGAGACCACGAAATCGTACTAAACCCTATTCATCCTAACCTATCCTTACTTTCTCTTGATAATGGCTCCAAATTGGGAGTCGAAACGTCGAGACAAAAATTCTTCTAAACGCGGTTTTTCCAGAAAACTTAGTAATCATATATATATATATATATATATATATATATATATATATATATATATATATGTCGCAGGCATATTGAACAATCAGGCTTTTTGCAAAAAGACTAGTCATTTTGCAAAATGCGGGCTTTTTCAACAATCAGTTGTTTTTCTGCAATAAGCCTAGCTATTTCCAGTCGTTTTTAAAAATGCCTAACCAGCGTTAGGCGTATTAAACAATGATGAAATATTTGTTACAATTGACTAGGCAGATTTCACGAAAATGTACTTTTAGATTTACGTGGGTTTTCTAACCTAAAATATATTCATTATAATAACATCCGAGTGACGTTAGTGCTTTTGCTTTAATAATTGTATTTTAAAAATAAAAATGCCAGAAGAAATAAAAAAAGGCCAGCTTTTTCAACAATCATTTGTATTTTTGCAACGAGCCTGGGTATTTCCAGTCGTTTTTAAATATGTCAATCTTATGGTAGAATTACTGAACAAATATTTTTTTAAATGACCAGAGAGATACGACAAAAGTGAACCTAGTCATTCTGAGTATGAATACATTTGTCTTTGTGCAAAAAAAAACTAGATTTTCGGTAGAATGAACAATATATTAACATAAAAAACAACAAAAAACTTTATTCAAGTAAAAAATGGCAACATAACAATGTTATTGGTACCTCTCTAATATGTAATTAAAAAAATGAACACTAAACATTATTAATTTACTTATTTCCACAAGTGCCACTGCCGTGGCATCTTGAGTTGCACATCATACCGGACTTTTTGCAACAGCACCTTTTTGTATTGCACTGACTTTTTGAAGGCCTGCAAGCACATTTTAAGAACCCTTGTCCGCCAAACTTAGATTCCAATGTAGCAGCTTCTCGAAGTGTTATTTGGTTTTCAGGTACTTTTATGCAAGGGGGTCGTGATTGACAAGGTTGTATCTCACTTCGTGGTAACCAATTTTTTAGTACTCCTGATTCTGTAGCAATTCGATACACACCATTTTTAAATTCTACAACTTGACCCAATAAATTTTGTTTATCAAGTGGCCCTCGATCTACCTTTGGAACTGCTACAGTCACACAAGAGCCAACTTCTATGGGCTTAAATTTTTATCGGAATATTCTAACATTTTCTCTGCCGCTTTTTTGTCCGACATAAGTCTCTGACCTCTCTCTATTAATTTTATTTTCATTCGAACACATATGGCACAAAGCATTTTGTGCTTCATCTGATAGAACACATGAACAATGAAGTACTTTTTGGCAAAGAGAACAAGCTATAAAAGCACTCCCTTCACTTTTATTGCATACGAAACAAGTAATGGGTAAATTAATATAAGCGTCCGTCCATTCATCACATTCTGTGTCTTTGTTTGGGGCACTATTGTTTTGTACATTATTTTCTCCAACACAGTGGGTTTCATTATTATTATCATTTTCATCTATCTTGTCATGTTCATTTAGAATTTCCTCTAAATCTTCTTCAGAGTAAAGTTTGCAAAGAATATCTTTTGGTATTAAGCTACTACTTAAACCAACTTTTGGATCACTTCCAAATAAGGCTTTATATGGTGCTCGATTTATTGTTCTGTGAAAAGAAGAATTCTTCTGAAACTGCACAAAATAACACCCAATTGACCAGTTTGTACAGTTGTTGTCTTCCATCCAAGCACGTAGCATGTTTTCTACATCCTGATTGCTTCGCTCTACACTTCCTTGACTTTTAGGATTACGAGGTCTGCCGTGCACTATTTTGCAATCTGGCCACAATTCGGTCACCTGTTTAATGATGGAAGCAGTAAATTCCCGGCCGTTGTCGCTCTGGAGAATATGAGGAGCGCCAAATTCCAAAAAAATTTTTAGGAGTTCAAGAGCTACTTCTATAGCACGCTTGGTTTTTAATGGACGTAAGTGCAAAAACTTAGTAGAATGGTCCTGGTAATTCATCAACCATTTAAATTCTTTATCTGGGGTAGATTGAAGGTCAATAAGATCAATTTGACCTCTCACATTGAAATCTCTAGACAAAATTGGACGAACTACAATACCCTTTTTAGGTAGAGATTTTTTGCAATTGCAAACTTTACATAGTTTTATGAATATTTAACGGCTGCCCGTGAAATGAAATATTTGTCTTTTAAAGCTTTGAGCATTTTGTCACGTCCTCCATGTCCTAAAGATCTATGGATATTTAATAATTTATCATAATATTTCTCCACCGATATTATTTGAATAATTGGTTCGTCAATGGTTTGCCTCTTGAATATCAAAGTGGCAATGCCTCCTACTTCCATAAAATCGTATTTTTTACCATAATTGTAATGCTTATTTTCGCGCTTGTCTTCAGGCTTTGGATTTTTATAAGTCTTTAAAATTTGAATAACCTATAAAAAAAAAGAATAAAAAAATGCAATTTACTGTTTTAAACATTCCTTTAGAAAGGTAACTAAAAATATTTAAGTTGAAAAAAAGTGAAAAAAAAGGAGTTGCTTCGAGTGGGGATTGAACTCACAAGCAAAAAAAGCACGACGTTAAAAACTCGATGCCTAAACCCCTCGACCATTACTACCCACGATACATTTATCATACTAAAGACATATTTTATTAAGTATTATTTTAGTAGCATGCTTGCCAATAGACATTAATTAAACGTACCTAAATAATAATAATTAATTAAAACACCCCAAAAAATAACTTAAATACAACGGGCCAATTCCTAACCCTAAAAAATTATTAATTGTGCTTACCTCAATAATCCGATTTTCAGTCCACGGTTTCTTTGAGTTTTCCGGTTTTTTAGAATAATAAATATTAATTTCTCTGTAGTAATGATCTTTGTTTATGTCGTCTGCGGTGGGATCAACATCATTGATTTCAGCCATTCTTATTTTTAAAATAGGCAGGTACAATTATTGTATAAGCACTACCGTCACTCGGATGTTATTATAATGAATATATTTTAGGTTAGAAAACCCGCGTAAATCTAAAAGTACGTTTTTGTGAAATCGGCCTATGTTGGAATAGCATTCAATATTTGATAAATTTAAGAGAAGAGTTTTTGACACTCTTGAAATGATAGGTGTCAACGTCAAGAGTTTTCTTTCTGTGTGTTAATGTTTTTATTTTTGTAATCTAACCTAACATTTTTGTAACAATACACACGTTGTTCATAAAAGGGTTTTTATTTTTCTCATCACGAAGTTTGCTTGTTGGATGCTGGAAAGGGACACTATTTTAAAGTTCTAATAGTCTAGTCATTTGTAACAAATATTTCATCATTGTTTAATACGCCTAACGCTGGTTAGGCATTTTTAAAAACGACTGGAAATAGCTAGGCTTATTGCAGAAAAACAACTGATTGTTGAAAAAGCCCGCATTTTGCAAAATGACTAGTCTTTTTGCAAAAAGCCTGATTGTTCAATATGCCTGCGACATATATATATGTTTAAAGTTGTTTAGCGCGACTCACATATTTAGAGGTACGTAACGCGACAAAATTGCATGAAAATCGGCAACAGTGTAATTGTCGCTATAAAAACCGATAGAAGTAAAACAACCATTATACACATTTGAAACCCAATTTTTTCAATTCAAAATAGCAGTTTATCTAATAAGTGTGTAAAGTCGCCTTTTTTTGACGAATGTGAATATTGTCGCATGAGCCGAAGGCCTTTACACACGAATTGCATACAATATTTTTTCTACTACCGTGCATATTGTCCACTCAGGCTATAAATCCAAAAGTTTACGCACTAGTGTGTAAAGTAGTAAATTTATATTGTAGGATTAAAAATTTGGAAGTTCATAGAACACAATTTAATTTTTACAAATAAAATAACTGACAAATAATTACCTACTAATTGTTATACATATTTTTCTACTCCTATCTTTAAAATATCGCAGGGCAAAGAACAATAAACACGTTTGCGAAAGAAGCAGCTTCAAATATAGAAGAATTAAAAATCAAAATGATCAAGAAATGACTTGCTACGCTAAATTCAATAAAATTAAGAAAGAAAAATTGCAGATTATATATTCCCAAAATAACACAGAAAATTTTTATAAAAGTATTCAACCCCATTTAAAAAATAAACCTTGGTTTTTCAATGAATCTGACAGAAATTACATAAGAATTATTAGTCGTCTATGGTGCAACCATATGTTGTCACCAGAACATAAGTTTAAACTTAGGCTAGAAGAGAATTCTCTATTTACTTGCGGCATGGAAGGTACCATAAATGTTATGTAATTGTTCACTGCAAAAGCAAAATAGTCGGTGACGTCACATCGACATTTTGAGGTTGGTGGACACCCCATACGCAGCATGATTTTGGTCGGACAAGTTGACCACAATTTTTAATATAATTTTAATAAACATTTTTTAGAAAATCAAATATGTAGGTATGTACGGGAAGTCATAGTGACGTAATAACGACAATTTCGAGAATCGGGCATTCAAAAACATAGGAGCGCAGAAAGTTTTCGCAGAGGAAAAGTTTGTCGGACTGGACGCGAAGAAAGCACTCACAAAGTATGAAATTTGTGTGTGTCAAAAAAATTAGAGGTCCTTGTACTGGGGACTAATATTTAGAAAGCCCATACGTTTATGTAATTTTATATAAAAAGGTATAAACAATAATGATTTTTTTTCACGTCCATGTTTTAACAGTTCCAACGTAAATGAAAATAGGAATAACTAAAATAAAAAATAGCGATAGTAGTCCTCTTAAAATTTTCATGCCGTTCAATCCCAATGATATTCTCGATTATCTTTCAAAAAGAACATTAAACAATAAACCTTTTTAACAAAACTTCCACTTTATTTAAAAAAACTAATGCTTTAAATAAAAGTGAATGTTTTGTTTCATTGCTTAATGTTCTTAATAAGATGGACTTCCACAGAGTAACGGTTAGTACAATAAATTTAATTACTTTTTTGGTCCAGTCTATTAATCTCCCCATACAAAGTATGTTTTTTAAATATTTCAAATTCCTAACACTTATTTTAAATGCTCCTCTGATTACATATAAATTTGCGAAAGCTGGCCTTCTTTTAATATAAAAAGCTAATATTTTTAAAAGTAATTATTAATTAATATATGGTAGCTAATAAATTAACATAATCGTACCTATATAAATATAATTTATGAACTAAATAATATAGTATTTTTTGTAATTAAATGCATGCGTAGTCTATCGTATATATTTCATACCCTTAAACCAATCTATGTATACACCTATGTAAAATCCGG
This sequence comes from Ophraella communa, assembly GCA_035357415.1. Classification (NCBI taxonomy): domain Eukaryota; kingdom Metazoa; phylum Arthropoda; class Insecta; order Coleoptera; family Chrysomelidae; genus Ophraella; species Ophraella communa. Next base: position 47,913,757 of record CM068979.1, on the reverse strand, counting down.
TGGAGCAATAACCGATTCTGTCTCTATGCGGAATCCGGTGGAACAACAACCTTTTCCATCTTCCTATATTAGTAACTAATATTCATTTACAGTTAAGGTTTTGTTTATTGTAATATACCTATTCTGTTGTGTTGGAACAGATATTTAATAAATTTAATGAGACCAGAAATTTAGAATATGTAACACAACTATTTAGTATTTTCCAAATTGTAATTTTAAATGGATAAGACTAAATCAAACTGTATATACTTACCTACTATTAGTAAGGTACCTGTGAAATCCGTCGGAACAATAGTAACCTTATGGGTTTCCATCCATTGTTTATTTATAGGTACATGATTTGTTACGTACGGATTAATTTATTTCTAAAAGGATACGTAGCCTCTTGTTAATATATAAAGGGTCATTCGAGGTAGTTCGATATTTTGAATCGATAAATAAATATCGATACCATAAGGGTCATCTGTGCAAAAATAAAACTTACGATTCAAATTAATACAATTTGTCAGAATTACCAAATTTGGTGTTGCCTAAATGCAGTTTTCATCCCTAGTCAATATGGAAAATCACCAAAAACAATATATTGATAACATTCGATTATATTTACAATTACTAATATATACTGGCTCATGATTGGCTAGCTGCGATAACCTTTCTTTTAGTTCGCATATTTTTCGGGTCTCATGTTTGCTTCTGTCGAGTGTATAGATGATTTGTGGAGTGTATATATACATAATATAACGAGTGAAAAGTAGATTCCCATCTCCAAAACTGTAAAATCGTTTTTTCAACACCGCTCCGCTATATTTTCCTCCCGCCTGTTACGACCAAGGGTTTATATATTTCAAATAAATCATAACTAAAGTAATAAGTCGTAGTATTAATATTTATATTATAATAATAAAGTTTAGAAATCATCGAAATAAGGTTAGGTAAATGTAGGTAAGAAACATTGAATTATTTGCTAACAAAATATATAACTGTTTCTTCTTTTGGAGCTTGTGGGTAAATGAAGATGTCCATTAATAAAATTTCTCTTTTGCCTGATATGTTCAAAACATACTGACAAAGGTGTACTAAAAATTCATTATAAGAGTATTTTTACAAAAAATCGGATATTTCCTATGGATAAATGTCCTTTAATTAAAATTTGCATAGATGTGAAAAGTGATAAAACGATAGTACCTACAGCCACATTCCAACGCCTGTACACTTGTAACGATACAAAATAGAACGATTAAACACGTTCATAATAAAAAACATGTTCCATATTTCAAGTAAAGTAAAAATAGACAAAATAAATGTAATAATTAAAAAATAATTTTGTAATTAAAAAAAATTGTGGCAAGTGGATTCGTTTCCCTGCCAAAGTCACACACATATACATACATAAAAAATGAATATGTCAAGATGAAATTTTTAGAATCTTTTTTTTATGTGGTTCTATATAGAATTTAATAATTGAGTACTTCAAGAACCGAAGGTAGTGTAATTCTGTATTCAAATCGGTAACTAAGTATTTTAATTTTACCAATTACCAATTTTGCCAGACAAAAAAAATAGTGTCCTCGTATTGATAGGTATTTGGATTTTTAACAGGCAATGTACCTAAGTACCTTTTCTAAACTATAAACAGAATAACTTTTCAATAATATCCAAATATACACCTACGTAATAAATACACTTTTGTGTATAAAAATCTATTCCTTAGTAGGTATTAGGTATCACTTATTAAATTTTATGTTAATATCTTTATTTTTTATTTAATTGCACCACTAAATAAACCATATGTAGTTTGTTACTTGGACAGGAAAAATCCATATTTAAATACCACATACAGGCGAATCATTTCTGTTGAAGAAAACTCTCATAGTTTAATACTTGATTTTAGTACGCCAATGGATGCGTATTACTCCTGTGTTTATGTGACCTTTGCCGCAAACTTGACCTTGATGCGAATGTTAGTTTTTAGAGGGGTAGTAGACACTTACCTATTTTTTATCGTTTCAAGGCGTTGGTTGTACTCTTGTATTAGAAGACGTGGGATTGGTTTATTTTTTAGATAAAATACATGATTTTTAATACTTTAATTTTTATCCCTACATATAAATTGACACTATTAGGTATATTTTTTTATTAACAGGTTTAAAAAGACATTTTATAGCATATTGAAAATATTTATTTTTATTGGTTAATAGTTATATCCAGTGGTACCTAGTCCTAATTTATTTCTTAATTTTAAATTTAAAACCGATCACGTTTTACTAATGCCAGTTGTATTATAATCAAGTTAACATATTTTATTTATATATATTTATATATTCTAGTCCCACAAAATATCGATCTAAGTTACTAGTTTACTATTTAGTAGAATTTTAAATAATTCCCAAAATAGATTTAACCGAAATAACAAAATTTCCTGGTGACTGCAACAAGCATAAAATATAATTTTATTAACAAAGATTAATAAAATTATTTTACATTAAAACATTTTCAATAATTAAACAGTACTAATTTTGGTTAGGAATGTGTAGTAAACCGAAACTAAAGTCTTTTGTTATATGATCTATTACTGTACCCACGAAGATGACATCCACCGGATATTAAATTACATTTCAAAAGAAAAATTAATACCTATTACTATCTCTAGCGTTTTGTAGATCGGTTTTGACATTATTGTGTCATCATCCATACTAGGTAAGTACTGCTCATTTCACAGAGCAGGTTGCAGAATTAATTATTTTACGCCCTTACCAATACCTTACCAATAGAAAACTGCTAGGTAAAGTAGGTATGTAAGAGCACCAGGTACAGGTAACTAACATTTTTTTCTTATTTTAATCTTCATTCAAAAGAAAATATAATGTTGTGATACATTTTTGAAAAGAGGATAAAAAATGCTATTTAATGAAGTAAAAATCCAAGAAGGCGTCTATAAGAAAAAATAAAGTTATGGGTTAATATCTTAAAATCTGGGAGAGATATTATTTTGTTTTATTTTTTGTTGTAAAGATCTGCTAAAAATGCACCATTTTGATTTTGAAGAAATCGCAAATTGCAAAAGCAATTTATAAAATGTAAGCAGTTTTGAAATTGTAATAGAACCCTGAGACATATTGTTCATTTGACCGATTTTGCAGCTCTTATAATAACAGATTTGGGACACAGTGTATAAGCGGCGAGCGGCACCTAAGCGGTGGAGGGTGTCACGATACAAGCGGCAATATGACAATCGCCGTTCTATTTTTCTTTTTCAACCAATTTCACATAATTTTTAATTACTATCTTTGCTATCTTTTTCAATACTAAATCATACAAAGCACTGTAAGCGGCGAGCTTCAGTCAAAAAGCGATGCGCGGCGCCGTTTAGTGCCGCTTACCGCTTAGATCTTTGGTGTACTTTTTTAAAAATTGCGCGCAAACAAATGGGTTGCATACTATACTTTTTCTACGACTCAGATAATTTGGAAATTATTTTATTATAATTGATTCATTATGACACGTCAACACTAGGGCTGGGCGATTATAAAAAAATTAACGATTATTTAAAATTATCGAATATTTTTCGATTAATCGATTATTTCCAATTAATCGATTAGGTTGATTCCAGTTAGGAGTTTGTGTAAGATGAGATCTGATGCACTTTTGGATATCTTGGTTTTTAAATCCGTTTTACTTTAAGCTGTCTTTTACTTAAGCTCTTGTTGAAGGTTATCAGGCTGGGAGATGGTTGCTCGATGAACCAGGGAGTTGATCACAGATATTTTTTGTTGTGGATGGTGATAGGACGAAGCATTTATATATCGATAGGTGTGGATTGGTTTGGGGTAAACCGAATGACTTATAGTGCCTTTGGGCTTTCGGGTGATAAGAACGTCCAAAAACCGCAATGAATTTTGGGTCTCAACTTCCACTATAAAGGTAATATCTGGATGTTGATTGTTGATTTGGTCAAGGAAAGATTGTAGAGTGTTGATGGGACCATATGATAAAAGTATCATCAACATAACGACGCTAAACTTTATGTTCTGGGGGAGCAGATTGAAGAAATTTGGTTTTCAGGTTTTCCATGAAAATTTATTATTTTAAATGCAGTGTATGTTTCTTTATATTTCGTTTGTTTAAGTATCTATATTTAATAATAACAATAATAATATCCAAAATTGCATCAGATCGTATCTTACACTTACTCCAAAATTCGAAAATTCCGAATAAACCCACCCCATTTCCAACGCTTACCTTCCTTATGTCCGAGGCGTCACTGTTCCTGTGGTCAGGTTTACATAGGAAAAACAGGACGATCAGTCCAACGTGCAACTGAACATCAATGTTTCATCCGTACAGGACTTTGGAATCGTTTAGCAATTGCAGAACACCATCACAAAACTGGGCATAAAATACTTTTCGAGGATTCCTAACTCGCCGCATTACAACCACAGGAAAATCCGAAAGTCCATTGAAATCAAGAAAAATCCGAACAACTTCAACAGAGACGAAGGGTATTTCCTATCCCCCATTTGGACTACATCCATCCAACCCAGCCACCCTTTTCCGCCACAGCACGTCATTGGCCAACAACTCTCACGCGTGCTAGCTTCGCCCCCGACTCTGTATAAAATAGTCGCCCGGTCAGTAACATCCTTAGTAAGAGCTTGGTTTACATACTGATTCCATCAACAACCCCCTCACAGCCCCTTTTACCCAAAACGACATCCAGCATGCCTGTCTCACAGGCAAAAATTTAGCCCCAGGACCAGATTCAATTAAGAGGCTAACTCTCAAACACCTCTCTGAAACCATGTACCCCATTTTAACCTCCCTTCTAAACTCCATACAATCCTACCGCCCCATATCACTCCTTTCCGTCTTAGGTAAGCTCTTTAAACTTCTGCTCAATGAGCGAATCTGGGAATTCCTAAACATCAACAAACAATACAATACCTCAAACACAACATGTTTTCAGACCTCACCACTCAGACAGTTCGCCGTCGCCGTTTCGCTGGCTAAACGTCCCAACTCCTATTTCAAGAATCGTAATTCCGAGTTGTAAGTCGGAATTCCAAAATATAAATCTAAATAATCGAAATAATATATTATGTTTAAAAATTATTTTAAAATGTGTTAATATGGAAATTTTTGCAATATGTCGTAAACGAGATAGCCTTCAACAATACAAATAAATATTCCCTGCATGCAAGAAAAAATATTTATCTGGCTAAGTCGAAATGTAGCTGTAAAACACTATAAATATCGAATGTTTAGCGCGACGTCGCGCTAAGCACAGAAATGGCGCGATAAATATCTGTACACTGCAGTTTCGGTTGCGGTAAACTACGATAGGCATATATATATATATATATATATATATATATATATATATATATATATATATTAGTATGATTTTATTTATTTATTGTTGTTGGGTTCTTATGTTTTCTTTTTTGTTTTATTATTTTAATTTTTTCTGATGATTGAATGTTATTTTAGTAAATTCACGTTAATTGTGACATGATATTATTAGTGGTTTGTTTTTATTTGATTTGACGTAATTGTTGAAGTTTTTTACTACAATAATAATGTTTTTTAGCCCCTTAAATAATATGTTGTATAATGATGACTAGCTCGAATAAAATTAAATGTTTCTTGAAAATAGACACTATCGTTAATCGAAAAATTATATCTCAGGTCGTACAGGTTTCACCACAGATTTACGCTCAAACAAATTATAAATTTTCTATCAAAATGAAATTCAAAAATCTTTACAATAAAGTAGTATAAATGTTCTCTGGCGGCTAATAACTATTATCGCTTTAAAACAGTTTATACGCACATTTAATACAAATTAAATAACGGTACCTTTTTTAACTTTGTCTCTCGAGTGTTCGCCATTCACATGTAGGTGTCGCTGGAACTGGTGGTCTATCTTCTCTTCTGGTGAACACGTGGGATGTAGAACTTCCAATGGTTTAATTAAAGACAGAAACTCTTACGAGATAGAATTTATTATTGTTTACTTGTAGATTTGTTTATACAATTTACTGGTTGATAAGACTCCCTTTTTACAAGTGGTGTGTTACAAAGTTTTATACTAGGATTATTTCTGATATAAGGTAAGTCAAGCTTCTTATATTAATTTAATACTAACTTTTGTATCATTAAAATTATAGTTGAAACTGTTATATTATAAAATTACTCTGCTCGATTCAACAAACCTATTTTCGATTCAAAGTCGAATACTGTTAACTTATAAAGTTAATAAAATTTATGACTAATCAAAGTCTTTTTTAAAAATGTAGATTACGAGTTGAATATTATAATAACTGTTGTTGAATGTTTTGAAAATGAGTCTTGAATCTTTTTTAAAATTAAACTTGAGTATTGAGTCGTGAAAGTTTTTTAAAATTAAATCTTAAATGTTTGTTGAAAATTTTTTTTTAAACGAAGCTTTAATGTTTGTATAAAGGGTCTTGACTCTCCTAAAATTAGGCTTGAATCTCCTTATTCTTTCTGACTGGTTCTTTTACGTAAAGACTGAGATCCCTCTCTCATTATTCTCTGACCAATAAAAATGCTTCATTTAAAAACTCCACGAGAACCAATCAGAAGGAGCTATTTCTTAATTTGCTTATTTCTAACTAACTACTTGTATTTTACAAACAATTTTTTTACATAATATATACAATAATCATTTTTAATGTTCAAAAATTTTTATATAATTTATTATGGTCGGAAAAGCTCTCAAATTATATTTACACTGAGGCTTGAAGTCATAAATTCGACCGATACATTTCCGAGTAACTCTTACGTCACAACGTGCAGCTGCTATTCTAAGCTCTTGGAGTTCGAGGAAACTAAACATTTCAAACACGCGATGTTTACGAGCATTCTAATTCGTGTTAATTTGACGTCACAGGCACAGGTGCACTTCTAAGGTTTTTCAGTTCATGGAAACTAAACATTTCAAACACGCGATGTTTACGAGCATTCTAATTCGTGTTAATTTGACGTCACAGGCACAGGTGTTATTCGTAGAAGAACTTTTTATACACTTTTGTAGGTCTTTGAAAATCCTTTTATATATTTAACAGAAAAATATTTTACAAAAATTTATAATTTGTTCGTTTGTTTTATTTTACATTTAGAATTATATTTTCATTATTATTTATTTTTTTAATGGTGATTTTGATTATTTTTATGTAATGTGATTACTTTTTTATTATTTATTTTTGCTTTTAATTGACTTAACGATTTTGTTTTTGATTTAATCATCATAATACACATTCTTATTGAAATTAATATTTTCTTTAATGAATAAATTTTTTATGATAATAAAACTTCGTCTCAACTTCCCCCCAAACTTGTAATAAATTTATCAACGGAAAAAATTTTTAAAAGTTTTCATTTTCCACTTTAACTTCAAACTATATCCTATTTTATTTTATTTACATATTTATTTACACTTAACTACTAAATATATTACTTGAGTGAACTTACATGAAACACACCACGTGAAATTTTTGTGTTAGGAAACATTAGAATTTATTTTCTACTTTTTAAAACATAAACGCATCGTTTCATCTTTTTCTTACCCACTACTATAGGATTAATATAGAGTGTAGTACTATAACTTATAATTCCATCTGCCAACAGTTTCTTTAAATGTTTATCTACCACTTTTTGATATTTATAGGGAATTGGATAACTTTTTGACTGAAAACTCTCTTTATTTTGAACTTTAATACTTTGGGAATAATTTTTAGCTACTCTAGATTCGTCATTAATTAAACTTTTATATCTTTCTACCAATTTTATAACTTCATTTTTCCATCCTTTATTGCAATTTATCACCACCTCTAAATTCTTTTCATTAACCCTATCATCGGCATCAATTGCCCTTTCATCATAATCATAATTTAATTTATTTTTGGTATCTAAGACCTTTTCTAAATGATTATTATTTCCATTTTTATTTAAATTTAATTCGGCATCTATGGCCACATTATTAAATATATTTCGGCACCCTTGTACCATTAAATTGCAACTACATTCACAAATTTCACTTATTTTTCTTGGCAGAAATTTTTATTACTATTTTCTAATGACTCGTCAAATATACTAATTATATTATAATTACTAGTTAATTTTAAATCATTTATTACCTCAAATTTTATTTCATTATCCCCAAATATTACTACATTTTTGATATAATTTATTATAATTTTATTCTTTGATAATTCATCGTTACCCAATAATATATCATATTTTAATTTATTGACTATCAATAACTGAACATTTAATTTTACATTATTTATATTCAAAGAAGCAAAAACTGTTTTATTAGAATATCCTAAACTTTTATCATTTATCCCTGTAAAATTTACTTTTGGAATATTGATTATATTGTTTTTTAACATTGAGATTTTATTTACTGTATTTTCTGATATTAAAGAAACTGTAGACCCTGTATCTATTATAATGCTTAATAAATTGTTATCAATATTTGCTTTAATTAATACTAATTCTATTTCTTTATTTTCTAGATGCAGATTATCCTTGTCTATTAAAAATTCACGTGGGTGTACAAAGTCACATCTAGCGCTATTTACATTGTGCACCCCTATTGAAAATTTGTGGTTTGGGCATCATTTACTGGAGATCTGGCCCTAGGAGTTCTACTACCTGAACGTGCAATGTCTCTCGGTGTTTTATTTGTCTCATTTATCCCCTCATTACTGTTACTCGTATTAATTGCGTTTACTTGTCTATTATTATTGTTTGTATTTGCTCGATTATTGTTATTTTGTTCAAATCTATTAAAATTTCTATTATTATAATTATTGTTAAAATTTCTAGTGTTCTGATTATTATTGTAATTTCTATTATTATTGTAATTGTTCCTATTTTCATTATTTTGATTTCTGTTTTGATTATTGTAGTTATTGTTAAAATTATTATTATTATTATTTTGTCTGTTAAAATTGTTATTGTTACTTTGCCTATTAAAACTTCTATCATTGTTATTAAAGTTTCTTACATTATCTCTATTCTGATTGTTGATACTATTACTTAAATTTCTTTCAATTCTCTGCAAATATGTTATTAAATGATCAAATTTATTAATATTTTGTACTGCAATTATCTCAGATATTTCAGGTTTAAAATGTCTTGATAAAAACATTACAATTTCTGCCTCTGGTATAGGAGGAGTTAAATATTGACAAGTAGCATAGAGTTGTAAAACATAGTTGGATAGATTATTCTTTGTATTATCAAATTTGCCAAAATACAATCTTTCCCTGACTTTACTCTGTTGTAATTCTGACCAGAAAATATCTAGAAATACTTTTTCAAAGGTTTCAAATGAATCTACAAACATTTCTTTACAATTCCACCATAATAGTGCATTGCCTGTTAAACTTGACCTGATAAATTCTTTAAAGTCTTGTAAATTTTTAATTTTATAGTATTTATTTTTATTCGTTTGTAAATAATTTATAGGATGTATCTTCCTATAATCCCCACAAAATTTCGAACTTTCTTCAAACTTCCCCCCTATATTTAGAATTTGAAAACCCAAGTCAGGTGTTACACGATTGTCTGATAATTCAGAAATATTTTGATTCACTTGTTTTATTTTATTTTCGAGTTCCTCCTTTAATTTCTTGATTTGTTCACTGTTTCCCACGTTTATATTTGTATTTAATTTTTCTTCTATTTCTTTTCTTAATTGTCTTTCTGTTTTTCTGTTTTCCTGTTCGGCTATGTCCAAATTTATTTGTATTCCTCTTTTCACGTTATCTTCCATTTCTGATATTCTTGAGTTTAATTTCAGATTGTTTTCGCTTGTTCTTTTGTCTATATTTTGTACTTGTTTATTTAAAAATTCTTGTTTTTCCTCAATTACTTTAATCTTTTTCTCTTGATTTTCTACTTTCTTATCCAATTTTTCCGTTATTTCATTCAATTTTCTCGTTATTTCCTCAGAATTTTCTCTATTTTGTTTTTTCATTTCTTCAGAGTTAGCTTCTAATTTTCTTGTCATCTCTTCCGAGTTGGCTTCTAGTTTTTTCGCTATTTGTTCTGAATTGGCTAGGATGATGCTCATCAAATCTGCCAATGTGACATTTCCTCCAGTTTGTGAAGAAGTACCATCTTTTTGTTGAGGTTCATCTTCTTGTTCCCCCCTTTCTTCTGGCTCTTCTGTGTTAGCAAACATGTCTATTAATTCTTGACTTTTTGTCAATCTGTTTATCAAATTTTGTTTGGTTCCTCTGTCGTCCAAATCTCTGTTTCTCAATTCTTGTCTGAGTTCTTCTACCTTCCATGCATCAAAATTAATTTCTTCTTTGTCAGACATTATTTTTTTATTATAGTTATAATTATAGATAAGTGTTAAATAAAGTAGAAAAATTTTGTTTGTTATATTAAATATATTTACAAGAATTTATTAGTATTTTTATTTTTAAATAAATTTTAATGTAATGTTTATGGATTTTTTTGTTGTTATTTAAACTATTAAAATCTGTGATTTTAATCGAGCCCGTTACGTTGGTCGCCAAGTTATTATGATTTTATTAATTTATTTGTTGTTGGGTTCTTATGTTTTCTTTTTTGTTTTATAATTTTAATTTTTTCTGATGATTGAATGTTATTTTAGTAAATTCACGTTAATTGTGACATGATATTATTAGTGGTTTGTTTTTATTTGATTTGACGTAATTGTTGAAGTTTTTTACTACAATAATAATGTTTTTTAGCCCCTTAAATAATATGTTGTATAATGATGACTAGCTCAAATAAAATTAAATGTTTCTTGAAAATAGACACTATCGTTAATCGAAAAATTATATCTCAGGTCGTACAGGTTTCACCACAGATTTACGCTCAAACAAATTATAAATTTTCTATCAAAATGAAATTCAAAAATCTTTACAATAAAGTAGTATAAATGTTCTCTAGCGGCTAATAACTATTATCGCTTTAAAACAGTTTATACGCACACTTAATACAAATTAAATAACGGTACCTTTTTTAACTTTGTCTCTCGAGTGTTCGCCATTCACATGTAGGTGTCGCTGGAACTGGTGGTCTATCTTCTCTTCTGGTGAACACGTGGGATGTAGAACTTCCAATGGTTTAATTAAAGACAGAAACTCTTACGATGTAGAATTTATTATTGTTTACTTGTAGATTTGTTTATACAATTTACTGGTTGATAAGACTCCCTTTTTACAAGTGGTGTGTTACAAAGTTTTATACTAGGATTATTTCTGATATAAGGTAAGTCAAGCTTCTTATATTAATTTAATACTAACTTTTGTATCATTAAAATTATAGTTGAAACTGTTATATTATAAGATTACTCTGCTCGATTCAACAAACCTATTTTCGATTCAAAGTCGAATACTGTTAACTTATAAAGTTAATAAAATTTATGACTAATCAAAGTCTTTTTTAAAAATGTAGATTACGGGTTAAATATTATAATAACTGTTGTTGAATATTTTGAAAATGAGTCTTGAATCTTTTTTAAAATTAAACTTGAGTATTGAGTCGTGAAAGTTTTTTAAAATTAAATCTTAAATGTTTGTTGAAAATTTTTTTTTAAACGAAGCTTTAATGTTTGTATAAAGGGTCTTGACTCTCCTAAAATTAGGCTTGAATCTCCTTATTCTTTCTGACTGGTTCTTTTACGTAAAGACTGAGATCCCTCTCTCATTATTCTCTGACCAATAAAAATGCTTCATTTAAAAACTCCACGAGAACCAATCAGAAGGAGCTATTTCTTAATTTGCTTATTTCTAACTAACTACTTGTATTTTACAAATAATTTTTTTACATAATATATACAATAATCATTTTTAATGTTCAAAAATTTTTATATAATTTATTATGGTCGGAAAAGCTCTCAAATTATATTTACACTGAGGCTTGAAGTCATAAATTCGACCGATACATTTCCGAGTAACTCTTACGTCACAACGTGCAGCTGCTATTCTAAGCTCTTGGAGTTCGAGGAAACTAAACATTTCAAACACGCGATGTTTACGAGCATTCTAATTCGTGTTAATTTGACGTCACAGGCACAGGTGCACTTCTAAGGTTTTTCAGTTCATGGAAACTAAACATTTCAAACACGCGATGTTTACGAGCATTCTAATTCGTGTTAATTTGACGTCACAGGCACAGGTGTTATTCGTAGAAGAACTTTTTATACACTTTTGTAGGTCTTTGAAAATCCTTTTATATATTTAACAGAAAAATATTTTACAAAAATTTATAATTTGTTCGTTTGTTTTATTTTACATTTAGAATTATATTTTCATTATTATTTATTTTTTTTAATGGTGATTTTGATTATTTTTATGTAATGTGATTACTTTTTTATTATTTATTTTTGCTTTTAATTGACTTAACGATTTTGTTTTTGATTTAATCATCATAATACACATTCTTATTGAAATTAATATTTTCTTTAATGAATAAATTTTTTATGATAATAAAACTTGGTCTCAATATATATATATATATATATATATATATATATATATATATATATATATATATATATATATATATATATATATACAATCAGAATGTTTTTGGGGATGTGGCAATAAAACCAATGTGTACTCTTATTAGAATATAATTACCGAGCTTTTGAACCTCTATGGGTTCATTCTCAAGGTCTAAAAATTGTATATTATAAAGAAATTATATAGCAGGTAATAAAATAAATAATACTTACATATCTAAGTGAGATTATAGGTAAAACGGTGTAAAAAATTGTAATAAATTTGACATGTGTGCTAAAAAAACTCAAAAAACAATATGATTTAAAAATTTTGATATATTTGTTTAATATATAAATTCAGTTGTTTTAAATTCTACATAGTAATTCGTTTTTTTTAATTTTTTAAATTTTGTTTCTCCAAATCCAAAAGATATGCATATATTATACTTAAATTATTTAGATCAGTTTTTTTATTAATACATCGATCTTCCTGAGCTATGTAAGCCGTTTCTAAAAAGATCCGCTTTTTATAATTCATTTCTGTAGTTAAAATTTTGGCCTGTTCATAATTCATTATATGGCCTTCAGAGAATACGTGTTCAGCAAGTGCGCATTTCTCTGGATGAAGTTTACTGTCACTTTTATGGGATGTTATTCTATTAGCAAGAGACCTTTTTGACTGACCAATGTATTTCTTATCACAATTTTTACAAGGAATTTCATAAACTATGTTAGGTAATTTATTATTAGGTGTTTTATCTTTAATTTTACTAAAAAGCGAATGGATTGTAAGATGTTGTTTATTTGCAATTTTTATATTATGTTGTTTTAAAATTCCGGAAAGTTTAGGTGTGACTGATTTGATATAAGGTAGAGATACATAAATTGGAATGGTAATATTTCTAGAACTGATGTCATGATATTCTGTGTTTCTTGTCATGTTATGAATTATGGCATTTGTATTGTCAGAAGTATTATATAAAATTTGTTTTAAAAGATTTGGTGGATAACAGTTCTCAAGAAATAGTTTATAAAGAATTTTTAAATTTTTTTGGTGAAAAATTGGATCTGAAATATTTAAAACTCGATTTTTCATTTGTTTGATCACATTTAATTTAGTATTACGTGGATGATATGAATGATAGTTAATATATCTCCCAGAGCTTATCGGTTTTCTATACCAGTCGATTGAGATGTTATTGTTATTGTTTCTTAAAAATTTAGTATCAAGAAAAGGTAAGGATTGTTCTGTATCTTCTTTTTCTATAGTAAATTGTATATGTGGATCAAAGCTGTTGAAGTAAAAAAGTATATTATTTATTTCATCATATGGAAGGGATAAAATTATATCATCTACATATTTTTTAATAAAGAATAATTTAAAAGGTAAAACAGATATAACTAAGTCCAAGATGTAATCCATCACATAGTCTGCTAAAATAGGAGATATTGAAGATCCCATTGGTGTTCCAAAAGTTTGTTGATATATTTTATTATTATAGGAAAAATATGTACTATTGAAAATAAATGTTATTAATTCTAAAAATGTCTCTTTATTTAGTCTGCAATTTTTATTTATGTCATTCCAATTCTTATTAATTGCTGTTAAACATAAATTTAGATGAACATTACTAAAAAGTGACACTACATCCAAACTTAAAAGAACATTATTTGGTGGTAATACAATATTATTAAATTTTTTATTTATTTCAAAAGAATCTCTAATGTAATACTCATTGCTATAGTCATATGATTTTGTGAGTATTTCAGTTAACCAAAGTGTAAGGGGTTCAATAGGTGTTCCAATTGATACTACTATTGGCCTAGCTGATAATGTTGGTTTATGAATTTTTGGTAAACAGTAAAATTTTGCAGGAATGCCATTATAGGTTGTTAGTTTATTTTTAATTTCTTTATCAATTTGTTTTTTATTAAATAATTTTTTAATTAATGCATTACACTCATTAGTTATTTTCAAAGTAGGATCTTTATTAAGTTCTTTATATGATTTATTATCATCAATAAGTTGTTTAGAGAGATCTAAATATTGCTGTTTTTCTATTATAACTGTTACATTACCTTTATCTGATTTTGTTACTATTTTGTTACATGAAAATCCAAATTTAATAGTAACAAAATCAGATAAAGGTAATGTAACAGTTATAATAGAAAAACAACAATATTTAGATCTCTCTAAACAACTTATTGATGATTTTTAACTTGATATAGTACTTTTAAGATCCTCTTTCTATTATTTTGTAATTATTTCAGCCTAATGATGGTCCTATAGGACCGAAACTAGTTGCAACATTTAATAAAACAGTTGTGGGATAGACTTTGAGTTTCTTTTGAACCTTTTGTGTTTCAACCCACATTTAAGATATGGATAGCTTACAAGATTTTAATTATGAACATGCCAAAATTTTAACCACAGAAATCAATTATAAAAAGCGAATATTTTAGAAACAGCTTATATAGCTCAAGAAGATGGATGTATTAATAAAAAAACTGATTTAAATAATTTAAGTGTAATATATGCATATCTTTTGGATTTGGAGAAACAAAATTTCAAGAATTAAAAAAAAACGAATTACTATGTAGAATTTAAAACAATTATATATTAAACAAATTAATCAAAATTTTTAAATCATATTTTTTTTGAGTTTTGTATTTTTATAATAAACATGTCGAATTTATTACAGTTTTTTACAAAATTCTACCTATAATCTCACCTGGATATGTAAGAATTATTTATTTTATTACTTGCTATATAATTTCTTTACAATTATAAAACATTTTTAGACCTTGAAAATGAGCCCATAGAGGTTCGAAAGCTCGGTAAATATATTCTAAAAAGAGTACACTTTGGTTTTATTGCCACATCCCTAAAAACATATATATATATATATATATATATATATATATATATTAGTGAAGCTTCGAAAATGTTTATTTTCTTCTTCAGCACAAACTAAAATTATAATAAATTTGTAACATAATAATATAATAGTTTAATTAAAAACTTACTATCGTGAGGTTAAATAGTTTTGGGCTTCATAAATGCGCACATTATAAAAATTTCTACTAAAATACAAAAAATAAATTAAATTAAAGGAAAAGTTAATTTAGAATAAATGTTTTTTTTAAACTTCAAAATTTGATGTTTATGTCATGTTGAAATAAATTATCAGAATTTAAAAATACTAATCAAAAAGAAGAAGAAATGAAAGAAAATTAAATTTTGTCATTCATATGTTACATATCCTTTGATAATATATAACTGTAATTATTTAAATTATCAATATCCGATCTTTTATTGATACAGTTATTTTTATTTATGTATACCATTTCAAGAAATTCTCTTTTATGTAAATAGTATATTATTAAATGAGCATATAATGGTAGCTATTATTCACGAGCCGTAGGCGAAATTCTTCTGAATTAGTTCGCACACTTTTGGAGATATCCTACTGACTGCGCCATTTATGTTCCGTCGTTGCGAAACTTGTTTTTTAAAAACAAATATTTCACTTGGAACTAACAAATTTTTTTATACAGAAATTACAAAGATTGACTTCAATTATTTTGAGTAACTATATACATATACTAATTTATAAATAATAACTTCTTTATTCCAGGAACCGTAACTTACGGTAGCGTTAACGATGATTCGGGGTCGGTTTTAACGTTAATAATAGCGATATCGTTTACGGGCGAATAATAGTGTAAGGTGACATGACGATAGACATGTTACAACAAAATCAGCCTCTTTAAAATGATGTGAGCAAATTCTGGTACCATATTGCAACGGGTGACAGATGTGTGACTGATGAATTTGACGGATGATTGTGACAGATGCGAGAGGAATGCATGTATTTTAATGTAGCTGCTTGTCATAAACTAATTTTGATCTTATTAAACTGATTTATTTTATTTTAGTTATTAAGAGTACTTCCCCAAGTCCCTACCAGAGTTATTGAATATGATGTTGATGCTAGGCTTGAAAATATAACATTCACAGTTAAACTAAGAACAAACTGTTGTGATAAAATAACTGCTGCTTTTTGAAAAAATCTTTTAAAGAAAGGAGTGATACCAGTTATAATGTAGACAGTACTTTTAAGGAAAATACGCCCAGAACCATTTTCAAAGTAAGTTACTTATATTTGCTTTTTCACCACAAATCCTTTTCATGCTGTTTTCTTATTGTTTTGAGTGTGTGTATCATTGTTTGCATAATACTAGACCACCTAGATCCACGATTTAGATCCACAAAACTATTATACAGTAGTAGCAGATGGTTCAAAGTGTCCCTCACGTCGATGGTGTTACGAATTATATTATAATATATTTAAAAAGGAGTATGGAGATCCTAGTAGCCCTAAAGTGATATCTTTATTATCTTAGAAGGTTATTATGTACAATAAACACTGTGGTAACAATTGTGCTGCCTTTTCAAATAATGGGGATGACTTAGTGGTTGCTGTTTATTCTCCAATGATGAAAAAAGTTCACAAATATATAAAATCTTCTGGCGAAATAATGTTTATTGATTCATCAGGAAATATGGATAGGCATAATAGTAGGATTTTTTTAATGTTATGTCCCTCAGCTGCTGTAGCACTTCCAGTAGGTTTAATTATGACATACAGTGAATTACAAAAAACGATTTAACGATTAAAAACCCTTTTAGATGAAAACTCATTTTATAAAAACTCATTTCCAAAGGTAATTATTACTGATGATTCTACAGCAGAACGTAAAGCCCTTAAAACTGCATTTCCGTATTCAACTCTGTTGCTCTATAAATTTCATACAAGCAAGCTACAATGCGATATTTGTGGAATTCCAAGCATGGTGTTGATAAACATGATCGTGTATATTTATACAGATTTTTTCAAGGTTTAGTGAATTGTGCAGAAGAAGAACAATTTTTGAAAAATTTTTCGTATTTATTAGACTGTTATATTTTAAAAAAAATTTAAAATGTTGTCAAATATTTAAAAAATCTTAAAAACAGATAGAAAGAATGGGCTCTATGTTACAGATCTGAGATTTTATCAAGGGGAAATGACACTAATAACTATGCAGAAGCTGGCTTCAGAATTTTAAAAGACAAGATTTGGCATAGAACCAAGGCATTTAATATTGTACAAATATTTTCTTTCTTAACTGACCATCTGCATAGTTATTATACAAGGAAGCTTACTGATTTAATTAACAATCGGTGTGAGAATCTTGCCAAAAAGTATTTAATTATAATTGAAAAAATTAAAAATTTTGAATACACAGTAATAACAGATAATTTTTACAAGGTAGTATCAGGAGATGAAAATGAATATTTTGTAAATACTGAAGTAGAGTTAAGTACTTGTAATATTGGATGTACTGGTGCTCCGTGTAAACATCAATATGAAGTAGTAAAGAGTTTTAATTTAACTTCTCAACAGTTTATTCCTTCTGCTGATGTACATATGAAATCTGTATTACACAAGATTGTTATTGACACGGAAGTTCCCAGTAGCTGGTATGAAAGCTTAAAAAAAGAAGACAATGTCCCACAAAAAAAACTATGAAGAGTAACAGCAAAGAAACTAATACAGTTCAAAGTACAGAAACTGTTAGTACTCAGTTGAGTGATAAGAGTGGTAATGAATGTTTAGTAAATAAAAATTTTACAGAGTAAGACATTGAGACTAAAAGTAAACAATTGTTGCAAACTTTTCAGAATTTTAAATTAAAGTTGTTGGGTAATCCAGACGTTTATTATTCAGCAATAAAAAACTTCAATGAATTAGCATCTGAGCTACGGACAGAATCATCATTGATATCAGCTCTGCATACTTTTGGAAAATATACAGGTGCAGAACAACCACTTATAAGGAAAGGCAAAAAATTACAGGGTGGTAAAACAATAGGTGTGCAACCTACGGTAATATCTAGAAGAAAGGTACATCCTGGTGGTAGAAATGTAGCATTTACTGGAAAGCCTCCCAAAAACCAAAATGACCATACATACAACAGAAAAAAAGCCTTTAACTGCAAGTGACATTCCAGTTCCTCAGAAGAAAGCTGCCCCACATTCGTTAACATTTTGTGTAGATCACAATATAAGTTTAGGTAAAAATCATTAAATTGTTTAAATATTATAAATATATTGATAAATAAATATTAATTGATGTGTTTTATTGTTTATATTTAAAATAAAAATAGCAACCCTTATTTTCCAGAGAATAACAGGAATACACTTAATTTATTATTTTAATGGGAAATAAAGCCACAATTTAACTAAAAAAATGAATTTATTGACGTTTAAACGTCCACATCGGACGTCGTTTTCAAAATGACAATATTAATGATATATTAATTAATAATACTTCAATAAATTCATTTTTGTAGTTAAATTGTGTCTTTATTTCCCATTAAAATAATAAATTATTTAAATGCCACAAACAAATAGCTTGCGAATAGTACAATAGTGTACTCAAAAGATTCTACTATTTAAGATGCTATATTTTATAGGAACCCATAAGAGCTATTTCGCTAAAAGATTTAAAAAAATATATTTTAAATAAGAACTGGTTACATAAGTGCTGTGGCAATACATTAATGTAACTATTAATTAAATATGAGAATTGATTATAACCTCGACAGATTTGTTTAGAAGATTTCAACGCCATTTATTTTTTTCAGATTTAGGTATACAGTTTTCCTATTATATTTAAATAAAAAGTGAAATAGATGGAGGTAATCTATTTTATTTGAACATATTATACAATATTTTGTATTTCTATTTTTCAATGTGCAGTTACAAAAATTATTATTAATATTTATAAAATGATAACCTATTACATTAGTGCCTAAGTAGTCGTTAATGCGTTTACAAGAACTTACAATAATTTTTTAAACATCCCGCTACTTTCTCAACCAATTACAACTCATCAAAATGAGTTAATTCACAGTTGAACTAGGATCCGTAATCTCGCTGAAGGTCGAAATTATTTCGAGTCCAAATTGTCACTTAGAATCAGAGCCCAGTGCGAACTTGCACAGTGCGAGTTCTAGCTCCGTGGCAATCGTGCAATTCTATAGTGCGACCTAAACCGAACATAAAAATAATTATCAGGGCTCTGATTCTAAGTGAAAATTTCGACTCAAAATTATCCGCCATGACAGTCGAAATATTTAGCGATTCCAAGTGATTCCGACTTTTGGTAATATCTGGGGATAATTAATTTATGTCATTGGCATCGCAAAAATATAAGATTGGCACACCTTTTTATATTTTGATCAGCTGTTTGTAGAGTACGATTGTTGTATTAAGGTTAGGTTAGGTTAGGTTTGTTTTGTTCGGGTTGTTTAAATTTTATTTGTTACTATAATAATCAAAATGAATTATTTGGAAAACGAAGGTGATGGTGTAACCAAAAAGTGTCCTTTCCACAAAAGGAAATGATGTTGGATTTTATATAAGAGCATCTGGATTTTATAAACAATATTCCTGGAGAGAAAAGGCGTGTGGGAAATCTTAAGCACCCTGTTAACGGGATGCTAGAGTACATATTAAGCTATTATAGCATTAGATGAGAGTTTTAAGTATTAAGAAAATTATTAATCAAAGATAGACTTTGTTGATTTGAGATTATTTTTTATTAAAAGTCAAATTTCTGTACAAAAGAAATATTACCTATTGTTTAATAAAATTTATTAATAAAATAAAACAAATAGTTATTCAACACAGGAAAAACATCATGATACTATGACTAATGGCAGGATGAACCAGAGAGCTGCTGTTGTGTACTAGTGTATACTACTTTAATTGAAAAATAATACATACTGCCCAAACTGGCTATCATGTAATGTAGAATGTATTTTGAGTGTCCCGTATAATTCCGGTTTTCTTCTGATTCCAACACCGCTAATATATTACTAGTTGTTCAAATAATGCAACCATTATTTATAATAGAACCTAATTAATGTATAGATAAAGCTAAATGCTCGATATAATTAATATATTCACAAATTAACACCACTAAAAAAAACCTCATTCATCATCTGACGATGCTAAGTCTAGCGAAACGGCTGTCATTAAAGTTAAAAAAGCAATTTTTAAATAAATATTGGAAGTTTTGTTAAAACGAAGAGTTTTTTATTATTCTTAATAAGATGGACTTCCAAAAAGTAAGGGTTAATACAATCAATTTAATGATTTTTATACTTAATGTTCTTCTAATTGCTTTTAGTGGGATATTTTCCTGGTTGGAAGTTCGTTTCATGAAATTCCATCCGCATGAAAATGATGAGTTTCTACTCTTGGAACTTTGTTCATCCCCTAAAGTTTCCTTTTTAAAACATGCTACATGCACTTCTCTAATACTTTTCTCTTCCAAACTTCTTCAAAAACTTTATTCCCATTATTGGGAATTGCTATATCTTCAAAATTTATCTTTTCAAAATTTAACCTCTTTGACATTTTCCATTATATTCCCCATTTGTCCTATTGGGGTTTAAAAGGTTTTTTAAAAAAGAATGTTACATTTTCCCACTATTTCCATATCGGTCTCCACATTTTGAGATGTTTTAACAAGTAAACTATTATTCTTTAAATTTTCAATCTATTGTGTTTTCTTTTGTCTCACGACTTTTACGGTAAGTTTTGTTTATTTATTATATTAGATTTGATAAAGTATTTCCTCATCAATTTATCTTGAATGGCAGTATTAGACGATATTTTGTGAATTGTTTTTTGACTTAGTCTCAATCTGTCAGTATTAAATATAAATTTATAGATATTTTTAAAAGTTTATCATTTTCTGACTCTTAAAATGTTTTATTGTAAACTCAATTTTAACAATGTTAACTTTACTATATTATTTCAGTTTACTTAATTATTTGAACAATAATTTGTAATTTCATAGTATTATTCATGTTTATTATTTTGATATAGTTCGACATTTGATTGTAACTTTCCATATTATCTGTATTATCAGTTCATTATTGTTATCAATTTGTAAGGAATTGTATTGAATTTTTAACTTGATATAGTACTTTTAAGATCCTCTTTCTATTATTTTGTAATTATTTCAGCCTAATGATGGTCCTATAGGACCGAAACTAGTTGCAACATTTAATAAAACAGTTGTGGGATAGACTTTGAGTTTCCATTGAACCTTTTGTGTTTCAACCCACATTTAAGATATGGATAGCTTACAAGATTTTAATTATGAACATGCCAAAATTTTAACCACAGAAATCAATTATAAAAAGCGAATATTTTAGAAACAGCTTATATAGCTCAAGAAGATGGATGTATTAATAAAAAAACTGATTTAAATAATTTAAGTGTAATATATGCATATCTTTTGGATTTGGAGAAACAAAATTTCAAGAATTAAAAAAAAACGAATTACTATGTAGAATTTAAAACAATTATATATTAAACAAATTAATCAAAATTTTTAAATCATATTTTTTTTGAGTTTTGTATTTTTATAATAAACATGTCGAATTTATTACAGTTTTTTACAAAATTCTACCTATAATCTCACCTGGATATGTAAGAATTATTTATTTTATTACTTGCTATATAATTTCTTTACAATTATAAAACATTTTTAGACCTTGAAAATGAGCCCATAGAGGTTCGAAAGCTCGGTAAATATATTCTAAAAAGAGTACACTTTGGTTTTATTGCCACATCCCTAAAAACATATATATATATATATATATATATATATATATATATATATATATATATTAGTGAAGCTTCGAAAATGTTTATTTTCTTCTTCAGCACAAACTAAAATTATAATAAATTTGTAACATAATAATATAATAGTTTAATTAAAAACTTACTATCGTGAGGTTAAATAGTTTTGGGCTTCATAAATGCGCACATTATAAAAATTTCTACTAAAATACAAAAAATAAATTAAATTAAAGGAAAAGTTAATTTAGAATAAATGTTTTTTTTTAAACTTCAAAATTTGATGTTTATGTCATGTTGAAATAAATTATCAGAATTTAAAAATACTAATCAAAAAGAAGAAGAAATGAAAGAAAATTAAATTTTGTCATTCATATGTTACATATCCTTTGATAATATATAACTGTAATTATTTAAATTATCAATATCCGATCTTTTATTGATACAGTTATTTTTATTTATGTATACCATTTCAAGAAATTCTCTTTTATGTAAATAGTATATTATTAAATGAGCATATAATGGTAGCTATTATTCACGAGCCGTAGGCGAGTGTTGTAAATCATCTGAATAAAGTACAATGTCGTAGCAGCATTATCATTTGAATTCATACTTAAATTACTCCTTATTTAAGTCAGAACTATCAAAAAGCCAATATTTGATTTTGATGTAAATATTGCTTTTATACTTTTTTTACACAATATTGTTTGATTTTTAAGTTTTTATGTAACTAACACATATTTTAGGCCAAATTATATTTATTATTATAGTGCCAAATTTATTTAATCTCATAAAAGTGTATTAAAATAAATTCTAACCTTAACATCAAAAATATCATATAATCCGCCATCATCAACTGTATCCTATAAATTTGGATTTTATTTTGTTAAATACTTCTTATTTAGCAAAATTACAAATCAAAAAGACTGCAAAGACAAAGAAAATTGCAGAATAACATGCAAATAAAAGTTCATATAAAATACTCGTATTGAATAATATTCGTGTGTATCTGTGTATAAAGTATACCATATACCAAAGTACATTCTGTATAGGCAACACTTATTACGCGGGTGTGTATGAGTGTATGCTACCGTGTTATGAACAAAGAATATTCTCATACCAAGTTTAGACATACGTGCTGTTTTGACGTCATACAGTGTATAATGGTTCATTATTCACTAGTGAATAATGGATAACATTATACTTGAGCAAGCACATGTATAATTAAGGTTTTATAGCACGGTCATAAACAAAAAAATATTTATTGTATTATTTCACATAAATGCTCCCGTTTAATTTTACCTGCTCTTCGTAAATTTCTATCTGTCTCTACAGGTACATCATCATCAATACCAACTTCATCTATAACTTCAACTAGGTCATTACAATCGATGCAAATATTATGAAGCACACAACAAGACAAAATAAATTGGGAGGTTTTTCAACAACTTAAAAAATTCTAATATTTGTAATTGCCTAAACCGTCCTTTTAATAGTCCAAATGCATTCTCAATCTTAACCCTTGTTGCTGAAAATTTCTTGTTGTGACGTACATGTTGAGGTGATAAATTTCCATAATCTCTATATGGTGTTATAAGCCATTTTCGCAGAAGGTAGGCTGCATCTCCAAGCAAGTGATAATATCCATTATTTGTTAGGGTCACTATTTCACTGCTTATAAACGATAAAAAATACGCGGATATCATGTATTTTCCCAGGAATGTCGGTGAATATATCCAAAAATTTTTGTATGCATCACATATGACCTGCAATGTCAAGCTGGATATATCATGCCTATTGGTATATGTGGATTTAATTTTGTGGGCTGGAATTCGAATATTAAAAGTTCCATCAATACAACCAATAACTCTCGGATACCCAGCTACCTAAAATGTCAGAAATAAATAAGTAGTTATGTTATTTCAGATATATTAAATACCATTTAGCTCAAAAAATTCGTCTACCACTCTCATTTTTTCTACATCAGTTTTTGGAAAACAAATTACACTTTTTATTATATTAAGTAGATATGAAGTTTCTCTTTTAAAAATTTCATTGAATTTCCAAATTTTTAGATAACGTAGTAGCAAGTCTCTGTTTGCATTCGAAAATGCTGTTTAAACTGTAAAATGAACGGTTATGAATGGTTATAATTAAATTGCGAAAGTCACACTAGCAGCAATGGCAATTTCGAAATTCTGCATTTATACTACAATATAAAAAATGTATACATTACAATACAGTTGAGTAGGGAGCAACTTATCTGGGAGTCATGTAATTGCCTCAAAACTAATTCCACATATTGTTTAATTTTGGGAACTTTTAATTTATTTTTACTGGTTCTTATAAAAATAACATCCTTAATCTCAGAATCGGAAGACGAACTTTCCATAAGTTCTTCTGTTAATTCCACAAAATTTATATAGTTTACAAATATTTCAGCCGCCATATTTGCACCAATTTAAAAACCAACTTCAAACCCAGTTCTAAAAAGTGCGCATTGAGTTCAAATTTAGATTGAACTGACTTCCAGTCGAAATTACGACAACTGATCAGGTGCACTCTACTTTTGCGAGCCGAATATACGTTTTGTGCCGAGTGTCAAAAGGGCCCACTAGTTCTGCCAGTCGAAAATGCTATCAGAGTAACCGTTCAGAAAGTACATCGCGAGAGCCTAATAAAATGTCATGAATGTCATATTTTGGGTTATATTTTTCATTTCGAAAATAAATAAGTTAAATTATTAACCATGGATAAGTTGAATATTAATGATATTAATAGCATAACACAATGTTGGGAACTTATGAATGTAAGTAAAACAAATAATATTAAATTCAAATTATCATCAATAATGTAATAATGCTATAGGAAAGTGATGAAGAGGGATTTCTCCTCTGATAAAGGGTCTCAAAGGACAGAAACCTCTTAGAATCCAAAGTTACATCTCTAATACAATACCTAACCTAACGGCTGAACAATTCAGAAGGCATTTCCTATTAACACTGAATACATTTGAAAGTATTCTAGCACTTATTGGACCATCCTTGAAGAGCAATCGTCCATAAAGCAGACCCAATATTGAACCTAAACAACAGTTATTGAGTGCAATTTGGCTCTTAGCAACTCCTAATGCATATAGGTAAAAATAAAAGTTATAGAATCAATGATATCAATTGATATTATGTTTCTTGTGAATTAATATGCAGAAATCACTGATTTTCTACTTGATTAATTTTTTCAGGTCTGTTTGTAAAAGATTCGATTAATTGATTGATTAATTTTTTTTAGGTCTGTTGGTGAAAGATTCAATGGCAAAGTCTACACTGTTCGATTGTTAAGGGTGATTTTCGTTCTCAATGAAATTGCACCTACCAAAATTAAATGGCCATCAGGTATTTATGCAGAGGAAGTGAAGGAAAGCTTTTCAAGAACAGGTCTGAATTTATGCCTAGGTATTATATATGGTAGCTATATACCAATAAAAGCACCCAAATAACATGCAGAAGTATACATGTGCCGCAAAAAATTCCATGCTATCACTCTCCAGGCAATATGTGATCACAGACTGAAGTTCACAGATTGTTTTGTTGGATATCCATCTTCTGTAAATTCAAAAATTCGGATATATACACTAATATAATTTCCAATCCCCGGCATTATTTCCCAAATGATGAGTATATATTGAAGATAAAGCTTATCCCCTAAAGAGATGGTGCATTTGTCCATACATCAATACCCAATTGAGTAGAGTTAGGCAATGCATTGAAAGGACATGAATATGATTGATATGATGCCAGCTACAATACTTGCCTGTGACATCTTTCTCTCATTTTCAGGATAGATGATGAGCGTGCTATAATAAGAAGAGACGTTTTAGCTCAAAGCCTTTTTTTGAATAGATAGAAATTTGACAACTATATTTTTCATTAGTAGATATAATAAAACCATCTTCAAAAACAAACATTTTTATTCACTCATTCCGAGTATGTTATTCAGTTTTATTGAATAATAAAAGAAACAAAAATAATGCAAAAATATGCGATCAACAATGAAACCACCTATCTTCGATGGAATAACTTCGTGGTCCAACTACGCCAAGCAATTCGACGCGGCGGCCAGGGCGAACAGATGGTCATCCAGGGAAAAGGCAATATCACTAACCATAGCGTTGCGAAGCGATGCTTTGAATTTCTTGCATTCCCTTAAGCCCGACGAAGCTGACAACTTCGAGCTATTAGTACATCGCCTGGAGATGAGGTATGGAAAGACCCACCTACAACCCGTGTACCGAACACAGCTGAAAAACCGTAAACAGATGAGTGGAGAATCTATCCAGGAGTTCGAGGCAGAGGTAGCTAAAATGGTTCGATTTGCTTATCTGACAGCAGCAGAAGAGTTCCTGGAGTGTCTAGCAGTCCAAACCTTTACCGATGGCCTTAGGGACCCAGAGTTACAAAGAGCTGTGCGGTTGGCCCGACCAAAAGACCTTGTCGATGCGTTAACCATTGCACTTGAATTCGAAGCGGCAACGGAAGCATCATGGGGAGTTGCACGAATAAGAGAGATGACTGCTGATGACAACAACGTGATAGCACCCGCCAGCGACGTTGATGGATTAGTGGAAAGGCTAATGAAATTATTACCCACAAGAAGACGGTAACCTATACGATGTTGGAATTGTGGAGAACTAGGGCACATGAAAAACTCATGTCCATGTAAGGAGACGTCTTCTGCTACTGTCTCCCAACAGCAGGAAAACCATTGCAAAGCCCCTCCTACGGTCAAGGTAGCAATATTAAAACATCAAGCAGGCAGCTTATACGTCGAAGCCCTGATTGACAGAAAGAGATACAACATGGTGGATACTGGAACTACAAAAACTGTGGTACGACCGACAGTTGTCGTGGCTAGTAAGATGTCGCCCACCAGTTGGAGACTGCGCACCGTTACTGGGGAACCTGCTAAAGTCTACGGAGAGGTTAACGTGTCTCTACAGTTTGGTTCAACTAGTCTTTCTCATTCGATATTGGTGGCTGATATCGATGAAGATGCTACCCTGGGTATGGACGTAATGTACAACTGTTGTTTCCGTTTGGATTTGGGACGACGGATACTTCATACGGAAAAGGAAGAATTGCTTCTACATCGAAAACATGAAGCTATCGCCCCGTTAAAACTATCTGGCGACATCGAGCTTCCAGCGACGTGCGAATGTGTTGTAACGGCACGACTAGAGGAAGTAGAGCCGGATGGAACCCCAGCTATGGTAGAACCCAAGAACCATGATCAGATATTGGGAAGAGGACTTCTGATCGAAAAAGCTCTTGTTAGATCAGCCAAAAAGGTACCAATCCGAATCATTAACATGAATGATCATCTGGTTCTTCTGCGAAAGATCACCGAAATCGGAACCTTGGAACCGGTAACGGCCTTTATTCTCCAAATAGGAGCCTTTAAATCAGACAGAACCAACGAAATAGAGCAATTAATAAATAGGTTAGATCCATCTTTGTCAAAATAGAAAAGAAGGAGGTAAGAGAGTTACTCTACCGCTATAAACCTGTCTTCGGTTCTGGAAGTAAACTGGGAACGACATGGTCAAGCACAAAATTGAGACTGGCGATGCACGTCCGATTCGTCAGGCCCTCCAAGAAATGATTCGGATGGAATAGTTGCACCCTCCAATAGTCCGTGGGCTTCTCCCGTTGTATTGGCAAGGAAAAGAGACGGATTAATGCGGTTCTGCGTTGACTATAGGAAGTTGAATGAGGTTACGAAGAAGGATAGTTATCCCCTTCCGAGGATTGACGATGCCCTCGACGCCTTAGGTGGCTCTACCCTTTTCTCTACGTTAGACTTAAACAGCGGATACTGGCAGGTTGAAATGGATCTGGATCCTTTTGAAAAAGAGAAGACCGCCTTTACTGGTGGATCAGGTTTGTGGCAATTTACCGTACTTCCATTTGGCGTATGCAATGCTCCTGCTACCTTTGAGCGGTTGATGGAAACTATTCTTCGAGGTTTTTCCTGGGAATCTTTTTTGGTCAACTTAGATGACATCATTATAATGGGAAAGGATTTTAAAGAACATTTGGCTAACCTAGAAGAAGTTTTTCGACGACTGAAAAAGGCCAATCTAATATAGAATGTTAAGAAATGTAACTTGCTTCAGAGACAGGTCAGTTATTTGGGACATGTTGTAAGCAAGGATGGCGTTACTGTAGAACCCGCCAAGATTCAAGCCGTTAAAGAGTGGCCGGTCCCTTCTAATAAGCATCAACTTCGCAGCTTCCTGGGACTTTGCTTATATTACCGACGATTTGTTAGAAATTTTGGAGACATCGCCAAGCCCTTAACGAGACTAACTGAGCAAGATAAGACTTTTTATTGGTGTGAAGAATGCCAAAAGGCCTTTGAATTTCTAAAGAAGGAATTGACTTCGGCCCCTGTTCTCGCTTATCCTCGTCCTGAGGGCAGACTTATTCTGGATACCGACGCTAGCAATGTGGGAATCGGAGCTATACTTTCACAACTTCAAGACGGAAAAGAAAGAGTTCTAGGATATTTTAGCAAGACATTATCAAAAGCCGAACGAAACTATTGCGCAATGAGACGTGAACTCTTCGCAGTTGTGAAGTCTGTGGAACATTTCTACAAATACTTATATGGCAAAAGATTCCTAATTAGAACAGACCATGCCAGTTTAAAGTGGCTACTGAGCTTTAGAAATCTAGAGGGGCAGATAGCAAGATGGTTGGAAAAACTCCAGGAATACGATTTTGAAATCGAACATAGACCTGGAACTAAGCACCGTAACGCCGATGCACTTTCTAGAAGGTCATGCCCACCTAATTACACAAATTGCAGTCGACTCGAACAAAACGAGAAGCTTGCTCTAATAAAAGTGGTGCCAGACGACTTGTGCTTTAGAATGGAGGAGGAACAAAACAACGATCCCGTTATTGGGAAGATCCTGGAATGAAAAAGAACTGATCAGCGTCCCCTATGGCGAGAGGTATCATCGTCCTCTCCGGTCTTAAAATCATATTGGGCCCAATGGAATTCTTTGACTTTAAAAGGAGGGCTCCTTAAAAGGATAGTTGAAAACCCTGACGGCTCAGAAATCAAGAAACAAATTGTGGTCCCAGCCATGTAATGGGATTACTTTCGGAAAAATACCTTATAATGTCGCATCTACGCGGAATTATTGTATAGTTACTTATGTTAGATTCAAGGGGAATAATTACATAGTTTTCTCTATAGTTAATTTTTAAGGAAATTTCCTCATAATTTAAAATTGCACCATATTTATAAAAAAAATCTGACCCAATGATCCCATTAAATTCGGATGCAATGTCATCAACTATAAAAAATTCATGATTCAACGAAATATTATCAACACAAAGTGAAAGTGAAATACAACCTAAGGTGTTTGTTTTACCAGCAATTCCTTGAATTTCAATATTTTTATTTTTATCAATAAACTGACCTTCCATAACATTAGACTTAAAAATAACACTAATAGAAGCGCCCGTATCTACAAGAAGCTTAAAATCATTAACCCCATTTTTTATTCTTACTACATTTAATCCGTTCATTTTTAAAATTGTGCTTTCGCACTTATTGCGATTCTCGAAAAAACCGATCATCTGAATTTGTATTATTTACATTTACATTTACATAATTTCTTTGGTGACTGCCACATCCCCTGGCATTAGGCGTGTGGAAAGAACCCCGATTATTATTAGCCCCGAAACCCCGATTATTGTTAAATCCAGGGCCCCGATTATTGTTAAATCCATGTCTATTCGTATTTCTATTAAAATTTGAGCGGTCATTATTGTTTTGTCTATTTTGCTGTGGAACGTTGTTACGCGGATAAAATTTGTTATTAGGCCTGGGGTATCGAAAATTATTAGAATGCATGTGAAATAACCTTTGGCTATCCTTGTGTGACATTTCTTCCTACCTGGCACCACTAATGGCTTCATTTAGTTTAATATAATTTCTTGCCTTAACAATTGTGCGAATATCATTTTTTTTAAACCCGTTAACGAAAGCATTTATAGCTATTTTTTCATTAACTGCAGCCAAAATTTTATTACTATTTTCACTATTATCTGACTGTGACACCGTTAATTCTACCAATAAATCTTCTACATACTGGCCGAATTTTACAACAGTCCTAGTTCCTTGCCTAGCATTATTTAATTGAACCGATAGTACTGCCGAAGATTTTTTTGTTTAAAAATACTTTTTCAAATCTGATACTAATAAGTTAAGAAAACGAATATACAGAAACTAAATGCACTTGTTACTGTTTACAATGAACGATTAAATGTTCAGGAAGGATGGTTGAAGAATTTGACTGACATTGACATTCCTCTTGATGTGTTGAGATTTTTATCATTAGGTCATAAATTTGCAGTTCCTCCTAGTATTAAAGATATTTCTGTCTCTAGATTACTTTCAGATGTTGAGAATCTTTTATTTGGTTTGGAAGATAACAGAAAAAACATTCTTAGAGCCAAAATTACTAATAAAATCACTAATTATTTACATCAATATAAACATAATCATGACTATATAGAATTTTTGTATAACAAAAGCAAAAAATTCCTAATAAATCATTCTGATCTAGTTGTCACTAAGGCTGATAAAGGTAATGTTACAGTTATTCTTTTAAAACAAACTTATGAAAATTTATCTAATAATTTATTGCAAGATGATAAATATTACAAAAGACTTAATTGCAACCCTACTTTACAATTTCAAACTCAATGTAATCTTTTTTCAAAAAAACTGTTTCAAAATGGCTTTATTAGTGACAAAGAGAGAAAAGAATTGATGAAGTACAGCTCTGTTCCAAGTAAATATTATGGTTTACCCAAGATTCATAAGCCTGCATTAAGCTTAAGACCGATTATATCTTCCATTAATGCACCAAATAGCAGTTTAACAAAATTTTTTACAGATATTTTAACTAAAGCATACAATGAAAACAATGAATATTTTATTAGAGACTCATTTGCTTTTGCTGAATATATTCAAGGGTTTCAGCTCCCTCAGGATTATATTGTGATAAGTTTAGATGTGGTTTCACTTTTTACTAACATCCCTTGTCAATTGGTTAAAGATAGTATTGTGCAACATTGGTTTGACATTTCTGCATTTTGTAATATGTCTTTAGAATATTTCCTGAGTGGTATAGAGTTGATTTTTGGTACTACTTTTTGTTGTTTCAATAATTCCTTCTACAAACAAGTTCTGGGTGTACCCATTGTACATCCATCATTATTACAAAAAAATTTAAGAATATTGTTTAATACTTTTCTTAATAATTCTTATCCTTATGGATTGTTGAAAAGGTTGATTTACTCAAACGTAGTGGAAGAACCTTTACACAGCAGAGATAGTTCCAATAATTCCCTAGAAGTAACAGAATATAGATTTGGCTCACTGCCATTTATCAAAGACTTAACTCCCAGTCTAATAAAAATGTTCAGTGATGATAACAGAAGAATTGCACAAAGAAGTGTCAAACCAATGTCAAGGATTTTCACAAAATTAAAAAACAAAGATGATATTCTGTCTATAAGTAATATAGTTTAATCAATACCTTGCTGTGGTTGTGACTCAAGGTATATTGGGCAAACTAAACAAACTTTAAAATCACGTATAACTTCACATAAAAGTGATTGTAGACTTATGAAATCTAACAGCGGTTTGTCAGAGCATGTACTAGTTACAGACCATCGTATGGATTTTACTAACACAAAAATATTACATAACGAAAAAAACTTAATAAAGAGACTCTTCCTAGAAATGACAGAAATATTTAAAGAAAATAATAACATGAAAAAAAGATCTGACATTGAAAATTTAAGCCAAATTTACTCTTATTTGTTAACAATGAAAAAAATAATACTAATAAAAGTGACTAGAGGTGGTAGTTCGATTACACGAGAGGATTGACATTGATAATTTTACATAAAATTAAAAATTAATTGTTAAAAGAATTATAAAGAATACCTACAGTTGCAATCATAATTTTAGTAAATTACATTTAAGTTGACAATATTGTGATTTATCTGTGGCTAGCTGTGTTTTTATGTATTTGAATTTGTTTTCTCAGTTAAATTCTTTGTTCTTAATATTTAAAAGTGTTGAAATATAGTTAAATGATTGGTTTTCTAGTCCGTATGGTATATACATACATTTTTTGTTTTTAATTCTTATCGCACTAGCAAATTACTTCGAACGTAAAATAACATTCGATTCTTTTTAAAATATTTTTAACCTATTTTAATACAAATTTTATTGTGTCAGTATTACATTTTATTATTACACCTAATCTCACAATAATTGTAAGTATGAGAAAGAAGTTTTTTACATGTAATTTTTAACATTCGTAACATATTGCAGCCTTGAAAAAGAAAACAATAAATTTTCGAAAGCTCGGATTATTAAAGAGTATTCTTTAACCTAGCCAATTGAATATAGACCGGAACTCCGATATAAATAAAAAATTGTTGTTTGTAAATAATCGGTCAAGACTACCCTTCTACTAATAAGTTATTATTTTCATATGTTGAAGACATTCGGAGTTTGGCACCGTTTGATAAACATCTTTTTAACACATAAGTAGTTAGTAACTTTTTCCCGTCACTATCTAAAAGACCATTGTATAAATCGATAGAATCAATGAGCTGTTTGGTTATAATTTCTGTACCATTCATTATTGGTAACAGACTTGTCGCAGTTTTAATATCAAATTTTTCACCCATTATACTATTTTGAGAAATTTCTAACCTACTATTTAAAATATCTGCTATATCTAATATTAACTTTTTAATAAAACCTAAAATTAGTTTTACGTTTTTTAAATTGATCTTTTTGAATTTGCAATGTCTCTTTAATTTGATCCAATTTATTTAGTTTTTTCCTTGTTTTACTATGATCAACGCGCCTATCTTGATTATCCTTATTTATATTTCTTAAAAATACTTTTAATTCTTCATGTATATGTCGAAACGGTTCAATTGAGCTCATTACATATAACTAACAATATTTTCTATACCTAAGGGAGTCCTAATTTACGCTATATTTTACAAATAATTAAATTTACCTTAAAAAAATCATTTCATACGCTAATTTTATCGTCCAATTTGATTTCCTTAGTCCCCAAAACTTTTTAAGCTCTCCTTTAAATTACTTTCGTGCTTCTGGAAATTTCTCTTCTTATTTTGGTTTCCACTCGCTTCTTTATATAATTGTATAAATTAACTAGAACCATTACTGCAACTATACCAAATGCTACTATTCCCAGTATTTCTCCAGTGGATAATTTCGTAACATTTTGGGACAGACCATTCGATATTCCACCACTATTGCCAGCTTGAGTAAGTATTATTTCTTCTTTACTTTGAGTAGAACCCATTTTTAATATTTAATCATAGTTACTTCCATTATTTTACTTTATTTTCCATTAATCCATTCTTTTTAGCAGGATCGCAAGATCGGTGCCGGAAATTTTAAAACAACTTCATGATGACATATCTGGAGGACGCCTAGGTATTACAAAAACGCTGCAAAAAGTCGGGGTAAGATTTTATTGGGTTAATTGCTCCAACGATGTTAAAGATTGGTGCCGCAAATGCACGACGTGTGTTGCTAGCAATGGACCTAATCGTAAACCTAAAGCAGAGATGCAGCAATACCTTATCGGAAGTCCATTCAAAAAACTCGCCGTAGATGTGTTGTATGTATGTATAAATGAGTTAGGGGTGATGATTACACTGCGACCCATAGGATCTATTGTTTCCCCCCTTACTTGCCATGTTCTGATGTTTTCTCAGATTTATAGCAGCTCTTCGAGTCCTATTTTACTGAGGAACTTTAGGACATCGTCGGGCTTCAAATCAGGTAGATCCCCTTCCTCTATTTCATGTGCTCCTAGGTATCTAGCCCTAGAATTTTGCAAGGCAGGACATTCTGAGAGTATATGTATTGAGGTTTCTTCCTCTTCCTCACAGAATATGCACTTTGCTTCATCTGCTAACCCTAGTTTCTTCATGTGGCTTCTTAACCGGCAATGCCCGGTTAATATTCCCGTTAGAATACGGAGCCTTTTTTTACTGAGGTTGAGGCAGCTAAAAGATCTCTTCTGGTCATAGTTCCCCAGTAGTATCTTAGATTGCCTCAGTCCTTCCAGCTGATTCCAGTACTCGGATTTTTCTTTTTCCATTTCCTCCCTTAGTTTTCCTAAGATTACTCTACTGCTGATCCCACAAGATGGTTCTGGTCCCAAATGTGGGGTTTCAGCTCCTTTTTTTGCCAGCTTATCTACTGTTTCATTCCCCTCTATTCCTATGTGTCCCAGGACCCATAGGAGGGTGACAGTGTTCTTCTGACCTAGTTCATTTAGTTTGCCTAGGCATTCCCAAACCATCTTCGAACTGATTATATTTGAACTCAGCGCTTTGATGGCTGCTTGACTATCCGACATGATCACAATCTCTTGTCTGCGATAGTTTCTTCCAATATTGAATTCCACACATCTTTCGATGGCGCGGACTTCTGCTTGAAAGATGCTCGGGTATGTGCCCAAGCTTTCTGAGTATTTGGCTCTCGGTCCAAAAACTCCTATCCCAGTTCCCTCGTCTAGCTTGGAACCGTCCGTATACCACTTTATGGTATTCTGGTTTAAATTCTGTATGGTGTCTTCATCCCATTCAGATTTATTACTCAACTTTGTGATGAATTTTCTCACAAAGTTGAATTTCTTTGGCATATCATCTTGGGGCATTTCCCAAGTTTGATCAAAGTGAAGTGATCGAGGTTTTTCCCTGATAATTCCTTCTTTGATCATTCTATATATTGTTTTCTTCCTTACACTTTCTAGCAGAATGTGCAGTGGTTCAAGTTTAAAATCACCTCCATTGCAGCAGTGGGGCAAGTTCCCATTGCTCCAGTGATACATGAACAGGCTAGTGTCTGAATTTTCGAGAGGTTTTTCCTCGTCGTATTCAGATTAGCCCTTACGCCCCAAGCCACTGCCCCATATGTGATTAATGGTCTCACTATTGCTGTGTACATCCATTGCAGGATACGTGGGTTACATCCCCAGTTCTTCCCTGCAATGTTCCTACACACCATGAGGGCCTTGGTTGCTTTGTGTATTACTTCGTCTTCGTGTTTGTTCCAGAGTAACCTGCTATCTAGGATTAGCCCTAGATATTTTACCTCTGTTTTCCACTCGACGATGTTCTCCCCAATTTTTATGATTTTTAGATTAGGTTTCTTTTTCCTTGTAAAGGCTACTAGTGTGGTTTTGGTGGGGTTGATGCTGAGTCCCACCGAGTCACACCATTGTTCCGCAATGTTCAATCCTCTTTGAACAATATCACAGAGGACGTTTTCATACTTCCCTTTTGCCAGGATAACCATGTCGTCGGAACACCCTTGACATGGTATGCCTTCCCTAGTCAATTGATAGAGCAAACAGTCCACAGTGAGACTCCACATAAGCGGGGATGCAATTCCCCCCTGTGGACAGCCTCTGGTCACATTAATGGAGATAGTGTCTTGTCCTGCCTCCATTTCTGCGATTCTTGTAGATAGCAGTTGCGACATCCAACTGGAAGTCGTTCTATCTACTCCTTTCTCAATCAATGCTCTTTTGACTGCCTCATGTGGCGTATTGTCAAAGGCCCCTTCTATGTCTAGAAAGGCACATACCACGGTCTCTTTTTTGTTCAGTGCGTCTTGGATTTCGTCCGTCAACTGTGTTAAAGCGGTTTCTGTGGACTTTCCTGCTTGGTACGCATGTTGACGAGGGTGCAATGGCACCTGTTCCAAAATTTCTGTTCTAATGTAGTTGTCTACAGCTTTTTCCATCGTTTTTAGAACAAACGATGTGAGGCTGATCGGTCTAAGGGATTTGGGGTGCGTAGTGTCCCGTTTCCCTACTTTTGGAATGAAGGTGATTTTGGCCCTTCTCCACGCTTCTGGTATGTATCCCAGTTCAAGACTGCTCCGACTAATTCGGATCAAGTGTGGAATTATTGCCTCTTGGCCCTGTTGGAGTAGGGCAGGAAATATTCCGTCCGTTCCAGGGGTTTTGAACGGCTGGAAGGTGTTCATAGCCCATCTCAGCCGTTCCTCACTGCATATGTGTTTTGCCATTGCAGTGTCTTCCCTGGTAGGTCTTTTAGTTTTCTCACTTGTTGTTCCCGAAGGGACAATTCCTCCGGGAAAGTGAGTTTCTAATAGGAGCAGAGCTCGTTCTTTTTCGCTTTCTGTGAAGCTTCCGTTTGGCTTCCGTAGTGCCATTACAGTGTCTACTTTTCCTTTTGCCAAGACTTTGTGTAGCCTTGCTGCAGAGGGTGTAGCGTCTATTTCTTCGCAGAATTTTCTGAAGCTGTTTCTTTTAGCTTTTCTAATCTCCTTGTTATATGATGTAAGTTTCTCGGTGTAGCTCTGCCAATCTCCATTACGTTTGGCTCTGTTGAAGAGATGTCGCGTCTCGGATCTTAGGTTTGACAGATGACTGTTCCACCATATCGCATCTTTTGCTTTTCTAGTCCTTTGGAGGGGACAACTGGATTCATAGGCATCGAGTATTGCCTCGTTCAGCTCTATGAGATCGTTTTCTAATGCCAGATGATTCCTGGCATTTCTTTTATTCTTGAGATTTGCAAGATTTATGTTCAGGTTAGTGTTGTAATTTTCCCAGTTAGTTTTCCTGGGGTTTCTCCTGAGTGCTGGCTTAGGAGGATTACACTCTAACCTGAACATAATCATTCTATGATCAGAGAGGGATGGTTCGTTCGATACTCTCCAATCTTTCACCCTATCCTTAAGGTTCGGTGTACTTAGTGTTATATCGAGTACTTCCTGTCTTGTTCTGGTTACAAAAGTAGGGGTATTCCCTATATTGTGTATAACAAGATTCTTATTAAGTATAAAGTCTAAAATTTTCTCACCTCTATCGTTGGTGTCTGTGCTTCCCCATATGGTATTGTGACCGTTAGCGTCGCATCCTATGAGAAGCGGGAGCTTCTTCTGTTTACAGTACTCGACTAGCCTTTGCAGTTCTGTGGGCGGTGCAGTCCCGTCCCCTGCAAAGTAGCATGATGCTATCATGACTTCTTGACGTCTATTCTCAAACTCGAGGTTTGCTCGAATCGGAACAAGGTCTCTCGTCATGAATTCTGAAACACAAAAGTAATTAATACTGTTACTTACCAAGATGCATGCTCTGGGTTTGTCAACATTACTTACTTTATATATTAACTTGGTATCCCTACTTGCGAGTCCTCTCACCTGACCATCACGAACCCATGGTTCCTGGATCAGTACTAATCCCATTTGGTTTCTGATAAACGTCCTTATAATAACCGCCGATGATCCCTTGGCGTGATGGGCGTTTATCTGAGCGATATTGATTCCCGCCATTTTTTTTTCCTTCTTCCCCTTCCCGCTCCTACTTACCTGTTTCTTCTTCCCCCCCGACAAGTGTTTTGTTCTTGTCTTCTACTTCCATGTCGGTTCTCTCGGTTCCCGAATCCCGATAGAGATCGGTGATGTGGTAGTCTCCGATGCTCTCGGCATCGCTGGGCACATCAGTACCCCGCGATGTAGAGGGCACCAGAGGTGCTTCCTCGACTTCGGTGGTTACTGGCCCACCGCTGGTCCCCGGAGTCTCCTCTTCTCTATCTGTTTCCCGTTTTATACCGTGAACGGGGATTTTCCCGAACCGGTAGAAAATGGTGCATCCATTTTTCTTGAGGGTAGCGCAAGATAGCTCATCTATTGCCGCCCTCAAGAGTTGCCCTGCTGCCTCTTCTTTGACACTCAGGACCTTCCACCTACTCGTCATTAGGCCCTCGTTCTGGATCTCTATCAGCTGAAGTAATTTCTCAGCTGACAGCCCCTTGCTTCTGGGGAAAAAGACTGTCACAACATGTGATCTAGGGATGTCGTCTCCCTTACATGTTGTGAGTTCTCCCCCCTCCCACTTCTTGATGTGTGGCACCTTCAGCCTTCGCCACTCCGCTGACTGTGGTGTTTCACAGTCAACTACCAAGTAGCCCGGCTTAAAGTGAATGCCGCCGAACTGGAGCTTGTGCTCCCATCCAGCGAACATTTCCTGCACTATTGCCTCCTCCACCAAAGTCTGCTGTTCCTGACTGAGGATGATCTCAGGGAACCCTTTGGGAAGAATGGCAATCTTCTCCGATTTTAGAGCAGCTGCATAGCTGCTCGTGCCTACTGAGGAAGTGGTCTGTTTTCCCACTTCCTCCTTCCTTCTTTTTGTCGCTTTCTGAGCAGGACTGATGACCGTCTCAGTCCGCTTTCTTTTTTGAAAGGAGGGCTCTTGGCTTTTATGATCCAAGGCCTTTTTCTTTGCTGCTTCAGGGGAAATTCCCTGACTAAGGTACCTCAGGTACCATCTGCAGCCCGCTCCGCTGAGCCCACGTCTCAGCGGGTCGTCCCTGCCTCCAGGTTCTCCCAAGTTTGGGAGTGGAGGCTTTCTATAAGTTGAGGGCCTTTGGAGGGTCTTCCTCACCTCAGATTTGTCCGTGTGGTGTGTTCCCACAGTGGAGTCTGAGGGCCTGGTCCTCGACTTTCCTGCCTCACGGGGAGCTTCCCGAGAGGTTGAGGGGGAGTGTTTTCCTCCCTTCCCCTTCTCCTTAGATGTGGCGGTGTATTCCCGCTATGGTTTTTCTTTTAAATTTTTCCTATCCATGGTTGTTCCCACGAGTAGCTAGGGAAAGTTGGTCCACTCCGGCAGAGCCCCGCATGCCGGAGTAAGGCTGCATACAAGGGGGTTTCGCCCGGTTCCCCCAAGGGGAACGTTCGCGACCGCATATGCCCCTGCGGCCATTCATCCCTCGGCACGTTACCTTACACCTTGGATTGGGGGGATTGGTCCGCGGTGCGACCTTGGGAATGACCAATCTGGCAATCTTGCAGTTATCAGCTGCTCATACCAGACCGTGCCACCCGTATAGACGCACACCCCCAGCTTCGCCGCTTCCCTGCTAAATTGCAGTGTTATACCTGCTTAAGCAGTTCAGCAGCTCTCCTGGGGATCCCCTATCCGCCACCTGGGGATGCGCCCGGTAGGCACCCAGCCGTAGATGTGTTGGGGCCACTACCAATCAGTGAGGTTGGAAATAAATACATCTTCGTTGTGATGGACTATTTTTCTAAATGGGTGGAAGCCTACCCTGTTCCCAACCAAGAAGCCCCTACGTTGGCCGATATTCTGATCAACGAGTTCATTAGCCGTTTTGGGGTACCGTTTGAGCTGCACGCAGATCAGGGAAGAAATTTTAAAAGCAAACTATTTCAAGAAGTCTGCAGAAGATTAGGTATCCATAAAACTAGAACTACAGCGATGCATCCACAGTCTGATGGAATGGTTGAACGAATGAACCGAACCATTGCAAATTATTTATCGAAAATGGTCTCAGAACATCAGAAAGATTGGGATAAACATATTCCGCTATATTTTAATGGCTATCCGATCGGCTGTCAATGAATCTACGGGTCCGACAACCGCGAAAGTCCTCTTTGGTAGGGAAAGTAGATTACCGTGCGACTTGATATATAGGAGCAAACCTGGTGAAATAGCGACCGGTGAAGCATACGTCGGAGATCTTCAGAAGAAGATCGAAAATATTCATGAACTGGTGCGCCACAAACTACAACTCTCCAGTGACAGGATGAAAAGGTACTACGACTCACGAGCAACAGGAAACACTTATGAACCTGGGGAATTGGTCTGGCTCTATAATCCTCGACGGAAACGGGGTGTGTCCGAAACTTCAAAAGTGGGACTGTTCATATTTGATTAAAAAGAGAATAAATGATGTGGTCTACCGAATTGTTAGAGTCCCCAAGGGAAAACCCGTCGTAGTCCATCATGATAGGTTGGCGTTATATCAGGGTGACCACAGTAGGGAGGTACAGCGACTTCGGGTAGAGGATTCGACCAGCTCCAAAGATGAACAGGATTCTACTCCGGAGAGTTATCACATTCCGGGAGGAATGAACTTAAGGAGGAGGCAGTGCAATGGGTGACAGTTGTGTGACGGATGAATGTGATGGATGATTGTGACAGATTGACAGATACGAGAAGAATGCATGTATTTTGATGTAGCTGCTAGTCATAAAGGGTAGAGTTCGTAAATGAGGAAGAAGATTTTGACAGTAACTTGACATGATAAATAATTATTTTAGGATGGTAGTTATTTGGGAACATTCTAGTATTATTTGGATTTTAGTAAATAGTTGTTTCGAGAAAAATCGAGATGTCAAGTAAAGGGTCCAGGGGAACAATATGATAATTGTCTAATATCTTAATTTTAAGGTTTTTTCATAATATCGTAGATCTAACTTGTCTCTACAAAATTTATATACTGTACAGGGGAATAAACTTTTAATTCACATAATATATGCTTAGTAAATACGTACATACAGGGAAAGAACCTGATAAAGACCAGCCGTCCAGGGGAATAACTTGCAAGTCCATTTCATTGCTTAATATTTATTTGTATTTTGCGCTGAATCAGAATTTCAGTTTGGCTTGTAAACAGCTGTGGTAAACAGTCGTGACTTGTTTTTGGTGTGCTTTGTGTATTAATAGAGTTTTGCCTTTTGTCGTAATGTCAGACAGTGGACATTCTGGAAATTCTGGCCAAGTTAATATAACTGTGTGTACGTCTAAAAAACGAAAGAAGCTTGGACGAATACGTGACGCCAGTAAAAAATTACGCTGCAGAGCCACGAAGAAGGTGACCCCTGTAAGTGTAAGAAAAGATGTTTTCAGAAAATTGGAGAAAATGAAAGAAAAAGTATAATCAAGCACATAAATTCAATGAATAGTAACGATGAATTAAATCTGTTTTTAAGCGGCTTGATTTCTATAATCCCAGTTCAACGTAGGCGAGCCAAACAAGAAGATAAATCAGTATTTAGAGATGCAATATACTGCTACAGAGTGCGCGTTTTGGGAGATGGAACTACAAGCGAAGAAAATGTGTGTAAAAATGCCTTCATGTCTATATATGGCGTAACCCTAGGTAAACTTGATTACTTATTGTCTCACTTGAAAAAAACCGGGAAACCTCTTGTAGATGCCCGGGGTAAACACAAAAATAGGACTAAACTAAGTGATGAAGTATTAAAGCAAATCAGTGAGCAAATTAAGAGTTTTAAGGGGTGCGGTAGCCACTACAGCTTTGAGGATTCCAAAAGGACCTATCTATCAGAGAACTTGAATATTTCAAAAATGTTTTCTTTATTTAAAGCAAAGCATCCGAATGTGCGTGTTAGCTACGAAAGCTACCGCACTGTATTTAATCGTGATTTTAATATTGCATTCGGTTATCCAAGAACCGATACATGCAGCGCTTGTGATAAATATGAAGCGGAAAAAAATATGGAGTTACAACTTGAAAGCGAAAAACGTAAAAATAAAAAGCAAGAGCTTAAAACAAAACTAAAATCTGCTAAAACTCAACACGAGTTACATGTCAGAAAGGCAAAAGTATTTTATACAAGAAAAACCGCTGCAAAGAAGGAAAGCCGAAAAATTTTAGTAAAGAAGCGGTTTGCATAGATTTTTCTAAAAACTTTTCGTGCCCAAACATTACCACTTATGAAGTTTATTATAAAAGACAGCTGTCTCTTTATGCTTTTAACGTTCATGTTTTATCCAAAGGAAATAGTGTATTTTACATGTATCCAGAAACTATTGCGAAGAAGGGCTGCAATGAAACGACTTCATTTTTGCACCATTTTGTGTATAATTATCTCGACAGAAATGTTACTGAACTAGAGATTTTTTGTGACTCTTGAGGAGGACAGAACAAGAATGTAACTATGTTTCGGTTTCTTCACCACTTAGTACACGTTGAAAAGCGACTTAAGTCCATTAAAATCACTTTTCCTTTAAGAGGCCATTCTTACCTTGAGTGTGACAAAAATACAGGGTTAATAAACTACAAAGCATCCAGTCCCGGATGATTGGATGGAAATTTTCAAGCATTCGCGAAATAAACCAGCTCCATTTCACGTCGAAAAGGTAAACCAAGATGTGGTTAGGAATTGGACCAATCATTTGGATCAGCTTTATAAAAAAAATTAACTTTCGCCTCTAGACCCGTGAAGGAACTAACAATTTTGGAAAAGCACTCTACACTAATTAGCTACAGAACAGCATACAATGGTGCATGGCTACAAGCACCGGTGCTCCAACCAAAAACCAAGAGACAACCAATGCCGAAGCTACAACCTGGGGAGTTTATATTACCGGAGCAGGCATACAGAGGTAGATATATTATTTTCGACACGATCATTTACTTTTGACTGTTTTACAGGATTGTTGCCAATATCTTCCGAAAAGTATAAGGATATACAGAGCCTCAAGGTCTATTGTAGTTCTTCATCCTCGGAGTATTTTTCTAAACTCCCACACAAATAATCCGGAGAGTGATAATTCGATAATGGTAAATATTAAATTAGTTAATTCCATGAAAATGTTTATGACAAAATTTTATTTTTAGGTCTAATACAAGTAAGTTCTGGAAAGACTATACTATCTCATTCGAGTGTACTTTAATTATTTTTTTTTTAGTTTGTAATACGTTTAAATTTACATTAAAATATATCTTATTTTTAAAGTTTAGTGTTTTATTTCATTTCCTGCCACTTAGTAATAATTGTCATATTATTATGTTTTGAAGCGTTTTTTGACCCTCCTGTAAAATTATCAAAATGGCGCTTATCATGTTTTTCCCCTGGACCCTTCAAGTATTTTGGTATATAAAGCGAGTCATTCACGTTAGTAGTAGTAGTGTTCGTTCAGCTTTTGTGAAGTTTAAAAGTAAAAAGGGACAGTTAGTAATTTGTAACCAGCTGAATTCTTGTATTAAAACAATTTGTAAATAAATTGTGTTTAAAGTCCAAACAGGTGTTTCAATAATAAGTAATAACAAAATAAATAATATTAAATACAAAAATTTAAAAAAAACTCGGATATGTACACATTTAACCCTAATATGTATATATATATATATATATATATACAATTTCTTTACTTTAATTTTGGGTATTGTAGTCAATATATGAAGGGCTTAAATAAAAGCACACTATTTTTTGAATATCCAAGCTTTCGGAAACATTTATTTCCTTTCTCAAGGAGTTCTACAAAACAATTGAATACAAAAATTACAATAGGAATCAAATTATTATGAATATTTATAACTTACCAAAGATTAGATTAATATTAAAATAAGCAACTTTACAAAACTGAATATTAACAGCAAAAGGCTGTGGTAAAATAAATCGTAGTACATATCAATTTTTAAAATATAAGAACATCAAAAAATATCTTAAAAAACAGTTTAAAATTTTTAAAAACAAGTCAAAAGTTAAACATGATTATAAAAAAACGTAATATAACATTGATATACTCTCTACGAGGCACATCACGAACTAAAAGGAAGGTTAAGAATGATTGAAAAATATTTAAAGTATTGAAGAGATGGAAAAAACATACATTATATTAATTTTTATACTAGAAGGAAACTTAAAATCAGTGGTACCAAAAAGTTTATATAAAACAATATTATTTAATCTATAGTATTATTGAAATTTAAAAAGAGCAAAATTTTATGTTAGTTATCATTCTCTAATTTTAAAAGTAAATTATAGAAGTAAAGAAATTGTGTTTTTTTTTCCAAACTAGTCAAAAAAATTGTGACTACTTTTCTTTTTCGTATATATATATATATATATATATATATATATATATATATATATATATATACTCCAATCCTTGTAAAAACTGCGAAAAAAAGTATATAGGCCATACGAGTCAAAAATTAAAAAATCGATTATCTTTACATAATAGTGATTGTAGATTACATCCTGAAAGATGTGAATTGGCCAAGCATGTCGTTGAAAATGATCATGTAATGGATTTTTTATCTGTTAGTGTTTTAGATATACAACCTATTTTGAAAAAAAGACTCTTTTTAGAAATGTCTTTTATTTCTCAAGAAGAAAAAATCATTAATAAAAAGAGTGATCATAAAAATCCCAGTGATGTTTATTTTTATTTACTATCTAAGGATAAAAACATAAAAGAACAACTTACATAATAAATCATCTTACTAAATTACTGTTTAATAATATATTTTTTGAAAATTTATTTTGATTATTTTCTGACATTGACATTTATTTTGACAGTGTTTATGAAAAGGATGTATGAGTAATATTGTAAACTTCAAAATCAACCTAAAAATTCTTCTTTTAATTTATTTTTCTTCTTTCAACTTAAATTAATTAAAAAATTAAGCACCCTTTGGCATTTTCAAAAATAAATAACTATTGTTTTATAAACAATTTTTTACTAATGTTATTCTGACATCTTTTTTAAAAAAAAAAAAAAATTTCAAAATAATAGTTTTAATTATATTTATATTTACCATT
Organism: Ophraella communa; assembly: GCA_035357415.1. NCBI lineage: Eukaryota > Metazoa > Arthropoda > Insecta > Coleoptera > Chrysomelidae > Ophraella > Ophraella communa. The sequence goes on along the minus strand of CM068979.1, from coordinate 47,869,028 downwards.
GTAAACAACAAATTTTATAATCTCGTATACACTCCTTGAAAATGGAAATAAATTTTCCGACAGCTTGGAAAAAAGTATAAAGAGTTTACTTTTATTAATTGCTGCATACCCCAATATTACTGGTTGGTTACTTGATCATTGACTGAGTTGAAAATTAACCTCTTTAGTCAATGATCAAGTAACCAACCAGGTAACAACAAACTCTGATAATCAAAATTTAAATAACGATACTATTGTTTTTGGTTCAATTCCGTATATTACAACTTTATCAGATAAAATAATAAAACAATTTAAAGATTTAGGAACTGTAAAAATAGCCCAGAGAACAGCTAAACCACTACAAACATTATTCTCTAACCTAAAACAATCAGAAGACATATTAACAAAAAGTAATGTTGTTTATAGTATTCCTTGTAAAAACTGTAATAAAAAATACATTGGCATGACATCACAAACCCTTAAATCACGTTGCACCCAACATAAAAGTGATGCAAAATTGAGGAAAAGAAAGTGTGCGTTATCAGAACATGTGATAGATGAATTTCACCACATTGATTTTGAAAATGTTACAGTTCTTGATGTAGAAAAAAACTATCAAAAAAGAAAATTCTTGGAAATGTATCACATAAACAACTGTGAGAGCCCTATGAATAAAAGATCTGACACTGACTCTCTTAGCAAAATTTATACTTACCTTTTTCAATTTAAAAACCTTCGTACTACAGACGAAAGTGATAGTCAATAAATTTAAAGTCCTTGATCCAGAGATGATGAGAATGTGAGAGATTTTGTTATTCTCTGGCTCATTGATTATTCGTTAAAAAATTTATTAAACCTCCTACTAGAGGAAAGTACTCAGTACCACTATGAAATGGTTTTGTTAAACAGGAACTAAAGTGACAGTTTAGTTTTGTATCACATTTTTGACCAAAACAGTAACATGTTAACGATAAAATTATCATTTTGCTCTTAGTGGTATTTTGTTTTTTCCCAGTACCATATTTTTTCAATAATTTTGTTAGATTGTGCTAGTGCCTCTGAGTTATCGATTGTAAGAGAATTTTAGTTTCTCAGAGTCATTGTCACTCTCTCTCATTACATATGTATTTTCAATCAGTACAGGTGAGAGCTGTCAAAAATAGTATTTCAATTTTTACCAATAGAAAATAATTGTTGACTTTCCTTTCTACCATTTTTAGTATACACTTAAATAAAAGAAAAATAATTTCAATAAACTAAACTATAATTACAATTACAAATGGCATTAACCTTATGAAGTTCCCTCGTATACAAGAATTTTAATCTTAAAAAACACTAAAATTATTATTTTTAAACAACTTGTTCTTTTTTTAACAACTAAAATAAATTAATAAAAAAACACATACATCTGGTAAAACAAACGAAAATGTTAGTAGTTAGAATATAATTTTCGAAAATTTTTAAACTTTGTACTTAAAATATAAAATGAAATCTCCTGGAAATTGGTGTTGTGTGGTTTTAAATTTTTAATCTCAATTACTAGTAAGTTTTTATAATTTTAATTTTCAATCTAGCCTATTTTAAAATAATTTTTAGCCTTGAAAATGGAAGCAAAGTTTTCCGAAAGCTTGGTCAAGTAAAAAAGAGTTCACTTTATTAAAACCTAAAGTATTTTTGGCTGTTATCCCTGTGATATTTTGGAGAAGAGTTTTATAATAAAGCATTTTTCCGAACAATTTTTTGTTTTTTAACTAGTCAGCCGTGACTACTTCCGACTTCTTATATATATATATATATATATATATATATATATATATATATATATATATATATATATATGTATTATTATGAATTTATTAATTTTTGTTGTTGCGTTGTTATGGTTTTCTTTATTTGTTTATTTTTAATTTTTTGATATTTAAATGGTATTTTCGCAAACCCAGGTTGGTTGCGACAAGATATTATGAGTTGTTTGTTTTTATTTGATTTGATGTAATTGTTGAAGTTTTTTTTTATTACAATAATGTTCTTAGCCCCTTAAATAATATGTATAATGATGACTAGCTCAAATAAAATTAAATGTTTCTGCGCTCGTTTGTTTAATTCAAAAATAAATACTACCGTTAATCGAAAAATTATATCTCAGGTCGGACAGGTTTTACCACAGATTTATACTCAAACAAAATTATAAATTTTGATGAGACTCCCTTTTTACAAGTGATGTGTTACAAAGTTTTACACTAGGATTATTTTTGATAAAAGGTAAGTCAAACTTCTTATATTTGATACTAACTGTTGTATCATTAAAATTACGGTTGGAACTATTATATTATAAAGTGACTCTTGATTCAACAAACCTAACCTAACCTAACCTAAACCTATTCTCTATTCAAAGTCGAAGAATGTTAACTTATAAAGTTAATAAAATTTATGACTGAATATTTTAATAACTGTTGTTGAATGTTTTGAAAATAAGTCGTGAAAGTTTTTTAAAATTAAATATTAAATGTTTGTTGAAAGCTTTTAATACGCGGCTTGAATGTTTGTATAAAGGGTCTTGACTCTCTTAAAATTAGGCTTGAATCTCCCTTTTATCGAACCTCTATGGGTTCATTTTCAAGGTATATCTAAGTGAGATTATAGGTAAAACGGTGTAAAAAATTGTAATAAATGTGACATGTGTACTAAAAAAACTCAAAAAACAATATGATTTAAAAATTTTGTTTAATATATAAATTCAACTAAATTAATATATTAAACAAATATATATATATATATATATATTATAACGGATAAATAAAGAGAGAAACATTGGTGTAAAACAGAATAATTGGAAACAGATTAAAAATTAAAGCATTAGACTATATTTATCAGAATAATAAATATGAGACATTAAAATTGCTCATGATAATTAGATAAAGTTATACAGTTTATATATATGATTTATAATCTAAAAAAGAAATATGAATTAATAAATATTCGAAACAAAAAGGATATCGTTCAATATTATAACACATTTGTTTACTAAAAACATATGAGTTGGAATATTTAACGCTGTAATGTCAATATGTTTCAGCGACAAACGCTGACATTAGAGTAATTTCATAGATAAAATAAATATAAACTAATAAAGGAGTTCAATCGAATATGTAATGAATGTGAATAATTGGATTAAGGAATATTGATAAATGTTTTAAAAGAATTTATGTTGATGGCAAAACACAATCGCTAATTGTAATAAAAAAATTTAAATAAACAGTGATGTTAAGACTATTGTATATCGCCTGTAAAAAAAAAACTATTCGTCCCATAATAATAGAATGAACTTCAATATTACATAAACAATGTCTAGTGAAACTAATTCTTGTATATAGGTAAAGATATTTGAATGCTAAGTGAAATCAAAAGTTTGATTGGTTTATGTGACATGACAAAAGAACTTTCAAATGACAAACAAGTGTAACAAACTTTTTCAATAGTAAGCTGAATAAAATAAAAGACTGGTTGTTGATTGTTGAAAAAAGTTGAAGAAAAAAGTGTTGTTTGGCTTGTCTTCGTTTTCTGGAAGGTTGGGTTTTGAAGCTCTCCAGAAATTTTGAGTAATTATCCTAAAAGTGAGGATAAAGATATAAGAAACTGTTAATAAAACATATACAAGTGCTTACCTGGTGACTACAGCTGATTTTCCAAGGAGAAAATCATATTTCTACAAAATTGCATAACTTTGAACTTCGGAAGCAGCGTTCCAGAGTCCCGAGAGGCAGATCCTGGTTCCTGAACACAAGGTTAGTGTTTTGTTGTACAACAAGAGTTATAGAGGAAACTCATAATTCCAATCAAGTGTTTTTCTTTTAAAATCTCATGAGTAAAATAAACTTTGAAATGACGATCGATCTAAAAAAGAATCAAAATTAGAGACTCAATATAACTATAAGATTAAATGATATTCAATGATAAATGGCCAATATAAAGAGATAAAATTTAATACTTACGCATTTCTCAAATAAGAATCATAAAAAAGATGCATCTGATTCATCTATGTAACATTTAAGCTCTATGTATATAAATTTGATATCTATTTCTTGTATTGTATTTTCTATGTTTCTGTATTTATAAATTTCCAGGCATAAATTCTTTTAACTTATATATATAAATTTGAAACACGTTCTGTGATATAGCATAAAGCTCACTGTAAAACTGAACAGACGCAACGTGTCTATCAGGTGATTATTCCAACTCCAACGCATCGGCACATCATTTTTAAGCATGCGCACAGAACGTCATATAAAAATAAATCAATAATTTCAGTTCGCCATACATGGGCGTCTCATCAAATTTTCATTTTTTAAAATAAAAATATGTTTTTCAAGTAAAATGTTTCTTTATTTATTTATCAACTAGAATTCATTCAACCAACCACGAACCCAGATAACATCCCATCTCATACCGTATACATAATAATAAACAACATAATTATTCTCACACATTCACATTCACCCACACATACACACTCACAAATACATAATAAAATGGCGCCCAACGTGGGGCGTTGAATGAATTCAGTAAATAATTAATTATTAATAAAATAAAAATAAATTTGACTAATTCTTGTGACGACTTAACTTTAAAATCAGTAATAATTTCGGGGAAAATTTGTTTGGAGTTTTGTACTGTTCTGTCTGTTAGAAATTAAAATTCTAAACAATGGAGTTAAACAAAACAATAAAAGAATTAAAAACAACAGAGTTGAAGGAAATTTTGGAAAGCAAAGGACTGGACAAAACGGGGACAAAACAGGCGCTCGTTAGAAGGCTACAGGAGGCTATAATTAGAGAAGGGAAAGATCCGGAAACATATTGCTTCGATCAGGAAGAAAATAATGAAGATCGGGATAAAAAAATGATTGGAGAATTAGAAAATGTAACGGAATCGAGAGAAAACCTGCAGCCAAGTGAGGAAAAGATCACACAAGCTGAGGGAGAAACAAAAATTGAAGAACCAAGAGGAACATATGAGGGAGAAACATATGAGGGAGAAACAAGTAAAAGAGACAGTGAAAATCAAATAATGCAGAGCATAAGATACTTAATAGAAAAACAACAAGAAGATAGTATGAAGATAAGGGAAGATAGCAAGAAAATGATGGAAAAGATAGAAAATCAACAAGAAAATAATAAGAAAATGATGGAAGAACAGAAAGAATATTTGAAAGAAATAATTAAAGAGAAGATGGACGAACAAAATAAAAAAATTGAAAGAATGAATAACTCATTGGAACTAAGACTACGGAAACAAGACGAAAAGGTAGAGGAGATCAAAAGAAAACAAGACGAGATAGAAAAAAGTTTAGAAAACCAAGAAGAAAAAATTCGAAAACTTGGAACAAAATCTAATAGAAAAAACGAAGAAGATCACGGAAGTAAACATTACCAGAGCCGTTGAAATAATAGAAAAATCAGGAAAGAAGGATATAGAAGATGTGAAAAGGAGCATTATCAAACATGGAAGAGATATCGAATCCATCAAAAGTGATGTGAGAAAAGAAATACATGAAGTGAGAGAAGAAACCGAAAAGGACATAGTGAAAACAAAGAATGACATTAAAAGAGATATGAAGAATGAATTGGAACAGATTAGAATGCAACTAAAAGGCGAACAAGGAATGATCATTCATACATATCAAGGTGGGAACGAAGAGAATATCAAATTTGATGGTAACATCAGGAAGATACATCCAAAAATATTTTTGAGAATATTAACAAATAAGATAAAACATATAAGAAACTTTGAAGATATAAGGAAATATTTAGAAAACACCTTACTGGACAAGCTCTATTGTGGTTCACAAGCAACGAGATAGACTTCAACAACTATAAGGAATTTGAAACAGCTTTTCTAAAATTGTATTGGGGTGAAATCACACAAGGAGAGGTTAGAGAAAAACTATATTTTGGACGATATGATGAGAATAGAGGGAATACAATGTACCTCTACTCGTTGCTACTCTATTCTCAAGCGCAACACTTAGAACCTGTAATTAAAGAAGAAGAAATAATCATGTTTCTATCCAGGCATTTCAAGTCACAGATAGCTGAAACAATAGCTATACAAAACATCAGGACTTTTGAGCAACTATCTAATTACTTGATGAGGATAGAGAGAAACCTGACGAGTAATAGGAACAAACAAAATGAGTATAGAAATAATACAAATTACAACCGAAACATAGAACATGCTAACCGAGGAAATACTGGAAATAATTTAAGCAACACCAACTACGAATACAATAACAGTAATAATAGAAATTTAAATAGTAATACTAATAATAGAACGACTAATACAAGATACAGTAACTATCCAGTAAATAATTACAATAACAACAATAATCAAGGAAGGGGAAGAAATAATTACAACAATGCAAACAATAATTATAATAATAGAAGATACAACAACTACAATAATAATAATAATTATAATAACAATAATAACAATTCAAACAATAATAATCATCAGAACAGCTACTTCACAAGAAGGAACTCTGATGGCAATATGAATCGAAGGAATGATGACGGCCACAATAGACGTGTCAACTTTCAGAGGAGAGCTAACAGTCAGGAAAGGGCAAACTCTCCAAACAATCGAATAGAACTACATGAGTCGTCAAACAATATTCATTCTCCCATAACAACGACTGCTGATGGTGGTGTACAAAATGCCACTGATCAGAATTTTCATTGAAGGATGGTGTAGCACGCAATCGGTATAGTTATGTCCATCCTAGAGAATTCCTCAAAGATATAGATTGCCTAGAAAATATAGAAAATAATTTATTAGTATCTATTACAGAAAATATATTAGATTTAAATGTAAATATTTTAATTGACACAGGTTCAGAAACATCACTAATTACTGAAAGTATTGTAAATAAATTAAACATGCAAAAACATCTTATAAAAGTGCCGAAGGTAAATTTAATAGGTCTTAATGCGAAAAGATTTAGCGAGGTGAATAAATCTATTATTGTAAAACTACAATTACAAAATATTCATTTGGAAGTACAATTATTGGTTATACAAGAAATGGAGTATGATATTTTATTGGGTTCGGATGAATTACTAAAACATAAGGTAGATATCAACTATGAAACAAAAACAGTAAGCGTTAATGGAATTGGAGTTAAATTTAATGAAAACAGAGAACAAACAAGAAACAAAAAAATTATGAGGATTACAGAAGAAAAGGATATCAGACTGGAATTAGAAGGAAAAGCTATGAATAATGATTGTCATGATGGGAGAAATGAATTTGAAAAAAGAAGAGATGAAGAGATAGTTTTAGATGAAGAAAAGGATATTGATCATTGTTTTAGAGATGATATGGTATATAATAATTGTGAAAATGGAATGTGGAATGGAAAATATGAAGAAAATGATATTAATAATTATTTAAAATATAATATGGGATGTGATAATTATGAGGATGGTATATGGAATGAAGTACATTTGGATTGTGGAAGAGGAAGAAAGGAAGAAGTACTGAAATTGTTAGGAAAATATGAAGGTTTATTCAACAAAGAAGCAAGAGTTGCCAAACATTTTGTACATAGTCTGAAGGTGAAGGATATGGAAAGTTTCAGAGCTAAAAGTTACCCAATTCCATACAAATACAAGGATCAAATGCAAGATGCAATTAGAAAATTAATAGAAGATGAAATCATAGAACATAGTAATACTTCATATATAAACCCCATTGTAATTGTGAAGAAAAGAGACGGCGACATGAGAATTTGTCTAGACGCTAGAAACCTAAACAAACACTGTATACCTGAATTTGAGGCACCTTTAAATATAGAAGCAATACTTGGTCGTATTTCGAAAACAAAAATTTTCACGAAACTGGACCTGAAGCATAGTTTTTGGTTGATACCACTGGATGTGAATAGTAGAGATTATACTGGTTTCATGGTAGATGGAGTAGTTTACAGATTCAAAGTAGTACCATTTGGAACACAATCGGCTACGTCAGCTCTACTCAAAGCTCTTCATAAGATTTTAAACCGATATGAAAAATTTACACTACATTACATTGACGACATTTTAATATATTCCGAAGAAGAAGATGAACATATGAAACATATAGATACAATTTTAAAAGCCTTAGATGAAGCAGGATTAAAATTAAACATTAAAAAGTGCCAATTTTATAAGGAAGAAGTGGTATATCTTGGTTATAAAATTGATAAAGATGGCGTAAGCATGGATCCAGACAGAATTAAGATTATCAAAGAATATAAGAGACCTACAAATCTGAAAACTCTAAGAGGTTTCCTTGGCGTGTTACACTACTTTAAGAGACTATTGCCAGATTTAACAGAAAAGGAAATACCACTCATAGAACTGCTGAGGAAAAATGTGAGATGGAAATGGACGCACGAAAGAGAAACAGCTTTTAATAAGATCAAAGAAGAATTCACAGAGAATGCAAAATTATACCATCCCGACTACACGAAAACATTCATCCTAAGAACAGATGCCTCACAGCAAAGATTTGCCGGAAGTTTGGTACAATACCATGAATGTGGAGAAGTTCCCATTTCATTTGTATCCAGAATTACGAAAAAGGCTGAGAAAAATTATAGCGTCAGTGAACTGGAGCTAGCAAGCATACTGTTTTGTGTGAACAAACTAAGATTTTTCTTATTAGGCAACAAATTTATCATTGAAACAGACAACCAATCACTTACAACCATTTTAAAGAATAAGTATGGAAACAACAGGATACATAGATGGGCTTTGCTTCTGCAGGAATATTCCTTCGATATCAAATATGTACCTGGTGTTAAAAATGTAGTTCCAGATGCTTTAACGAGAATGGATGGAGAAGACAAGATTAAAAGAAACAAATACGTAGGAGTAAATTTTATGAGAGAGGAAGTAGGTATATTTTCAATACACACAATAATGGAAGATCAGAAAAATTTAACAAAAAGGGAAAAACATAACTGTCAAACAAAAGACAATATAATATTCAAAATTATCAAGCAAAAGGAGTTATATGTAATAACAGAAAATTTAACAAGAAGAATAATCAAGGAGTTACATCTGCGATACAATCATGTAGGAATCCGAAAACTACACAATATTTTCAGGGAAAATTACATTTCGAAGAAAGATCTATCCATCACAAAAAGTATAGTCACTAGATGTGAACTTTGCCAACTGGGAAAGGAAAAAAATCATCACAATGAAAATATGCCAAAATCATTAGTAACGGAACGTCCTCTTGAATTTATAACAGTGGATTTCATTTCAAATATAATACCTAGTGAAGAAGGTAATAAGAATATATTTGTAGTCGTAGATGCTTTTTCAAAATATGTAACGTTATATCCATGTCAACGAACAGACAAAAAGACGGTAAAGAAATGCCTGACAAGCTACTTTCTAGAAGTGGGCATACCGGAAACTTGTTTAATGGATAACGCTACTTATTTTAATAACGAAAATTTTAAAGCATGGTTAAGAAAGTCAAACGTAAAGCCTCACTTTACAAGTATTAGACATCCATGTGCTAATCAAACGGAGAGATATATAAGAGAAGTCATTAAATGTCTGAGATTACTTGTTCACGATCAACAACGAAACTGGGAAAGGAATTTGAAGAATATAGAATTCTGTTTAAATAATGTACCACACGAAGTAACTGGAAGATCACCCATATTAATTATGAAAAAAATAGTACCTGAAAGACCATGGATATCAGAAAATGTAGAGAAATATGAACAGATAATCAAGGAAACGAGGGAAAGAATTTCCAAAAATGCTGAAAAATACATAAGAAAACGAAGCAAGAGAATTAAGAAGAGAACTACTTTTAAGGAAGGAGAATTAGTAATAATTAAAGCACTTAGAATTCCTAATTATAAGCGTAATATTTGTGCAAAATTACAATTACCTTACGAAGGTCCATATAAAGTAGTAACATCTAACGGCATAAATAGTTACAAACTCGTACATCCCGTAACTGGCAATGTTAGAGGAATTTTCAATGTGGACCAATTATATCGATTCCATCCTGAATTCAATGAAATTCAATAAGTTTAATCTGTAAAGAAATAGTTATAATTAGAATGAAATATTTTTAAGTTGAAACAGGGAATTAATTATTTGTAGGAATAAAGTGTAAGACAGGTGAAGAATTAGAAATAGATTGATTAGGTATAGTAACAAATTAATGATTTAATTTCATAAAAGATAGAATATAATGAAGTAGATTGAATGATGATAGATTATTACAAAATAAGTAAAGTTAAGTACTATTAAATGAATTTTATAGTAAAACATTCTAGATCATTGTGAACAATAATTAGAATGATTTTATAAAAATTCAGGGAATGTTATAACGGATAAATAAAGAGAGAAACATTGGTGTAAAACAGAATAATTGGAAACAGATTAAAAATTAAAGCATTAGACTATATTTATCAGAATAATAAATATGAGACATTAAAATTGCTCATGATAATTAGATAAAGTTATACAGTTTATATATATGATTTATAATCTAAAAAAGAAATATGAATTAATAAATATTCGAAACAAAAAGGATATCGTTCAATATTATAACACATTTGTTTACTAAAAACATATGAGTTGGAATATTTAACGCTGTAATGTCAATATGTTTCAGCGACAAACGCTGACATTAGAGTAATTTCATAGATAAAATAAATATAAACTAATAAAGGAGTTCAATCGAATATGTAATGAATGTGAATAATTGGATTAAGGAATATTGATAAATGTTTTAAAAGAATTTATGTTGATGGCAAAACACAATCGCTAATTGTAATAAAAAAAAATTTAAATAAACATTGATGTTAAGACTATTGTATATCGCCTGTAAAAAAAAAACTATTCGTCCCATAATAATAGAATGAACTTCAATATTACATAAACAATGTCTAGTGAAACTAATTCTTGTATATAGGTAAAGATATTTGAATGCTAAGTGAAATCAAAAGTTTGATTGGTTTATGTGACATGACAAAAAGAACTTTCAAATGACAAACAAGTGTAACAAACTTTTTCAATAGTAAGCTGAATAAAATAAAAGACTGGTTGTTGATTGTTGAAAAAAGTTGAAGAAAAAAGTGTTGTTTGGCTTGTCTTCGTTTTCTGGAAGGTTGGGTTTTGAAGCTCTCCAGAAATTTTGAGTAATTATCCTAAAAGTGAGGATAAAGATATAAGAAACTGTTAATAAAACATATACAAGTGCTTACCTGGTGACTACAGCTGATTTTCCAAGGAGAAAATCATATTTCTACAAAATTGCATAACTTTGAACTTCGGAAGCAGCGTTCCAGAGTCCCGAGAGGCAGATCCTGGTTCCTGAACACAAGGTTAGTGTTTTGTTGTACAACAAGAGTTATAGAGGAAACTCATAATTCCAATCAAGTGTTTTTCTTTTAAAATCTCATGAGTAAAATAAACTTTGAAATGACGATCGATCTAAAAAAGAATCAAAATTAGAGACTCAATATAACTATAAGATTAAATGATATTCAATGATAAATGGCCAATATAAAGAGATAAAATTTAATACTTACGCATTTCTCAAATAAGAATCATAAAAAAGATGCATCTGATTCATCTATGTAACATTTAAGCTCTATGTATATAAATTTGATATCTATTTCTTGTATTGTATTTTCTATGTTTCTGTATTTATAAATTTCCAGGCATAAATTCTTTTAACTTATATATATAAATTTGAAACACGTTCTGTGATATAGCATAAAGCTCACTGTAAAACTGAACAGACGCAACGTGTCTATCAGGTGATTATTCCAACTCCAACGCATCGGCACATCATTTTTAAGCATGCGCACAGAACGTCATATAAAAATAAATCAATAATTTCAGTTCGCCATACATGGGCGTCTCATCAAATTTTCATTTTTAAAATAAAAATATGTTTTTCAAGTAAAATGTTTCTTTATTTATTTATCAACTAGAATTCATTCAACCAACCACGAACCCAGATAACATCCCATCTCATACCGTATACATAATAATAAACAACATAATTATTCTCACACATTCACATTCACCCACACATACACACTCACAAATACATAATAATATATATATATATATATATATATATATATATATATATATATATATATATATATATATATATATATATATATATATATATATATATATATATAAGTTGAAGAACTCAAGCAAGAACTTAGAAACAGGAATTTGGATGATAAAGGAACCAAACAAATTTTAATCAACAGATTAAAAAGCCAAGAACAAATAGACATAGACTACAATGCTGAAGAACCAGAAGAAAGAGGGGAACAAGAAGATGAACCTTAACAAAAAAATGGTACTTCTTCACAAACTGGAGGAAATGTCAGATTGGCAGATTTGATGAGCATCATCCTAGCCAATTGAGAACAAATAAAATCTAATTCTGAACAAATAGCGAAAAAACTAGAAGCCAACTCGGAAGAGATGACAAGAAAATTAGAAGCTAACTCTGAAGAAATGAAAAAACAAAATAGACAAAATTCTGAGGAAATCACGAGAAAATTGAATGAAATAACGGAAAAATTGGACAAGAAAGTAGAAAATTAAGAGAAAAAGATTAAAGTAATTGAGGAAAAACAAGAGTTATTAAATAAACAAGTACAAAATATAGACAAAAGAACAAGCGAAAACAATCTGAAATGAAACTCAAGAATATCAGAAATCGAAGATAACGTGAAAAGAGGAATACAAATAAATTTGGACATAGCCGAACAGAAAAACAGAAAAACAGAGAGACAATTAAGAAAAGAAATAGAAGAAAAATTATATACAAATGTAAACGTGGAAAACAGAATAGAACATGTTTTTTTTTATTATTAAAACTCGATATATTAACTTTCTCTTTATTTCATTTTTCTTATTTAACCTTATTTTTAGGGTACTTAGTTACTACCTAGTATCACGTAGTCACTACCTAGTCAGTACCTATTTACTGCATATGTTCATATCTATTATCATTATCGTCCGTTTTGCTGTCTCCATTTATTATCGTTTTCTTCTCTATTTGGAATTTGATGCTTGCATGCTAAACTGGTTCTACTTGTTCAACATATTGGATTGGATCCGGACTGGAACTACAGTTCTGTACTGTAACACTGGATGTAAACTGGAACAACGTTTGATCATTTGCCACCGCTGGAGTCACGCAAGTTGATATTACGAATATATTAATTTTATTATTTGATATCCAATTCGATTGAAAACTTTTTTTTAACTTTCTTATTAAGTTATCACGAGCATACGGGTTAATTTATTTATTAACTTATTATACAGAAGACCAAGAGGTCTGTCTTGGATAATATAATTTTTAAATATAAAAATCATTATTGCTTAGATATTTGTACTATATTATTTTGTTAAAGGAATGCTATAGTTGTTTTGAATTGCTAGAAACATAGTGTTATATACATATATAATAAGACTTTGTTTGGAATACTCCATACCTGCGCCTGAGCTCAAGCGAAGTGTTAGTACTTAAAGATAACCATATTTAGATATTTTTTTTTATAAAATTACTCCTTTTTTGTTTTTGAGCATATGAAAGCATATAGTAATCCTTCTTTAAGTCAGTTAGTTACATATCTCATAGAGGAACATAATAAGATGATGTGTGAAAGACGAGCAAAGCGCTAAACATTGGTGTTGTTAAGATACGATATAGAAGGTTTATAAGGTAGTGGGAATTACTATTAAATTAAATTAGTAACTTTAGCTTTTTGTTATTATTGACATAGGTAAGTTTATTAAACTGTTTTTGGTCATGTCTTCAGTTTTTTTTTTCTTTATTGTTTTTTTTTATTGCTTGATATTTACAGTGATTACTGTAGTCATTGGTTAGGGATAGGTCGGCATCATATTTTGTATTGTAAACGCTTTGAGTACTTAAGGGCACAATTTGCCTGGCGCCCTAACTTAATACTTTATTTTTTTTTTGAGACCCAGCCCTTCTCCACTGTTTTAGTTAGCCGTGAGTACTCGTCTACCGAGTGGTAGGCAAACCATCTTAACCGACGTATCAACTTGTTATTTCTTTTAAATTATCTATATTTATTTTGTCCCTAACCGATTACAATAAAATTTAGTCATTTATTTATCGAGGGAAAAGTCGGTTATATAATTTTGGCGCCCAACGTGGGGCCTTAACGCGCCTTTTGTCATTTTTTGTTGTTGTTAATAGGCTACTTTAGGTTACTTTAGGTTACATTTATGATGGAAGGGAAATTACATGTAAACAGATTGGACAAATCTGAACTGCAATATGAGTTAGATTGGAGAGGTTATCGTAGTCAGGGAATGCAAGTAAAAGAGATGCGTCAAGCTTTAAGTAGTTTGCTAAAATTAGAAAACGTTGGTACTAGTATGACTTTTCCGGCCTATCCATTTTCGTTTGAAGCAGATTCTTTGTATGTAAAAGAAAAAATTGTGGAAATTAAAGAACTTATTGCAGATTTTTTGGACTCAGAGTTGAGCGGCATGTTTAAGAAAATTTCTAGTAAGTTAGTGCATGGGTTTTATAGAGCTGAAAGGTCCATTTCAACCAAGGATGAAGAACATAGAAAAAAATCAGGTTATCTGGTAGAGTTGTTAGGGTTGCAAAATGATTTAAAGTCGAAGGTTTCACTCTTTAAACGTCAAAATCAAAACGCTGTAACTCCTTTGAATTTAAGTACGATTTTACCACGTACTAGCAGTCCTGTTAACTCTTCTGACTCGGAGGATGATGAGGTAATTAGAAGTCCATCTAACAACTCTCCATTTTATGGGACTGGTAATATGCCATCTACAATTGGTGGATCTAATACGACACCTATATTTAGATGGAATCTTAATAGATTTAGTGGGGATGGTAAGTATTCTTTAGGTGCTTTTTTGGAAAATATAGAAGAACTTTGTGCAACTTGGGGTGTGACACAAGCTCAACTGTTTGCATCTGCAAGTGATATATTCTCAGGTTCTGCTTTAATCTGGTTTAGAAGTATTTGCAATTTCAATCGGTAAATTTCAATGAACAGCTTTTTGAGGAAATTAAACGTAGAACTCAGAGACATAACGAACCAATTGGAATATACATAGCGGTAATGAATAATATGTTTAACCGACTTACTGTTCGCATATGTGAGGCTACTAAGTTAAAAATTATGATGCAGAACATCAATCCTTTTTATCAAAGCCAACTAGGTTTAGTAGATGTAAAATCAGTGGATCATCTTCTAGAGTTAGGTAGGCGAATTGAGGCAAGCAAATTAACTATTGAGGCTTATAATCCTCCTCCTAGAAATCGAAGTAATTTATTAGAGCCAGACTTGGCCTATGTTTATACACCATCAGTGTTTTCTGCTGTAGATCAAAGTAATGAGAGAATAAATGAGGTGCAGACTAATATTAGACGTTGTTGGAATTGTAACGGGGAGTCGCATTTATCGTCGAATTGTGACCAGCCTAAGAAAAGGTACTGTTATAAATGTGGCCAACCTAATGAAACCAAACGTACTTGTCCTCAGTGTAATAAGGGAAATCAGAGAAACGACCAAAGGAGACGTCAGTAAATGGCCAGCTATCGTCTCTTGAGTGTAATGTGGCCAACTTTGTTCCTTTTAAAACTATAATTGATTTTGTCTTTGCACATGCACGTGGTGATGAAAGACCGCATGTATGGGTTTCTATTTTTGGAAGTGATTTTATTGGTTTGCTTGATAGTGGCGCAAGTCGAAGCGTTATAGGTGGTAAAGGATGGAGTGTGTTGAAAAATATAGGTTTAGTTAAATTAATTGTCCCCGAATTTAAATCAGTTACTGTGGCTAACGGTTGCCAATGTGAATGTATTGGTGTGTTACGTGTTCCTATTAAGCTACATAACGTGGAAAAGATTATTGATTTGTTGGTAGTACCGGAACTTAATCATCGTCTGTATTAAGGAGTGTTTGTTGAGATTTTTGAGAATTTTTTTTTTGGTGTTTTTTTTTGATGGATTTTTATGAAATTTTACCGTGATGTAGAGTGGGTTGAAACGTGTATTTTGGCTATTTTTTTTTCAAAATCCGACTACCCCTAACGAGGGGATAATTTTTTTTCTAAAAATCCCTTTTTCCACCCTAACTCGGTCAATTTTTAACGAAATTTAAAATTTCGTTAGATTCGGGGTTTAATTTCGAAAAACACTGTAGTTGAAATTTTTCGATATCATCATCCGTTATGTAAATATTCCATTTTTTCAACCCCCATGTTTTTCACTTTTTTGAAAATCATAAAAAGTGTTGTAAAATCTGCACCGGACAAGATATCGAAATGAAACAATGTTTTCGGCTTATCGAGATCTATTAGAAACTGCCTTTACTTATTTTTTTGAATTAAAGCCTTTTTGGAATCGTCGTGAATGTTGAAAAATTTTTATTTTTTTAAAAGGTACACTTTTTTACTTAATCCGGTCCTGTACGAAAACGAAGAACTACAATTTAATGAAATCTAAAAGGATTTCTTTGTAATTAAACAAGCTTTCAGATGATGTATTTTTTTTGAAAAAAAAATTCATTTTACCGCCTCTATAATGAAAACAATTGAAAAATTGTAAAATTTCGACCTCTAATTTTTACATCATTTTTCAACTTTGGATACTGATGATGGCTAAACTATTGATCCGATCGAAATCGGACCACCACCAATCTATTCCCTTTTAAATTCTGTAAAAAATGCACCCCTCAAACTTTTTCATCCCTTACACAGTTTTGTTGCAGAAATTATTTTCCAAAGTCATCTTTTGTTTTTTCGAAAATTAAAAAATTACCCTTAAATTTACAACCCCCATCCGATTTTGATGCAGTATTTTTTTTCCGATAGTACTTTTGATAAGCTTTCCAACGATGCATCATGATCCGCCAAAATTCTTAAGGCATGGGCGTAGGAACTCGAAATTTTTTTGGTTTTTTTTGCGAAAAATCCAAAAATCCTTGGGGAAGCTTCAGCTCCCCTCCCGTTTGACCGATTTTTATGAAATCGGTCTTGAAATGTGGGAAATCCGATTCTTCCGTGTTTTCACCTCTACAAATTTTTTCGATTTCCGCCCCTAAAAAAAATGGCACCCAAAAAAACGTATTTTTTTGATTTTTTCGAAAATTTCGAATCACCGCCATTTTTTTATTTTTCAAAATTTTAAAATCTTATACGGCTACTTCGCTAACTGTTTTTAAAAACATTGTTTATAAATTTTTTCAAATATTTAAAAAGTTGTTTACTACCCCAAAAAGGTCTTAAAAAATTTTCGATTTTAAAAATTTCACATTTTTCGCTAATTTGAATTTTTTTCGACCGCAAGTTGACATTTTCAAAAAATCGCATACAAATATTCTTAAAGAAAATTTTATAAGCTATTCGATGCATAATTCGTTTATTCGATTATTATAGTTCCAAAGGGTGAAATTGGGCTTTAAATGAGTTTTTATTAAAATTTTAAACGGCCGCCATTTTATTAATTTTTAAAATTTTCACATTTTTTATAGTAATTTCGCTAACCATTTTTAAAAACATTGTTAATACATTTTTTCAGATTTTTACGATAATTTTTACTACCCCAAACAGGTCGTAAGGTACTTTTCATTTTAAAAATTTCACATTTTTCGATAATTTGAATTTTTTTCGATCCCAAGTTGACATTTTTAAAAAACCACATACAAATATTCTGAAAGAGAATTTTATAAGCTATCCGATCCATTTATCGTTTTTTTTTAATTTGGACTTTCTTTAAGGGTGAAATTTGGTTTTAACCATAACGATGTCATGTGGTTCGATACCCAATGCATATTGCGAGTACGGGTGGTCAAAATTCGTGAAAAATTTTTATAAAAATTTACATTGGTCTCTTTAATATTGAATAACTTTTTTTCTATTACGATTTAAGAAACCAAAAAGGCATACATAGTTAGAGGAAAGATAGAGGTAGAATATAAATCGAATTTGGTTTTTTCAATTTCATGTATGTAGAAGTTATACAGGGTCAAAGTTAAAAAAAAATTTCCTTAAAAAATTCACTACGTCTACACCACTGGATATTAAGGAACCAAATACACATCAAACGAAACAGAACCACCTATACTATCATAAAATAAATACATTTCGAAATTTTTTTACATTTCAAGTTATTGCATTTTTAAAAATTTTCAATTTGCATTTCAAAGGGGTACCCCTTTGGAACGAAAATCAAAAAAGAATCATTGATCATGGATTTGGACCAAAATTTGTACATGGGGGTTTTTTGGGACGGGCATTCCGAAAAAGAAGTCAGTTTCTTGAAAAAAAATTTTCTTCATGAAAATTTTCCAGGAAAATTGGATTTTCCGCGTTTTCCTTGGACTTTTCTGGAAAATAACATCATTTTTGAATTTTTTGAACCTAAAAACAGTATTATGCATAATTTTTCCCATTAATTTATAATATTCTCAGATTTTGAAATTCTGGCCCAAAAACCGCGAAAAATTTTTTTGAATTTTTACATCACTCTCTTTAATCTTGAATAACTTTTTTTCCATAAGGATTTAAGGAACCAAAAAGGCATAGATAGATAGAGAATATATTATGCTAAAAGTTGAACCAATTTAGTTTCTTCGATTTCATATATGCTAGAGTTATACAGGGTCAAAGTTTGAAAAAAATTTTATAAAATTTTTTTCTTTAAAAATTCATTACGTCTACGCCACTGGATATTAAGAAACCAATTATACATCAAACAAAAGAGGACCACCTATACTATCATAAAAAAATACATTTCGACATTTTTTAAATTACATTTGAAGTTATTGCATTTTTAAGAATTTCAATTTTCATTTCAAAGGAATGAAAATCGAAAAATCATTGTTCTCGGATATGGACCAAAATTTGCAAAAAAGGGTTTTTTGGGATGGACATTCCGAAGAAAAAGTCAGTTTTTTGAAAAAAAATTTCCTTCGTGATAATTTTCCAGTAAAATTAGATTTTCCGCGTTTTCCTTGGACTTTTCTGGAAAATAACATCATTTTTGAATTTTTTGAACCCAAAAACAGTATTATGCATAATTTTTTTCATTAATTTATTAAATTCTCAGATTTTGAAATTCTGGCCCAAAAAATGCAAAAAATTTTTATGAATTTTTACATCCCTCTCTTTAATCTTGAAATTTTTTTTTCTATAAGGATTTAAGGAACCAAAAAGGCATAGATAGATAGAAAATATATTAAGCTAAAAGTTGAACCAATTTGGTTTCTTCAATTTCATATATGCCATAGTTATACAGGGTTAAAGTTGGAAAAAATTAAAAAAAAAAATTTTTTTAAAACCTTCATTACGTCTACACCACTGGATATGAAGAAACGAAATATACATCAAATAAAAGAGGACCACCTATACTATCATAAAAAAAATACATTTCGACATTTTTTAAATTACACTTGAAGTTATTGCATTTTTAAAAATTTCAATGATTTTTGAGAAAAAAATCATTGATCTTGGATTTTAACCAATTTTTGTATACAGGGGTTTTTTGGGATGCACATTTCGAAAAAAAAGCATTTTCTTGAAAAAAAAATTTCTTCATGAAAATTTTCCAGGAAAATTGGATTTTCCGAGTTAAAATTAATTCGATTCGTAAAGGAATTAATTGGGACGGACATTCCGAAAAAAAAGAGTAATATTTTTGAAAAAAATTTCCTTCGTGAAAATTTTCCAGAAAAATTGGTTTTTCCGGGTTATTTTTCAACTTTTCTTAAAAATAATATCATTTTTGGGATTTCCGAACCAAAAAACTATATAACGCTTAATTTTTCCCATGGATTTTTTATTAATCATGACATTAAAATAGTATTTAATAATAATTTTAAGGTAATCACTAAAGAAATATATAATTTATATTTTTAAAAAAGAAGAATTTTCTATAATATTTAAATATACTATACAATTGGAATAAGAACAAGATATATAATAAATCAGGTTAATTCATTATTATAGTTGTTCAACCGGATATGACGTCACCAGAATGCCGATTTTAATATTATAGGTTTGTTCCAACCAAGCAAAGAATCGTTTTAGAACGGTAATATTACCACTCACGAGACCAAATTATACACTGCGCAACTCACTACACCACTGCGCACAAAAATTACTATTTTAGAACGGTTCTTTGCTTGGTTGGAACAGACCTAATATCTTTTAAAAAGAATTATTGTTTAAATTTTCAAATATTACAAATATATTACTACGTGCCGAATGAAGTGAGGTACGTAGCAACAATTAAATACAAATTTTATTATTTTTAAACCTTATTATTTAGTTTTATACCCTCTTTTTTCTTCAAAAGTGTTTTATGCTAAAAAAAAGAATGTTCTATAAAAATTATAAGTGTCAAGTTTTTTAACAGTTAAATTATTTATTTTTTAAAATTTTGTAGCAAATACTTTTAAATTTCAACAGATTGTGAATACATTTAATCATAAATTCATTTTTCTTTGTTCGGATTTCTCCATTTGCATGTTTTTGAACCCTATCGACCAGGCACATGCGCACGACGATATTCGATCAATCCCGAACGGTCATTTAGAATATAATCGATTGGTTGGGGGCGTGGACAAGTTTCGTATTAGTTCTTTCAAAAATAATACCTAAATTTATATTCAATAGAAATTTTTTTTAATAATTAAATCATTTATTTTTTAAGATTTTATAACAAATACTTTTAAACTTTAACAGATTGTGAACACATTTAATCATAAATTCATTTTTCTTTGTTCTGATTTCTCCATTAGCATGTTTTCGAACCCTATCAACCAGGAATATGCGCGAACAATCCCGAACGGTCATTTAGAATATAATCGATACGTTGGAGGCGTGGCCAATCTTCGTATTAGCTCATAAAAACAAGATTAGTAAATAATAGGTTGATTCATAATTATAGATGTTTAACCGGATATGATGTCACCAGAATGCCGATTTTAAAATTATATTTTTTAAAATGAAATAATATATAGACTTTCAAATACTATATACGTGCCGAATTTAAATAGAAATTTATTTGTTTTACACTATATTATTTAGTTTTAAATTATTTTTTTTAATAAATTAATTATTCTATTCTGATATTTGTAAGTATATGTGTGGTAGCATTTACGTTTCCCAGTGAATCTTACAAATTACAGTTGGTTGTTGTTTGAGTTTAAACATCATTTTTATATCAGCTTAAACAGAAGAATTTTCTACTGCCAGTGGTGTTTTTATTTCTTCATAAAGTGCATCAGTGACCTCGTATTTTGGATTATCTACAGATTGCAAGGTCAGACTTTTTATTTTTCTTATACCTATTTACTGCGATTCACTCCCACTGTTGCTCCCACCATGTCGATCTGCGCTAACTGTTCAAAGCCAGTCGACGATCGAGAATCGTCAAAACAACTTCAATGTGAAGCATGTAAACAGAACATACATCTAGCTTGCACTGATCTACGAGCCGAAGATCGCGTTACAAGGCATAAACTACGTGGAATTAAAATTCTTTGCAACAACTGCTGCTCTAATATCGAAAGTTTTGCTAATTTAAAGACGCTCTTAAGAGATTTAAAAGAGGATCTTCATGCAAAAATTGATCTAATAGATCAAAAAGCTAATGATATCAGTGAAAGACTTTTACAGGTTGAAAACAAGTTATCTAGTGAGGATCATTCTTCATCTCCAAAATTTACAGATACCATAGCAAATGAAGCAGTTGATCGCATTAACCGGGCTAAGAATATTTTTGTTAGGGGTACCAGAAATTACAGGAGACATTGAAACAAAGAAAAGTCACGATGGTGGAATACTAAAAAATATTTTAGATACTGTAAAGTGTAACTCCACTCCTGTCACATTTTTCAGGATTGGAAAACCGAACAATCGCTTCCCCAGGATGATAAAGGTCATTATGCAAAATGAACATGAAGCCAAACATATTTTGAAAAACAAAAAGAAACTTTTACAAAACGTCTCTTTAAAAAACGTTTCCATTATCGACGATAAAAGAACTTCGAATGGAACTGGAACAAAGAAAATAGAATGGAGAGGATAATTTAACCATAAAATATATACAAGGTGTCCCAAAAATTGTAAACTTTCGTCACTAATTCTGATATTTCAGGTTTTTATAATTGGCTGTTTCTATACTAATCTAGCTACTTTAAATTCCAAATTTAATGAATTTTTATGCAACATTCAAAACCTAAATCCTCAAATAATTCTTATCACTGAAACATGGTTAACACCAAATGATCTTGACTCTCTTTATAACATTGATAATTATTCCCTTTATAGGTGTGTTCGTCGTAATCGACGTGGAGGAGGAACTTGTATCTACTTGTCTTCAGAAATTACTAATAATTTCTCTGTTACATCTCTTGATATTACTGTCCCTAATATGGAACTTTTTGGCTTAAAAATATGTCATAAAAACTCTTTTGTTTTTCACCTAGTATGTGTTTATCGGCCTGGTGATTCTAGATTAGCAGATGACGAGTCCCTTATCGCATCACTTGATGAACTATCTAGCCTAGAGAATCTGACTGTTATTGGAGACTTTAATTTTAGGGACATTTCGTGGCCTATAACTGATCCACCTAGTGACTTAATAACTTCCAAAATTGTATTTACAGATTTTGTATTAAATTCTAACTTACATCAATTTATAACGGAACCGACTCGATTTAGAATCAATAATTTACCATCTATTTTGGACTTGGTATTCTCTAATGATCCCCATTTATTAACACATCCCCTAATAAGCTCTCCAGTAGGTAACTCAGATCATGCACTCATAACGTTTCATATTCAGTTTAACTTACAGTACTGTACCCCAAATGTTAACAAAACGGTATATGAGATAATTGATTTTGAAAATGCAAATCGCCAACTGGCTGTAATTGATTGGAATGATGTTTTCGGCGACATAAGGGATCCAGTTGTATTCTGGGAGAAGTTCTTACACGTTGTTAATCTCTGCAAAAACCAAAATACCTTCAAAAAAACCATATACAAAAATAACATAAAACCTTGGATCAATGGGGAATTAATATATCTGATCAAGTATAAGAGAAAGTTGTGGAACAAATATAGACGTACAATTCGCATGGAGGATTTACTAATTCATCGAAACTTTGCCAAAGATTTAAAGAAATCTCTACATGAAGCTCGTGTTGCCTACGAAGAGAGTATAGCCATTAGTAATAACTGTAAAAAATTGTATAAATATATTCGATCTTCGTTGACAACAAAAGTTTCTATACCGTTACTGGAAAAAGATAATGGTAATATATCCCAAAGTAACTATGAGACTGCCGAAGTCCTCGCCAGTACTTTCTCTAAGGTTTTTTCTGTCGAACCCACTAATAATCAGTTGCCTAATATTATTTAGTCACGAGTTTCTTCTTCCCTTGAAAATATAATCGTTACTCCTGATAAAGTTAGACATCATCTTCAAAGCCTAAAAAATAATTCGTCTCCTGGTCTCGACTTAATATCTTCTTTATTTTTAAAGAAATTTTCCGATGCTTTAGCTTACCCACTATATGTGATTATGTCCTTATCATTCACCATACATATTTTGCCTCCCATATGGAAAACCGCATCTTTAACACCGATTTTTATAACTACAGTCCTATCAGCTTAACACCTATAGTATCTAAGATAATGGAATCTATTATTGCCGAGACAATTTCTGATTTTCTGCAAAACGAACTGGTTATACCAGAACAGCAGCATGGTTTTGTCAAAGGACGTTCTACAATGACAAATCTTCTTTGGTGTGTCAATGAATGGTCAAGAGCATTAGACAGAAAAACCCCGGTAGACATTATTTACCTCGATTTTGCTAAAGCTTTTGATCGAGTTCCAAAGCGAAGACTATTATATAAATTGGAACACCTTGGTATCCGTGGTCAATTACTGAAATGGATAGACGCGTATTTAACAGATAGAAAATTTTGTGTTAGAGTTGGGGACTCTTTCTCAGTCGAGAGAACGGTTTTGAGTGGGGTTCCGCAAGGATCAGTTTTGGGCCCACTTTTATTCATAGCATACTCCAGTGATTTACAATTTCACATTAAATGCAACAAAGCTTTCTATGCAGATGACACGAAGCTATTTTCCGATGCCTCCGTAAATTTCCAGTTACTACAAGATGATCTTGAGTGCATATCGGAATGGTGCTCTACTTGGATGCTGCCTCTTAATGTGGACAAATGTGTAGTTCTTCACATGGGTAAAAATAATCCGTATCTTCCTTACTCTATTAATGGGCGCGTGTTAAGAACAGTGAAATCACATAATAATCTAGGTGTTATAATTAATAACAATCTAAGTTGGTCGGAACATATTTTGCATATTTCTAAAAACGCTAACAGTAAATTATATCTACTGAACAAAACGTTCGCGAAAGTGTCTTTCATGAACTCAGTTCATCTGTATAAACTGTACATTCGTC
This sequence comes from Ophraella communa, assembly GCA_035357415.1. Lineage (NCBI taxonomy): Eukaryota > Metazoa > Arthropoda > Insecta > Coleoptera > Chrysomelidae > Ophraella > Ophraella communa. Next base: position 47,844,482 of record CM068979.1, on the reverse strand, counting down.
CAGTTCTTGCGGAACTGTTTGGTGTCCGGTATTAGTGCGCGATCGTAATATTCTTGAAAACGTACAGCGGAAGTGCACTAGGATGTCTTTTGGTCGCTCAAGACCTACGTATACAGAAAGACTGAATATGACTAATCTCACTACATTTGAACAACGTCGACTTCGAGGGGATTTAATTATTACGTTTCGCATAGTAAAATACAACTTCGGAAATATGAGAGGTATGTTTATACTAAACAATGACAATCGTCTTCGTGGCCACAAACTTAAGTTTAAAAAGGAAACATTTTTAACAACAACAAGGCAATTTTTTCTTTGCAATCGAGTGTTCCCGACATGGAATAGCCTTCCGGCTGAGATTATAGATGCTCCATCTGTCAATGTTTTTAAAAAGAAATTGGATGACTACTTGTTCCATAATTGAACATTTAATTTGTACCAAGCACTTGCTCCTTATGTGCCATGTTTTTGTATATTTAGTTATATTATTTACTTAGTTAGTTTGCATAATATGTATCGATTTTAATGTAACTATTTAATTTAACATTTCATGCATACTTTATAATAATATTGTAGCCTAATGGGCATATGGGTTTTGCGACCCCTGCTCAAATTTATTGTATAATAATAATAATAATAATAATAATAATAATAATAATAATAATAATAATAATAAATTGCTAAAAAAGAAGAAAAATGTTCTTTAAAAATTAAAATGACAATCAAAAAAAGTTCAAGGTTTGATCATATGAAGAGGTTGTCACATTTACAGGAATTTCAAAGCTCTTAATCGTTAATGACGTCATCCGAAATGATCATTTAGATTTAATTGTTCTTTAACAAATAACACTTTTACTATATTATATTATAAACTAAAACAAAATTTTGCTGTTTTCTTTGTTCTACTATTCTGTTTTATATAAAAAAAAGAATGTTTTGTGAGTAAGAAGTGTCTATTCTAAAACGTATTATTTATTCTATGTATGGTTGTCACATTGTGTTTGCTCTTTAAATAAGTTATATGCCGTACGTGATAGATATTTATATTAGACATTTAAAATCTTTTTGCAATAATTTAAATTGTTATGAAGAAAGAAAAATTGAAGAGATTGAAATACAGTTATACTGATGATATTTTGTACTCAGGAAATATGGGAACGTCGCCAATATTTGGTAAGAAAAATGTATATTGTATTTTGCTTCAAATAATTATCTCATAAAATTCATTTTCAGATCAAACTGTGAAAATGCTTACAGCTAAAAAGATCATTTAGGTACTACAAAAAGTTCACAGTATTTGCCAAAAAAGATGGGGTTACCAATCAAACAAAATAATATGATTTTTAAAGACAAAAGATGATAATGATAAAAAAATATTTCTATAAATAAATCAAAAGTAATAGAAACTCTTGAAATTGTATATAACAAGTTAATAGAGATTGCAACTACTCTGGTAAGTTTGTGATTGAGTGTGAATATAAAGTAAATTGAAATATTATTCTTAATATTTATATAGTTAATTGTTAATGACTAAAATTTATCATAAACCTTTCTTTTTGTAGGCTGAAATGACTATGCTCAAAGTGGGTTGTTCAATGAAATAAGACCAGATGTTATATCTCTACTATTTTTAAGCATGTGGTAAAGAAACATAATTTAAAAAATAACCTGCGAAGTACAAACTTTTGCACAAGGTTTTTTCATTACTGTTATGGATACAAATAAATAAAAAATATAAAATTTTTAAGAAATGAATATTAATATATTTAAAGACAAACAACTTGATTGGAAATCTAAAATTGTATTTATCAATTAGCAATAATTAAAGATAATATACTTATTTCATTTTCTAAATTTATTATTTATAGATGCTTCTCGAAGAAGTTTATAAATTAGCTATTTAATATCTTTTTATATAAATCAACTATATATAAAATAGAAAATACATTAACATTAATTAATTTTTAAATCTACACATTAATAGATTAAGTAATAAAGCATAAAAACTAAAATTATACTTTGATTTAATTTCAGAAGAAAATGAACAAGTTTTTATAAAATACAAGAATATCGAACCCAAATCATTATAGAAATTATTTACATTGATGCATTTAAAAACAAACAACAAGTAAAAGTTATAAATATTTACTCACAAGCAATAACTGTAGAATATTTCATTTTTTAAATTTATTATGAAAATACACTTTTCGAAGAGTTTTATTTATTAGCTATTTAAGTTAAAGTTTTAAAAAAATTCTTATAAACTTAAGAAGGAATTTAATAAACTACTTAATAATTATCCCAAAAAGTAAACTTTTATTTAATCACAATACTAATAATTTCATTTTAGGCCAAACAAAGATAAACTTTTAAAGATTTTGTCTACAAAAAAAAGGAATTTAGAATAGACATCCTACAAGACTGTGGATTAGATAATTTACACAAAACCAACCAAAACCAATTTCAATAACCTTTATTAAAGCATATGAACCTAATCAGAAGTCCAAATTTATATGTGATACTTTCAAATACAAAGGGCAAATTAATAATATTAAATATTTCAATTAGCTTAAATGGTAGAGTTTTACAACATATTTTAACTTTTTATTTACTTCCAAACATTGGAATTTGGTGTAAGTACCAACTATGATTAAGTGTTTATTATTTTAATTTAATATAAATTTATACACATATAGACAAGTATTTTTTTCATTTATATATATAAATCCCTTAACAATTAAATCTTTATTCAAATAAAAGATAATGCCAGATTTTATATTTGCATTATTAAAATTAAAAAATTAAACCAATTTCTGTTGTTCCTATACTTTATTATTTACGTTTTAATACTTTTTTTCTTTAGTAACCATTTATGACGTTAGCCAGAATGACGATTTAAAGGTAATTATTATTTAAGAAGAAACACTACGTGACAAATTAAAACATTCAGAGAGTAAATTTTATAAGCCAAAATTTAATTTAGTATTCGAATATATTATTTAAAAATATTTGTAGATAGTTTTAATACATTTTAAATAGTTTTCCATATTAACTTTTTTATTCAGCTGTTGGAAACAGTAACTACAGAACATAATATATTCAATTGACTAATGACAGCACTGTCACTTGACATTGATATCAAAGAACCATGGATTACATATTAAAAGAAAATACATTCTATGGAACAAAAGTTACAACAAAACAAAATAAACATAATGCATTTGGCAATTATGTTACAACTTTACCGCTTAATCCTTTAAGGATTAAGTCCACATAATTGTTCCGTGCATAGTATAGTCACCGGAACCACTAATGGTGTTTGACATAGAACATTGTACCGCTTATGGTATAGAACACTATCTTACTTCACCAAGGCCAAATTCAATTCAAATGCAAATCGCCATTACTGTTTTATTGTTTAACAAGTAAAGACGTGTCTGTTTGTTTTAATTTTTTGTATAACTAATTAAATTTAAAATTTTTGTGTTTACATTATTAATAAATAATTGTGTGATATTGTGAAATTCAAGATACCTAAAAAACTACGATTATCTCTTGGCAAAAAGAAAAGTTTGAATAATCAAAGCCAATCATCACGATCTGGTAAGTACTTATATTATTTATTATTAATTGATTTTTATGTAGACATGGTTTATAATATATTAAATTTGTTACTATTATAGTCTTAAAACTATCTATTACATTATTTTTCATAAATTAAAAAATGCCAAGCCAAGCCACTATTACAAAATGGCGGAATAATAAAGTATCAAGAAATTTACGTTTTATTTTTAAATTTTCATTTTTTACATCACTTTAATATTAATTTTTTAAATACAATAATAGAATGAATGAATGAATGAATGAATGAGTTAGGGGTGATGATTACACTGCGACCCATAGGATCTATTGTGTCCCCCCTTACTTGCCATGTTCTGATGTTTTCTCAGATTTATAGCAGCTCTTCGAGTCCTATTTTCCTGAGGAAGTTTAGGACATCGTCGGGCTTCAAATCAGGTAGATCCCCTTCCTCTATTTCATGTGCTCCTAGGTATCTAGCCCTAGAATTTTGCAAGGCAGGACATTCTGAGAGTATATGTATTGAGGTTTCATCCTCTTCCTCACAGAATCTGCACTTTGCTTCATCTGCTAATCCAAGTTTCTTCATGTGGCTTCTTAACCGACAATGCCCGGTTAATATTCCCGTTAAAATACGGAGCCTTTTTTTACTGAGGTTGAGGCAGCTAAGAGATCTCTTCTGGTCATAGTTCCCCAGTAGTATCTTAGAATAATAATAGAAGAAATTAGACATATTTTCTTTTGGTATATTATATTCATTATTTTGAAATGTACAAAATCATTTTTCTGTTCATCGAGATTTCCGGGAGCGTTACCGGTAAATTTTACTTACCTACATATTGTACATTTATTTCGTTTTTGTGATCAATATTTTGAAATCTTATTAATTCATTAATATTAATGGGAATTTCTAAATGTAAAAAAGAATTATTTTGCTCTACAAACATATACTTATAAGGTTTCATTGTTATAAATAGTCTGGTGACTGGTGAATTTAAAAATAATTTAAAAGCATACAGGATTTGAAATTTAATCGATATAAATATTCTGAAATCTATCTAAAAACTTTGTGTCTCGAAAATAAAAAAGCTAAACAAAAAAACGGGAATTTGATTCGTCTACACCCTACAGCCTACGGGTTTGAACTACTATATTTTCTAAGCATTTTATTTAAAAGTTGTATATTTGTTTGGGTTTTATGATAAATATATTTTAAACAAATTAATTAATATCTGTAGATATTTCTTAATTTTTAACAATAAATTGTAATGTACTGTTGTTTTGCTCTAAAAACGATCGTTTGAAATATTTTTCATTAACACGCTTTTTCTAAATTAGGTTGTAAATTATGATCTTGATTTTCACCGGTTTCTAGAAATATGATAAATTTGAAACTTTGTATATACCGGGAGAAGATTAAAAATTAAGAATTAATATTTTTTAATTTGTGGAACATTTAAGTAGAATGTTAATAGTCTCGGGATAATAAATGTGGAATACAGGATGGAATAAAAAGGATATTCAGTATATAAGGGAAGAATAAAAAGTTTAAGAGTATTTTTTTGTTTTAGGAATATTTAAGTGCAATTTTAATGTTCTCGGTATAGTAAAAGTGAAAAATAAAGTATACAGGATGAAATAAACAAAATATAGAACATACAGGGGAAGAATGAAAAAAAATTGCAGTATTGTAGGAGAGAATAAAATGTTTAGGAGTAGTTTTATTGTTTTAGGAACGTTTAATTGGAATTTTAAGGTTTTTGGGAAAAATAAAAGTGGAAAATAAAGATATAGGTTGAATTAAAAAGAATATACAGTATACAGGGGAAGAATAAAAAATTTAAAAATGTTTTTTTTTTAATTTTTGAAATTTTTAAATTAAAATGATAAAATTGCGTAATGATTCGTAAAAGATACCACAAAAAATTAATTACTAAAGGAACTAAAAAAAATAAAACGTAAATGATATTTTAAAAAAATTAAAAAAACTCTTTATACTAACCTAACTAAAAAATAGAAGCTCATTTTTTAAAAATTTTTATATTTCAGTAGAAAAAAATCGTACAATTAGTCATTTTAAATCACCCCAAAATTTAATTATAATAAAGCTTAGATTGCTTAAAGAATAATTCTCGATGGGATACATTTTATTGCATTTCATAACTCTTCCTCATAAATAAACACCCACAAAATAACTGTAACATTAAATAATATGTAAGTGCATTAAGCTTTTTACCCAGAATTGAATTATTCTTTTAATAACTTAATTTTACTATGAATTTTTTTTAAATTATGAATTATGATACCTTTTACTTCTGTAATTTACGATCTTTTTGATTAAAAATTATTTTCTATTTTTTAATTTGGTTAAAAAAAAGTCTTTTTTTATTTTGTTTTTCTATTATCAATTATAATACGGTGTAATGTTAATGATGTATAATGAGCATATTAACGAAATTAACATGATTATAATAATTTTAAAGATTTACTTCTTTATTTTTAGAAAACTTAACACCAACTGAGGATGTTGAATCTGCATCTTCTTCTGATTCTTCTTCGGAATCCGGAAGAAGATCTCAAAGAAGAGGATTATCTCAAAAATTAACCCGTAGAAAAACAAGAGGGCATCATTCAGGTAATATTTTTATAAAAATTTATGTTGTAAATACGATTTATAAGTTTATCTTTTATTTAACAGAAAAACAACAGGCACCACCTGTAACTAAGAAGAGCCAACGCAACACGCAAGTAGGTCCATCTTCTGATCGGGTTACACGATCGCAATCTCGATCAAGTTCATCTGTTACTTCCTCATCACCAGTATCAAGCCCTGAATCTTCACCTATACCTTCGCGTAGAAATCAAATTGTTAATACGCCTCAACCTTCCACTTCTAGAGCAGATTCGAATGTTAATTCTCCACTACCAAGAGCTGTCATAATCGATCGTCACGTTCTCCGTCCTCCCACTCCAGAATTTGTTCGGGCAATTACACAAGAGTATATTAATAATGATGACATGGAAATTGGATCCCCAATTGAAGAGCAGCAGAATCAACCAGACAATGAAATGGAGATACCAGTAGCAGCAGCAGCTGCGGCGGCGGCTCTGCCACCACCACCTAATGCAGGTAATTTATATTTACATGCGGTTATTGATAGGATTGATAATAATATTGAATATTATGTAATTGCAAATTTTAATGTTATTTGTCAATTTTGTAATGCTCTATATTTTCGAGAAGAATGCAATACAAGACGTCAATTCACTTCTTGCTGCAAATTAGGAGATGTTCATTTGCCCAATCTTCATGAATATCCTGATCAATTGCGACGTCTTCTCGATAATCGTAATTATTTGAACAATATTCGTTCCTACAATACTGCATTTGCATTTGCATCTTTGGAATGTAATCAACCTCCATTGCCAGGTCAAGGTCCACCCGTTTTTAGGGTTCAAGTTGAAATACGTCATCATTTGTCCCATATAAATGTCAATTTTCACAATGATCAAAGACGTTATTCCGAATTATATTTCATTGATACTCAACTTGCAAACGATGTGCGTATTCAACAACATTAGTTACACATGGAAGTGGTCGAAGTCATTTCTGAATTTTTAATCGATAACAATCCTTTTGTCCAAGGATATCGTTTTCTTCGTGATGTTTACGATGAACAGGTTATAAACGGTCGACCAATCGAAAATCTCCAATTAGTTTTTGATAATAATCGTCAATTAAATCCCAATTTTAGTCAATACGGAGCCGTCCATTGTAATGAGGTCGCTGCCGTTTTTATTAATGATGATGGTGAACCTACAGTAGATCTTTGTTATCGTGTTTATTGTAGAGCAAACCGCGGCCAATTTTTGAATCTTTCATTTTTAAGTTGTAATTGTGATCCATTGGTTTATCCCTTAATTTTTCCTTATGGTGATTCTGGTTGGCGACATGGTCAACGACATAGTAAAACTGCTGGTAACATTTCAATAAGAGAATATTATTGTTTTAGATTATCTTTTCGTTCAGATGAATTTAATTTTATTTTAAAAGTTGGTAAATTAACTCAACAGTTTGCCGTTAATTCCTATTTAAAAATTGAGAGTAGTCGGTTAACTTATATAAGAGAAAACCAAAGAACTCTAAGAGCTCAATCTTATTAAGGATTAATTGACTACCTCAATACGCGTCAATTAAATCAAAATAATGTCAATCCGGGTAATTTATTTATTCTTCCATCATCTTTTGTGGGAAGTGAACGATTCTTTCGCCAAAATTATTTAGATGCCATGGCCATTGTAGGACAGAACGGTAAGCCTGATTTATTTTTAACGTTTACCTGCAACCCGAAATGGCCAGAAATTAGAAATAACTTACAAGGGGCCGAATCGACAAATCGACCCGATTTAATATCGCGAGTATTCAATTTAAAATTTAATCAGTTTTTACGTGATATTACAAAGTATCACATATTTGGTGTAGCTGTTGGTTGGGTGTACGTAATTGAATTTCAAAAAAGAGGTTTACCACATGCACATATGTTGTTATGGTTACATCAACAAAATAAAATTTTTGATGCTATTGGTGAAGATCGTTTAATAACTGCAGAAATTCCAACTAATGATGACATTTTAAAAGAATTAGTTTTATCGAATATGGTACATGGGCCGTGCGGCTTCCGTTGTCAAGATGATGACGAAAAATGTACTAAAAAATTTCCTAAACCTTTACTTGCTAATACGGATTTCAATATAAATGGGTATCCATCTTATAGACGGCGTCCTATAGAACCCATAGTTGTCAGATAATTCTTGGATTGTGCCGTATAATCCATATTTGTTGAAGCATGTTCTTCAATTAAATCAGTTAAATACTTGTTTAAATACATATATAAGGGTTATGATCGAGCAATTGTTCAAGTTCAAGCAGACAATTCAGGAAATAATATAGTTGAAAATTATGATGAAATCCGCCGGTTTTTGGATTGTCGTTACATTAGTGCGCCAGAATCGATGTGGCGTATTTTAAAGTTCAAATTACATGATCATTCGCATACTATTATTAGATTACCAATACATCTTCCAAATCATCAGATTGTCTATTTTAGAACTGAAGAGGCAGAACATGTTGTCAATGCCCACCGTGAAACTGAATTGACTGCTTGGTTTCGATTAAATCAAAATGTTCCTGAAGCTCGACAATATCTCTATATTGAAATACCATATCATTATACGTTTAAACGACAAGAAGGGTGGAGACCGAGGGTGTATCAAATAAGATGGATTGTTCCACGTATTTACTTCGTTAGTCCGCGTGAAGGTGAACGTTTTCATTTGCGCACTCTATTGCTTCATGTAAGAGGAGCAACATCTTTTGATTTTTTAAAAACTTACAATAACATCACATACGCAACATTTCGAGAAGCAGTAATTGCGCGAAATTTATTATTAAATGATGAAATTTGGTATAGCTGTTTAGAGGAGGCATCCGCAGTACAAATGCCTAGCCAATTAAGACGAATGTTTTGTCAAATGTTAATATTTTGTGAAATTCCTAATCCGTACGATTTATATGAACATTTCAAATAGCATTTAGCGGAAGATTATATGCGGCGATTTCAACGTGAAATTGCTTTTCAAAAACTTTTAATTTTTATTAATAATTATTTAATTCGTTTTGGCAAAAACAATTCAGATTTTCTTTTACCAATACCTGAACAATTAGATGTGGTTGGGGAAGATGATGATCATATTGACCGTAATGATGATCATGTTGAGGATGTTAAAGAAGCATTCTTTGCTAGAGTTAGATTATTAAATGTTCAGCAGTTTGCTGTTTATGATCAAATTAGAGATTCGCTACGATTACTAGAGGGCGATAATAGAAAACTTTTCTTTTTAGAGGGTCAGGCCGGTTGTGGTAAAACATTTTTAATCAACACTATTTTAGAATACTGTCAAATGACTGACAAGCCATTTTTGGTTATGGCATTCACTGGCATCGCGGCAAATTTATTAATAACGGGTCAAACTGTTCATTCTTTATTTTCACTTCCTGTTCCATTTGATAATAATTCGACAATCAATCCGAAAAAGCTATTCGAATTAATGCGGCAAATTTTATTTTATGGGATGAAATTTCTATGGTTAGTAAACACATGTTACGTTGCGTAGATGAAAAACTACGTGATTTAACAGGTGTTGATCGACCGTTCGGCGGTAAATTAATTTTAGCGTGTGGTGACTTTCGTCAATGTGCTCCGATCATCAAGTTTGGTGGAGAAATGCAGGTTTGCGCTCAAAGTGTAAAGAGTTCGCCGATTTGGCCGCAATTTCATCGTTTCATCGTTTCGAATTGTCAGAAAATATGTGTGTTTTGCCGCATGAAATAGATTTTAAGAATTGGCTTCTCGGCATAGGTAATGCGACCGCTTTTAGACGACAATTATCGACATCAATATTTGTAGTAGACATTCCTCCGGAAATTTTAGTTGTGGATGTTGTTAATAGAATTTTCGGTATTACTCCATTACTTCCACCAACAGCAGAACAAACTCTCAAATATTTGAATCGTGCTATTTTAACGCCCTGCAATGAACATGTACGTCAATTAAATGAACGAATTCTTAATTTGCTCGAAGGAGAGGTTCGCGAATATTTCAGCACTGATAAATTAATTTTTCAAGACGGTGATCAACAAGATGAGATTGAAAATGCTTGGCCGATCGAATTTTTGAATAGTTTGGAGGTAACAAGTTTGCCTTCACATAAATTGCGTTTAAAGGTTGGTGCAACTATAATGCTTTTGAAAAATTTATATGTGCAACGTGGATTGTGTAATGGTACTCGGTTAATTGTTCAAAGATTATTTGATAATTTTATTGAAGCAGCGTTTATTAATCCAACGACTACTCAGCTATCATTCGAATTTATACCGAGAATTGATTGCCAATGTGTAAACAATGCAGAACTTCCGATCAATATGACAAGACGTCAATTTCCAATTCCATTAGGTTTCGCAATGACTATTAATAAAAGCCAAGGTCAAACATTTGAACATGTTGGGGTATATTTACCACGTCCAGTATTTAGCCACGGTCAATTATATGTAGCGTTTTCTAGGGCTAAAAGTTTTCAACAATTGAAAGTTCAGGTTGAATCTTTAGATGTAATACGACACGGTGTTTTATCTGATGAAGAAGGAGCAATTACTCAAAATGTTGTATACAAAGATCTTTTGTAAACAATATTTTTTTAAAAATTCCGTGTCAAAATTATTCTTAAGAGAAGACCTCGATTTCCTATTGTTCAAAAACTATTTTGGCATATGAAAATGTTAAATATAATTATTATGGTTAATACCATTAATATCTAATAATTTTTTTATTTGTTTTTAAAGTAAAGGCTTTTAGTGAAAATTATTACGAAATAATAGAAATTTTAAATTGACGTGCTCAATATCATATATATTGAATATTGAATTGAAGGAATTTATTGTTTATTCAGAAAGTAATATTCAAAGTTTAAGTTTAAATGATATATTAAATTCTAAATTTATTTTGTTTTAATTTCGATAGTTTTGTTTATATTATTACCATTACATAATATTCGTTTCATACCTGAATAGTTCTAAAGTGAAATAAAGTGGCATTAATCTTTTTAGGTAATTTATACTTACTATATAAAAGTTGTATCGACTAAATATTTCCATTTTTATCGATTACCGAAAGATCAGTTAATAATCTATGCTGAAATTTTTTCGAACACTACTTTGACGCAAAAAAAATTTGTAATTTAATCTATGTATATGTTCATTTTGTGCCTTACAATTTGTATGATTCAAATAATTTCAGTGTTGCTGTAGGTAAATGAGGTAAAGGAGTCCGTACCGGACATGCTGTTAATTAACAATCGGAATTAAATATTTTTGGAAAATATTTGCTATGAATGTTTAGGTTGATGATGGTTGAAGAGAACACAATTCTTTAAATCTTTTTCTGTTAATTGGAAACGATTTTTTTTGTTACGCGTGATTCATATTTTGCTTAATTAATTGTTTAAATTTTATTTTAAATCGTATAAAATCTTTACATTTAAAGTGCAAATTAACATATCAATGCTAAACTTGAAAAAAGGAACACAAACATACGTTAAAATAAATTTATCGTCAGTAAGAAATTGCATTTTAATTAATAAAAGACACATTACTTCTTATAGTTTTATCTATTTGGTAGTCGAGTTCATAGTCGAATTATTATTGAATTAAATAAGAAATAAATAAAGAATAAATAGTACGTTGTTTTAAATTTTTTATATTATTTTCAAATTCATTTTTTTTTATAAAACAATCATAATTTTTCTCCAAATGAAATAGTTTATTGTTTTATTCTTCTATAATTTGACGAATCCTTTTTGATCTTTTTTTTTTAAATAATAATGAGCGCGTATTTTAACATTTTTTTTATTTCCTTCCCCAACCACATCAATTTGTTTGGCTTTAAAACAAAATCTGAAATTTTTTTAGTATTTTTTGTTTAATTTTATAAAAATTTTTAACGGTTTTCATGTAATTTTTTTAAATTTACTTTTTGAAATGTTTATATAAAATTAAAATGCGTTGGAACTCATAAATTAACATCAACAAAACATTATAACTTCTCGACTTATTGTTTAATGTAATGTATTGTAAACGTTTTGGTAATCGAATATTGTTGTTCTGTATAAACAAAAAGCAATAGCATAAATATAATAATGTTAGTATTTTTATTTTTTTGTATTTGTATTACTTATTATAAATTTAATTTACCTTCACTAAGATAAACAAGTGTAATGCAGAGTTTTCATTTTTGTTTAAAACATTCCAATGAAGATCTTCATTTACTATTTTGAGTTTAAAACTATAATGGTATGTAATCTCAAATAATTGATATAACTTAGCTACGGTTTTTATTTATAACAATTAGAAGAATGTATGTATTAATGTCAAGTAAAGAGTAATAAGTTCTATTTAATATTTGTTCGTTGTTAACCCTTATCGCGTTTTTTAATTTAATTTCGCAAACTTTAATACTTTTTATGTAATAATATAGAATGGTTCTTATTCAATGAATATCGACGGATAATAAAACTTCCAATATCTATCAATCGATGGTGCGTTAAATAATAATTTTTTTATAATAAATTTCGTTACAATTGTATATATAATAATAGCAAGTAGAGGTTTTTGAAATTACTTTAAAACTATTTTTTTTAAATAATTGTTTAATTTAATACATTACTTTATATTTTTTTTTTATTTTTTAAATATTCAACTTAACCTAACCTATTTTTTTTAAATACTTGTTTTACTTAATATATTCCTTTATATTTTATTTTTTATTTTTTATTTATTCAATACGATTTCTGCCAATAACATTAAATGATTTTTTCTTGGAGTAGGACTTCTTTTTTAAACACTCGTTTACATATTGCGCCCTAACCAGCAATGTTGAAAATAATTAATTTTATTCGTAAGTTATTAATAGTTTTTACCATTTCACGCAAACTTTAAAAGTAAATCTAGCTACCAACTGTACTGTATGATTTTGACAATTAAATAGTTTTGATAATGGAACTTTAATTCTTATAAAAAATGAGACGATCTATACAATTTTGCATATTTTATTTTAAAAAACTGTTCGAGTTAATTTATTGGAACATATTTTTTTTCATGCATATGACATTATTTTAAATTTTTTTATTAAATTGTTTTCATAAGTTCTTACATGATGTTATTGATCGTTTAAAATCATTGTGAATCGTAAGGGAATTAGTGGATCATAATTACAACTAACTAATTGCGTTTGATTTTCTTTGTATTTAAAATATATTTAATTGTACTTAACAGAAGTTCACTATTTTCAGAAAAATGACATCGAGTTCTTAATAAGCAAGTAAGATTTGATATTCGGTTTTATTTCATTTTAGAGAAGGATCTCATCATTTTAATACCATACTAATTGGTGTTGTTGTATCCACACGAACGAGTTGTTTTATTGATTAAATATTTATTTGAAAATTATCTTTGATTTATTTATAAAAATTGGGTTTTATATATGTACTGCAAATTTGGACATATTTCATTTTGAATTAACCTTGACATGGTAATGGTTTTTAATTCGATTCCATAGGTGTGCAAATGTAGAATTTGTTGTTCGTTCTTATAGTTTTGATTATTCGAGTTGACCTTCAATTTTGTTCAATATATTTATTGTCATGATTTACATAAAATTATTAAGACACTTTGACTAACTTAACTATCTCAATTAATTATTTTAACTAATACTCACCTAAACTATAACCACAAAATCTTCTATTGTCTTTCTTTTTCAATATTCTTTTTCAACTTTTTATATTGCTACCATACAACCGATCAACATTTTTAACTTTCCATTTCAGCAAATATTTTTTTATTATTTTTCTATGAATTTATTTTAATTTTCCATTCATTTAAAGTGTCTTTTTACTTTTTGGCTTTTTTTGTCATCCAATTTCTTCTTATCCAGAAAACATCAAACTTTTTTTTTCTTCTAACAATTTCTGTCACTTCTTGATTTTAGTTTTTTAAATAGTCCATACACCATTCTCAATACTAACTTATTTTAGTACAAATTTGAAACATTACATCAATTTTCTTACACTGTAGTATTTATAAACATTCTTTTCTTTAAATTACTTTTTTAATATTTTTAAAATCATGACAATATTTATATTAATATATGTTCATGAAATTTGGGGAAATGTCGTCCCCTAATCGATGTAAGAATGGAAATCATCTTAGTAATTGCATTCTTTTGAGAAAATTTAGAACACATAAAATTACAAATATCATTGATATATTTAATATATAATAGGTTCATTCCAACAAACAATCAGGGATGCGTTTCGGATTGTTTTCAAATTTGTTTCTACGCATGCGCGCATTTTATGAAATTTGAAACTAGTCCAAAACTGTTCTGTTGGAACACTGTAGTACTAGTTTGACATTTAACACATGACAGTGCAACAAGTGGAAAATATTTTTCCATTCTGAATTTTTGGGGCGAACACCAATTTCCTCAATTATTTACTCGAGAACATGACTGGATTTGTCTTCACTGTGTAATGCACCAATACTTTCGTCTAATAAATCCCTGTTGCCAATATTTTCATCCGAGCCACTGTAACTCATATTTATATTAAATAGATCTCCTCACGATATAAATATATAATACGCGAAAAAGGTTAAAAGTTGAATTAAATGGACAAACACGTGGTTTCGAATGATCAAATTTCCTTTGCGCATGCGTCTGATTTATAGTTCCTAACAAATTCACAAACTCTTCTGACAGTTTTCAAACCGTTTGCATGTAACGTTGGAACAGCTTACTATCAGTCAGCAAACTGTCACAAATTGTTGTTGGAACGCTAAAATGCACATGCGCATGCTCATAACAATCTCTGATAGTTTCGGACTCTTGTTGGAACGAACCTAATATTTGTTCTTTTTTAACCGCATAATATAAATTATTTGTGTGTAATTCTGCAACTGTTACTGGTAGATTCAATTCATCGGTTATTCTGCGCTATAATCATTATTATATCCTTTTGAAAATTTCCTAAACATAATTTGAAATGGGAAGAACTAGGCATATAACAACTGACGATAAATTACGATTGTTCTTTTAAGTTCAGAAATAATATTTAAATCTGCTTTATTAGCCAGGTGTAAACGGATTATATATATTTGATTTCTTTTCTCAAATTTAGGTAAAGATTCAGCATAGCTTTAATACTGACTGAGAGGGAAACTACTAGATGAATAGATTAACATTGCGATAGTGAAAAACGGTAATTCTGTGATTTTTTCATCTTATTTTTCAACTCACAGTAGTATCAAATTATATTGATCGAATTTTGTTGATTTAAAATTTATGGTCGTGCTGGTGCTTATTTTCGATAGACACTAACCTCTAAACGGTTAAAGCTGTTATACATGAAGGGATATTATGAGAAGAATTTGAACAAATGTCATTAATGACATTTATATTTCTACGATTTCCACCATTGCTTTAGACACAATTCTGAACATTATTTTTTCATCAACTACAAACAAATTTTCGCATTAATGTTTAAGTAAAGATTTTCTTTTCTTCAACTCATGATAATATCAAAATCTATTAACCAAACATTGTTAATTCAGAATCAATGGTCGTGCTGATGCTTCTTCTCGAAAGACACTTACCCATAAAGGTTTATGTTCTTGTGCATGAGGAAGTATTGTGAAAAGTACCTAATCGATGAAAACATCTAAAAATTTTAACCAATATTCCTAATTCTTTTCTTTTGGGACTGCTTCATCTATTTATTTACATTGAATTTTAGTACATCTAAAGTAAGCATTTCTTCGAAATATATCATATCTTTTGACTTACTTCTTCATTTCTTTTTGATATTTTCATAATCTTTCTTTCTTTTAGGGACTCTTCTATCTATTAATTTAGATTGGATTTTTCTCCAAATAAAAGTAAGAGTTGTTTTGAAATATATCATATCTTCTAACTTATCCCCTCTTTCCTATTTGATATTTTCATAAACTCTCTTTCCTTTTAGGACTCTTTCATTGATTTATTTAAATCGGATTGTAGTCCAAATACATATAAAAGTTCCTTTAACATATACCATGTCTTCATTTCTTTTTAATGTTTTCATAAATTCTTTTTTTTAAACTCTTTTAATTATTTATTTAAATTGAAATGTAGTTTAATTAAAATTAATAATTGCTATAAAATATATCATTTCTGACATAATAGTTTTTATGATATCTTCATAAACTCTTTATTTTTAGGACTCTTCCATCTATTTATTTAGATTGGATTGTAGTACAAATAAAAGTAAGTTGTTTTAAAATTTATTATATATCCTCTTACCTCTTCCTTTCTACTTGATACTTTCCTAAGCTCTTTCTTTTCCGGACTCTTCCATCTATTAATTTAGATTGGATTGTAGTACAAATAAAAGTAAGTTGTTTTAGAATTTATTATATATCCTGTCTTACCTCTTCCTATCTACTTGATACTTTCCTAAGCTCTTTCTTTTCCGGACTCTTCCATCTATTTATTTAGATTGGATTGTAGTACAAATAAAAGTAAGAGTTGTTTTGAATTTTATCATTTCTTTTTTCTTTTTAATATTTTCTTAAATTCTTTTTCTTTTAATACTCTTCCATCTATTAATTTAGAATGATTGTAGTACAAATAAAAGTAAGTTGTTTTAGAATTTATTATATATCCTCTTACCTCTTCCTATCTACTTGATACTTTCCTAAGCTCTTTCTTTTCCGGGCTCTTCCATCTATTAATTTAGATTGGATTGTAGTACAAATAAGAGAAAGATTACCTTTTCCTTTCTTTTTAATGCCTTCTTAAACTCTTTTTCTTTTAATACTCTTCTATCTATTAGTTTAGATTGGATTGTAGTGCCAATAAAAGAAAAAGTACCTTTTCCTTTATATTTAATATTTTCTATAACTTTCTTTCTTTTTCGGACTCTTCCATCTATTAATTTAGATTGATTGTAGTACAAATAAAAGTAAGTTGTTTTAGAATTTATTATATATCCTGTCTTACCTCTTCCTATCTACTTGATACTTTCCTAAGCTCTTTCTTTTCCGGACTCTTTCATCTATTAATTTAGATTGGATTGTAGTACAAATAAAATAAAGAGTACCTTTTCCTTTCTTTTTAATGCCTTCTTAAACTCTTTTTCTTTTAATACTCTTCCATCTATTAGTTTAGATTGGATTGTAGTGCCAATAAAAGAAAAAGTACCTTTTCCTTTATATTTAATATTTTCTATAACTTTCTTTCTTTTTCGGACTCTTTCATCCATTAATTTAAATTGATTGAAGTACAAATAAAAGTAATTTGTTTTAGAATTTATTATATATCCTGTCTTACCTCTTCCTTTCTACTTGATACTTTCCTAAGCTCTTTCTTTTCCGAACTCTTCCATCTATTAATTTCGATAGGATTGCAGTACAAATAAAAGTTAGAGTTGTTTTAAAATATATTATATTTTCCGACTTACTTCTTTCTGTATATTTTCTAAAACTTTCTTTCTTTTTCGGACTCTTCCATCTATTAATTTAGATTGGATTGTAGTACAAATAAAAGTAAGTCGTTTTGGAATATATTATATCTTCTGTCTTACTTCTTCCTTTCTACTTGATATTTTCCTAAACTCCCTTTCTTTTCCGTACTCTTCCATCTATTAATTTAGACAGGATTGTAGTACAAATAAGAGTAAGAGTTGATTTAAGATATATCATGTCTGACATACATAAGCAAGATTTATAGTATTATTCAGGTATATTTTTTTCTTTTCTTCAACTCTCAATAATATCAAATTTTATTGACCGAATTTTGTTATTTCAATATGAATGGTCGTGCTGATGCTTCTTCTCGATAAACACTTACCTATAAACGGTAAAAGCTGTTGTGCATGAGGAGATATTGTGAGTAATCGAAGTAATCGAATACAAATAACCTGTATAAAACTGATAAATACTTACAAAATTTGTCAGTATGCTCTCTTTACTACACTCTTCTTTTCTTTTTGATATTTTCTTAAACTCTTTTTCTTTTCCGTACTCTTCCATCTATTAATTTAGATAGGATTGCAGTACAAATAAAAGTTAGAGTTTTTTAACAAATATCATATCTACCAACTTACCTCTTCCTTTTTATTTGATCTTTTCTTAAATTTCCTTTCTTTTCCGGACTCTTCCATCTATTAATTTAGATTGGATTGTAGTGCAAGTAAAAGTAAGTCGTTTTGAAATATATTATATCTTCTACCTTACCTCTTCCTTTCTATTTCATATCTTCTTAAACTCTCTTTCTTTTCCGTACTCTTCCATCTATTAATTTAGATAGGATTGTAGTACAAATAAATAAATAAAACTAATAAATATTTACAAAATTTGTCAGTATCCTCTCTTTATTACAACTACCTATTTATTTTCAAGAATAATTGTTGGAATTAAATTGAAAACTAATGTAAGTAATGATATATTTTCGTTTCTAGAATTCACAATAATATTGAATTATATTGTCCGAATTCTGTTATTTCAGAGTCGATAATAATACTGATATTTCTTCTCTATAAATACTTACCTATAAACAGTAAGAGTTAATGTTTATGAAAATATCAAAAAGGAAAAAAGAGGTAAGTTAGAAAATACGATATATTTCAAAACAACTCTTACTTTTATTTGGACTAAAATTCAATCAAAGTAAATAGATAGAAGAGTCTCAAAGAGAGAGGAAGTTTATGAAAGTATCAAATAGAAACGAGGAGGTAAATCAGAAGACATGATACATTCCGAAGAAATTCTTACTTTAGTTGGAATAAAATTCAATGTTAATAAATAGATTAAGGACACCCAAAAAGAAAGAATAAGGAATATTAGTTAAATTTTCCAGTTATTTTCTTCGATTAGGTACTTTTTACAATACTTCCTTATGCACAAGAACATAAACCTTTATGGGTAAGTGCCTTTCGAGAAGAAGCATCAGCACGATTATTGATTCTAAATTAACAATGTTTGGTTCGTAGATTTCGATATTTTCATAAATTGAAGAAAAGAAAATCTTTACCTGAACATTATTGCAATAATTTGTTTGTAGTCGATGAAAAAATAATGTTTAAAATTGTGATCTAAAGCAATAGTGAAAATTATAAAAACTTAAATTTCATTAATGATGTTTGTTTGATTTCTTCTCACAGTATCTTCTCATACATAACAGCTTTAACCTTTTATAGGTTATTGTCCATCGAAGAAAACCATCGACACGACCATCGATTTTGAATTAACAAAATTTGATCAATATAATTTGAAATTACTGTGAGTTGAAAAATAAGATTGAAAATCAGATGATTTCAACATACTAATTGTTTATTTTTTTTAGGGGTTTCTCCCCTTGGGAGGGGGTTTTAGTGGGTAAAAATCCTACACTTTACAGAATACGGGTTCTGTAATGTCTTTTGAAGATTTCCTCCTACCCACGTAAAAAAAAAATAAAAAAAACAGTCTTGAAGAAATTATTTTCCCTCCCCCCTACTGTAATTTGTAAAGCTAATGAAAACAAAACGTTTTAAATTTATGGTAATAATGTGAATATTTGTTAATTGTTATTTGGTTGTAAGTTTTGATTAAATAAAATTTATTATTCCAATTGTGTTTTTTTTACTCTTTTTCCTTTTATATCTTTTATTTTATAGGTCGATAAAAAACACTGGATATTACATTTATATTTTATGCAATAAGTTAATAGTATAAACACTAACACTGCGTGCCGAGCGTAGCGAGGTTCGCAGCACGTAAGTATTTTTATATTTGATATTATTGGATTTAAATCTTTTACTAAATTAACTTGGACTAATTTAAATTTATTTCAATAAATTTTATGTTTGATTTTATTATGTTTAAATCTTTCACTGCGTGCCGAGCGAAGCGAGGTTCGCAGCACCAAATTAATTTTAACTAATTATAAATTATTTTATTTTATTTGATTATTTTTATATTTGATCTTTCAATAAATTAACTTGGACTAATTTAAATTTATTTCAATACATTTTATATATGATTTTATTATGTGTAAATCTATCACTGCGTGCCGAGCGAAGCGAGGTTCGCAGCACCAAATTAATTTCAAGTAATTATAAATTATTTTATTTAGTTTAATTATCTTTATATTTGATATTATTGGATTTAAATCTTTTACTAGCAACAAATTAATTTCAACTAATTATAAACTATTTAATTTAATTTAATTATTTTTAATCGATATTATTGGATTTAAATCTTTCACAAATTTAACTTGGACTAATATAAATTTATTTTAATTATTATTGTATAATCTTATTAGGTTTAAATCTATCACTGCGTGCCGAGCGAAGCGAGGTTCGCAGCAACAAAATAATATATAATATCTAATTAAAAAATATTTTATTTAATTATTTTTTTAATAAAGAAATTATAGATTAAAAAAATTAAAATAATCACGTTTTAACTTTTATTTCTACACTTTATTATTTATTTTTTGTACTTTTTTTTCTTCATCATATTCGATATAAAAAAATGAAGAATGTTTTATAAAAATTGTAAAAAAAATCAAGGTTATCATTTACTAAAAAGTTGAATCATTTATCGGAAATTCTAATCGTTTATAATAGGTTTGTTCCAACCAAGCAAAGAACCGTTTTAGAACGGTAATATTACCACTCACCAGACCAAATTAGTGCACAGCGCAACTCAGTACGCCACTGCGCACAAAAATTACTATTTTAGAACGGTTCTTTGCTTGGTTGGAACAGACCTAATGTCATTTAATTTTATAACCACACCCCAAAAGAGGCGTTACCTTTTTAACACGCCTTAATTTTAACGACATTGGTCAGAACCGTTTTTAAAGCTTCAATAGGCGGCGCGCAAAGAAAGTCGATAAGATTAAAGTGTGGAAGAATTGCACTAATGAAATTTAATTTAATGTCTTTTTTTTCTTTGTATTTCTTTTATTTTAAAGGTAATTATATAAAAAAAATGTTAATATAAAAATAGACACTTTATAAGAAATATTTATATATTTTAACTAGTTCTTTAATATTAGGTGTTGATTTTTGGGTGCGAATGGGTATAGTACCAGATTTACGTTCAAAAGAATGGCAGTTTTCGAATGAAGGGGAGAATTTAGATACTTGTCAAATTTCGTTGAATTCTAAAGACCATCTAACCAGTGTGTTACTTGATAGGTTAGTTACTGATTGTTTTAAAAATATGGGTGACAAATTGGGGTGTACTTCTTTAGTGAAGCATAAGATCATTCTTAAAGAAAATGTAGAGCCAATCAAACAGCGATTTTATCCAGTTTCTCCTGCTTTATTAAAGCATATTGAGGCTGAACTAAAGGAAATGCTCAATAAAAATGTGATTGAACCGTCTACCAGCGCATGGAGTAGTCCAATAGTGATGGTTAAAAAGAAAGATGATACGTGGCGTTTTTGCGTAGATTATAGGAAGGTAAATAGTGTAAGTCAAGGAGATGCGTATCCTCTTCCTTTTGTCTCGAGTATTTTAGACCGTCTGAGAGATGCAAAATATATGTCTAGTCTTGACATACAATCCGCATATTGGCAAATTGAAGTTGAGGAAAATTCACGACCAATCACAGCATTCACTGTTCCTGGAAGGGAATTTTTTCAGTTTAAGAGACTTCCTTTTGGTCTAAGTAGTGCTCCAGCAACATGGCAGAGGTTAATTATTCGAGTATTGGGGGCTGATCTTGAACCGTTTTGCTTTAAGTACCTAGATGATATCATTATCACCACTCAAACTTTTGAACAGCATCTAGAAGTTTTGTCGAAGATCTTTGAACGTCTTATAGCTGCAGGTTTAACGTTAAGTAAATGTCAATTTTGTCGAGATAAGTTAAGATACCTAGTTTATATTGTTACTTCTCAGGGACTTTACGTAGATCCGCAGAAGGTAGAAGCTATATTGCAAATCCCTACCCCAACTAAAAGTTCTGATGTTCGTAGTCTAATAGGTACTGCATCATGGTATCGGAGATTTATACCAAATTTTTCATCGCTTATACAACCGTTAACTAGTCTTCTTAAAAAGAATTCCAAATTTTGTTGGACTACTAAACAAGAAGAAGCTTTTCGACTAATTAAAGAACATCTTATTTCAGCTCCTGTTTTATCTTGCCCTAATTTTGAATTACCGTTTACTATTCAGTGTGATGCAAGTGGGTATGGCATCGGAGCAATTTTAACTCAAAATCACCCTGGAATCGGAGAAAAAGTAGTCTGTTATTTGTCTAGGTCACTCACAAAACAAGAAAGAAAGTTTTCAGCAACCGAACGAGAATGCTTAGCTGTTTTATGGAGCATCGAAAAATTGAGGCCATATATCGAGGGTACCCATTTCTTAGTTATAACTGATCGTTGGTCTTTATGTTGGCTTAACAACCTAAAGGATCCGATGGGTAGACTTGGAAGGTGGGCTTTAAAGCTTCAACAATATTCTTTTGAATTAATGCACCGAAAGGGTAAAGAGCATATTGTACCAGATATGTTATCACGGTCAGTACCTATAGTTGATATAAAATATATATGATATAAAAATGAAATTCATTTTGATATTAGTGCAAATAACCACAGAAAAATAGATCATTGGTATTCTTCTATGCTAGTAAAAATAAATAAAGATCCTCTTAATTTTTCTTGTTGGAAGGTATGTGATTCTAAATTGTATAAATATGTTTCTTTTAAGAAAATTCCTGGTCTCGACTTCTCTAATAATTGGAAGCGTGTTGTACCAAAATACGAACGTAAAGACTTATTACAAAAATATCATGACGCTCCGTCGGCAGGTCATCCTGGAGTGTTTAAAACCTACAAGAGAATTTCCGAACATGTCTATTGGCCGAAAATGAAATCCGATATTTCTGCCTTTGTGCGAAAGTGTACAGTGTGTGCACAAAATAAACCAGAACAAAAGAAGGCTGCTGGTCTTTTAGCTCCTCACAAATTTATAAATAAAACATTTGAGGGGGTTTCTTGCGATCTGATTGGTCCGCTTCCTCGTTCGTCTAAAGGGTATAAATTTATACTAGTTATTGTCGATCATCTTAGTAAATTTCCTCTTGTTATACCACTACGCAATTCTAGCTCTAAGTTAGTTTGTTATGCTGTGGAAGAGCATTTGTTTTTGTTATTTGGTCAACCACGAATTTTAATGTGTGATAATGGTTCCCAGTTGGTGTCGAAACAATTTCGTAATTTACTCATATCTTATGGCGTTAAACAGGTACTAACTCCAAACTACCACCCTCAAGCAAACATTACTGAACAGCAAAATAAAACTTTAGAAACAATGATAAGATGTTATATTAGGGAAAACCATAAGGATTGGGATAAACATTTATCTAAGTTAGCCTGTGCGATGCGTACTCAAGTTCATGATGTTTTAGGTTATTCCCATTAAAGAATTTCCTGTTAATTTAGAGCCCGTAAAAATTAGAAATTACGAAGGATTTGAAATTGATAAATCTGCCTTATCCAAAGAGAAATTTGAATTGCGTTCCAACGCGTTTCAGAAATTGTATGCAGAAATTAAAAAAAAAAAGTAGTCAGAGCTGCTGAGAAAAATAAGAAATACTATGATTTACGACACAGAAATGTACGATTCGAAATAGGAGATTCAGTCTATTGTCGAAATTTTCCTCAGTCTGATGCTGCTAAAGGTTTCTCAGCTAAACTTGCTCCTGAATATTTAGGTCCGTTCGTTATATTTAAAAAAAATTTCACCTTGGATCTATCAGCTTAAGGATTTAGAAGGTCAGTATCGGGGACAGTGGCATGTAAAAGATTTAAAGTCAGCCAATATAGAGTGAATTTGTGTAATAAAGTTACTCAACAATAATTAATTTTTTACTATAGATGTAACCCTGTTCTTATTTTTTTGGTTTGTTCGTTGTTTTTTTTTATATTTTTTTTGTTGGTAGTACAACTTGGGTAGTACAACTGACAGTAGTTGAAATTTTTAAGAAAATTTCAAGGAGGTTGAGGTGGAATATGTAACGGTCTAAAATCCTATTAAGTAAAATAAATATTTTAGCACTTTTATAATTTACATTATTTAGCCGTAGTGCCCTATATCGACTAATAACGAAACTAATAAGGTCAAATAATTCAATAGCGCCTAATCTCTGTATTAATAATTATTGTAAGTAAAACATAATTCGGTAGGTGCCACTGATTGATATGTGCACGACTGCGATTAAGTATCATTTTAGTTTTGACTGAAAAAAAAGAGAATTTTTACCTGCCACGTTGTCGATAAGTTTACAGGTTGGTGTGATAAATTTTCAGATTATAGTGACATTTTAGTCAGCCTTTATTGGGATTAGATTTTGAAAATTACTTTTAATTATTGTGGGTTTTGTTTGGATGTCCATGTGGATTGCCTAAATAATTTCTCGTTGAGGATTAGTTTTCACACTACAACGACAACAGCAACTTTTTAAATTGTCAAGTTTTACAACACAAATTAAGGAAGCGCCTCTAATCCATTAAATTATTAGGAATATTTATAGTACCCCTTGGCCCGGGTAAGTGAATAAGTTTGTTATATTTTATTTTAACTATTGCAATTGCTTAAATGCATATTTTACCTCCCACCACTGGTTTTTGATAAGAATAGAACATGTTTTTTTTATTATTAAAACTCGATATATTAACTTTCTCTTTATTTCATTTTTCTTATTTAAACTTATTTTTAGGGTACTTAGTTACTACCTAGTATCACGTAGTCACTACCTAGTCAGTACCTATTTACTGCATACGTTCATATCTATTATCATTATGGTCCGTTTTGCTGTCTCCATTTATTATCGTTTTCTTCTCTATTTGGAATTTGATGCTTGCATGCTAAACTGGTTCTACTTGTTCAACATATTGGATTGGATCCGGACTGGAACTACAGTTCTGTACTGTAACACTGGATGTAAACTGGAACAACGTTTGATTATTTGCCACCGCTGGAGTCACGCAAGTTGATATTACGAATATATTAATTTTATTATTTGATATCCAATTCGATTGAAAACTTTGTTTTCTACTTTCTTATTAAGTTATCACGAGCATACGGGTTAATTTATTTATTAACTTATTATACAGAAGACCAAGAGGTCTGTCTTGGATAATATAATTTTTAAATATAAAAATCATTATTGCTTAGATATTTGTACTATATTATTTTGTTAAAAGAATGCTATAGTTGTTTCGAATTGCTAGAAACATAGTGTTATATACATATATAATAAGACCTTGTTTGGAATACTCGATACCTGCGCCTGAGCTCAAGCGAAGTGTTAGTACTTAAAGATAACCATATTTAGATATTTTTTTTTATAAAATTACTTCTTTTTTTGTTTTTAAGCATATGAAAGCATATAGTAATCCTTCTTTAATTTAGTTAGTTACATATCTCATAGAGGAACATAATAAGATGATGTGTGAAAGACGAGCAAAGTGCTAAACATTGGTGTTGTTAAGATACGATATAGAAGGTTTATAAGGTAGTGGGAATTACTATTAAATTAAATTAGTAACTTTAGCTTTTTGTTATTATTGACATAGGTAAGTTTATTAAACTGTTTTTGGTCATGTCTTCAGTTTTTTTTTTCTTTATTATTTTTTTATTGCTTGATATTTAGAGTGATTACTGTAGTCATTGGTTAGGGATAAGTCGGCATCACGTGTTTAATTGGCATATTGGTGAACATTGTGATATACTTGAATATTTTGTATTGTGAACGCTTTGAGTACTTAAGGGCACAATTTGCCTGGCTTAATACTTTATTTTTTTTGAGACCCAGCCCTTCTCCACTGTTTTAGTTAGCCGTAAGTACTCGTCTACCGAGTGGTAGGCAAACCATCTTAACCTACGTATCAAGTTGTTATTTCTTTTAAATTATCTATATTTATTTTGTCCCTAACCGATTACAATAAAATTTAGTCATTTATTTATCGAGGGAAAAGTCGGTTATAAAACACACCACGTGAAATTTTTGTGTTAGGAAACATTAGAATTTATTTTCTACTTTTTTAAACATAAACGCATCGTATCATCTTTTTTCTTAACCACTACCATAGGATTAATATAGGGTGTAGTACTATAACTTATAATTCCATCTGCCAACAGTTTGTTTAAATGTTTATCTACCGCTTCTTGATATTTATAGGGAAATGGATAACTTTTTGACTAAAAACTCTCTATATTTTTAACTTTAATACTTTGGGAATAATTTTTAGCTACTCTAGATTCATCATTAATTAAACTTTTATACCTTTCTAGCAATTTTATAACTTCATTTTTCCATCCTTTGTTGCAATTTATCACCACCTCTAAATTATTTTCATTAACCCTATCATCGGCATCAATTGCCCTTTCATCATAATCATAATTTAATTTATTTTTGGTATCTAAGACCCTTTCTACACAATCATAAATTTTATTTTTATTAAAATCGCTTTTGGCATCCATGGCCATACTATTAAACACATTTCGGTACCCTTGTACCATTAAATTGCAACTGGATTCACAAATATTTTCCCTTAACATTTCTTGGCAGAAATTTTTATCATTCTTTTCTAATGAATCGTCAAATATACTTATTATGTTATAATTGCTAGTTACTTTAAAATTATTTATTGTTTCAAAATTACATATCTCATTATCCTTAAATATTACCAAATTTTTATCATTATTTATTATAATTTTGTTCTTTGATAACTCATCATTACCCAATAAAATATCATATTTTAGTTTATTTACTATTAATACCTGAACATTTAATTTTACATTATTTATATTCAAAGAAGCAAAAACTGACTTATTGGAATATCCTAAACTTTTATCATTTATCCCTGTAAAATTTACTTTTGGAATATTGATTATATTGTTTTTTAACATTGAGATTTTATTTACTGTATTTTCTGATATTAAAGAAACTGTAGACCCGGTATCTATTATAATGCTTAATAAATTGTTATCAATATTTGCTTTAATTAATACTAATTCTATTTCTTTATTTTCTAGATGCAGATTATCCTTGTCCATTAAAAATTCACGTGGGTGTACAAAGTCACATCTAGCGCTATTTACATTGTGCACCCCTATTGAAAATTTGTGGTTTGGGCATCATCTACTGGAGATCTGGCCCTAGGAGTTCTACTACCTGAACGTGCAATGTCTCTCGGTGGATTATTTGTCTCATTTATCCCCTCATTACTGTTACTCGTATTAATTGCGTTTACTTGTCTATTATTATTGTTTGTATTTGCTCGATTACTGTTATTTTGTTCAAATCTATTAAAATTTCTATTATTACAATTATTGTTAAAATTTCTAGTGTTCTGATTATTATTGTAATTTCTATTATTATTGTAATTGTTCCTATTTTCATTATTTTGATTTCTGTTTTGATTATTGTAGTTATTGTTAAAATTATTATTATTATTTTGTCTGTTAAAATTGTTATTGTTACTTTGCCTATTAAAACTTCTATCATTGTTATTAATGTTTCTTACATTATTTCTATTCTGATTGTTGATACTATTACTTAAATTTCTTTCAATTCTCTGCAAATATGTTATTAAATGATCAAATTTATTAATATTTTGTACTGCAATTATCTCAGATATTTCAGGTTTGAAATGTCTTGATAAAAACATTACAATTTCTGCCTCTGGTATAGGAGGAGTTAAATATTGACAAGTAGCATAGAGTTGTAAAACATAGTTGGATAGATTATTCTTTGTATTATCAAATTTGCCAAAATACAATCTTTCCCTGACTTTACTCTGTTGTAATTCTGACCAAAAAGTATCTAGAAATACCTTTTCAAATGTTTCAAATGAATCTACAAACATTTCTTTGCAATTCCACCACAATAGTGCATTGCCTGTTAAACTTGACCTGATAAATTCTTTAAAGTCTTGTAAATTTTTGATTTTATAGTATTTATTTTTATTCGTTTGTAAATAATTTATAGGATGTATCTTCCTATAATACCCACAAAATACCCAAGTCAGGTGTTACGCGATTTTCTGATAATTCAGAAATATTTTTATTCACTTGTTTTATTTTATTTTTGAGTTCCTTCTTTAATTTCTTGATTTCTTCACTGTTTTCCACGTTTACATTTGTATTTAATTTTTCTTCTATTTCTTTTCTTAATTGTCTCTCTGTTTTTCTGTTTTCCTGTTCGGCTATGTCCAAATTTATTTGTATTCCTCTTTTCACGTTATCTTCGATTTCTGATATTCTTGAGTTTAATTTCAGATTGTTTTCGCTTGTTCTTTTGTCTATATTGTGTACTTGTTTATTTAGAAACTCTTGTTTTTCCTCAATTACTTTAATCTTTTTCTCTTGATTTTCTACTTTCTTGTCCAATTTTTCCGTTATTTCATTCAATTTTCTCGTTATTTCCTCAGAATTTTGTCTATTTTGTTTTTTCATTTCTTCAGAGTTAGCTTCTAATTTTCTTGTCATCTCTTCCGAGATGGCTTCTAGTTTTTTCGCTATTTGTTCTGAATTGGCTAGGATAATGCTCATCAAATCTGCCAATGTGACATTTCCTCCAGTTTGTGAAGAAGTACCATCTTTTTGTTGAGGTTCATCTTCTTGTTTCCCCCTTTCTTCTGGTTCTTCAGCCTTGTAGTCTATTTGTTCTTGGCTTTTTAATCTGTTGATTAAAATTTGTTTGGTTCCTTTATCATCCAAATTCCTGTTTCTAAGTTCTTGCCTGAGTTCTTCAACTTTCCAGGTGTCAAAATTAACTTCCTCTTTATCAGACATTATGTTTCGACTTTTTATATTTATAATAAAATGTTAGAAATATTTATTTTATATGTTAATTACAGTTACAATAATCTATTAGTATTTTTATTTTCAAATAAATTTTAATGTAATGTTTATTGATTTTTTTGTTGTGATTTTAATCGAGCCCGATACGTTGGGCGCCAAGTTTTTATGAATTTATTAATTTATTGTTGTTGGGTTCTTATGGTTTAGCTTTTTTGTTTTATTATTTTAATTTTTCTGATGTTTAGATGTTATTTTAGTAAACCCACGTTAATTGTGACAAGATATTATTAGTGGTTTGTTTTTATTTGATTTGACGTAATTGTTTAAGTTTTTTACTACAATAATAATGTTTTTAGCCCCTTAAATAATATGTATAATGATGACTAGTTCAAATAAGATTAAATGTTTCTGCGCTCGTTTGTTTAATTCAAAATAAATACTATCGTTAATCGAAAAATTATATCTCAGGTCGTACAGGTTTTACCACAGATTTACGCTCAAACAAAATTATAAATTTTCTATCAAAATGAAATTCAAAAATCTTTACAATAAAGTCGTATAAAAGTCCTCTAGCGGCAAATAACTATTATCGCTTTAAAACAGTTCATACGCACACTTAATACAAATTAAATAACGGTACCTTTTTTAACTTTGTCTCTCGAGTATTCGCCGCTCACATAAAGATGTCGTTGGAGTAGATCTTTGTTGATCAAAGCGGTACTGGCAGCTCTTCTCTTGTAGCAAACACGTGGATGCAGAACTTCAATGGTTTAATTAAAGACAGAAACTCTTACGATGTAGAATTTATTATTGTTTACTTGTGGATTTATTTATACAATTTACTGGTTGATAAGACTCCCTTTTTACAAGTGATGTATTACAATGTTTTATACTAGGATTATTTCTGATATAAGGTAAGTCAAGCTTCTTATATTTGATACTAACTTTTGTAGCATTAAAATTACAGTTGGAACTGTTATATTATAAAATTACTCTGCTCGATTCAACAAACCTATTTTCGATTCAAAGTCGAATACTGTTAACTTATAAAGTTAATAAAATGTATGACTAATCAAAGACTTTTTTAAAAATGTAAATTACGAGTTGAATATTTTAATAACTGTTGTTGAATGTTTTGAAAATGAGTCTTGAATCTTTTTAAAATTAAACTTGAGTGTTGAGTCGTGAAAGTTTTTTAAAATTAAATATTAAATGTTTATTGAAAGTTTAAAACAAGGCTTGAATATTTGTATAAAGGGTCTTGACTCTCTTAAAATTAGGCTTGAATCTCCCTTTTATTCTTCCTGACTGGTTCTTTTACGTAAAAACTGAGATTCCTCTCTCATTATTCTCTGACCAATAAAAATGCTTCATTTAAAAACTCCACGAGAACCAATCAGAAGGAACTATCTCTTAATTTGCTTATTTCTAACTAACTACTTATATTTTACAAACAATTTTTTTACATAATATATACAATAATCATTTCTAATGTTCAATAATTTTTTTATAATTTATTATGATCGGAAAAGCTCTCAAATTATATCAACACTGAGGCTTGAAGTCATAAATTCGACCGATACATTTCCGAGTAACTCTTACGTCACAACGTGCAGGTGCTATTCTAAGCTTTTGGAGTTCATGGAAACTAAACATTTCAAACACGCGATGTTGTGTACGAGCAATCTAATTCTGCTAATTTGACGTCACAGACACAGGTGCACTTCTAAGGTTTTGGAGTTCATGGAAACTAAACATTTTAAACACGCGATGTTGTGTACGAGCAGTCGTAGTTCTGATAATTTTACGTCATACACATGCACAGGTGTTATTCGTAGAAGAACTTTTAATATACACTTTTGTAGATTTTTGAAAATCCTTTTATATATTTAACAGAAAAATATTTTTAGAAAATTTATAATTTGTTCGTTTGTTTTATTTTACATTTTGATTATTTTTATGTAATGTGATTACTTTTTTTATTGTTTATTTGCATTCAATTGACTTAATAACGATTTTGTTTTTGATTTAATCATCATAATACATATTCTTATTGAAATTAACCTTTTCTTTAATGGATAAGTTTTTATATTAATATAACTTCGTCTCAATATATAAATATATATTGAGATGATTTTCTTAATCTCAATAAAGAATTAAATTTCGAATTTAAATGTTTAATTTGATAAGTATTTCTATAGGGTAGGGTTCCAACAACAAATTTATTTTAATTTTTTTTTTATTATATTGAGTTTTAAACGATTATCCAAATGAAACTGATGCTTAACTAATTCCTATCTAACTAATCTCTATCTGCTACCTATCTAGTGTTAACTAATTACTTAACAATCTTATCTAATTAAACTAACCTTAACTACCGCTTATTGTCCTTTAATTCCCAATATTCTTCTCACTTCTTCTACGTACACCAGGTTACCATCAACTTCTCCCAAAGATCCACTTTCAGATACTTTTATTTTTCCCAATACAAATTTTATTTTATGCTGTTTGTTGTTTACTTCTTTAATTTTGAATACATTTATTTTTCAATTGACAACAAACTATTTAATTTTCTTTTCTCAAATCTCCAGTCATCAAACGTTACAAACTCTCTTTTCAACAAAAAATCATCACACTGGTACAGCTTTCTGTATTTTAATAATTTTCTATATATAACTTTCTTCTTTGTTTGTTTATTATTTAAAACGTGTTCTATTTGATTTTAAATTCTATTAAATTGTAATTTTATAACTTTTTACTTCTTAAAATCACCAACGAAAAAACTCTCTTTTAAAAACTCTTGACTTTTTTTATTTCTCCTTCAACTCACTGTCAAACTTCCGATCCCCGGCAACCAACTTTCTTACTCACTATCACTACAGTTCTTATCTACACTTAAACTATTACAGAATTCAAAACATTACAAAAATTTTCTTAACCTATTAAATTATTTTTTTTTTTTGACTTTGACATTTTATTTGAATTTGTGACATTTCCGAAAATAATAATAAAACTAAAATAAAATTTGATGTGCCCCTTAATATACCTTCTCAATATTCCCCTCAAATTCAAATTTAAGAGGTTTTTTTAATTTTTTTTTATTAAGTAAGTATTTAAAAAAAAACTGTTTAAATTTTAATTTTCAAATTGTAGCTCAGTCCTTTCACCCTGATTATTTTCTGGTATTTCTTGATTTCTAACTAAATTATTTACTTGTCTCCTATCTTCATCTGCATTATTTTGTCGATTATAGGTTCGTTCTCGATTTTCTAAATTGAAGTTACTTCTGTTATAATCATTTCTTCGTTGATTGTACTGGTTTCTACCTTCCCCTCTATTCTGCTGCCAGTTCCCATTTCTATCTTCATTATAGTATCTTCTTTCAAAATTTTCTTGATTTTCTCTGTTTTCATTATAACTACTACCATTATTTCTATATCCATTTCCACAATTTCTTCTATTATCATAATTTCTATTACCATTATTTCTATCTCCATTTCCATAATTTCTTCCTCCGTTTTCTTGATTTCTTCTGTAATCCCCATTCCTGTATCCATAGTCTCTATTTTCATACCTTTCATAATTATCTCTTCTAGCAAAACCATTTCCATTTTCTCTCTGTCTATCATTTCTTGTATCTTCATATCTATTTTCTCTTTGATATCGACCATGACCACCATTTTCAATTTGGGTACTTCTCTCTATTCTTTGTAAATAATTTGATAAATTATCCATGGTTTTTATATGATGCAATGCTATTGTTTCTGAGACCTCTGCCTTAAAATGTCTTCCAACATATAAAACTAATTCTTCTTCGTTCATTGCGGGTTTCAAATATTGTGCCATATTATATAGATGCATAGCATAAGTATTTAAATTTCTACTCTTATTATAATCAAATTTTCCGAAATATAATCTTTCTCGAATCTTAGTCTGTCGAACTTCTCCCCAGAAATATGTTAAAAATTGCTTCTCAAATTCTTCCATGTCCATAATTTGATTTTCTTTATTGCAAAACCATAATAATGCATCTCCTGATAACATTTCCCTAATTATTATTTTCTTATCGATCATATTCCTTATTCCTTTTACTTTGCTTTTAATTATTGTCATAAAAACTATTGGGTGAATTACTTTTATATTTCCATCAAACTTTAATCCTGTTTCTACATTTCCCGTATGGATAATTCCTCCGCTATTTCTTCTTATGTTCTCTTCTATTTCTTCTCGAGTATCTTGCAATTTTCTATTCAATTCCTCTAATTCTTTGTTAATTTGATTACCCATTATTTGATTTCTTTTTTCACATGTTTCTGTTTGTGTTTTCATTTTACTATCTAAATTTTCAATTGTCCTTTCAACACCTTGTCGATACTTCTGCATCAATTCTTCATTAGTCTGTTCACGCAATTTTATATATCCTACTTCCTTACTTATATTTTCAGTTTGTTTACTTACTTCTGTTTTTATTTCTCTAGGTAAATGTTCTACAATACTTCTTCCTAATTCCTGAACTTCTTCTACTATATGTTGTTCTAATTCTTCTCTAATTTTACTTCTGTTTTCTTGGATCTCTGCTTGTAAATTCTTTTGTTGGTTTTTAATTTCTTCCTTTTCTTCTATCATCTTCTTTCTAAACTGTTCGTTTTCCTCCCTGATTTTCTTCATTTCCTTTAGACTTTCCATCTTACTGTCTTCCAATTTCTTGTTCAAATCTTCATTTAAATGATTTATATCTTTCTTTAAATCCTCTTTCATTTTTTTTATATTCTCATGCATTTTTTTATCATTATCCTCAAATTTTCTGTTCATATCTTCTTTATTTTCTTCAAATTTCTTGTTTAACTCTACTTTATTTTCTTCAAATTTCTTGTTTATATCTACTTTATTTTCTTCAAATTTCTTCTTCATTTCTTCTTTATTTTCATCCAGTTTTTTATTTAAATCAATCAACATTTCCCTTAACCAATTATCACTCCTTGCCGCTTCTTGTCTTCTATCGGTCTCTTGTTCTCCTACTTCACCCTGTTCATCTCCTATATCCTGTCCTTGTATCAAATGCTCTGCTATAAAATCTCCAGTACCTCTATCATTTTCCTCGTCAACTTGTACCTCTGAATCCATTCTTTCCCTCTGCTCCTCAATCTGTTCTTCTTGCATTTCCCCTACTTGTTTTCCATCCCTAAGTTTCATTCTTCTTTCTTCCATTTTTTTTTATTCTTGATTATTTATTAATTCAAATTTTTACCGAGACCCTTTTATGCAGAGTCCCTACTCGGGCGCCAATTGAGATGATTTTCTAATTTTCTCAATAAAGAATTAAATTTTGAATTTTAATGTTTAATTTGATAAGTATTTCTATAGGGTAGGGTTCCAACAACAAATTTATTTTAATTTTTTTTTTATTATATTGAGTTTTAAACGATTATCCAAATGAAACTGATGCTTAACTAATTCCTATCTAACTAATCTCTATCTGCTACCTATCTAGTGTTAACTAATTACTTAACAATCTTATCTAATTAAACTAACCTTAACTACCGCTTATTGTCCTTTAATTCCCAATATTCTTCTCACTTCTTCTACGTACACCAGGTTACCATCAACTTCTCCCAAAGATCCACTTTCAGATACTTTTATTTTTCCCAATACAAATTTTATTTTATGCTGTTTGTTGTTTACTTCTTTAATTTTGAATACATTTATTTTTCAATTGACAACAAACTATTTAATTTTCTTTTTCTCAAATCTCCAGTCATCAAACGTTACAAACTCTCTTTTCAACAAAAAATCATCACACTGGTACAGCTTTCTGTATTTTAATAATTTTCTATATATAACTTTTCTTCTTTGTTTGTTTATTATTTAAAACGTGTTCTATTTGATTTTAAATTCTATTAAATTGTAATTTTATAACTTTTTACTTCTTAAAATCACCAACGAAAAAAACTCTCTTTTAAAAACTCTTGACTTTTTTATTATCCTTCAACTCACTGTCAAACTTCCGATCCCCGGCAACCAACTTTCTTACTCACTATCACTACAGTTCTTATCTACACTTAAACTATTACAGAATTCAAAACATTACAAAAATTTTCTTAACCTAATAAATTATTTTTTTTGATTTGACATTTTATTTGAAATTAAGAAGTTTCCGAAAATAATAATAAAACTAAAATAAAACTTTATGTGATCCTTAATTTACCTTCTCAATACATATATATATAAAAAATAACGAATGCCTAAACAATTTCATAAGTGTCATTCTGACAATTTTTGTTGTAAAAAAATTTTCTTTATAAATAATAGTTTTAAGTTTTTATATATTTACCATTATAAAATCAAAATTTAATATTCTCACATACATACCTGGATAATGGAAATAAATTTCCCGAAAGCTCGGTAAAAAGTATAAAGAGTTTACTTTTTCTAATTGCTGTACACCCCAATATATCTGGTTTAATACCTAATTATTCAGCAAATAAACTACCTTTACATATATAAATATATATATATATATATATATATATATATATAAAAGATACAACTCCAATTTTAGACTTATCTAATGTAGTATATTGTATTCCTTGTTCTGTTTGCGACCAAAAATATATAGGTCAAACTGGCCAAAGATTAAAACAACGTTTATCATTACATAAGAGTGATACAAGGTTACATCCTGAAAGATGTGAATTGGCTAAACATTCCATAAATAATGACCATCTTATTGATTATGCTTCTGTTAATATTTTAGATATACAATTTAACACTAAAAAAAGACTTTTTTTGGAAATGGCATCTATATCACAAGAGAATGATATTATGAATAAAAAAGTGACCATAAAAACTTGAGTGACATTTATTATTATCTGCTATCTTTGGATAAACATACAAATAAAGATCTAAATAATACCTAAAATTCATGACATCTATTTGACATTTTTATTTTTTTGATTTTTAAATGACATTTTAGAAGCTTAATTCAAAATTATAAAAAAGAATAAGATATCGTTATTTTTTATCATAGAACAATTAAATATTTAGTAAATTTTAATCAAAATTCACATTTTTTATAAAAGAAGAAATCAAATTATAACCTATTATTTTCTACTCTTTTATTATTAAATTTTATCGTAAGCAATTAAGTTGTTTACTAATTTTATGACGTTATTTTGTTTTATAAATAATTTGACTTAAAAATTTTTTTAAATTCCAAATTAAAGTTAAAATAGTTTTTTTATGTTATATTTACCAAGTTGTTAACACCAATTTTGTTTTAACTCACACTTATTCCTTGAAAATGAAATAAATGTATTTCGAAAGCTTGGAAAACAAGTAAAAGAGTTTTCTTAAAAAACATTGCCGTTTACCCCAAAAATTCTGGTTTAATACCTATTAGTCGGCAAATAACAGAAATTTAATTATATATATATATATATATATATAAATATTGTAACGATCCGCGCAGATCGATCAAGCGACGCCGCCCTACCACTCAATCCCACCTAACCGAAGACCGGTAGAGATGGTACGACTGGTGGGAGCGGTGGGGCTCTCCGGCTTAAAAGCGACGAACCGACACAAATCAAGCAGAGTTGTCCGGGGAGCTGACCTGGAACCAACTCTCCTAGAAGCTCGGTTGTTGACCGACCTTCTGCCTTCCTGCGACCGAGAGTGCTGATCTCGGTTGTGCCCTTTACCCCGTCGAAGGTGTTGACTTCGACGACGTCCCCGTTTCCCGCAACCAAGAGTGTTGATCTTGGTGGCAACCTCTCGCCGTCGAAGGTGTTGACTTCGACGCCGTCCCCGTTTCCCGCGACCAAGAGCGTTGATCTTGGTGGCAACCTCTCGTCGTCGAAGGTGTTGACTTCGGCGACTTCCCCGTGGCCGGATCCTGAAAACACTCGCCGAGCGAAGTGCTGATTCGCAAGGCGTTGTTAAGGACCGACCGCTAGCCCGTCGATCGGGGGAGTTGACCTCGATCGAGTTCCATTCAATTTCATTTTTATTTTGCCGAAGTGCTTATTTTTGGGATTTACGTTTCTTATTTTTGTTTGTTTGTTTGTACAGGGACAGGCGACCAAAGCGAGCGCTCCTGGGGAGGATCGCAACCGGTCGACGGACGCCGATCGGACGTAGAAGTTTATATTTAATTTTTTTCTTTGTATATATATTTTATAGGAATAAACATTTTTATTTTTTTAATTACGTGGTTATTATTTCCTTGAATCTGGTAGCACGCAAAACACAAGGTTACAATATATATATAAATATATATATATATATAAATATATATATATATATATATATATATATATATATATATATATATATATATATATATATATATATTGAAAAGGTATATTAAGGGTCACATCAAATTTTATTTTAGTTTTATTATTATTTTCGGAAATGTCACAAATTCAAATAAAATGTCAAAGTAAAAAAAAATAATTTATTAGGTTAAGAAAATTTTTGTAATGTTTTGAATTCTGTAATAGTTTAAGTGTAGATAAGAAGTGTAGTGATAGTGAGTAAGAAAGTTGGTTGCCGGGGATCTGGAGTTTGACAGTTTAGTTTTTGAAAAAGTCACGAAAAGAAGGAAATTAATTTAAAAAAAAAATTAAACAGGTTAATAAAGTATAATTTATAAAAAGGTAAAAGACGAAAAGAGGTTGTAATTAATAATTGTTGAAGAAAACTGTAGCAGTTAGTTAATTTTGGAAATAGTAAAAGTAAGTGGTGAGAACGAAAAAGATATTCAGTAAGAAAAAGTGAAAGTAATGTAGCTGAACCAAAATTATAAATTATATAAACCAAGAAGATATAGTAAATTCAAAATTTAAAAGTAGCTGTAAGCATAGCTGTTCCATAAGTGAATAGAAGACCTGGAGGAGATTTAAACCTATAGAAAATAATTGAAGCAAGGGAAGAAAAAGGATAAGGACAATTTTAAAGACAAATTTTGCGGTAATTAAGGTTAGTTAAGATAGTTAAGTAATTAGTTAAGACTAGATAAGATAGGTAGGTAGCAGCTAGGGATTAGGTAGATAGGAGTTAGTTAGACATCTTTGATAAAATTTCATTTAGTTAATTATTCAAACTTCAATATAATAAAAAAAAATTAAAATATATTTGTTGTTGGAACCTTACCCTATAAATAATTAGTCATTTAAAAATTAAAATTCAAAATTTATTTCTTTATTGAGATTAATCAAATCATCTCAATTGGCGCCCGAGTAGGGACTCTGCATAAAAGGGTCTCGGTAAAAATTTGAATTAATAAATAATCAAGAATAAAAAAAAAATGGAAGAAAGAAGAATGAAACTTAGGGATGGAAAACAAGTAGGGGAAATGCAAGAAGGACAGATTGAGGAGCAGAGGGAAAGAATGGATTCAGAGGTACAGGTTGACGAGGAAAGGAATAGAGGTACTGGAGATTTTATAGCAGAGCATTTGATACAAGGACAGGAAATAGAAGAAGATGGAAATGAACAGGTTGAAGTAGGAATGTTTGAAAGATGTGGAAAGAGTAAAACGAGAGAACAAGAGACCGATAGAAGACAAGAAACGGCAAGGAGTGATAATTGGTTAAGGGAAATGTTGATTGATTTGGGTAAAAAAATTGATGAAAATAAAGAAGAAATGAAGAAGAAATTTGATGAAATAAAAGTAGAGATAAACAAGAAATTTGAAGAAAATAAAGTAGAGATAAACAAGAAATTTGAAGAAAATAAAGAAGATATGAACAGAAAATTTGAGGATACTGATAAAAAATTGCATGAGAATATAAAAAATATGAAAGAGGATTTAAAGGAAGATATAAATCATTTAAATGAAGAGTTGAACAAGAAATTGGAAGACCCTAAGATGGAAAGTCTAAAGGAAATGAAGAAAATCAGGGAGGAAAACCAACAGTCTACAGGAATGGATAATTTAAAGAAAAATGGAAAAGAACTTAAGTTGGAAGTAGCAGAGAACACTAAGAAGATAAAAGAAAATACAGAAAAGATCACAAATTTGGACAAGGAGATAATCAAGACCCATAAAAATATTCAAAGAATAGAAGAAAATATGGATAAAAAAATAGGGAATTTGAAGGTACAGGGTGAAAACGAAGGAGAAAGTATGGAGAAATTTAATGGAGAAGAAAAAGAATTTGAGAAAGAGGAAAATGCAGAAGTAATTAATAAAAATTCAAAAGCAACAGACAAGAAAATATATAAAGAAGTTAAAAGAGAGAAAAATAAAACAATTAAAATAATTCAAATTGATACTTTAGATGATACGAAAGTTTATGAAAATGTAACAGGAAAGGAAGCCAAAGAAAAAGTTACTAAATTATTATTGATTAAAATTCAAACAGTAAAATGCATAAAAATTTTATTAGAGAAAAATTGGAAAAAGGTAAAAAAAAGGCTTTTTGATGAGTAGGGGGGAGGTAGTAGTTAGAAAATGTAAATAGATATAGATTAAGGGATTTTTAGAGTAGTATCTTAAATTAGATAATAGAATTTTCATGATAAGGTTTTAAAATAGGTAGTCGGATTTTTTTATTTAGTGGAAGAGGTGATTAACAAGAAGGGAAATAGGTATCTGGATATACGAAAACAAAAGGGAATTAACAAATAAAAAACTAATTAAATAAGAAATTTGAAATAATAAGAAATTTGAAATAATAAGAAATTAAAATTTTCATAAATTAAAATTATATATAAATTTATGCTAAATTTTAATTGGGGGGAATTGAAAAGGTATATTAAGGGTCACATCAAATTTTATTTTAGTTTTATTATTATTTTCGGAAATGTCACAAATTCAAATAAAATGTCAAAGTCAAAAAAAATAATTTATTAGGTTAAGAAAATTTTTGTAATGTTTTGAATTCTGTAATAGTTTAAGTGTAGATAAGAAGTGTAGTGATAGTGAGTAAGAAAGTTGGTTGCCGGGGATCTGGAGTTTGACAGTTTAGTTTTTGAAAAAGTCACGAAAAGAAGGAAATTAATTTAAAAAAAAAATTAAACAGGTTAATAAAGTATAATTTATAAAAAGGTAAAAGACGAAAAGAGGTTGTAATTAATAATTGTTGAAGAAAACTGTAGCAGTTAGTTAATTTTGGAAATAGTAAAAGTAAGTGGTGAGAACGAAAAAGATATTCAGTAAGAAAAAGTGAAAGTAATGTAGCTGAACCAAAATTATAAATTATATAAACCAAGAAGATATAGTAAATTCAAAATTTAAAAGTAGCTGTAAGCATAGCTGTTCCATAAGTGAATAGAAGACCTGGAGGAGATTTAAACCTATAGAAAATAATTGAAGCAAGGGAAGAAAAAGGATAAGGACAATTTTAAAGACAAATTTTGCGGTAATTAAGGTTAGTTAAGATAGTTAAGTAATTAGTTAAGACTAGATAAGATAGGTAGGTAGCAGCTAGGGATTAGGTAGATAGGAGTTAGTTAGACATCTTTGATAAAATTTCATTTAGTTAATTATTCAAACTTCAATATAATAAAAAAAAATTAAAATATATTTGTTGTTGGAACCTTACCCTATAAATAATTAGTCATTTAAAAATTAAAATTCAAAATTTATTTCTTTATTGAGATTAATCAAATCATCTCAATATATATATACAGGGTGTTTCATTGGGAAAGGGCCTAACTTTAACTGTTGATGGGGATCACTTTAGTGGTTCCAAAAACCTATATTTAATGTGTCTGCTATACTTTATAACCGAGATACAGGGTGTTTTATAAATTTATCCTATTTCTTTTGAACCTCATAACTTCCGAGTTACCCTGTATATTATTTTGAGATTTGGTACACGTAATAACCATTACCTAGAGACTCCATCAAAAGCATCTCCAAAAAGATAATGCAGGTCCGGCTTAACAAAAAATTTCAAAACTCGTCTTTCCTAAAAACAACACCCTGTATATAGATTTTCTGAAAATTGCTCTTTATAATAGAAAAGGGTATGAAAAATCGAATCTACTTATTTCTTTTTTATTTTTCCGCAGACAATTTTACTACTAAAAATTCACCGTCAAACTTGTAATTTATGCACGTTTTGGGGGTTAACAATGGTATCGGAGAGTTGTTTTTTATTTTTTAGCTTGAAATGGAATCCATTCAATGCATCTAGAGAAGCATCCTAGAAATTCAATTGAGTGTGTATGTTTACGAGTACAGACCACTAAAAATGTGATTACAGGGCCGTACTTAGAACATACTCATTCAGTATGTTTCGAATATCTCGAACACCCTGTATAAGGATGTGTATCAACAAAAGTAAAATACGAGAAATAAATTTATTTATTTCAAATAACGAAGAGATTTTCATAAATTTCAATAAATAACATGAACAGAAAACAAGAAATTCTAACAACATTGTTCAAACAAAAAAGGTCCAACCTACAAAAATTGCTCAAAATGACCTCCATTCTGCTCTATGCAGTTTCTTGCCCTTTTTGTAATATTGCGAATGGACCTTCTAATCACATCTGGATTATTTCTGATTTCTCCGCAGGCATTCTCTATTCTTCGAAAAAGTTCTTCTCTGCTATTGATGTCGGTAGCATATATTTTGATTTTAGATATCCCCAAATATGGTAATCCACAGGATTGAAGTCAGGTGACCTTGAAGGCCAGTTATTGGGACCACCTCTGCCTATCCATGAATTAAGAAAATTTTCATTTAAAAAATTCCTCACTATTACTCTGTAATGCACCGAAGCACCGTCATGCTGATAATACATTCCTGCTACATTTACGTATGCGTCATCTAATAGCACTGGTAAAATATTCTGCAGAAAATGACACACACTTCAATGATGTGTCTATTCCATAGCCTACTTGAAGTATTATCTAGTTTATACGAGTACTTTTAACGTTTTTTGAAGTAAAAATTTATTCCTCGTATTTTACTCTTGTTATTTTAAATGTTGAAGTGCATAGTTTCCAGATACATATCCTTATACAGGGTGTTCGAAATATTCGAAACATACTGAATGAGTATGTTCTAAGTACGGCCCTGTAATCACATTTTTAGTGGTCTGTACTCGTAAACATACACACTCAATTGAATTTCTAGGATGCTTCTCTAGATGCATTGAATGGATTCCATTTCAAGCTAAAAAATAAAAAACAACTCTCCGATACCATTGTTAACCCCCAAAACGTGCATAAATTACAAGTTTGACGGTGAATTTTTA
The DNA here is from genome assembly GCA_035357415.1 of Ophraella communa. Lineage (NCBI taxonomy): Eukaryota > Metazoa > Arthropoda > Insecta > Coleoptera > Chrysomelidae > Ophraella > Ophraella communa. Next base: position 47,802,229 of record CM068979.1, on the reverse strand, counting down.
GTAGTAAAATTGTCTGCGGAAAAATAAAAAAGAAATAAGTAGATTCGATTTTTCATACCCTTTTCTATTATAAAGAGCAATTTTCAGAAAATCTATATACAGGGTGTTGTTTTTAGGAAAGACGAGTTTTGAAATTTTTTGTTAAGCCGGACCTGCATTATCTTTTTGGAGATGCTTTTGATGGAGTCTCTAGGTAATGGTTATTACGTGTACCAAATCTCAAAATAATATACAGGGTAACTCGGAAGTTATGAGGTTCAAAAGAAATAGGATAAATTTATAAAACACCCTGTATCTCGGTTATAAAGTACAGCAGACACATTAAATATAGGTTTTTGGAACCACCAAAGTGATCCCCATCAACAGTTAAAGTTAGGCCCTTTCCCAATGAAACACCCTGTATATATAAAGGTAGTTTATTTGCTGACTAATAAGGTATGAAACCAGTAATATTGGGGTATGCAGCAATTAATAAAAGTAAACTCTTTATACTTTTTTCCAAGCTTTCGGAAAATTTATTTCCATTTTCAAGGAATGTATTGTAATAATCCAAAAGGAACCCCCCTTCCCCGCCCGGGTTGATATGAGGGAAAAAGATACAATAATTCATAAAAAGTTAAATAACATATCGGAGCTCCCCGGTATATTAGTTAAAAAGAAACTAAGTAACTTTTGCGTAATAGCGACAGGACATTGGTCAGCGAAAAGTTATTTCACAAGAATGTATTTGAAAAAAATGTAGGACACGAAACTAAAGAATTTACAAAAATTGCGGTTCTGCAAAACAAAAAAAAAGTCACGTAGGAGCTAGCCGCGATGTGTAAGCCAAATTTTGCTAGCTCAGCGCATGAGGTACTCGGGGGAAAAAAGACTTTTGCTGGGGACCGAAAAGCGAAGAATCAGGGAATTCGATTTGGACGTCTCCAGAGGCTAGATGCCTATCGAATCCTCCGTGTTGAGAACATGGAGGGCAATTCGATTTGGAGCGTTCCATGGGCTTGATGCCAATCGAATCAAACGCGTTAGGTGTTTAAAGGTGTTAATTTGGAAAGTGAGCTAAGTGCTAATTTTCAATAATTTAATTTAAAGTAATAAATTTAAATAATCGATTACCGGGCCGCGAAAACGTGTTAATAATTTTTTCTTTTGTAATAATACAAGCAGTGAATATTATCCAAGAGATAAATCACAATTTAAATTCTTTTACCGGGCCGACTAATAAAAATAAGTGAGTGTGTGTACCCAAACTCGCTGCAGGAAAATTGGTGAGTCAATTTCAATTATACTAACCCTTAATAACTAAGAAATTTTATGGGAGTTTGGATTTGTTCGTTAAGCGAATTTCTATCGTCTTAATTATTCAGACGAATATTGTAACTTTTATCCTCAACCGGATATCTAGAGTTTACCGGGTTTCCACTGTCGGGACGTAGATAATATTATCCGACAGAGAACTGAGTCCTCCGGGAAAGTTATACGTAACGTAACGATTAAGAATTAAACTGTAACCAAATTCAAATCACGCAAGGGTCCATCAGACCATACTTTAATTATTTTTTGTTGTTTAGTTTTAAATCTTGTTAATGTTAAATTAAAAAAAAGTTTTTTTTGTTTTCTTTCTTTTTCTTTGGGAGATGCATATAGCATTCCGCAAGAGTGTCATCTAAATTTATACTTGTATCATCAAACTTAGAATTAATAAATTTGCTAGATTCCCCCGAGGACATTTGTGTATCATTTCTCTAGACTCCAGACCTTTTTCAGAGCCCAGCAACAAATCCCGTCCTTCCCAACCGCCGAAGTAAGACCTCCCAACACCAAATACTGCGGAGGCCGAATCCACAAACCCTGACTTTAGCCTAACATCCGCTCGGCTAGGCTAAAGTTTATTAAAAATTAAGTTTAAAACCTTTAGGTTATTACATCTGGTAATAACAAAATAAGAATCATTCTTTAGCGTATTACATCTGGTGACAGCGGTTTTGCGGATTAAATTTCGGTTTTTTTTTAATTTCATTTTTAGGAGAAACGGGATTTCGAAGTTGCCATAATATTGAGGTCAAATTGTTAAATCATACCTTCTTATCTCATCGAGCTTGTCAATGTTTAGGAAAAGTTAAATATCAAGGAAAACAGTAAGTTTTCATTTGTTTTCACAGTCATATACAGGTTCGACGGTAGTGTTCGCACATAGTTGAATCTGCAAAGGCTGAATTTTCATTTTTTTTTCTCACAGTCATATACAGTTTCGACGGTAGTGTTCGCACATAGTTGAAACTGCAAAGACTGAATTTTCACTTTTTCACGGTCATACACAGCTTCGACGGTAGTGTTCGCACATAGTTGAGGCTGCAAAGACCAAAGAATTTTCGCGATTAAAACAGAGAGCAAAGAGAGGAAATAAGAAGGGCATTTCAATGTAATTTCAGTCCCATTAGGGAAAATAGCGATAACGAAATCCCAAAACTCGACCCAAACGGAATACTAGGTTATAAAAAAAAAAGAGTCCATTCTGGACGCATACTTATATAGTTAAGTTTATATAGGGCACAGATTAATTTAATATTACAAAGAAGAATAATAATAAAAAAAAATCAAGGCATGTCACTTTGCTAATATAATAAGTAATTTCCTATCGTTATAAATTTGCAGTAAAACAAAATTCCGCTTTGTATAGATAAATAAAGGAAAAAAATTTAATTTAAAAAAAAATAATAAATGTCAGCGCGTTTAAAACTCACTTCTTTAATAATTATTGTACACATATCAATGACACTACGTTTAAGTTCATTAACTTAGTGACGTAATTCTCATATGTATGCAAACGGACGACAAAACTCATAGGTATATAGGTCAGGAAAATCACGGGAATTGTTCGTAAAAAGGCTGTAGAAGAATACATATAAATAGGAATAACATAATTTTCATGATGTAATCATTAATTTAGTACAGGAAGTACCTAAAAGTAAAACATTTAGAAAATAGGGCATACATACAGAAAACTTCACGCGACAAGCTTAATATAGTAAACTAAATAAATTATTTAGAGGACAATTCTTTTATGACAACGGGTTGGCAAAATATAGGGTTGTAAACACGGATTCTGTACATTAATGTCATGAAATAAGGAAAATACATGCAACATAACTGTAAATCTCCCAGTTCTGTTAATTATTTTTAATTTAAAATTAGGGAATATTGAAACTTGAAACTAAGTTATAATAAATAATACGCAGTTTATAAAGATAAATAAATTCAAAGTTATAAGGGCACATGCAATAATAACGAATTAAAAAAATAACCTTAAACTTTATTTTTTCTGAGTAATAAATTCGAAATTACAGAAAAGTAGTAAATCAATTTCTGATTAAACAAAAAGAAATTTATACACGTATATCATTCGATTTGTATAACATAGGAGTACATTACGACAATATTTCTTTTTAGGATTACTGTAATTTATTTATTTTTTGACTTAATTCATTTCGTAAAAGTTAGGAGTCGAAAATCGAGTTAAAATTTTTTTACAGGTTTTTCTTTATCACTTTTAACACTTTTCCTTGGTTGCAGAATTTCACTTTTTTGGGGACTAAAGTCGAATTATTTCCTTTTCCCACTTTATAAGCACAGGGCCGTAGTATTTAAATTAAATTTATTTATTTTGAAAAACCCACAGGCGTACGTTACGTCGAATATTTCAGAATTTCCTTTATTTTGTTTTTTTTGGACTTAATTCATTTTGGCAGAATTTTGGGGTTGAGAATAAAATTTTATTTTTTTTTCGGAAATTGTTTAATTTTTTTTTGGGTGTGGAATATCATTCTTTTGGGATTACAATCGAAGTTATTCCCTTTTCTGATTTTAAAAGAACAGGGACGTAATAGCTAAATCAGTTTTTATTCGTTGTTGAAAAACCATAGGCGGACATCAACACTTTAATTTTTTTTTTCTTCTTAATTTGTTTTAATTGTGGTTTAAGCTAATTTAATTTTCTTTGCGTTTGTCCTCCCCTTCGGAAAAGCAGTGCCGTAGTAGCCAATTTTTTTTTTAGAAAATAACTTTACAGTTTAACTGTACAACAACAAAAATAAAAACAGATTAATTTTTTTTGGAAAAGTCATCAATGTACATTAACACTCAATCGTTTTTTAAGTTCGCTCTATCTAGAAGTTTATTTTCTTAACTTAAACTTAGCAGAATAGTTTGAATTTTTTTTAATATTTTATAATATTTAATTTAATAAATAAAGGAGCTATAACTAAGACTATAGTCACAAAAGTTTAAAAGGATTAGCACAATTATTAATGCATGTATAAAATAAATTTAAGGAGAATAAAAGTCAACAATTTTTTTTTTGCGGAAAAAAATAATATACAGCTATTTTTTTTTATCTCGCGTATTAGTAACAAAAAACATACACGTACCTTTTAAACCCATCCTCAACTACCAATCTCCTTCTACGAGAGGATCTTCGTCAAGGTAGGAATATTTTATTGCTTTATTTTATTAACTTGGTAATTGTATTTACATTTGATTGCTAAAATCCAAACACTCATAAAATGCCTGATACTAATAAAACGAAGCAAGCAGCAGCAGCTACCCCCACTCCAGTGGTGGTACAACTACCCCCCCAGCCGTAAGGAGTAACAGCAACAACTTTAAATGAAAAATTGAGGGTAGTTTTAGAAAATAATTTCGTTGTTAGAACAAAGTCATTCACCGAGGTATCTCATTCTGTAGATGTGCTGATTAATTAAATTTTAAAAGAACGCTAAAACATGTATAATTAAAGTGATGACGTATAAAATGTTAACACAAGAAAGTAAGTTAATAAGAAGTCAGAGCTGTCTTCTGACGCATTTGGAAACGTAGAATATAATTTAAAAATAAATCTTAAGTACTAATGCTATGCGCCGGAATATATCAAATATAAATAAAAATTTAGATAAAATAGATATAATGCCAAGGCCAAAATGGAATACGTGGTATGCAAAAAGGTGTGCATACAGGACGGACATATAAATGTCATTAGGAGCCCGATGCTAATAGCTCGTTGCTCAAATATAGGGGCAACATGTCAATATATTGACAGTAACAAAAAATTGCAGGACAGTTTATACTAAAGAGTACAGCTCCTGTAAGTAGTTACTAAAAGAGGATGCTCATCTTGCCTAGAACTAGAAGCTAGGACAAAATCTGAGTGAGCAATGGGAAAAATGTCAGAAAAGTGTATTTGCGATTATTTGGGGCGAATAAAAGTGGTATAAATAGGTATGAGGTTAAAAAGAATTAAGTACTCCACAAAGGGAGAGCCCGCAAAAAGGTAAAATTAGAAATGTATAATTGCCCAAAGGAGGCGAATAAAGGAAATAATATGGTATATAGGGTATACGCGAGTAAAATAATGAAAGGTTAAGATATTTGTATATGGAGTATATGTATACGCGATTATTTGGGCGAATAAGGCCTACATGAGAAAGGATCGTGTCACGTGCGGGACACCAAGTGAAAAAAAAGAGAATTGCGAGATTAATAAAGAAGTAAATACTTCAAAATAGGTCGCAAATAGGGAAAATGTGCCAGGCAAGACGGATCTATGAATCCAAAGCTAAAATATGCACAACGAGTATAATCTACAATGCTATTAAAAAAAAAATAGCGACGATCTCGAAAAATATACAGTGTGAAATGGTGAGCTCAAAAAGATATAACAACCCCACGGAGGTTAAAGAATTTGATATAGGAGAAAAGGTATAGTTGAGAGATTTACCGCAACGATAGGAGTATCGAAGAAGTCAGAAAAAATGGATTGGGCCATTTGTAGTAAAAGAAGTAGGAACGGTAACCTACAAAATAAGTACGGAAAGAGGTAAAAATGCACAAGTAGTGCACATCAATAGGCTGAAAAAATATTATGAAGATGATATGAAATCCCTCACAGAAGAGGAAATGGAAGTAAAAGACCTCAAAGGAGGCAAAGAAGAAACAGAAGAAGAAGAGAAAAATGAAGGCAAAGAAGAAGAGGAAGAAAATGAAGTAACCCCAGAAAATGTTGCAATTCTTCCGTTATGGAGCGCGGGAGCACAGCCGCAAAAAAGGAAAGCCCAAAAGGAAAATAATTAAGAGTAACAGGGAAGATGTACCCCTGAGAAGGTCGACGAGAGTAAGGAATCGACCAAGCAGTGTATCAGACTACGTATGCTACGCAACTTTTAGTACGAAACCATTAAGACATAAAGGAACGAAGAGTCCGAATGTAAAATGGGCAGCTATCAGTCAGGAAACATATATTGAAGAACATACTGAAATAATAAAAGAAGGACCAGAAATATACCATGACGCACAAGAAAATTAATAATCAAATTAAATAGAAACAAGTTTAAAAGTAACAACCAATGGCTCAAGGACGAAGGGAACCAGCGCGCGAGGATTCCCTCCATCATAGCCATTGATAGATAAGAGCCAAAGGTCGTGATTTTTCTTTCTAAAACAAATAGACAAACAATATTAACAACTATTAAAGAGTACTCATAAAAAGTTCTATTTTTAGTAAGCAGAACCACGACGGTACTAATAAATTACGATTCACGTTAACTTTTCATGTAAACACAAATAAATATATCAATATCAGATAGGTACAAAGAATATATATCGCAGTATAATCAAAATCAACATGAGTGTCAGTAATAGGTTTCAATTTTCTTTTAGTAAAGGTAGAATAGGCAGTACTGTTGAAATCAAAAGCTTAGTAGCCAGTTCAGTCAATTAAAAAGTAATTACTAATGTCGTATACAGAATTATACATAATGGTCTTTAGTGTAATAACAGAAAGGAGTAAACAGATAATAAGGTATTAATGAAAAAAGAAACCTGGCATAGAGGAAGATCACCCAGCAGATGACAGGAAGAAAAAAAAAACGTAATAACAAACGCGACCGGTCTAAGCACAAAGGAGGGCTGGAATCAAAAATAAACAATACCTAATAAACGTCAACATACTTCGCTCCAGCTGTAAGGGCGATTATACTATGAAGCATGGGGGTTACTCAATGGACCTGCGCGATGACCTATGGTTACTGTGGACACCAACAGGCAACATCCCTGGACCACAGTGAGTTGGCACCCTGCTACATGATGTTGAACGCCCAAACAAAAGGTAGCGTAAGAAGCTTTGACATGCAATTTTGGGTAATTTTGTAAAAATATAGTTTGATTTCGGACCCGCTGCTAGACAGTAAGTGTAACATAATGCTATCGCAAGTCGATTATTACGATTCATCCCCAAAACAGCACTTCTAATCATGGGAGGAGAAAAATATTCCAAAAAGGAAAAATGGAAATAGGTAAAGTAAATAAGGGTTATGCTCTAACCAGGATAAATTAAGAAAGCAAAGGTAAGTGGAAAGTTTAATTATTAAATAGGATAAGGCTAGTAAAAGCCACAACTAATTAAAAAGTTCTTAATTGATAAATTATGGGTATACAAATATAAGGGGTGTATCTAGATTAGATGAAACTACAAATATTAATTTTACTGTTTTGAATTAGTTAAGTACATAAGACTTTAATGGTTTATTCAACATGAAAAAATGTTTTTGTTTTTTTGTTATATTATTAAGACGAGTTTCTAAAGGTTCATTTTAATTTAAATAACTGCAATTAGTCTATGGTCAAGTAATCAGCCAGATATTAGATTTTTTGGGACATAGTTAATTAAGGAAAAGGCTACAGGAAGCCATAAATAATTATAGAATGTGCTTTAACGCTAATACTTTCAATTGCGCTTGTGTTTTGCAACCTTTTATGCAGGTCTGCACGCATTTTTTTTTAAAGGGGGATGGAGTTAGTATGAATATTCGCTGTCAAACTCCAATTAATAGTCAAATAAATAGTAACTAAAAATGACGCATACCAATAGCAACGCAGGGGAGAAACACAAACTGTTATTAAAAAGTACATGTAATATTAAGGAAACCAATTAGGTTAGGAGAAGCGAAATACTTCAAATATCAAGTATAGTATATACAATAGTTAACCTCCACTTTTTCGTGAACATACCATATAAATACATAGGGGTAGTTTAGTTAGAATAAGGGTATAATATTTTTTTTGGTTTTAATTTTTTTTTTTTAAAAAGGGGTATCACTTAAAAAAAAAAGATTTTTTATTCTTTATGGGTTCACTATTTACAAAAAAAAAAAAAATTCCCAGCAAGAATTTTTTTTTGCGCCTTTCCGCATCGAGTCAGTGAATTTGCAGATAGTAGGAAGATTGGAATAAAAGAATGGATCCACTTGTAATACTTCAATTTTCCGAATCATTTTGTAAATAAAAAAAAAAGTTAATTGCGCAAGAGCTATTATTATTAATAGAGTATTTCCTAGTTAATATGCTGAATATATTTTTTTTTGTAATTATTGGTTGCTTTAAGCTATTATTAGCATTTCATATGCTGTTACGGTTATTGTTGTAACAAAGACTTTTAATTTCATTTTTTAACAAATATATGTAACGCGCAAGAACTTAGTTCGAATTATTAGTTCAGTATTTTGCAATTACTTTGCTGAATATTTGTTTTTATTATTGTTTGCCATTAATATGAATTTATATATTATACGTAGTGCTTAGTGTTGTAGCAAGATTTTTGATTTTTTTTTGTCATGTGCACAAACTTAGTAAGAATTACTGTTTGTTTGTTAGACAATTACTGTACTGAACTTTATTTTTTTTGTTATTATTATTTCGCATAAGATACAGTTATTGTTTATTGTTGTGATAAACATCCAGTTTTTAATTTAGTTAAAAATGAGATCGGACTACAATTACACAAGTGCGCGGCTTACACTTGGACTATATGTACTCTTAATGTGCGCGAAGCGCAAGAGGAATAAGAATCAAGAATGGAGCTGCCACAACTAAAAATGGATTTAGGTATTACCCTAGGTATTAGCCCTAACCAAGACTGGAGGTACAATGGGATTCAGCGTGTCCGACTGCGCAGACCCAAAAAAAAAACGAAAATAACAGCACTATCATTATTATATCAGTAGAAATGGCAGTAGAGCCGGAAGAAGAACTTAAGCTAACACCACTCCAACCAATAGGAGCGGAAGGACTGTACACACAACAGGAAATCAAAGAAGCGCAAAGAACACTCTCATCTGGACCAAAAGAAGAAGCAGATCCAAACCAGAAAAGACACTGGACTCACGCACAAGGTTAAGTAAACAAACCAGAGGTTGTCCAGTACATGACCCAAACAATCAAACATTCTATAATAACCCGGAGAGAGTTGATCGTCTAACCTTGTTCTAATGCCCCAATATTACATACTATTGCTAAATAAAGTTTCGAAAGGAAATCCTTTCACCTATTCGCATATCAACTGCATATGTCAACGGCATATATCAACTCTTTCATCTCTGTCCATTACAAATGAATTATTTCTGTGCATCGCAATGCCAGCAGGCATAGCCTTGTACAACATTATTCTATAGGCAATCAGTAAGCCTACCCCCAAACGGCTCTGTAAAGCCGTTTCTTTTTCAAAGGGGGAAGTAATGTAATAATCCAAAAGGAACCCCCCTTCCCCGCCCGGGTTGATATGAGGGAAAAAGATACAATAATTCATAAAAAGTTAAATAACATATCGGAGCTCCCCGGTATATTAGTTAAAAAGAAACTAAGTAACTTTTGCGTAATAGCGACAGGACATTGGTCAGCGAAAAGTTATTTCACAAGAATGTATTTGAAAAAAATGTAGGACACGAAACTAAAGAATTTACAAAAATTGCGGTTCTGCAAAACAAAAAAAAAAAGTCACGTAGGAGCTAGCCGCGATGTGTAGGCCAAATTTTGCTAGCTCAGCGCATGAGGTACTCGGGGGAAAAAAAGACTTTTGCTGGGGACCGAAAAGCGAAGAATCAGGGAATTCGATTTGGACGTCTCCAGAGGCTAGATGCCTATCGAATCCTCCGTGTTGAGAACATGGAGGGCAATTCGATTTGGAGCGTTCCATGGGCTTGATGCCAATCGAATCAAACGCGTTAGGTGTTTAAAGGTGTTAATTTGGAAAGTGAGCTAAGTGCTAATTTTCAATAATTTAATTTAAAGTAATAAATTTAAATAATCGATTACCGGGCCGCGAAAACGTGTTAATAATTTTTTCTTTTGTAATAATACAAGCAGTGAATATTATCCAAGAGATAAATCACAATTTAAATTCTTTTACCGGGCCGACTAATAAAAATAAGTGAGTGTGTGTACCCAAACTCGCTGCAGGAAAATTGGTGAGTCAATTTCAATTATACTAACCCTTAATAACTAAGAAATTTTATGGGAGTTTGGATTTGTTCGTTAAGCGAATTTCTATCGTCTTAATTATTCAGACGAATATTGTAACTTTTATCCTCAACCGGATATCTAGAGTTTACCGGGTTTCCACTGTCGGGACGTAGATAATATTATCCGACAGAGAACTGAGTCCTCCGGGAAAGTTATACGTAACGTAACGATTAAGAATTAAACTGTAACCAAATTCAAATCACGCAAGGGTCCATCAGACCATACTTTAATTATTTTTTGTTGTTTAGTTTTAAATCTTGTTAATGTTAAATTAAAAAAAAGTTTTTTTTGTTTTCTTTCTTTTTCTTTGGGAGATGCATATAGCATTCCGCAAGAGTGTCATCTAAATTTATACTTGTATCATCAAACTTAGAATTAATAAATTTGCTAGATTCCCCCGAGGACATTTGTGTATCATTTCTCTAGACTCCAGACCTTTTTCAGAGCCCAGCAACAAATCCCGTCCTTCCCAACCGCCGAAGTAAGACCTCCCAACACCAAATACTGCGGAGGCCGAATCCACAAACCCTGACTTTAGCTCAACATCCGCTCGGCTAGGCTAAAGTTTATTAAAAATTAAGTTTAAAACCTTTAGGTTATTACATCTGGTAATAACAAATAAGAAACTTTCATTCGCGTATTACAGTATACGAGGATTATAAAATTTGTTCTTTACAATGGTAAATATAAATATAATTAAAACTATTATTTTGAAAAAAAATTTTTTTAGAAAAAGGTGTCAGAATAACATTAGTAAAATTGTTTGTAAAACAATAGCTATTTATTTTTGAAAATGCCAAAGGGTGCTTAATTTTTTAATTAATTTAAATTGAAAGAAGAAAAATAAATTAAAAGAAGAATTTCTTAGGTTGAATTTGAAGTTTACAATATTACTCATACATCCTTTTCATAAACACTGTCAAAATAAATGTCAATGTCAGAAAATAATCAAAATAAATTTTCAAAAAAATATTATTATTAAACAGTAATTTAGTAAGATGATTTATTATGTAAGTTGTTCTTTTATGTTTTTATCCTTAGATAGTAAATAAAAATAAACATCACTGGGATTTTTATGATCACTCTTTTTATTAATGATTTTTTCTTCTTGAGAAATAAAAGACATTTCTAAGAAGAGTCTTTTTTTCAAAATAGGTTGTATATCTAAAACACTAACAGATAAAAAATCCATTACATGATCATTTTCAACGACGTGCTTGGCCAATTCACATCTTTTAGGGTGTAATCTACAATCACTTTTATGTAAAGATAATCGATTTTTTAATTTTTGACTCGTATGGCCTATATACTTTTTTCGCAATTTTTACATGGAATGGAGTAAATTAAATTAGATAATTCAAGGATCGGAGTTTTATCTTTTACTTTTGTAAATGTTGATCTAATGGTAAAACATGTTTTGTTTGCAATTTTGATATTTGTTAATGGGCTAAAAATTCTTTTTAATTTTGGTGTTATTTCTTTTATATATGGTAAAGACACATAATAATTTATCATTTCAGTGTTATTATTTAATTGTAAATGTAATTCATTATTTACTTGAGGAATCAATTTATCGTTAAGTGAAGAAGTATTATATAATATATTTTTAATTAATTTATTATGGTAACCATTATTCAAAAATAATTGCTGAAGTATCTTAAAATTATCTTTATGAAATTTTGGATCTGAAATCATCGTTATACGATTTTTCATTTGGTTAATTAAGTTAATTTTCATTGAATATTTATGATATGACCAATAGTTCATTATTCTTCCTGAATTTGTTGGTTTTTGATACCAATTAATCGAAATAGTGTTGTCAATATTTCTTATAAACTTATTGTCCAAAAATGGTATACTTTGTTGTTCATCTTCTTTTTCGATGGTAAATTGTATGTGTGGATCATAACTATTAAATATAAAACGTCAAAAGAATCCTTTATGTAATATTCTGTGTTAAAATCATAAGCATTTGTTAGTATCTCGGTAATATGAGTGCTTAATAAATTTGTTGGAGTATTTATACATGCTACTATAGGTCTTAATGATAATATTGACTTATGGATTTTAGGAAGACCATAAAATTTTGCAGGAATGCCATTATAGCAAGTTAATTTATCTTTTGTAATTTTATTTATATGTTTATTATCATATAGTTTTTTTACAATGGAATTGCACTTATTCTGAATTGTTGTGGTAGGATTTTTATTTAATTTAATATAAGAAGAATTATTATTTATTATGTCTAGAGAAAGATTAATATAATTTTCTTTTAGCATAATAACTGTACAATTACCTTTATCACTGATTGTTACAACTATATTTGGATTATTTTTTAAAAATCTTTTAGTTTTATGGAATAAATTGATAATATAATTTCACTTACATCTGATGATAATTTAAGAAAAACAATAATGGCAAAATCAACAAATGTTATTACAAACCATGTAAATTATAAGTCTAATAATAATAATTTTTTTCGCAATTTATTCCATAAAACTAAAAGATTTTTAAAAATAATCCAAATATAGTTGTAACAAACAGTGATAAAGGTAATTGTACAGTTATTATGCTAAAAGAAAATTATATTTATCTTTCTCTAGACATAATAAATAATAATTCTTCTTATATTAAATTAAATAAAAATCCTACCACAACAATTCAGAATAAGTGCAATTCCATTGTAAAAAAACTATATGATAATAAACATTTAAATAAAATTACAAAAGATAAATTAACTTGCTATAATGGCATTCCTGCAAAATTTTATGGTCTTCCTAAAATCCATAAGCCAATATTATCATTAAGACCTATAGTAGCATGTATAAATACTCCAACAAATTTATTAAGCACTCATATTACCGAGATACTAACAAATGCTTATGATTTTAACACAGAATATTACATAAAGGATTCTTTTGACGTTTTCAAAAAATTTAATAAGTTTAAATTACCTGATAATTATGTTATTTGTAGTTTGGATGTGATTTCATTATTTAGTAATGTATATTTGGATTCAGCTTTAAGAGCAATTGATACAAATTGGGATAAAATTAGTCAACATTGTTCTATACCCAAAAAGAATTTTCAAGAAATAATTAAATTTCTTTTGAAAATACATATTTTTCATTTAATAATCAGATATATAAGCAAATTTTTGGTACTCCAATGGGTGCTGCTATTTCTCCAATTATAGCATGTTATGTTATGGATAACTTATTAGATACCGTTATACCAGTTTTGCCTTTTAAATTAATATTTATTAAAAAATATGTAGATGACATTGTTTTGGCGTTACCAAAAGATAGCTTAGATGAAATTCTTTTTATATTTAATAGTTATGATCCACACATACAATTTACCATCGAAAAAGAAGATGAACAACAAAGTATACCATTTTTGGACACTAAGTTTATAAGAAATATTGACAACACTATTTCGATTAATTGGTATCAAAAACCAACAAATTCAGGAAGAATAATGAACTATTGGTCATATCATAAATATTCAATGAAAATTAACTTAATTAACCAAATGAAAAATCGTATAACGATGATTTCAGATCCAAAATTTCATAAAGATAATTTTAAGATACTTCAGCAATTATTTTTGAATAATGGTTACCATAATAAATTAATTAAAAATATATTATATAATACTTCTTCACTTAACGATAAATTGATTCCTCAAGTAAATAATGAATTACATTTACAATTAAATAATAACACTGAAATGATAAATTATTATGTGTCTTTACCATATATAAAAGAAATAACACCAAAATTAAAAAGAATTTTTAGCCCATTAACAAATATCAAAATTGCAAACAAAACATGTTTTACCATTAGATCAACATTTACAAAAGTAAAAGATAAAACTCCGATCCTTGAATTATCTAATTTAATTTACTCCATTCCATGTAAAAATTGCGAAAAAAGTATATAGGCCATACGAGTCAAAAATTAAAAAATCGATTATCTTTACATAAAAGTGATTGTAGATTACACCCTGAAAGATGTGAATTGGCCAAGCACGTCGTTGAAAATGATCATGTAATGGATTTTTTATCTGTTAGTGTTTTAGATATACAACCTATTTTGAAAAAAGACTCTTCTTAGAAATGTCTTTTATTTCTCAAGAAGAAAAAATCATTAATAAAAAGAGTGATCATAAAAATCTCAGTGATGTTTATTTTTATTTACTATCTAAGGATAAAAACATAAAAGAACAACTTACATAATAAATCATCTTACTAAATTACTGTTTAATAATAATATTTTTTGAAAATTTATTTTGATTATTTTCTGACATTGACATTTATTTTGACAGTGTTTATGAAAAGGATGTATGAGTAATATTGTAAACTTCAAATTCAACCTAAGAAATTCTTCTTTTAATTTATTTTTCTTCTTTCAATTTAAATTAATTAAAAAATTAAGCACCCTTTGGCATTTTCAAAAATAAATAGCTATTGTTTTACAAACAATTTTACTAATGTTATTCTGACACCTTTTTCTAAAAAATTTTTTTTTCAAAATAATAGTTTTAATTATATTTATATTTACCATTGTAAAGAACAAATTTTATAATCCTCGTATACATTCCTTGAAAATGGAAATAAATTTTCCGAAAGCTTGGAAAAAAGTATTAAGAGTTTACTTTTATTAATTGCTGCATACCCCAATATTACTGGTTTCATATATATATATATTATATATATATATATATATATATATATATATTTTTAGCAAACATTAACGTTGGGAATACCCTTTAAGTACAATAAGGAAGCAATGAAACTCAGGTGCTTCTTTGTAGATGCCTTTTTATTTACGGTCTAAGCTTTCGTCTATGGTTATACACTTCATCAGAGATTAAACTACAAAAAAAAAAAACCTTTCATGACAATTTAGAAACTTAATTCAATAAATAACAATGTAGAATCTTACCCAAATAGTGGCACATTGCTCAAAGTGATTTGGGTAGAACATATATAAAACTATGCAACACAGGTAGGAAAGCACACATAATTCTTATTCTAAACAGTATTACACCACAAACAGTCTTTTTATTTTATTATTATAATGTTTTAGGTATCAGTGAAGATGTTTAACCTAACCTAAGCGCAAACTTCGGCGGTACGACTGTCAAGGTTGACATTAGACATTCAGTTAGACCAACTTTGCAGACATTAAGTTCAACGGAACAAAATATGAGCCTCAGGTTAGGCAACACAATCCACTACTAGGTAAATGTATGTAAATATCGATATTAGGGATTGTATTTTTAAAAAGATTTAAAGTAAGTATAAAACAAACGGGATAGGTAGCTACTTATCATGTACCAGATATCGATATTTGAGTTTACATTTGTTGTCCACCACATAGCTATTAGCCGTCAGATTTATGGTAAATATAAAAGTTAATTATTAAAATTTACATTAAAATAAACATTAAAATAGTAATTTACTAATATACATTTTTTTATTTTTCAGGTTGTTAGATCACGCAAAATCAGGCATTTTTCTTGTAAACGATATATTTTGTTTCAACAAGTAAGTATAAATAGAGCTTAAGTTGTCTACATCTTTTTTATGGTTTATTGAATTTTTTGAGTTAAAGATGTAACACATTTCCAACATTTTACGTTTTGTGTTATTATTAGATTGATCTAAGATAACTGTATCATTATACCGCACTCGATGATCTTGATTATTCACATGAATACTTAAACTAGTAGATAGTGGTTTATGAATACAGTCACTTTTATGTAATGCTAATCTTTTTTGTAGTTTTTGGCTCGTCTGACCAATATAAATCTGACCACATTCACATGGTATAGCGTAGATGACGTTGGAACGATGCGATTTTATTAGAAGTAGAGCTACAAACTACATTACTAATTATTTACAATCTAATAAAAACTATGTGTCACCATCTTCAAGGATGGAGAAGCAAACTAGATTATTTCTAAAAAACAATCCTAACTTACTTGTAATGAGATCTGACAAGGGTAATGTCTCTGTGGTGATGGAAAAAGACACCTATATAAATAAATCATTAGATCTTTTAAGTGATACAAACACCTATAGACATTATGTTCTACCCAAATCACTTTGAGCAATGTGCCACTATTTGGGTAAGATTCTACATTGTTATTTATTGAATTAAGTTTCTAAATTGTCATGAAAGGTTTTTTTCTTTTTTTTTGTAGTTTAATCTCTGATGAAGTCTATAACCATAGACGAAAGCTTAGACCGTAAATAAAAAGGCATCTACAAAGAAGCACCTGAGTTTCATTGCTTCCTCATTGTACTTAAAGGGTATTCCCAACGTTAATGTTTGCTAAAATTATCATTTACTAGTACCCGTTAATACTCCGTTGGCTTTATATATATATATATATATATATATATATATATATATATAATCGGAATGTTTTTGGGGATGTGGCAGTAAAACCAATGTGTACTCTTTTTAGAATATATTTACCGAGCTTTCGAACCTCTATGGGCTCATTTTCAAGGTATATCTAGGTGAGATTAAAGGTAAAATTTTGTAAAAAACTGTAATAAATTCGACATGTCTCACCTAGATATACCTTGAAAATGAGCCCATAGAGGTTCGAAAGCTCGGTAAATATATTCTAAAAAGAGTACACATTGGTTTTATTGCCACATCCCCAAAAACATTTCGATTCTACAAATAGTTGGCAAATATTTCTATTAAAATTATATATATATATAACAGAAATTTAATTATATATATAATGGGAATGTTTTGGGGATGTGGCAATGAAACCAATGTGTACTCGTTTTAGAATTTATTTACCGAGCTTTCGAACCTCTATGAGTTCATTTTCAAGGTATATCTAAGTGAGATTATAGGTAAAACGGTGTAAAAAATTGTAATAAATGTGACATGTGTACTAAAAAAACAATATGATTTAAAAATTTTGTTTAATATATATATATATAAGTTGAAGAACTCAGGCAAGAACTTAGAAACAGGAATTTATATGATAAAGGAACCAAACAAACTTTAATCAACAGATTAAAAAGCCAAGAACAAATAGACATAGACTACAAGGCTGAAGAACCAGAAGAAAGGGGGGGAACAAGAAGATGAACCTCAACAAAAAGATGGTACTTCTTCACAAACTGGAGGAAATGTCACATTGGCAGATTTGATGAGCATTATCCTAGCCAATTCAGAACAAATAGCGAAAAAACTAGAAGCCATCTCGGAAGAGATGACAAGAAAATTAGAAGCTAACTCTGAAGAAATGAAAAAACAAAATAGACAAAATTCTGAGGAAATAACGAGAAAATTGAATGAAATAACGGAAAAATTGGACAAGAAAGTAGAAAATCAAGAGAAAAAGATTAAAGTAATTGAGGAAAAACAAGAG
This sequence comes from Ophraella communa, assembly GCA_035357415.1. NCBI lineage: Eukaryota > Metazoa > Arthropoda > Insecta > Coleoptera > Chrysomelidae > Ophraella > Ophraella communa. The sequence continues at coordinate 47,784,475 of CM068979.1, read as the reverse complement.
TTTTTAAATAAACAAGTACAAAATATAGACAAAAGAACAAGCGAAAACAATCTGAAATTAAACTCAAGAATATCAGAAATCGAAGATAACGTGAAAAGAGGAATACAAATAAATTTGGACATAGCCGAACAGGAAAACAGAAAAACAGAGAGACAATTAAGAAAAGAAATAGAAGAAAAATTAAATACAAATGTAAACGTGGAAAACAGTGAAGAAATCAAGAAATTAAAGAAGGAACTCGAAAATAAAATAAAACAAGTGAATCAAAATATTTCTGAATTATCAGAAAATCGCGTAACACCTGACTTGGGTTTTCAAATTATAAATATAAGGGGGAAGTTTAAAGAAAGTTCGAAATTTTGTGGGTATTATAGGAAGATACATCCTATAAATTATTTACAAACGAATAAAAATAAATACTATAAAATCAAAAATTTATAAGACTTTAAAGAATTTATCAGGTCAAGTTTAACAGGCAATGCACTATTGTGGTGGAATTGCAAAGAAATGTTTGTAGATTCATTTGAAACATTTGAAAAGGTATTTCTAGATACTTTCTGGTCAGAATTACAACAGAGTAAAGTCAGGGAAAGATTGTATTTTGGCAAATTTGATAATACAAAGAATAATCTATCCAACTATGTTTTACAACTCTATGCTACTTGTCAATATTTAACTCCTCCTATACCAGAGGCAGAAATTGTAATGTTTTTATCAAGACATTTCAAACCTGAAATATCTGAGATAATTGCAGTACAAAATATTAATAAATTTGATCATTTAATAACATATTTGCAGAGAATTGAGTTTTACCTATAATCTCAGATATACCTTGAAAATGAACCCATAGAGGTTCGAAAGCTCGGTAAGTAAATTCTAAAGCGAGTACACATTGGTTTCATTGCCACATCCCCAAAACATTCCCATTATACAAATAGTTGGCAAATATTTCTATTTAAATATATATAAATATAATATATATATAATATTATATATTTAAATATATATTTAAATATATAAAAAATATATATATATATATATATTAAAACCTAAAGTATTTTTGGCTGTTATCCCTGTGATATTTTGGAGAAGAGTTTGGTAATAAAGCATTTTTCCGAAAAAATTTTTTTTTTAACTTTTTTTTTTAACTAATCAGCCGTGACTACTTCCGACTTCTTATATATACATACATATATAAATATACTTTTTTCTTTAACCATTACTAATAAAGTTAACACTTTTTTCACAAGGTTTCGCACATTATGCTGTGCTTTTTCAAGTGTATTCCTAAAATGAATATATAATACAAATTAAAAACTGGGACAGTACAAAATATTGTTCATAAATGAAATCTTTAAAATAAGTACGTACCTTGCAGTCAAAACAAATTTTTTCGGAAAAATGCTTTATTATAAAACTCTTCTCCAAAATATCACAGGGATAACAGCCAAAAATACTTTAGGTTTTAATAAAGTGAACTCTTTTTTACTTGACCAAGCTTTCGGAAAACTTTGCTTCCATTTTCAAGGCTAAAAATTATTTTAAAATAGGCTAGATTGAAAATTAAAAATTATAAAAACTTATAATTGAGATTAAACATTTAAAACCACACAACACCAATTTCCAGGAGATATCATTTTATATTTTAAGCACAAAATTTAAAAATTTTCGAAAATTATATTCTAACTACTAACATTTTCGTTTGTTTTACCAGATGTATGTGTTTTTTTGTTAATTTATTTTAGTTGCTAAAAAAAGACAAGTTGTTTAAAAATAATAATTTTAGTGTTTTTTAAGATTAAAATTCTTGTATATGAGGGAACTTCATAAGGTTAATGCCATTTGTAATTGTAATTATAGTTTAGTTTATTGAAATTATTTTTCTTTTATTTAAGTGTATACTAAAAATGGTAGAAAGGAAAGTCAACAATTATTTTCTATTAGTAAAAATTGAAATACTATTTTTGACAGCTCTCACCTGTACTGATTGAAAATACACATGTAATGAGAGAGAGTGACAATGACTCTGAGAAACTAAAATTCTCTCACAATCGATAACTCAGAGACACTAGCCCAATCTAACAAAATTATTGAAAAAATATGGTACTAGGTAAAAACAAAATACCACTAACAGCAAAATGATAATTTTACCGTTAACATGTTACTGTTTTGGTCAAAAATGTGATATAAAACTAAACTGTCACTTTAGTTCCTGTTTAAAAAAAAATTTCATAGTGGTACTGAGTACTTTCCTCTAGTAGGAGGTTTAATAATTTTTTTACGAATAATCAATGAGCCAGAGAATAATAAAATCTCTCACATTCTCATCATCTCCGGATCAAGGACTTTAAATTTATTGACTATCACTTTCGTCTGTAGTACGAAGGTTTTTAAATTGAAAAAGGTAAGTATAAATTCTGCTAAGAGAGTCAGTGTCAGATCTTTTATTCATAGGGCTCTCACAGTTGTTTATGTGATACATTTCCAAGAATTTTCTTTTTTGATAGTTTTTTTCTACATCAAGAACTGTAACGTTTTCAAAATCAATGTGGTGAAATTCATCTATCACATGTTCTGATAACGCACACTTTCTTTTCCTCAATTTTGCATCACTTTTATGTTGGGTGCAACGTGATTTAAGGGTTTGTGATGTCATGCCAATGTATTTTTTATTACAGTTTTTACAAGGAATACTATAAACAACATTACTTTTTGTCAATATGTCTTCTGATTGTTTTAGGTTAGAGAATAATGTTTGTAGTGGTTTAGCTGTTCTCTGGGCTATTTTTACAGTTCCTAAATCTTTAAATTGTTTTATTATTTGATCTGATAAATATACGGAATTGAACCAAAAACAATAGTATCGTTATTTAAATTTTGATTATCAGAGTTTGTTGTTACCTGGTTGGTTACTTGATCATTGACTGAGCTGAAAATTAACCTCTTTAGTAGTGGAATGGGATAGGAATTCTTCTTTATGGTTTCAAAAAGGATTTTTAGGTTTTTCTGAAGTAGTGTAGGATGTGAAATCTTTGTTATTCTGTTTTTCATTCCTGGTATTAAGTTAATCTTCATTCTATAGGAGTGATTACTTTTGAAGTTTAGATATCTCCCAGAGTTGGTAGGTTTTATGTACCAATCTAGGACTATCTTATTATCGCCAGTTCAAATTAACAATGTATCTAGGAAAGGAACACATTTGTTTACCTCTTTTTGTACAGTAAATTGTATATGTTGATTATAGGAATTGAAAGTATTAATGATGGTGTCTATTTTGTCTTCAGGAACTGCTGTGATGATATCATCAACATATTTTTTGAGGAAAGGAATATCAAAAGGTAATTTTTCCACACAGTCAAAAAGCAAGTCATCCATGATGTACTGAGCAAAGATAGGAGATACTGAACTACCCATTGGTGTACCAAAAATTTGTTTGTAATATTCATTATTAAAAACAAAAAAGGGAAGTGTTGTTCACAAATTCCACCAATTCAAGAAACCTGTCAATGTTTAAATTACAAAACTGTTCAATAGAATTCCATCTGTTATTAATACTTTCTTTGATTAAATTAATTGGTATATTAGTATAAAGAGAAACTACATCCAAACTCACTATTACATAGCTATGTGGTAACTGAAAATTTTGTATAAATTGTGCAAAATCAAAAGAGTCCTTGACAAAAAATCTGTTATTGCTATCATAAGCTAAAGTTAGTTTATCAGTTAAGAATTGTGCAATTTTAGACTTAGGCGCTTCAATTGAGGAAATTATAGGGCGTAGACTTAAGTTTTCTTTATGAATCTTAGGTAATCCATAAAATTTTGGAATAATAGAAGAACTCATTCTTAGTAATTTTCTATCACTATCACTAAAGAACTCAGAATGCTTTCTTACTAAAGCTTGTGATTTTTGTAATACTGTTGAATTAGGATTACGACTAATTTTTTTATAATATTTGTCATTTGTAAGAAATTCATTAGAAAGGTCAACATATTGATTTTTCAGCATGATAACTGTAACATTACCTTTATCAGCTTTTGTGACAATTAATTCAGGATGATTTTTGAGAAACTTTCTGCTTTCTTTGTAAAGAGAATTTAAATATGATGTATTTTTTCTATTTTGATGTAGAAAATTGGTTATGTTATTTGTGACTTTTGCTCTAATGATGTCTTTTTTTAGTGATTTTGAATCACTGATACCTTTTAACAAATTTTCTACATCTGCCACATGCTATCACATGTTCTGATAACGCACACTTTCTTTCTCCAATTTATACTTACCTTTTTCAATTTAAAAACCTTCGTACTACAGACGAAAGTGATAGTCAATAAATTTAAAGTCCTTGATCCGGAGATGATTAGAATGTAAGAGATTTTATTATTCTCTGGCTCATTGATGTATAGTCAGCCGTGACTACTTCCGACTTCTTATATATATATATTGTAATGAATATTATGATTCTAAAGATAATTTATTGATTTATTTATTTATGAATTTGACTGATTAATATTTGATATTATTATTAGTAACAAGATCTTTTTCTCAGGGGTGTTTGGTTACGCCAGTTTCCAGTTGGATTATTAGGTATGTGAATGAAAAATTTGATTCAATTATAATTATAAATTTATTATAAAATATTTAAATAAAACAGTAATATTGAAGTTTAATAAGGAAAAAGAAAGGCCTTTTAGTAATTATAAAAGAACTTACTTGATGTGAATTAAGTTAAATTAACCAATGTTGTTTATGTAATGGCAAATAAGATTATTAAATACACTAATTATTAAATATCAAGTAAATTCCTTTGTTTTTTTTTTAAATTATAAAATTCAACTAACTACTACAAAAATTTTTAATAAATTTACAATTTTATCTGACCTTGAAATAAAGTCCTGCTTCCTGATTGGTGGAAAAAACTGTAGTTGATCTATGAAAAAAAACGGAGACGAACGAAGCGATACTTGGAACCTCCGACCTTGGCAAAATGTCGCCTTATTAGACGTTTGGACTCTCATGTAATATTATTGTGTTTTGTTTGTTCCTCAAATTTGATACAGTTTAGTGTTTGTTGGATTACTGTTCGTTTTATTGTATTAATAATGGTAAGTACACTTATATTCTTCTTTTTTATCGATTTTTGATTGTTTTACTTTATTCTTAACGTCACTATTTAACACTTTATTATGATAACTACTTTAAAAACTGTTTGTTCAAATTGACTGTTCACACTCAGATCTTCACTGTTTGACTTCCAATAATCAACTCTCCTTTAAAAAACTGTTTGTTCAAATTGACTATTCACACTCAGATCTTCAATGTTCGACTACCAATTATATACTACCTCCTTTTAACGACCTCTGTTCAGTCTTTTATAGGTTTGAAACTTCTAGATTATTCGTTTTTTTTGTTCTAGGGTTTAGACATTTCTGGAAAGAAGTATGTGTATCTCTTTCTTTCATATATATGACTAGACATACTCGCTTTGTCTATCATCGATAATTCCAGAATAAAATATAGTAAAATATATCTGTCTCCTTTTTACACATTATCTGTCCTTTTTTTACACATTATATAATCAATTTTCGCGTAATTTCTACTAAGTACTAGATATAATATCGATACATTATATAATAAAATAATTTCCAACTTAAAATTTTCTTACAAATACACAAAATATACAATAAAATAATACAATATGATTAAAATTATTGGATTTAGTTAAATTAAACAACTTCTGTTGATATTTTAATCATTATGCTATTGTCAAATATTTAAACATTACAATCAGCCCCCGATTATTTAAAAATATTTGTATAGTCATATAGAAATTTTTTTAAATAATCTAATAAACATTTTTAAATTCTAAGTATATCATACGATATTTTTTTATACTAACCAAGGTACAAAAATTTGTTTTGTGAACATTTAATAAAAACGAAGAAGTATTCTTACTGTTCTATGATTTTAAGTCTCCGTGTCTGACCTAATTCTTAGTTCTGTGATCAAATCAAGTCAAATATGTCAAATTTTAAAATCATCTGTTTCTTTATTAACTGAAAATTAAATTTGTTTAATGTTATGTTTAATTTGATGAATATTAATTTTATATGTTTTAGGATTTTGAAAACATCTGCATCTGGGGATATAAGTTATTTATTTTCTACAATAAAATGCAAAAATTTTAACATTATATTAGATATATGATTTTGAAATGCATTTAAATAAGATTGTTTTTCTTTTCTTAATTGAATCACTCTAAGTAAGTACTGATCTTAATAGATATTTTATCATCTTGTCTAAGTGTTGTTAGTTCTTAACTTCTTTTACTTATTTGTATCTGTTGTTTACAATTTAAATTTATTAAGTATGTTTTCCTTCAATGAAACTATTTATTGGATTGTATAGTTTATTCTTGTTAAATTGTATAATATTATTATGTCTTTCAATTGTTTATATTATGTTTAAATTAATTGGTTCCCATATATATGCAATTTATAGCTATAAAGTTTAAAATTGTCATCATTTTGTTTCATTATATTACTTGGAGTATTTTGTAAATAAATTTATAATATATTTCCCTCAACTATCAACTTCTTATCATCTCATCTTTCTTCTACTATACATACAATTATCATAATCTTATACTTATCAGTTCATATTCATCATATAATCTTTATACCTTCTTAAATCATCAATACATATTTCATATAATTTCATCTTATACACGCTTGTGTATCTTCCACAAATAAATCATATTCATTTCCATTTATACCTCTAGTTCCTTTATAACTCTTATTTACACTGTTCTCCAAGTATTTATCTTCAAATATTTTATATTTGTTTGTATCTTGGTGCCAATTAATATTAAACTTTATATTTCTTAATGTACTCAATTTGCTTTATTTATAGAATTAATGCTATAGTTTCATTGTTTTAAATTAGTTTTGTATTGATCAAATTAGTTCTATAATTATTGTTAATTTCTATTACTTGAACAATTATTATATTAGTGTTTGTTGAATATTTATGTTTTCATATATCCAATAGATCATTAGTTGTTCTTTTACTTAGTTTGATTTAGAGTGATTTATTAATTAGTTTTATTTTCCTTTTTTCAGGTAATATTTTAGATAAATCCATAAACTTACTTGTACCATATATGAAAGATGTTTTGTCACCGATGCAGCATTTTTCTCAAAATCATGATGTCAAAGTTGTTGCCTTATTAGTTTTATTATTGTTTTAATTTTTTATCTTATTGTTAATGTAGTTTTTTTTTTGCTTATTTTACTGTTGTAGATGTCATCTTAATATTGCTTATTATCATAGATACTATACTAATAATCTTAATTCTATATCTTATTTCTATTTCCTATACTACTATGTACACATGTGAAGACTCTTTATCTAGTTTCTTTTCTTTCTTACTTTCCAATTTCGTTTATTATCTTTAATTGATGTTGTAATTATCTTTTGATGTACCTTCTTATTAATTATGTACTTTTTATTGTCATAGTTATATGAGGTTGTGTTGTTTTGTAAAGATCCTATAAGTCTATTCATATTGTCAGTTCTTGAATTATATGCTTGTTTATTTCTACTCCTTTGTGTTTCTTCTGTTATTTTTATTAATTTATAGTAGTTTAGTTTTGGTTCATATTTTGAATGTAGTTTTATTATGTTGTTATTATCTAATCTCATTTTATAGTTTTGTTTATTTGTCCATGTTTTTAAATCCTTTTGTGTTTTTATTTCATTATAGTTATCTAAAATTGTGTTATATGTAGATTGTACTAGTATCTTGTTATTGTTTAAGTTATGTTGAAGTTTCTTAGACCATATTTCCTCTTGTGTATTTTCTTTTGTCTTATCCTTTATTAAGTTAAGTTTTAAATATTCTTTAAATATTATATTTTTCTTGTATAGGAATTCCTTGATTAAACTATTTTTATGTATATTCTTAGTATTTATATTTTGTAAGACTTTTTCATGAAGGTTTAACTTTCTTGTAAGTTTCATATTACAATAATTTGTCTCAATTATATTAGTTTTTGTTTCAATTTCATTATTTTTGTTTTGTTCAGTAAGTTTATTGGAGATAATTTCTTTTTCTACTACAGTTTCATTTTTATCATCTTCTAATGCTTTCTTCGAGTCAATGTTTTCATCATTATTATTTACATCTTTTTCATCTACTATCCGTTTGTCTTCTAGTATTTTATCTTGCTCATTATTAATGTTTGTGTGTATTTCTACAATATCATCTTTTAAAGTTTCCTCTTCATTTTGGAATTGGTTTTTAATGTCTTCCTTAATTTCCTCTATCATAGTTTGATTAAGTTTTTCCATATCTTCTTTTATTTGTTTTTGTGTATTTTCAATTTTGTTTTCTAAACTTTTATTTAATTCTTTGTTTTGATATTTAATCTCTTCTTGTAGTTCCTTCTTTTGACTGTCCATCTTATCCTGTAATTCTTTATTTTGTCTTTTTATTTCATCTATCTTTTCCAATTTTGAGTTCATTTTGTGCATGTCTGTGTTCATTTTCTGCATGTCTGTGCTCATTTTCTTATTTTCACTTTTTATATCTTTTATTGCTGTCATCAGTTGCTTTAGCCATGTTGGTTCCTCCTCCTTGCTATCTTTTTTTGTTTCTTCGACACTATCATATCTCACGCAGACAAAACCACCTCTTTCCATGGTTTGTTGTGCTTGTGTACTAGTTGACTGTTCTTCAGTTTGAAATATGTATTCTTCAGGATTTATTCCCTCTTCTACTAGTGCTTCTTGTAGTCTTTCCATTAATGTTTCTCTAGATCCTTCAGAATTTAGATTTCTGATTTCTAACTCATTTTTAAGTTCTGATAAGCTTAGTTCTTTTAATGACTTTCTTGATTCCATTTTGATTATTTATTGTTTAAATATTTAGTGTAATAATTTATTTTGTTAAATATGTTTAATTATTATGTGATATTATATTAGGTTTTGTTTACTTAAAAAAATTGTACCTATGTTAAATAAAATGCAAAATGTATTTTGATCTTAATAAAATATCTAATAATGTAGTCTTTTAATGAAGAAACCTTACTATTGTTTAATATTAAATTGTCTACTATTTTTCAACAGAAATTGTTTATCTAAAACCTAATTTTCCAACAGAAACGAGCCCTATAGTTGGGACGCCACTTGTAATGAATATTATGATTCTAAAGATAATTTATTGATTTATTTATTTATGAATTTGACTGATTAATATTTGATATTATTATTAGTAACAAGATCTTTTTCTCAGGGGTGTTTGGTTACGCCAGTTTCCAGTTGGATTATTAGGTATGTGAATGAAAAATTTGATTCAATTATAATTATAAATTTATTATAAAATATTTAAATCAAACAGTAATATTGAAGTTTAATAAGGAAAAAGAAAGGCCTTTTAGTAATTATAAAAGAACTTACTTGATGTGAATTAAGTTAAATTAACCAATGTTGTTTATGTAATGGCAAATAAGATTATTAAATACACTAATTATTAAATATCAAGTAAATTCCTTTGTTTTTTTTTAAATTATAAAATTCAACTAACTACTACAAAAATTTTTAATAAATTTACAATTTTATCTGACCTTGAAATAAAGTCCTGCTTCCTGATTGGTGGAAAAAACTGTAGTTGATCTATGAAAAAAAACGGAGACGAACGAAGCGATACTTGGAACCTCCGACCTTGGCAAAATGTCGCCTTATTAGACGTTTGGACTCTCATGTAATATTATTGTGTTTTGTTTGTTCCTCAAATTTGATACAGTTTAGTGTTTGTTGGATTACTGTTCGTTTTATTGTATTAATAATGGTAAGTACACTTATATTCTTCTTTTTTATCGATTTTTGATTGTTTTACTTTATTCTTAACGTCACTATTTAACACTTTATTATGATAACTACTTTAAAAACTGTTTGTTCAAATTGACTGTTCACACTCAGATCTTCACTGTTTGACTTCCAATAATCAACTCTCCTTTAAAAAACTGTTTGTTCAAATTGACTATTCACACTCAGATCTTCAATGTTCGACTACCAATTATATACTACCTCCTTTTAACGACCTCTGTTCAGTCTTTTATAGGTTTGAAACTTCTAGATTATTCGTTTTTTTGTTCTAGGGTTTAGACATTTCTGGAAAGAAGTATGTGTATCTCTTTCTTTCATATATATGACTAGACATACTCGCTTTGTCTATCATCGATAATTCCAGAATAAAATATAGTAAAATATATCTGTCTCCTTTTTACACATTATCTGTCCTTTTTTTACACATTATATAATCAATTTTCGCGTAATTTCTACTAAGTACTAGATATAATATCGATACATTATATAATAAAATAATTTCCAACTTAAAATTTTCTTACAAATACACAAAATATACAATAAAATAATACAATATGATTAAAATTATTGGATTTAGTTAAATTAAACAACTTCTGTTGATATTTTAATCATTATGCTATTGTCAAATATTTAAACATTACAATATATATGTATATATATTTATATATTAATATATATATATAAGAAGTCGGAAGTAGTCACGGCTGACTATATATATATATCCCATTCCACTACTAAAGAGGTTAATTTTCAGCTCAGTCAATGATCAAGTAACCAACCAGGTAACAACAAACTCTGATAATCAAAATTTAAATAACGATACTATTGGTTTTGGTTCAATTCCGTATATTAGAACTTTATCAGATCAAATAATAAAACAATTTAAAGATTTAGGAACTGTAAAAATAGCCCAGAGAACAGCTAAACCACTACAAACATTATTCTCTAACCTAAAACAATCAGAAGACATATTGACAAAAAGTAATATTGTTTATAGTATTCCTTGTAAAAACTGTAATAAAAAATACATTGGCATGACATCACAAACCCTTAAATCACGTTGCACCCAACATAAAAGTGATGCAAAATTGAGGAAAAGAAAGTGTGCGTTATCAGAACATGTGATAGATGAATATATATATATATTGTTATGGTATGCTCTTTAGATAACTTTTAAATTTTGAATTTATTTGAATTATTTCTCAGGATGTTAGGGTTCTGGATTTAAACTCAAATTTATTTTAATTTTTGTACTGGAAAATTATTTAAACAAATTTCTACCTAGACAAATACCTAACTACTTATCTAACCCTATTATCTTAACTACCTTAATTAACTTAACTAACCTTATCTACACTTATTGTCTTTCACTCTTGTTTTCTTTATATTTGTTCTTTCTCTTGTAATACAGTTATTGTCCTTTTTCCTTTTGTCGTCCAGTTGTTGTCCTCGTCCTTTATCCTCCAGTTGTTTATTCTAAATGGTTTTTATTTTATGTTATTACGTCCGTTGCACAACTAATCAGTAAAATGTATTAATTTTGCTTTATAAATTTTTGTTGCTGTTTGAATTTAATAATTTAACTGATTTCTTCTAATTTATAATTTCAATAAACTTTGCTTTTTGCCTTTTTATTTGTATAAATTAACTTTTTTATCTTTGACTTTTCTTTCAATTCACTTTCTGTCAAAAAACTCTCATCACTTCGCAACGAATCTTCCTCATCACTATCTCCGACACTTATTGTCTATACTTAAAACTAATACATTTTTCAAAACATTACATAAATTTTATTAAAACTAGCATCCTATGTTTGACATAACTTTCAAATTTTGACGTTTCCGAAAAACTAACATTCTATGGTTGACATAAACTTCAAATTCTGATGTATCCGAAAAACTAACATCCTATGTTTGACATAACTTTCAAATTTTGACGTTTCCGAAAAACTTCACTCAAAATAAATTTTGACACATAAAAATTATTATTATTATTTTTTTTAATAAAATAGAATTCACCAAATTAATAATTTCATAAATTTCATATTTAATTTTTTTTACTCGAAACAAACCATATCAAATTCCCCTAAATTTTGTTTTTATAAATTTATTTACAATAAATTATAATAACAAAATTTAACCATAAATATATCATATAATTTTAAATTTGTTTATAGATTTCGTCCAACTCTACAAATAATATTTTTTTATATTTATCTAAATTAATAAAAATTAAATTTTTTAAATTTCTTGATAATATTTATATAAGTCTTGAATATTAAAAATTCCCCTTATTTGATCACTGTTAACATATTTTAAAACATAACTGTTTACACCATTTTCATTAGCAACTTCATATGGACCTTCAAACGGTAATGTTAATTTAGCACAAACATTTCTATTTTTGTTTGAATTCTTTAATGCTCTTACTATTACTAAATCTCCTTTTTCAAATTTTGTTTTCACTTTATTTTTTTTTCCCATTCTATCTAAATATTTTCTAGCATTATTTTCCAAATTTTTATTTATTTTTGCTATTATATTTTCATAACTTTCCTTATTTTGATTTATCCAATTTCTACATGGATTGATTTTTTCATAATATAAATAGGACTTTCTTCTGTAACTGTACTTGGGCAATTGTTTATAAAATTTTCTATGTCTTCTAAATAATCTTCCCAATTTTGATGATTTTTATTTTCTAACACAATTCTTAAAAATTTGATTACTTCTTTAATATATCTTTCTGAAGGATTTGCTGCTGGGTGTCTGATACTGGTAAATTGTAACTTAATATTTTTCTTTTTACAAAAACTTTTAAACCTATCATTTCTGAAATATGTTGCATTATCAACAATACAATTTTCTGGCTTTATTATGTCTTCGCAGTATTGCGTCAGTTTTTTTTAATTATATTACATTTAGTAGACTTTGTAGGATATAATTTAATATATTTTGAAAAAATATCTATTATTACTAAAATATGTTTATTTCCCAATCTGCTGGTAATTAAATTACTCAAAAAATCCATTCCTATAACTTCTCCACATTTTTTTGACTGAATAACTTTTATAACATTTTGATTTCTATGGTTCTTTTCTTTTCCTAATTGGCATAAGTGGCATGTTTTTGTAATTTCTTTGGCCAAATTTTGATCTCCTTTGCCAATATAATTTTCTCTAAATAATATCCATAATTTTCGAGATCCTAAATGACCATTTTCTATATGTAATTGTTTCAAAATTTTTCTTATTAACTCTTTAGTAATAATAAATAATTCTTTATTTCCTACAAGTTTAACAAAAACTCCTTCTTTGAATATTCCTTTATTTTTCTCTTTTTCTGACAAATTTCTTTGATCATCAACTATTTGTTTAATTGAAAATAATCCTTTTGAATTTTTCATAATATTTATCCCAACTTTAATTATTCTTTTATTATTGATCTTGGTATAATCTTCTCTGGTCAACGCATCTGCTACAATATTTTGTTTTCCTGGAATATATTTTATCTCGAAATCATATTCTTGTAAAATTAACCCCCATCTATGAATTCTGCTATTTCCAAAACGATTTTTTAATATAGTTGTTAAAGATGAATGATCAGTTTCTACTACAAATTTTGCTCCCAATAAATAAAATCTAAATTTTGTGATACAAAAAATGATACTCGCTAACTCTAATTCCGTTACTCCATAATTCTTCTCATGATTTTTAGTGACTCTCGATATAAAACCAATTGGCACTTCCAAATTATTTTGAATTTGTAATAATACACCAGCAAATCTTTCCTTTGACGCATCTGTTCTTAAAATAAAAGGTAACTTGTAATCAGGATGATAAACTTTTAACTGTTTTTTAAACATTTCTTTTAACTGTATGAAAGCCATTTCTTTTTCTTCTGTCCATTTCCATTTATTTTCTTTCTTTAATAATTGTATCAGTGGTAATTGTTTGTTACTTAAATCAGGTGTTAGACGCTTAAAATAGTTTATCATGCCCAAAAAACTACGTAACGTTTTTAAATTACTAGGTCTTTGGTAATCTAATATTGCCTTTATTCTGTCTTCATCCATTGTCAAACCTTCATTATTAATTTGATATCCTAAATAACATATTTTTTTTTTATAAAACTGACATTTTTCCTTATTTATTTTTAATCCTGCTTCATCCAATTCTCTCAAAACTGTTTTAATATGTTCCAAGTGTTGTTCTTCATTATTTGAATAAATTAAAATGTCATCAATGTAATGTAGTACAAAATCCTCATATTTATTAAGTATTTGATGTAGTGCTCTTACCAAGGCTGAGCATGCACTTTGTATACCAAATGGCACCACACAAAACCTGTACAATACTCCATCCACAGAGAAACCAGTATAGTCTCTACTATTAACATCTAAAGGTATTAACCAAAAACTGTGTTTTAAATCTATCTTTGAAAATATTTTTGTATTCGTTATTCTTCCAAAAATTGCATCAACATTCATAGGAGCCTCATATTGTGGTATTGAAAATTGATTAATATTTCTTGCATCTAAGCAAAGTCGAAGCTCTCCATTATTTTTTTTAACTACCACAAGAGGGTTTACATATTTGGTATTACTTCTTTCTATAATACCATCTTTAAGCATTTTCTGTAACTCTGTTTCAACAGATTTTCTATACCTATAAGGTATGGGATATGTTCTTACCTTGAAATTATCAATGCCTTTAACTTCTATTTTATGTACATAATTATTGGCCATTCTCATTTCATTTTTTACTAAACCTTTATATTTCATAAGAATGTCTCGAACCTTTTCTTCATATTTCTCATTGTCACATTCTATTTCTATATCTGTTCTTTTTTTATTTCCTTTTTAATAGTTAGTAATATTTTATCATTTCGTTCAAACCGAATGTTTTTCTTATCTTCTTTTAAACAAAAAATTATATTTCCATTCAATTCCAATTCCATTTTTTCCAAATCTATTTTTGCTCTACATTTAACTAGCTCATCAATTCCAATAACTATGTCTGTTTCTAAATTATCCATTATCAAAAATTGCATTTCAATTTCAACTCCTTCCATAAATTCCACCTTTTGTATTATAGAATGATTTATTTCACATAACTTTTTGCCATTCGCTCCCAATAATGTTGTTTTTGGTATTTTAATAATGTTATCTTTACATTGCTGCAAATTTTCCTCAATAATACTCGTTTTAATGATTGATGCCTCTGATCCTGTATCTATTAATATTTTTACTGGTTTTCCCCTAATATGTCCAAAAATATACAATATATCCAAAATTTTGTTTGTATCTCCTTCCTCCCCAAATTTAATATATTCCCTTGGATGTTCGTATGTACAAATTGAATTTTTTATATTTGGTATGTGCTGGATAAAAAATTTTGATTTTCCATTTCTTCATTTATGATCTCTGGTTCTGGTACTTCAACAATTTCTTGTTCTCTATCTCTCTGAATATGATGAATTCTTCTTTCTTCTTCTTTTACACGTTGATTATTATTTGTATCTTGTCTATTGTTGTAATTATTATTGTTATACCTAGTTCCATTTCTATCCTGTTGATTATTCCCAATGTAATTACTGTTATTACGTCCTCTGTGGTCATTGTTATTAAATTGATTATTATTATCATTAAAATTATTTCTAGAATTCCTAGGATTATTTTGTTGATTACTATTATATCTATTGTAATTATTTGTATTTTGAGTATAATTTCGTCTGTTTTGTGATATCTGTACTTGTGCATGTGGTTGTTCTCTCTGTTGTATCTCATTTTCATTTTGCAAATTTCTTTCTATTCTCACCAGATAATTTGATAATTGTTCAAAAGACCTAATATTATTCGTGACTATTGTTTCCGAAATTTGTGGTTTAAAATGTCTCGATAAGTAAGTAACAATTTCTTCTTCTTTCATAATAGGATCCAGAAATTTTGCCTGTGTATACATCAATAAAGCATAATTTGACATAGAAGTTTTATTTTTGTCATATTTACCAAAATACAGCTTCTCCCTGGTGTAACTTTGGTTGACTTCACCCCAATATTGCTTCATCAACATTTCTTCAAATTTTGTAAAATTATTTATTTCTTCTTCTCTACTGGTAAACCAGGTTTGTGCTTGTCCTTTCAGATAACCTCTAATGATTTCTTTTTTGTCATCAAAATTATCCCAGATTTTAACCTTGTTTTTCACTATTTTCAGGAAAGTCTTGGGATGCAATCTCTTCGTGTTCCCATCAAATTTTAAATTGTCATCAATATAATAATTCATAGACGTTGGCACTTGCATTATAACATTTTTTCTTCTAATTTTTTCTTTACTTCCTTATCAATATTTTGTCTTTGTAATTCCATTTCTTCTCTAACCTTTCTCTGTTCTTCATATAATTGTTTCAGATATTCTTCCTCGCCTTTTTTAATAGTGTACTATTTTTCTTTTTTTAACTCTTCCCTTAAATCCATTATTTCTTCATTTACTTTTTTTTTAAATTATCAATTTCTGTAGACTGTTGATTTTCCACCTCCATCAATCTTCCTATCATTTCATTTCTAACTTCTATTTTTGTCTCTTCAATTTTTCGTTTAATTCCTTCGACTTCTTTTCTACATTCTGTGTTTTCATGTTTTATTTTTCGTATTTCTTCCATGCCTGTGTTCATTTCTGTCCTCAATTCGGTAAACTTCTTTTCTACATCTAAAAATTTCTTATCCAATTTCTCCTCTAATTTTCTGTTTAATCTCTCATTATTTTCATCTAAAGTCTTCTTCATTTCCTCTTTATTTTCATCTAAATTCTTCTTCATTTCCTCTTTATTTTCATCAAATTTTCTATCCAATTTTTTATTCAACTCCATAAACATTTCCCTTAACCAATAATCACTCCTTGCCGTTTCTTGCCTTTCTTGTCTCCTATCTGTCTCTTGTTCTGCTATAAAATCTCCGGTACTTCTATTCCTCTCCTCGTCAACCTGTACCTCCGCCTGATCTGTATCTCTTTGATTCACTACCTGTCCTTCCTTGACCTCACATAACTGCTTCCCATCCCTAAGAATCATCTTCTTGTCTGCCATGTTAAATTATTTCTTATCTAAATGTTATAAAAAGTTTAATTTTCAGTTTATTAATACCTTATTTTTTTAAAATTATAATTTTTTTTTTTTTTAATCCAAAATTAAATATTGTGAAGTCCCTACTATTAATTAATTTTTTAATTGAATTTAATGGGGCCCCACGTTGGGCGCCAATTTGTTATGGTATGCTCTTTAGATAACTTTTAAATTTTGAATTTATTTGAATTATTTCTCAGGATGTTAGGGTTCTGGATTTAAACTCAAATTTATTTTAATTTTTGTACTGGAAAATTATTTAAACAAATTTCTACCTAGACAAATACCTAACTACTTATCTAACCCTATTATCTTAACTACCTTAATTAACTTAACTAACCTTATCTACACTTATTGTCTTTCACTCTTGTTTTCTTTATATTTGTTCTTTCTCTTGTAATACAGTTATTGTCCTTTTTCCTTTTGTCGTCCAGTTGTTGTCCTCGTCCTTTATCCTCCAGTTGTTTATTCTAAATGGTTTTTATTTTATGTTATTACGTCCGTTGCACAACTAATCAGTAAAATGTATTAATTTTGCTTTATAAATTTTTGTTGCTGTTTGAATTTAATAATTTAACTGATTTCTTCTAATTTATAATTTCAATAAACTTTGCTTTTTGCCTTTTTATTTGTATAAATTAACTTTTTTTATCTTTGACTTTTCTTTCAATTCACTTTCTGTCAAAAAACTCTCATCACTTCGCAACGAATCTTCCTCATCACTATCTCCGACACTTATTGTCTATACTTAAAACTAATACATTTTTCAAAACATTACATAAATTTTATTAAAACTAGCATCCTATGTTTGACATAACTTTCAAATTTTGACGTTTCCGAAAAACTAACATTCTATGGTTGACATAAACTTCAAATTCTGATGTATCCGAAAAACTAACATCCTATGTTTGACATAACTTTCAAATTTTGACGTTTCCGAAAAACTTCACTCAAAATAAATTTTGACACATAAAAATTATTATTATTATTTTTTTTTTAATAAAATAGAATTCACCAAATTAATAATTTCATAAATTTCATATTTAATTTTTTTTTTACTCGAAACAAACCATATCAATATATATATATATATATTAAACCAGAATTTTTGGGGTAAACGGCAATGTTTTTTAAGAAAACTCTTTTACTTGTTTTCCAAGCTTTCGAAATACATTTATTTCATTTTCAAGTTGTTTACTAATTTTATGACGTTATTTTGTTTTATAAATAATTTGACTTAAAAATTTTTTTAAATTCCAAATTAAAGTTAAAATAGTTTTTTTATGTTATATTTACCAAGTTGTTAACACCAATTTTGTTTTAACTCACACTTATTCCTTGAAAATGAAATAAATGTATTTCGAAAGCTTGGAAAACAAGTAAAAGAGTTTTCTTAAAAAACATTGCCGTTTACCCCAAAAATTCTGGTTTAATACCTATTAGTCGGCAAATAACAGAAATTTAATTATATATATATATATATATATATATATAATATATATATATATATATATATATATATATATATATATATATATGAGGTAAGCAGTCAAATATAAAAGGGCAATTAATGTAAACTCTTTATATTTGTGAAGCTTTCGAAAATGTTTATTTTCTTTTTCAGCACAAACTAAAATGATTATAAACTTTTAACATTATATCATAATAGTTAAATTGAAAACTTACAAAAATTGAAAACTTACAATCGTGAGGTTAAATAATTTTTGGCCTCCTAAATGCGTACATTATAAAATTATTTAACCTCACGATGGTAAGTTTTTAATTAAACTATTATAATATAATGTTAAAAGTTTATTATAATTTTAGTTTGTTAGGTAAAGACCACGCTAGTTGTTCATGCGTATGAGAAAATACCTAGATAGCTCAATTCGAAAGCACAATTCGAATTGTGACTGTTACAAATATGTACATGTTTTTAGTTAGTTCTTATCTGAAAATTGACCATAAAAGTGTTTATAGGTGAATTGTAAGTGTATGTCTTCGGCAAAAGTTTTAAAGTTAGGTACGTAAAAAAAATATAAATATTGTTTAGATAGGTACAGAGTTTTGAAATAATATTTTAAACTTATCGATATAATTACATTAAGGTTTTAGTTTTAATCCATTTAAAATAGTTTGATATCAGATTGCATACTGAAAGACTTTATAATTTTAAATATTAACCGTTATTGAGACATTATTATGATGAAATTCCCTATACGATTTTATAATATCTAACATTTCTAAAGTTTTTTTATAATTAACATTCTTTTTGGTATAATAAACATCATTAAGTTAATTAATTTAATCAAATATTTGTAATTATTTCAAAATATCTGAGATTTTTATTTTATACTCTTAGGGTTTAAAATGGACAGAAAACGAAAAATTTTAATAAACGCTCTCAATACACAAGACAAAGACAAAAAAAATTTTTTAGAAATCCCCAAGTATGTAACTACCAAAGGATTACAGCCCTATTATGTAGATATTCTTTTGTCCAAAAAGAACCTTTTGTTAACTGATTAGTATATTCGCTGATTTTTAATTAGTAATTAATTATGAAATATATATAAAGATACATATAAATAGACCAGTGCCGATTTTTACAACAAAAATAAATTATAGTGTATTGAAACTTATTGCAAAAGGAAGTTTATGTAACAAACATTTAACTTGATTTTAGGCGAAACAAGTCCTATGAAACAAAGTGAAGTAGCAAAGTTGTAGGTAATAAAAAGATGATTTAAACTTTTCTACTTACACTTTTTCAGATAATCCCAAAATTTAAGTGAAAAATTCAAATAACCAGATTCTTGGTTTTTTATTTTTTTTGCTTAACAAAAAAAATTATTCACGAAACTTAATGAAAATATGCCATTCTATACACCAAACAAACAGTAATTTTTTGGATTAGAAATATTCATTTTTTCACCTTATTTTGATTTAATATCGAAAAAGCACCCACATTTTCGGTCGAAAATGCACGTGTCAAAATATTTGCTTATTTTTTTTAATTATATGTTATACTAGGGTAATTTTGATTTTTTATAAATTAACACTTTTATTACTCACACAATTTTAGATTTCGTCGTGGGACTACAGGTACTATATTTTTTTTCCTTTCACATATTTTAAGGGAATGTGCACTGGTCTGTAACTGTAAATAAATAAATAATTTTTGCATATTTTTCATTTGTCATAAGTCTGATATTATATTTTACTTTTAGACTATATAACAAATAAAGTAATCTATCAGATGCCAAGTACTCCTTCGCTGATAGTTGGTAGTGACAAAGTATCTTCTACTGAAAAAGTGTACTGTACAAGGCTTCAAAAAAATAATGCAGAGACATCTTTTTTTGAGTCCTAGTAAATTGTGTTCGCAGAATAGTAGCGTGGAAGAAAATATAATTACATCGACTGTTCTAGAAGAAAGTGCAAGTGAAGATAATGATAGCAATGAGGAATACATTCCAGATACTGAAGATGAGCGTGAATTGGAATTTAATGAATCCGATGACTGGGATCTAAAATATTTCGAATTCAGTCAAAAACCTGTGCCAGGAAGCCCACAACAAGCAGCTAATAATTCAGCAAATAATCAGTATTCGTATGAAAGCAATAAAACGGATTTACAAGATGTCCACTGCGAATTAGAACCAAAACTTGGCAAACAGATAGTAAAACTATTTTTATTCTTATAGTTTAAATTCATCATATTTAAACATTTTCTTAACTTTTAAAATTATTTTATAAATAAAACTAATGCCAATTTTATTATGTACATTATAGTATATAAAAATACTTTTTAGGTAATAAAATCTAATAAATAGAGGAATTGGAACTAAGCAGATCACTGCTTCTATTGTTATAAAGAAGTAACCAAAATTTCTAGACATCTTAAAAGACATCATCAATCCGAGACTAAGGTACAAGAAATGCTTGCTTACTAAGTAGGTGATAAAAGAAGGAAATATCTTTTCAACAAATTAAGGAATGAAGGTAATTTCATAAAAAGTTCCGTAGAAGACCATATTATACCAATAAGAAATCCTTTGCTGGGAAATTTAAATCCACCAACAAAATTATCTTATCTTCCGTGTAAATACTGGAAAGGATTTTACAAAAAAACGGCTCTTTATCGACATGTAAAAAATTGTATCCATAATAAAGAAAATAGTTCTAGTAGAACGCTTGCACAAGCCGAAGGACAATCGTTACTTTCATCTTATAAAGAAAATTATGTCTTGAGAAGAGAAGTATTTCCCAAAATGAGGGGTGATAATGTTTCTTTTGTTGCAAAAACTGATAAATTAATATGTGCAGTAGCTGCAAGATATTTAAAAAGCCATGGCAATAAACAATTTTATCTAGTTGCCTTTCGCAAAATGAAACAATTAGCGTCATTATTAATCGAAGTAAAAAAGCATCTTAAAGTTAAATCTTTATTACAGATATTGGATCCTGTTAATTTTGATATTATTGTAAAATGTACCAAAGCAATATCCAGATTCGATCCGCAAACGGAAACGTATGGTGCACCATCATTAGCATCGAACATGGGCTCACTGCTTAAAGAATAATAATAATAATAATAATAATAATAATAATAATAATAATAATAATAATAAGCTTTATTATCGAAAATTTTTTTAAATTTGTGGACAAAGCTGTTTAAAAAAAAAGCAAATCACATAGAACAAAACAGTAATACAAGAGTATTTACAAGTAAATAAAACTTAAAACATACAAACATATAAAACTTCACAATATAAAACATTGCGAAAGGTCAGTTAAAAAAAATAATTAAAAATAAAATAAAATAAATGTATACTTTATGTATACATTATACAATGAGAATGATAAATAATAAGTAATATAAAAAATTAAAATTTAAAATTTTAATTTAGTCAGAGTAACAACAAAAAAAAAAGAAAACAACAAACAACAAAATAGATAAATATCACAAATTAACCTTCCAGTGCGTGAGATGGTCCAAAACAATTTATGTAAAAAAGTCGTCAACTGCATACAAAGCTCTCTCCACCAAGTATGATTTTAAAGCGATACGAAATGCGGTTATTGATGAAATGGACTTTATTTCCAAGGGTAGATTGTTGTGCATTTTCTTAGCGTTATAAAAAATAGAGCTTTTGATTAGTTCCGTGCGAGGTTTTGGTAAATAAAGGTCATACTCTGCACTTCTAAGAGGGTAGTTATGAGATGGTCTGTCTGAGACTTCAGGTAAATGTTTCCGAATTAAGGAAATGGATTCAAAGATAAATAGGGATGGAAGTGTTAATATTTTATGTTTTTTAAAGAATTCCCTACAGTGAGTTTTACTGCTTAGTTTCAGCGTATACCGAACAGCTCTCTTTTGTAATTTAAAAATACGTTCAAATTGAGTCACACAACATGTACCCCAAAAGTGCATATCGGAGATGTGACTCGAAGAGGGCAAAATAGACTGTTTTGGAAGCTGACAGGTGAAGCTCCCTAGATATTGTTCTCAGCGCGTAACAAGAAGAGCTTAGTTTTTTGACAAAGCGTCAATGTGTACATCCCATTTTAGAGAGCTGTCAACGACTAGTCCCAAAAATCTCACAGAGTCAACGACCTCTATAGTAGAATTATTCAACATAATAGGTTGAATTGCAGATGTGTATGGTAAAACTTTCGTTTTAGAAACGTTCAAACACATATGGTTAGAATCACACCATGATTTGATGATGGTTAAGTCATGTGAAACGATTCTATGCAGTTCGGTGATATCCGGGTGACTCCAAGAAAAGCTAGTGTCGTCTGCGAATAAACAAATTTTTCCGCCGATGCTCAAGTCAGCAATATCATTGATAAATAGCAAAAACAATATAGGACCCAATACCGAACCTTGTGGAACCCCATATTCTATCTGCTTGCATGAAGACCTTAATTCATCAACTCGTACAAGCTGCAGTCTATCACTAAGAAAGGACTCGAACCACCTGATCGAGGTGCCTCTAAATCCATAGTACTGCAATTTTTTAAGTAGTATTTTATGATCCACGCAATCGAAAGCTTTTGAGAAATCACAAAATATTGTAGCTGTAGAGTGTTGATTGTTTAAGCTGGAGTAGACATTATTAAAAAGAGAAAACATTGCATCATTTGTGCATTTACCTATTGATGTGGCTTATACCATGTCTGTAAAGAAAAATTCTGTAGAAACAAATTTTACAAGAAAGTTAAAGAGTTTGAAAGATTTAGTTTCTACCAAGTGGCAGTACGAAATATCAACACTGGCAAACCAAGATTTAAGCCAAAAAAAATGGAATAAACCATCGCTAATACCACTAGCAGATTTAACTTTAGTCAGGTCTTATTTACTTTCTGCAGGTGAAAAGTGTCGAAATGCGTTAGAGTTAAATTCAAAGGATGAAAAATCATTCAAGACCTTACAAGAAATATGCTTTGTTCAAATACTTTTGTTAAATAGAAGAAGACCTTAAAATTCTCTTACAAATACACAAAATATATAATAAAATAATACAATATAATAAAAATTATTTGATTTAGTTATATTAAACAACTTCTGTTGATATTATACTCATTATACTATATTCGAATATTTAAATATTACAATCAGCTCCCGATTATTTAAAAATATTTGTATAGTCATATAGAAATTTTTTTAAATAATCTATTAAACATTTTTAAATTCTAAGTATATCATATGATATTTTTTTATACTAACCAAGGTACAAAAAATTTTTTGTGAACATTTTATAAAAACGAAGAAGAATCATTCTTACTGTTCCGTAAATTTGCATGTTTTAACTAATATGGTTTAATTAGATTTAAACGTTGTTTTTGTATGTTTTAGGATTTTAAAAGAATTTGCGTTTGAATAATAGATTCTGGTTCAATTTAGCATTCCTTTTCAAACAACCTTAAAAATTGGTAAACACTATGTGGTATCATTACCATACATTAGGTAAGTTTACTTCTTATTCATTATATTTATAAATTTGATTAACATTAAATATTCCACGAATCATCCCAGTGTCTGGATAAATTAATTTATAACTGTTAATCCTATCCTTAGTATCTACAAGATATGGGCCTTCTTGTAATAACTGAAATTTTATACATCGGTTTTCCTTTCGATTAGGTATTCTTAAAGCTTTAATAATTACTTTTTCTCCTTGCTTAAAAGTCATTGGTTTTTTATTCTTATTAATTTTGTTTCTGCATTTCTCTGCCTTTTTTTAATATGTTTTCTTGTGTTTTTGTTAATATGTCTTCATATTTTTCAGGAATTGATGTTATCCATGGTCTTTCAGCTGCTGTATATTTCATGATAATCATTGGTGGTTTTTCAGTTACATCATTTGGGATATTATTCACTGTTCTGACTATAATTGGTAGTTTCTTATCCCATATTTGATGTTCACAGTGGACTAATATCCGTAAGTATTTAATTAGTTCTTTTATCATTCTCTCACTTGGGTTTGACTGTGGATGTCTTATTGAAATATAAATGGGTTGTATGTCTTGTTTTACCAACCATGTTTTCAGATTGTTATTATTAAAATATGTAGGGTTATCCATAATAAACTTCTTTATTTTACCATGTTCAGCAATGAATTTGTTGATACAATTTTTTACTACCTTTGTATTTGTTCTTTTACATGGGTATGCTTGTATGTATTTTGAAAAATGGTCCACAATAACAAAAATATGTAAATTACCATCTCTAGTTGGAACTAAATTACTAATGAAGTCAACTGCTATGAGTTCTAATGGTTCTTTACTTATTATTGGTTTTGGGGTGTTTTCATAATGTAAATTCTTTTCTTTTGCAAATTGACAGAGTTTACAAGTTTTTATTATATCTTTACATAGTTTTAAATCATTTTTACAGTAGTAGTTTTCTCTGAATATTTTGAAAGTTTTTGTAACTCCTATATGTGTGAATCTTTGATGTAAATCAGTTATGATCTTTCTAGACAAATCATTAGTTATAACATAGACTTCTTGATTACCAATATTTTTGTAGTGTGTTAAATTTTCCTTTTGTTTATATTTTTGTTTCTCAATATTAGATAAATATTGTTGATCTAAAATTATTTGGTTTAAAGTGTATATTTCCTCATTATCCTTTAACAAGTTTATTCCAATTCTATATTCCCTGTTTGTTTTATTTGATTCACCATCCATCCTTGTTATTCCATCTGCTACTATATTTTTCTTTCCCGGTATGTATTTAATATCGAAGGAGTATTCTTGTAAAAGTAGTGCCCACCTATGTATTCTGCTGTTTCCATATTTGTTATTTAGTATTGTTATTAGTGCTTGGTTGTCAGTCTCTAGATTGAAATGGTTTCCAATTAAATAAAATCTTAATTTGTTAATACTAAATATTATGCTGGCTAATTCTAGCTCTCCCACACTGTAATTTTTCTCTGCTTTTCTTGTTATTCTGAAGACAAATGATATTGGTACCTCTTTTCCCTCAATATTTTGTGTTAAAACTCCTGCAAATCGGTGTATGGATGCATCTGTTCTGAGTGTAAATTTTACATTATAGTTTGGATGATAAATTTTAATATTGTCAGTAAATTCCTTTTTTATTAGTTGAAATGCAGTTTCTTTTTTAATATCCCATTTTTATTTAGCGTTCTTTCTTAACAGCTCCAGTGATGGGAGTTCTTTTTCTGATAGATTGGGTACTAACCGTTTAAAGTAATTTAATATCCCCAAAAATCCTCTTATTGTCTTTAAGTTAGTTGGTCTTTTATAATCTTGTATTATTTGAATTCTTTCTTCACTTAATGATACCCCTTCTTGATCTAATTTATACCCAAGGAATATTACTTCTTTTTTAAAGAATTGACACTTTTTCATGTTTAATTTTAATCCGGCTTCATCTAAGGTTTTCAAAACTATTTCTAAGTGTTTGATATGTTCTTTTTCATTTTTGGAAAATATTAAGATGTCATCTATGTAGTGGAGAGTGAAGTCTTCATATCTATTTAAAATTTTGTGTAGAACCTTTAGTAATGCTGAAGTAGCAGATTGTGCACCAAAAGGCACAACGGTGAAACGATATACAACTCCATCTATCATGAAACCAGTATAGTCTCTGCATTTTTCAGCTAATGGTATCAAATGAAAAGAATGTTTCAGATCCATTTTAGTAAATATTTTTGCTTCTGATATTCTTCCTAATATCGCTTCTATTGTTAAAGGTGATTCATATTCTGGTATAGTGTGTTTATTTCAAAATCTTGCATCTAAACATATTCTTACATCTCCTGAAGATTTTACAACAGGTATTATGGAGTTTATATATGGTGTTGTACTATATTCTATTATTTTGTCTTTTAATAATTTGTCTATTGCTTCTCTAACTTGGTTTTTATGTTTGTATGGTATAGGATAACTGTGAGCTTTGAATGTTTCAATGTTCTTAACCTTCAATTCATGAACATAATTTTTAGCTATCCTAGGTTCATCAGTAAATAAATCCAAATATTTTTCAATTAACCTTTTCACTTCATTCTGTTTTTCTTTCTCACAATCCAGTATTGTGCTACTCCAGTTATTCATTCTTGAATTAATTTCATTTTCCGTTCTTGCTTTATTCACCATTTCACCAATTATCTCATTATTTTTTGAAATATTCTGTAATTCTATATTTTCTTGTAAATAATTTATAAACTTATCTTTTCCTTCTCTTTCTTCATAATCAAATTTAATTATTTTTCCATTTATATTAATTATTTTTCTTTCATAGTCTATTTTTACTTTATTTTTTTCAAGCTCATCAGCACCTATTAATACATCAAATTCCATATTTGGTATTACTACTAATTGTACTATTATGTTTTCTTCCTCCATGTTTAGATTTAATACCATTGATTTGTTGATTTCGATCAATTTTTTGTTATTTACACCTATAAAATTGATTTTTGTATAGAAATTATTAAATTTTGTAAATTAAGCGATTTTACTGTTTTATTATTGATTAATGATATTTCTGATCCTGTATCAATTATTACTTTAATTAAATTGTTATTTATTTTTGCATTGAGAATGATTAATTTACTTTTTCCTTTTCCAGGTAATCCTCTGGAACAAGAAAAGAGCTTGGATGTACAAATATAAAAGGATTACTATTTTTTACATCCTTTACTGAAAATGTGGAGCGGATGTACTATCCACATCGTTCCTTCTGATATCATCTTCCACCTGGATTACATGGTTATCAAGATTATTGTTGTCTCATAATTTCTCTCAGATTTTCTACTTCTTTGGAAGTTTACTCTCCTGTTGCTGTTTCTATTATTAGTATTATTGTCATTATTATCAGATCTATTTCTTCTTATGTCTATATCAGAATTTCTTCTTTGTAATTGGCTATTACATTCCCCATTATTTCCTTGGTTATGATTTTGATTTCTATGATCCCTATAGTAATTTGGATAATTGTTAAAATTATTTCTTGTATTATTATCATTTTGTCGTTTGTTATAATTTTGATTGTTACTTCTACCATTGTCATTTTGTTGGTATCTATTTCTTTCTCTTCTATAAGTGTTTTCCCTATAGTTATTGTTTCTTTGTTCTTCTTTATGTCTTGTCTGTTTCCCATATTTCGTTCCACTCTCATGATGTAATTGGTAAGTTGTTCTAAAGTTTTTATATTTTGTATTGCAATTGTCTCTGCTATCTGTGGTTTGAAATGTCTGGATAAATACATAACAATTTCTTCTTCTCTTATTGCCGGATCTAGGAACTGTGCTTGTGTGTAAATTTTAAGAGCATAATTATACATATTTCCTTTTTTGGTTTCATCATATCTTCCATAGTACAGTTTTTCCCTTACATATACTTGATTTGCTTCCCCCCAATAATGTGTAAGGAAAGATTCTTCAAAGTCCTGGGAGGTGATAAAATGGGATTCTTTACTTGTGAACCAGATCTGAGCCTGATCTGTCAAATATCCCCTTATGACCTCTCTTATATCTTCAAAATTGTTCCAGTTCCTTATTTTAATTCTTATTACCGTTATGAATGTTTTTGGCTGTATCTTCTTTATGTTACCATTAAATTTTAAGTTATCATCAATATGTAATGTTGTGTTAATTGTAGGTTGTAGTATAGCCATGTTATTATTTTTAATTTCTACTACTTTCTTATTACTTTTTCCAATTTCTTCTTTTGTTACTTGTATTTCTCTTTCCATTTCCCTTCTAAATTTAAAATGTTCATCTTCCATTACATGCCTGTTGGATGTAATTTCTTCTTCTATCTTCTTTTCCAATGAATCTATATTCTTTGAGTTGCTCAGGATTTTTCTTTCTTGTTCTTTTAATTTACCATTACTTTTTCTATAGATTTCTTCTGATATGGATGTTTTTATTACTTAAAATCTTTTTTTAACCTCTTCAGTTACCTTGTTCTGGATATTTTCTATCTTATCCTCTTGTTCTTTTTGCCTTTCTTCTAACTCTGTCTGTTTCCTCCGTACATCAGAAATATCTTTTCCCAACGATTTCTTTATTTCATTTATTTGCTGTTTCATTTCTTCCTTCGTAATTTGATTTGAATTTTGTTTTCTAAACTTTCCTTTAATTCTTTATTTAGACTTTTCATCTGTTCAAGTTAATGTTTCATCATATCCATCAATTGTTCACCATTGTCTTTTATTTCTTTAGGTTTTTCTACACTATCATATCTCTCGCAGACAAAACCACCTCTTTCCATGGTTTGTTGTGCTTGAGTAGTAGTTGACTGTTCTTCTGTTTGAAATATGTATTCTTCAGGATTTATTCCCTCTTCTTCTAGTGCTTCCTGTAGTCTTTCTATTAATGTTTCTCTTGATCCTTCGGTATCTAAATTTCTGGTTTCTAGGTCCTTTATGAATTCTAATAGACTTAATTCTTTTAATGATTTTCTTGAATCCATTTCGGTTAATTATTGTTTAAATATTTAATTTATTAATTCATTTTATTAAATATTTGTACTTACGTTAAAAAAAATGCAAGATGTATATTAATCTTAATAAAATATCTAATAATGTAGTCTTTTAATGAAGAAACCTTCCTACTGTTAAATATTAAATTGTCTACTATTTTTCAGCAGAAATTGTTTGAATAAAAACCTACTTTTCCAACAGAAACTGGTCCCACGTTGGGCGCCATTTTGTAATGAATATAATGATTTTAAATTATTTATTGATTTATTTATTTATAAACTTAATTGATTAATATATTTGGTATTATTTAAATGTAATGTAGCAACAAGATCTTTCTCTCAGGGGTGTTTGGTTACGCAAGTTTCTATTGGATTATTAGGTAGAAGGTATTTGAATAAAATTTGATTAATTACAATTACAAATTTATTATACTCGTGATTAGTTTTCTACAGTTTTGTAATTATTATAGAAATTTAATAGATATCATTACAAAAAAAGGTGGTGTCATTTTTTTTACCTAACCATTATTTATTAACTATAGTGTCTGACACCAATAAGATAACAAAAATCATATCTGCATTAGTTCGTGAGACGGGCCCTGTCAGTCGCCCATGTGTTTCGCATTTGGTCTTAAAATTAATACAATTCTGACGACAAATAACTCTTATCGTACCATTATTTTGTTTACACATAGTGATACACTATAGATAGATATAATTCTCTGACACTTGAGGTGACATTTTTATTATGATCCTAACCATTATTTTGGGTTTGCGCATTAAATTACCTTTAAAAATGCTTATCAGTCCTAAAAATTCTATAAAAATTCGAAAGTATAATAATAAATAGCTAGTTACGTTTCGAATGTTTACGTCAACTTTTATGTCTGTGTGTGTTTGTGTACTACGAGAAAAAAATTTAAGTAAGTAAATCGAAATTAGATAGACAAGTAAATTTACTTTTAATTCAGGATCACTACTTTCCTAAACTGAATTATTTTGATGTTCCTCCTCCTCCTTCTCAAGACCATCATTTAGAAATCAAATATCATTATGTATGGATTATCGAGTCAAATGAATAAACATAACAGTAAAAAATATTCTTGTGATAGATGTTTGAATTATTTTGGCAGTAAAGAAAAATTAAATATTCATTATTCTTTTAGTGAAACTATGAATTACGAAAAAATTACTTTTCCCAAATACGACTTTGTTGAATTTCGCAATCATGTTTATCAGCAAAAGTGTCCTTTTACTATTTATGCTGACATTGAATCCCAATTAGAAAAATGTGACGTAGAAATTGGCAAAACGACGCAAAAATATCAGCATCATAGAGCCTTCAGTATTGGCTATTACTTTAAATGTTCATTTGATGACACTTTATCATTTTATAAAGCACGCAAAAGTGAAGATTGTATTAATTGGTTTGCAAATCCACGATAGCAGAGGGAATAGTGTCTAGAAACTTTGAACAATACCTCCATAAAATAGGATTGTCTGCAAACCTTATACCACTAATATCAAGAACCGCTATATTACAGACAACCCACATAGTAAGAAAATTTTTCACATCGTTGGGATAAGCTGAATTGCTTCTCCAACGTTACATGGAACCAGAGAAAAACATCTGAGAAAGGAAAGAAAAAAAAAATAATAATAATAATAATAATAATAATAATAATAATAATAATAATAATAATAATAATAATAATAATAATAATAATAATAATAATAATAATAATAATAATAATAATAATAATAATAATAATAATAATAATAATAATAATAATAATAATAATAATAATAATAATAATAATAAGGTGGTTATAGTTCCGATAGTTTTATCGACGACAGGAGTAGTTCCACGTTCTCTTTTAAAAAGTCTCCAAAGCTTAGAATTAGAACACCAAATTATTATTCAAATGCAAAAAGCAGTTTTAATCAACACGTGTAGCTTAGTTAGAAAATTTTTAAACATACCACAATAAGCAATAGAAACTAACATCTTGGCTCTTGGCCGATGTTTAGTAACAATATCAACCTTCTAAAAGAAGAGAATTAAAAGAATAATAATAATAATAATAATAATAATAATAATAATAATAATAATAATAATAATAATAATAATAATAATAATAATAATAATATTAATAATAATAATAATAATAATAAGATATTGCTATTTCTATGTACAATCAAAAACAACGTTTCATATATTTTCAACGTGAATACTTTAAATTTATTAGATTATTGAAAACATCTCTTCCACATGCAAAAATCCATTGTTTTATTTTTGTTTTATATTTTTTATGTGAAGTAATCTGTTTTATTTCTACAGGTAGTAGATTCAGTAATCGAGGGGCAAAGTAATAGGCACATCGCTGACCAATAGTTTTTTGAGATCTACTGATGTACATTATTTGATCTACTTGCGCCCTTGTTTCATATCCATGATGTAGTGGGGCAACTTTTATTTTATTAATATTAACATACAACAGTAATCTTTGACAAAAAAGCTGTCGTATATCTAATATATTAAGTTCTTTAAATAAGCTCTCACTTGAATATACTCTAGGTTTCTTGTATATAATTCTCATTATCCATTTTTGTAATGTATTTAAATTTTTTAAATGGAATTCTGCTACACCCCCCCATCCTAATACTCCGTACGATAGTTGTGATTGCACCAAGGATTCGTATAATATTTTTAATTCTCTTAATTCTAAGAAATTTCCAAGATAGCGAAATTTAGGTAAGAGTCTTATTTTATTTATTTGATGTTTAACATGTTGATCCCATTTTAGGTGGCTATCTATTATTACTCCAAGATATTTTATATACGATTTTTATTTGATTTCAATATTCTGTTCAAAGGTTAGTGGGCCAAGGTCGGGCAAACTGTTTTCATATGAAGTAAATGGGACATAGCACGTTTTTTCTGTATTTACCGTTAATTTGTTTGCTTGCAACCATTTATAAATATTTGAAAAATCTCTTTCGACTTCATGTTTTAAGTCTGTCCAATTTGACATTGAGTAGAATAATGCCAAGTCGTCTGCAAAGCTAATTATTTTGGCATTTGATTGGATTTCCATTAAGTTGTTAATGTATAAGGTAAAAAGAAGAGGACCCAGTACAGTACCCTGTGGAACACCATATTTAATTACCATTTTATCACTTGCGTGTGCTTCTATTTCAACAGACTGAACTCTGTCGGTTAAATAACTTTTTATAAGTTCGTATACTTTTCCCCGTAATCCGTAACCCTTTATTTTTTCCAATAATATTTTATGAGATACCGTATCGAAGGCCTTTGACAAATCTACGAAAACACATAGCGCAGGTAATTTTTGATCTAAAGCTGTATATATCTCTGTTGTGAGTGCCAAAATTGCATCTTCTGTAGAGCAACCTTCCTTAAATCCGTACTGGTTCTTAGATATAACATTTAATTTTGTCAGAAAGTTATTAATTCTTGATTTTAGTGATTTTTCAAAAATTTTTGATATATTAGATAAAAGAGAAATTGGTCGGTAGTTTTCTATTTTGTTTGTGTTTCCACTTTTGTATATTGGTTTTATTGTGCCTATTTTTAAACAACTAGGAAATACTCCTGTTTTAAACGATTTATTTATAATAGATTTCAAAGGCTTAGCAATTTCATATTTAATCTCATTTAATGTTTCCGAGCGGATACCATCCCATCCTGGAGATTTTTTTTGTTTTAAGTTTTGTATTATAGTAATTATTTCATTTTCATAACATGGATTCAAGTACATTGATGGACTGATATTTTTAATTGATTCTTTAAATTTTTTGGGATAAGTTATTTTGCTTGCGTATTTCTCGCCTAATTCTGAGTAATATTTATTAAAGTGATTTGCTATTTCCAGTTTATCAGTTATAATGTAATTATCTATTTCAATTGATTCAATATATTTTTTATTTATAGGGTTTGAACATATTTTATTGACAGTATTCCACAAGGCATTCGACGTCTTGGGGCTTTCTTTTATTAAATTTTGTTTATAATTTTTTTTGGAGTTGGCTATTTGTTTTCTTAAACTATTTTATAAAATTTATATTTTTTTGTTAAACATTCATTGCCGGGATTTGTTTGTAATTGTGTGTATAGATTATTTTTTTCGTTGATTGTCTTGACAATATCAGGCGTTATCCATTTTTTTCGTATTTTATTTTTATTATTTTTTTTTCTTTAATTTTTACTGTATTATTGCTAATATAAAGATTTAATTTGTTTATGAAATTTTCAGTCAATATATCTACATTGTCGCTTGGAGTTAAATATATTTTATCCCAATTTTCATTTGTTAAATCAGATTTTAAAGTATTATAATTTATGTAGTTTTTAATATTATAGGAATTTTGTTTCTTTATACATAAATCATTATTAAATTGTAATATCACCGGTGCGTGGTCCGTAATGAAATAATTCAAAATATAAGAATTGAGGCAAATTGTTTCTTTTTGTTTATTCACAAATACATGATCTAAACAAGTTTTACTGACTGGCCTAGTTATTCTGTTTATATAGGATTCAAAGTTACAGGTGTTTAATATTTTTTTGTATTCTTCTACGTCTTCGGTATCGGCTAATAGATCAAGATTTATGTCTCCGATTAAAATATGTAAACTGATTTTTTTTAGATAAACAAATACTGAAAATAATTTCAGATACAAGGTGCAGTCAATGGTAAAAATGAAAAGTAGAAAATTGTTTCTACCTGCACCCAAGGTAAAGAAACTTAATAGTTTCTATACCAAGCTTGACCGTTTTCCATGAAACAACAACTACTTCCTGGGCTATATGCCCCAACGGACATTGAATTACATTTCAATAGAAAACGTGATGGCGACCGACTTTGTCGATACTTAAACCATCTCTATCGATTTGCAAATTAACGGGAAGAACACTACTCGTAGACCGGTTTCGACATTGTTGTGTCTCATCAGTAGAACTACTTGCCTCGTACGAGCATCCCTTTCAAATGTAGGTCATTAACAGCACGTATTAATAAGGTAACAACATATGAGAATCAAAAATCCAAATCAAAACAAAAACAATAACATAGGTTGAGCAATAGTCTTACTGCAAACAAAACACAACCGAACGGATAATACAAATCAAATCACAACCGCTCGGTAGGACAGCTAAACTACTACTAAAATTTGTTAGAAAGATTATTATTCCAATTGTGGTTTCGTCGGACCCAACCGGCGGCGGCGGTGACATTTGTCACATCTGTGAAAAAATATTTAGAGAAAAGGAAGTCATTGTTAAAGATCATTATTTATTTATTTACGGGCGAACCCATTTCACAAAAAGTCATTACAGATAAAAAAATAAAATATACAAAAACACTTAACATATGAGATTATATAAAATACAGAACATACAAAAAATACAATTCGCCATAAATAAAAATTTGTAAAAAAATACACCTATAAAAGAATACGCAACCAAAAGGAAGCAAATATCAATAATACAACTAGTTACTTAAGTACACTTGACACTAATCGTTTAAACCTGCAAAAACTCGTGGAAAAATCAAGTTCGGGATATTGATTAGCACTCTTTAGTGTTCGTGGTATAAATGAAAATTGTGCATAATTCGTCCTGCAAAACGGAATATGAAAGGAAGTAACCTGCCTAGTCTGGCGGCTAGGAACTTCTAAGTTAATTCTGGCTAACAAGTCGATTAAAAAATTTACTATTTTGAACAATATAATCAGGTCATGCTGATCACGCCGCTGTTTTAAAGTAGCAATATTTAAATTTTGCTGGATGGTTTCATAGTCCATTTATCGACCCATCCTGAATGCTATGTGTCTAAGGCTGTGCTGAACGCTTTCGATTTTGTTAATATATAGTAGATAATATGGAGACCACATCGATGTGCAGTATTCCAAGTGGGGTCTGACTAACGAACAATAGAGCACTTTTAAAGGATTTATATTAGTAAAATCAACGGTAATACGCTTAATATATCCAAGTAGACTCAGAGATTTATTAACAATGGTTTTAATATGTTCCTGAAAACTTAGTGTGGTATCCAAAAACACTCCTAATCCCTTAACAATATCTCAAGATTCCAAAACCACATAGTCATACAATATTGGGGTGTTAGTTCGATGAAACCTCATAATATGGCATTTTCCCGTATTTAGATCCATTCCATTACTTAAACACCAATTATGCAGTATTTTCAAATCAGATTGTAGATTTTCAGCATCCGTACTTGATTTTATCACTGAAAAACCTTTAAATCATCGGCAAACATAAGCACGATTCCATGGTGAAAACCGCTAATAATATCATTAATAAATAAGTTTAATAACAAAGGCCCTAAGTGAGAACCCTGGGGTACACCCGAAAGAACGGAGATCTCATTTGACAAACGATTATTGACACGTACTATTTGTTTCCTGTTTGTAAGATAATCCTTAATCCAATTTAACAATTGTCCTACTATACCACAATTTTCTAGTTTGGCTATTAAAAGCCCATGATTAACTCTGTCAAAGGCTTTGGAGAAGTCAGTGTAGATAGCATCTACTTGCCAACCATTCTCCAAGGCCCCCGTTATGTGACTAATGTAATTCAGCAAGTTAACTTCAGTTGATTTGCCCTCGCAGAAGCCATACTGTTGGGGAATGATAGTGTTCCTGAATATGCGGGAGAGATGCTCAGGAATAGCACTTAATATTGAAATGGGGCGATAGTTTTTATATCGCGTTTGTTACCTGATTTATAAACAGGTGTCATGTAGCTAAATTTCCAGTAGTCCGGAAAATGACCAGAAGCTAAAGATTCATTAAAAATATAGTAAAGTGGACGAGCTAGAACAAAGCTACAATATTTTAACAAGCTCGGTGGAATAGCATCAGCACCAGGTCCTTTTCGTACATTTAGATTAGATAAACCTTCATATATTCTAGAAATATCAATGAGATAATTTGCTACGTTAATATGGTATTTGAATATTTTTAGTTTGGTATTGTGATGAAAAATGATTAGCAAATAAATTAACAATTTCGGACCAAGAACTAGACTCAATATTATATAAGTACATGTCGTTTGGTAAAGAATGCTGTCCTATACATGCCTTGGCAAAACTCCAAAATAATTTACCGTCTACTTGTACCGAGTACTGAGCTTCAGCAATGAACCTATCATAGCATTGTTCAGATAACAATTTACATCGAGATCTTAAGTTAGAGAATCTGTTATAACTGTCATCGTTCAACAATCTTCTATGAGCTTGTTTTTTAAGTATAGTTAATTTACATAATTCACGCGAAAACCAGGGCGGAAATTTTTGCTTTGAATATTTTATAATCGGCACGTGTAGTTCTATGATTGAGTAGAAAGCATCATAAAAAATATTAATCATTACATCAAGTGGTTTATTAAACAGTAAACTATTCCATGGGATCGCACCCAAACAGTCATTAATAGCTGAAAAGCTTGCATTTCTTAAATCAAAATAGTATTTTTAATCATGGTCATCTATCCCATTATCGGTTATTTTTAGTTTCAAATTTGTCTGAAGTGGTGGGTGGTGACTGTCCGGAAAAATTAAGTATTCTGAAGATTTAGTAACAGTAAGGTTATTGTGAGAAAATACTAAATCTAACAACACACCCCTGTCGTTTACAATGGTAGAACACTGAAAGAAATTATTGAACGAAGCAAAGTTTGACATAATTTCAATTGAATCGACTTCAAATTATTATTCAAATGCAAAAAGCAGTTTTAATCAACACGTGTAGCTTAGTTAGAAAATTTTTAAACATACCACAATAAGCAATAGAAACTAACATCTTGGCTCTTGGCCGATGTTTAGTAACAATATCAACCTTCTAAAAGAAGAGAATTAAAAGAATAATAATAATAATAATAATAATAATAATAATAATAATAATAATAATAATAATAATAATAATAATAATAATAATAATAATAAGATATTGCTATTTCTATGTACAATCAAAAACAACGTTTCATATATTTTCAACGTGAATACTTTAAATTTATTAGATTATTGAAAACATCTCTTCCACATGCAAAAATCCATTGTTTTATTTTTGTTTTATATTTTTTATGTGAAGTAATCTGTTTTATTTCTACAGGTAGTAGATTCAGTAATCGAGGGGCAAAGTAATAGGCACATCGCTGACCAATAGTTTTTTGAGATCTACTGATGTACATTATTTGATCTACTTGCGCCCTTGTTTCATATCCATGATGTAGTGGGGCAACTTTTATTTTATTAATATTAACATACAACAGTAATCTTTGACAAAAAAGCTGTCGTATATCTAATATATTAAGTTCTTTAAATAAGCTCTCACTTGAATATACTCTAGGTTTCTTGTATATAATTCTCATTATCCATTTTTGTAATGTATTTAAATTTTTAAATGGAATTCTGCTACACCCCCCCATCCTAATACTCCGTACGATAGTTGTGATTGCACCAAGGATTCGTATAATATTTTTAATTCTCTTAATTCTAAGAAATTTCCAAGATAGCGAAATTTAGGTAAGAGTCTTATTTTATTTATTTGATGTTTAACATGTTGATCCCATTTTAGGTGGCTATCTATTATTACTCCAAGATATTTTATATACGATTTTTATTTGATTTCAATATTCTGTTCAAAGGTTAGTGGGCCAAGGTCGGGCAAACTGTTTTCATATGAAGTAAATGGGACATAGCACGTTTTTTCTGTATTTACCGTTAATTTGTTTGCTTGCAACCATTTATAAATATTTGAAAAATCTCTTTCGACTTCATGTTTTAAGTCTGTCCAATTTGACATTGAGTAGAATAATGCCAAGTCGTCTGCAAAGCTAATTATTTTGGCATTTGATTGGATTTCCATTAAGTTGTTAATGTATAAGGTAAAAAGAAGAGGACCCAGTACAGTACCCTGTGGAACACCATATTTAATTACCATTTTATCACTTGCGTGCCCTTCTATTTCAACAGACTGAACTCTGTCGGTTAAATAACTTTTTATAAGTTCGTATACTTTTCCCCGTAATCCGTAACCCTTTATTTTTTCCAATAATATTTTATGAGATACCGTATCGAAGGCCTTTGACAAATCTACGAAAACACATAGCGCAGGTAATTTTTGATCTAAAGCTGTATATATCTCTGTTGTGAGTGCCAAAATTGCATCTTCTGTAGAGCAACCTTCCTTAAATCCGTACTGGTTCTTAGATATAACATTTAATTTTGTCAGAAAGTTATTAATTCTTGATTTTAGTGATTTTTCAAAAATTTTTGATATATTAGATAAAAGAGAAATTGGTCGGTAGTTTTCTATTTTGTTTGTGTTTCCACTTTTGTATATTGGTTTTATTGTGCCTATTTTTAAACAACTAGGAAATACTCCTGTTTTAAACGATTTATTTATAATAGATTTCAAAGGCTTAGCAATTTCATATTTAATCTCATTTAATGTTTCCGAGCGGATACCATCCCATCCTGGAGATTTTTTTTGTTTTAAGTTTTGTATTATAGTAATTATTTCATTTTCATAACATGGATTCAAGTACATTGATGGACTGATATTTTTAATTGATTCTTTAAATTTTTTGGGATAAGTTATTTTGCTTGCGTATTTCTCGCCTAATTCTGAGTAATATTTATTAAAGTGATTTGCTATTTCCAGTTTATCAGTTATAATGTAATTATCTATTTCAATTGATTCAATATATTTTTTATTTATAGGGTTTGAACATATTTTATTGACAGTATTCCACAAGGCATTCGACGTCTTGGGGCTTTCTTTTATTAAATTTTGTTTATAATTTTTTTTGGAGTTGGCTATTTGTTTTCTTAAACTATTTTATAAAATTTATATTTTTTTGTTAAACATTCATTGCCGGGATTTGTTTGTAATTGTGTGTATAGATTATTTTTTTCGTTGATTGTCTTGACAATATCAGGCGTTATCCATTTTTTTCGTATTTTATTTTTATTATTTTTTTTTCTTTAATTTTTACTGTATTATTGCTAATATAAAGATTTAATTTGTTTATGAAATTTTCAGTCAATATATCTACATTGTCGCTTGGAGTTAAATATATTTTATCCCAATTTTCATTTGTTAAATCAGATTTTAAAGTATTATAATTTATGTAGTTTTTAATATTATAGGAATTTTGTTTCTTTATACATAAATCATTATTAAATTGTAATATCACCGGTGCGTGGTCCGTAATGAAATAATTCAAAATATAAGAATTGAGGCAAATTGTTTCTTTTTGTTTATTCACAAATACATGATCTAAACAAGTTTTACTGACTGGCCTAGTTATTCTGTTTATATAGGATTCAAAGTTACAGGTGTTTAATATTTTTTTGTATTCTTCTACGTCTTCGGTATCGGCTAATAGATCAAGATTTATGTCTCCGATTAAAATATGTAAACTGATTTTGTTAGATAAACAAATACTGAAAATAATTTCAGATACAAGGTGCAGTCAATGGTAAAAATGAAAAGTAGAAAATTGTTTCTACCTGCACCCAAGGTAAAGAAACTTAATAGTTTCTATACCAAGCTTGACCGTTTTCCATGAAACAACAACTACTTCCTGGGCTATATGCCCCAACGGACATTGAATTACATTTCAATAGAAAACGTGATGGCGACCGACTTTGTCGATACTTAAACCATCTCTATCGATTTGCAAATTAACGGGAAGAACACTACTCGTAGACCGGTTTCGACATTGTTGTGTCTCATCAGTAGAACTACTTGCCTCGTACGAGCATCCCTTTCAAATGTAGGTCATTAACAGCACGTATTAATAAGGTAACAACATATGAGAATCAAAAATCCAAATCAAAACAAAAACAATAACATAGGTTGAGCAATAGTCTTACTGCAAACAAAACACAACCGAACGGATAATACAAATCAAATCACAACCGCTCGGTAGGACAGCTAAACTACTACTAAAATTTGTTAGAAAGATTATTATTCCAATTGTGGTTTCGTCGGACCCAACCGGCGGCGGCGGTGACATTTGTCACATCTGTGAAAAAATATTTAGAGAAAAGGAAGTCATTGTTAAAGATCATTATTTATTTATTTACGGGCGAACCCATTTCACAAAAAGTCATTACAGATAAAAAAATAAAATATACAAAAACACTTAACATATGAGATTATATAAAATACAGAACATACAAAAAATACAATTCGCCATAAATAAAAATTTGTAAAAAAATACACCTATAAAAGAATACGCAACCAAAAGGAAGCAAATATCAATAATACAACTAGTTACTTAAGTACACTTGACACTAATCGTTTAAACCTGCAAAAACTCGTGGAAAAATCAAGTTCGGGATATTGATTAGCACTCTTTAGTGTTCGTGGTATAAATGAAAATTGTGCATAATTCGTCCTGCAAAACGGAATATGAAAGGAAGTAACCTGCCTAGTCTGGCGGCTAGGAACTTCTAAGTTAATTCTGGCTAACAAGTCGATTAAAAAATTTACTATTTTGAACAATATAATCAGGTCATGCTGATCACGCCGCTGTTTTAAAGTAGCAATATTTAAATTTTGCTGGATGGTTTCATAGTCCATTTATCGACCCATCCTGAATGCTATGTGTCTAAGGCTGTGCTGAACGCTTTCGATTTTGTTAATATATAGTAGATAATATGGAGACCACATCGATGTGCAGTATTCCAAGTGGGGTCTGACTAACGAACAATAGAGCACTTTTAAAGGATTTATATTAGTAAAATCAACGGTAATACGCTTAATATATCCAAGTAGACTCAGAGATTTATTAACAATGGTTTTAATATGTTCCTGAAAACTTAGTGTGGTATCCAAAAACACTCCTAATCCCTTAACAATATCTCAAGATTCCAAAACCACATAGTCATACAATATTGGGGTGTTAGTTCGATGAAACCTCATAATATGGCATTTTCCCGTATTTAGATCCATTCCATTACTTAAACACCAATTATGCAGTATTTTCAAATCAGATTGTAGATTTTCAGCATCCGTACTTGATTTTATCACTGAAAAAACCTTTAAATCATCGGCAAACATAAGCACGATTCCATGGTGAAAACCGCTAATAATATCATTAATAAATAAGTTTAATAACAAAGGCCCTAAGTGAGAACCCTGGGGTACACCCGAAAGAACGGAGATCTCATTTGACAAACGATTATTGACACGTACTATTTGTTTCCTGTTTGTAAGATAATCCTTAATCCAATTTAACAATTGTCCTACTATACCACAATTTTCTAGTTTGGCTATTAAAAGCCCATGATTAACTCTGTCAAAGGCTTTGGAGAAGTCAGTGTAGATAGCATCTACTTGCCAACCATTCTCCAAGGCCCCCGTTATGTGACTAATGTAATTCAGCAAGTTAACTTCAGTTGATTTGCCCTCGCAGAAGCCATACTGTTGGGGAATGATAGTGTTCCTGAATATGCGGGAGAGATGCTCAGGAATAGCACTTAATATTGAAATGGGGCGATAGTTTTTTATATCGCGTTTGTTACCTGATTTATAAACAGGTGTCATGTAGCTAAATTTCCAGTAGTCCGGAAAATGACCAGAAGCTAAAGATTCATTAAAAATATAGTAAAGTGGACGAGCTAGAACAAAGCTACAATATTTTAACAAGCTCGGTGGAATAGCATCAGCACCAGGTCCTTTTCGTACATTTAGATTAGATAAACCTTCATATATTCTAGAAATATCAATGAGATAATTTGCTACGTTAATATGGTATTTGAATATTTTTAGTTTGGTATTGTGATGAAAAATGATTAGCAAATAAATTAACAATTTCGGACCAAGAACTAGACTCAATATTATATAAGTACATGTCGTTTGGTAAAGAATGCTGTCCTATACATGCCTTGGCAAAACTCCAAAATAATTTACCGTCTACTTGTACCGAGTACTGAGCTTCAGCAATGAACCTATCATAGCATTGTTCAGATAACAATTTACATCGAGATCTTAAGTTAGAGAATCTGTTATAACTGTCATCGTTCAACAATCTTCTATGAGCTTGTTTTTTAAGTATAGTTAATTTACATAATTCACGCGAAAACCAGGGCGGAAATTTTTGCTTTGAATATTTTATAATCGGCACGTGTAGTTCTATGATTGAGTAGAAAGCATCATAAAAAATATTAATCATTACATCAAGTGGTTTATTAAACAGTAAACTA
Organism: Ophraella communa; assembly: GCA_035357415.1. Classification (NCBI taxonomy): domain Eukaryota; kingdom Metazoa; phylum Arthropoda; class Insecta; order Coleoptera; family Chrysomelidae; genus Ophraella; species Ophraella communa. The sequence goes on along the minus strand of CM068979.1, from coordinate 47,742,236 downwards.
TTCCATGGGATCGCACCCAAACAGTCATTAATAGCTGAAAAGCTTGCATTTCTTAAATCAAAATAGTATTTTTAATCATGGTCATCTATCCCATTATCGGTTATTTTTAGTTTCAAATTTGTCTGAAGTGGTGGGTGGTGACTGTCCGGAAAAATTAAGTATTCTGAAGATTTAGTAACAGTAAGGTTATTGTGAGAAAATACTAAATCTAACAACACACCCCTGTCGTTTACAATGGTAGAACACTGAAAGAAATTATTGAACGAAGCAAAGTTTGACATAATTTCAATTGAATCGACTTCAACAGCATTTACCCGTCGAGTGGGTATAGCTTCTGAAGCCAAATTATTCACTTGCCACGTACAGTTGGGAATGTTGAAATCGCCAAATAAATGAAGGTTTGCTTTAGGGTATGTTTCAGCAATAGCATCTACATCTTGACAAAATAGGTTATACATGTCTATATTTGCCTTAGGAGGTATATAAACATTACCTAAAATATGATTGCCACTATTACCAATTGCTACGAAAATATCCTCAATTGATGGAGCAGAATTCAGCAATCGACTAGTAAGAGACTTGTGAACAGCAATTAGGACTCCACCTCCTCGACTAAAAGCACTGGTTATAGCAGACCGATCTTTCCTATATACATTAAAGTTATCAAGTCCCAATTCCCCATCGAGAAAATCATCGTTCAGCCATGTCTCCGTGAAAATAATAAGCTTCAACATCACATCCCAGCAGCCGTTGGTTACTATCTCAAATGCAGTTATGATGATTCTTTCAGTTTTTATCGATCATACCGCGGTCAAGATTGTATGGAATTGTTTGCTAATGAAATGAATAGTTTAGCTGAGGACATGGCTACAGTATTTTGGTGTCCTTATGCCATTAATATGACATGGTTGCAGGAAGTTGAGTATAGAAGAGCTACACACTGCCACATTTGTGAACTGCCTTTTACCTCAGATGATAACAAGGTGCGAGATCATAATCATCTGATTGCAACCAAAAATTATAGAGGTGCTTCTCATGGAAAATGTAATATTAATTATAAGGATAGTCACGTGGTTCCTGTGGTGTTTCATCACTAAGGAAAAATATATCTCATTTACAAAGCACATCAATGAATATCCGATATAATTCCGTTTTATTGATTCATTTCGATTTATGGCTTCCTCCTTAGATAAGTTAGCATCGTACCTGACTGAATGTCCTAACCTCGTCTCAAAAAAGGAATCATGCCTTATGATTATATTAATTCCCTTGATCGGTTTAACGACACGTCTTTACCACCACAAGACTCATTTTACAGGAAATTAGATAACAAACCATACCCCAGAAGACTTTACCAACGTGCAAAACTTGTATGGGATACCTTTAACTGTTTAAATTTAGGTCAGTATGTAGATTTATATATGAAAACCGATATAATGCTTTTGGCTGATGTATTTGAACGATTTCGAGCAAGCTGTCTGAAAACTTACAACTTGGATCCAGCTCACTATTTCACGCTACCGGGATTTACGTGGGATGCGATGCTTAAATATACCAAGATTGAATTGGAGCTGCTAACCTACTTAGATATGTTTTTGTTCGTTGAAAGAGGCATTCGTGGGGGTCTAAGTCAAGTCTGTTCAAAACGTCGAGCTCATGCAAATAATAAGTACATACCAACATACGATTCAGCAAAACCCGAGTCATACTTGATGTATTTTGATGTTAATAATCAAGTGAGAGTATAATTTTTTAAACTATGTAAATGTTTTTTATTTATTATTTACGTTTTTAGTATGGTTGGGTTATGAATCAATACCTCCCCTACGGCAGATTTGAATGGGTAGATGATACCAATATTGACGTTACCACAGTCCCAGATGATGCTGCTGAAGGTTATATGCTTGAAGTTGATCTTGAATATCCACAACGTGTTCATGATCTACACAAAGATATTCCTTTCTGTCCAGAGCATATTAATCCAAAAACAATGAACCCTTCAAAGACGACTAAAGAATTAACTAAGTTGATGGCTACCTTGAACAGCAAGACAAACTATGTTATTCATTATCGCGCCTTTAAGCAAGCAATATCATATGGTTTAGTTTTAACAAAAGTTCATCGAGTACTTAAATTTAAGCAAGTACCATGGTTAAAGCCCTACATCGAGCTAAACACACGATTGAGGACTGCGGCCACTAGCGATTTTGAGAAGAACTTGTTCAAGTTAATGAATAATGCTGTTTTCGGTAAGTTGTAATTTTAACAATCTCTAAACGATTAATAGAATTACATTTATTGTTACAGGAAAAACCATGGAAAATATTCGTAAGAGGGTAAACATCCATCTATTGAGCGAGTGGAATGGTCGGTATGGAGCGGAAGCGTACATTAAAAAAGCCTGAATTCAAAAACTGCACTATATTTAATGAAAATCTTGTAGCAGTAGAACTTAATAAGTTGCAGATATACCTTAATAAGCCCATATATGTTGGGCAAACTATCCTCGATTTGCAAAGACTACTATATACGATTTTCATTATGGGTATATGATCGCTGCTTTTCCACATTGTTCAGTCTTGTATACGGATACTGACTCTCTAATTTACGAGCTACATCAGGATCCTTACGTAGTTATAAGACACGATTGCCACTCACGCTTTGATACGTCTGATTATCCTGAAAATAACATCTTTGACATACCTCTAGTTAATAAAAAAGTTCTTGGGATGATGAAAGACGAAAATAATGGGGTACCAATGACTGATTATGTTGGGTTAAGATCTAAACTATATACCACCAGAGTGTTAAAAACTGTTGAGGATATAGCAAAGAAGCGTAATAAGATGGTTGATGAGGGGTATGATGAGGATAAAATGGATGCAGAAATCGTGAACTTTAGCTTTGGAAAGAAAGCAAAGGAAGTTAAGTCGTCGGTTGTTAAAAACAATATTACCTTCGAGGATTATGTTGAATGCTTAGATAGCTGGCAACGAAAAACTGTTCAGCAAAATCTAATACGCTCAACTAACCATCAAGTATTCTCCATTAAACAGGAAAAAGTTGCCCTTAGCCCCGAAGACGATAAACGCTATCTGATTTCTGGTTCAGATGAAACGTTATCATGGGGGCATTATAGTATTCTAAAATAATGTTCTTTCTCATTCCTATTACCTCACCTATTTATTTGTATATTATATTGTATTATATTACCTTTTTATTTGCATATTTAAATCCTTTTATTATATTTTGTTCTTATATAACCATTTTATTTATATTTAAAACATTCTCTATTATTTTGTTTTTATATTACTTTATAATTTTATACAATATATTATGTTTAGATATTTGATCTGACTAATTTTATTATGTTTTAGTACAACTAAATATACTTTATTCATTTTAGTGTTTTATTAATACAATCAAACATCATCAATGATTTTACAAAGGTAGTATTTTTGATATTGAAAAATGTGTGAATATCTCGTATGAATATTTTGGTACCGGGGGTACCAACATTAGTTATTGCTACTTATTTTTTTATTTCAAATTATTATTTATAAAAAATGCTGTATTTCGTCGGTTTAATTAAGAAACCTCGTAACTACAAAAAATTCAATTTTCTGATTTTTAGGCTAATGTGTAGCTCTATGGTTACTGCACATAGTATTAAATTCTCGTAACTTCAAAAAATGTTTTAAGGGCGAAAAAAATAGAAAAACAAACCTCGTATATTTATGGAGGGAAATTTGTTTTTGCAAAACAAGTTGTTGCTGCGGTTACATAATTTTATTGTAATTTTTATTATTAAGTAGTTTCAAAAAAAAGTTGTTGACAGTAAGAAAATAAATATAAAATTTTTGACGTACTTTTTACTGAAATTAAAATAAGTCTTTCGAGCGGATCTTTAAAGATATTCTTCCAGGTAAGCATTAACAAGCTGGTCCTTCTCTGCCTATAAAGAATTACCCTGTGGAAGACACTACAGTTTGATAGTGTCTAAATCAAATCCACCTATCAGACGTAGTAAACGTCTAAAAAAAGGGCTTACGGAAGAAAAACAAGACATGACATCTTTGGAGAACGCTATAGAAAAAGCTGCACCTTCTGCTTTACGAAGACCTTCAGTAGCAGAATCGAAAGCAAGTAAATCAAAACAGACAAAGAGTTCCAAAAATAACAGATCAAGGATGGAGCTAGCGAAAATTGAGATTGAAATGAAGAAGAAAGAACTGTTTCATATATATCAACAGGATATGCTGGATTTAGAGTTGAAGATGAAACAAGCAGCGTTGAAAGATGAAGAAACAACTTCGGAAGAGGAATTAGAGTCGGTGAAGGGTGAGTCAGTGAAGGAAAGGCCTAATGTTGGTGAATGGGTGGACGGTAAGTGCCCCTGGGACAGGTCTGAACGTCATTTAAAGTCACCACCGGAGGATCGCCAAAAGGTAGAACCTAATTTTAATTCTGAACAGATAGCTTCGTCACAACTTGCTAAAATATTAACACGGCAATCCATGCCGAAAGATTTGCCACCATTTGTTGGTGATCCCATCGAATGGCCAAATTTTATATTTCAATATAAAAATACGACGGCAATTTGTGGCTATTCTAGAGAAGAAAATCATATCAGACTTCAAAAGTGTCTGAAAGGTCATGCTAGAAAAATCGTTGAAGGTTTACTCATTTTACCTCAAAACGTAGACAAAATTATGATCATCCTTGAAAACCGATTCGGACGGCCTGAGCATATAATCATGATGCTTCTAGACAAAATTAAAAACTTCCCCTTTGTAAAGGAAGATATATTAGATATGTTCATCGAATTTTCTGATAAAATGAAAAACCTTGTCGGAATCATGGAAGCATTAAATGAGAATGAACATTTACACAACTCCATTCTCATCCAAGAGTTATTCAGTAAACTTTCCACAAACCTTAAAATGAACTGGATTGAATATATTTCTAGCAGGACCCTTCAGAAACCGAATTTGATTGAGTTTTCTTTGTGGCTCGATCAAAAAGCATCCGTGGCTTGTCAAATAATGTTACCGAAAATAAATGACATTAAATCTGACAACAAAAAATTTAAATAAAAAACCAGTCGTACTGCTGATAAAAAGTGTATGTGTTGTGAAGGTGACCTACACCATCTCAGTAAATGTTCAACGTTTATCTGTAAGACCATTGATGAAAGATGGAACTTTGTCAGATCAAAAGGTATTTGCTTTTCTTGTTTGATACCGTATCATAGTCTAAAAAAATGTAAAAAAGTTAAGATTTGTGGAAAAAATAATTGTAAAAAACCTCATAATGAACTTCATCATAAGGACGAAGTAGAATCATTACAAAATATTAATGAATTATCGAATGAAACTGAAGTAAACTGTCATGTCTCTACAGACAAAAACGTTTTATTGAAGATATTACCGATTATCATAAATCATAGTGGAAAATCATTGAATACATATGCCCTTCTAGATGATGCTTCAACCGTCACATTAATCGACCAGGACTTAGCTGATCAACTAGAACTTGATGGACCACAACATGCTCTATGTATCCAATGGACAAACAATCAGGTCAAACAACAAGAGGATTCAAGAATTGTTACATGTAACATCAAATCTCCAGAAAATGGTAGGAGTTTTCAACTCCGAAGAGCGCGAACCATTAAGGGATTGTCATTACCAAGCCAAACTGTTGACATGCAACAAAATTTTAAGTAAGTATCCTTATATAGATAATAAAATCGCTTCGATGATTGACGCAAAACCAAGAGTATTAATAGGTCAAGATAGCTGGCCCCTCTTGGTGAACAGGAAATTTATTAACGGCCCTTGGAATGGTCCAGCACTTAGTAAGACACTATTAGGTTGGGTCATCCATGGAAATGTAAATAACACTTCTGTAAATAATTATGTATGCTACATAAATCATGAAGAAAAAGACGCATTGGATATAATTCACGATCTGGTAAGACAACAGTGGCAAATTGATAACTTTGGTTTAGATAAAGTCACCAAATCTATGTCGAGAGAAGATATTAGGGCGCAAGATATTTTGGACAGGACAATGATTCGAAATGATAATAGATATGAAACGGGTCTTCTGTGGAAAAATGAAAATGTCATTCTTCCTGAAAGCAAATCCAATGCCATGAAGAGACTTTTATCTACAGAAAGAAAAATGGATAAAAATTCACAATTTGGGCAAGCCTATTGTAATAAAATGTTGGACTTGGAAGAAAAAGGTTATATTAAAAAACTCACCAAAGAGGAAGCCGAAATAAAAAACGATAAGCTCTGGTATTTACCACATTTCGGTGTTTCTAATCCAAACAAACCAAATAAATTAAGCATTGTTTTTGATGCTGCATCAAAATCTAACGGCATAAGCCTGAATGATAACTTACTTACTGGACCTGACTTATATAACTCGTTGTATAATATTTTATTAAATTTTAGGATTAAAAAGTATGCATTCACAGCAGACATTAGAGAAATGTTTCTCCAAATTAAAGTTAGACCAGAAGATCGTTTTGCACAACGATTTTTATGGCGTGGAATGGAAAGGCTTTCTTCACCTGACACATACGAGATTCAAGTCGTATTTCTTGGATCAACAAGTGGACCATGTTTGGCCCAAGAAGCCAAAAACAGAAATGCTCGTGAATTTGCCGACAATTTTCCTGAGGCTTCAAAAGCAATCATTGAAGACCATTACATGGACGACTATTTGGGAAATGCAGACACAGAATTGGAAGCAAGAAATCTGATTCATAATGTAATTCATATTCATCAACAAGGAGGCTTCACAATTTGCAACTGGATCTCAAACTCTGATTCTGTACTTCTTGAAATTGACAAGGAACTGTCAATGAAAATAATGAAATTGTATCAGATGACAATACAGATCCAAGAGTTGAGAGGATACTGGGAGCTTGGTGGAATCCTTCAGAAGATAGTTTCGGTTTCAGGACAAAATTTCACAAAATTAACCAAGAAATTATGGAAAAACAACAACAACCTACAAAACGAGAGGTATTAAAAGTAATTATGTCTGTGTTTGATCCTCTAGGATTCTTGGCGAATTTCATAATTCAAGGCAAAGTTTTACTTCAGGATATTTGGAAAAATAAATTGGATTGGGACGACGAAATCACTGATGATATAAATGACAAATGGACCCTCTGGATTGAAGAACTCAAAAAGATTTATACTTTCAAAATTCCCCGACAATACTTCTTATTAGATAGATGTTCGAGTAATATTCAATTACATGTTTTTTCTGATGCATCTGACGAATGTTATGCTGCAGTTGCATATCTTCGAGTAGAAAGAAATGGTGAAATTCAAACGGCCTTCGTCAGTGCAAAAACAAGAGTAGCACCTCTAAAGCAACCCACATCAATTCCACGACTGGAGTTGCAGGCAGCATTGATGGGAGCACGATTAGGACATTACTTGACCACCAATTTGAGATTGAACATCTCTTATACATTTTATTGGACAGATTCAAATACTGTACTTCATTGGATTCGATCTGAAGCTCATAGATACAAAGTCTTTGTTGCGCAAAGAATCGGAGAAATTCATGAGCTGTCAGAAACAGCTCAGTGGAGGTATGTACCATCAAAACTAAATGTGGCAGATGAAGCCACGAAAAGGACAAAACCTTTGGAATTCACTCAAAACAGTACTTGGTTGTATGGTCCACAATTTCTACAAAAAATGATGGATTATTGGCCCAAAGAGGAATCTCCAAAAGCAAATTTCAGTATTCACGTAGATACATTGGAACAAAATAAAGATTTCGTATGCACTATCATAAAGAAAAATATATTAGATATTCCAAAACCTCAAAGATTTTCAAAATGGAATCGATTAAGGAGAGCCACTGCATGGACACTGAGATTTATTGGAAATTGTAGGAAGAATAAAACTTTTGGTGAATTAACTGTTTTAGAAATTCAAAATGCTGAGATACTTTTATTCAAAAGAAGTCAAATGGACTGCTTCTTCGAGGAAATCGTCTCTTTGAGAAAGAATCAAATTGTAAGTAAATCCAGTAGATTATATACATTCTCATGTGAACTGGATGAAAATGGGTTGATTAGACTTGGAGGACGACTCAACAATTCATTCCAAATAAACGAGTATATCAAAAAGCCTTTAATTTTAGATCCCAAACATCGAATCACAAAACTAATAATTCAATTTCATCATGAGCATGTCAATGGTGTAAAATAAAGAAGGGATTACCAGAGACACCTATTATGGGACAATTACCGACATGTCGACTGAAACCGACAGTAAGATGTTTTATTAAAACTGGAATAAATTATTTTGGACCAATTCATGTGGATGTAAAATGGAGCAGAGAAAAAAGATATGGCGTTATTTTCACATGCATGGTAACGAGAGCCATTCATTTGGAAATTGCCCATGACTTGAGTGCCAATAGCTTTATTCATGTGCTGCGACAATTTTGTTGTAGACGTGGGTGTCCAGAGGAAATATATAGTGATAATAGAGGAAACTTTAAATTAGCGGACAAAGAACTTTATGAAGCACTGCAACATCTAAACCAAACTAAAATCAAAAAATTTTGCACTTTGAACAAAATTAAATGGATGTTTAACCCACCACTAGCACCCCACTGCGGAGGAGCATGGGAGAGACTAATAAAATCTGTAAAAAAAATAATGAAGGAGATGCTGTTTTCCAGATGTCCTCAAGAATATGTTCTGCGAACAGTTTTTGCCGAGGTAGAAAACATCATTAATTCTAGGCCACTGACTCACGTTTCTATCGACCCTGATGACTCAGAAGCACTAACACCGAATCATTTTCTTATTGTTCCTCAATAAGCCACCCTACCTTGCACTGTTACTGAAGAAAAAGATCTGAATTTACTTTCGAAATGCAGAGCTGCACAAAAATTATCAGATTACTTCTGGAAGAGATGGACTCGAGAATATCTCCCATTTCTGGCCAAAAGGAGCAAGTGGCATGAAAATAACAGAGCTATCCAGAAATATGATATTGTCATCATTGTAGATTCCAGCAGTCCAAGTAATACTTGGCCAAAAGGGAGAGTGGTAGAGACCTACCCAGGCAAAGATGGAAGAGTTAGAGTGGTAGACGTAAAGTTAGCAAATGGAACTATTCTTCGCCGCTCTACTACGAAACTTTGTAGAATGGAAGTTCAAAAACGAGATTCGTAATTGTTCCCCTATTTTATTTTCTTTGGAACAATTACTGGGGAGGATAATGTTGCTGCGGTTACATAATTTTATTGTAATTTTTATTATTAAGTAGTTTCAAAAAAAAGTTGTTGACAGTAAGAAAATAAATATAAAATTTTTGACGTACTTTTTACTGAAATTAAAATAAGTCTTTCAAGCGAATCTTTAAAGATATTCTTCCAGGTAAGCATTAACACAAGTAACTCCCATTAGTGGCAGCCTGTCTCAATGCAAATGCACGTGTGTGGTGGACACTGCAATGATTCTTGTTTTTAAACATTTGTGTTACATTTTAACGATCCAGTGATATACTCAATGACATGTAAGTAGTATAATAAGTACTATTCAACCTTAAAATTAATTCTAATCTGGTTAATATAATGATGAAAGTAACATTTTAAAAACTCTGTCTGTTACGTGCTTTGTTAAAGTAGTAAACTTTTAGGTTAGGTGCTGTAAAATTGGAGTTACGTGATTTGTTTTAGAGTACACGTGTATTAAAGATTTTATGTTTAATTTGATTTACTACTGAATGTATTTGTTTACCAGGTAATTTGACACCATGTAGTATTGTTAGGTACCGACAAGTTTCAATTTTTAATTACCTGTATTCTGGTATTTTGGAGTTATGGTGTTTGCTAATTTCCTTTTTATGGAGTTAAGAGGTTTGCTTTCAAAACGTTGAAAGGGGTTAAGTGGCTTGTTTTAAATCAAAGTTTGGAATCTTTGGAGTTTGAGGAGTTAAGTGGTCAGAAATATTTTTTTGTTTCCTGACCACTAATTCTCCTTTTTTCCTCTTTCAGCTCAAAAATGTCTTCAAGAACAGAAAAGATATTACAGCTAGCAAAAACTGTAAATATTATCCAGAAAAATGAAGAAGGAAAGTCTGACTCTGCTTTATCACTTGAAAATGAAACAACTCGACATAATAGACCGACATATTTGGTTGATGAAACTGGTGATTTACTTGAGATTTCGGAAACTGATTTAATCGATTCTAGTTCCGGTAATGCTTTTTCTAAAAGCTTTACCAATATTCCTGAAAATTTAAATGTTTCAGAGGCTGAATTATTAGCAATTGAAAACTTAGAAAATCTTAATTGTTCAGAAATAAGGGAAGGAGATCTTGATAATAGAGTAAATCAGGAGACTAACTTTTTAGAAGAAGCTACAGCATCTGAAAACTACAGTGTTTCCAAAATCAGTGGAGAAATGCACCACGACATAGCTGGGGAAACCGTTCCTGAAAATGGTGCAGAATTTGGAGAAGGTCCTGAGGGTTTAATATTAGAAGTTGGATCTCCGGAAATTAATAAGAGTACAAGCCCAGTAAACGAAAATACAAACGTTTCAGAAGAAGCTTTAGCACCTGAAAACTATAATGTTTCCAAACCCTGTGAAGTAATGCACCATGACATAACTAGTGAAACTGTACCTGGTATAAATATAAACGTAGCAGAACCTGCTACTTTTCTACTTTTTGTTTTATTCAAAATAAAACACCTTTAATGCATAAAAACCATATATAGTAAGGTATTTTTAAAACACCTATAATGTATAACAGCTATAAGGTATTTTTATTTTGTACCTATCGCTATTCAGCATTTTTAAAATAAATTTTTAAATAAACAACAAATACATTCAGTATAATCGTTTTATTCAAATTCTAAATCATTTACAACTTTATGGTTATATAAGTAAACATATTCCCTTAAACCAACTATTACTACAATCCAAAAAGTATACAACAATTTTAATTTATTCAAATGATTATTATTTTGAGTAAAATTTGTAATGATATCTATTACATTTCTATAATCATTACAAAACTGTAGAAAACTAATAGCCTTTTGCATCTTGTGGACAATCATGTCTTATGAATATTTAGTTAAAGTACATTTATAATCAGAAAAATTTAATAAAGTCTCTTTAGAGTTTAATTTTATTTATGTGATAGATCGGTTCGTCGTGAAGAGTAACCGTTGTATTTTTTCTTCTTTTTTCTTGGTTAGTTTGCTACTAAAATTCATAATATAAAGGCCATACTCGGTTGAAATAAACGGCTTTTTAATACTAAAGAACCGTTTATTAATGGTTAGGATCGCAATAAAAAAAATGTCACCTTAAGTGTCAGTATCTATCTATAGTGTACCACTATGTGTAGACAAAATAATGGTACGATAAGAGTTTATGCAGATACGATTTTTGTTATCTTATTGGTGCCAGATGCTATAGTTAATAAATAATGGATATGTAATAAAAACGACACCACCTGTGGAGAACTATTTTTTATTTATGGTGTTATATAGATCCACTATATTTTTGTAAACAAAATAATGGTACGATAACAGTATTTCGAAGAGGTTTTACGTTATAATATTTTATTACCATTCTCCTATGTACGCGGGACATTTAAATAAAAGCAAATATTAATATTTTTAAAATTCATTATGGATACCTAAACATTCTACAAAAATTCATATTACCGTAGTCGATGCAACCGCATTTTGCAAATAACTTTTCAGATATAGTATTACTACAGAAGGTTGAAAATTCCGTGGTGTTCATAATGTGCTTAATGATTTTTACTGCATAGCCTTTTCTTCTGTACCCCTCCATCGTATATATAAAGTTTAATAATTTTGGATTGACGTGCTTCCCCATAGGATCGAAATTACATCGTGATAATAACGAAAATGATACAATATTACCATCGACATATAAAATATAACAGGACTCTCGCTGCTCCTGACTCCATTGGTCTATAGCATCATCCTTTACTCTTATTCGAAGTATTTTATTAACGGCATTTTTACCAATTAGAAGCTCAATTTTTTCCATGTTTTCAGTTAGGTATCTACTTAAGAAATTTACGTACCCTGTATATGATTAGAATTTGTACAAAGGGAAGATTATCGACGAAAACTGTTCGAATTTGAATACCTTGCGTCATACCCTGTATATAAACAACTAAAAAGCGATGTCTTTTTAATCTAATATTTTGACGGTCGAAATGACCTTTTCGACCCTTACGATCCCTAATGCAGGTATATTTATCTTAATCCAAATGTGAAACTCTTAGAGAATTTGTATACTGTAAAAGTAAAGTTTATATACTTATTAAAATCAATAAAATACAGTTAGATCATTATCGCCCTATAGGGTTAGACCAACAACAAATTTGTTAATGAAATAATGGTACGAGTCGTTGTTATTATAACACCCCATTGGTTAACGATATAGGTATGTAAATATGGAAATCAATATGGTTTTATTACCTATATGACTTTCACATTATCGACGTACGCCCGAATCTTTTCTGACCTGTATACAACGACATCTAACGAAAACCGATCGGAATTTGTATACATGTGCCATACCTCGTAAAAACTGAATTACGTCTTTCGGATGATCTTCGCGACATATCCTGTACACTAGAAATGACCGCCGCACGTCTTACGCATTGACATTTTTAATTTACGACCATACCCCCATTAATGTAACGACATTTTTGCCATTTACCCCGTAACCGTTTCCGTATTAAGAATGATCATAATCCGATATTTCCACAGTCTAATTTGCGACAGACCCTGTATATGCAGACCCGTATCTGACCCGTACCATATAATCAAATTGATATTTCTAACATTTCTTAGTATCCCTGTATATGATTACAAGATATCTATCACAGACCAAATGCGATGAAAACTGTTCGATCAGAACCTCTATTTGTACCATACCCCGTATATAAACAGATAACTAAAACATTTTTCACGTCTGCGACGTCCATTTAGAGGGTCTTGATATGCCCTTATGTAAAACCCCCACGTACTACATCTTACCAATGATCTTCACGGCATACTGGAGTAGAAATTGGCAAAACGACGCAAAAAATTGGCAAAACGACGCAAAAATATCACAGAGCCTTCAGTATTTGAATACGAAACCTTTATTTGTGTCCGTATATAAACAAGCAAGACATACCCTGTAGACATACCCCTTATGAAAAGTTGATGTCCCCCTTACGAATGATCTTCGCGATATACTCTGTACACTTAAAATGACCACCGCACCATATACGTCTTACGTATGATCGAATTGACATTTTTTAAATAAAATTCACGACTATACCCCTTATAACCATTAATGTAATGACATTTTTTTTTGCTACATACCCCGTAACCGTTTGTGTATTAAGAATGATCATAATCTGATATTTCCACAGTCTAATTTGCGACAAACCCTGTATATGCAGACCCGTATCTAACTCAAAATGACCCTTACCATATCATCAAATTGATATTTCTATATATATATTTTCTATATATATATTTCTATAATATTATCGGAATGTTTTATATATATATATATATATATATATATATATATATATATATATATATATTGTAATGGATCATTATTACTAATAAAAACAAAACTTACCTTTTAAGCATCCATCATAGCCATTACACTAATGGATTAATAAAAAAAGGATATGCATAATGAAATACACTTTTCTTCTTAAACCATGTAATTACCCAAAAAGAAGTATTGTCTTGAGTACAATATAAACTTGATTATATCATAAATTTGGTCATAATATCACAGTAAAAGCCACAAAATAAACAATATTCTCTGGTCACAACAGGTTTTCATTTGGACTTAGTAGATACATCTTGTTAGAAAATGAGATGAATCTTCTGACCTAAAAATAATATAATTAGTATGAATTTGTATAAACAAACAGTATCTCTACAGTTACACTAAAACAAAGTAGTATAACTTACATATCTGATAATAATAAACAAACATTATAAGATAAAAGCCAATATAGGGTAGTTAGTCATATTGGAAAGTCAACATGTAAAAATAAACAATACACATTAGTAAATGAACAAAATAGAATTAAAGTTACTTACCACAATAATTTACAAAAAAGGGATATCTTAATAAGTTTAATTGAATCTGCAGTTACTTTTTCTTTAGTACATTTTAAATTTTCAATATTTACTCTTCAATTACAAACATTCAAATAAATAAAGAGTGTATATGACATCTTATCTTGTATAGGATCCATATTCAATTATTGTATCACAATCAAAATTTTCCAATCCATAATGAATGCATTTTCATTATAACAATTCACTTTTCACCTAGTTCTTTTTCAAAATTCTCAGTTTAATCTGAAACAATAAAAAAGAAAATAAAAATCAAAAAGTGTTAATGGTTTCCACATGTTTAAGAAATCAACATGTAATTTTAGTTAGTAAAATATTTAAATTAATATTGTAAAAAGGAAGTACTTACAAAATCAAAGTCTTCGATATTGTACAAACAAATATACCAATAGATTGTGAGTACCTAAAAAGACACAAGATTAATTATAAACATGTAGCAGGTGTGGTGAAATACATTAAACTAATTCCCATATCGACAGTGTTGAATATAATCACATAAACTTTTGATTGAACATTTTAAGAATATATAGTGAAATAGATATTGAAAAACTTAGTTTATAAACATTAACAAATGACAATTTATGTAACAAAAAGTATGTAGGATAATTGAGGAAGTTATTTATATAAATTTTAAAATGTTAACCTTTGATAACACAGAAAATATCAGCTTATATAAGGTATAAGTAATACAAATAACAAAATCTTTTAAAAGTTTAAATTGTAGTTGTTAGGGTTAAAATAGTAAGTTATCAGTTAAAATAGTACTAGTTAAGTGGATTTAGAGTAATTTTAAATTTAATAGCTAGTGTTAATTCAAAATTTGAAAGTCTAAAATAAGTTGACAGCTCAAGGAAGTTGTGTATTTTGAATCTAAAATTTCCTAGGAAAAAGTACTTAGAAAATTATACAAACAGAATTTAAGCAAATATAAGGATGAGATCTATCTGTACGTTATCAAAGGTATTATCAGAATTGTGAATTTATTACCTGGATTTTCGGAAATGTAGGTTATTTTTTTCTGAAATTCGAACAGTTGAAATCCGATGACGTCATTTTTTTGTTTTTTTCCAAGAAGCTATAAAAGGCCGGAGAATCCATGATTATTCTCTCTTATGTTTTTGGTAGTAGAGCAGTTAACATCTACTCTCTTATGTTTTTGGTAGTAGAGCAGTTAACATCTATTCTCTCTCTTATGTTCCTGGTCGCAGAGCAATTAACATCGTATGTATTAATTGATTATCAACTAGAAGAAATTTTTTTAATTAATTAAAAGCTGTTTATATTAAAGTAATACATGTAATATTAAAAATACATACAGAAAAGTAATCAGCTATTATTAAATTACTTACCAAAGTAATAAACTGCATAAAGCAAGTGCAGATTCCATAGAATTTTAAAGATTAAATTCGAGAGACGTTTCCAAAACGGAACCATAGTAGCCATCTTGTCAATTTGAATACGTTGTTCCATTTGCGGGAGTAAACGAAGCAGAAGCCGATCTCAGTTTTGTTACGTTGCGCATGACAAGGACAATATTTAAAAAACTCTGTTATACAAGGTACGTCCGATAATTAGGGATTTGTATTTTTGTTTTTAATTATTTACAATTGTAAATTAATATTTTGTATATCATCTCCATTTTTTCATATCCGAATATTTGTTATTTATTTGTACTGAACGTGTGAAAACCAATTAATAATTTTTTTTGAAGTACTTGACATTAAATTTATTGTGTATTAGTTATTAAACAATATTTAATTTGAATCCTACCCAAGATGAGAGTCAGACTTTAAATTTCAACTTTAAAATTAAGTAAACTGAGCTAGTTTGAACTTCTGACAAGGCGCCCAAACTTAAAAGTAAAAAGAAAAAGTAAACTGTATATAAAATTAAATAATATTAAATCATCAAATTCAATTAAAATATTTGAAAAAACCAATAAAACAAACAAAAATTTTTTTATTATCATAATCAAACAAATACAAACATATCTAAATAAAAAACTTCTTTAGCTGTTAGGTAAAATAAACTATAGCCAAATTTAAATCAGTATAGACAAAATTTAAAACATTTAAATTGACAATACCAACGTGGGATATATAAAAATAAAGACTAAAATAAATCTAAATCAGTATACCCAAATTGAAAATCATTATAATATATATATATATATATGAAACCAGTAATATTGGGGTATGCAGCAAATAAACTACCTTTATATATATATATATATATAAAAAAGTTTTTAATTAAACTATTATAATATTATGTTACAAATTTATTATAATTTTAGTTTGTGCTGAAGAAGAAAATAAACATTTTCGAAAGCTTCACGAATATAAAGAGTTTTCATTAATTGCCCTTTTATAATTGACTGCTCACCTCAAAAAAACTTAATTTCATAATATATCAGTCAAGACTACCCTTCTTTATATATATATATATAAATAAAATATTTTTGATCTGATTGAACCCAGAAAGAAACAGGTACCAGATCTGGGGATGTAGTCAGGATACCGGCTAAAGGTAAGTAAAACTATTTGTCAATTATCGAGCTTTCGAATTTATTTTAAATTCTTCTTCAGGATACTATGAAAAAATGAAACATTAGTAGTGGTAAGTTAAAAGGACTTACTTAACGGAAGTTTAAGTAAGCTGCCATGTAAAACTAACATTACCAAGAATAAAAACAACGCACAATCGTTTTAGGACAATACAATTAAAAAATTACAATTAAAAACAATCCTAAAGACAATGAAGAATTGTAATAAAACCATTAATAAATATAACATTTTAAAACTAGTAAAACATTTTTTTTAAATATATTTATCATACTAGACCTGGATAAACATTTAGTCTCAGGTAAATCTAAAAAGCGATTAGTTGATAATCAAAATATTTTCAAAAATATTTTCGATATTTTTAGTCAATTGTTCAATTTTAATTTTTTGTATATATATTGAGACGAAGTTTTATTATCATAAAAAATTTATTCATTAAAGAAAATATTAATTTCAATAAGAATGTGTATTATGATGATTAAATCAAAAATAAAATCGTTATTAAGTCAATTGAATGCAAATAAACAATAAAAAAGTAATCATAAAAATAATAAAAAAATAATCAAAATCACCATTAAAAAAAAAATAATAATGAAAATATAATTCTAAATGTAAAATAAAACAAACGAACAAATTATAAATTTTCTAAAAATATTTTTCTGTTAATAAAAGGATTTTCAAAGATCTACAAAAGTGTATAAAAAGTTCTTCTACGAATAACACCTGTACATATGTGTGACGTAAAATTATCAGAACTACGACTGCTCGTACACAACATCGCGTGTTTGAAATGTTTAGTTTCCATGAACTCCAAAACCTTAGAAGTGCACCTGTGCCTGTGTGACGTCAAATTATCAGAACTACGAGTGCTTGTACACACCATCGCGTGTTTAAATTGTTTAGTTTCCTCGAACTCCAAGAGCTTAGAATAGCAGCTGCACGTTGTGACGTAAGAGTTACTCGGAAATGTATCGGTCGAATTTATGACTTCAAGCCTCAGTGAGAATATAATTTGAGAGCTTTGCCGACCATAATAAATTATAAAAAAATTATTGAACATTAAAAATGATTATTGTATATATTATGTAAAAAAATTGTTTGTAAAATATAAGTAGTTAGTTAGAAATAAGCAAATTAAGAAATAGTTCCTTCTAATTGGTTCTCGCGGAGTTTTTAAATGAAGCATTTTTATTGGTCAGAGAATAATGAGAGAGGGATCTCAGTTTTTACATAAAAGAACCAGTCAGGAAGGATAAAAGGAGAGTCAAGACCCTTCATACAAACATTAAAGCTTCGTTTAAAAAAAATTCAACAAACATTTAATATTTAATTTAAAAAAAACTTTCACGACTCAACACTCAAATTTAATTTTAAAAAGATTCAAGACTCATTTTCAAAACATTCAACAACAGTTATTAAAATATTCAACTCGTAATCTACATTTTTAAAAAAGACTTTGATTAGTCATAAATTTTATTAACTTTATAAGTTAACAGTATTCGACTTTGAATCGAAAATAGGTTTGTTGAAACGAGCATAGTAATCTTATAATATAACAGTTTCAACTGTAATTTTAATGATACAAAAGTTAGTATTAAATTAATATAAGAAGCTTGAATTACCTTATATCAGAAATAATCCTAGTATAAAACTTTGTAACACACCACTTGTAAAAAGGGAGTCTTATCAACCAGTAAATTGTATAAATAAATCCACAAGTAAACAATAATATATTCTACATCGTAAGAGTTTCTGTCTTTAATTACACCATTGAAGTTTCTGCATCCCACGTGTTTACCAGAAGAGAAGATAGACCACCAGTTCCAGCGACACCTACATGTGAATGGCGAACACTCGAGAGACAAAGTTAAAAAAGGTACCGTTATTTAATTTGTATTAAGTGTGCGTATAAACTGTTTTAAAGCGATAATAGTTATTAGCCGCTAGAGAGCATTTATACTACTTTATTGTAAAGATTTTTGAATTTCATTTTGACAGAAAATTTATAATTTTGTTTGAGCGTAAATCTGTGGTAAAACCTGTACGACCTGAGATATAATTTTTCGATTAATGATAGGTATAATAAATTATAATGTAAAAAATATATTTTTTGAGACATTATAATTTATTATACCTTGTTTAAAAAGTTTATCAAGATTTTCAATAAAAAAATACTAGCTTCTAATTTAATCTCAAAAAGAAGTGACTGAAGAAGGTAAAAAAATTTACCGAAAGCTCT
The DNA here is from genome assembly GCA_035357415.1 of Ophraella communa. NCBI lineage: Eukaryota > Metazoa > Arthropoda > Insecta > Coleoptera > Chrysomelidae > Ophraella > Ophraella communa. Next base: position 47,723,228 of record CM068979.1, on the reverse strand, counting down.
CACAAAAACTTTAAAGAGTGAACTTAATAATTACTGGCTGCAACCCCCGATATTTTTAAATATTTAGTATATATATATATATATATATATATATATATATATATATATATATATAATTAAATTTCTGTTATTTGCCGACTAATAGGTATTAAACCAGAATTTTTGGGGTAAACGGCAATGTTTTTTAAGAAAACTCTTTTACTTGTTTTCCAAGCTTTCGAAATACATTTATTTCATTTTCAAGGAATAAGTGCGAGTTAAAACAAAATTGGTGTTAACAACTTGGTAAATATAACATAAAAAAACTATTTTAACTTTAATTTGGAATTTAAAAAAATTTTTAAGTCAAATTATTTATAAAACAAAATAACGTCATAAAATAAGTAAACAACTTAATTGCTTACGATAAAATTTAATAATAAAAAGAGTAGAAAATAATAGGTTATAATTTGATTTCTTCTTTTATAAAAAATGTGAATTTTGATTAAAATTTACTAAATATTTAATTGTTCTATGATAAAAAATAACGATATCTTATTCTTTTTTATAATTTTGAATTAAGCTTCTAAAATGTCATTTAAAAATCAAAAAAATAAAAATGTCAAATAGATGTCATGAATTTTAGGTATTATTTAGATCTTTATTTGTATGTTTATCCAAAGATAGCAGATAATAATAAATGTCACTCAAGTTTTTATGGTCACTTTTTTATTCATAATATCATTGTCTTGTGATATAGATGCCATTTCCAAAAAAAGTCTTTTTTTAGTGTTAAATTGTATATCTAAAATATTAACAGAAGCATAATCAATAAGATGGTCATTATTTATGGAATGTTTAGCCAATTCACATCTTTCAGGATGTAACCTTGTATCACTCTTATGTAATGATAAACGTTGTTTTAATCTTTGGCCAGTTTGACCTATATATTTTTGGTCGCAAACAGAACAAGGAATACAATATACTACATTAGATAAGTCTAAAATTGGAGTTATACAATTTAACACTAAAAAAAGACTTTTTTTGGAAATGGCATCTATATCACAAGACAATGATATTATGAATAAAAAAAGTGACCATAAAAACTTGAGTGACATTTATTATTATCTGCTATCTTTGGATAAACATACAAATAAAGATCTAAATAATACCTAAAATTCATGACATCTATTTGACATTTTTATTTTTTTGATTTTTAAATGACATTTTAGAAGCTTAATTCAAAATTATAAAAAAGAATAAGATATCGTTATTTTTTATCATAGAACAATTAAATATTTAGTAAATTTTAATCAAAATTCACATTTTTTATAAAAGAAGAAATCAAATTATAACCTATTATTTTCTACTCTTTTATTATTAAATTTTATCGTAAGCAATTAAGTTGTTTACTTATTTTATGACGTTATTTTGTTTTATAAATAATTTGACTTAAAAATTTTTTTAAATTCCAAATTAAAGTTAAAATAGTTTTTTTATGTTATATTTACCAAGTTGTTAACACCAATTTTGTTTTAACTCGCACTTATTCCTTGAAAATGAAATAAATGTATTTCGAAAGCTTGGAAAACAAGTAAAAGAGTTTTCTTAAAAAACATTGCAAAGTTTTTTAAGAAAACTCTTTTACTTGTTTTCCAAGCTTTCGAAATATATTTATTTCATTTTCACGGAATAAGCGAGAGTATATACAAAAATGGCATTAAAAAATGGTAAATATAACATCAAAAACTATTTTAACTTTAATTTGGAATTTAAAAAATATTTTTTAAGTCAAATTATTTATAAAACAAAATAACGTCATAAAATGAATAAACCACTTAATTGCTTAAGATAAAATGTAATAATAAAAGAGTAGAAAATAATAGGTTATAATTTTATTTCTTCTTTCATAAAAAATGTGAATTTTGATTATAACATTTAACTGTTCTATGATAAAAAATTAAGATATCTTATTCTTTTTTATAATTTTGAATTAAGCTTCTAAAGTGTCATTTAAAAATCAAAATAAAAATGTCAAATAAATGTCATGAATTTTAGGTATTATTTAGATCTTTATTTTTATGTTTATCCAAAGATAGCAGATAATAATAAATATCACTCAGGTTTTTATGGTCACTTTTTTTATTAATAATATCATTTTCTTGTGAAATAGATGCCATTTCCAAAAAAAGTCTTTTTTATTGTTAAATTGTATATCTAAAATACCAACAGAAGCATAATCGATAAGATGGTCATTATTTACGGAATGTTTAGCCAATTCACATCTTTCAGGATGTAATCTTGTATCACTCTTATGCAATGATAAACGTTGTTTCAATCTTTGGCCAGTTTGACCTATATATTTTTGATCGCAAACAGAACAAGGAATACAATATACTACATTAGACAGCTCTAAAATTGGAGTTGAATCTTTAACTTTGCTGAAAATGTTTTTTATGGTAAGACATGTTCTACTAGTAATTTTAATATTATTTAATGGTTTAAAAACTCTACTTAATTTGGATGAAATTTCTCTAATATATGGTAAAGATACATATAATTTTGTATTATTAGTTTGAAGTTCTAATTCTTTATTATCATTTTGATTATATGAATTTAAGAATAATTATATAGTACATTTTTTATTAATTTATTAGGATAACCATTTTCTAAAAACATTTCGTGTAAAATTTTAAAATTTTTATTATGAAAAATAGGATCCGAAATCAATGTTATTCTTTTTTTCATTTGCATTATTAAATTAATTTTAGTTGAAAATTTATGATATGACCAAAAATTCATTATTCTACCAGAATTTATTGGTTTTCAGTACCAATCTATAGTTATAGTGTTATCTTTTCTAATAAATTTTGTGTCTAAAAATGGTACACTATGTTCTGCGTCCTCTTTTTCTAATGTAAATTGGATATGAGGATCATAAGAATTAAATATGAAAAGAAGTTCGTTTAAACCATCTTTAGGTAATGCCAAAATAATGTCATCTACATATTTTTTAACAAAAATTAAATTAAAAGGTAATACAGGAATAACAGTGTCCAATAAATTATCCATTACATAACAAGAAATTATTGGAGAGATAGAAGCTCCCATAGGAGTACCGAATGTTTGTTTGTATAATTGATTGTTAAATGTAAAATAAGTATTTTCAAATAAAAAAATTAAAATTTCTTCAAAGATTTTTTGGAAATTGAACAATGCTGGCTAATATCATTCCATTTTTTATCTATTGCTCTTAAAGCAAATTCTAAATAAACATTACTAAACAAAGAAACGACATCCAAACTACAAATAATATAATTATTTGGTAACTGAAATTTATTAAATTTTTTAAAAACATCATAAGAATCTTTAATGTAGTATTATGTATTGTAATCATATGCTTTTGTTAATATTTCAGTAATATATTTAGTTAAAACAAAATTGGTATTAACAACTTGGTAAATATAACATAAAAACTATTTTAAATTTAATTTGGAATTTTAAAAAAAATATTAATATTAAAAAATTTAATAAATTGATAGATGATGAATTAAAATTAAAACTTAGTACAAATCCTAAATGGATTAAAAATTTAACAAACATTGAAATTCCACATGACATTTTGGGTTTTTTATCTTTAGGGCATAAATTTAGTATTGAACCAACCATTGGAAAAAATCTTAAATTTAAACATCTTTTAGCAGATATTGAATATATTACATCTCAAACATCAGATGATAATTTAAGGAAAACATTAATAGCAAAATCAACTAATATAACAAATCATATTAACCAAAATTCTAATAATAAGTTTTTTCGTAATTTGTATCATAAAACTAAAAAATTTTTAAAGAATCATTCAAACATTATCGTTACTAACAGTGATAAAGGAAATTGTACTGTAGTTATGTTTAAAGACAATTATATTAAATTATCACTGAAAATTCTTGATAATAGTTCATCTTATGTAAAATTAAAAAAAGATCCAACAATAACAATTCAAAATAAATGTAATTCTATTATAAAAAAACTTTATAACAAAAAACAAATTGATAAAACTACAAAACAAAAATTTATTTGCTATAATGGAATTCCAGCAAAATTTTATGGTCTACCTAAAATTCATAAACCAGTATTATCAATTAGACCTATTTTAGCTTCATTAAACACTCCTACTAATTTACTTGGTTCATATATCACTGAAATATTAACAAAAGCATATGATAATAATAAAGAATACTATATTAAAGATTCTTATGATGTTTTTAAAAAATTTAATAAATTTCAGTTACCAAAAAATTATGTTATTTGTAGTTTGGATGTTTTCTCTTTGTTTAGTAATGTTGATTTAGAATTTGCTTTAAGAGCAATGGATCAAAAATGGAATGATATTAGGCAGCATTGTTCAATTTCTAAAACATACTTTGAAGAAATTTTAATTTTTTTATTTAAAAATACTTATTTTTCATTTAACAATCAATTATACAAACATTCGGTACTCCAATGGGAGCTTCCATCTCTTCAATTATTTCTTGTTATCTAATGGATAATTTATTAGATACTGTTATTCCTGTATTACCTTTAAATTTAATTTTTGTTAAAAAAATAAGTGGATGATATTATTTTGGCATTACCTAAAGATGGTTTAAATGAACTTCTTTTTATATTTAATTCTTATGATCCTCATATTCAATTTACGCAGAACATAGTGTCCCATTTTTAGACACAAAATTTATTAGAAAAGATAACACTATTACTATAGATTGGTACAGAAAACCAATAAATTCTGGTAGAATTGTGAATTTTTGGTCATATCATAAATTTTCGACTAAAATTAATTTAATAATGCAAATGAAAAAAAGAATTACATTGATTTCGGATCCTATTTTTCATAATAAAAATTTTAAAATTTTACATGAAATGTTTTTAGAAAACGGTTCTCCGAATAAATTAATAAAAAATGTATTGTAATAATTCTTACAATATAAATCCCGAGGACTGGGTGCCTACCGGGCGGGGCTCTGCCGGAGTGGACCGTCATTCCCTTGCTACTCGTGGGAACAACCATGTTAAGAACAAAGAAAAACAAGAACAAAAAACAGCGGGAAAACACCGCTAAACCAGGAAAAGAGGAGAAGAAGGAAGGAGGAAGTCACTCCCCTTCTTCAGTCTCTCGGGAGACTCCCCAAGAGGCTGAGAAGCTGAGGACCAATACCTCAGACTCCAGAGTGGGAACACACCACAAAGGAGAATCTGAGAGGAGGAAAACCCTCCAGAGGCCCTCAACTTCGAAACTGCCTCCACTTCCCAATTTGGGAGAACCTGGAGGTAGGGACGACCCACTGAGACGTGGACTCAGCGGAGCAGGCTGTAGATGGTACCTAAGGTACCTAAATCAGGGAATGTCACCTGAAACAGCCAGAAGGAAGGCCTTGGAGCACAAGTCCCAACAGCCTTCCAGCCAAAAACGCAAGCGGGTTGAGACGGTCATCAGCCCAGCGCAGGAAAAGAAAAAGAAGAAGGGGGAGGTGGGAAAGAAAACCACCTCTACGACGGAAAAGAGCAGCTATGCGGCCGCTCTGAAGTCGGAGAAGGTAGCCATCCTTCCCAAAGGGTTCCCTGAGAACACCCTCAGTTCGGAACAGCTAACTTTGGTGGAGGAGGCGATCGTGGAGGAAATGTTTGCCGGATGGGAGCACAAGCTCTAGTTCGGCGGCATCCACTTCAGACCGGGCCACATAATCGTGGACTGTGAAACACCACAGTCAGCAAAGTGGCTCAGGTTGAAAGTGCCACGATTAAAGGAATGGGAGAGTAGGCTAACAACATGTGGGGGAGACGACATCCCCAAACTACATGTGGTGACGGCCTTTCTTCCTAGGAGCAAAGGAATATCAGCTGAGAAACTACTTCAGCTGATAGAAGCCTAAAATGAGGGCTTAAGCACGGAGAGGTGGAAGGTCCTGAGCCTGAAGGAGGAGGCGGCAGGGCAACTCCTGAGGGCAGCGATAGACGAGCTATCCTGCAATACCCTCAGGAAAAATGGCTACACCTTGTTTTACCGGTTCGCGAAAATCCCCGTCCACGGTTTAACAAGGGAAACAGCCAGTAGTGAAGAGATAACTCCAGGGAGCAGCAGTGGGTCAAAGACCACTGCAGCCGAAGAAGTCACCCCGCTCTGCGTCGATGGGAACGGAGGTGCCCAGTGATGCGGAGAGTATCGGGGACTACCACATTTCTGACCTCTATGGGCAAGACTCATCAAATGAGGCAGCCATGGAGGTTGGAGATGTGGAAGAAGTCGACAGGACACTGGTCAGGAGTGAGGAAGGTGAGGAAAGGGCACTCACCTCGCAAGAATAAGGTAAGGGGGAGGGAAAAAAAAAATAAAAAAAAAATAAAAAAATGGCGGGAATTAATATCGCTCAGATAAACGCCCATCACGCCAAGGGATCATCGGCGGTTATTTTAAGGACGTTTATCAGAAACCAAATGGGATTAGTACTGATCCAGGAACCATGGGTCCGTTATAGTCAGGTGAGAGGACTCGCAAGTAGGGAAGCCAAACTTATATATAAAGTAAGTAATGTAGACATACCCAGAGCATGCATCTTGGTAAGTAACAGCATTGATCATGATAGCATCATGCTACTTTGCAGGGGACGGGACTGCACCGCCTACAGAACTGCAAAGACTAGTCGAGTACTGTGAACAGAAAAAGCTGCCGCTTCTCATAGGATGCGACGCTAACGGTCACAATACCATATGGGGAAGCACAGACACCAACGAAAGAGGTGAGAAAATTTTAGAATTTATATTTAATAAGAATCTTGTTATACACAATATAGGGAATACCCCTACGTTTGTAACCAGAACAAGAAAAGAAGTACTAGATATAACAGTACTAAGTACACCGAATCTTAAGGATAGGGTAAAAGATTGGAGAGTATCGAACGAACCATCCCTCTCTGATCATAGAATGATTACGTTCAGATTAGAGTGTAATCCTCCTGAGCAAGCACTCGGGAGAAACCCCAGGAAAACTAACTGGGAAAATTACAACACTAACCTGAACGTAAATTTTGCAAATCTTAAGACTAAAAGAAATGCCAGGAATCAACTGGCATTAGAAAACGATCTCATAGAGCTGAACGAGGCAATAATCGACGATGCCTATGAATCCAGTTGTCCTCTCCAAAGGACTAGGAAAGCAAAAGATGCGATATGGTGGAACAGTCATCTGTCAAACTTAACGCGACAGCTCTTTAATAGAGCCAAACGTAACGGAGATTGGCAGAGCTACACCGAGAAACTTACAACCTATAATAAGGAGATTAGAAAAGCTTAAAGAAACAGCTTCAGAAAATTCTGCGAACAAATAGATGCTACACCCTCTGCAGCAAGACTACACAAAGTCTTGGCAAAAGGGAAAGTAGACACTGTAATGGCATTACGAAAGCCAGATGGAAGCTTCACAGAAAGCGAAAAAGAAGGAGCTCTGCTCCTGTTAGAAACTCACTTTCCCGGAGGAATAGTCCCTTCCGGAAAAATAAATGAGAAAGTTAAAAGACCTACCAGGGAAGACACTGCAATGGCAAAGCACATATGCAGTGAGGAACGGATAAGATGGGCTATGAACACCTTCCAGCCGTTCAAAACCCCTGGAACGGATGGAATATTTCCTGCCCTACTTCAACAGGGCCAAGAGGCAATAATTCCACACTTGATCCGAATTAGTCGGAGTAGCCTTGAACTGGGATACATACCAGAAGCGTGGAGAAGGGCTAAAATCTCCTTCATCCCAAAAGTAGGGAAACGGGACACTACGCACCCCAAATCCCTTAGACCGATCAGCCTCACATCGTTTGTTCTCAAAACGATGGTACTGCACCCCCGTCAGCATGCGTACCAAGCGGGAAAGTCCACGGAAACCGCTTTAATACAATTGACTGACGAAATCCAAGACGCTCTGAATAAAAAAGAGACCGTGGTATGTGCCTTTCTAGACATAGAAGGGGCCTTTGACAATACGCCACATGAGGCAGTCAAAAGAGCACTGACTGAGAACGACTTCCATCTCGATGTCGCAACTGCTATCTACAAGAATCGCAGAAATGGAGGCAGGACAAGACACTATCTTCATTAATGTGACCAGAGGCTGTCCACAGGGGGGAGTTGCATCCCCGCTTATGTGGAGTCTACTTAATCAATTGACCAGGGAAGGCATACCATGTCAAAGGGTATTCCGACGACATGGTTATCCTGGCAAAAGGGAAGTATGAAAATGTCCTCTGTGATATTGTTCAAAGAGGACTGAACATTGCGAAACAATGGTGTGACTCGGTGGGACTCAGCATCAACCCCCACCAAAACCACACTAGTAGCCTTTACAAGAAAAAAGAAACCTAATCTAAAAATCATAAGAATAGGGGAGAACATCGTCGAGTGGAAAACAGAGGTCAAATATCTAGGGCTAATCCTAGATAGCAGGTTACTCTGGAATAAACACGAAGACGAAGTAATATACAAAGCAACCAAGGCCCTCATGGTGTGCAGAAACATTGCAGGAAAGAACTGAGGATGCAACCCACGTATTCTGCAATGGATGTACACAGCAATAGTGAGACCAATAATCACATATGGGGCAGTGGATTGGGGAGCAAGGGCTAATCTGAGTACGACAAGGAAAAATCTCTCGAAGATTCAGAGACTAGCCTGTTCATGTATCACTGGAGCAATGGGAACTTGCCGCACTGCTGCAATGGAGGTGATTTTAAACTTAACCCCACTGTTAGAAAGTGTAAGGAAGAAAACGATATATAGAATGATCAAAGAAGGAATTATCAGGGAAAAACCCCGATCACTTCATTTTGATCAAACTTGGGAAATGCCCCAAGATGATATGCCAAAGAAATTCAACTTTGTGAGAAAATTCATCACAAGGTCGAGTAATAAATCTGAATGGGACGAAGACACAATACAGAGTTTAAATCAGAATACCATAAACTGGTATACGGACTGTTCCAAGCTAGACGAAGGAACTGGGATAGGAGTTTTTGGACCGAGAGCCAAATACTCAGAAAGCTTGGGCACATACCCGAGCATCTTTCAAGCAGAAGTCCGCGCCATCGAAAGATGTGTGGAATTCAATATTGGAAGAAACTACCGCAGACAAGAGATTGTGATCATGTCGGATAGTCAAAGCCAACAAAGCGCTGAGCTCAAATATAATCAGTTCCAAGATGGTTTGGGAATGCCTAGGCAAACTAAATGAACTAGGCCAGAAGAACACTGTCACCCTCCTATGGGTCCCGGGACACATAGGAATAGAGGGGAATGAAACAGCAGATAAGCTGGCAAAAAAAGGAGCTGAAACCCCACATTTGGGACCAGAACCATCTTGTGGGATCAGCAGTAGAGTAATCTTAGGAAAACTAAGGGAAGAAATGGAGAAGGAGAAATCCAAGTACTGGAATCAGCTGGAAGGACTGAGGCAATCTAAGATACTACTGGGGAACTATGACCAGAAGAGATCTCTTATCTGCCTCAACCTCAGTAAAAAAAGGCTCCGGATTCTAACGGGAATATTAACCGGGCATTGCCGGTTAAGAAGTCACATGAAGAAACTAGGGTTAGCAGATAAAGCAAAGTGCAGATCTGTGAGAAAGAGGATGAAACCTCAATACACATACTTGCAGAATGCCCTGCCTTGCAGAATTCTAGGGCTAGATACCTAGGAGCACATGAAATAGAAGAGGGGGATCTACCTAATTTGAAGCCCAAAGTTGTCGTAAACTTCCTCAGGAAAATAGGACTCGAAGAGCTGCTATAGGTCTGAGAGAATATCAGAACATGGCAAGTAAGGGGGGACACAATAGATACTATGGGTCGCAGTTTGATTATCACCCCTGACACATACATACATACATACATACATACATACAATATAAATACATATGATCAAAATAATAAAGAAGACATTCAAACCAATAATACAAAATTATATATATCCTTACCATACATTAGAAAAATTACATCTAAATTAAGTAGAATTTTTAAACCATTAAATAATATTAAAATTACGAGTAGAACATGTCTTACCTTAAACAAATTTTTTAGTAAAGTAAAAGATACAACTCCAATTTTGGATTTATCCAATGTAGTATATTGTATTCCTTGTTCTGCTTGCGACAAAAAACTGGCCAAAGAGTGATACCAGGTTTTATCTTGAAAGATGTGAATTGGCTACACATTCAATAACTAATGACCATCTTATTGCTTCTTATTATGCTTCTGTTAGTATTTTGGATGTACAAATTAACAATAAAAAAAGACTTTTTTTGGAAATGGCATCTATATCACAAGACAATAATATTATTAATAAAAAAAAATTACCATAACAATCTGAGTGACATTTATTATTATTTTCTATCTAAAGATAAAAATAAAGATCTAAATAATACTAAAAATTCATGACATCTATTTGACATTTTTATTTTGATTTTTAAATGACATTTTCAAAGCTTAATTCAAAATTATAAAAAAGAATAAGACATTTTTTTATCATAAAACAATTAAATATTTAGTAAATTTTAATCAAAATTCACATTTTTCATGAAAGATAAGCTAAAATTATAACCTATTATTTTCTACTCTTTTATTATTAAATGTTATTCGAGGATTTTTTTCCGATAGCTGGCGCTGCAGTATCTGTCAAACTTGTCAATGGAATGGGGATAACAATGCTAAGTCCCATTTGATTCCATGATAAATTTATCATTTCTATTTTGAATTTTGAGAGATAAGTGTGAATTTTGTAAGATGGTAGTTGTTAAGATCAGTTTGGTGGACATTTTCAAATATATTGGCGATAGAAATCGCCCGATGGTGGAAGGCGAACAGGTGTTCAAAGCGGGATATGTTATTTTGTGCCAAGTCAAAAATGTAGAAAAAACCGAGATATTTGGGCTGGTTCTACAAACTTCTGCATTAATATCGAAGCCCCATGAAGTGAATTTATGTTTGAATAATCCAATAAACAAGTGGACATGTGTGTGTTCTTGCAAAGCTGGACAATCTGGTTTTTGTAAGCATGTGGTTGCACTACTTATTTATATTAACAGGTGAGATCAGCTAATGTCGATATTTCATCATTATTTATACTAGTTATTACTCGTTTGGTCAGTTTGTGTTATGCTTCCCTTCACAGCAAATTAATATTTTGTTTAACTAATCATATTTTTAGGCATGAAGAAATAGAAGAGTTCAGCTGTACATCTTACACCCAAGCGTGGGGTAAAGACAAAGCAGGCATTAAGGAAATATATGAAGCAGAGCCTACAACTAGTTTTCATAATCAATTGAAGCCAAGGTTTGAAGAAAATGTCATATTTTCCTATAAAACAAATCAATCTATAGATAAGAAAAATTTTGACCGCTTTTTAAGTTGTAAGTCTAATGCAATTTCAAACTTTCATGAATAGCATTCCATGTTATCCATTTTCCAGGTAACAAATCATCTGCCCTGCACATATTTGTACAAAGAAGCAGGAACAGCAACAATAGTCATGATTATATCAAACGGAGATAATGTAATTGGTTTTAGTCCTGTTATGAAGATACCTTATCTAAATTTTATGTTTCAGAAAACTAGATACAATTCACAACAGAGCTGTTATACAAAAAATATTTGAACATGCTTCCCATTCTGTTTTGGAATCTATGGAACTGCCGGATTTGTCCCAAAATAACTGTTGTGAAGACATTATTAAGAATTTCAGAAGAGACGATCTCCTGGATGCTGCAGCATTGAATCAAACAATGCCAGAATGGCAGAATCTCAGAAGATTGCGAATTACAGGTCAGTTGACAAGTTACTTTAAAAAAAGTGTCAAATATTTGAATTATTTTAGGTTCAAGAATATACTCTATATATACTTGTGCCAAAGCAGACTGGTCAAAAAAAGCTGAAAATTACTTTTGGCCCAAAAGTTTCAGCAATAAATTTACACAACACGGGAAGAAATACGAAGGGCGTGCCTGCAATGCATATAAAAAACAATACCCAATGTATGAAGTGCATAATGTGGGAATTGCTATCAGCTCAAGATATCCTTGGTTTGGGTATTCTCCAGATGGAGTTATTTTTCAGGATGGAAAGCCGATTAAACTTCTGGAAATAAAATGCCCTTTTTCTGGTTAGTTATATCGATAGTTTTCAAACTGACTGTTTATTTCTGAGACTTTTATGCTAATCTTATTATTTTAGGTAAGGAGAACGATACCCAAATAATATTGGAAAAATGTGATTATTTGGAAAGAAAGGATGATAAGTGGCTTTTGAAAAGGAAACATAGTTATTATGGACAGGTGCAATTTGGGATGGCGTTACTGAATTTAAAAAACACAGATTTGATTATTTATTCATCTGCATCTGATTCCTTCTTCAATATCAATGTTAATTTTGATGAAGAATTTGCAAAACATTTGATATTGAGAGTACATGAACTATATTTCAAGTATATGATTCATATTTATTGTATCAATAAAGACAAATTTGAAAAATGAATAAAACGTATCATTCTCCAGATTCAATCCTGACAGTAAAATTTTAATGGGCCCCCACACTAGCTTTGGTTGAAGTAGCTACTTTTTTGTTTCTAATGAATTGCTTAAAGAAGCATATTAGGAAGATGTGTTACACAAAGAAAACAAGTGTCGTTAAACATTTATCAATTATTAGGTACATTTAGCACTAGTATGAAATATATTCAGCATGTGTAGGAACTATTATATTTTAATACACATTTCAGTTTGAGCTAGTGCAAAATACCTTATTTAGGCAATAGTTACAGTGCAAAATTATATGCATTTCAAGTGGTGTTCCGAAATTATACAAGAATATTATGTATAATATTACATGAGTATAACAATGTACAATCACTAATTATTTTCCATGGGATTGCAAATGATTTTTTTAAATCTTTATTTCCAAAAAAATATAAAACTAGAACTTTTCAATGTTTTATTTTGTAACCTTCAAAAAGAACTGAATAAAAATGTGTAAAAGTGAATATATAAAATGTTATTATCTAATATTCACAATTCTTGGGAAATCGGATCTGCATCTGCAGTTGGTATCTTCAATAAACACATTGAGTGTAGGTATACATATCACAATACAATTTTTCATTTGAGAAATTACTTATATAATTAATGTATATGAGATGTTGGTACAAAAATATATTTATAATATGTAAAATCACGAATTCAAAAGTCAATTTCAAGTTATAAAGTAAAACATGCATAGAAAATTATACACAGTTTTTGGTAATTTTTTTTTTATAAAAACCAGAAGAACTTTGGCTTTCAATTTTCTGTGGTGTCGGAATCTGCAATATTTGTATTGTCAGCGACAACTTCATCAATGCAGTTTTCGAATTTGTTTCCTGCCAGTATTGGTGGTGATAAATTTACTAAGGCACAAACAACAATCATCACATCATTTATATGAGGAATAATGAACCACTCAATTTGATTATTGAGTATGTTCAATAGTTTTATTCTTTGAATAGCTCGTTCTACATGAACTCTAGCACGAGCTATATCAGCTGTTTGTTCAGCCTCCTCTTTGGAAAATTGTACTTTTTTTTCAAAAATGGTGGTCTTATTAATTGTATGTAGTTCTCAGCACATTCATTTTGTATCATGAACCCTTTATCCACCATAATTGCATCATGGGGATCACATTTACTGAGAATATTTTCTTTTAAAAAAATTGCCTTGTCAGTTGCTCTACCTCCAAAAGCACTGCTGACAAAGGAAATTGTTCCCGCAGGTGTTATTCCTATTAACAATTTTAAAGTATGTGTGCCCTTATAGTGGGAATATGTTCTAACTCTACATTTCAAACATTTACATTTTTGAACTGTTATCTCTGTACAATCTAGAACAACACGTGTACTTTTATATTTCTCAAAGCACTTTGGCATATTAGATATAACTTGATCTTTGGTTGGCCAATAGATAACTGGTTTTAATGCCAATGCCAATAAATGTAACGTTGTATAAAAATACTTTGTACAACTGCTTGTTGAAAAATCAAACATAACAGCCAAACATGCAAAGGAAATATTCAATTTTGGTTTTGTTAAGACAAAAACAACTTTTTTCCTTATGTCAGTAATGCACTGTCCATTGTTTGCCCTTACAATTTCATTGATGCAGATTACACATGTGTCTATAACATCACTACCAACACCAGTGAAGGAAATGTATTTTTTTTCTGTGTCCAAGAAATTTTCAATAGGTGTAACAATATTAGACTGTGTCTGCTTGTTGGCAAATTCAACTTTATGGAGTGGTTCTCGGTAATGAAGTTTTCTCGATGATCTGGTTGGTCTTTCTGCTTCTGCTATTGAACTCACTACATTTTCTCTGAAATCTTCGACATTTTCTTTCCTAGCAAAAGTTTCATCCTGATTGTGGTAAACCAGTTCTTCACTTCCACCTTCTTTGTAATCGTCCGATTTATTTTTGTTACTGAAAGTACATTCATTAATATACTTTTGTACTCACAATATTTTCCTTTTAGACTGATTAATCACAGGTTTAACATTTTGGTGTGATGTAATGGGTAAATTTTTTGATGGTATGGCATCTGGTCTCAAAAAATGGACTTTTGCATTTGGATTCCATTTTCCTTAAAATAAAACAGCAAATATTATAACCAATACTTGAACATCAAGATGTTTCCTTTTAATTAGTGAAATTACCAATATAGAATAGAGGTTTTTGAGAATTACCTTTATAATCTGTTACTACGAAGTGCCTGCTACACACAGACATGTATTTGGTGATAGGTTTTCCAATTTTAAAAATGTTCTGCCACACCTTGCACAATTTTGGATCTTTTGGGAAGCTGTGTATTGATACCTTTGTATCTTTATACTGCTTACACTGCGGCACAGAACAATATCTCTTGCACTTGCTGGTCATTATTCGAATCTTAAGAAATGATTTGATACACCAAACTTCGACAAACTGTTTTAAGAACCAACAAAAAGCTAATTATTTACTACTTAAATCACACGTACTCTAAATGACAACTTGGTTTGTTTTCCCCATTCAGAAAGTGTTTAATTTTGACAGTAGATGTCGCACCCTTTGCTCGTTTTCGCCAATTATAAGCAATTAAGTTGTTTATTAATTATGACATTATTTTGTTTTATAAACAATTTGACTTAATATATTTTTTTTAATTCCAAATTAAAGTTAAAATAGTTTTTATGTTATATTTACCAAGTTGTTAACACCAATTTTGTTTTAACTCGAACTTATTCCTTGAAAATGAAATAAACATATTTCGAAAGCTTGGAAAACAAGTAAAAGAGTTTTCTTAAAAAACATTGCCGTTTACCCCAAAAATTCTGGTTTAATACCTATTAGTCGGCAAATAACATAAATTTAATTATATATATATATATATATATATATATATATATATATTGAAATGATTTAATTGGTGGTGAATATTTTAATATTTGATTTGCTTGCTTTATTTTATTAATAGCCCTCGTAGGTTCTATCAATTTATAATGATTTACTTAGTTTGATTATTATAATTTATATTGTTTTTTTATGGTTTTTATAATATTATTCACAATTCTTATGTGTTTTGTCTAATGTTTTAATTGAGTTTTAAGATTAAATATTATTTAGTTTTATATAAAGTTTACTTTTTCTTTTGTAACTCTATAGTTGGGCGCCTTATCCAAATTTTAACTAGCTCAGTCTACTTCGTTTGAAATTGAAATTTAAAATCTGACTCTTATCTGGGTAGGATTCCAATTAAAAAATTTATTTAATTATTACAATACAATGAATTTAATATCAAATATTTTTAAAAGAAATTATACAAATAAAATAAAAAACACTATTAATTGGTTTTCATATGCTTATTACAATTAAATTGATGAATAACCTGATATGAAGAAATGGAGATGATATACAAAAATAAATTAATTTACAGTCACAACAAAATAAATACAAAAATATAAATTCTTAACTATTAAACGTATTTTATATATTTATTTTTTATATTACATGTATTAATTTAACATAAACTGATAACTGATTTTGATTAATGCAAATTTTTTTCTTTTAGTAATTAATTAATACATACGATGTTAATTGCTCTGGTATCAGTATTATAAGAGAGTGAATCATAGATTTCCTCACCTTTTTATAGGCTTCCAGGAAAATGACAAATATGACGTAAGAAACGGAATTCCATTGTTTTTAAATACAAAATTTAACCAAAATTCTAGAATATCAAGGTAATAAAATTACAAATCTAATAGTACCTCTGTTAACGTACAGGAAAATCTTATCCTTATATTTACAAAAAATCTATTAATATAATTTTTAAATGCAATTTTTCTATGAAAATTTAGATTTGAAATAGACAAATTTCTTGAGCTGTCATATTTTCTAGACTTTCAAAATTTGAATTAAAACTATCAATTGTATTTAAAATTACTATAAATCCATTAAACTAATCCTATTTTAACTGAAAATTACTATTTTAAACTCTAACAACTAAAATTTAAACTTTTAAGAGATTCTGTTATTTGTATCACTTACACCTTATATAAGATGAGATTCTCTGTGTTATCAAAGATTAACATTTTAAAATTTATATAAAAAACTTACTTAATTATCCTACATACATTTTGTTACATAAAATGTCTTTGTTAATGTTTATAAACTAAGTTTTTCAATAGTTATTTAACTATGCACTATTTAAGTGTTCTTTCATAAGTTTATTTGATTAAGTTGTGGTGTTTTAAGGTACTCATGATCTATTGGAATACTTATTTGTACAATATCGAAGACTACAACTTGTCTCCTTATACTTTTGTAAGTACTTCCTTTTTATAATACTAATTTAAATACTTAACTAGCTAAAACTACATGTTGATTTCTTAAACATGTGAAAACCATTAATACTTTTAATTTTTATTTCCTTTTTTATTGTTTCAGATTAAAATTTGAATTTGAAAAGAGAACTAGGTCAAAGGTGAATTGTTATATGAAATTGCACTTATTATGGATTGGAAATATTTGATTGTGATAAAATAGCAAAATATGGATCCTATTCAAGATAAGATGTCAATTACATTCTTTGTTTATATTGAATGTTTGTCTGTGAAAATTATAAACTTGAAAACTTTAGATGTAATAAAGAAAAAGTAACTGCTGATTCGATGAAACTTATTAATATATCCTTTTATTATAAATTATTGAGGTAAGTTTTACTTCTTAAATTTTTAACTCTTAGTTATTTATCTCAAATCCCCCAATTTAATTTTTAACAAAATTCTTGTGTAACAAGATAAATTTTTTAAAAATTTAATTCCTTTTATACTCTTTGTTTATATTGTTAGTCTTTTTCCTAACATATCCCTTCATCATTACATTCTTCCCTTGATTTATTCAAGTAATTGGAAGTGTAGATTCTACATATAAGAATTATGAATTTTTCTTTTATTCATTTAAATTTATTTATAATCATTATTTGATATAATTCTTTATCTCTCTATATTCAGGAATCAATTTCAAAATCTTATAATATCATATTCTTATTACAAATTATACTTATTTACATCAAGAACCGTTGATTCATTTAATTCCAAATCTGTTGTTATAATATCTTATCTTATTAGTACTTTCCCTAATTTCTGCATTATTTTCTTACAAGTTTATATTAAATTCTTGTTACCTTTGTAAAATCTCATGACAATTTCCTAATCTCAAATTGTTATTAGTCTATTTTAATTGCCTATCTTAACTTATTATTTTTCAAAAAAAAAATTAAATGTTATTAATCCTATTCTATTTATTTAACATTAATATTTAAAAGTATTATACATATAAGTTTGAGATTTGAAATGTGTGTCATAATGGTATCTTAAATTAATCTACAACTAACTCTACTTTTTGTATTTTTAAATTTTTTTCTCTTTTTGAAATTTCTCCCCCTATTATAATCAAATTCTCTAAAATGTATTGTCTCTTGGTAGTTGATTTGTTTAACTTCCCCCCAAAATTCTTTAATAGATTGTTGTTCTAAATCATATACTTTATTAATAGATTGTTCTTTGTTACAGGTTGCTGAAAGATTTCCTATCAAAATACTTCTTGCAACTACCCTAGGATCTATAACACTTTTAATATCGATTAATTTATTTTTAAATATACTTGTTAAGTTGTTAGAATAGATGTTATTGTAAAATTTTATTCTAAACTCTTGTGTCTTGTTTCCATATATCATTGTATTACTTTTTCCTATTTGTATTACCACTTCTTTATATTCTATTCTTACTTTTCTTTTTAATGTTTTTAAGTTTTCTTCTTGGTTTTGTCCTAGTGTTTCTTTTCTATTTATAAATATTCTTGAATTGGTCTTGGGTTTGTGTTCATCTATGTCATTTTTACTCTTATATTGTTCATAATTTTCTTCTATATCATATATGGTATCAATCTTCATTATTTTGTTTGTCTTAATTTGCTCAATTTCAACTTCTTTGTTTCTGTTTTTGTCTGTTTCCTTTAAAATTTCATTAGTTAACTCTGCATTTTCTTTTATAACAAATTCCTTTTCTTCATAATTATATTTATTTAAAACTTTATTGTTTTCATTATTGTCTTGTAAATTTTCAACTTCCATTATTGCTTCTATTCTTTCAATGCTAACTTCTTGTCTCATACTTTGAATTTCTTCTTGAATTTTTCTCATTTCATTTAAACTTTCTTTTCTTCCTTCGTCTATCTTCTTTTCCATATTGTTTAGTTCTAGTTTCATTTCCTTTTTAATTTCTTCTTTGTTTTCATTTAAATTCTTGTCTAATTTCTCTAATTTTTCATTCATTTCCTCCTTCATTTCTTCTTTAGTTGTATCTAATTTTCTATCCATTTTATTAATATCTTTCTTCAAATCCATAAACATTTCCCTTAACCAGTCATCACGACTTGCCATTTCTTGCTTATTTTGTCTTCTTTCTGTATCTTGTTCCGTTCTTTTAGTACTTTTGTTCAAATTTGATTTGAACAATCCTAATTTAATTTTTATTTGCCCTTAAACTTATTCATTTTATGCACACCCCTGTGTATATTAACCATTTCAAAAACATACCTCCCCGGCACCATTTTAAGTTCACCGAACGAAGGCGAAACTTTTGACGAACGCTATTGTATGTTAATGTCCAGTCTTGAGTCCAGACTCTCACAACTTTCAAAAAATTCCGAGGTAAAATCAGAGAGAACTCAAAATTTGTCAATCCCACCAACAGTACATTTACCGGAAATTAAAATCCCAATTTTTTCTGGCAACCCAACAGAATGGGTTTCATTTTTTCAGTTATTCGAAGCAATAATTTTAAATAATCAAAGTGTACCAGCTGTTCAGAAATTTGTTTACTTAAAGTCATTTCTGAGAGACGAGTCATTAAAATTAATACAGAACATTTCAGTTTCACATCAAAATTTCCAAGTTGCTCTGGATATTTTGAAAAAACGCTATGACAACAAACACGTCTTAGCCAATTCATTAATTTCGGGCATTCTGGACATTAACCCTATCACAAAAGGCACAGCCGAACAGTTGAGAGATTTCCACACGAATATAAATAAAAACTTAGAAGCGCTTAAAAATTTAAATTTAACTTCGGAACAAATGGTAGACATGTTCTTGATTTACTCACTGGAACGTAAATTAGATTACGCAACTAAACGCAATTTTGAATTCGAAAGAGACAGTCACATTTCCCCACTCTAAATGAGTTTCTAGGCAATATTGATGACAGATGCATTGGACTGGAAAATCTTAAATCTCTAGATGGCTCTAGCACCACAAATAAAAAACTTCAGAAGGTTTCTCTAACCACAGAAGTTTCAACGAATTTAAACTCACACGTGCAAAACCAAGGCCAATGCATCTTTTGTCATGGCACACACAAAATATATTCGTGCGAAAGGTTTCGAGCACTTCCTAACTCTGAAAAATATAATTTCATAAAATCAAAACAACTTTGCGTAAATTGTTTCGGTAAACACCCAACCTCAAATTGCGCCAGTAAGTTTCTTTGTTCTGTGTGTAACAAAAATCATCACACAATTTTACACGATAATAAATTCACAAATTCTGTCACACAACGTGGCCAAAATAAAAATAAATCAAACCATATAACGCAACAAAGTAATAAAAATTCTTTTCGGCCAGAAACAAGAGCTCTCAATCAAAATGAAAGTGTACCCAACGTTTCTAACCGCGAAACGACCCCTCATCAGGAACAAATGTCTCACATTTTGAACGTTCTTTCTGTTAATAAAACAAATTCTCACGTGCTATTAGGAACAGCTCAGGTATTTATATATAGCTCTGAGGGACGTAAAGTTAAGGCGAATGCAATTTTAGATCCTGGAAGTCAGCACTCCTTTATAACCTCAAAACTCGTAAGAAATTTAAGTTATACTACTTATGAAAGCAAATTGAGTATATCGGGAATTGGCATTAGTTCAACTAGGTCAAATAGTATGGTCAATTTAGTAGCTCACTCGGAAATTGATAAATTTAAAATCAAACTCCCATGTTCAGTTTTGGAAAATATTACTTCATCCCTCCCGCCAATTTTAATTGATCATGCAAAAATTAAAATTCCGTCTCAGGTTAAACTGGCTGATGTGACGTATTTCTCACCTTCTTCCATTGACATTTTAATTGGCGCGGACTTCTATTATGAATTGTTACTTGAAGGTATCATTAGATTGGGTAAAAATTTACCAGTGCTAATTTCAACGCGGTTAGGTTGGATAGTGGTAGGTCACGCACCCCAAAAGGTTGACTCTGGTATTTCCTCCTGGTCAGGTGTAACTGCCACAACTTCTCTCTCGAGTATTGAGTCTTGTGAAGAAAGCTCGAAGGCAGCCGCAAGCGCAGTAGTATTACACTCGCAAGCTAATGATTTTCACAATTTAGAGACAATGGTCGAAAGGTTTTGGACTTTAGAACAAATACCAGATCCAAAAATGAATCTTTCAACTGAAGAAGAGTTAATGGAGAACACATTCATTTCAACAACACATCAATTGAAGAGTGGCTCATTTCAGGTAGATTTACCGTTAAAATCTCCTCACGAAAATTTTAAATTAGGCAGATCGTTACCTATTGCCAAACAGCGCTTCTTCAATCTGGAGAGAAAAGGCTTCGAAACAATTCAAATTATTTTTTGGACTACAAACGGTTTATTGACGAGTATATACACCTTGGGCACGGTCGTTATGTACCTCTTTCAGAATATAACGCAAATTCTCAGTTAACATCGAGTAGTATTTGACGCTTCGTGCAAAACAGACTCTGGCATATCTCTAAATGACATTATGTATAAAGGATTCCAAGTTCAATCCAACCTTTTCGATATTCTTCTTCAGTTTCGGTCCTATAATTATGTCCTGGTAGGAGACCCCTTCGATGTATAGAATTAACAACACTCACCTTTGGAACAAATTGCGCACCCTTCCTGGCAACTAGGGTGTTAAATAAAATTGCCATGGATAACGAGTGCAAATTTCCCTTGGCTTCCAAAGCCCTGTTGTCGCAAACATACGTCGACGACATTCTTTCGGGTTGTAATTCATTAGATGAGCTGCAACGACTCTATTCTGAACTTAGCGCCATGTTGAATCCTTGTGGATTCCATCTTCATAAGTGGCATTCCAATTCCAAAGAATTTTCAAACAAATTTTCACTATCTACCTCTGCTGAAATTGACTTGAATAAGGAAGAAGCTACCAGTAAAGTTCTTGGTCTCAAATGGAATACTGTAAATGACTGTTTCACGATTTCAGTTCCGAAATTTGAAAGTTTTGGCCTCATCACCAAAAGAAAAATTCTTTCGTGCGTCGCTCAATGTTGGGACCCTCTAGGATTTCTCGCCCCCGTCGTAATCTTGGGGAAACTCATTATAAAGGTGACTTGGAACATGAAGGTAGGTTGGGACACTGAAATTATTGACGAATTAATTACTCTCGGGTTGTTGAGAGTAGGCGGCCGTTTAAACCACTCGAATCTAAGTTTAAATCAAAAACATCCGATCCTACTTTTCTCAAAAAATCAGTTGGTCTCTCTTTTGCTTAAACGAGAACATATTCGTCTTGGACATGGAGGAGCCCAAACTCTATTGTCAAACATTCGACTTAAATATTGGCCTATGAATGAACTCAGAGAAGTAAAGAACATTATTCATCATTGCGTCACTTGTTTTCGATTGAAACCCGCCTCTTATACCCAAATAATGGCGGACCTACCTAAGGACAGGGTAAACATCGACAGACCTTTCAACAGAGTAGGTTGACTATGCCGGGCCTGTATTTCTAAAGTCGTCGTCATTACGCAAGGCCTCCCTCGAAAAGGCATACATTGCTGTTTTTATATGTATGGTCACCAAAGCCATCCATTTGGAATTGGTAACCTCTCTGACCTCGGAGGCTTTTATCCTTGTTTTGAAGAGGTTTATTTCTAGAAGGGGCAATCCCTCATACATCTTCAGTGATAACGGCACTAACTTTTCTGATACGCGAAACCAACTTTATGATTTACATAAATTCCTAGTCAAGAGTTGCACAAACCAATTTATCTCTAATTTCTGTTCAGCAAATAAAATAAATTTTAAGTTCATTCCTCCAAACTCACCACATTGGGGTGGAAATTGGGAGGCGGCCGTAAAGAATGTCAAATTTCATTTGGTGCGTCTTGTAGGTAATGCAAATCTAAATTTCGAATTCTTCTACACAGTGTTAACGCAAATAGAGGCGATTCTCAACTCGCGGCCTATTTGCAGTCTCTCTAATGACCCAAACGATCTACAAGCTCTCACCCCCGATCACTTCCTAGTTGGAACCTCACTAACTTTATATCCAGAAAAGGACTTTACATCAACTCCCGACAACCGTTTATCTTTATGGCATAAGATTTCCCACATTCAGCAGACCTTCTGGAAACGATAATTGAGTACCTGAATACTCTCCAAAAACGTCCCAAATGGTTAACTCCGTCACGTAACCTCGCTGTGAACGACCTTGTTATTCTAAAAGAGGACAACATGAAACCGTTACAATGGCCTTTAGCCAGAATCATAGAAATTTTTTCTGGTCCGGACAACAAACTTCGGGTAATCAAGCTCAAGACCTCTTCGGGAGAGTATATGCGCCCAGTGACCAAGGTGTGTCCGCTACCATTTGAAGACCGCATATCGACTCCTCAAACGAAAGAAACCGATAACGAAATTCTATAAGTTCACTTTTGTTTTGCTCTGCATTTGAAAGCCGGAGCCTTTCAACGCGGGGCAGTATGTTCAAATTTGATTTGAACAATCCTAATTTAATTTTTATTTGCCCTTAAACTTATTCATTTTATGCACACCCCTGTGTATATTAACCATTTCAAAAACATACCTCCCCGACACCAGTCTAACGGGAGCAACACAACGAGTCGAGACTCGTGATAGTTACCAGAGCACCGGGTTTTTATTTCATTCTCTCACAACACGTAATAGGGGAGACATCCTTCCAACCTACTGGTTCGTGTCTCGAACGTTTTTCTTTCTCTTACACCACAAAAAAACGGTTTAATTTTTTTTTGTGCTGTAGTGCTGTTCAAAGATTCAAAGGTTCAATAATCGAAATCGAATTAAAGTGCATAAAACCTCATTATTGCCAGAAATTCATCGAGAGGGGTAATGTACAAAATTTCTTTTTGACAAAAATTATTCTGCAAGTAGCAGAACAAAAAGGCTTTCACGCGCAGAAAAACAACGTGGACATCTCTCAGGGGAGAAGCCAACGGATTTTATGTTATACCATATAGGATGCTAGTATAATTGATAAATTTATATTACTTATTTGTATTATTGTTTATTGTTTTTACAATCGAATATTTGTATGTGCATCAAAATTATTTTCTTTAGGAACTTCCCAAATTGGATGTCCAGGAGGCGGTTTCACGAAGGGATATTCATTTTTTTTGTAATTATTTTTTGTAACTAGTGCGTTATTTTTCTATGTAACAATCGTTTTATTTTATGTTGATTGTATTAAACGATTTGAGAACTAGTCTACGGACCTTTCATTTTACCAGTGGTGTGGGAATAAAGTTCACTTAACCACATTCGGGATTTTTAATATAAATCTTGAGCCCCCTTATGTTGAGGAAGGGTAATCAAAATTCTTTCTAAAACATAAATGGTCCTTCGAGCCGGATACATATCAAACTGACAGTTTTTTCTTTCTTTTCCTTCTCAATGTTTAATTGTTAAACAATTTCGTTATTTTGCATATCAAATGAATGGTAAAATCTCAGGCATTTCGTATAAATATTAGCATTACTCAAATCGTTTAATGATCTATGCTAGGCTTACTCATTTGAGATAAGAATTGTTCAATTTAAGTGAATTCTTGGTGGCGCAAAAACATACAAACGTGTTTAGTGCGTGTTAAACTCTCCGATAAACAACAATTACGGTTTACTTGCCGTTTTCACAATCAAACTTCTTCTCGTGTCCGTGAACTATTTGTACGACCTAATCGCTAACAAAAGGAAAGTGATTAGTGAAGAATTGAATGAAAATTTACTCTTTTCCGTTTTAATTTGAAGCTCTAAAGAGTATCATCAAAATTGACAAAAGCTTCGTCAAAAGATTCGGAGTCTGAACACATTCACTTTAAAGTTTTTTTTTTATAATTTTTCTTTCAACAATTTACAATGTCTGACAGTGAAGGCGAAAGTAATACTAAGATTGTTCTCGAACAAGCAAAAATGAACAAGAGAATTGCTAAAGCAAATCTCACAAAACTCGAAAATTGGTTCAATTCAAAAGTCGATGTTGAAATTAGTTCTACACTGCTCGAACTAAAAATTGACCAGCTCACCAAGGCATATAATAAGTTTTCCATTGCAATCGAGACTCTTGAAGATGAGTCTCAAATTTTAAGTTCACCGAACGAAGGCGAAACTTTTGACGAACGCTATTGTATGTTAATGTCCAGTCTTAAAACCAGACTCTCACAACTTTCAAAAAATTCCGAGGTAAAATCAGAGAGAACTCAAAATTTGTCAATCCCACCAACAGTACATTTACCGAAAATTAAAATCCCAATTTTTTCTGGCAACCCAACAGAATGGGTTTCATTTTTTCAGTTATTCGAAACAATAATTTTAAATAATCAAAGTGTACCAGACGTTCAGAAATTTGTTTACTTAAAGTCATTTCTGAGAGACGAGTCATTAAAATTAATACAGAACATTTCAGTTTCACATCAAAATTTCCAAGTTGTTCTGGATATTTTAAAAAAACGCTATGACAACAAACACGTCTTAGCCAATTCATTAATTTCGGGCATTCTGGACATTAACCCTATCACAAAAGGCACAGCCGAACAGTTGAGAGATTTCCACACGAATATAAATAAAAACTTAGAAGCGCTTAAAAATTTAAATTTAACTTCGGAACAAATGGTAGACATGTTCTTGATTTACTCACTGGAACGTAAATTAGATTACGCAACTAAACGCAATTTTGAATTCGAAAGAGACAGTCACATTTCCCCACTCTAAATGAGTTTCTAGGCAATATTGATGACAGATGCATTGGACTGGAAAATCTTAAATCTCTAGATGGCTCTAGCACCACAAATAAAAAACTTCAGAAGGTTTCTCTAACCACAGAAGTTTCAACGAATTTAAACTCACACGTGCAAAACCAAGGCCAATGCATCTTTTGTCATGGCACACACAAAATATATTCGTGCGAAAGGTTTCGAGCACTTCCTAACTCTGAAAAATATAATTTCATAAAATCAAAACAACTTTGCGTAAATTGTTTCGGTAAACACCCAACCTCAAATTGCGCCAGTAAGTTTCTTTGTTCTGTGTGTAACAAAAATCATCACACAATTTTACACGATAATAAATTCACAAATTCTGTCACACAACGTGGCCAAAATAAAAATAAATCAAACCATATAACGCAACAAAGTAATAAAAATTCTTTTCGGCCAGAAACAAGAGCTCTCAGTCAAAATGAAAGTGTACCCAACGTTTCTAACCGCGAAACGACCCCTCATCAGGAACAAATGTCTCAAACTTTGAACGTTCTTTCTGTTAATAAAACAAATTCTCACGTGCTATTAGGAACAGCTCAGGTATTTATATATAGCTCTGAGGGACGTAAAGTTAAGGCGAAGGCAATTTTGGATTCTGGAAGTCAGCACTCCTTTATAACCTCAAAACTCGTAAGAAATTTAGGTTATACTACTTATGAAAGCAAATTGAGTATATCGGGAATTGGCATTAGTTCAACTAGGTCAAATAGTATGGTAAATTTAGTAGCTCACTCGGAAATTGATAAATTTAAAATCAAACTCTCATGTTCAGTTTTGGAAAATATTACTTCATCCTCCCACCAATTTTAATTGATCATGCAAAAATTAAAATTCCGTCTCAGGTTAAACTGGCTGATGTGACGTATTTCTCATCTTCTTCCATTGACATTTTAATTGGCGCGGACTTCTATTATGAATTGTTACTTGAAGGTATCATTAGATTGGGTAAAAATTTACCAGTGCTAATTTCAACGCGGTTAGGTTGGATAGTGGTAGGTCACGCACCCCAAAAGGTTGACTCTGGTATTTCCTCCTGGTCAGGTGTAACTGCCACAACTTCTCTCTCGAGTATTGAGTCTTGTGAAGAAAGCTCGAAGGCAGCCGCAAGCGCAGTAGTATTACACTCGCAAGCTAATGATTTTCACAATTTAGAGACAATGGTCGAAAGGTTTTGGACTTTAGAACAAATACCAGATCCAAAAATGAATCTTTCAACTGAAGAAGAGTAAGTGGAGAACACATTCATTTCAACAACACATCAATTGAAGAGTGGCTCATTTCAGGTAGATTTACCGTTAAAATCTCCGCACGAAAATTTTAAATTAGGCAGATCGTTACCTATTGCCAAACAGCGCTTCCTCAATCTGGAGAAAAGGTTTCGAAACAATTCAAATTAGTTTTTGGACTACAAACGGTTTATTGACGAGTATATACACCTTGGGCACGGTCGTTATGTACCTCTTTCAGAATATAACGCAAATTCTCAGTTAACTTCGAGTAGTATTTGACGCTTGCAGCTGTTCAGAAATTTGTTTACATAAAGTCATTTCTGAGAGACGAGTCATTAAAATTAATACAGAACATTTCAGTTTCACATCAAAATTTCCAAGTTGCTCTGGATATTTTAAAAAAACGCTATGACAACAAACACGTCTTAGCCAATTCATTAATTTCAGGCATTCTGGACATTAACCCTATCACAAAAGGCACAGCCGAACAGTTGAGAGATTTCCACACGAATATAAATAAAAACTTAGAAGCGCTTAAAAATTTAAATTCAACTTCGGAACAAATGGTAGACATGTTCTTGATTTACTCACTGGAACGTAAATTAGATTACGCAACTAAACGCAATTTTGAATTCGAAAGAGACAGTTCATATTTCCCCACTCTAAATGAGTTTCTAGGCAATATTGATAACAAATGCATTGGACTGGAAAATCTTAAATCTCTAGATGGCTCTAACACCACAAATAAAAAACTTCAGAAGGTTTCTCTAACCACAGAAGTTTCAACGAATTTAAACTCACACGTGCAAAACCAAGGCCAATGCATCTTTTGTCATGGCACACACAAAATATATTCGTGCGAAAGGTTTCGAGCACTTCCTAACTCTGAAAAATATAATTTCATAAAATCAAAACAACTTTGCGTAAATTGTTTCGGTAAACACCCAACCTCAAATTGCGCCAGTAAGTTTCTTTGTTCTGTGTGTAACAAAAATCATCACACAATTTTACACGATAATAAATTCACAAATTCTGTCACACAACGTGGCCAAAATAAAAATAAATCAAACCATATAACGCAACAAAGTAATAAAAATTCTTTTCGGCCAGAAACAAGAGCTCTCAATCAAAATGAGAGTGTACCCAACGTTTATAACTGCGAAACGACCCCTCATCAGGAACAAATGTCTCAAACTTTGAACGTTCTTTCTGTTAATAAAACAAATTCTCACGTGCTATTAGGAACAGCTCAGGTATATATATATATAGCTCTGAGGGACGTAAAGTTAAGGCGAAGGCAATTTTAGATCCTGGAAGTCAGCACTCCTTTATAACCTGCATATAATTTTTATTTGCCCTTAAACTTATTCATTTTATGCACACCCCTGTGTATATTAACCATTTCAAAAACATACCTCCCCGGCACCAGTCTAACGGGAGCAACACAACGAGTCGAGACTCGTGATAGTTACCAGAGCACCGGGTTTTTATTTCATTCTCTTACAACACGTAATAGGGGAGACATCCTTCCAACCTACTGGTTCGTGTCTCGTTTTTCGTGTCTCGTTTTTCTTTCTCTTACACTACAAAAAAACGGTTTAATTTTTTTTTTCTGCTGTAGTGCTGTTCAAAGATTCAAAGGTACAATAATCGAAATCGAATTAAAGTGCATAAAACCTCATTATTGCCGGTTTACATCTAACTAATTATTCAAAGATTCAAAGGTTCAATAATCGAAATCGAATTAAAGTGCATAAAACCTCATTATTGCCGGTTTACATCTAACTAATTATTTAAAGTGTTAAAAGTGCCAGAAATTCATCGAGAGGGGTAATGTACAAAATTTCTTTTTGACAAAAATTATTCTGCAAGTAGCAGAACAAAAAGGCTTTCACGCGCAGAAAAACAACGTGGACATCTCTCAGGGGAGCAGCGAACGGATTTTATGTTATACCATATAGGATGCTAGTATAATTGATAAATTTATATTACTTATTTGTTTTATTGTTTATTGTTTTTACAATCGAATATTTGTATGTGCATCAAAATTATTTTCTTTAGGAACTTCCCAAATTGGATGTCCAGGAGGCGGTTTCACGAAGGGATATTTATTTTTTTTGTAATTATTTTTTGTAACTAGTGCGTTATTTTTCTATGTAACAATCGTTTCATTTTATGTTGATTGTATTAAACGATTTGAGAACTAGTCTACGGACCTTTCATTTTACCAGTGGCGTGGGAATAAAGTTCACTTAACCACATTCGGGATTTTTAATATAAATCTTGAGCCCCCTTATGTTGAGGAAGGGTAATTAAAATTCTTTCTAAAACAACTTTCACCTCTCTCAAACATTCCTGCTTCGGCTTGTTCATCTTCATTTCCTGTTTCCTCTCCTTGTATTATAGGTTCTGATACAAAATCTCCAGCACCTCTGTTCCTTTCTTCATAAACTGGTGTTTCCATCTCAGCTTTATCTCTCTGCTCCACTACTTCTCCTTCTTTGATTTTTCCTAACTGCTTTCCATCCCTAAGAACCATCTTCTTATCCGCCATGTTGTTGTTGGTGAGTTTATGAATTTGTTAAGTTGTTATTTTCAGTTATTTTATTTGTGAAAATACTATTTTTGCGAGCCCCACGTTGGTTGCGACAATTTGATGTGATTTTTATAATTTATTTAATTTGCTTTGTTTGATTAGTTAAGTTTTATTTGATTCGTTAGTTTTTATTAATGTTTAATTTTATACTTATTAAATTGTTTATTTTTTTGTTTTAGTAATATTATTCACAATTATTAAATGTTTTATCTGATGTTTAATTGAGTTTTATGATTAAATATTATTTAGTTTTATATAAAGTTTACTTTTTCTTTTGTAACTCTATAGTTGGGCGCCTTATCAAAATTTTAACTAGCTCAGTCTACTTCTTTTGAAATTGAAATTTAAAATCTGACTCTTATCTGGGTAGGATTCAAATTAAAAAATTTATTTAATTATTACAATACAATGAATTTAATATCAAATGTTTTTAAAAGAAATTATACAAATAAAATAAAAAACACTATTAATTGGTTTTCATATGCTTATTACAATTAAATTAATGAATAACCTGATATGACGAAATGGAGATGATATACAAAAATAAATTAATGTACAGTCACAACAAAATAAATACAAAAATATAAATTCTTAACTATTAAACGTTCCTTGTATTATAAAGTTCTTTTCGAATAATTGCTATTGTCAAAACGAAAAGCGAGGAACACTGAGATCGGCTTCTCCTCGTCTGATCTCGGAAATGTCAAATTACAAGATGACTGCTAAGGTCCCGTTGTGGAAACGACACTCGAATTTAATCTCATAAATCTACTGGAATCTGCCTCGGTTTTGTCCAATTTATTACTTTGGTAAATAATTTAATAATGGTTGAATACTTTAATGCATGTATTTTTTTATATTACATGTATTAATTTAACATAAACTGATTTTGATTAATGCAAATTTTTTTCTTTTAGTAATTAATTAATACATACGATGTTAATTGCTCTGGTACCAGGATCATAAGAGAGTGAATCATAGATTTCCTCGCCTTTTTATAGGCTTCCAGGAAAATGACAAATATGACGTAAGAAACGGAATTCCATTGATTTTAAATACAAAATTTAACCAAAATTCTAGAATATCAAGGTAATAAAATTACAAATCTAATAGTACCTCTTTTAACGTACAGGGAAATCTTATCCTTATATTTACAAAAAATCTATTAATATAATTTTAAAATGCAATTTTTCCATGAAAATTTAGATTTGAAATAGACAAATTTCTTGAGCTGTCATATTTTCTAGACTTTCAAAATTTGAATTAAAACTATCAATTGTATTTAAAATTACTATAAATCCATTAAACTAATCCTATTTTAACTGAAAATTACTATTTTAAACTCTAACAACTAAAATTTAAACTTTTAAGAGATTCTGTTATTTGTATCACTTACACCTTATATAAGATAAGATTCTCTGTGTTATCAAAGATTAACATTTTAAAATTTATATAAAAAACTTACTTAATTATCCTATATACATTTTGTTACATAAAATGTCTTTGTTAATGTTTATAAACTAAGTTTTTCAATAGTTATTTCACTATGGACTATTTGTTCTTCCAAATTCCAAATTAAAGTTAAAATAGTTTTTTATGTTATATTTACCATTTTTTGAACACCAATTTTGTTTATACTCGTGCTTATTCCTTGATAATGAAATAAATATATTTCGAAAGCTTGGAAAACAAGTAAAAGAGTTTTCTTAAAACACATTGCCGTATACCCCAAAGAATTCTGGTTTAATATATATATATATATTTCTGTCTCCTTAGACTTCATCAGTACGGCATAGCTAAGGAGAATATTACCAAAAAAAACACTGAATGGTGGAAAACAATATAAATCACACAAACGGAGTCAACACAAGGGCCAACCGCACATTTGTGGCTTCAATTGGAATTACCGATTGATTGTCGGCGAAATTCCAACATCGCCACGGAGGCAGATATAACCACCTGCGTGACAAACCGTTACCCAGGAATAAATACAAATGGTAGTAGTATTTTTGCGGGAATGAATTAGATAAAAAATGGAGATATTGGGTTAAGCCCGCTAATGCAGCCGTAGACACGTGTTTCTGTCTCCTTAGACTTCATCAGTACGGCATAGCTAAGGAGAATATTACCAAAAAAAACACTGAATGGTGGAAAACAATATAAATCACACAAACGGAGTCAACACAAGGGCCAACCACACATTTGTGGCTTCAATTGGAATTACCGATTGATTGTCGGCGAAATTCCAACATCGCCACGGAGGCAGATATAACCACCTGCGTGACAAACCGTTACCCAGGAATAAATACAAATGGTAGTAGTATTTTTGCGGCGATGTTGGAATTTCGCCGACAATCAATCGGTAATTCCAATTGAAGCCACAAATGTGCGGTTGGCCCTTGTGTTGACTCCGTTTGTGTGATTTATATTGTTTTCCACCATTCAGTGTTTTTTTTGGTAATATTCTCCTTAGCTATGCCGTACTGATGAAGTCTAAGGAGACAGAAACACGTGTCTACGGCTGCATTAGCGGGCTTAACCCAATATCTCCATTTTTATATATATATATATATATATATATATTGTTATGTTTGTCTGTGTATGTATGATTTATGATTTATGTTATAATGAAACTGATTTTACATGAATAATTGATTTATGTTACAGACACTAACATAACCTTTTATATACTAAAACAAATAAAAAATTTCCTTCTCAGGGTTCTGTGGGTTCACAGGCTCTAGGTATTATAATTTATTATTATTTATTATTGTAGTTATTTGAACGCCCTATATCAATTGTTGATTTATTCTATTATTATTATTATTATGTTAAAAAAAAATGGAAGTTTTAATTAAATTTACTGTTAAATGCAAAACAGATCAACCAAATTCAATGTAATGTTTTATTACATAAATGTTTCAAAAATATTAACACATTTCGTTATACAAATACAAATTCATGATCGTTTAAATGTTCTTTCATACTTCACACATTCACACTAATGAAACTAATACTATTACAATTAATTATGCAACTCACATAACAATTATGTGTGAGTTCTTTATAAGTTTTACAGTTGGTAGTCCTTTCTATAATTACAGTTACAAAAAAAATGGACGATAGATCACTAAGCGTTATTGAAAATTTAGTTTCTCACACACTGGTAAGTTTATTTAACAAGAATTCATTAAATACCTTTTTTTACTTCTCCTAATAGCGTTTGATACTGTCTCGATGTTTTTAAACAATATGAATACCTTTATATTGTTTTGTAGACCGTGGTTGACTATTCGTGTGGGTCTCCTGCCTTCCTCCCGCGTGGAATCCGGTTCAAGATGTTACGAAGATCACTCAGGATCCATCTTTTACTTTGGGAACCTTTTAAAGGTAACTTACACTGGTCACAAATCACTATTTTACTATCTAATTACAATTTTGACAAAATTTCATATATGATTTTGATTAATCTGTTTCTAATCACTTTTCTTAACAAAAAAAAACTTTTTATTCCTTCCAAAACCAAAAATTCACTAATTCCTTTTTTTTTAAATCAATAACTACCCCGATTTTCCTTTTTTTCTTTTTTTATATTCAAATTCGCCCTCTATATCTCTAATTATGCTTATATCATTCATTGTCCAATCAAATTAACCTTATGGTTTTTTATAAATAAATTTAATAATATCTAATAAAGCTTTGTTTTGAGACTAGGAAACATTACATCTTATATTTCTAAATTGGAATTTGTTTGTATCACATCTTTTATTATTTAGTTATGTCAATTACGTTAACCTTTTTCTTCTGTCATAGTTGACATATCAAAACATCTCTTTAGAAGCTACCCTATATCAGGTGACAATTGATGTCACTGTCATTTAATTCATAACCCCATTATTTGTTTATCTTTTTAATTTTCAGATTGTATAATTAGATGTAAGCAAAATTTCAGTGAAAACTTTATAAGTACTAATTTTGAATAATTTGTTATAGGCATCATGAATACATATTTAGATAATACCTAGAAACCATCAACCTACTCGTCTGTATGGTAAATCTTATATTATTAAATCTTATATTATGTAACAGGTGATTTGTTGACAATTTTAATTTATGGAAATATAATTTAAATTTTATTACATTCCTTTAACTGTTTAAATTTAAATAAACTACCTTCCCTCTAATTAATAAATAAGATTCTCTTGTTAAATATTTTAATCTTCTAATAAGGCCATTTGATTACGTTACAACATACCCCAAATTTTTTTGTAAACATTCTAACTTCTTGAAGTCTAGAATTTTTCAAATAAAATTTTCATACATTCATAATAACTATTTTCTAAAATCTCTTTATTATATATAACTACTAATTACTACTAATATTTAAAATTTTTTTAGTTATTCACTTATGGAAGACAGCCATCTGTACAGTACGTCTACATTAAAGATACCCCTTATGTCTACAGTATCAGGATGAACTAAAACATAGCTGTTTATTCCATTTTGGTTTTCAATCCTATACGGGGCTTCAAAAGGTAACTGCAACTTTGCACATCATCTTTGTACTTCTAAGGTATAGAATAAGTTTTAATTTTAAATGTTTTCATACTTTTAACTCTTAAACTACTGAAGATAATTATATGCGACTCTGGGCATTTCATTGTATAAATCTTTATAACTTTCCAACAATCTTTTAACCTCCATTCTATTTTCATTCTCACAATTCAAATATAATCCATTCCATTTTTGATCTTCTTTGAGATCCAATTCATATTCATAAATTTCATTCCTATCCATTACTTCTGTATCCATCCCATTAATATCATCATTTATCTTTTCATTAAAATATTCTTCATTAAAATCATTTTCATTATACTTCTCACTTTCTTTAGATGCCTCATAATCTATTATATTTTCATTTTTCGTTATTTTGATATTCATTGTTTTCTTTACCCCTTATGTTTCTTCTTGTTGATTAAACTTCACACTTATACCCTTCAAAGTAACTTTCCTATTTTCATAATTGATGTCTACCTTATTTCTATATTATCATTAATACATTCTCTTGTTTTTAGAAACCCTCTGAAGTGAACGTAACTGTACAGATTTGCTGATTACCTCACCCATTAATGAAAATTTTGTGACGTTCCAGCAACATCATGATTAGGACTGGCATCTTGAACATTAGAAGTGAAATTAGAATCTTCACTTCGAACATTTTCTCCATTTATGGAAGTTGTCCTGTCTGCATTGCTAGCCCTTTGAAAATGAACTCTGCGGTTTTCATTATTTGCATTTTGTGCATTTTGCATATTTTGTCTGCTATTATAATTATTGTTAGAGTTATGATGATTATTACTATTATTATAATTTGAGTTCTGATAATTCCGTCTATAATTACTTTGATGGTCGTGATTGTTATTATTATTATTGTTTGTACTGTGGGTATAATTACTTACCCCATTATATTGTGGTCTATTACCGTTAAAATTACTATTATTGTTATTACTATTATAATTTTGTCTTTGATTATTATTAATATTACTGTTATTTCTAGAATTAGTATCGTAGTTGTTTTGATTATTTCTATTGTTATTATATTTGTTTATATTTCTGTTACTATTGTAATTATTATTATAAGTATTATTGTTAAAATTATTGGCCCTATTATTGTTGAATCTTCTATTACTAACCAAATTTCGTTCTATTCGCATCAAATAATTAGTTAATTGTTCAAAATCTTTTATATTTTGCACCGCTATTGTTTCTGAAATTTGTGACTTAAAATGACGAGAAATAAACATAATTATCTCCTCTTCTTTTATAATAGGTTCTAAATATTGCGCCTGAGAATATAGTAGAAGTGCATAATTGTACATTGAATTTCCTCGCGTTTCATCAAACTGTCCAAAATAAAGTTTTTCTCTTACTTCTCCTTGAGCAATTTCTCCCCAATATAATTTCATAAAACTAATTTTAAAATCCTCAATTTCATTAAAATTTGCCTCTTGACTTGTATACCATAAAACTGCTTGACCTATTAAGTGTTTTCTGATAATTTCTTTAATATCTTCGAAGTTATCAAGATGCTTCAGTTTATTTACTAGAATTTTGAGAAAGACTTTTGGGTGTATTTTCCTAATATTTCCATCAAATTTTAAAGTCTCATCTGAAGAACTTTGTATATAAGTATGATTTATGACACCTGATCTGTTTACTTGTCTTTTAATATCTTCAACATCATTTTTAACGTCTTTGTAGCTATCTTCTAGTCTCTTCTTTATATTCCATTCCATTTGACTTGTCATTTCTGATACTTCCATCTCCCTATTCTTTTCATTTCTTATTTTCCAGTTCTCCATTTCCCTAGATATTTGTTCTATTTTCTTTTGTGTTTTTTCTTCTTCTTGTTTTTGTTTTTCTGTACATGTTTCTTCCACAATTTGTTGGAATCCAGTAATGGTGTTCTCCCATTTTCCTTCTAAATTTCCCATTCTTTCTTGTGTATCTTGTATTCCCATTTTGACTTCATTTACATCTTCTTTAATTTCTTTTCTAAAGTTCTTTTCTTTCTCTTCTATTTCTTTTATTCTATTAATTTGAATAATTTCTACTTCTGCAATCCTTCCAATCACTTCTTCTCTTATTTCTTGTTTAGTAACTTCTATTTTACGCTCCGTGTCTCGGTTTGATTCTTCTAATTTCTTCTCAACATGTCCCAATTTTACTTCCATTAATTTTATTATTGATTCCTTACTTCTGTTTATTTCTTCTTTTGTTTGATCCATTTTTGCATTCATTTCTTGTTTTATTTCTTCTTTATTTTGATCCAATTTTGCATTCATTTCTTGTTTTATATCTTGTTTATTTTGATCCATTTTTAGATACATCATCTGGAGCATACTCATTATGTCAATTTCCTCTCTCTTTTTAGGTGTTTCCTCTTTTTCCCCTTCATTTTGCTGTATTTTTCTCTCTGTTTGGCTTTCAAACTCTTGTGTGTCCTCCTGTCCTGTTTCTTCTGACAATGATGTATCATCTCCTTCCTGCTCTTGCTTTACTTCAAAGATGTATTGCTCTGGGTCTTTTCCTTCTGTTTCTAATATCTTCTCCATTCTGATTCTTAATTCTGTTTTAAGTCCTAGAGTATCTTCTCCTCTTCTCTCTAATTCTTCCTTTAATTCCTTTACTTTTAAGTCCATCAACTTTTTTCCTTTCTTCTTCTGAACTTTTTCTGCGGTTCCATCCATCTTCTTTTGTTTTGTTTTATTTTTTTAAATACTAATTTTAATTTTATGAATATTAAATGTTTATTTTTATAGAGAAATTTTATTTTGTATGAATGAGTTTTATTTTATTTTCTTTTTATATTTATTTTTGTTATGTAAAAATTCTATGAATAACCTTTTTTATACCCTTTTTTATTGCGCCTTTTCCAAGCCCTACGTTGGTTGCGACAATTGTTATGTTGCCCCACGTTGGGCGCCAATTGTTATGTTTGTCTGTGTATGTATGATTTATGATTTATGTTATAATGAAACTGATTTTACATGAATAATTGATTTATGTTACAGACACTAACATAACCTTTTATATACTAAAACAAATAAAAACTTTCCTTCTCAGGGTTCTGTGGGTTCACAGGCTCTAGGTATTATAATTTATTATTATTTATTATTGTAGTTATTTGAACGCCCTATATCAATTGTTGATTTATTCTATTATTATTATTATTATGTTAAAAAAAAATGGAAGTTTTAATTAAATTTACTGTTAAATGCAAAACAGATCAACCAAATTCAATGTAATGTTTTATTACATAAATGTTTCAAAAATATTAACACATTTCGTTATACAAATACAAATTCATGATCGTTTAAATGTTCTTTCATACTTCACACATTCACACTAATGAAACTAATACTATTACAATTAATTATGCAACTCACATAACAATTATGTGTGAGTTCTTTATAAGTTTTACAGTTGGTAGTCCTTTCTATAATTACAGTTACAAAAAAATGGACGATAGATCACTAAGCGTTATTGAAAATTTAGTTTCTCACACACTGGTAAGTTTATTTAACAAGAATTCATTAAATACCTTTTTATTACTTCTCCTAATAGCGTTTGATACTGTCTCGATGTTTTTAAACAATATGAATACCTTTATATTGTTTTGTAGACCGTGGTTGACTATTCGTGTGGGTCTCCTGCCTTCCTCCCGCGTGGAATCCGGTTCAAGATGTTACGAAGATCACTCAGGATCCATCTTTTACTTTGGGAACCTTTTAAAGGTAACTTACACTGGTCACAAATCACTATTTTACTATCTAATTACAATTTTGACAAAATTTCATATATGATTTTGATTAATCTGTTTCTAATCACTTTTCTTAACAAAAAAAAACTTTTTATTCCTTCCAAAACCAAAAATTCACTAATTCCTTTTTTTTTTAAATCAATAACTACCCCGATTTTCCTTTTTTTCTTTTTTTATATTCAAATTCGCCCTCTATATCTCTAATTATGCTTATATCATTCATTGTCCAATCAAATTAACCTTATGGTTTTTTATAAATAAATTTAATAATATCTAATAAAGCTTTGTTTTGAGACTAGGAAACATTACATCTTATATTTCTAAATTGGAATTTGTTTGTATCACATCTTTTATTATTTAATTATGTCAATTACGTTAACCTTTTTCTTCTGTCATAGTTGACATATCAAAACATCTCTTTAGAAGCTACCCTATATCAGGTGACAATTGATGTCACTGTCATTTAATTCATAACCCCATTATTTGTTTATCTTTTTAATTTTCAGATTGTATAATTAGATGTAAGCAAAATTTCAGTGAAAACTTTATAAGTACTAATTTTGAATAATTTGTTATAGGCATCATGAATACATATTTAGATAATACCTAGAAACCATCAACCTACTCGTCTGTATGGTAAATCTTATATTATTAAATCTTATATTATGTAACAGGTGATTTGTTGACAATTTTAATTTATGGAAATATAATTTAAATTTTATTACATTCCTTTAACTGTTTAAATTTAAATAAACTACCTTCCCTCTAATTAATAAATAAGATTCTCTTGTTAAATATTTTAATCTTCTAATAAGGCCATTTGATTACGTTACAACATATATATATATATATATATATATATATATATATATATATATATATTGTAATGATAAAAATTAAATTAAAATAATCTTACCTTATTTGTTAGAACAGTCCATGTTTTATAAAGAGAAAGGATATAAATATGATAATGATAATAGTCTTCAATAGCATGGTTGGATCATCTGTGTCTTAGATGTCGAATCCTGCATCAAGTACAAATTACCTAAAATATATTAGTTACAATAAGTAATGTTTAAAGATTATTATTAGAATAAGTTTTATTAGAAATATGAAAGGAATATAACAAGTTAAGTTTTAAATATCAACAAAACAAGAAGTATTATGGTTATAAAGTATGTGTAGTTTATAAGTTATGATTTAGATTTAATATTTTAAAAAAACAATAATACCAAAAAAGAAACTAATAGTAAATTATTCATACAGATAAAGTAAGTCATAATTAATTTTATAACCGTATAAGAAAGTACTTACAGATAGTAATGGTCAATGATGTAAACATCCATAATAGTGGGTATAACATTGGAAATTCCAGTATTTGAATATACCTAAAAACATTGAATTTATTAAATAACAACATATGTGATATAAATAAACAAACATGTGATTTATAA
Source organism: Ophraella communa (assembly GCA_035357415.1). Classification (NCBI taxonomy): domain Eukaryota; kingdom Metazoa; phylum Arthropoda; class Insecta; order Coleoptera; family Chrysomelidae; genus Ophraella; species Ophraella communa. Next base: position 47,683,931 of record CM068979.1, on the reverse strand, counting down.
ACTGTGAGTGACAGAGTGAAATCCAAATAAAAACAGTTACAATGTACCCAAAACTATAAAGTGAAAGGACACTAGAAATCAAATTATCGGACATAAAAATATGTTAAACAAGTAATGAAGGTGATAGGACACTATAAACTAACAATATGTATTAGGTATAATAAGTGAAATACCAAAACAATATAAAATTTTTTGTTATTAATATTTGTATAGGTTATTAATATGTTTTGTACTAAAGTTTTGTATGTATAGAGTAGAAATGTTTTGTTAATTATGTAATTTAATTTAAATTTGTATATAAAAATGGCGGAAATTAAGTAATTTTAAAAGTAATTTATAAAAAATTTATAGAATATTGGCCATAGAAAACAATATCCATAAATATTTCAGCATTAAGGAATATGGTTATGTTAAAATTTATTGGATGTTAAATGTATTAGTTCATAATTCTTTTCAAATTTCATTTTGATTCATAGCAGGTAGCCATAACTTCGCTCCGTTTAAAAGTAAAAATTAATAAGGAAAAAGTAAAATTAAATTAATGTAAGTTAATTTATTATCAATTATTAAAGTTAAAGTTTATTTATCACACAATAAAAGCATCAATTAAGTAATATTAATAAAATAGATTTATCAGAAATTTACCAAAAATTGCCTATATAAACAGTTGAATTTCAACAATTTAAATCAAATATGTCATTCTGGGAGACAGGGTATAAATACTACGAATTTTTCTGTTTTTGGTCAGTTACTTTTCATCAATTGGCAAATTTATGTCGGAAGAAAACAAAAGAATTTGATTAAATTTTAATGGCGGCTTAAAATCACGTGCCGGTCACGGCACTGCTATATAAGAATCGACCTTAATCTACCAAGGTCATACTTTTTTTCATTTCGTCGGCCGAGTCAATAGATGGCGCCACAAGAAAATTATAGTCATACTTGTCCAAATTTGACACATGAAGTATTTTGAATTTGGATTCGTATGGTAATTTATTGCAAAGTATCATCGTTTTTTTTAAGTTGTTTAGTATATTTTTTGGATTTATTATATTTACTGTTAGTTTATTGTTTAGTTCGTTATTGTTGGTTTGCTATTTATTACAAGTGTATTTTGACAGAAAAATTGGTAAGTAATAAAATATGTAATATTGAAAAAATACAAATCTTCATGGCACTACTTTTGTTGAGAAAATGTATTAAATCTTTAATTTTTCCAGATTAAGTTAAACTATTATTATTTTATTATTCTTATTAAAATGTTAATGTAGGTATTGCCCTATACATAGCCATAAAGCATTGTACTATTAAAAAAAAAATTTAATTATAAAACTGCATGCTGTAAAATTAAAAATATTTTATATATATTTAAATATCACAAATAGGATAAAAATACAAAGAGCATACTAGATTTGAAATTTTATTTTTTGTTTAAGACTGGGCATTGGGAGTGAGAAAACGTCCTAAAAAGAGAGCGAATAAGTGTACCCGTGAGGTGCTGCCTCTTGCAATGACCTTACGCGATAAACGAAATAATATTATATTCATTCTTAGAGTATATCAGTTTCCTTTAAAAAATTTAGGGCTGGATTAATTTTAAAACAAACATGTTTGATTTTGTTAAATATAAATTGGCTATTTACATTAAACGATATTAATTTATAGATTTTACACAATATTTTTATTTATATATGTTTTTTTTTCTAAAATCAAAATTATAAATAGAATATTTATTGGGGTATTATTTTTAAAAAGGCAATCATTCAAGTTTTTTCAAGTGTAAAATGTTATCATTTGTTTATCTTAACTAAGCAATAACGAGTAGGTAAGGATCGAACAGTATTTAATAAGATTAGAGAATATGTTTGTTTTGAATTTTAATAATTATTGTATACAGGATGGTATAGGAAACATATTTTTTTAAGATTTTTCCAATGCAGAATTTTCCCTCCCATATGGCAATAAAGATTATTTACTTTCATTGTTTACAAGAGTTCGAATCTACTATACAATCAAATTTGTAAACCGACAAATAAAAGATCAACCTTTAAATAAAGAATCATTAGTTTTTATGAAATAATTGAAGATTTTATTGCACGAAAATTGTTACTTTATTTTAGAATAGAGTAAGCAAGTCTACCTGAGTTTTATTACTGTGTTCGAGTACCCTTATTCTTACTACAAAGATAAACCCTTACAAGGTTTGCAACATGTTTACCAAATGTTAAGATAAATGGAAACTTTCACTTTTTCAATCAAAATAATCTTAACTATAAATAATATAATATTTTAACAAAGATAAACTATTGTACATGAAATCAACATATTTCAACATAAGCAAATAAAGAGCCTTAAACATTGTGTCTTTTCTCTGAATTCCCTTTTTAAGTATTTTACCCTTTTACCTGTCCCAATTTAAGCATACATGTAATTAATGTTAGTTATTACAACGAAAAGTTTCTTCATTGTTGTTATTAGAATATTATATGTAATAATCGCAATAAAAGATAATACAAAAATATAAATTATGAATGTGATCAAAACACCCCACGCTTAACCCTCGTAGACACACTTTCGAATAAACATACCCCATTGACCCTCGTATAACATATTTCTGCTATTGTACCGATGATTTACGACCGCTCACAAAAAAAGCGGCAAATTTTACTACATCAAAGGAGTTACCAGACTTGTTAGAATATCTTTGGACTATGGTAAAAATACTTATAGAGGGTTAAAATTTCACTAGAAAAAATCGCAGGTACTTTACTTTGTTAGAATGAAATGGATCTCTGGCCCAAGTGTCTTTGTTTTCGTTATTATAAAATCTATCTTCTACGGTATAACACCTATTGAATTATTGGAAATTTTCTTGCTTTGTTCTCGTGATTGTGTAAAGTGCATTCTTAATTAGGATTTGGGTAAGTAAATATTTAGCTATAATTTTATTATATGTGTGCATCTTTAATCATTATGTACAAGTTTGTTATATGCTTTTTGTAGCCTGATAAATATTTAACTAAATAAGAATGGGAAATAAAACCAAATTGGGAAGTAAGCGGTCAAAGTCTGCAAAATCCCAAAAAATATTTAAAAGTAATCGTCGACATTCAAAAGATGTGGCATTATCCATTTTAAGTGATGTGTTAGATAACGTTGAAAAAATCTAATTTTGTAAAAAATTGGTCATTGGTGATATAGCCTCACAAAATTCGAAAAATGTTGAACCTGCTTTATCTTAAAGTTCACAAAATTTAACTCCTTCACCTCATACTTTTAATCAGGATCAGTCACCAAAACAACCAATTCCTGGAACATCATTTCAAAATAGTCCAGGAAATCTTCTGATGAATCTGATGAATATAATTTTTTTGACAAACCCAATTTAATACAAGAATACTCAGAGTAAGATATAAATTAAACTGTTTTTAATTATTTTTGCTATACCTATATTTTTTAGAATGGAAGCATATCATATAGATATAGAATATGACAAAACTGAAAAAAAACTTTATGGATACCGAGTAGTGGAAATTGATTATTTTTTAAATAAAGTTTCAAGAATACAGGTCGAACACAATAAAAAATGTACAGGAGGCCGGTTAGAGATTTCTGGAGATAAAAAGGAAGGTCTTAAAAGTACTTTTAATTTGAAATGTAACATGTGCGACAAAATTGTTAATATGTATAATGAAGACCAGAATAAGAAAAGTATTCTTAATAAAGCAGCCGTATGGGGTACATTAGCAACCGGAAGTACATTTAGTCATTTAGAAGAATTCTTTAGCGTTATGGATATACCAAGTCCTTCATCTTGATTATTTAATAAGCTGCAAAGAGAATTAAGCACGGCAAATAAAGTGGTATAAAGCATATACTAATTTTGGTTACCAATATAAATTGTTTAAGGTACGGAAAAAAAGTTTATGAGAAATGATGAAAGAAGCTGGGAAAAAAGAACGCGAAGCTGCCATAGCTAGAGGAGACATTCACCAAAAAACAGGACTACCATATATTACTGTGTATCTGGATGGGGGATGGTCTAAACGTAGTTATGGCCATTCTTACAATGCATGTTCAGGAGTTGTAAGTTTAATAATTATAAGTACATGTATTTATGTACCTACCTTCCTGGATAAAATATACTTTATGCAATTTTTTGTCAGGCTGTTATAATTGGAAAATATACAGGAATGCTTCTGTATTTGGGTGTAAGAAACAAGTATTGTTGTATATATGCAAGAGCAAATAACAAAGGAGAAAACGCTAAAGAGCATATGTGTTTTTAAAATTGGAAGGAGTCCTCATCATCGATGGAACAAGATAGTTGAGGGATTCAAATCCAGCATCGAGATGCATAATCTCATTTATAAAAAAATTATGGCAGATGGTGATTCTTCAGTATTTGCTAAAATAAAAGAAAATTTACCTTATGGCTTAGAAGTAAGTAAATCAAATTAAAATTAACTTCAGAATTATTTCATATTATTCTTTATTTGGCTAATAATTAATGTACCTAACATACCACTCGCCTATCTAATTAATAACTTTTTTTAAGGTTGAAAAAATAGACTAAACCATATTTTAAAAAATTATGGAAAAAGTCTACACTATTAAAAATTCCACAAAATCTGTACCTTTAGCTGCTAGAAAAAATCTAAGTAAAAATATAATTAAGGAATTAGTTAATTCAGTAAAAAATGCCATTTATGTAAATGATAAAAATGTAAATGTATTAAAAGAAGATATTCAAAATACATTTAATCATGTTTTTGGTAATCATTTAAATTGTAAAGAATATCTATGCCAGAAGATTGGAGATGTGTCTAATGACTCAACAAAGGAAGTTAAGGCCAGCGGATTACACCATCTTATAAATGGAGCAATGAACAACATAATTATTAAAGGCAATATGCTTCTTGATAAGAAGACAAATAATAAAGCAGAGCTTTTTATGAGTGTTTTAATACGATTTAATATGGGTAAAAGGCTAAATTTAATTTAAAGAAGTCCAGGAAAATATCTAAAGAAATTTATTAACCAGAAGGAAAACATCGCTAAAAAGAAAAAATTGAGGGAAGAACAAAAGCCAAGATCTTCGAAAAGATTGAAGTTTGAAAACGAAAAATATAAAATAAAAGAAAATCAACCCTTGGACTACGGATCAAATATATCGGAAGTTTTTATGCCCGAAGAAGAATTAAACTTGGAAGTCGTAAAATTGTGCAAAAGACTACAAGTAAGTTAAATTGATTGTACTAACCCCTTACTTTTTGGAAGTCCATCTTATTAAGAATAATGAAAAACTCTTCGTTAATAAAGCAATTTTTTAAATAAATATTGGAAGTTTTGGTAAAACGAAGAGTTTTTCATTATTCTTTACAAGTAAGTTATTTTTTATTATATAAAAATTTATAAATTTCAGTGCACTGGTGAAGAAAGAGAAGAAATTGCAAAAAAAACTGTTGGACAATTTAGTACCACATTTTACCTTACCCAAAAGTTAAATAGATTGACTGCGTCAAATTTTGGTGCAATTATAAAAAGGAGTTCAACGACGTGTGATGCACTTGTAAAAAAAATTCTTAATGTTTTCTCAAATTTTGAAACACCTGCTATGAGATATGGTAAGGAAAATGAGGCCATTGCCATAAGTATATTTAAAGAAAAACTGGAGAAGGAAAGAAAAGAAAAAGTACTAATTAGCTCATTTGGCCTCTATATTCATGATGAATATGGTTTTTTAGCAGCTTCTCCTGATGGTAATAAATTAATTACATTTGTTTTGAATTTATAAATAATTATAAAAAATTATAGGAATAATAGGTAATGAAGAAATTATAGAAGTGAAATGTTCATTAAAAGTAAACTGAACTCACACTGGAGAAGGCTGTAGAAAAAAAAATGATCCCTTATTTGGAATTTATAAATAATAAAATTCAATTGAAAAAAAATCATAACTACTGTTACCAGGTTTGTACAGGGAATATGCCCGTGATGGTAATACGCCCATAGCCTATATTTCAACTAGCTTCGGCTATTGTCCCTTAGATAGTAGATTAAGAGTTAACCGCAACCATTTAAAGCATTGTGCATCTAATTTGACTTCAGTTTGAGACGTAGATTCGTGAAGGGTGGTGAACGTCTATTCTATACCTGCTTATTATAAAAAACGCTAATTTTTATTACGCTGGCAAACTTAATAGTAAACTGTTATTGAGATAGTGAGTACAACATGCTAAAGTGTGTTCCTTGACGATAATTTTGGTATACTTTCATTGAGATTATATTTGAAAATTACGTTATGAATTAGAGAAATTACCTACCAGGGCATAACTGTTTATATGCCCATGCCTAGTAGAAGTTAATATGCCCACTGGGCGTATTACCTCTAAATTATACAAAGATTGATGTTTACATTTCTAAATTGGTTTTTGCAGATGTCGCCTTACAAAAGTAGGGGTTTGCGGTCACAGTGGACAGAGAAAAATCTCCAGAAAGCTTTAATGGCAATTCAAAACGGAGTGTCAAAAAACACCGCTTCAAAAAGATTTCTCATATCTAGAAGAACCTTATCTCGATACATGGATAAAAATATCAATAAAAAGCAGCGTCTTGGAAGAAAAACGGTGTTAGGTCCCGAAAATGAGATCGAATTAGTGTCCCGAATCATACGACTAGCTGAAGTGGGTTATCCTATAACCAAACGGATTCTGCCAAAATATGTTTTTCACTATTGTGAGAAAAACAGTATATCTCATCCCTTTTCGCAACAAAAACTGTTGCCTGGTCGGTATTGGTTAAGAGCGTTCTTAACTCGACATCCAGAAATCACTACGAGGCGGACGCAAAATCTTAATCCGGCTAGAGCTCAAAAGTTAAATAAACATGTAGTAAAAGATTACTTCGACAAACTTAAAAATGTCTTATTGGAGCACGATCTTATGGATAAACCAGAAAGAAGATACAACGTAGACGAGAAGGGTTGTAGGTTAACACTACACCATCAACAAAGTGTTCTGTGCATTTAACGGCCCCTGAGCACGGAGAAAATGTGACAGTGGTTTCCTGCGGCAGTGCTAGTGGAGTCAGAATTCCCCCAGCAATTCTGTTTAAAGGGAAAAGGCTAAAGCCAGAGTGGTGCGACAGTCTACCTCCGGGAACCCTAACTCTAATGACCAATAAAGGAAGCATGACCGTTGAAACCTTTAATGAATGGTTGAAACACCTAGCGAAGTATAAACTACCAGGAAAATGTCTTCTAATTTTTGACTGCGCTTCATGCCATTTAGACATATCTATTGTATAGACAGCTGAAAAATATGACGTCTTACTATTTTGTCTCCCCAGTAATACTACCCACGAACTCCAACCGATCGACAAAGCTGTTTTTAAAGCTTTTGAATATTACTGGGATGAAGAAGTGTTATCATACTGGACACGTCACAAAGAAAGAAGCATTACAAAACAGAGATTCGTTGAGATATTTTCGCTCGTTTGGGACAAAGCGGTAACCCCAAAAAATATTGCATCTGGTTTTTCTGCCACGGGGAAAAAAATGAGGCTGTGCGTACTTTGCTTTGTCTACGTTCACGAAGAATGCGCAGGTCTTACCAAAAAAGATAAATTCAGTTTGTTTGTCCAGATTGTTCGTAATTAGGTAACAGTTTGAAAATGTTTTATTTTATTTTGATTTACATTAAAACTTCTTTATTGTTTCAGAGTTACAGATTTTATTTTAACAGTTTGAGAATATTTTATTTTTAACAGTTTAAGAATGTTATGTTAGGGATGTTAAGAGACATTTTTCCTGACAGAAACCAAATTATTTTGTTTTTACATAGAAAATTTCATTGTTTTTAGAGTTACATATTTTATTTTTTTACGTTCATTTTATTAATAAATAAAAAAAGGACTGTTGCTTTTATTTGCTTTACCTATACTGTTAGAGATCTAGCTGAGCATATTAAAAACACACTATGGGCATATTACCAACCTATGTTGTTAATATGCCCTGGTGTAAGGATTTTTAAAAAAATCCAAAAAAATAATAATAATGAATGTTTTCTTCTTTGATGCACAAGAAAGTTATTCAATAGAGCGATGAGTGTACTTCTAGCACCAAGCATAAAAAAAATTCAATTTTTTTCTGTATTTTTTTAATGGATTTTCCTAACGTGGGCATATTCCCTACCCTTATTGGAATTAACTTTACTGAAAAATGATTAATTGTATTATTTAAAAAATATTCTTTTTTTTTTAATTAATATTTTGTAGATAATGGGATAGCTAGCTATCACCAAAGCCTCGATATGTTACTTTTTAGTTTATACACGAGGAAAAAATGGGATCTTTTGCCAAAAAATTGAAAGAGATGACAACTTTTAGCAAAATTTAATGCTTCCCAAATTAATTACTTTTTACAAGGAATGTATAGGGCCAGAAATAATTTTGGGGAGAAGATTTAAAAATTTGAAATTCCGAGATCCACTCTCATTTAAAAATAAATAGATATATGCTTTTAAAATGTATACCGCAGTTTCATTAAGAGGCGGAACTCTCTCAAAAGCGAATTTATGAACCACTCTAGTTCCTACAAATGTTGTTATCTCTTGTCAAAAAAAAATATATGATGCAGGTTAAACTTGAAATAAAAGGACTATTGTTTCAAAAATACGATTCCTGTAATTTTGTTCGATAAAAAAAAATTATGAAAAGCGCACTCAAATTTCTTTTAAACAACGATTTCTTACAATATACCAAATATTTTGGTTTAAAAAAAATGGAGTAGAATGGTTTCATAAGTAAGAAAGTAACTATTGTTTCATTTTTTCATTTGTTCAAATATTTTATAACTAAATAAATAATTACCAAAATTGCTTGAGATGCTATGTAGTGCGCAGAATCGATGCAAATTTTACTCTTCCCCGCTACCCGATCGTCAGTTGAGCTGTGAAGTTAGAAGTGGTTACCGTGTCTCTCGCTTTTTATTCATATAAAAGATTTTATTTTGCTTTGCAATGGGAAACAAAGTGAATAAGAGAAAAAATCGCATATCGTTAAAGAGCTCAACATCTCAACGAATTGGTCAGGTATGTAACACATGCACATCTACTTACTTTCATAACCTGTAATATGTAAACGTATGGCATGTAAAAAAACTTTTTTAGCCTCGTGACATGTAAACACTGCAAATACGCATTATTCTCATCACAGGTAACTGTGTTTTTACAGTGGTAGAGGTGTTTTTTTTACTTTACCGCATACTATGCGGTAAAATAAATAGTAGTTCTTAGTTTTTGAACTTCAGAAACGTCGATAAATACTCACAGCTTTAAATTTATAAAGCTAGTTTGCCAAAGAACAACATATATGTATCTTTAATTCGGCAGATTTTTATCTGATTACTTTTGATTATTTTTAAAATCATTAAATTATGTTTGCGCCATCTGTAAAAACTATTGTAACGTTTATTTATTTTTACTAGTCTTTTGAATTTATTTTTATACTATTTAAATCACTAACACTGTTTATATAACACAATTTATTTACAATACTTTAATTTATGTAAGACAATATTTCTATTCGCATTTATCTAACAACTTACTACTAACTAACTAACTAACTTAAAATATTCAAATCGGTCCTTTATATAGGTAAATATTGTTCGAGCATACTCCAGTCTATTCTGGGAATCGTGTCGATGATTCGACCGCTTCGCTCATCGAACGCCGTCGAAAGAAACGTATATTCCGGAATATTCTCGCATCATCTGTCTGCCTCGCGTCTGGGTCATAGCGCCAGGGGCGTACTCGCACAACATTGCCCCCTCCTTAAAAGATAGTTCCTCCTGGAACTTTTAAGGAATTGAGACTGGATGGAGATACTTGCAACTGAATCCTAGTCTACAATTTCCAGTTGCATGGAAATAACATGGAATGGTCTTTGATGTCAGCTGGACACGGGGCGAATGGCTGCATACCAAAACTTGGACTTCGGTATCTTGAAAGATTACTTCCACCATATTTCGGATGACCCTCCAATCCAATGGGTTGCACTCTATTTTCGGCATGGCTAGCTTCTGTATGTTGGACTCCAATACGTGCTCTCTCAAGTTACGTAATGATTCCCATATATTTCGATAAGTGGGCTGGTCTTGGTAGGTATTCTTGGTAATCAGATAGAAGAGGCAACGAGAGTCATCTCGAAGTATCAAAGCCTTCCCAGTGGCTGGTAACTGATTTCGAAGTTCTGACAATCGACCAAACTTCCTTCGAAAGACAGACGCTAATCCTCGGCTGTCGCTGATAGTGGCGGAAACGCTATGGGCTAATGAGTAGTCATCAGGAAGTGTGAACAGGTCTTGCTGTTTCTCAATAGTCACGCCGTATCTAGCTTTCCCAGTACCTCCATATGCACCCATAAATTCTTCGAAAGCAAGGTCGGGTGTATCTTGGATTTACGACTTCTTCTTCCTGGTCATGATCTCCTTCAAATTTCGCCAGTCGGTTTCGGTGTACTATCTTAGGTTTTCCATTCGGGGTCTTTATTATACGGTATATGACGTCATTGATTCTTTTCTTGATGATGTATGGACCCTCCCAAGATTGTTGTAACTTTGGTGAGTAGCCCTTCTGTCTTTTCGGGTTATGGAGCCAGACTTTGTTACCTTCTTGGAAACATCCCTCTATAGCTTGGGTATCATACCGTTTCTTCATCCTGTCACTGGCAACTTGTAGATGGGAGCGAACCAAATCATGCATGTCGTCCATTTTTCTTCGTAACTGGATTACATAGTCTTCTCCAGCTATATCCCCTCCAGGTCGGCATCCAAACTCGAGGTCGCATGGTAACCTCATCTCGCGTCCAAACAAGACTTTTGCTGGTATTTGACCTGTTGATTCATTGACGGCGGATCGATAAGCCATTGCAAAGAGCGAAATATACTGGTCCCAGTCTCTTTGGTGATTGGATACTACTTTTGATAGATATTCGCCAATGGTTTTATTCATGCGTTCTACCATTCCGTCCGATTGTGGGTGTGTTATGTATTTACACGTGTATTTATATTTAGTTGTTAAAGTTACCTTAGATATGACTTAGTATGTTATAAAATTATTATGTATATTTTTGACAAGTAAAATGTCATGTTTTTAAAACGATTAATAGTTTAATTTAAAACTGTAGAATAATATTTAACAATTTTGGCGACGAGGATAAAAGAGATCAATTCCTAACACAGTATTTAGTAAAAGATTCAAGAATTATAAAAAAAAAGAAATGTCATCCGAACTTACACCACTAATTGAAACATTAACTGGATTAATTCAAGTGCTTCAACAACAACAACAAGTTAGTGCAACAAATGATGTTAAAGAAACGTTAAAAACGCAGGTTATAAATTTCGAACCCTTTGACGAAATTTCAGAAAACTTTGAAAGTTACTGCCAACGTTTAGAAAATTTTTTTAAGCTGAAAGGGCTGGATAAAAATGATGCTGCTACTAACGATGCTAAAGTAATGGTTTTAATTAACTGTCTAGGGAGTAAATATTACAAGCTATTATCAAGCCTTACATCTCCAGATTTACCGAGTACAAAACCATATGATGAACTAATAACTTTACTGATGAATCATTTATCACCTAGAAAAAACATTCTTGCTGAACAACATAGATTTTTTATGAGGACACAAGCACCTGGTGAGTCCATTTCATCATTTGTAGCCGCTCTGAAAGAACATATTAAAACTTGCGAATTTAAAATAGATTGCAAAGATCATGAATGCAATACTTGCAACAAATCCATCATTAATACACTTCTGAGGGCACAATTTCTCCGTGGCTTATCTGACGAAGAAATTAGAGGGAAAATTTTACAAGAGGTTAACATTTCGTTTGAACGAGCATTTCAAACAGCATTGGCTATTGAAGCTTCTAAGATTCAGAATAGGGAAGTTTACAAAAGTATTCATTCCAATACAATTAATAAAATTACTAATTATACAAATACAAGCACTAGTTCTAAAAATCGACAACAGAAAATTTCCAGTGTGCACAAGAACGAAGATAGAATTAATTTTCGAAAACTAGGACTCGATGGTTTATGTCTACATTGTGGAAAAGACAATCATAAAACACAAAATTGTAGAGTCATGCAAAAGCTTAGTTGCCGAATATGTAATAAGAGAGGACATATAAGCAAAGTTTGTATTACATCTTTACAAAATCGATCTAAATTAAACGTTCAAAATATCGATAAAGATATTGACACAGATTTAGAAGATTCAGACGAATTTTCAATAAACCATATTATTAACATTTTCTCCGAAACATCTTCATCTGTATACGAACCAAAAATGATGATTGAATTACACATTGAAAATAAACCATTTACGTTTGAGTGTGATACCGGAAGCCCTGTTACGATAATTTCAAAACAGGATTTTGATAACTTAAATTTGAATTTACCCTTGAAAAAGACGAACATTCAATTCCGATCCTATACCAGTCATGTATTTAAGCCTTTGGGATACGTTGAAGCTGCAATTACATACAAAAACGAAAAATTTTTTGGAGATCTCTACATTTTACCTGGATATGGAAATCCAATTCTTGGAAGAAGATGGCTAAGGAAGTTAAACATAGATATTCAAAATATTAATGCAGATACAAAATCTTTTACAAATGAACTTAGTTTAGAAATGATTTTACAGAATTTTAAAGATGTTTTTGAAAATACAGTTGGTAGCATACCGAATATACAATGCTCACTTTTGCTAAAAACGAATGCCAAACCAATTTTTTACAAACCAAGAAAAATTCCCTACGCTTTACAAGAAGCAGTTGACCAAGAATTAGATGCTTTAGAAAAAGAGGGAATTATAGAAAAATTGGATTATTCAGAATGGGGAACTCCATTAGTAGTAGTACCAAAAAGCAATGGAAAAATTAGACTATGTGCTGATTATAAAGTCACAGTAAACCAACAATTACAAGATAACAGATATCCTATCAAAAGAATTGAAGACATTTTTAACAAAATGGAGCATGGTAAATATTTTTGCACTCTTGATATTTTTAAAGCTTATCTTCATGTACCAGTAGACGAGGAAAGTGCAAAAATACAAGCCATATCAACACACAGGGGAACTTACACTGTCAAGAGATTAAATTTTGGAATTAAAACCGCTCCAAACGAATTTAACAAAATTATTGACCAAGTAGTCAGCGATTTAGATGGAACTACAGCTTATTTTGACGATATTTTAGTTCAAGGCTCAACAATAAATGAATGTAAGAAACGATTGGTTAGAGTTTTAGAGAAATTACGAAAATTTAACCTTCACTTAAATAAAAAAAAGTGTACATTTTTTCAAGAAGAAATCAAGTATCTAGGTCACATAATTTCAAAAGAAGGTCTTAAAAAATCGGATGATAAAATTAAAGCAGTGCAACAAGCTCCAAGACCCAAAAATATTGAACAAGTGCAACAGTTTTTGGGTATGGTTAGATATTACGATAAATTTATTCCAAATACATCTACCATGTTACAACCACTTAATGAATTATTACAAAAAAATAAAAAATTTCAATGGACTCAAGAATGTGAAGCTGCATTTTTAAAAGCAAAAGAAGAAATTGCCAGTAACCGTGTTTTAATGCCATTTACCCCAGAGTACCCTGTTATATTAGCAACGGATGCAAGTCCTTACGGACTATCTGGAGTTCTCTCTCACAGACTACCAAATGGTTTAGAGAGACCCGTAGCTTTTATCTCTAGGACACTGACAAAAGCTGAAAGAAACTACAGCCAATTAGATCGTGAAGCTACTGCAATATACTGGGCATTCAAGAAAATGTTTCAATATATCTATGGAAGAAAATTCGTACTTGTTGTTGATAACAAGCCTTTAATGACAATTTTTCATCCTAACAAACAATTACCTGTCCTTTCTGCGACTAGGATGGTACGATATGCACAGTTTCTATCGGGATTTGATTATAGCATAGAATATAAAAATTCTTCTGATCATATCAACGCTGATTACCTCTCTAGAAACCCACTCAAAATAAGTAACCAGGATAGAAATGCAGTTGACGATGAACACATTCGAAATGAACAAACTATATATCACATTTGTACGGATAAACTAAATTACGAAACGATACTGGAAGAAATTGAAAGAGATACAGAATTGCAAAAGTTAAAACAAGATTTGTTGGTTGGAAAAATTAAAGATCCAGAACTATCTGTCCAAGAGGGAATCATTTTTAGAGGGAATAGAGTCATTATTCCTAAAAATCTACAATTGGCAATGTTACAAGAATTACATGATACACATATTGGCATCGTTAAAATGAAATCTTTAGCAAGAAGGTATGCCTACTGGAAAGGTATCGACAAGGATATAGAAAATTTAGTTGCAAGTTGTAAAGCTTGTTGTGAGGTGAGAAAAAATCCACAAAAAGCACCTATTCATCAGTGGGAAGAGCCATCGAGAAATTGGCAGCGCATACATATAGACTACGCTGGACCGTTTCTTAATCATTTCTTTTTAATATTAATTGATGCAAAGAGCAAATGGCTTGAAGTTAAAATGTCTAAAAATTCACCAACGACTTCAGAAACTATACATTTTTTACGCGAAATTTTTAGTTGTTATGGCCTGCCAGAGATACTTGTAAGTGATAATGCTTCTATTTTTAAATCCCTTGATTTTACAGATTTTTGTCAACGAAATGGTATAAGACAACGACTTATAGCTCCAGGACATCCAGCAACAAATGGCCAAGCAGAAAGGTACGTGCAAACGTTTAAAGAGAAATTAAAAAAAATGATACAAGAACCTGGAACATTACATGAAAAATTACATAAATTTTTATTTAAATACAGATCAACACCACTTATTAACGGTAAAACTCCTGCAGAAATGTTATTTGGACAAAATCTTAGAACAAAGCTAGACCTAATCAGACCTCAAACGATAGACAAAAATAATTCTATGCAACCAAAGTTTTCAAAAAAGTTTCTTGTTGGGTCTAGAGTACAATCAAGAAATTTTTATGGAAAAAAGTTATGGAAATTTGGAACGGTACATAAACGCCTTGGAAGATTACATTATATGATTAAATTGGATGATGGGTACATAATAAAGAGGCATTATAATCAGTTACGACCGTGTCGAGTGGGGAAAGGACAAAATGAAGCCGATATGGAAAATGATTTACAAATACAGGAAAATTCACAGACAATGACTGGAGTCACAAATCAGACACAAAATAAATTAACACAAGAAAACCAATGCTATATTAAAAAAAAAATTAATTAGGTCTATGAGATCAAATACAGCAATTGGAAATAATCAACCATCAACATCAGATACAGCAGAAAATAATATCTCTGGTGAGCATTCCGTTCAATTCCCTAGGTCAAGTTCATCTATTGAAAATCAACCTTCCACATCAGGTATGACCGCAAAAGACCTTTCACTTAGTGAACAAAATACTGCAGAGCAGCAATTGGAAATGGCGACACAACAAAATACTGCAGAGCAGCAATTGGAAATGGCGACACAACAAAATACTGCAGAGCAGCAATTGGAAATGGCGACACCTTTACCTACAATGCCTCAACCTACACCAGTAGCACCGACCGTGCAACTAAGAAGATCCACCAGAATTCGGCGACCACCTGAACGTTTTAATTTTAGTTAAAACAATGTGGTTGGCCAAAAAAATTTGTCTTGTTTTACAGAGGGGAGAATTGTTATGTATTTACACGTGTATTTATATTTAGTTGTTAAAGTTACCTTAGATATGACTTAGTATGTTATAAAATTATTATGTATATTTTTGACAAGTAAAATGTCATGTTTTTAAAACGATTAATAGTTTAATTTAAAACTGTAGAATAATATTTAACAGGGTGCAATGCTGTATTTCTTGTTTTCTTCATTCTTAAATTGTCGCAAATTCCTTGAAGAGTTTACTTTCGAAGTTCCTACCTTGGTCACTGTGAATCTCCAAGGGCACTCCATATCGGCAGATAAACTCCTTTACTAACACGTAGGCGACAGTTGCTGCCTCTTGATTTGGAATGGCGTAGACTTCAACCCACTTCGTAAAATAATCCATTACCACCAACATGTATTTATTCTTATTCTCAGTAGTGGGGAACGGTCCAGCAATATCTAAAGCAATTCTCTCAAATGGGCTACCAACGTTATATTATTTCATGGGAGCCTTTCCTCTTTTCTGAGGTCCATTACTAGCAGCACAGATGGTACACTTCTTACACCAGTCCTTAACATCATCGGAACTATTCATTCAATAAAACCTTTCACGAACTCTCTGCAGGGTTTTCTTAACACCAAGATGACCTCCTGATGGACTGTCGTGTAACTGTCGTAGTACTTCGGCTACTCTATTTTTTGGTATCACTAATTGCTTCCTGTTAACGGAACCGTCATTTTCAATTATACTCTTTAATAAATCGCCTTCCAAAATGAAAGACTTCCACTGAGCCCAATGTAATATTTAAATGTTGGGGGTTGTATGGAATAAACATTTTTACACTAAGACATTAAATTATATTTACAATGACTGGTTTAGAGTACAACACTTATTTACTATTAATTAAATTATATTTAATGCTGTATCAGCAACATAGTGAACTTGATAATGAATATCATACATTGAACCTTTCGTCGATATTTTGCAGTGTATTTACTATTTTTGTTTATTCAACCTTCCTCGCATCACGATATGACCGTGAACGTGCCATACTATAAAAAAACTACTGCAGTCTAAACTATCAATATTTCTAATAAACAATTCAAATTAAAAATACGAAATATACGGGGTGTTCACACCACACCTTCCCCTCTTACGAGATTTCGTCACAGACGGAATCTACAGGGTTATTTCCTATCATCCAAACAAGTTCAGTTACTTTTCAATCTTACAAAACGTGATACTTTTAAACTCCTAACATTGTACGTTTGTTTTTTACAAACACGCTTGTCTGTTTACATACTAGTTTACATAACATGATATCAATAACATCTAAACAATTTACTTACAAGGTATAATATACAAATGACTAGCTTGTTAATTAGTATGTTTACATAACATTTATATTAAACATTCAAATAATAAATAATAAAGAATTAGAATAATTAAAGTAATAAAAATTGTCTACGTTTTTTCATTGCGTATTTACTGTCCACGCACTTTGTCTATCGTTTCCTCTACACTATGTTCTTGAATGGTACTGTCTTTTCCACTCACAACACTATTTACATAATATGAGACCAATTGATTTTTGTGAACTGTATTTTATTATTATCATTTAAAATTTTGCAATTGACTCCATTAACCTCTACAACCTGAAATGGACCTATATATATTGGATCGAACTTCGTCCGTTCCTCCTTTTTCAAAAGAACTAAGTCGCCTACTTTAAAAGATTGTGCTGTGGCTGTTTGACTATTAATCTTTTGCCTTATCAACTTATGTTTAATTAAATAATTCCTAGCTCTAATATGCGCTAATTGTAACCTATACCTCAACTCTTGATAATAATCATCAACATTATAACACGGTTGAATTTCAGTTATTAGGTTGTCTGGTAAATTAGGACTTCTACCGTAAATTAATTCAAAAGGAGTGTATCCATGATAAGTGTTTGGAGTAGTATTGTAACAATATTTCGCCTTACGTTGCTTTTAGTTTGAGTGCTTACTATCATGTAGCAGAGTGTCAATTCAACGAGGACCAGGGATGTTGCCTCTTAGTATCCACAGTAACCATAGGGCATCGCGCAGGTACGTTGAGTTAACACCCTTACTTCATAATGTCAGTACCCTTTACAAATAATAAGCGAACATCTTCTTCCATTTCCCGAACAATCCTTTCAGCTTCTTGCCTCTTTGCCTGTGGTAATCTTCTAGCTGATTGACGAATTGGCTTGGCATCACCCGTGTCGATTTTATGTTTTACAGCAGTGGTACAAAAATGTTGCGATACCGATGAAGAAAATCTTTCATTTTTCTTTTCTCTTATCGGTTTAAAGATGTACCAGCAACCGCCACCATTTGTTCAAACTTATCGTTGGAATTATCGGGAATAGTTGTCTGTCGAATTATAGATGTTACTGGTACGGAGGTTCCAACTTTGGTCTCTTTCTTGATCGTAATTGGGTGATCATTGACATTTATAACTCGTACTGGAATTTCTTTAGCAGAAGTGACCAATCATTTTCCTATCAAAATTCCTCGACCGACCTCCTCATCATGGTTCCATCATCACAGGTATTCCTTCATCAATAGTTTCTTGCAGTCTGGCCACTATGATCGTTTCGCTTCTACCAGGTACCACAGTATCCTCCTGGACAACGGCTGGCACGGTTTTGTCCTCATATGGATGGAGGAATATTTATTCAGAACCAACCTTGAAATCTTTGAAATCCAGTTGGAAACCTGTAATATTATTTGTGCGTTGGGCGACAATTTGTAATATGAGTTACCTGTTGATAGTGAATTTATAAAAATATTTAGTTAACTTTTTTGAAAAAATAACAATATACCAAAAGAAAAAATGTAATTTACAATAAAACAAACATTAAACTTAATTTCGTCTTTAATTAGTTGTAAAAGCTACTTCCATAATTAACAGAATTTATAAAGGTTTATCACACAAAAATTATGATAGTTAAATACCTCGGCTAGGGGTGAGTAAGTTCATTAGCTCTGACTATTGTACAATATTTGTTTCTTTAAGAAATTATAAGGGCGCCACTGAAATCTTTTTATTTTTTATGATACTACTGAAGAAAGTTGTTTTAAGCTGAGTTATTTAAATAAGTATCATAAGATGACAGAAAGATGTCAGAAAAAACTGTCTATGAAGATAAAAAAATGATTTGAAAATGTACAAACATATAAAAGATAATAAGATTTCCTTGGAGCTGAAATTAATGAGGTAGAGAATACGTTACAACAAAATAATCCGCAAACAGTTCTTTAAAAATACTTATTCTAATACAGTTGACGATATAGATAGATACACACGGAAATAAAAGAAAAAAAAATATGGGAACAGTAAACTTGATAGATCACAATAAACTTATCTGTTACAATAGTGGACGATCCTTCGCCGCACCATGGGGTCGCTACGGCACTGTCTAGGTGGTTCCAAATGATTATGGAAGATCACTAGTAGAGGGATGATCTGCCCCAGTTGTAGAGATAATCCAGTTAAGAATGTACATACGAGATTTAAAGTTTATAAGCTGTTCAAGTTTACGGAATCTCCAAATGCAAGAGATGCTTCTGGTTTACAGAATCTTCAATTAAAAAATTGCCTCTAGTTTACTGTTTTATATTCCAACTTTCTGAAAATTACCAGTGTCAAACACGTGTTACATTTACTTTTCTGGTACAAAAAGTACAAATCAGCATAGTCCGAAATCTACAGTTAGATGCTAACGTATTTTAATAGATTACAAAAGATACATTTTTACATTAAATTTACTTTTTAATAATCTTACACACTAATCAAAATTCCAGAAATGTACTTTTACCCGCCTTTTATAAAAAATTATCATTAATACTTTTAATTACCATAAATAGATTCTTTGAATAATAATGAAATATGTTGAAATTCTCATCTGATAAAATAAAATATAATATAACTTTCGATATTTTATAAATATCTTAACAAAAAGGAATTATAAAATTGGAAAAAAAAACATACCTGTATATGATATTTTATGATGTTTTATGATAGATGGAGCTAGTGGTACTAATTGAATTAAATATTTAGGATACCAGCTGCTTAAAATGTTAACAGGTACTGTTACACCCCCTCCACTCGATATAAAAAATTTTGCAGAAGGCAAAATTATTTTTTTTTGTTGTTTAATATCAGATAAGATCTCCAACGTAAGTTTAAGCAAAACAGTTACATAGAACAAGTAAGGATTATAAGGAATTACAAAAAGAAAAAAAAATAAAACAGGAAAATATTGATAAGGTGAAAATCGGTATTAGATAAAGTCACAATAGATAAGAAAAGTTCTATATAGTTTTTACATCATCAAATGATCTATAATATAGTCAGTGAAAAATATACCTATTTAAAAATTACCAAAAATTATACTTTAGAGCTATATAAATTGTACTTTCTCATATTAAATATATGAACCATAAAAACAAAAGCCACATTATGTTTTAACATTTCCTAGCTAAAGATAATCTGTATACACATACAGATACGATAAGATAACCCAGTAGACATTTACACTGTATACTGCCAAAGGTACTTAAACCCGTACGCGACAGATTACATACACGATAAAAATGACTCTAGGTACGATAAATCTAATACACATTAGCGTATAAGATACAAAACACGGTATATTAACCTTTTAAAGGAAGAAAAAAATTAATATATCTTGATATGCCAAATCGGCTTGATACATTAAAAATATTCTTTCCAAAAGTTCATTAACTTGCTCCCAGAACAAGCTAAATAAGATAAGATGAGCTAAGATAAGATAATTTTAAAACATAAGCGCGACAGAGTTAATATAAATTTGTCCAAAATGTATTCTATGAGAAACATAGCCCGAGAAAAAAACGCTCCAAAAGATAAGAAAGATAATATGGTAAGATAGAATAAGATAACATAAAAATAAGATAAATTAGGTAATAGGATATAATAAGTTAACTGTTATTAAAGTAAATAGGTACATCATATGCTGATAAAGTAGAAAAAAAAATAATGACCAGGTAAACACAGCGAACTAACAACAACCATTGAAGACATCACATTAAATGAATAAATTTTTGATAATTCAAACATAATAAAATGACGAGGAAGTCTAGGTAATGAGAACCTTTGAACTTGGAAAGGGGCCGTTAGCATCCACAGTAGCTATGACATATCCTAAGAACAACATCCATCATCTCCAAACCTTCCACACATTCACTACATCCGAAAACCAAAAAAAAATGTATGTTTAAGTATATGTTTACTTAGTGTCGGTTGAGTTTGTGTCTTCATTATTGTCTGATTTATCTTCAAAATTGTCGTCATTATCATTATTTTCCAAAAAAATTTTATCAAAGTCAACAAAAGATTTCAAAAATTTTTAAAATACCAAACTTTTCGAATGTCTCCAGAAAAAACAAGTCCTGAATAATCGGAATTAAAGCAACTCGATATAAAGTACACCAAAATCAGGTTATTTTTAAAAAGAACAATACTAACCAAAATCTTATTAAAATAAGACAACAACAAAAATACAGGTACTAATTAGAACAAAAAAAAGACAAGAGTGTAACGTAAACAAATTAAAATGTTCGTTTCAATTTAATAATACAAATTTGTAAATGAATATCTATATCAAAAGAAAATTGTAAAAATATTAAATATTTTAAAAATGCAAAACTTACCTAATTGTCAAGAAGAAAAGAAAGACAAAAAAACTAGTCCCAACGAATAGAAATCAAATTGCTTCAATATAAATTATCAAGGTTATTTTTAAAACTACGCTAATATTCAAAATTCTATTTTAAATTCATTAACCAAAAAAAAAAAACTGGTACCTAAATACAGTAGACGCCCTCTGGTTCGGCTTCGGCTGGATCGGCCGCCGGATGGTTCGGCCGGGCTTGTGAGGAAGTCGCATCGCCGCGGGCGAATGACCTGCGGCAGGATTCAACTCGAATGTTTAGTTTCCGGCCGTGGAAGTAAAAATACAAATGATCAGTCAGTTTATTTGACGGACGATTTTATACTTGATCGGTTGCACTTTGCCTGTGAGGTTATGTAAAACAGTATTTTACAGTGAACTTTGATGTGATTTCTTGTGTGTACGTTTTTTACGGTACATATAGTATAAGATTGTTTTAGAGAGTGAACGTTGTGAATTTTTTATCAGTGAAAAATGTTGTCTAAAATGAATGAAAAACGTAAACATACTTTCGTGACTATGGAACAAAGACTCAGTGTTTTAGAGCGTCTCGATAAGGGCGAATCGGTCCAAAGCATTTGTAGAGAATTTAATGTCGGCAAAAGTACTGTCAATGACTGGCGTCGAAACCGGAAATCCATTGAGACTTTTTGTACACAAATTGAAGCTGCAAAAGTGCTGTCTACTCGATGTACTCTAAAAAAGCCTTAACTTGAACTAGTTGATGATGCTTTATGACTCTGGTTTATGCAGGAGCGCAGGCGAGGTACTCCACTAAATGGTCCAATTTTAAAAGAGAAGGCAATCATACTTCACAAATAACTAGGAGAAAAAGGTACATTCACAGCAAGTGATGGGTGGTTGTCAAGGTGGAAAAAACGCCATGGAATACATTTTATCAGCGTGTGTGGAGAAAAAATGTCAGCAGATCAGCCGGCAGCAAGTGACTTTACAGAGAAATTTAAGAGTATAATTGCTAGTGAAAAATTAAGTCCAGAACAAATTTATAACATCGATGAAACGGGACTCAATTTTAAACTGTTGCCGCAGAAAACTTACGCCACATCACAAGAAACTTCAGCCCAAGGGTTCAAAAAAAGCAAAGAGAGAATTACAGTTGGTTTGTGTTCAAACGCGTCAGGGTCACACAAGATGCCGCTGTTTGTAATCGGAAAATCGTTAAAACCAAGAGCCTTCAAGAACTTAAATATGAGTTGTTTACCAGTATATTACAGGGCACAGAAATCTGCCTGGATGGATACATATCTGTTCAAAGAATGGTTTGTTACCGAATATGTCCCTAAAGTAAAGAAACATTTGACTTCTTTGAAGTTGCCGATTAAGGCACTTCTCATGCTTGACAACGCACCTACGCATCCTGAAGAGGACCTAGAATGTGATGGTGAAAGTGGCATTAAGCTTTTGTATATGCCACCTAACGTTACAAGTATTTCCCAACCTATGGACCAAGGGGTGATTGAGTGTTTCAAAAGAAAATATCGAAGAAAACTTCTTTCCGAAATCCTGGATAAATTGGACGGTGAGGGCGACAAAAGTCTAATTCAGACCCTAAAGACAATCAACTTAAAGGATGTTATTTATATGGCGGCCGAAGCTTACGACGAGATTCCTCCATCCACATTTACGAAGTCTTGGAGAAAGGTCTGGCCAGATGTCGAAAAAATCGTTGAGGAGGCCCAACAAGGTAACCCAAAAGCGGATGAAACCACCATTCAATTGTCGGAACCAGAAGACAACCAATCAATTTTATCAGATCTACATCGACTGCCTAACTCAAATGACCTAGTAGAGAGCGATGTTACAGAATGGATTTCAAACAACAATGACGAGCTTGGCAATGTAATATTAAATGATGATGAAATTGTCCACGCTGTAATGAATCAAGAAGCTAATGATAAAGATGAGAATGAAGATGGGGAAGAAGGAAATAGCGAGGGAAATTTAAGCCATGAAGAGGGAAGGGCCGCACTGAAACGTGCGACCATGTATTTAGAGCAACAAGCCGCCGCAACAGTTGTCGACGTGATGTTTATGAGAAAGTGGCGAGACTATGCTTTCAAACAAACTCTTAATCAGAAAAAGCAAAAGAAAATTACTGATTTCTTTTAATTTGTATAGGTTTTGAGGCAAGTAATATGTGCGATTTCCTACAATAAATCTTCAGTTAGTTTTTACAGTACAATGTGTTTTTCTGTTGAATTTAATCCTTAATATCGGTAGGCCTATTATTTCTTTTAGTGTGTGTTTAAAAACGTATATCTACAAGTTGTGCAACATGAATATTCAACGAAGAGATGTCAAATACTTCTCTTTGGTAAGTACATAATGTTGTAAAAGTGTTCTAGCAACGATATTTGACGGTTTTAAGACCTAGGTAATGCATTTAATAGGGGTACTTTTCTTTAATGGTATATCCGGTTAGTTCGGCCATTTCGTAGTTCGGCCGGGGGTCCGGTCCCGAGGTGGCCGAACTAGAGGGAGTCTACTGTAATAAAAAGTACAAGTTATTATCGTCGAAATAAACTGTTTGCTACAAATTTGAACAATCAATATAGTTAAGCAAATAAATAAATATATCTATCAGTGTTGTACGTGAGGGATAATATAGGTATTAAAAACACAATAGGGAAAATCAAAGGAAATTGAACTGTTTATGAAAATATTTAAGATAGTTAAAAAATTAATTACGTAATATTAATATTGAAGATATTTAAAAAAATGATTTATGAAAAAAATAATATGTAGATATATGCACCAAGTACTTTTATCGAATGGAAAAACTATTTCCCAAAGAAAAAATTATTGTACAGTCAGAGAAAAAATGAAACCAGCGTTTGGGCGCCAATTTGTAATATTATTTGTGCGTTGGGCGACAATTTGTAATATGAGTTACCTGTTGATAGTGAATTTATAAAAATATTTAGTTAACTTTTTTGAAAAAATAACAATATACCAAAAGAAAAAATGTAATTTACAATAAAACAAACATTAAACTTAATTTCGTCTTTAATTAGTTGTAAAAGCTACTTCCATAATTAACAGAATTTATAAAGGTTTATCACACAAAAATTATGATAGTTAAATACCTCGGCTAGGGGTGAGTAAGTTCATTAGCTCTGACTATTGTACAATATTTGTTTCTTTAAGAAATTATAAGGGCGCCACTGAAATCTTTTTATTTTTTATGATACTACTGAAGAAAGTTGTTTTAAGCTGAGTTATTTAAATAAGTATCATAAGATGACAGAAAGATGTCAGAAAAAACTGTCTATGAAGATAAAAAAATGATTTGAAAATGTACAAACATATAAAAGATAATAAGATTTCCTTGGAGCTGAAATTAATGAGGTAGAGAATACGTTACAACAAAATAATCCGCAAACAGTTCTTTAAAAATACTTATTCTAATACAGTTGACGATGTAGATAGATACACACGGAAATAAAAGAAAAAAAAATATGGGAACAGTAAACTTGATAGATCACAATAAACTTATCTGTTACAATAGTGGACGATCCTTCGCCGCACCATGGGGTCGCTACGGCACTGTCTAGGTGGTTCCAAATGATTATGGAAGATCACTAGTAGAGGGATGATCTGCCCCAGTTGTAGAGATAATCCAGTTAAGAATGTACATACGAGATTTAAAGTTTATAAGCTGTTCAAGTTTACGGAATCTCCAAATGCAAGAGATGCTTCTGGTTTACAGAATCTTCAATTAAAGAGTTGCCTCTAGTTTACTGTTTTATATTCCAACTTTCTGAAAATTACCAGTGTCAAACACGTGTTACATTTACTTTTCTGGTACAAAAAGTACAAATCAGCATAGTCCGAAATCTACAGTTAGATGCTAACGTATTTTAATAGATTACAAAAGATACATTTTTACATTAAATTTACTTTTTAATAATCTTACACACTAATCAAAATTCCAGAAATGTACTTTTACCCGCCTTTTATAAAAAATTATCATTAATACTTTTAATTACCATAAATAGATTCTTTGAATAATAATGAAATATGTTGAAATTCTCATCTGATAAAATAAAATATAATATAACTTTCGATATTTTATAAATATCTTAACAAAAAGGAATTATAAAATTGGAAAAAAAAAATACCTGTATATGACAGTAAATCAATAGAAGAAATGAGACTGGAAATAATTATTAAAACTTCTTGAACTCGATAATGCCAACTCATTAGTACACCTCGTAGTGTAGCTACTTTGAACTTCCAATTATAATTATAGAGACCGTATTCATTATTTTATTATTAAAAATGTTTTATGATAGATGGAGCTAGTGGTACTAATTGAATTAAATATTTAGGATACCAGCTGCTTAAAATGTTAACAGGTACTGTTACAAACCATGTAAGTTCATCACATCCATTCCTAATATAACATCTTCCTCAATATCAGCGACAATAACAGTATGCGTGAACTTTTCTGAGCCAATTCCTATTTGAACCTGGACTTCTCCAAGGATGTTAGCTCTATCACCTGTAGCAGTTCGCAGTCGTAGCCTTGTTGGTAAAAGCTTCTTACGGCTATTTATAGTTGTTGGTCGTATAATCGTTCTGGTCGCTCCAGTATCCACCAATAGTGTATACTTTTTACCGTTGACTTCACCATCTACATATACACTGTCGTCGCGGCATTTCAAAGAGGCTATTAGTATGAGAGGGTCTTTGGAAACGTTCCGGGTCGAAGCTGCCCCCTCTAGGTCGACCCGTTTTAGTTTTCCTGTGGAGTAGTTTCTTGGTTCGTAGTGACCCCAAAGCGTTTACATGAATTGCGAACATGTCCTATTTCACCACAATTTCAGCACCTGATGGTCTTTTTCTTTTTCTTATCAGTAAAGTTCTTCATCATGTTTACTAATTGGTCTAACTTATTTTCATCTTCCTCTTCCGTTACGGACCTTACTTTACTGTATCCTCCACAAGCTTTCGAAGCCGCTTCATACTCAAGCGCGGCAGACAAAATGTCCACTAATGTTTTGTGGTGAGCTAAACGGAGTGTCTTTGCCATTTCGTGGTCACGAAGTCCATCAAGAAATGCTTCAACAGATAAACATTCCATCATTTGTTCTGGAGCTGAAGGGTAAGCAAATCTTACCAATCTGGCAATATCTACTTCGTACTCTTGAAGTGTCTCCTCTCGCTTCTGTTTTCGAGTCTTTAACTGCGATCGGTACAAGTTCTCCAAGTGTTCGTGACCATATCGCATGTTCTAGCTTTTCTTCAGTTGCTCAAAATCATCTGTGTCCTCCACTGGTATGGTCTGAAGAACATCCAAAGCGTCTCCTCTCAGAGCGATGGTGAGGTTTATTGCCTTCTCTTTTTGGGACCATCCGTTCGCTCTTGCAGCTGTTTCGAACTGTTTGAGATAATTTTCCCAAGACATCTTTCCGTCAAAGGTTGGGGCCCTAACACTAACAGAACTTTCGTTGCCTTCCAATATCGGTTTCAGCTCCACTTCTCATTTCGTCCTCGTTTTCCTGTCCTAAATCTTCCATATCTTCTTTACCACCTTTTCCAACTCTTCCATTTGCTTTTCCATTTCTCTTATTTTTTCTTCAATTTTTTTTTCAAATGAAGACATTTTATTTTCCATAGAAGAAATATCCAAAGAAACTTTGTTTTCCAAAGAAGAAATATCATTTTTTAAAGAAGAGATATCCGTAGAAACTTTGTTTTCCAAAGAAAAAATATCATTTTTCAAAGAAGACATATCAGTAGAAACTTTGTTTTCCAAAGAAGGAATATCATTTTTTAAAGAAGACATATCAGTAGAAACTTTGTTTTCCAAAGAAGAAATATCATTTTTTAAACAAGACATTTCGGAAGAAATATCACTCTTCAAAAAAGACATGTCAGAAGAAACTCTATTTAAGGAAGAAATAATTGTAGCAGAAGAGTCGTCTACGAAAATATGATTTTCTGGATCTAAACCATCATTTTCCAATGCTTGCTTAAGTCGCACCAACAACTCAGTCTTCCTTCCTGTTGTTTCTAATTCACGATCCTCCAGCTCTTGACGCAATTTTGTCACTTTCAAGTCAAAAAGCTTTTTCGACATTTTTTTTACACCAATGTAACGTTTATTTATTTTTACTAGTCTTTTTAATTTATTTTTATACTATTTAAATCACTAACACTGTTTATATAACACAATTTATTTACAATACTTTAATTTATGTAAGACAATATTTCTATTCGCATTTATCTAACAACATACTACTAACTAACTAACTTAAAATATTCAAATCGGTCCTTTATATAGGTAAATATTGTTCGAGCATACTCCAGTCTATTCTGGGAATCGTCTCGATGATTCGACCGCTTCGCTTATCGAACGCCGTCGAAAGAAACGTATATTCCGGAATATTCTCGCATCATCTGTCTGCCTCGCGTCTGGGTCATAGCGCCAGGGGCGTACTCGCACAACACTATGTTAAAATACATCATTAAAAAAATCATTTTATCAATTAAAACGCTATTTACATATTTTTTTAATTGTTGGGTGTTTCCAATTGTCATGTTTTTTCGTATTTCTTTATTACGATTAAACTTCATATCGGCCAAAAAGTTTTATACACATCTTGCGTGGGAACAACTTTACATCGTTCAACAGAATAAAGCACTCAGCTGTGTTGCGTGCTTCAACATTTATGTTTCGCGCCGTAAAGTTGAAGTTCCCACACACGAATGTAAAGAACGAACAATAAATTCTGTATTTTTTAAATTATTATTTTAGTAACTTTTTTTCAGCAGGAATCATCGTACGCCTAGCCTCTCAGAGTCGTCTCAAGTTCCAGAAGAAGCCGATATCAGTGACGAGAGGTTAGTTGTCTCTCTATAGATCGGATACCGATTACGTGAAAAAATTGTCCAATTGTTATTTACCTGAGAAGTGTAGAAAGAAGGTTATTACAACATAAGACGGATAATTTTGCAAACAGTCGCGTGTTGTACTAACCAAGTTTTTAATAATAATAATAATGCTTTATTTGCTACATAAATATAAATCAGTTACAAATGATAAAAGTTACAAATAAAGAAACTACATATATATAGCAAAAAGGACTGACAAACAGTAAAACTGATCAAAGTATCAGCCCCTTAAGACCTACACCATAAAAATATAATGTATATGTACATATACTTATATGCATTTTATACTATTAATAAATAAATAGTTCAACTTAAATATTTACTATAAAGAAACTCTCTGAAAGCCTTCTTGAATTTACTTACAGTCATCTTTTTAAATTTTTCCGGGATATCATTGTACATAGCATAAACCACAAGAATAAATAACAACCAGAATCCAATTTCTCTTTGTTGCTATGTACCCTCTGCCGTGACCTCGAACCGACTGTTCCGCCGAGTTTCCGCCGAAACTCGCCAGTGTAGCAGCGACGGGTGTATTTTATGGATCGCTTATAATAGGTACGTTAAAATTCTTGGAAGTTGGAAGTGTTTTTGATTATTGAGTATTTTGTGATATAATTTATTGGTGATATGGACACTTCGATACGGAAAGCACATAACGTTTGTGCTTACAGAGGATGTGACAATAAAGGTTATGGAAGCTCAGAAATCTTTTATAGATTTCCGAAGGAACCTGAAAGGTAAGAGTGTTTTGATTTTAATGACTACAATATTATTTCTGTTAGGGAAGAAATACATCAATCTGTTCTAAAATATTAGTGTTTTAATAATATATTAAAGAACGCATTTTATATGGCTTTCTGTTATGACACGAGTTCAAGTTTAAAAAACGACTGTCACAACAGCCATATTAATTAAGTTGTTTATACTTTGCCATTTTATCATTTTTTTTAATTAATTTATTATTTGTATGTAAATGAGGGAGTCCGCTAGTACCACCAAAAATTTGAGGTCAAAAATGAGGGTCTGTTTTCTAGGCCGTTTTTTTCACTTGTGACAGATAAAAAAAATGCAGAGTTAACATTGCAAACATTAAGCACACATTAAGTTTCAGTTGTCGTTGTCCGTTATTATTCAGATTCATTTATCTGTGTGCATCTTGATATTTTCTTTGTTTATATTTGTTTTTTTAAAAAGCTGTTATTAGTTAGGTTTCCCACTTATAAAAACGGACAACGACAACTGAAACTTAATGTTTGTCGCTATTATTGGTGCAAACAGAAATTTCTCAGTAAAGCGATCAATGAGAACTAACTTTAACTGTCAATGTTTACTAATGAAATGGTGGCTTGAAACACTCAACTAGATATACTTAAAATCACTGCTAATGACATTTTTCCCCCAAAATTAATTAAAAATCTTTATTTTGCAAAAGTATGTACTCGGGAAGTGCTTAAATTACTTCAAATGTAAAAATACATTAATTCTATATCACACAAGCGAACAAAACGGCCTAGAAAACAGCCCCTTATTTTTGACCTCAAATTTTTGTAGTGGTAGTGCTAGCGGACTCCCTCATTACGAAAATTTTGATTTTAAAAAGTATGTTGGTAGCACTGTGTAATTGGTAGCACTGTGTAATTGGTAGCACTGTGTAATTGGTAACATTCCCGAGGGCTGGGTGCCTACCGGGCGCGTCCCCAGGTGGCGGATAGGGGATCCCCAGGAGAGCCGCGGAACTGCTTAAGCAGGTATAACACTGCAATTTAGCAGGGAAGCGGCGAAGTTGGGGGTGTGCGTTTATACGGGTGGCACGGTCTGGTATGAGCAGCTGATAACTGCAAGATTGCCAGATTGGTCATTCCTAAGGTCGCACCGCGGACCAACCCCCCTCAATTCCAAGGTGTAAGGTAACGTGCCGAAGGATGGATGGCCGCTGGGGTATAAGCGGTCGCGAACGTTCCCCTGGTGGAACCGGGCGAAACCCCCTTGTATGTAGCCTTGCTCTGGCATGCGGGGCTCTGCCGGAGTGGACCGACATTCCCTTGCTACTTGTGGGAACAACCATGGTAAGAAAATGGCGGGAATTAATATTGCTCAGATAAACGCCCATCACGCCAAGGGATCATCGGCGGTTATTTCAAGGACATTTATCAGAAACCAAATGGGATTAGTATTGATCCAGGAACCATGGGTCCGTGATGGTCAGGTGAGAGGACTCGCAAGTAGGGAAGCCAAACTTATATATAAAGTAAGTAATGTAGACATACCCAGAGCATGCATCTTGGTAAGTAACAGCATTGATCACTTTTGTGTGTCAGAGTTCATGACGAGAGATCTCGTTCCGATTCGAGCAAACCTCGAGTTCGAGAATAGACGGCAAGAAGTCATGATAGCATCATGCTACTTTGCAGGGGACGGGACTGCACCGCCTACAGAACTGCAAAGACTAGTCGAGTACTGTGAACAGAAAAAGCTGCCGCTTCTCATAGGATGCGACGCCAACGGTCACAATACCATATGGGGAAGCACAGACACCAACGAAAGAGGGGAGAAAATTTTAGAATTTATATTTAATAAGAATCTTGTTATACACAATATAAGGACTACCCCCACGTTTTTAACCAGAACAAGAAAGGAAGTACTAGATATAACACTAAGTACACCGAATCTTAAGGATAGGGTGAAAGATTGGAGAGTATCGAACGAACCATCCCTCTCTGATCATAGAATGATTATGTTCAGATTAGAGTGTAATCCTCCTGAGCCAGCACTCAGGAGAAACCCCAGGAAAACTAACTGGGAAAATTACAACACTAACCTGAACATAAATCTTGCAAATCTCAAGACTAAAAGAAATGCCAGGAATCACCTGGCATTAGAAAACGATCTCATAGAGCTGAACGAGGCAATAATCGATGCCTATGAATCCAGTTGTCCTCTCCAAAGGACTAGGAAAGCAAAAGATGCGATATGGTGGAACAGTCATCTGTCAAACTTAACGCGACAGCTCTTTAATAGAGCCAAACGTAACGGAGATTGGCAGAGCTACACCGAGAAACTTACAACATATAATAAGGAGATTAGAACAGCTAAAAGAAAAAGAAAATTCTGCGAAGAAATAGATGCTACACCCTCTGCAGCAAGGCTACACAAAGTCTTGGCAAAAGGGAAAGTAGACACTGTAATGGCATTACGCAAGCCAGATGGAAGCTTCACAGAAAGCGAAAAAGAAAGAGCTCTGCTCCTGTTAGAAACTCACTTTCCCGGAGGAATAGTCCCTTCCGGAAAAATAAATGACTAAAAGACCTACCAGGGAAGACACTGCAATGGCAAAGCACATATGCAGTGAGTGTAACAATCCAATTTGGCACTACAAGAAATTTACCATGAAAATGTCATGAAAATTAATATTTTACTTTTTGACCTACCTGATACCTTTGTTTACGTTTAATTCTCTATGAGTTTAACTGGTATTTAAAAGAAACACTTCATTCGGCTGCTCGATGCCTTAAATTTAAACATTTTCAAAATCACCTTACTTTAATTATTAACTTTCGAAACTTTACTTGATTGTTGTTGGGAATCAGCTGTTTATTTTGGTTATCGAAATTCGCATTTGAATTACAGTGACACTAGTGACAGCGTTCTACCTTGCTTGAGGCAGGTTTTTGCGACTGTCCGTTAGACGTTTTCATTAGACTGCCGCGACGGCTAGCACACCGAACACTTGTTTTAAATATTCCCGAGTAGAGTTTTAGTAGATACATGTTATATTGATCAGGAGATATTATTAGTGATGTAAAATCAACTTAATTAGTAGTGGTATTATTTATTTTTGTTGCACAGAACGGTCGTCTAAGTTAGATGTTAGGGTTCCGAGTTGGGTTTCCGGTGACGAGGCAGTTGACGGTTGACACTTGGAAGGTTCTGTGGAAACTTCGGGCTTGTTAAAAGAAAGGTGGACAGTTAGCCGTTGGAGACTGGTGCTTTTTTATAGAGGTTGCTGAAGGAGATTTTGGGTTTGAATCGACAAATATCTTTGTCATCCCGAGCAGGGGATTATCCTGATTAATCTCTGTATGAGATATACGTTGTGGAAATTGGAGGTGACTGGAATTGGTTTTCGTAGTGGTGAGTCCAGGGACATAATATTAGGCCAGCACGTGTATACTACCCGGATGGGGATTTGTAAAGCAGCTCAAGGAGCACTAGGGGGCCTCAGCCTATTCTGGCTATTCCTGTTTATTCTCTGGGAGCAAAACCCTTCAACGACTGAAGGTAAGTTAATTTACTATTGGATTTAGAAATTTTGCAGTAACGTTTTGTGATAAGTCTCATATTTTTCAGTTTTAGTTAGTAGAAATTTGTACAGATTGTTTAGCTAATAGTTTTCTTTTTAAAATCTTGATAAATAATTAGGTACACATCATTTAGATTATAGCTTGATTGTTGATTATGTTCACTTCAAATGTAAGATAGGTTGGGGTTGGATATCATTGTTCTTTTGGGTTAATAAGTTTCGGATACTATTGGTGTATTATTATTTTAGGGTTTTTCTTTGGGTTTACTGTTGGAGTAACCTTGGAGATCTTTTCTTGTGTGGCATTTGGACTGATGGTGGAACCTTTGGCCCTGACTGTGGACGGAAAGAGCGCAGAGGATGAGAGTAGCCGCCTAGGGACCTACGAGTGGCCCAGAATTAAACTTTGGTGTCAAACAGCTTCCGAGTGGTTAGAGCAGGTGGAGATGAAAACTGTAACGTATTACCCAACTATAATGAACTCTATGTAGATTGTTTTCCCCTTCAGGGACAATTACGTTTGTTTTTTTTTGGTATTGGCTTGTAAGTATTTGGGGAGAAGTATTTAATTATAGTTTGTGGGTTTTTAAATAAGAAAATATGGAAGGTTTTTCGGTTAACAGAGCCAGTTTATTAAATTAGTTTTTTTTTACACTATATGCTCTATAATTTACCATAACTAATCTTGTAAGACGGAAGTTAATACTTACTCTTTATAAGGATACCCTCTGCTGACTTATATAGCACCCCGTAACCCTGTCTTTCGCCTTGGCCAATGCAAAACGACACTAAACGTTGCGCTATCATATATTTTTTTTATTTTACTCTTGTTTATTAATTTCTGTCAGTTTGGTACACCCTATTCTGGGTGATGTATATAAAAGTTTGTTACATAGGATTTAATTATATATAGTAGCTCGAGTGTACGAATCGAGGTAACGGTTAGTAGGTACGTTCGTGCGACAGTGTATTTTTTATACCATTTTAGGTTATTTTTGTGTCATTACAATCAAGGAAGTAAAACAGAACGTTGTTCGATAAAATTGTATACTTTGAAATTTAGATAATTTAATAATCAATTGTTTTTGTTCGAGGTCACTGGTACTTGACCAGATTGACCACTGGGTAAAACTTCCATTTACAAGTATAAGCTTATAGTGTGTTTTGGCGTTTCTTTTCCCTACAGCTTTTCGACTAGATTTTCCTAGTAGGTTTAGTGACTTGATATGGGTTTAGAAGAAAAATTTAGCTGGCGCCCATTTTAGTATTCCTTATTGGACAACTTTGTCAATTTGACTGCACCCAACCCGTCTCCACTGCAGCGAAACCGGAGCCCATAGTTTGTCCATCAGACGAACGAACCACGACGCGACTGTAGCTTTATAATGAGGATTCTACTGGACTTTGTTGCGTTTAGTTTAGCGCGTTATAAATTGGCGCCCAACGCGGAATTTTATCTTTGTGTTTTCCTTGATTGTATGACTTTGATAAATTGAAACTTAAAAAATCAACTTATTTTTTTTGTACATTCAAACTGCTATTATTTTATTACCTGACTATAAAAGGTAGAGAAAACGTTTTTTGGATCTTGATTTATATAAGATTAGAATCTATACTTTCGCCTTAGGGATGGTAGTCTTACTAGTGGAAGATAGTTAGTCTAATCCTTGAATAAGTATATTAATCAGGTTTATAAACATTTTCTTTTTAAATAAAATAAGAAGCTAATACCTTTAGTTTTCGGTCTTTTATTGGAAATAGTTCAGTGAAATTTGTTAGGTGACTTTTTTTTGGTAGTGTTCAGTGTCGGAAATTAAACGGTGACTGTACGGTACAGTAGTTCTTTTACAAACTAGAGGAAAATACTTGGATTCGGATATTATGTTTTTGTAAATAATTTTCTTTTAAGTAACAGACTTTTGAATATACAATATTTTCAGTGCATAACATAATTTACTTTGGGTATATACATTACTTAATTTGGTCATCAACTGGAATCTATGGTAGGTGTTTCCTCCTAATAGGTACAGAAAATTAAGTCAGCTTAACTTTTTTTAAACGCTTATATTATTGACTTATATATACACTTTTATTTTATTTCAACAAACATTACTTTATTGTACTTAATACAGAGTAATACTATTAAAGATTTTTTTTATTAAATCTACTAATACAGAATCAATTCACCTGTGGTTGTCTATTGATATTTAACGTAGTTTTGAGAATTTCATTGGATATTTAAACTGATTTTGGGTATTTCCCAGCTCGACATTTATTTTTCTGTCTTTCTGTTCTTTTTATAAACTTTGGTAACAATGCCCTCCAAAATGGTAGTAAATCGCTTAGATAGGGACGAGTTAGAGTATGAATTGGTCATCCGAGGAGTCCAAACCGGAACGGTAGACGAAATGCGACGGTCTTTGGCAGCAACCTGGCGATTGGAGAAATCAGGAGGTTCATTCAGGTACCCGCCGTATCCTTTCACGTTTCAGGAGGACTTGAATGCTGTGAACGCTAAGATTCAAATCTTGCAAGCGGCTATTGATGGGTTTTCTGGTGTTGCTGGAAGTCCAGAAGCTACGAAGTTGGAGACTAAGCTCAATCATGTCTTAAATAGAGTTGATCGAATGGACCCTAGTGTGAATGATGAGAACAAAACGTCTAAATCTGGTGTTTTAGCTCAGGTATTATCACTTCTTGATATTTTCCACGATAAAATGGAACCTACCGTGTCTAACCTTCCACCTCCACCACCAATGTTAAATTTGTTTAGCAATTTACATCAGTCTTTTCAGTCAGGCATTCACGCAGTTCAAAGTTCGTCTCCGGTACGGAATGTTGACAATGCTTTTGCTATGACTTCTTCAAAGATGATTCCACCTTATAAATGGGGCTTAGAAAAATTCTCAGGATAACCAAAATCAATGTCTGTCTCTGCTTTTTTCGAGAGGGTTGAGGAATTGCGTATAGCTCGACATGTCTCTAAAAGAGAATTATTCGAATCAGGCTTGGATTTATTTTGCGACAAGGCATATCAATTCTACAAAGACGTACGTCTTAGAGTATCAAGTTGGGATGAGTTGGTGGAAGAGTTCCGGAAGGAATATCTACCTACACACCATAGTGAAGCTCTCTTTGAAGAACTTAGAAAAAGAACTCAACATCCAAGCAAAAGTATTGGTGTTTACTTGGCTGTTATGGCGAGCTACTTTGACAGATTGAGATGTACAGTGAGTGAAGAAACTAAACTGGCAATTATAACTAAAAACCTTCATCCATATTACCAAGAACGTTTACGTGATCCTATACCTGCATCCTTGGACGAATTGCGTGAGGTATGTAGACGTATGGAAGATAGACGTGATGCTATCCGTAACTACGTGGAACCTTCTGGGAGACGTAGTGGAATTATGGAGAGAGATTTAGCTTATATCGAAGTGGATGGCATCAGCAATGCATCAACATCATCTAACACCGCTGCATCGTCGAGGGTTTTGGTATGTTTTCGTTGTCAACAGCCTGGCCATAAAGCAGTAGGTTGTTCGTTACCAAGAAAGGTACACTGTTTTAAATGTAAAAAAGAAGGGGTGACCGTAAGGAATTGTCCTACCTGTAACCAGGGAAACGGATCACAGCGCGCCTAACTGGTCGAAAAGGTGTCGCGGCGGAACATTCGACTAAAGTGAAACCAATTTTAGATTTTATTCTGGACCACGCTCAAGGAGACGAAATACCATACTTAAAAGTGAGAGTTTTTGGTCAAGAAATATTGGGACTTTTGGATTCGGAAGCATCTAGAACTGTTGTGGGAAGTTCAGGATGGAAGTTATTCCAAGAATTGGGACCAAAAGTCGATGTGTCAAAAAAGACGGATTGTCGTGTGGCTAACGGTCAGTCATGTGAAGCCTTAGGGGAGGTATCGGTACCCTTTGCAGTTCGTGATAAATTTAAGGTTATTTTAGTCTTGGTGGTTCCTACCCTTCCTCATCTTTTAATATTAGGTTCAGACTTTTGGAAAGTTATGGGAATAGTTCCAGACCTGCGACATGATGAGTGGCAGTTCTCTGATACCCCAGCTGTAGTTTGCGAGGT
The DNA here is from genome assembly GCA_035357415.1 of Ophraella communa. NCBI lineage: Eukaryota > Metazoa > Arthropoda > Insecta > Coleoptera > Chrysomelidae > Ophraella > Ophraella communa. The sequence continues at coordinate 47,647,136 of CM068979.1, read as the reverse complement.
TGATCACTTGAGAGGTCAGACAGTTCTTACTCCGTTACAAAGATCACGCTTGGATGCGCTCATTCAGAGCCAACAAGAAAGAATGGGTCCAACATTAGGTTGTACGGATGCTGCCGAGCATCGTATCGTCTGCAAGGCGACCCCTATAAAACAGAGGTACTACCCAATTTCACCAATTATCCAGGCTGAAATAGATAAAGAATTAGACGAGATGTTGTCTCAGGGAGTAGTAGAGCGATCAAACAGTCCATGGTCCTTACCAATATTGATGGTAAGGAAGAAAGACGGCAAATATCGGTTTTGTGTGGACTACCGCAAACTTAATGCAGTGACAGAGCGCGACAGCTACCCGTTACCTTATATTTCTAATATTCTTGACAAGTTATGAAATGCTTATTATTTGTCAACCATCGACATAAAATCAGCGTATTGGCAAGTTCCAGTGGAGAAGTCGTCAAGACCCTTCACAGCGTTTACTATTCCAGGGAGAGGACTCTTCCAATTTAAGCGCATGCCTTTCGGCCTTCACAATGCGCCCGCTACTTGGCAAAGGTTAATTGACTCTGTATTAGGCCCTGAATTAGAACCTTACGTGTTCACCTATTTGGACGATGTCGTGGTCGTCACGGATTCTTTTGAAAAACACTTAGAAATTTTAGATGAAATATTTCGGCGCCTTTTGAAGGCAAAGCTCACAGTAAGCTGGGATAAATGTTATTTTTGTCGCCCTGAATTAAAATATTTGGGACATGTTGTGGACAAGAATGGTTTACATGTTGACCCAGATAAAGTCAAGGCTATGCTGGATTTGCCTCCTCCGAGTTCGATCAAAGAAGTTAGGTCTATAGTAGGTACTTTTTCCTGGTACAGACGTTTTATCCCGAATTTTGCGTCAATGCTGTCCCCGATTACATGTTTATTGAAAAAGGGTAAGAAATTTCTGTGGACTCGTGAATGTGATTTGTCCTTCCGTAAAATTAAGGAATGCCTTGTGTCAGCTCCTGTCCTAAATTGTCCCGATTATAATTTACCATTCGAAATCCAGTGCGACAGTTCAAGTTTCGGCATTGGTGCAGTGTTGTCTCAGCCACATGCAGACGGAAACCGAGTTATAAGTTATCTGAGTAGATCCTTGACGAAACAGGAACGAAATTACTCGACCACGGAACGAGAATGCTTAGCAGTACTCTGGTCAATAGAGAAACTTAGGCCTTACATAGAAGCTATTCCTTTCACGGTGGTGACAGACCACAGCAGCCTTAAGTGGCTCATGAATCTTAAGGACCCCACAGGTAGATTGGCCCGATGGTCGGTTAGGTTACAGCAGTACAATTTTAAGGTAATCCACAGGAAGGGCAAGGAACATGTAGTTCCGGATACCTTATCAAGGTCAGTGCCCTTACTTGATCTTGTCACTATCGATATTTCCGATAAGTGGTTCCTAAAAATGAAAAATAATGTCTTGAACAATCCTTTAAAATTTTCACAGTGGAAAGTGTCGGATGGCAAACTTTACAAGTATGTTCGTCCTAGATTTGGTTTTCTTGTCGATGAAATAAATAATTGGAAAGAAGTGGTACCGAAGGATGGTAGGAGTTCGATTTTGGAATTAATGCACGATTCACCTTTATCAGGACATATGGGAGTGCTGAAAACATATAAGAGGGTTGGTGAAAGGTACTATTGGCCTAAATTGAGAGCCGATGTGGTCGCGTACGTACGCAAGTGTAGAGCCTGCGCTGCACATAAGGTGGATACTAAAGGACCGAGAGGTCTGATGATACCGCAGCCCCGCGCTTGTCGCCCTTGGGAGATAATTGCAACAGATTTGTTGGGACCTTATCCCAGGACCGCTAAAGGTTTTAGGTTTATTTTGGTTGTCATGGATACTTTGACCAAATTTGCTCTTACTTTTCCATTACGCTCTTCTAAAGCATCTCATGTTGTTAAAAATATAGAAGAGAATGTTTTTCTTCTATTTGGTGTCCCTAGGTTACTAATTTGTGATAATGGTCCGCAATATGTATCGAAAATATTTAAAAATTTAGTGGGTTCTTATGGGGTAGAGATTAGGTACAATGCGTTATACCATCCACAGGCCAATCCATCTGAACGTTAGAACCGTACACTCAAAACTATGCTGGCTACATATATATCTGATAATCAACGAAAATGGGATGTTAATTTGGCAAAGGTATCTTGTGCGTATCGAACAGCTTACCACGAAGCCATTAAACAAAACCCTTATTTTGTCAATTTTGGTCGGAACATGATAGTAAATGGTAAAGATTTTGGGAAGAGGTATAAGTTAGGAGATTTGGAAGACACGGAACCAGATAAGACGGCAGAGCCCAAAGCGCAGGAGTTGCAGGATATGTTTCAATCAGTGCGGAAAAGTTTAGATAAGGCAGCGGAAAAGACTCAGAAAACGTACAATCTTCGAAGAAGACCTGAGGAGTTTTTACCGCATCAATCCGTATGGAGGCGGAATTTTGCCAAATCTGATGCTTCTTCTTACTTTACGAAAAAACTAGCTCCTCGCTGGCTTGGACCCTATTTTGTGAAAAAGAAAATCAACCCATGGATGTATGAGGGATGACATGGATGACAAGGGAAATCAACTAGGTGTGTGGAGTATTAAAGATCTTAAGGCAGCTAGCGCTGTGGAAAATTTACCTGAGTAAGTCTTCCAGTAAATTTTCGTGTGGGGAAGGGGGTGATGTAACAATCCAATTTGGCACTACAAGAAATTTACCATGAAAATGTCATGAAAATTAATATTTTACTTTTTGACCTACCTGATACCTTTGTTTACGTTTAATTCTCTATGAGTTTAACTGGTATTTAAAAGAAACACTTCATTCGGCTGCTCGATGCCTTAAATTTAAACATTTTCAAAATCACCTTACTTTAATTATTAACTTTCGAAACTTTACTTGATTGTTGTTGGGAATCAGCTGTTTATTTTGGTTATCGAAATTCGCATTTGAATTACAGTGACACTAGTGACAGCGTTCTACCTTGCTTGAGGCAGGTTTTTGCGACTGTCCGTTAGACGTTTTCATTAGACTGCCGCGACGGCTAGCACACGGAACACTTGTTTTAAATATTCCCGAGTAGAGTTTTAGTAGATACATGTTATATTGATCAGGAGATATTATTAGTGATGTAAAATCAACTTAATTAGTAGTGGTATTATTTATTTTTGTTGCACAGAACGGTCGTCTAAGTTAGACGTTAGGGTTCCGAGTTGGGTTTCCGGTGACGAGGCAGTTGACGGTTGACACTTGGAAGGTTCTGTGGAAACTTCGGGCTTGTTAAAAGAAAGGTGGACAGTTAGCCGTTGGAGACTGGTGCTTTTTTATAGAGGTTGCTGAAGGAGATTTTGGGTTTGAATCGACAAATATCTTTGTCATCCCGAGCAGGGGATTATCCTGATTAATCTCTGTATGAGATACACGTTGTGGAAATTGGAGGTGACTGGAATTGGTTTTCGTAGTGGTGAGTCCAGGGACATAATATTAGGCCAGCACGTGTATACTACCCGGATGGGGATTTGTACAGCAGCTCAAGGAGCACTAGGGGGCCTCAGCCTATTCTGGCTATTCCTGTTTATTCTCTGGGAGCAAAACCCGTCAACGACTGAAGGTAAGTTAATTTACTATTGGATTTAGAAATTTTGCAGTAACGTTTTGTGATAAGTCTCATATTTTTCAGTTTTAGTTAGTAGAAATTTGTACAGATTGTTTAGCTAATAGTTTTCTTTTTAAAATCTTGATAAATAATTAGGTACACATCATTTAGATTATAGCTTGATTGTTGATTATGTTCACTTCAAATGTAAGATAGGTTGGGGTTGGATATCATTGTTCTTTTGGGTTAATAAGTTTCGGATACTATTGGTGTATTATAATTTTAGGGTTTTTCTTTGGGTTTACTGTTGGAGTAACCTTGGAGATCTTTTCTTGTGTGGCATTTGGACTGATGGTGGAACCTTTGGCCCTGACTGTGGACGGAAAGAGCGCAGAGGATGAGAGTAGCCGCCTAGGGACCTACGAGTGGCCCAGAATTAAACTTTGGTGTCAAACAGCTTCCGAGTGGTTAGAGCAGGTGGAGATGAAAACTGTAACGTATTACCCAACTATAATGAACTCTATGTAGATTGTTTTCCCCTTCAGGGACAATTACGTTTGTTTTTTTTTGGTATTGGCTTGTAAGTATTTGGGGAGAAGTATTTAATTATAGTTTGTGGGTTTTTAAATAAGAAAATATGGAAGGTTTTTCGGTTAACAGAGCCAGTTTATTAAATTAGTTTTTTTTTACACTATATGCTCTATAATTTACCATAACTAATCTTGTAAGACGGAAGTTAATACTTACTCTTTATAAGGATACCCTCTGCTGACTTATATAGCACCCCGTAACCCTGTCTTTCGCCTTGGCCAATGCAAAACGACACTAAACGTTGCGCTATCATATATTTTTTTTTATTTTACTCTTGTTTATTAATTTCTGTCAGTTTGGTACACCCTATTCTGGGTGATGTATATAAAAGTTTGTTACATAGGATTTAATTATATATAGTAGCTCGAGTGTACGAATCGAGGTAACGGTTAGTAGGTACGTTCGTGCGACAGTGTATTTTTTATACCATTTTAGGTTATTTTTGTGTCATTACAATCAAGGAAGTAAAACAGAACGTTGTTCGATAAAATTGTATACTTTGAAATTTAGATAATTTAATAATCAATTGTTTTTGTTCGAGGTCACTGGTACTTGACCAGATTGACCACTGGGTAAAACTTCCATTTACAAGTATAAGCTTATAGTGTGTTTTGGCGTTTCTTTTCCCTACAGCTTTTCGACTAGATTTTCCTAGTAGGTTTAGTGACTTGATATGGGTTCAGAAGAAAAATTTAGCTGGCGCCCATTTTAGTATTCCTTATTGGACAACTTTGTCAATTTGACTGCACCCAACCCGTCTCCACTGCAGCGAAACCGGAGCCCATAGTTTGTCCATCAGACGAACGAACCAAGACGCGACTGTAGCTTTATACTGAGGATTCTACTGGACTTTGTTGCGTTTAGTTTAGCGCGTTATAAATTGGCGCCCAACGCGGAATTTTATCTTTGTGTTTTCCTTGATTGTATGACTTTGATAAATTGAAACTTAAAAAATCAACTTATTTTTTTTTTGTACATTCAAACTGCTATTATTTTATTACCTGACTATAAAAGGTAGAGAAAACGTTTTTTGGATCTTGATTTATATAAGATTAGAATCTATACTTTCGCCTTAGGGATGGTAGTCTTACTAGTGGAAGATAGTTAGTCTAATCCTTGAATAAGTATATTAATCGGGTTTATAAACCTTTTTCTTTTTAAATAAAATAAGAAACTAATACCTTCAGTTTTTCGTCCTTTATTGGAAATAGTTCAGTGAAATTTGTTAGGTGACTTTTTTTTTGGTAGTGTTCAGTGTCGGAAATTAAACGGTGACTGTACGGTACAGTAGTTCTTTTACAAACTAGAGGAAAATACTTGGATTCGGATTGTTATGTTTTTGTAAATAATTTTCTTTTAAGTAACAGACTTTTGAATATACAATATTTTCAGTGCATAACATAATTTACCTTGGGTATATACACTACTTAATTTGGTCATCAACTGGAATCTATGGTTGGTGTTTCCTCCTAATAGGTACAGAAAATTAAGTCAGCTTAACTTTTTTTTTAACGATTATATTATTGACTTATATATACACTTTTATTTTATTTCAACAAACATTACTTTATTGTACTTAATACAGAGTAATACTATTAAAGATTTTTTTTATTAAATCTACTAATACAGAATCAATTCACCTGTGGTTGTCTATTGATATTTAACGTAGTTTTGAGAATTTCATTGGATATTTAAACTGATTTTGGGTATTTCCCAGCTCGACATTTATTTTTCTGTCTTTCTGTTCTTTTTATAAACTTTGGTAACAATGCCCTCCAAAATGGTAGTAAATCGCTTAGATAGGGACGAGTTAGAGTATGAATTGGTCATCCGAGGAGTCCAAACCGGAACGGTAGACGAAATGCGACGGTCTTTGGCAGCAACCTGGCGATTGGAGAAATCAGGAGGTTCATTCAGGTACCCGCCGTATCCTTTCACGTTTCAGGAGGACTTGAATGCTGTGAACGCTAAGATTCAAATCTTGCAAGCGGCTATTGATGGGTTTTCTGGTGTTGCTGGAAGTCCAGAAGCTACGAAGTTGGAGACTAAGCTCAATCATGTCTTAAATAGAGTTGATCGAATGGACCCTAGTGTGAATGATGAGAACAAAACGTCTAAATCTGGTGTTTTAGCTCAGGTATTATCACTTCTTGATATTTTCCACGATAAAATGGAACCTACCGTGTCTAACCTTCCACCTCCACCACCAATGTTAAATTTGTTTAGCAATTTACATCAGTCTTTTCAGTCAGGCATTCACGCAGTTCAAAGTTCGTCTCCGGTACGGAATGTTGACAATGCTTTTGCTATGACTTCTTCAAAGATGATTCCACCTTATAAATGGGGCTTAGAAAAATTCTCAGGACAACCAAAATCAATGCCTGTCTCTGCTTTTTTCGAGAGGGTTGAGGAATTGCGTATAGCTCGACATGTCTCTAAAAGAGAATTATTCGAATCAGGCTTGGATTTATTTTGCGACAAGGCATATCAATTCTACAAAGACGTACGTCTTAGAGTATCAAGTTGGGATGAGTTGGTGGAAGAGTTCCGGAAGGAATATCTACCTACACACCATAGTGAAGCTCTCTTTGAAGAACTTAGAAAAAGAACTCAACATCCAAGCGAAAGTATTGGTGTTTACTTGGCTGTTATGGCGAGCTACTTTGACAGATTGAGATGTACAGTGAGTGAAGAAACTAAACTGGCAATTATAACTAAAAACCTTCATCCATATTACCAAGAACGTTTACGTGATCCTATACCTGCATCCTTGGACGAATTGCGTGAGGTATGTAGACGTATGGAAGATAGACGTGATGCTATCCGTAACTACGTGGAACCTTCTGGGAGACGTAGTGGAATTATGGAGAGAGATTTAGCTTATATCGAAGTGGATGGCATCAGCAATGCATCAACATCATCTAACACCGCTGCATCGTCGAGGGTTTTGGTATGTTTTCGTTGTCAACAGCCTGGCCATAAAGCAGTAGGTTGTTCGTTACCAAGAAAGGTACACTGTTTTAAATGTAAAAAAGAAGGGGTGACCGTAAGGAATTGTCCTACCTGTAACCAGGGAAACGGATCACAGCGCGCCTAACTGGTCGAAAAGGTGTCGCGGCGGAACATTCGACTAAAGTGAAACCAATTTTAGATTTTATTCTGGACCACGCTCAAGGAGACGAAAGACCATACTTAAAAGTGAGAGTTTTTGGTCAAGAAATATTGGGACTTTTGGATTCGGAAGCATCTAGAACTGTTGTGGGAAGTTCAGGATGGAAGTTATTCCAAGAATTGGGACCAAAAGTCGATGTGTCAAAAAAGTCGGATTGTCGTGTGGCTAACGGTCAGTCATGTGAAGCCTTAGGGGAGGTATCGGTACCCTTTGCAGTTCGTGATAAATTTAAGGTTATTTTAGTCTTGGTGGTTCCTACCCTTCCTCATCTTTTAATATTAGGTTCAGACTTTTGGAAAGTTATGGGAATAGTTCCAGACCTGCGACATGATGAGTGGCAGTTCTCTGATACCCCAGCTGTAGTTTGCGAGGTTGATCACTTGAGAGGTCAGACAGTTCTTACTCCGTTACAAAGATCACGCTTGGATGCGCTCATTCAGAGCCAACAAGAAAGAATGGGTCCAACATTAGGTTGTACGGATGCTGCCGAGCATCGTATCGTCTGCAAGGCGACCCCTATAAAACAGAGGTACTACCCAATTTCACCAATTATCCAGGCTGAAATAGATAAAGAATTAGACGAGATGTTGTCTCAGGGAGTAGTAGAGCGATCAAACAGTCCATGGTCCTTACCAATATTGATGGTAAGGAAGAAAGACGGCAAATATCGGTTTTGTGTGGACTACCGCAAACTTAATGCAGTGACAGAGCGCGACAGCTACCCGTTACCTTATATTTCTAATATTCTTGACAAGTTATGAAATGCTTATTATTTGTCAACCATCGACATAAAATCAGCGTATTGGCAAGTTCCAGTGGAGAAGTCGTCAAGACCCTTCACAGCGTTTACTATTCCAGGGAGAGGACTCTTCCAATTTAAGCGCATGCCTTTCGGCCTTCACAATGCGCCCGCTACTTGGCAAAGGTTTATTGACTCTGTATTAGGCCCTGAATTAGAACCTTACGTGTTCACCTATTTGGACGATGTCGTGGTCGTCACGGATTCTTTTGAAAAACACTTAGAAATTTTAGATGAAATATTTCGGCGCCTTTTGAAGGCAAAGCTCACAGTAAGCTGGGATAAATGTTATTTTTGTCGCCCTGAATTAAAATATTTGGGACATGTTGTGGACAAGAATGGTTTACATGTTGACCCAGATAAAGTCAAGGCTATGCTGGATTTGCCTCCTCCGAGTTCGATCAAAGAAGTTAGGTCTATAGTAGGTACTTTTTCCTGGTACAGACGTTTTATCCCGAATTTTGCGTCAATGCTGTCCCCGATTACATGTTTATTGAAAAAGGGTAAGAAATTTCTGTGGACTCGTGAATGTGATTTGTCCTTCCGTAAAATTAAGGAATGCCTTGCGTCAGCTCCTGTCCTAAATTGTCCCGATTATAATTTACCATTCGAAATCCAGTGCGACAGTTCAAGTTTCGGCATTGGTGCAGTGTTGTCTCAGCCACATGCAGACGGAAACCGAGTTATAAGTTATCTGAGTAGATCCTTGACGAAACAGGAACGAAATTACTCGACCACGGAACGAGAATGCTTAGCAGTACTCTGGTCAATAGAGAAACTTAGGCCTTACATAGAAGCTATTCCTTTCACGGTGGTGACAGACCACAGCAGCCTTAAGTGGCTCATGAATCTTAAGGACCCCACAGGTAGATTGGCCCGATGGTCGGTTAGGTTACAGCAGTACAATTTTAAGGTAATCCACAGGAAGGGCAAGGAACATGTAGTTCCGGATACCTTATCAAGGTCAGTGCCCTTACTTGATCTTGTCACTATCGATATTTCCGATAAGTGGTTCCTAAAAATGAAAAATAATGTCTTGAACAATCCTTTAAAATTTTCACAGTGGAAAGTGTCGGATGGCAAACTTTACAAGTATGTTCGTCCTAGATTTGGTTTTCTTGTCGATGAAATAAATAATTGGAAAGAAGTGGTACCGAAGGATGGTAGGAGTTCGATTTTGGAATTAATGCACGATTCACCTTTATCAGGACATATGGGAGTGCTGAAAACATATAAGAGGGTTGGTGAAAGGTACTATTGGCCTAAATTGAGAGCCGATGTGGTCGCGTACGTACGCAAGTGTAGAGCCTGCGCTGCACATAAGGTGGATACTAAAGGACCGAGAGGTCTGATGATACCGCAGCCCCGCGCTTGTCGCCCTTGGGAGATAATTGCAACAGATTTGTTGGGACCTTATCCCAGGACCGCTAAAGGTTTTAGGTTTATTTTGGTTGTCATGGATACTTTGACCAAATTTGCTCTTACTTTTCCATTACGCTCTTCTAAAGCATCTCATGTTGTTAAAAATATAGAAGAGAATGTTTTTCTTCTATTTGGTGTCCCTAGGTTACTAATTTGTGATAATGGTCCGCAATATGTATCGAAAATATTTAAAAATTTAGTGGGTTCTTATGGGGTAGAGATTAGGTACAATGCGTTATACCATCCACAGGCCAATCCATCTGAACGTTAGAACCGTACACTCAAAACTATGCTGGCTACATATATATCTGATAATCAACGAAAATGGGATGTTAATTTGGCAAAGGTATCTTGTGCGTATCGAACAGCTTACCACGAAGCCATTAAACAAAACCCTTATTTTGTCAATTTTGGTCGGAACATGATAGTAAATGGTAAAGATTTTGGGAAGAGGTATAAGTTAGGAGATTTGGAAGACACGGAACCAGATAAGACGGCAGAGCCCAAAGCGCAGGAGTTGCAGGATATGTTTCAATCAGTGCGGAAAAGTTTAGATAAGGCAGCGGAAAAGACTCAGAAAACGTACAATCTTCGAAGAAGACCTGAGGAGTTTTTACCGCATCAATCCGTATGGAGGCGGAATTTTGCCAAATCTGATGCTTCTTCTTACTTTACGAAAAAACTAGCTCCTCGCTGGCTTGGACCCTATTTTGTGAAAAAGAAAATCAACCCATGGATGTATGAGGGATGACATGGATGACAAGGGAAATCAACTAGGTGTGTGGAGTATTAAAGATCTTAAGGCAGCTAGCGCTGTGGAAAATTTACCTGAGTAAGTCTTCCAGTAAATTTTCGTGTGGGGAAGGGATGATGTAACAATCCAATTTGGCACTACAAGAAATTTACCATGAAAATGTCATGAAAATTAATATTTTACTTTTTGACCTACCTGATACCTTTGTTTACGTTTAATTCTCTATGAGTTTAACTGGTATTTAAAAGAAACACTTCATTCGGCTGCTCGATGCCTTAAATTTAAACATTTTCAAAATCACCTTACTTTAATTATTAACTTTCGAAACTTTACTTGATTGTTGTTGGGAATCAGCTGTTTATTTTGGTTATCGAAATTCGCATTTGAATTACAGTGACACTAGTGACAGCGTTCTACCTTGCTTGAGGCAGGTTTTTGCGACTGTCCGTTAGACGTTTTCATTAGACTGCCGCGACGGCTAGCACACGGAACACTTGTTTTAAATATTCCCGAGTAGAGTTTTAGTAGATACATGTTATATTGATCAGGAGATATTATTAGTGATGTAAAATCAACTTAATTAGTAGTGGTATTATTTATTTTTGTTGCACAGAACGGTCGTCTAAGTTAGATGTTAGGGTTCCGAGTTGGGTTTCCGGTGACGAGGCAGTTGACGGTTGACACTTGGAAGGTTCTGTGGAAACTTCGGGCTTGTTAAAAGAAAGGTGGACAGTTAGCCGTTGGAGACTGGTGCTTTTTTATAGAGGTTGCTGAAGGAGATTTTGGGTTTGAATCGACAAATATCTTTGTCATCCCGAGCAGGGGATTATCCTGATTAATCTCTGTATGAGATACACGTTGTGGAAATTGGAGGTGACTGGAATTGGTTTTCGTAGTGGTGAGTCCAGGGACATAATATTAGGCCAGCACGTGTATACTACCCGGATGGGGATTTGTAAAGCAGCTCAAGGAGCACTAGGGGGCCTCAGCCTATTCTGGCTATTCCTGTTTATTCTCTGGGAGCAAAACCCGTCAACGACTGAAGGTAAGTTAATTTACTATTGGATTTAGAAATTTTGCAGTAACGTTTTGTGATAAGTCTCATATTTTTCAGTTTTAGTTAGTAGAAATTTGTACAGATTGTTTAGCTAATAGTTTTATATATAGTAGCTCGAGTGTACAAATCGAGGTAACGGTTAGTAGGTACGTTCGTGCGACAGTGTATTTTTTATACCATTTTAGGTTATTTTTGCGTCATTACAATCAAGGAAGTAAAACAGAACGTTGTTCGATAAAATTGTATACTTTGAAATTTAGATAATTAAATAATCAATTGTTTTTGTTCGAGGTCACTGGTACTTGACCAGATTGACCACTGGGTAAAACTTCTATTTACAAATATAAGCTTATAGTGTGTTTTGGCGTTTCTTTTCCCTACAGCTTTTCGACTAGATTTTCCTAGTAGGTTTAGTGACTTGATATGGGTTCAGAAGAAAAATTTAGCTGGCGTCCATTTTAGTATTCCTTATTGGACAACTTTGTCAATTTGACTGCACCCAACCCGTCTCCACTGCAGCGAAACCGGAGCCCATAGTTTGTCCATCAGACGAACGAACCACGACGCGACTGTAGCTTTATACTGAGGATTCTACTGGACTTTGTTGCGTTTAGTTTAGCGTGTTATATGAGGAACGGCTGAGATGGGCTATGAACACCTTCCAGCCGTTCAAAACCACTGGAACGGATGGAATATTTCCTGCCCTACTTCAACAGGGCCAAGAGGCAATAATTCCACACTTGATCCGAATTAGTCGGAGCAGCCTTGAACTGGGATACATACCAGAAGCGTGGAGAAGGGCCAAAATCACCTTCTACCCAAAAGCAGGGAAACGGGACACTACGCACCCCAAATCCCTTAGACCGATCAGCCTCACATCGTTTGTTCTCAAAACGATGGAAAAAGCTGTAGACAATTACATTAGAACAGAAATCTTGGAACAGGTGCCACTGCACCCCCGTCAGCATGCGTACCAAGCGGGAAAGTCCACGGAAACCGCTTTAATACAACTGACTGACGAAATCCAAGACGCTCTGAATAAAAAAGAGACCGTGGTATGTGCCTTTCTAGACATAGAAGGGGCCTTTGACAATACGCCACATGAGGCAGTCAAAAGAGCACTGATTGAGAAAGGAGTAGATAGAACGACTTCCATCTGGATGTCGCAACTGCTATCTACAAGAATCGCAGAAATGGAGGCAGGACAAGACACTATCTTCATTAATGTGACCAGAGGCTGTCCACAGGGGGAGTTGCATCCCCGCTTGTGTGGAGTCTCACTGTGGACAGTCTACTTAGTCAATTGACCAGGGAAGGCATACCATGTCAAGGGTATTCCGACGACATGGTTATCCTGGCAAAAGGGAAGTATGAAAATGTCCTCTGTGATATTGTTCAAAGAGGACTGAACATTGCGAAACAATGGTGTGACTCGGTGGGACTCAGCATCAACTTCACCAAAACCACACTAGTAGCCTTTGCAAGGAAAAAGAAACCTAATCTAAAAATCATAAAAATAGGGGAGAACATCGTCGAGTGGAAAACAGAGGTCAAATATCTAGGGCTAATCCTAGATAGTAGGCTACTCTGGAATAAACACGAAGACGAAGTAATACACAAAGCGACCAAGGCCCTCATGGTGTGCAGGAACATTGCAGCAAAGAACTGGGGATGCAACCCACGTATTCTGCAATGGATGTACACAGCAATAGTGACACCAATAATCACATATGGGGCAGTGGCTTGGGGAGCAAGGGCTAATCTGAGTACGACGAGGAAAAATCTCTCGAAGATTCAGAGACTAGCCTGTTCATGTATCACTGGAGCAATGTCAACTTGCCCCACTGCTGCAATGGAGGTGATTTTAAACTTAACCCCACTGTTAGAAAGTGTAAGGAAGAAAACGATATATAGAATGATCAAAGAAGGAATTATCAGGGAAAAACCCCGATCACTAAATTTTGATCAAACTTGGGAAATGCCCCAAGATGATATGCCAAAGAAATTCAACTTTGTGAGAAAATTCATCACAAGGTTGAGTAATAAATCTGAATGGGACGAAGACACCATACAGAGTTTAAATCAGAATACCATAAAGTGGTATACGGACGGTTCCAAGCTAGACGAGGGAACTGGGATAGGAGTTTTTGGACCGAGAGCCAAATACTCAGAAAGCTTGGGCACATACCCGAGCATCTTTCAAGCAGAAGTCCGCGCCATCGAAAGATGTGTGGAATTCAATATTGGAAGAAACTACCGCAGACAAGAGATTGTGATCATGTCGTATAGTCAAAGCCATCAAAGCACTGAGTTCAAATATAATCAGTTCGAAGATGGTTTGGGAATGCCTAGGCAAACTAAATGAACTGGGCCAGAAGAACACTGTCACCCTCCTATGGGTCCCGGGACACATAGGAATAGAGGGGAACGAAACAGCAGATAAGCTGGAAAAAAAGGAGCTGAAACCCCACATTTGGGACCAGAACCATCTTGTGGGATCAGCAGTAGAGTAATCTTAAGAAAACTAAGGAAATAAATGGAGAAAGAAAAATCCAAGTACTGGAATCAGCTGGAAGGACTGAGGCAATCTAAGATACTACTGGGGAACTATGACCAGAAGAGATCTCTTAGCTGCCTCAACCTCAGTAAAAAAAGGCTCCGAATTTTAACGGGAATATTAATCGGGCATTGCCGGTTAAGAAGCCACATGAAGAAACTAGGGTTAGCAGATGAAGGAAAGTGCAGATTCTGTTAGGAAGAGGATGAAACCTCAAACATACTCGCAGAATGCCCTGCCTTGCAAAATTCTAGGGCTAGATACCTAGGAGCACATGGAATAGAGGAAGGAGATCTACCTGACTTGAAGCCTGACGATGTCCTAAACTTCCTCAGGAAAATAGGACTAGAAGAGCTGCTATAATTCTGAGAAAATATCAGAACATGGCAAGTAAGGGGGGACACAATAGATCCTATAGGTCGCAGTGTAATTATCATCCCTAACTTATACATACATACATACAATTGGTAACATTTGACAGTTTTGACATTTGTGATGTAACTTTTACACACGCAAATTTTTGTTTTAAATGGTTGGCTACATGAGTGAAGTATCTAATGACAAGACTATTGACATTGACATTTGTGGCTAATAGCAATTTATTAATTTTATATTTTTCTTTAAGAAAGTATTTGAGAATATGAATATCATCTTTTACTTATATAATATATTATTATTGGTGTATTAGTCATTTTAAAATATTTGAAAACATTAATATTTCATAATTTAAATGTCAAAACTGTCAAATGTTATAAATTACTCAGTGCTACCGACATACTTTTTAAAATCAAAATTTTCGTAATTACATCAAAATAATAAATTAATTTTAAAAATGATAAAATGGCAAAATATAAAAAATATTATAAACAACTTACGAGTATTTCATATGGCTGTTGTGACACTCGTTTTTTAAACTTGAACTCGTGTCATAACAGAATTCCATATGAAATGCGTTGTTTAATATACGTTTAATATAAGTCATCGAATATGTGGCATTCATTTCACAGCGCCAATGTTTTTGAAAGGCAAAAGGAAACTCTTGAGGAAGGATGCTGTTCCAAAACGATATGTATCGAGATTGCCGTGCGATATATCAATTCCAAGCACATCGTATACATGTTCATCTTATCAAGTCGATCAACCGGAAGTGACAACTGCATTCTCTCAAACATCTACTTCGATCTCTCCAACCCAAACTAGTTCTGTTCAAACAGAAGAGTCGTTAACCGCGAAAACCCCTCGAAAAGAGAAACTAAGAAAATCTATTAAAGATTTAACTGTGGAAAATAAGCACTTAAAAGTACAAAACATGAAATTAACAACAAAGTGCCAGGAATTGCAAAAAAAAGTCACAGCAACACCAAACGAAATAACTCTAGAACAATATAAAGAGGCCACGTACAAATTATGCCCATCCATGGACTTAACAAATTTTATAAATATACAAGTTTCACAGATTAACAAATCAAGGGAGAAGGTTCACCGATGAATTCAAATATAAATGTCTCTCGATGTACTTTTCCGGACCGAAATTGTACAAGACGCTCTTGACAAATCTATTTTGCCTTCCAGGTCCAGAAACGCTCAGAAAATTAATATATGGCATCGATAACAAACCTGGTTTAGAAAATCCATGTGTATTTGAGACCCTAAAAAGGAAAGTTGAAAATTTCAATGAACTTAATAAATATTGTGTACTTTGTATTGATGAAATGAATATCAAATCCAATTTGTTTTATAATAGTGGTAGTGATAATATTGTAGGTTTTGAGGACCACGGGAAGGAGAACAGAGAATTTAAACCAGCTCGGGTATCTACAGTTCTTATGGTAAGAGGTATATTTTCAAATTGGAAGCAGCCTCTTGCCTATTTTTTTTATAACACTACATGCCCAGGTAGACATTTAAAAGAAATTGTATTTGACGCAATCAATAAACTTAAAGATATTGGAATGAACGTTGTGTTGTTAATAAATGATATGGGATCTAATAACATACAATTAAAAAATATTTTGAATATAACCCCAAATACGCCATACTTTTTTGTTGGGGACCAGAAAGTTTCCTTTATATTCGATATGCCACATCTGCTGAAAGCTTTGAGAAATATGCTAATTAAATATATTTTTATTTTGTATGACAAAAAAATATATTGGAAATACATTACACAGTTTTATAATCATGACAAAAACTACTCCATAAGAGCAGCAAGTAAATTAACTGACTCGCATATTTTTCCTTCGAATTTCGAAAAAAATTTATTACCGGCTTTCAAATTTCAATAAATTCACTTTTAAATTTGTGGTCGTTTTTAAAATCTAAAAATGCTACATTCTTATTTACTCGGCGCCTTAATCAAGACTGTTTGTAAAACTTCTTTGGAATCGTTAGACAACAAAATGCCAATTGTATTAACCCTACTCCGATTCAATTTAAAAGAACATTTAAAAAACTCTTTTGTGTCAGAATATTACACACAAAACGATTCTGCAAATCTCTTACTGAAAACTGCAGACTTTATAAAAAACAACGAGATCTCTGTTCCTGTTCCTCTCAATCCTCCTGAACTACCTACAAAAATAGATACAGATTATCAAACAAACAGTTCTTTACAAACTAATTTTGTTCGTTATTTCGCAGGATATCTAATAAAAAAATGCTTAAGTATACACACTTGCGAGGTATGTGAAGATTACTCAAAAGCTTATCAACATTTGGACGAAACATCTTTATTTTGCTACCATAAGGCATATCAAAATTCTAATTTGGACACCTTTGGTAATTTAAATATGCCTCACAATGATTTCGTCCAATATATATCTTTACTGGAATGTTTATTCCAAATAAATTTTGAGAGTATTGTACTTAAAGAAAGCATTATTAAGCATTTTGAAAATATCTGTAAAGATACTGACTTTTTGCACCCTTGTCAAACTTTTCCCCGAAAATATTTAATTAAACTTTTTGGAAGAGTTAAATTATTTTATACATTAAAATCGATAAACAGAAATTTCAGGGCGTCTAAAAACCATAAATTAATTATTTGAAGAAATAAATAAATTTTTGCAAAGATTAACATTGTTTTATTTATCGGTAGAGTGTCGTATTACTTTTATTTTCTTCTAAAGTTTTTCTAATCACAAAGTGAATATTAAAATATTCATAACTATTTCAAAATACTAGTTCAGCCTGAATTGGCGGTGACCAAACGTATTTTTCATTAAAAAAGCTAACATTTATTAACCCTTTTACTGCGGGAGCCGTCCAGAGACGCAGCAGAAAATGGTAACTGAAGTGCGGGAACCGTGTATAAACGCAGGGGCTTTTATTGGGTTTAACTGCGGGACCCGTACGCGTACGTTCGTCAGTACAGATATCTGTTATATGTTGTTGCCTCTCCGGCGCCTAGATGTCAGGAGGCATCATGTAATTTTTATGTGCCATAAATGCGGGAACCGTCCGGAGACGTTCAAGCCTGTAGAAACGTGTCAGTAGCGTCGTGGCGTGTATGTAATAATTTACTGGTGTAGATTGTATTTTGTTGTATTGTTGGATTATAGTTAGTGTGTTCTTAGCGTATTTAGTGCGTGTACGAAGGTAATAAAAATTAAAGGTAATATTTGACTAATTACTATTTGCATTACATTGTAGATTTTGTTGTTTTTCTCCAAACAGATAAAAATCTAAATACTGATCACAAATCAAAAGTTAAATTTTTGATCACGTTTTTATTTTCGGTTATTTATAATTTAGTTTCTCGTTTTCCTTTTAAATGTTTTAATTTGGTTTTGAGTCCGTATATTTGTTTCAAATTTGGCGACAGCTTTTACAAATACTTCCTAACGAGCTAGCGACTTGAAATATGGTAAGTTTGTAATGTTCTGGTGACAATACAATTTTAATATTTTTTATTAAAAAAATCAAATTCGCTATCAAAAATGGCGCACCTTCCCATTTACTGACTGATCTGTAATAAACTTGGAACTTGATGGCACATTTAATTATAGATATGATCAAATTTGGAACTTGTGGCGTGTGTAAGGTCAGTGATTATTGATTTTTGTTTGAAACATAAAAAATAAACAGGCATGGCTACATGCTTTTAAAAATAAATGTGACAAAAAATTACCTTGAATTCGTAATAGCCTAAACAAAATGTAGTGTCTAGCAAAAAGTAAATAAATAACTGTTCAAATTATAGATAATGTCTAAAAGACGTAAGTTTTACACTGATGAAGAACTATTAAAAATATTGATGAATAGCGATGATGAAATTTCCGACGACAATGAAAATGATGTGCTTATGAGTGATGGGGATGAAGCACCTGAAAGGAAGGCGGATTTAGAAGAACCTGAGTCGGATGCTGATGTAGAAATGATTGAGATGGATAATGATTCTGAGGGTAAGAAATTAAACTTTCATTTGTAAGTAAAATAAAATAAACATTCTTTTAGACGAGACGCCGCCAGATAAAATATCAAAACTTAATGAAGAATTTTCTTGGTCTAACCGAATATTTTTGCCCATTATTCATAACTACAATCCAGCTAATTCGGAACTCAAAAACACTCCCGACCCCAACGCGACTCCCGCGATGTGTTTCCAATTTTTTTCTGAAACTCTACTAGATCACATAGTAACCGAAACAAATCGTTACGCTGATTTGACATTCCAAACTTCAGCAAGTACTTCTCGTCAAAGTAAGTGGAAGCCCACTAACAGTGATGAAATATACGTTTTTCTGGCTATTACAATGTTGATGGCTCAGACAAAGAAACGAAAAATAAATGACTATTGGTCCACGGATCCCCTAATTTCTACACCAATGTTTAGTCAAATTATGCCCCGTGATAGATACATACTTCTTTTGAGAAATCTTCATTTTGCTGACAACAAAGAACAACCTAACTCTAATTATCGCCTCTTCAAAATAAGAACAGTTGTTGATCACCTCAAAGCTGCTTTTCAAAAAAGTCTTCATCCTGGTCAAAATCTTTGCATAGATGAAAGTTTAATGCTATTCAAAGGACGGATTGGTTATAAGCAATACATACCGTCGAAGCGTCACCGATTTGGTATTAAATTTTTCGTACTGTGTGACTGGATCTAGCACTAATATTCAGGAATTTGAGGGAAATCTCGGAATGGGAGCCAACATAGTTTTAACTCTTATAGAGCCGTACATGTATAATGGACACAATTTATTTCTCGACAATTG
Source organism: Ophraella communa (assembly GCA_035357415.1). Taxonomy (NCBI): domain Eukaryota; kingdom Metazoa; phylum Arthropoda; class Insecta; order Coleoptera; family Chrysomelidae; genus Ophraella; species Ophraella communa. The sequence continues at coordinate 47,627,932 of CM068979.1, read as the reverse complement.
GTATTCAAGCCCAAAACTTTTCTATGTTCTTCATGAAAATGAAATAAATGCTTGTGGGACAGTTAGAGGAAATAGAGCTCACATGCCCCCGCTTAGAAAAAAATTAGAAGTAGGTGAAGTGCAACATGCATCGACAGCCAGTATGTTAGCATTAAAATGGAAGGATAAACGGGAAGTTACGATGCTGACGACATTCCATACGAAAGATCTTGTTGCTTACCAAAATAAACGTGGTATTGAAATTAAAAAACCCGCTTGTATTCTAGAATACAACAAGATTATGGGCGCAGTCGACCGATGCGATATGCTTTACAGTCCCACAGAAGCAGTCCGAAAATCCATCAAATGTTACAAGAAAATATTTTTTCATTTACTGGACATGTCAATGCTAAATTCTCATGCTTTGTACCAATTAAAAACTGGAAAAAAGTTGCCGCTAATCGATTTCCATTTACAATTGGTAAAGCAATTATTAGAAGAACATAAAAAAGTGCAAACACGATCTGTAGGAGGCAGAGGAAATGAAGAATCTCCACTACGATTACTAGAAAGACACTTCCCAGCTGTAACAGAACAGTGCAATGAGCAAAATAAACTTGTACCAAGACGCTGCGTTGTATGCTCTAAAAATCGAAAGCGCAGGGAAACAACTTTCAGATGTCTAAAATGTGATGTCGCACTTTGTGTGGTGCCATGTTTTGAACGCTATCACACTGTAAAAAACTTTTAGTATCTACGTTAGTTGTGTTTGCTTAGTTTCTTTTCCATAAGTTTTTTTTTTCTTTGACAAAAGTTTTTTATTATATTACTCTATAAATAAATAAAAACTGAATTATACAGTTAGGTTGTTTTTGATAATATATTTTGTTTATATTTTTACTTTCTCATGTTTATGTTTTCTGTACATTTAATTTAGAATTTATCATTTTAAATAAAAAAATAATAAACAATATTATTATAAAATATTTTTTTTTTTGTTTATTAATACACATTAATTTAAATGATACGCTACTGTCTAAACATAACATGCGAAACGTACTAGCTCAAGCTGCGGGAGACGTACGTAGGCGCCGAGCTCCGAGGCAGCCGCACACCGCAGTACACTGAAAAATACGCGCGCCGCAGTGAAAGGGTTAAAAACGAAAAAAAAAAAGAATTTTATTAAACCCGTCAAAATGAAATACGAGCGCTCATGGAATTCTCGTTGCCGCATGGATTGAAGGTCACCCAATCTTTGCCGCCGAAGTATAGGGACACGGCCGGGAGTCTGGATTCTGGTTGTTATTTATTCTTGTGGCATAAACGTTATAAGTAAAAGATCTGAAAATAGAAGTATGATAAGCTGGTGGTGAGATACGGCCACGGAAGCGAATATTCAGATTATGCACATCTGAGCGAAATTTAATTTTATTAGCCAAGTAAGAAGGGGATTTAAAAAGTATAATATGGTGAAACATATTAATTGAGTGCAATACACGTCTGGTTTTCAGATCAAGCCATTTCGCCTCCTTTAGCTTGTACGATATTCTGTCATATTTACGAATTCCATAAGCAAACCTGAGGCAAGAATTCTGCACTTTTTGAATGCGATATTTATCTAGACTACTCAGACATGGACCGTACACAACATCACAAAAATTAAAATGACTAAGTACTGATAAATGAGTTAATAAAAGTTTAGTGTATGTGGAAAGTATAAATGTTTATGTGGATAAAGCAATTTTAAGTTGCAGTAAGATTTCTGTAAACATTTAGTGATATGTAAATTAAATCTTAAATCACTGTCAAAAACTAATCCTAAATTTAGAGCTGAATAAGAAAATGGTAATCATTTATCTTGTAATTTTATATTAATTTCATTTTGAAATTTATGGTACTAACCCTTACTATGTGAAAGTTCATCTTATTCAGAACAATAAACAACTAAGGCCCGGTTTCACCAAACAGTTAATCTTAGATTTAAAAATAAACGACAATTTTAATCGCGATTACGCCCTCAAACTGTTTCACCACACCGAAAACTACGATTAAGTGTGGTAATCGAGATTATTTAATAACTGGCCATTTTTGATCAGTTATTTGAGATAATCTCTCGTTATTTCTGATATAGGTTATGTTGATATTGTTTATCGGTATTATCATTAATTTGGTCATTTGGTGTATATTGATCGTTGCTTTAAAAAATACTGTAATGGGAGATTTACAAAGGCTATATAATCTTGCATTCGAAGATGAAAGTAGCGATGAGGATGAATTTGTTGTGCGTCGCCCCCGATGGATACGTCAAAGGGAAGATCACTTCAACTCATTGGACGATACTGATTTTGCAGTTAGATTTAGACTTTCCAAACAAGCAGTCATTTACGTTTTGGAATCTATTGAAGATCAATTGGAATACCCAGGTGATAGGTAATTCAATCTGTCTACTTTTATATACATCTTTCATTTTAACTATTTATGTTTTAGGAATAATTCTGTCTCACCAATTAATCAACTGCTTTGCACTTTGCGATACTATGCTACTGGATGCCACCAACTGACATGTGCAGATTTTGGTGGATTTAGCAAGTCTACAGCACATAGAATTATTCACCGAGTGAGTGCAGCCATAGCATCCCTTCTGCCTCAGAATATTACTTTTCCAAACTCAGAAGAAGAGAAGCAAATTACACAATCTGAATTCTTCAGAATTGCAAGTTTTCCAAGAGTTTTGGGTGCAGTAGACTGCACACATATTAAAATCCAAACTCCTGGTATTTTGATATCACTATTTTTCTTTTGAAATAAAGTTAATCTATTGACTTTTTAGGTGGAGATAATGCTGAGTTGTTTCGCAATAGAAAAGGTTTCTTTTCTTTGAATGTCCAAGCAATATGCAATTCCAGATTGGAATTCACAGATATTGTTGCAAGATGGCCTGGTAGTACCCATGATTCCCACATATTCAACAACTGTTTGCGAAAAATTCTATTTGAAGATCGGAGATATGGTGACAGTGTTCTTGTTGGGGACAGTGGGTATGCATGTCGTAGCTACATTATGACTCCATTTGATAGGTGTGATAATGAAGCAGAACAATTGTATAATGAATCCATTATCAGGACTAGAAATCCAGTGGAACGTATGTTTGGTATTTGGAAAAGGCGTTTCCCTGTATTAGCTTTGGGTATTAGGGTCAAGCTGGAAAAAACTTTCCCTATTATAGTGGCTACTGCAGTACTTCACAACATTCTTTGCAGAAGAAGGGGAAGAACTTCCACCAGATGACCACCAGCTGGAACTGCCCGCTCCATGGGAAGTACTTCTTGCTCAAGATGATATAGGACAGGAACCTTTTGTTGTTCTCCCCAGGAGAGAGAATCCTAATTTCCGTGAGAGACGCAGTATTGTTAATAATTACTTTACCAGGTATTTTTTCCTTTTCTTAATAATCTGCAAATTATGAATTCATTGTTTTGTTTTTCAAGGCTTCTAGCATTGGACAGACAACAGAGGGAAAGAAGACAAGCTCAGCAGGATTAGCAAGTTGATGAAAAAATACTTTTTCTTATTTGTTAATTTTCTCTAGTTGGAAATATAGTTTTTTTTGTTTGACCCTTTAGTTTCTTTTTCTCTCCTCTTCTGGGCTAGTAATTTTATATACACTTGGAAAAGAAAATGAAAATAAATGTTAATAAAGTACAAAGATTTATTTTCTCAATGCCAAACACAAAATAGTACTTTCTTTTCAAAAATAAAAATTTGGCAAACAGAAGGGTTAGAAAATATTTCAAGAAAATACATACCAAAAAAAATATTTCAATACCCTAAATAAAAAAAAATAAATATACAGTGTGTCAATTTTAAAACTTACATGACAGAAAACTAACCCCCTTGGCCCCACCCAGCAAAACATAAAAAGTTTAAATTACAAACCCTACTTGCGATAAATAATTCAAAAGACTATAAAAAATGCTATCCAATGGTAGCAATAATTGTGAACATTTAGCATAAATGGAATATTTAATGAGGTTTTTGTTGAACTACAAATGTAAGTTTTAAAATCGACACAATGTATATAGTTATTTTCCTGTAGCATCAACACAAAATAATACCTACTTTGTTTAATGAAAATTATCACAGATTATTCCATCAAAAATATAAATAAAAAAATATTCCCTAGCCTAATAAAAAAATCTAAAAAATATTTGTTCAACTTCAAAATAAAAAATCTATTCTTCCTACAATAAAAAAAACAAAATAGTAACTTTTCACCATTCTTTAAAAATATATAGATCACATAAAATGGCACCATTATCAAGGTAAAAACAAACAACACAAAATAATACTTTGTTTATAAGAACAAAAATTATCACAGATAATTCAGTTCAAAAATATAAATAAAAAAATATTCCCATGTCTAATCAAAAACCTATAAAATATTTGTTAAACTCCAAAATAAAAAATCTATTCTTCCTACAATAAAAAAAACAAAATAGTAACTTTTCACCATGCTTTAAAAATATACACATACCACATAAAATAGAACTATTGTCAATGTAAAAACAAACATTCCATTACTGCACTTTCTGAATATTAAAAACTATCATCAGTATTTGAGTTTGGAGTATTTAAATCAAATTTATTTTCCATCATTTTGGTTCTTATTTTCTCCTGTTTTAGTTTTTCCTTATAAATTTTCATAACAATTTCATGCTGCTCAGCTGCATATTCATTAGCAGATGAAAGTGTCTTCATCTTTAATTCTAGAAGGTCATCACTTTTTTTGTGAGATGATGGGACGTCTACGGCTTGATGCTTGGTGCCTTGTACTATGGGAAATATTAGATTTTGGTTGTATGATTGTGGGGGAAATTGGTTGTATGATTGTGGGTGATTTTATTCGTAGCTGGCTAGTATCTGGGACAGAGGATCCAGGCTGTGATGGGATATCATTAAAATGGTGGTTTGGAGTTGAAATATCCCGATTAAGTCCTATTATAGTAATTTCCTCAACATCATCTACAGATCCATGATATTGAGTAAAATTTATTTCAGGATGTCTATCATTATTCAAATTGATTGGAGATAAGGGAAATTTTCTTAACACTTTTGTGCGTGGTTTCCTTAAGTTAGATGAAGAGTATGAAGACCAATCTTCATTCATGGATTCATCCTATAAATTACAGTTGATAGTAATAAAACATGTAATGCACATAGTATTAACATTCTGCTCCTAAATACTCACAATTTCAAGGGGATTATTTTCATCTGGCATCTCAACTTCATTATCAGCACCTCCTTTAATTTGTGCTGAAACATGCACATCAGTGTCATAAATATTATACAAGCCAACAGCAATGGGGTAAAGTAGGGTTCTAACTTTTTCATATAGAGGCTTCTCTTCAGGACGAATATTTGGGATGACTGCTGGTCCTCCACCTAAAATAGAATTATGTAAATGGATAGTGGCTGATTCTCTACATCTCTTGAGAGATGCCTTAGTCAATAAAATTTACCTGTTTTGACCCTATTCACATTCTCTTGAGTGATTAGTTTCCTGACACATTTTTTTAGGTTTTCCCATGCCAGTCTGAGAGTGGACCAAGTTCTCGGTACATTTATGCTCTGAGAATTAAAATCCTTGGCAATTTCTTCCCATTCTTTTATTTTTCTTTTTACGCTTACCGCGTCTGTCTTCTTATTTTCAACGATGGTAAATTTACTTTCGACAAGATCCACCAAATATGCCTTCTCGGCAATGCTAAAATTGGTATCCCTCTTTTTTCTTTCCCTTGATACACTCTTGTCAGCCTGAGCCATATCTTTTATTATAAAATATAATTATAAAAATAAACGAAAAAATAACGAATTATTTGAGGTTATATAATATGTACGTTCTATGCTTTTCATGTCATATTACAATGTTGCCTTATCAGTTTATAGAACAAATCGCGATTAGCTAATCGAACTTCGTTAGATAGTGAAGATCGACTGGTGAAACGTCTACCAACATAATCGAGATTAACTTCACGGCTTATCTTTAACTTCGATTATAAAAACTGAGATTATGTCGCGCTTGGTGAAACCGGGCCTAAAAGGTTGAATTAACTTCCACTATTTATTCTTTAAATACTTTAAATGTAATGACAGCCGTTTCACTATCGAAATAGCATCGTCAGAGGGAAATACATCCAGGATAATCCCTTAGGGCTAATAACATCTAGGCTTTAATATTGTTATGTCTTATTACTTCCTTACTTCTTACTTGGTCTAGCCTTAACTACTAATCAACATCAAGTACCTAGTTACAAACAAACAAAATGTAGCTTAAATATGTCAATCTGACGATGCTATTTCGATAGCGAAACGGCTGTCATTATATTTAAAGTATTTAAAGAATAAATAGTGGAAGTTAATTCAACCTTTTAGTTGTTTATTGTTCTGAATAATTTCATTTTGTAGACGTTGCCTGAATTTTCCAAACAATAATACCACACTTTTAATAGGGTTAATAGCTAACTGATGATCTTTTAATATTTTAACTAGCCTTTCAAGGTCTTGGTTTATAATAGCATTAGTTTCGACAAAGTCACTATGATGAAATGCAAATTTAATTTGAGTGTCGTCAGCGTAAAAGTAAGGTTTGCTGTAGATAGTGCTGTTTTCGAAATTGCAAGTATAAATAGAGAAGAGAATGGGGCCAAGAATAGAGCCCTGTGGTACTTCGCGTAAAATTTCTTTAATGTTTGAAATTCCAGAATCCGTTACAATGAATTGCTTTCTATTTTCAAGGTAGCTCTTAAAAAGTCTTATAGCGTCACTAGAACATCCTATGAAGTATAATATCGAGAGTAGAACTTTGTGGTTAATAGGGTCGAACGCTGTTGAGTAATCAAGTAATACAAGCGCAGCAGTATTTCCCATGTCTACATCTCTAAAAATATCATCAGTAAGATCGAGTAAGGAAGTGGCACAACTATAACCTGATCGAAAACCGGATTGTCGCATTGGAAGGATTTGGTTCACGTCTAAATGCAGGCTTAACTGAAAGTTCATAATTTTTTCAATTACCTTAGATAAGTCTGGTAGTATAGAAATCGGCCTCAAGTCAGTTAAAGCAGACACAGTTTTTTTCTTTGGTAAGGGAATCACCTTAGATAATTTCCAGACATCAGGAAAAATACAATCAATGAGATAGCAGTTTATAATATGTGTTAATGCAGGTAAGATTTCAGGACAACACATAAGTAGCATATGTATATTAAGTCCATCTACACTCAAAGCTCCAGACTTGATTTCCAACAAATACTTATAGACCACCGTTGTATTTACAGGATTAAAGGAAAATATAGAACGTACATTATTTTTCAGATTGTTATTATAGAAATCAATTAAGTTGGCATTAGGTTCATCATTACTTAAGGAAGAACCCAAAAAGTAATTATTTATTTCCTCTGGATTTGCGAGATTGGACGGTATTGAATTATTTCCTAATTTCCCACAAACATTTAGCTCTCTGGCTGATTTCCAGAGAGATTTACTATTATTCCTAGAACCACTTAAAGAAAATTCTAAATAAGCTTTTTTTTCGTTATTAATAACCATATTGGTGAAGTTTATCAAGTTTTTATAATATTGCCAATGTTGTGGGTTTTTAGTACGTTTCCACCTATTAAAGGCTTTATCTTTTAAGTTTATTAATAATTTAATGTTATTAGTTAACCAAGGAGGGTTAAGCTTTTTAACTTAATTGAGCGAACGGGAGCTAAAATGTCAAAGATATTTAGCAGTATAAAATTAAGATATTCCACTTTATCATTAACGTTATCAACAATAAAAATATTGTAAAGAGGATTCAGCTGTAACATTTCTTTTAAGGTAACACAATCTATATGTTTTAAATTTCTAAATTTAATTTTTTTAGGTTGATCAGCTAAAACTTTTATATTAAGAACGCAGTACGTCAATCTATGATAAGAAACGTTAGGTATCTATATTACACCACTTTCATATGGATCAATGTGATTAGGTATTACTATAACATCTAAAAGGGTGGCATTGCTTTTGGTAACCCTTGTGGGATCATTAATAATTTGTTGAAGATTAAACACTTCAATTAAGTTTGTAAATCTTATAGAATTTATGGAATCACTATCAAGTAGATCAATATTTATTTCCCCACCATAGACCAATTCTTGGCATGATAGAGTAAGTGTCGATAAGTTTTCCTCTAAATTAGTACAAAAGTCAAGTATATTTTTTTAGGAGATTTATACAGGACACCGAATGCGTAAGATACATTATTTAGTTTTATCTGTATCCACAACTGTTCAACACTTTCATGTTCAGTTACAGTTAAATATTGATATGAAAATGTTGATTTAATATAAAATCCAACTCCTCCCCCCTTACTCGTTCTGTCTGATCTAATGAATGTATAGCCATCAATATAAACAAAATCACTAGAAACATCCTTAGTTAGCCAAGTCTCACTCAACCCAATAATACCATACTCATTAGTCAAAATTATCCCCTTAATACTCAAAAAATGACTGCATAAAGACCTTACGTTGTAAAATTCAAAAGATAGTTTCTTCATTGTATTATAAATATGTGCAATATAAGTATAAGTGACTTCGTATTTTTATTAAAAGATATTACAATAAAAAATTACACACGCAAAAATTGTCATAAATGCGCTTCACGATTACAAAACAGATAATAATAATTAAGTGAAATATGTTTTAATTTGGAATGTGTAGCTACATAGAAATAAACTGAATAAAAAACCGAAAAATAAACCCAAATTTCAATTATATAATTTCAATTTCAACACGTCTTGGGTACAACGCTTTACCTACACTTTGCCCCCTAACCTCCGACTAAAGAGCAAATTTTTTTTGACATATTAGTCATTTTATTTTTGGCTTTGTCACTTTCCGCATTTGATGTCGTGCGGAATATATTCATTACAACACGCTGTCAGGGGCAATGCGTTGCAAAGTCTAGGCATATAGTATAATATTACATAATATATATGTGCAATTATGTTGATATTGTATTTGCATTCATTCTACATTCTACTTTATTTAAGGCCTTCTCTAACCAATCTAACCAATGTAATCTTTAATAATGAAGAAGGAACAAACGATTTGGTGCCCTGTGAATCATTTGTCGAATTGAAATTTGATGAGGATTTTGCTGTTTTGAACCATAGAAATCATACAACTAGAAGGCTATTATAAGTGGAAGGAATTTATTTGAAGCGTTACCACATGTATAGTTAAGACACACGTAATCATGCGCATTGCATCAACAACATTGCCAGTTCATGTATTTGTATGAGAATATAATTTAATGGATGTACATGTATATTACATTAAATTCCCATAAAAGAACCGACACTCATCAATTACCGATAAGCTAGGATCACTAAGTTCTTGACATAAGTATTCAGAGGTGTATATGCAAAATAACACATATTATATAACAACTAATGGAATCCTAATGAGCATTATGATTTCCTACAATCTCATTTGGCAACGCTGTTAACATCCCCATCTGTCATTTGGCCTGACGACATTTTTCTACAGAGCCGGTCTTTTATTGTTGATTTCTTAACGTTATAATCAGTGTTTTTTTAATTTCGCCCTATTCTTTTATATATTCTTTGTGTGTTGTTTTAATTGTGTTATCGTGTAGTATTTGAAAGACCTCGTTATATTACTATATTAGAGTATTTTTAAGATGTCTCATTGCATGGTGCTTTGGTGTGAAAACAAAGGACCAATTCCAGGAATATCTTACTTTAGGTAAGTACATTTTCATTACTATGATTATTTTATAAAGCGTAACTATATCTTTAAACAATGCTATGACTGCCTAGCCTTATTTTTTGAAACAATTTTATAAGAACAGACCTTTGTTTATAATGTTCAATTCATTAATTCATGAGCCACTTCGGGCATAGACATTTCCACTAATAAATAATAATAATATTAATAATAATAAATGTCTTTATTTGCAAAATTTAACCGTTTTTAAGAAAAACAATATAAGTTGATTGGAAGTCAACTGTTGTCTTTATTCTCTTAATAATTTTTTGTTACATTTTCTTGATATATATATATTAATACTAATGGGCGAGATTCAGTTTGTACATTGTTATAAAATACATAAAACAATGTTCATCTGCTCTTCCACCTAACCCAATAAGCTGTATACAGAGTTTAAAGTAAAGCTTCAGTCCCAAAAAGAATGAGCCAAGCTTAATATATTAAAACTAATCAACCACTGCTCCATATACATCAATTCAAAGAGAAATGAAATCATGTTTCAGGTTAACCAAAAGTCGATATGATGCCTGGATGGAAGCCATGGGACGAAATCCAAATATTGAACGTTTGAGCAATAGCAATGTTGTGTGCAGTGAACATTTCACTGAAGAAAATAAAATTTATTCAAAGAAGCGCATAAGACTGAAATCTAATGCAGTTCCTACCTTGAAACTGAAAAAACAAAATGAAGGTCTTATTGAAAATCAGGGATATCTGAACAGGTAATAGATTTGTTTGTTAGTTCAAATTACCACTTATCTGACTTAGATAAAGGAATAATAATAATGCTCTTTATTCATTTTCTGAAAATTAGTTGTGAAGACCTCACTTTATACAGTGTTCCAAAAATGTTTATATGTTTCAAATGTTTTTTTCATTATAGGGCTATTGACCAAATGCCAGGTGTGGCTAAAGAACCACTTGGTATAATTGTAGATGAGGAATATGAAAACTGTGGGGAGCAGTCATCTTCAAGCAGTGAATATTATTTTCTAGAAAATAAGGAAAATTATCCACATATTTCTGTTTCCTCTACCCCTGTGATTGAAATATGCACCACAAAGAGGTATTATTAAACTTAGTACTGTAAAATAATGATGAAAGATTTATTTTTTAATTTTTCTAGTAATAGTTCACCTGGAAGTAGTATCACCATGAAATCAGTCACTGCATCACCAATTATACAGTGGTTGAAAATAAAATTAGAAACATCATCATCTGATAGTAATTCTTCAAAAGGAGTTGCAAAAAAAATCAGAAAGGACATCAGATCAATCCACACGTATAGGTAAATATAACACTGTGTGTGCATGTGTGTCCATAAAGTCATCCTATCCAGCTTATTTTTTTATGTTATGATGAATCAATGGGACAGGTCGTTTCAAATTGCATGATCATTTAACCATTAACCACAAGCAACCCCAATTTTAAAATTTTATCACACACTTTTAATATTCTACACACCCTTGTGATATCCCCCACACAGTTGTGATATCCTAAGTAAAATGTAAAACAAATATTCATCAAAATTTTACATATGCTTGGGAATTTATTCATAGAAATATTTTGAGATTTTCCTTTCAACTATCTACTAATTGTAAGATTATTCAATTTATGGTTCCCTTCTTCAATGTAACATTGGTTTCTACAATTATTTGAATTTAAACCTCATTAATATTTAGTACATTATTATTACAAGAATAACCTCTAGTTTCAATTTAGATCTGTAATCATGAGTTGTAAAAACACATATTCTTGTAATTTAACAAACTGCTCAAAAATCACAATTTTGAAAGATGCATCAAAATATAAAATTGCTTGCTTTGGTTGATTGTAAGTCAACTGTTTTGTTTATTCTCTTAATAATTTTCTTGATATTCATTTTATTGTCCCAGATTGAATTCTGAATATGTTTTGGGATTAATAAATTTTATTATGTTTATTACAGCTCATCTCAGAAAAAAATTCTACAACAGCTGAAGGAATATCGTTTGAAATATAATCTGATTCAGAAGAAATTGAGAGCCAATAGATCAAAAACAAAAAGGCTTAAGAAGAAAATATCTAATATGGGACACATCATATTTGATTTAAGGAAAAAAAAACTACTGTCTGAGAATGCTTTGGATGTTTTGGAAAAATCTTGTTCCAAGGTGTCTGTGAGCATCATGAGGAGAGCACTCCTTAATGCTGAAACACTCAAGAAGGGCAAAAAGCTTCCAAGAGACAAAGTCCCAGAAGACATCAGAAGTTTTGCATTAACCTTGCAATTCTATTCTTCAAAAGCATATTCTTATGTGAGAAACACATTTAATCTAGCACTACCTTCTTTATCAACAATGAGAAGTTGGATGAGTAATGTACACTGTGAGCCTGGTTACTGCGAAAACTCTTTTAAGAGTTTATCAGTGATTGCTGCAGAGAATGCAAATTTGAATAAAAAAAACCTTATGTGCTCTAATGATAGATGAAATGGCTATAAAAAAGCAGATAGAGTTTAGAGCAAATAGAACATGGGGTTATGAGGAATGTGGAGCTGGCTTCAAAGATGATAGTCTTAAATGTGCCACAGAAGCTCTTGTTCTTTTAGTTGTGTCTGTGGATGGTAGTTGGAAAATTCCTGTGGCATATTTTCTAGTGCTCATTTTACAATGGCGAAACATCTTGGAGGAGAAGTGTATGACATACTCAATTTAAAACCATATTTTGAACATCCAATGACAAAATCAAAAGTTTTTATTATTTTTGATGCATGTCATATGTTGAAATTAGTACGAAACAATTGGGCAAGTTGTCGTGTTTTTGTGAATTCCAAAGGAGAAAGTATTGATTACAAATACATTGAATTGTTACATCAAATCCAAGAAGACGAAAAATGTTCATTAAGAAATAGATTAAGAAAAGGGCACATAGAATGGAGAAGCCAAAAAATGAAGGTAGGTACTTGTTTTAAATGATTTTCTTAGCAATCTTTGTCATGAATGTGTTTTTAGGTCAATTTGGCTGCTCAAACATTAAGTTCAAGTGTGGCTGATGCCTTGGAATTTTTGATGACAGATGTGAGTGATCCAAAATTCAAGGAAGCTGCAGCAACAATAGAATTTATAAGAAACGTGGATAGGATATTTGATCTACTGAATTCTAGAAATCCATTGGGCAAATTCTACAAGGTTCCAATAAAAGAAGACAACAAAGATTTTTGGAATCCTTTTTTTGAGTATGCCTTGGGATACTTAAAAAATCTAACACAAACTGATGGGGAATCACTGCATGTTTCAAAAAACAGGACTCCAATATTGGGTTTCTCCATCACAATAAAATCAATTATGGGAATGTATCAAGAGTACATTGATAAACATAACATGTTGAAATATATATTAACATACAAATTTAGCCAGGATCACCTCGAACTTTTTTTTTGCTGCCTCAGGTATGTTAATTTCAAGTACAATGTATTTTGCAATAACATTTATTAACTTTTCAGAGGAAGAAATGGTTGGAATAACAACCCAACAGCATTTCAATTTTATTATACTTTCAAGAGGCTGATGTTGCGACATGACATAAAAAATTTAAATGGAAATTGTTTTACTTTGGACAATACTTCCCTTTTAAACACATCCCAGAAAGTTATAGAACCTGAAATAACGTTGGATGAAATGTCTTTAATTAAAAAATATAATATAGATATTAATGACATGATTATTGAGACAGAAGAATTTAAAGGAATACTGAAAATCCTCCCTACATTATCCAACTTGACAGAAAATGTTGTTGGATACATCTCGGGCTTTGTTGTGAAGAGCATGAAACAAGTAATTAAGTGTAAGGTGTGCCTTTCCACATTGGAAGAAGAGAGAAAGGCAAGTTTAGATCTTGACTACTTCAAATTATTACATAGAAAACACAGAGCTGCATCTTTTTCTGGATTGATCAAACCATCTGCAAATGTTGTGAAGTGTTGTATGTTCACAGAGAGAAAAATTAAGCAGATAATGGGTCTGACGAACAATTTAATGCCGAGAGAAAAAAAATTTATGGATGTTTTTGTAACAACATCTTCACTAACTCTTTTCGAAGATAAAAAATTGTTTTCTAAATTAGATAACCATGTTTTTGATATATCCATGTATGAAATGAACCACAAAATGAAATTGATAAAATTTATTGTTCAAATTTACAGCAAAATACGATACCATAGTTTTGCTAGGTCACAAACTGAAAGTATAAGGGGAGAACTGAAAAGGAAGAAGCTATCAAAATTAATTCTTTTTTCCCACCAATAATATTTATACCAATAAATGTTACATATTTTTTTTGTTTTATTTAATTTATAGCATCTATCAAATAGTAGGTATGCAACAAATGGAAAACTTTTGATAAGGTAAAGACATTGAACAAATTTCATTGCCACGTAACACACTTTGAATATAAGAGAATTACACTGTAATAACTGATAAAAATGAGAATATCTCATTAAAAATTATTTGAACGATAACACCAAGAGGATGTAAATAAAAGAATTATAAATAATCACCTTCATTAGTAAACCTTTGATATTCTAAATAAGAATAGTGTATTAGCTAGCAATGAAATATTTCCAATGTATTTTATGTTTGCGCGGGCGTGTACATAGGTTGATTCATGCAAGCAAAAATTCAATCGAAGAACATATAACCATGTAATGTAATGAATTTGTTTAAGCCAGAAACTAATATTTAAACTAAAACTAATAAATATGCCATTTCTCAGTTTTTTGCATAGACATCTACATTACATTAGATGCTTTTATGTTCTTAGTTTTACTTTTAAATTAAACCAAGTTTTCATTTTTGTTTGCATGAATCCACTGTAATACTTGAAATTTCCGCAGAGAGACCAACTATTTAAGTAAAACAAAATGTTTAATAATTATAATAAAATACTTTATTTAATAAGAGTAATAAGCAACTAAACGTTTCAATAAAACTTCCACATATAATTAAAAAATTAACATTTAAACAGTAATGACAGCTGTTTCGCTAAATACATAGCTGTTAAGTTTTATTGAAACGTTTAGTTGCTTATTATTCTTAGTAAGATGGACTTTCACACAGCAAGGGTTAGTACAATAAATTTACTTTATTTAATATTTAAAAGAAATTAAATAAAAAATATTTACAATATTTAAGTTCACAATACCCGCTGTATAAAAATTATTCCTTAATCTTTCTTCCCGATTTCATTTGGACTCTACTATTAAATTACATCCCACCCGCTTTAGAAATTACTCACGGAAAAAGTTCGTATATTTCAGTAAGTAGAGGTTAAAAATTTTACTCAAACCTCCCCTGTCCTGGCAGCGGTTTTACTGCGCTTGCTCATGTGTGTACTATGCGATACAGTAGGGCTCGTTCCAGCAAAGTGGTATTGGCCTTCTAGTTGTATGATTTCTATGTTTTGAACCTGTAAATACCTAGCTACATATTATGCTTATTAGTTATACATTGTAGCAGTGCTCGACTTCAGGCGGAATACGGCGAAACGGCGTTCCGGAACCTCTCTCTGTAAAAAAACTAAATTATTTGAAAACAGTTAAAATTCTTTGTCAGTGAGTTAACTTACGAGCGTGATTAAGAACATCATGTATTTGTATTTAACTGATTTATTAAACTTATGTTATTATCTATTATCTATTACGGTAAATTAAGTCGCAATTTATTAATAAAGCATATCATTGTAGCTCGAAGCTAACAGATAAACAGATAGACTCATCCGCCGCCGCGCACGTGCAGTATAGCTTCCTCCCCTCCAGGTTAGAGATAGACTCGTCCGTCTGGCGTCTACTCCCCACTTCGTTCATCACTAGATGCTCAGTTGCTCAGTCGTAGTCCCGTAGTCGGGTGCCCGTGTTGTCCTGTACTGTACTCTACTACGCGCTACCCACTTGCACACACGGTCTTCTTTTATTTATCTCTGTTACGTTACTTAGGTTAGTTGTGTTGAAGTTTATCAATGTATGCGAGTGTGATTGTTGTAAAATAAGATGAACAAAAAGTTAACCGATTTTTTTTACCCTCGGGTGATACTAAAAGACTAAAGCGAACCATTGATTGTGAAGACAACCTCACGCAACCATCTTCAACGACCTTACAACTGTCAACTAGCACTGAAAAGGTAACCAGTTCAGATTCTGACGAACATCACTCTAAAGAACAAGGACAAAAGGTTGAGTGTAACGACAATGCTTTGCCAGATTGTTGGACTAATTTTCAAAAAACTGAATTTTGCGAAAAATATGACTGGTTGTTAATTAAAAATGGAAAGTTAGGATGCAGTACTTGTAAAGAAGTAGGGATCTTATATGTTAAGAAAAAAACAGGTATGAAAATTTCAAAAGAATGGGCAAATGTTGAAATAGACAGTTATGGTGACACTAAACAGAAAAAGCAAACGTCTTTAAGGAAAAAGATTTTTGACCACAAAGAGAGTGCTGGTCATAAAGCAGCTGCTGAAATCCTAACCGAAAGTAAAGACGGAAAACTGGAGAAAACTATTTTGAGACAGAACTCTCATGAAAAAGAAATAACGGGGAAAATTTTCCGAACGGCGTACAAGGTTGTTAAAGAAAATCAGTCTTTTAACAATTTTGAAACGGAAGTTGATTTGCAAGAACTAAATGGGATTAACATGGGTCGCATTTTACACTCAGACAAAGCCTGTGCTAAAATTGCTTTGCATATCAGTAAGGAAATGAAAAAAAACCTTTGTAGATGAAATCATTAAGAATGATACAAAACGTGGTTTGATAATTGATGAATCCACGTCCTTAAGTAATAAGTCAAGTTTAATAGTATACGTTCGGTGTTCTTTGGCTAAAACTGGTATGAGTGGCTCCACTAACGTCTTTTTGGATCTAATAGAACTAGATGGCGTTACTGCTACAGCTGTTTGATGAACTGTCTTCGGTCTAATGGAATATCTGACGTATTTTTAAGTAATAATTTAACAAGCTTAACTTGTGATGGTGCTGCTACTATGATCGGTAAGCACAAAGGCGTTGCAACATTATTTCGTGAGAAATTTTCTTCTGTTATTGTTTGGCACTGTGCAAACCATAGACTTGAGCTGTCAGTGTCAGACGTTATTAAATCTGTTTCAGGAGTTAATAGGTTTAAATCTTTTATTGACAAACTCTATGTTGTCTATCATGCTTCACCAAAGAACCGCAGGGAACTTCGAAGCTGTGCAACTCTTTTGGATACAGAAATTTTAAAAATTGGAAGAGTTTTGAGCACCCGTTGGGTGGCATCTAGTTTTAGATCTGTCAGCTGTTTGGACGTCATATGAAGCATTAGTCCAACACTTTAAAGAAGCTTCAAATGACCCGTCTAGAGACAGCAAAGATTAAAGTACTTTTTCCGGACTTCTTAACAAAATCACAGAAACTAATTTCATTCTAGACCAGAGATTGATGGCAGATGCTTTACAAGAACTTTCAGAACTAAGTGAAGCTTTACAACATCGGAATGCAGATTTGAACTATGCGAACATAAAATTGCTAATCACAGTTGGTTTATTTGAAGAAAGAAAAACAGTTCCAGGGTCCTACTCAACAATGGCTCAAGAAGCAGTAAACAACTTGTCTTTTTTCGGGGTTCCTCTCCACACAAAAGAAGGGAGATCAGACAATCAGCCGTTGAACCCCAAAATATTTTACGAGGCCCTTAAAACTTCTATTGAAACGAGACTACTTGATGACAAAGATGTTGAGTTAGCTACAACTCTTAAAGTAATGAATACCAAAACCTGGCCGACGAAACTCCCAATAACTTTTGGGGAAAATGAAATGAGGAAACTTGCTTCCAGGTTAAAACTTAACGAAAGACAGTTAATTACAGGTTTACGCGAATATATCTACTCCAGAGAGTTACCAGAAAGCCTCAATTCTGTAAAACAATCAATTGACTCGGTTGCCATTTCATCAAGTGAATGTGAAAGAGGATTCTCTCAAATGAATTTAATAATTACACCGCTGCGATCTTCACTCAACATAAGAACGGTTTCTGGCCTGATGTTTTTGAAAATTAATGGACCTCCTCTTAGACTGTTTGATCCAGAGAAGTATGTTAACTCTTGGCTGGTTTCTGGACACCACTCGGCGCTAGCTGTCAAGAGTAAGGAAAGATCAAGAGAAGGCAAATACGAAGAAAACATGATGAAGTTTTGGAGTATATTTTAAGAACAATTTTTGAAACAGTTATGTTGTATTGTTTTACTGCTTTTCAGTACGTTTATTAAAAAGTTTGAGTTCAATAAAATATTTCTTTCTTTTTAACCGAATACTCCCTTTCTTACGTGGTTGGCAATTTGACTTGTTGATTGACTGTGTTAAAGTGTTGATGTTGCTGACTGAAATTTCTTCTTACTTGATTAGTCAAAATATTTGTTTCAAGCCTTACTTTTTGAACACTAAACTATTGTTGATTGAGAAGTAAAAACAGCCTAAAAATGCGTAATTTCAAACTGAAATTTTGAAAATTTTCCGAAGGCTCCCGGACCCCCCTTTTGCTGGGGGGGTATGGAATACCCCCCTGACCCCCCGGTGTGTCCGCCCTTAACAGAGTTCCGGTACCTCAATTTTTAGAAAACGAGCACTGCATTGTAGAATATTGAATATCTGTAATGATAGAAACTAAATTTTTTAGGCCTTCTCTGACGGAACTTACCAGCGTCATCTTCAATGATGAACAACCTGCTAGCGATTTAGTTATGCCAAGTACTTCTACTGCAAATTTAGAAAGTGATGAAAATTCTGCTGCTGTAGAACTGTAAGTAACATATCTGCAATATGCCATGAATAGATATTATATTATGCAATCATGTGAAATGTTAAAACTTTGAATATTTTATGTACCTTACATGTCAACATACATTTTTCAGGTCTCGTGATCATCACTATCGTAGTTATGATACCCCAAAAAGGAACCCGAGGCAACATAAAAAAAAAGTAAATTAGTACAAACAGAACAGTGTATGGAAGATGAAGGAGCAGACGAGAGGCGTATTGTAGATATCAAGTACTTTTTTAAAAATTTGAAGATGATATCAAATCATTGTCCAGCATTTGGTTGTAATTTAGAAAATTTAACTATATGCTCTGAGAAAAAAATGGGACTCATGTCCAAACTAAAACTAAATTGTGACATGTGCAAAAGCAGTTTTTTTCTAAATATCTGCAATCCAAAACCAAAGGAAAACCTAGACATCAATACGTCCGCAGTGAGCGGTATAACAACATCGCGAATAGGATTTACGCAATTCCAGGAGCTCTTTGCGTCTATGAATATCCCAACGATGAGTCAAAAATGTTTTGCCAAAAAGAATAATATGATTTGTGACGAGTGGTGTAAAACTGCATGTCATTCGATGGCAACAGCAACCGAACGCGAAGGATTAGCTGCTTTTGAAGAAGGTAGGGTCAAAGACGGTATGGCAGTCATTGATGTAATTGTCGATGGATGTTGGGCGAAAAGATCCTATAAAAGCAACTATTCAGCGCTATCCGGGGCAGCAGCAATAATTGGACGGAAATTTGGGGAAGTCTTATTCATCGGAATAAGAAATAAATATTGCGCACGAGCAGAAAATAAAGGAAGTGCACCTAAAGAGCATACATGCTACAAAAATTATTCCGGTCCTTCGACTAGTATGGAATCCGATATTTTGGTGGAAGGTTTCAAACATTCTGTGGACATGTACAACATTATTTATGGTAGGATGATTGCAGATGGCGATTCAAGTACCTATTTAAAAATCTTGGAGGCTAGACCTCACGCAATGTCACGGTAGAGAAGATAGAGTGCAGAAACCACCTACTTCGCAACATGTGGAATAAATTGAGCGCCGTGACAAAAGAACTCAAATATCCTTTATTGATGCGCAAAACTTTAACTACGCAAAGGATATTGGCAATTAGAAAGGTTATTTGTCTAGCTATTAAGCAACATTCAAATGGAACCGAAGCTATGCAAACTAGGATAAACAATTTATATGTGGACATTTTAAAATAGCTGTAATTATGCGTTTGGCGATCATAAGAGTTGCAAAGACTATTACTGCCAAAGTAAGAAGGCAAGTAAAAAACTTGTAGAAAAATTTAAAACGTCGGCTTTTTGGAACAAAATTCACTTTATTGTTGGTTCTGTGGCTTCTAATTCGCGAAGTTTAATCCACAACGTGGATAGTAATAGAGTAGAGTAATTATATTCTATCATTGCGAAATTCATAGGAGGGAAAAGGATAAATTTTACACAACGTCATACATATCAGTCCCGATGTTCAGCAGCTGTCGTGTCTTATAATACAAAGAGACCATTATATACGCTACAAAAATCACTTTTGTCTGTCAGCCCAAAATCAAAATCGAAAACATTGGAGCAGAAAAGAATCAGAAAGAACATCTTAAACACGAAATATATTCGTGTCAAAAAAAATTTATTTCCGAAAACAAAAGCCTGTTCACGCATACACTACGGTGATAACTGCCAGAAACCAGATTTACCTCCTCATGAATTAGACATTTTGAAGAAGACTTTCTTAGTAAATTTACGGAAAACGGAGGAAATACAAGAAGCCACTATTTTGCAAAGAAATTGCAGTGAATGGCTTGAGTTACGAAGGCAATTGCTAACAGCCTCTAATTTTGGGAGAGTTATAAACAGAAAAAGTAGTACCAGTGCAAGCATTGTTAAATCATTGTTATATAAAAATAACATTTCACATGTTGCTTCTGTAAAACATGGGATAGACAGTGAACCAATTGCCCTAAATTAGTTATCGTTGCAAGAACGTGTTACAATTCAGCCTTGCGGGTTATTTATTGATAGTGAAATTCCATATCTTGGTGCTACCCCAGATGGTCTGGTGGGAGAAGACGCAATTGTGGAGATAAAATGTCCAATATCAGCTTACAGGATATCATTAGAAGAAGCTGTTAAACAGAAAACAATTAAATTTTGGACGGTGAAAGATGGAGCAATGGTGGTTAACAAAAAGCATCCCTGGTATTTCCAAGTCCAAGGACAATTGCATGTTACTAATAGAAGCAAATGTATTTTTGCAGTCTGGTCAGAAGAAAATAGATTTATTAGAGTTGAGCTAATTTATCGAAAAGATACATTTTGGACAAAGCAAATGGTGGAAAAATTGAATAAGTTCTACTTGGATCATATTTTACCAGAATTGGTTGATCCCCGACAGTCAAGGAATATGCCGCTCAAAACGCCAAAAACGAAAGCGCTAAGAACGCAAAAAAAGAAAGCGTTAAGAACCCCAAAAAGAAAACGCAAAAACGCAAGGTTGACGATCCAGAAAAAGACGCAGTACCATCCAAACTTGCACGTCCAGATACTTCAGAACATACTAGCGTTACATCGTTTTCTTCAAGCCAAATGTAGAGAAACAATTTAACACATTTAATCAGTAAATAAAAAATTAATTTGAGTCTAATCACCTACTCATTTTTCCCTCCAAATGTATCTGATTTAAAATACGTGTCCCAAGTACTAATGTCAGCTTTCATATGTATTTTTTTTCTTCTTTTTCTCTCGAGTGGCAATTTGTCGTTTTGCCTTTTTTAATAGTCACATAAACAGCTACGTATTTAATAACTTTCTAACGCGTTTTTCGCACCGTTAAAAATTTTTTTTCGCTATGAAAAAAAAATTCACACTAAACTTTTTTTCAAACGTAATATCATAAGAGCAAAGGGTTGGAACAACGTCCAGTTCCTGAGTGGTTTTTACGACGGCGACGTGTTTGAGTACAAACCTTGAAAATTTATTCCGAATAAACCCTTTGCTTGAATGATATTCGGGAGATTAATCTATGAACGAAGTACATAGTAAGCGCTGGAAAGTATCTGTTGACTTTTTTAAACAATTCAACAATGAATAAATACCGAAAACCGTTTACACTACCACTACACCAACACACACTTTTATATGCCTGACGCGCGTTTCGATAACCCAGTTATCTTCTTCAGAGACCGAAGGTAAACTAAAGCTATGCCTACAAACTAACCTTATATATAGAACATTTTTAGCGCCAAATGTTTTCGCGGTAAATCTTTTGGCGGCAAAGCCAATTTTTAGCGCGAAAACATTTTTACAATAAGTTTTCTTATAATAAACTATAAAGTGGACTATCTGGGATAGGTCCTTTGTCCTTATTTAATCTATTTTTACATTTAATAATTTCTATACTTTCAAATGCATCCAACAATCTATTGTTCGATACATTTTTTAACAATTTTAAACTATCTACATTTACAGAATGGTTTTTGGTAAAAGCATGTTCGGCAATACTAGATTTTTCTATACGTCCATATTTTAGATGAGCTAAATGTTCTTTAAATCTAGTTTTAACTGATCTTTTTGTTTGCCCAACATACTTTTTATCGCAATCATTACAACTTATTTCATATATACCGCTTTTTTCCAGATCTTCTCTCTTATCCTTCGGATTTCCTAACAATTGTCTCAGGGTGCCACTAGTTTTATGAACTAAACCTAATCCCACCGTGCCGAAAATTGTATTCAATCCTTTGGTATACTGAGGGATAAATGGTAATGAAATGAATTTCCTATCGTTGTGTTCTCGCTGGAAAAATGTGGTTTCACAAAGAGAATTCTTAAAACTATGGCGATTGATCAGCTTATGAATTAGTTTTTTATCATATCCATTAAGTACAGCTATATCCTCAATTAAATTCTTTTCTCTGTTATATCTTGTTTTGTTTAAAGGAAAATGAATTAATCGATGAACCAAAAAATGAAAACTTGCCATTTTGTGTTGATTACAGTGAAAAGAATCTATCGGAATATACCTATACGTAGCGGTGTCTTTCATAAAAATATCAAATTCTAACTTGTTATTATTTCTTATTACTAATGTGTCCAAAAATGGTTACTGTTCATTATTTTCTAGTTCAAACGTGAATTTTATGCTTGTGAATTTTGAATTTAATTTTGAAATGAAATCTTCTACTGATGATTTCTTTGTATTGAAAACTGCGAAAATGTCGTCCACATATCTACACCATA
Organism: Ophraella communa; assembly: GCA_035357415.1. Taxonomy (NCBI): domain Eukaryota; kingdom Metazoa; phylum Arthropoda; class Insecta; order Coleoptera; family Chrysomelidae; genus Ophraella; species Ophraella communa. The sequence goes on along the minus strand of CM068979.1, from coordinate 47,605,029 downwards.
TCCTTGGGAAATACTCGAACTCTTGACTGATCTGTGTTTCAAAATTGCTCATAAAAAGGTTGGCTATAAATGGTGATAAACAATTACCCATTGCTGTTCCTTCATATTGTTGATAAACCTGATTGTTGTATTGAAAGTAATTTTGGTCCATGCATAGTTTAGCTAATCGTAGGTATTCAGTTCTAACTTCAACACCCAGATCATTCAAGATGAGTAGTTCTTCCAGATACTGTAAAGTTTGTGGAATCGGTACGCTAGGAAATAAAGAACTAACATCGAACGAGATTAAAATTTCCCCATCTTCTAGAACAACATCTTTAACTTTCTTGATAAATTCTAATGAATTTTTAACTGAAAAACTGTTACGTTTTTTGGGTAGATTTTCAAACTCGTTCGATAACCATTTTGAAATATTATAACTAGGTGTACATATAGCTGAAACAATAGGTCTCATTGCCTTCCCAGGTTTATGTATCTTCGGAAGGCAATAGAGCTTTGACAATGTAGGGTTACTTACAGTTAATTTATACTTTAACGAATCGGTGACAAGGTTCTTACAACTTTTGAGAGTGCTCTTCACCATGGAAATCATTTTATTTAGTGGATTTTTTTGAATCTTAACGTAAGGACCATTCTCGATCAAGTGATCCACTCTTTCGAAATAGTCTTGTTTGTCCATTATAACAACCTTGTTTCCTTTATCAGCTTTTAAGTAAAAACATTCCTTCTGCCTCAAACCTTTGACAATATTCCTAGTTTTCTTAATTCCCTGTAAATTTTTGTTCTTATTTGAAATATTTTTGGAAAAATATGGACGTATAGAAAAATCTAGAATTGCCGAACATGCTTTTACCAAAAACCATTCTGTAAATGTAGATAGTTTAAAATTGTTAAAAAATGTATCGAACAATAGATTGTTGGATGCATTTGAAAGTATAGAAATTATTAAATGTAAAAATAGATTAAATAAGAACAAAGGACCTATCCCAGATAGTCCACAGCATTTGCATTCTCAATAACAAATAAAGAAAACACCGCGCGTCGTCGTGTCCGACCGTAGCTCCTTACGTCCTTACTCTGAGGGATGTCGACAGAATCTGACTAGTGTCGGCGAGGCCCGCTAGTGTCGCTCGGATAAGTCTTTTAATTCAAGCATCGCTATTTTCGCTGAGGGAGTCCGCCTCTTAAATATTTATTTTTCTAATTTTGACATATAAAGTGACACTTTAAAACTGATTGACATTATGAAATGTCTTACATTTTGTAACTAGTTACATAAAGTAAAATTTTATGCAATTGGTGACGAAAAATATATTTCAAAATTAGTGGCAAAAAGAATTATTCTATTTATTAAACTGTTATAATACAAGTTAAAAACATAAATTATAAATTAATTAATTATTATAAATATTAGTATTAATGTATATTAGTATTAATATTATAGTATATTAAATTAAATAAAGATTTGCTAAATTCCTAATGCGGAACTGATAAACAAGATGTTCTATCACAACGCCCTCAATTAGACAATACTCACATTATTTTGGGAATAATTTTTTAAGATTCCTCTTATATGTGATAAAAGTGTTGCCTAAATTTGTAAAAAAATGGCACCATTTCTGATTTCTTAAAAATTACTTTCAAAGAGCTTTTAAGGAAAAAAAAAACGAATTTATTGTAATTTTTAAAAACACTGACTTATGAGTAGATATATCATCTATTCAAAGAAGAAATATTTTTAAAATCATATCACGTTTAAGTGAGATATTAATCCTTTGTATGAAATGTAAAAATAGACATATTTCGAGAATTTTTGCTGGATGATTCCTTGTACTCTCAAGCTTAAAAATTCTTTATTGAATAACTTTATGTATCTAGTATACTACTGATTTTTTTCAATTTTCATTGCCTTATAGTTTTGCTAAAAGCTCTTTGAAAGGACGTCGCGTTTGCCTATATTAAATACAATGCCAATGCCCGGCCTTAAGAACAATTTACATTGAGCAAAAATCTTCCAGTGAATCAGAAGAATATATGATTATTACAGAAGGTGTGTATAAGGGTTAATAAGAAACCTAATGCCAAATACAGTTTGGTTTTCATTGTAATAATTTTGTAATTTTATTCTTTAGAACCTATGTGATTCGTGTCATAACAGAAGCCCATATGAAATGCGTTGTTTAATATACTATTTACGCACGCAAATTTTTGTTTTCAATGGTTGGCAACATGAGTCAAGTATCTAATGACAAGACTATTGACAATGAAATTTGTGGCTAATAGAAATTTACTTTAAGAAAGTATTTGTGAATATGAATATCATTTTTTACTAATATATTATTATTGGTGTACTATTCATTTTAAAATATTTTGAAACATTAATATTGCATAATTTAACATCCAAACCCAAAGTTAGAATTTAGGGTCTTTTGATACAACCCCTAGATCATCAACTCCACAACAAAAACAAACCACTGTTAAAGCTACATTTACTCCCAAAAGTAAATATAGAGATATATAGATATAAAATATAGATTTAATTGAATTTATATATTAAACAAATCTATCAAAATTTTTAAATCATATTGTGTTTTGAGTTTTTTAGTACAATTGTCACATTTATTACAATTTTTTACACCGTTTTACCTATACTCTCACTTAGATATACCTTGAAAATGAACCCAGGTTCGAAAGCTCGGTTAATAAATTCTTAAAGGAGTACACTTTGGTTTTATTGCCACATCCCCAAAAAACATTCGGATTATACTAATAGTTGGCAAATATTTATATTTAAAAGAGATATGATATATCTCATATATGTTATAAACTGAATGAGCTCACATATTAGACCATAAATATAAAATATTATATAAAAATATCAATGTTTTAGGACACCAATGTAATAGAATACGTGATGAAGTTAGCGTAGGTCGCCAATCCATGCTTACTCCTAAACACTTTTTTCAGAAAGTTATTAGAGCCTCAAATAAAATGGCTCAACTGAACCAAAAAATTAAATCCTTCAAGGGAAGATTAGATATACCGAATCTAATTTACCACATTTTGAAGAGTTACTAAAAAAGTTAACAAAACAACATTTAATTTTATACTTTCTCAAATAAGAAATCAACCTCAGAAACCAAAGGCTTTTTTCCTTAAAAGAGAAAATTCTTGCACTAAGTATTTTAAAAGCTAGTGGTGGAGGGTACAGGTTGCCATCAAAAAATTGTACTACCAAGCAGAAGAATATTAACAGCATTAACATTGTTAAACAAGGTGCCCTTTCCACCAGGAGTAGAAACACCATTAATGGAATCTAAAATTTTAATTAAGTGTATATTTCAGCAGGTATATTTTTTCTTGAAATCATTTGTTAATGTTTAATGGTAATTGTATTTTTAGGACTCACTTAAAACCAAAAAGAGGACTAAATAGTAGGGCTGCATGATCCGGGTAGTAATAAAAGAAAGCCATTAATGGTTGACTATGTTAATGTGTTCATGGTAAAAGGAGTTTACTAACAATGGAAACAGCTTCTTTGTTACACATTAAGTTGTGGTCCAATAAAAACAATAGATCTAAAACAATTAATAAAAAAGGTCATTAAAAAATGTCAAATGTGTGGGCTTAACATTGTGGCAACAGTATGTGACCAAGGTGCAGCAAACCAAGCAGCCATAAATGGTCTAGTAAGGGACAAAAGAAGAATTTATAAAAAAAACAAGAAGACTATAGGCACTTTGGATTTTTTATAAATGAAAAAGAAGTGGTGCCACTTTTTGATAACCCACATCAGATTGAAGGCATTAGAAATAATTTATTAACCAAATATCTATCCTTTATTAAAGATGACAAACAGAGAACTGCTAAGTGGGGACATATTGAGCAGTTTTATAAGCTAGACATGAAAGACTATAGGCACTTTGGATTTTTTATAAATGAAAAAGAAGTGGTGCCACTTTTTGATAACCCACATCAGATTGAAGGCATTAGAAATAATTTATTAACCAAATATCTATCCTTTATTAAAGATGACAAACAGAGAACTGCTAAGTGGGGACATATTGAGCAGTTTTATAAGCTAGACATGAAAGATGAGGATCAACTATGCTCCAATTTGACAGACAGCCATATTATTAAATCTAAAATTAATAAAATGAAGGTTAAGTGCTGTACACAAGTCTTCAGTAGAAAAGTGGGACCTGATGAAAAGAATATTAAAGTGGAGTAAGACCTTATAGAAAAGTTAAATTATACCAATTTTATTAAATAACTTCTTGTCAAGACATTCTACAGGTGCAGCTGGCGAAGCAGATTTTTCTGAGGGTGCTTTGGATAATTTACGGGGATGTTTATTGGGAGAAATAGTACCTGGGATAAAGTCATTACAATTAGAAGTTGCAACTGCTGTCTACAATATTTCAGACACAGTTAGCCTACAAAAACGCTGAAAAATTGTAAAAAATGTTAGGTCTTACATATCTGAATTCAATGCAAAAAAAATTTTAAAACGCGTTAATTGTAGTACCTGTAAGTCCAAACTATTGGCTAGAGAAAATAAATTGTACATTGAATTTATTGAAGCTCGCCAATATAAGGGATTCTCATTAACGACTCCTGGTACCTAATATAATGTAGTTGTGGATCATGCCTTATCCAGGTTATTTTATTTAATTCCCAGGGACCCTATTCTTGAAATTGTAGGAATCGATTCTTCAGAGAATTGATTCTCCAAAAAAAATTCTCCTGAGAACTGCCAGTCCTATTCTTCAATGTGTGGGAATTAAATTTCTAGAGAATTAGGAAAAGTGACGTATGTCCGAACCAAGTTCAAGTATTTTAACTACATACATTAAGTAGGCAGAATTGACTTTTTTGATATTTTTATAGTTCGTAAATATAACCTATACATTTTGTTAGTGTTGAACAATTCCACTATAGAGGTCGTTGACTCTGTGAGATTTTTGAGACTTGTCGTTGACAGCTCTCCAAAATGGGATGTACACATTGACGCTTTGTCAAAAAAACTAAGCTCTTCTTGTTACGCGCTTAAAACAATATATAGGGAGCTTTACCTGTCAGCTTCCAAAACAGTCTATTTTGCCCTCTTCGAGTCACATCTCCGATATGCACTTCCTTTTTGGGGTACATGTTGTGTGACTCAATTTGACGGTATTTTTAAATTAGAAAAGAGAGCTGTTCGGTATACGCTGAAAGTAATCACTAATCACTGTAGGGAATTCTTTAAAAACATAAAATATTAACACTTCCATCCCTATTTATCTTTGAATCCATTTCCTTAATATAGAAACATTTACCTGAAGTCTCAGACAGACCATCTCATAACTATCCTTTTAGAAGTGCAGATTATGATCTTTATTTACCAAAACCACGCACTCTATTTTTTATAACGCTAAGAAAATACACAACAATCTACCCTTGGAAATAAAGTCCATTTCATCAATAACCGCATTTCGTAACGCTTTAAAATTATACTTGGTAGAGAGAGCTTTGTATGCAGTTGACGACTATTTTACATAAAATATTTGGGACCATCGTACGCACTGGAAGGTTAATTTATGATATTTATTAATTTTTTTGTTCATTGTTTTTTTTTTGTTATTACTCTGACTAAATTAAAATTTTAAATTTAATTTTTCTTTTATATTATTTATTATTTATTTTTCTCATTGTATAATGTATACATAAAGTATACATTTATTTTTTTTTCTGACCTTTCGCAATGTTTATATTGTGAAGTTTTATTTGTTTGTATGTTTTATGTTTTATTACTTGTAGATACTTTTGTATTACTGTTTTAATATGTTTTGTTTTTCTGTCCTATATGATTTGCTTTTTTTTTGTTTTTAAACAGCTTTGTACACAAATTTTGGAAAATTTTTTTCGACAATAAAGCTTATTATTATTATTATAGTGTTTTGCTGTTTTGTTTATTGTATTGCTAATAAAGGGCGTGTATTTTTTTCTCTTTTACTCTTTTTTACTCTTTTACTTGTTTTCAAAGCTTTCGAAATAAGTTTATTTCATTTTTAAGGAATAAGTTCGAATTAAAACAAAATTGGTGTTAACAACTTGGTAAATGAACATAAAAAAACTATTTTAACTTTAATTTGAAATTTAAAGTCGGTTGCCATCACGTTTTCTATTGAAATGTAATTCAATGTCCGTTGGGCATATAGCCCAGGAAGTAGTTGTTGTTTCATGGAAAACGGTCAAGCTTGGTATAGAAACTATTTCTTAACCTTGGGTGCAGGTAGAAACAATTTTCTACTTTTCATTTTTACCATTGACTGCACCTTGTATCTGAAATTATTTTCAGTATTTGTTTATTTATATATATATATATATATATATATATATATATATATATATATATATATATATATATATATATATATATATATATATATATATATATATATATATATATATATATATATATATATATATATATATATATATATATATATATATATATATATATATACACATATATATATATCATCCCTGTAAATCTGCGTCTGTACATTTGGGTTTTTATATGTAATTCTGCGTCTACCGTATTTCTGCATCCATATACGGACGCAGATATACATTTTATGTTAAATAAATAGTTCTGACGTAAGTGTTTCAATAAAAAAAAAATTAGTTGGACGTCAAAATATCGGTATCCTCAACAAAATTTGTATACCGTAGTTTGAACAACTTGCACTAGTAACGCTGGTATCGCTTGGTGTATATTATGAATGGGTATTTATTTTACCATTGTTTCAATATTTTTGCGTCCCTAACTTTGGCATCACTGCAAGAATATACAATATCTGAATTAACGATATATCTGCATCCCTTATATTATAACTCTCCCTTAGTTTCAGTTTTTAGTTATTGCTTGAAGAAACTACTCGTTCAGGTAAGTAAGAAGTATTCCATATTTTATCTCATTATAATTAAATAACGTATCTAGGGCAAGTAGAAAAATTCTTTGTACCTATGTTTATTAGTTAAGGGTAAATTATAACACTTTCATTTTTTAAACTGGAGGATGTATTTAAATATTTATTTTTAATTTAAATAGTTTGAGTATATGATATTAAAAAAATTATTTATTAAAAAGGTAAGGATTTTTACCAACGTCTAATAAATTTTCCATTACTTAAAAAGTAATAAAACACTTTTTTTAATGTTTTCTAATTATTTTTTTCTAACATCTCCTAAATAACAAAAGATATCAAATGAATTTTCTTTTATTTGATACAACTTTATTTAATATTAACATTTAAATTCCAAATATTTCAATAAAATTCGAAGTTTCAGCATACCCAATGCATGATACTTCAGCTACTCTTAGAAATCAATCAATTTAACTTGGAACAACTGTATTTAGTAAATATTTAATAAATAAATGAATTTAACCATTTGGACTAGAATATACAAATAAATAAATTTTCCAACAAATATGTTAATATTTTCTTTGTATCGTATTTAAAATAGTCATTTAGCCAAAATCCCCTTATCCCCTTACTCTTACCTTACCCTTACACCTCAAATTTATCCTACTTTTAATATCTTATCTAAAAGCTCTTAAAAAATGTTATTCAAACCCTACAAAGCCACCTTCAATATAGAAGGGGTTGCCATTTAAAAGTATTAAGATGGGGTGGCTAGGGTGGGGAAGTGAATGATAAAAAGTTAGCAATTACATAATTTTGTTACTCCCTCCATATTAGAGAGATTGTTTTCAGCGATTTATATTTTTTTATTAAATTGATTGTCTTGACCTTCCTTACTTGGTCTAGCCTTAACTACTTATCAACATCAAGTACCTAGTTACAAACAAACAAAATGTAACTTCAATATGTCAATCTGACGATGCTAGTTATTAGCGAAACAGCTGTAATTGAATTTTAAAACGTATTTTTTGAATAAATAGTGGAAGTTTAGTTTAACCGTTCAGTTATTTATTGTTCTTATTTTTTTATTACTTAGATACAGTCATTGTAAGTTTTTAAATTGTCACCCCACATGTTGAAGTTACTGGTTACATTACTGTTACTTTGACAAAAAATTACACTTTTTCTCCTCCTTCTTAGTTCTTCAGTTATGAAAAAGATTAAAAATATTTAAAAAATACTCTTATATTGTCGAAAACATGTGGCTGTAAATGAAAAGGAAACAATCCATTTGTAAAAAGAAGTTATTAACTTGGTGTCTATTTCTAGATCTGCACGCAAAAAAAGCAAAATGTCACGAGGGAAAAAAATTCTTGCTCAACTTGGGAATGTAAACGAGTCTACAAGATCTGGTCTATATTCTACAAGATCTAGTCTATGTAAGGAAAATAAAATTATTACTGCCTAATAATAAATAGTTTATAAATAATGTGCTGATTTGGAACCGTTGGCGATACTGATACCGAACGCAGTTTACACTACCACTACACTACACAACGCGAGTTTCGATTACCAAGTTATCTTCTTCAGAGACCAAAATTCACCTTTAGCATACCTTTGGTCCTTGAAGTAGATAACTTTGTTTAGGCGGTAAAAAGTGTGTAGTGATACTGTAAACTGTGTTTGTTAATAGTATATAGATGAGAGAAAAAACGGAAGTTTATCTCCACAAGATAAAATGGTAACGACAAAAATGGTAAAAAACCGGTTTTGTCGTCCTAAAATCCAGTAAAATTATTTTTAATTATATTTAAATTACGTTTTAATCAATTATGTGCAAATGATTTCTACTAACTTAAATTTTTTAGGTAATCAAGAGAACAATCAAGATATTGGGAATAACAGTTCATGTTATACCTGGCAACAGGACGAAATAAGTTACGAAATGAAACAAACAAATTTAAAAAAAATTCATGGAAACGTTAATTCCCTAGTAAATGATCAAAAAGTTGTGGTTTTGCAAGACATCAGCTATAATTACCCTTTCAAACATAATGTGGATTTAAATTCAGAAAATCAGGAACATAACATATTGTCAAATGATCAGATGTCAGAAAATTCAAATAATGATGAATCTTTAGATTCGGATCATTCAGAGTATATTCCGGAAAGTGATGAAAACACATCGGAAAGTAGCATAGATGATGACACAATGCCTATGGTTGAAACGAAATCCGAAGTACACTCAATCTTAAATTCAGAATTTCAAATGAAATTTCCACAAAACCTAAGTGATAATTCTGCCGATTTCAATATGTCGTCCGTCAATCCATCTGAAAAATGTAACAAAGTAATAATTCCTTATAGAAGTTTGTTAAATCCAAACAACACAGATAGTTGTATTGATATTAAAAGTTCTAAGAAGAAAAAATGGAACAAGTTTAAGCGTTTACCAGATACGTGTTACTTTTGTGAAACGTCGGTACTTAATTTTGCTAGACATTTATTAAGAAACCATTCTCTTGAAACTGAAGTACAGAAGATAATGACTCTAAAACCTAATGATCTAAGAAGAAAAAGATTAATTGCTGCAATAAGAAAACGAGGTAATCATCTAACGAATTTGGATACTTGCATAAAACCAGTGAAAAAAAGTCATGTTCCTGGCAGGAATGTAACAAGTTGTGTACCCTGTAAACACTGCTTTGGATACTTTCGTCCAGAACAACTATGGCGACATGTAAAAAGATGTCCTCAGAATCCAGGCGAAAAAACCAAATTTTCACACAAATCAGATGCACAAGATATTTTAATTCAGCATTTACCTATAGATCAGAAACTTAAGGAAACTGTATTTCCAAGAATGATGGCAGACAAAATTTCTCTTGTTGCCAAAAAAGACACGTTAATATGCAAATATGGATCTCAATATCTCACAAGTCACAGAGAAAAGCACCATATTAATGTTTGCTCTCGTAAAATGCGTGAACTAGCTAAAATCTTGATAGAAATTAAGAAGGAACATCCTACAATCAAAAATCTTTATGATGCTTTACAGCCTATTTATTTTGATTCATTTGTAAAAGCTACAAAAATAATTGCAAGATATGATGCAGTTACAGAAGAATATGCATCCGCAACATTTGCTATGAACATAGCAACGTCTTTAAAAGAATGTTGCAGTTTGGCTATTAGAATAACACTTAAAAGAAAGTCGAATAACTCAACGGTTGATACTGCAGAGCTGGAAAGTAATTTTAAAACTTTCCAACAACTTCTTACAGACTCCTGGAAATTTGAAGTATCTTCTGTGGCAGCTTCATGTCTTAACACAAAAAAATGGAATAAAATAACAATTGTGCCCTTGGCAAGTGACATAAAAATTTTTAAAGATTACCTTCTAAAACAGGCACAGGCAGCACTAGACGAACTTAAGAAAAATCCAAAAAATGAGAAAGCGTACAAACTTCTTCTTGAAGTTAGTTACTGTCGATCGATGTTATTAAACCGAAAACGTGGTGGGGAACTTCAACGTATGCTTCTTCACTTATATAAAAAGGCTCCAATGCATCAATCCTATGAAGAATTTAATGATGCTATATCCCAAACTGAAAAAATTTTACTAAAACGTTTCAAACGAGTTGTTATTAGAGGAAAACGAGATCGCGGTGTTCCTGTGTTGTTTAGTCCAGATGTACAACAGTATTTAGAAGTACTAATTAACTTAAGGGATAATTTTATCACAAAAAATAATACTTATCTTTTTCCAACACTTCATTGCGACACTCCAATAATAGGATATAAGGTAATGCAGAAACATGCTAAGCTTAGTGGTACAAAAAATCCAGAAGCAATTACCTCTACCAGGTTAAGAAAACATCTTGCTACAATGAGTCAAATACTTGAATTATCTCCAAGTGATATTGAACAATTGGCTACCTTCATGGGTCACACCACTGACATCCACAAACAGGTGTACCGTTTACCAGACGATATTTTTCAAACCGCTAAAATTGCAAAACTTTTAATTTTAATGGAGAGCGGAAAGGCAGGCGAATATAAAGGTAAAACCCTAAATGATATTGATCTTAATTTAGAACAAAATATAGAAGAAAACTCATCAGATGAAGAAGTGTTTGATGACATAATATTACAACAACAAGCGCCTTCTACATCCACGGTCCAGCCACGTAATCAAAGGAAACTAGTGCCGTGGACAACAGATCAGAAAAATTTAGCAAAACAATATTTTAGAGACCATATTACCAAAAAGGTACCTCCAAAAAAAGGCGAATGTGATGATCTGAAATTAAAACATCCTGATGTATTTAATAATAAATCTTGGCAACAAATAAAAGTTTTTATACAAAACATTTATCGTAAATGTTAACTTCTAAAAATTATTTAAATATTTTGATTTATGTATCTACAGTATTTTATGTTCAGTTAAGTAGTATTTTTACTTGAATAAAAATTATTTTTTTATAGGTATTTAAAATTATTTAGATAGTTGAAATAAAAATCCAAAACTATTTAAATTTTAGTGTTTGATATTATTTTTTGTTAAAAACTGTACCCATTATTAATGCTTTTCCGTTTAATTTTTAGTGTTTTTAGTGTATTGGTTATTTTAAACTTAATAAAAATACGATAAACAATTTAGTTTAATAATTTTAACATGTATTTTGAATGCCATGCCATTCGACATTTTTACACTTGCTTACACGTACTGTCCCAGATTTTACAAATATTTCTTGAGATTGTAAATCCTATACCCATCCACACACATTTTAACGGTTGTATCCTCCTGTATGTTTGGCAACATGGTGGACGTGATAATGTAAACCAAATAGAATAATATACACGAAACGGACGCAGACATTGTGAAAGGTTATATTGATCAATATACGAACGCAGAAATGATTATTAAATATAATGATGCAGAAAATACGTTAAAATATGTGCTAATAATAAAATAATAATTAAAAGGGTATATTAAAAATTTAAGTCGGATTAGATGTTGTGAGTAGTTATGGATTTTGTCCTATGCAGTACATTTTAATATACTTAATTATTTTTAGTGGACGCCAAAATGTTATTGCGCTGAACTGATGCACATATGATACAAAGATATATATATTATTATGATTTTATTATTTTATTGTTGTTGGGTTCTTATGTTTTCTTTTTTTTGTTTTATTATTTTAATTTTTTCTGATGATTGAATGTTATTTTAGTAAATTCAGGTTAATTGTGACATGATATTATTAGTGGTTTGTTTTTATTTGATTTGACGTAATTGTTGAAGTTTTTTTTACTACAATAATAATGTTTTTTAGCCCCTTAAATAATATGTTGTATAATGATGACTAGCTCAAATAAAATTAAATGTTTCTTGAAAATAGACACTATCGTTAATCGAAAAATTATATCTCAGGTCGTACAGGTTTCACCACAGATTTACGCTCAAACAAATTATAAATTTTCTATCAAAATGAAATTCAAAAATCTTTACAATAAAGTAGTATAAATGTTCTCTAGCGGCTAATAACTCTTATCGCTTTAAAACAGTTTATACGCACACTTAATACAAATTAAATAACGGTACCTTTTTAACTTTGTCTCTCGAGTGTTCGCCATTCACATGTAGGTGTCGCTGGAACTGGTGGTCTATCTTCTCTTCTAGTAGACACGTGGGATGTAGAACTTCCAATGGTTTAATTAAAGACAGAAACTCTTACGATGTAGAATTTATTATTGTTTACTAGTGGATTTGTTTATACAATTTACTGGTTGATAAGACTCCCTTTTTACAAGTGGTGTGTTACAAAGTTTTATACTAGGATTATTTTTGATATAAGGTAAGTCAAGCTTCTTATATTAATTTAATACTAACTTTTGTATCAATTAAAATTACAGTTGAAACTGTTATATTATAAGATTACTCTGCTCGATTCAACAAACCTATTTTCGATTCAAAGTCGAATACTGTTAACTTATAAAGTTAATAAAATTTATGACTAATCAAAGTCTTTTTTAAAAATGTAGATTACGAGTTGAATATTATAATAACTGTTGTTGAATGTTTTGAAAATGAGTCTTGAATCTTTTTTAAAATTAAACTTGAGTGTTGAGTTGTGAAAGTTGTTTTTTAAAATTAAATATTAAATGTTTGTTGAAAGTTTAAAACGAGACTTGAATATTTGTATAAAGGGTCTTGACTCTCTTAAAATTAGGCTTGAATCTCCTTTTATTCTTTCTGACTGGTTCTTTTACGTAAAGACTGAGATCCCTCTCTCATTATTCTCTGACCAATAAAAATGCTTCATTTAAAAACTCCACGAGAACCAATCAGAAGGAACTATTTTTTAATTTGCTTATTTCTAACTAACTACTTATATTTTACAAACAATTTTTTTACATAATATATACAATAATCATTTTTAATGTTCAATAATTTTTATATAATTTATTATGGTCGGAAAAGCTCTCAAATTATATTTAAACTGAGGCTTGAAGTCATAAATTCGACCGATACATTTCCGAGTAACTCATACGTCACAACGTGCAGCTGCTATTCTAAGCTCTTGGAGTTCGAGGAAACTAAACATTTCAAACACGCGATGGTGTGTACAAGCACTCGTAGTTCTGATAATTTGACGTCACACAGGCACAGGTGCGTTTCTAAAGTTTTGGAGTTCATGGAAACTAAACATTTCAAACACGCGATGTTAGCAGTCGTAGTTCTGATAATTTTACGTCACACATATGCACAAGTGTTATTCGTAGAAGAACTTTTTATACACTTTTGTAGATCTTTGAAAATCCTTTTATATATTTAACAGAAAAATATTTTACAAAAATTTATAATTTGTTTGTTTGTTTAATTTTACATTTAGAATTATATTTTCATTATTATTTATTTTTTTTTAATGGTGATTTTGATTATTTTTATGTAATATGATTACTTTTTTATTATTTATTTTGCTTTTAATTGACTTAACGATTTTGTTTTTGATTTAATCATCATAATACATATTCTTATTAAAATTAAGCTTTTCTTTAATGAATAATTTTTTTATGATAATAAAACTTCGTCTCAATATATATATATATATATATATATATTCTATAAAATTATATTTTCTCAAGGTATTGGTGTGAAACGTGTTGCCTATAGCGGTACGCCTACTACAACAATATGACCTCCCACCAGACCAGAGCCCTCGACGGGGGTCGAGGGCTCTGGTTCCCTTTCTAATCGGCGTAAAGCTGAACGGAAAAACGAACTATCTCAGGGTATTGGTATTAAACCATTCCAAGACCGCTGGGTACTCTCAACTAGATTGGGAGTGTGTGATCTCTGATTGCAACCTACTCGTGGTGACCCTGTTGAAACTGAATCCAGGCCAAAATTACATCCAAGCCAAAAGGGCCGTAATTAAAGCCAATTTTACCAAATCCTTGGAGAAAGCAAAGGAGGAACAGCCAAAGCCGACAAAGGCAGTGAACCCTAAGCAAAAAACCGTACCAGCCACAGGCTCAAAAAGGCCAAGGTCACACGGTAATACACCACCCGAAAGCCAGCGCAAAGGGAAGAAACCAAAGACTGAAGGTCTAACCTTTAGTGAAGCCGCAGCTTCTATAAAAGTAGCTGTGGTAAGTACAGGTTTCCCGGAGGCCAAGATGGATCAGGATAAGCTGAAGGCAGTCCAAAAATCCGTCATGGCCGCCTATGAGTCGATTCCGGAGGGAGGACCGCAGGTCCGCTTTCTGAAGAGCACTTTTAGACCGGGATATCTGGAACTCACTTGTGTGGACGACACAACGGCAAATTATTTATTTTTTTTTAATGGTGATTTTGATTATTTTTATGTAATATGATTACTTTTTTATTATTTATTTTGCTTTTAATTGACTTAACGATTTTGTTTTTGATTTAATCATCATAATACATATTCTTATTAAAATTAAGCTTTTCTTTAATGAATAATTTTTTTATGATAATAAAACTTCGTCTCAACTTCCCCCCAAACTTGTAATAAATTTATCGACGGATAAATTTTTATAAGTTTCCATTTTCTATTTTAACTTTAACTATATCCTATTTTATTTTATTTACATATTTATTTACACTTAACTACTAAATATATTTCTTGAGTGAACTTACATGAAACACACCACGTGAAATTTTTGTGTTAGGAAACATTAGAATTTATTTTCTACTTTTTTTTTAAAAACATAAACGCATCGTATCATCTTTTTTCTTTAACCACTACAATATAGGGTGAAATACTATAACTTATAGTTCCATCTGCCAACAGTTTCTTTAAATGTTTATCTACCGCTTCTTGATATTTATAGGGAATTGGATAACTTTTTGACTGAAACTCTCTATATTTTTAACTTTAATACTTTGGGAATAATTTTTAGCTACTCTAGGTTCATCATTAATTAAACTTTTATATCTTTCTACCAATTTTATAACTTCATTTTTCCATCCTTTGTTGCAGTTTATCATCACCTCTAAATTCTTTTCATTAACCCTATCATCGGCATCAATTGCCCTTTCATCATAATCATAATTTAATTTAATTTTGGTATCTAAGACCCTTTCTAAATAATTATCATTTCCATTTTTATTTAAATTTAATTCGGCATCTATGGCCACATTATTAAATATATTTCGGCACCCTTGTACCATTAAATTGCAACTAGATTCACAAATTTCACTTATTTTTTCTTGGCAGAAATTTTTATTACTATTTTCTAATGACTCGTCAAATATACTAATTATATTATAATTACTAATTAATTTTAAATCATTTATTACCTCAAATTTTATTTCATTATCCCCAAATATTACTGCATTTTTGATATAATTTATTATAATTTTATTCTTTGATAATTCATCGTTACCCAATAATATATCATATTTTAATTTATTGACTATCAATAACTGAACATTTAATTTTACATTATTTATATTCAAAGAAGCAAAAACTGTTTTATTAGAATATCCTAAACTTTTATCATTTATCCCTGTAAAATTTACTTTTGGAATATTGATTATATTGTTTTTTAACATTGAGATTTTATTTACTGTATTTTCTGATATTAAAGAAACTGTAGACCCTGTATCTATTATAATGCTTAATAAATTGTTATCAATATTTGCTTTAATTAATACTAATTCTATTTCTTTATTTTCTAGATGCAGATTATCGTTGTCCATTAAAAATTCACGTGGGTGTACAAAGTCACATCTAGCGCTATTTACATTGTGCACCCCTATTGAAAATTTGTGGTTTGGGCATCATCTACTGGAGATCTGGCCCTAGGAGTTCTACTACCTGAACGTGCAATGTCTCTCGGTGTATTATTTGTCTCATTTATCCCCTCATTACTGTTACTCGTATTAATTGCGTTTACTTGTCTATTATTATTGTTTGTATTTGCTCGATTATTGTTATTTTGTTCAAATCTATTAAAATTTCTATTATTATAATTATTGTTAAAATTTCTAGTGTTCTGATTATTATTGTAATTTCTATTATTATTGTAATTGTTCCTATTTTCATTATTTTGATTTCTGTTTTGATTATTGTAGTTATTGTTAAAATTATTATTATTATTTTGTCTGTTAAAATTGTTATTGTTACTTTGCCTATTAAAACTTCTATCATTGTTATTAAAGTTTCTTACATTATCTCCATTCTGATTGTTGATACTATTACTTAAATTTCTTTCAATTCTCTGCAAATATGTTATTAAATGATCAAATTTATAAATATTTTGTACTGCAATTATCTCAGATATTTCAGGTTTAAAATGTCTTGATAAAAACATTACAATTTCTGCCTCTGGTATAGGAGGAGTTAAATATTGACAAGTAGCATAGAGTTGTAAAACATAGTTGGATAGATTATCCTTTGTATTATCAAATTTGCCAAAATACAATCTTTCCCTGACTTTACTCTGTTGTAATTCTGACCAGAAAGTATCTAGAAATACCTTTTCAAAGATTTCAAATGAATCTACAAACATTTCTTTGCAATTCCACCACAATAGTGCATTGCCTGTTAAACTTGACCTGATAAATTCTTTAGTCTTGTAAATTTTTAATTTTATAGTATTTATTTTTAATTGAATGTAAATAATTTATAGGATGTATCTTCCTATAATCCCCACAAAATTTCGAACTTTCTTCAAACTTCCCCCCTATATTTAAAATTTGAAAACCCAAGTCAGGTGTTACGCGATTGTCTGATAATTCAGAAATATTTTGATTCACTTGTTTTATTTTATTTTCGAGTTCCTCCTTTAATTTCTTGATTTCTTCACTGTTTCCCACGTTTATATTTGTATTTATTTTTTCTTCTATTTCTTTTCTTAATTGTCTCTCTGTTTTTCTGTTTTCCTGTTCGGCTATGTCCAAATTTATTTGTATTCCTCTTTTCACGTTATCTTCCATTTCTGATATTCTTGAGTTTAATTTCAGATTGTTTTCGCTTGTTCTTTTGTCTATATTTTGTACTTGTTTATTTAACAATTCTTGTTTTTCCTCAATTACTTTAATCTTTTTCTCTTGATTTTCTACTTTCTTGTCCAATTTTTCCGTTATTTCATTCAATTTTTTTGTTATTTCCTCTGAATTTTGTCTATTTTGGTTTTTTCATTTCTTCATAGTTAGCTTCTAATTTTCTTGTCATCTCTTCCGAGTTGGCTTCTAGTTTCTCCGCTATTTCTTCTGAATTGGCTAGGATGATGCTCATCAAATCTGCCAATGTGACATTTCCTCCAGTTTGTGAAGAAGTACCATCTTTATGTTGAGGTTCATCTTCTTGTTCCCCCCTTTCTTCTGGCTCTTCTGTGTTAGCAAACATGTCTATTAATTCTTGACTTTTTGTCAATCTGTTTATCAAATTTTGTTTGGTTCCTCTGTCGTCCAAATCTCTGTTTCTCAATTCTTGTCTGAGTTCTTCTACCTTCCATGCATCAAAATTATTTTCTTCTTTACCAGACATTATGTTTCGACTTTTTATATTTATAATAAAATGTTAGAAATATTTATTTTATATGTTAATTACAGTTACAATAATCTATTAGTATTTTTATTTTTAAATAAATTTTAATGTAATGTTTATTGATTTATTTTTTTGTTATTTAAACTATTAAAATCTGTGATTTTAATCGAGCCCGATACGTTGGTCGCCAAGTTATTATGATTTTATTATTTTATTGTTGTTGGGTTCTTATGTTTTCTTTTTTTTGTTTTATATTTTAAATTTTTTCTGATGATTGAATGTTATTTTAGTAAATTCAGGTTAATTGTGACATGATATTATTAGTGGTTTGTTTTTATTTGATTTGACGTAATTGTTGAAGTTTTTTTTACTACAATAATAATGTTTTTTAGCCCCTTAAATAATATGTTGTATAATGATGACTAGCTCAAATAAAATTAAATGTTTCTTGAAAATAGACACTATCGTTAATCGAAAAATTATATCTCAGGTCGTACAGGTTTCACCACAGATTTACGCTCAAACAAATTATAAATTTTCTATCAAAATGAAATTCAAAAATCTTTACAATAAAGTAGTATAAATGTTCTCTAGCGGCTAATAACTCTTATCGCTTTAAAACAGTTTATAC
The DNA here is from genome assembly GCA_035357415.1 of Ophraella communa. NCBI lineage: Eukaryota > Metazoa > Arthropoda > Insecta > Coleoptera > Chrysomelidae > Ophraella > Ophraella communa. Next base: position 47,586,460 of record CM068979.1, on the reverse strand, counting down.
GCACACTTAATACAAATTAAATAACGGTACCTTTTTAACTTTGTCTCTCGAGTGTTCGCCATTCACATGTAGGTGTCGCTGGAACTGGTGGTCTATCTTCTCTTCTAGTAGACACGTGGGATGTAGAACTTCCAATGGTTTAATTAAAGACAGAAACTCTTACGATGTAGAATTTATTATTGTTTACTAGTGGATTTGTTTATACAATTTACTGGTTGATAAGACTCCCTTTTTACAAGTGGTGTGTTACAAAGTTTTATACTAGGATTATTTTTGATATAAGGTAAGTCAAGCTTCTTATATTAATTTAATACTAACTTTTGTATCAATTAAAATTACAGTTGAAACTGTTATATTATAAGATTACTCTGCTCGATTCAACAAACCTATTTTCGATTCAAAGTCGAATACTGTTAACTTATAAAGTTAATAAAATTTATGACTAATCAAAGTCTTTTTTAAAATGTAGATTACGAGTTGAATATTATAATAACTGTTGTTGAATGTTTTGAAAATGAGTCTTGAATCTTTTTTAAAATTAAACTTGAGTGTTGAGTTGTGAAAGTTGTTTTTTAAAATTAAATATTAAATGTTTGTTGAAAGTTTAAAACGAGACTTGAATATTTGTATAAAGGGTCTTGACTCTCTTAAAATTAGGCTTGAATCTCCTTTTATTCTTTCTGACTGGTTCTTTTACGTAAAGACTGAGATCCCTCTCTCATTATTCTCTGACCAATAAAAATGCTTCATTTAAAAACTCCACGAGAACCAATCAGAAGGAACTATTTTTTAATTTGCTTATTTCTAACTAACTACTTATATTTTACAAACAATTTTTTACATAATATATACAATAATCATTTTTAATGTTCAATAATTTTTATATAATTTATTATGGTCGGAAAAGCTCTCAAATTATATTTAAACTGAGGCTTGAAGTCATAAATTCGACCGATACATTTCCGAGTAACTCATACGTCACAACGTGCAGCTGCTATTCTAAGCTCTTGGAGTTCGAGGAAACTAAACATTTCAAACACGCGATGGTGTGTACAAGCACTCGTAGTTCTGATAATTTGACGTCACACAGGCACAGGTGCGTTTCTAAAGTTTTGGAGTTCATGGAAACTAAACATTTCAAACACGCGATGTTAGCAGTCGTAGTTCTGATAATTTTACGTCACACATATGCACAAGTGTTATTCGTAGAAGAACTTTTTATACACTTTTGTAGATCTTTGAAAATCCTTTTATATATTTAACAGAAAAATATTTTACAAAAATTTATAATTTGTTCGTTTGTTTAATTTTACATTTAGAATTATATTTTCATTATTATTTATTTTTTTTTAATGGTGATTTTGATTATTTTTATGTAATATGATTACTTTTTTATTATTTATTTTGCTTTTAATTGACTTAACGATTTTGTTTTTGATTTAATCATCATAATACATATTCTTATTAAAATTAAGCTTTTCTTTAATGAATAATTTTTTATGATAATAAAACTTCGTCTCAATATAGATATATATATATATATATATATATATATATATATATTCTATAAAATTATATTTTCTCAAGGTATTGGTGTGAAACGTGTTGCCTATAGCGGTACGCCTACTACAACAATATGACCTCCCACCAGACCAGAGCCCTCGACGGGGGTCGAGGGCTCTGGTTCCCTTTCTAATCGGCGTAAAGCTGAACGGAAAAACGAACTATCTCAGGGTATTGGTATTAAACCATTCCAAGACCGCTGGGTACTCTCAACTAGATTGGGAGTGTGTGATCTCTGATTGCAACCTACTCGTGGTGACCCTGTTGAAACTGAATCCAGGCCAAAATTACATCCAAGCCAAAAGGGCCGTAATTAAAGCCAATTTTACCAAATCCTTGGAGAAAGCAAAGGAGGAACAGCCAAAGCCGACAAAGGCAAAGGCAGTGAACCCTAAGCAAAAAACCGTACCAGCCACAGGCTCAAAAAGGCCAAGGTCACACGGTAATACACCACCCGAAAGCCAGCGCAAAGGGAAGAAACCAAAGACTGAAGGTCTAACCTTTAGTGAAGCCGCAGCTTCTATAAAAGTAGCTGTGGTAAGTACAGGTTTCCCGGAGGCCAAGATGGATCAGGATAAGCTGAAGGCAGTCCAAAAATCCGTCATGGCCGCCTATGAGTCGATTCCGGAGGGAGGACCGCAGGTCCGCTTTCTGAAAAGCACTTTTAGACCGGGATATCTGGAACTCACTTGTGTGGACGACACAACGGCAAACTGGATTAAGGAGGTCTCCCCAACTCTAAAGCCGTGGGATGGCGCATCCCTGATGGCACTGGAGGGAAAGGACATGCCCCAACCCTTTGCAAGTGTGGTATTTATACCAGACGAAGACGGCGAAAGGCTAGAGTCCAAAAGGGTCCTTAATAGGTTAAGGATAAGTAACCATGGACTCAGAACGGACCTATGGACGGTCTGGAGCAGCAAGCCTACAGAAAAAGGAGTACTCTGGACATTCTCGATGGATCAGGAATCCAAGGAGGAGATCCAGAGGCTCAAAATGACCCCGTACTTTGGCTTAGGAAGGGTAACCTTCAGAGCCAAAAAGGAGAAGCTAACAGCAACGTCCACCACGGAGACAAGGGAAACACCCATGGAGGCTCAGGAGGAGGAAGCTCCCGAGAGTGGAGTCAGCCCGCTCAAAAGGACGTCAGTCCACGAGAAGGAAGACTCCGCTCAAGGAAGACCTCCTGAGGAAGAAATGGAGAGCTCTTCGCAAGAAGAGAAGTAAGGTTCTTGCAAGCCAATCTTCAACACGCTAAAGCTGCATCGGCAACAGTGTGTAGAAGAGTGGAGCAAGAAGGCATCGATGTGGCCCTCTTGCAAGAACCCTGGAGGATAGGCGATAAGGTAGCCGGCCTATCCACCAAATCAGGTAAGATATTACAAACCCCTAAGGCCGTAAGGCCAAGGGCTTGTATAATTTACAGTAATAGAATACAATGTAATTTAATACCAGTGCTCTGCACTGGTGATGTTGTTACAGGTATTCTAACAGTATCCACGGACGAGGGGGAAAGAAGCTTGGTAGTATGCTCCGCCTATTTCCCTGGAGATGAGACTGAAAGTCCACCACACATAATAAGCGACATTGTTGCATACTGTGTGGGAAAAGGATTGCAGTTAATAATAGGATGTGATGCGAACGCACACCATACAATATGGGGCAGCACGGACATCAATAAAAGAGGTGAGGTGAGAAAAAACAAGGAAAAACAAAGGCACTAATACAGTCTGGTGGAACAACGGCTTAAGGAAGCTTAGGGCGGAGGTCCGAAGCCTCTTTAATAAAGCCAAAAGCAGCCAGGACTGGGATGCCTATAGGTATAAGCTCACGCAATACAATAAAGAAATACGTAAAGCCAAAAGGGAAACGTGGAGGAAGTTCTGCGAGGAGATTTCAGACACTCCGGCATGTTCCAGAATCCACAAAGTCCTGGCTAAAGATGGAACAACCAGTAAAGAGGTGGGTTTCTTAAAGAAAGCTAATGGCACTTACACAGAAACCAAAGAGGAAAGTCTTAAAGAACTGGTATATACACACTTTCCTGTCGCAACAATTCTGGATGACTCAATAAGGCTAACCAATCTGGAACAAAAGCTGACCAGGCCAAGTTCGAAAGATTGGAAAATGGCTACAGAAGTCACAAGACCTAACAGAATCAGATGGGCAATCAAAAAATTTAAACCATTTAAGTCCCCAGGGATGGATGGTATACACCCCATTCTATTACAGATGGGGGTGGAGGAGTTGCTACCACATTTAAGTAGGATACTAAAAGCTTGTTTGGCATGGGGTATCTTACCAGAAGTATGGCAAAAGGTTAAAGTCATCTACTTACCAAAGGTTGGTAAAGTATCGGACCTAACACCAAAATCATACAGACCAATAAGCCTGTCATCCTTTCTACTAAAGACTTTAGAGAGGCTTTTGGACAGGTACATAAGAGACGAAGTGCTAAAAGAGCACCCTCTAAGCAATCGTCAATATGCATACCAACCAGGTAAATCAACGGAAACGGCATTAGATGACCTAAATAGGTTGGTCTCTAAGTCTATAGAGGACAAAGAGATTGCAATGGCTGCCTTTCTGGACATCGAAGGAGCGTTTAACAATGTTACAACGAACTCATTGATAGATGCAATGAGTAGACGGGGCACACCTCAAGTGATATGCAGATGGATAAAGGCAGCTCTAGAGAATAGGATTGTAATATCCTCACTAGGGCAAGCTACTATCAAAGCGAAAGCAGGTGGAGGTTGTCCACAAGGAGGAGTTCTGTCACCACTACTTTGGGCAACCCTAGTAGACGATCTCCTCAACGAATTATCCAAAAAAGACTTTCAGTGTCTAGGATATGCAGATGACATAGCGATTGTAATCAGAGGCAAATTTGCCGGGGTATTATCTGACAGAATGCAGATAGCCCTAAACACGGTTGAAAATTGGTGTAAGCAAGAGAGACTAACAGTCAATGCTCAAAAAACACAAATTATCAACTTCACAAAAAAGACAACATTGGCCGGTCTAAAACCACTAACATTGGGGGGAACAGTGATTCCAGTAGTCAAAGAAATAAAATACCTAGGAGTATTCCTGGATCAAAGACTCTCATGGAACACACACATACAAAAAACCACGCAGAAAGCTATATTGTCATTGGGCAGATGTAGACGAATGTGTGGAAAAAATTGGGGCTTAACCCCAAAATGACCATATGGTTATATACAAGGGTTATTAGACCCATAATAACCTACGGGTCAGTGGTATGGTGGACAAAGACACAGCAAACAGGAGCAGTAAGGCTATTAAGTAACATACAAAGGTTAGCTTGCCTGTGCGTTACGGGGGCCATAAAAACTACTCCTTTAGCTGCACTGGAAGTCTTGTTAAACATTCCACCACTACACATATATATACAGGGCGAAACGAGAGCAGCCATGCACAGATTAATACATAATCAGCAGCACATAAGCCAATCGCATGGGGCTGATAATGGTAAGCTAATCAAGGAACTAAAAGCGGATAACATTTTGGGGCAACCCATTGACGCAACAGTCACGAGATATAGCTTTGCCAATAAATTTAAAATAGCTTTACCAGGTAGGGAAGACTGGGAAAAAGGTGTACCCGTAGAGGCGGAGTCAACCTGGTACACGGACGGCTCAAAGACGCCGTATGGCGTGGGAGCCGGCGTAGTCGGAAGGAAACAAGGGATAACATTCCCAGTAAGTCTATCCCAAAATGCCACGATTTTTCAAGCAGAAATCACGGCAATTCACTATTGTGTAGAAGAAATTAAAAGGCTGGATAGGACGTACCGTTCAATAGCCATCTTCACAGACAGTCAGGCGGTGCTAAGGGCACTAGATTCTGTAGAGGTCAATTCTAGGCTAGTATGGGACTGTGTGCATGCTCTGAATACTCTGGGGGATCGTAGCAAGGTTACGGTAGCTTGGGTACCAGGGCATAGGGGTCTAAAAGGCAATGAAAAGGCAGATGAAATGGCTAAACTAGGCTCATCAATGCCTTTTATTGGACCGGAACCCTTCTGCGGCATTGCAAAAAATATAATAAAGACGGCCATGAAAACATGGGTGGCACAAAAATCACGGGAATGGTGGTGGAATTCACCAGGACAAAGGCAAGCGAAACAGTTCATAATGGAACATTCGCAAAAGTTTACGTCAGACTTATTGAGTAAAGACAGAAAAACGGTCAAAACTGTAGTAAGTCTATTGACGGGGCACTGTAAGCTAAACAGGCATCTTAAGCTGATGGGGTTGACAGAGACGGATCTGTGCAGATTCTGTCACCTAGAAGAGGAAACACCAAAACACATCTTATGTCAGTGCGACGGACTGATAAATATGCGGTTCCTGACTTTAGGAGAAGAATATCCATTGGCAAGGGACTACATGAAGGTTACAGTCTCAAAGCTTATAGACTTCGTTAAGAAAGTCGGACTGGGGGATGTAATCTAGTTTTTCGAGGACCACAATAGATCTGAAAAGGTCGCAGTGGAATAGGCTTCTGGCCACCTCTTAAACATCTATCTATCTATCATCTACCCCACAATATTTTCTTAAAAAAAATATGACGCCAATGAAATTAAATTAAAACAGGCTGCTCAAAGCAATGAAACTCTTAAAAATTCTTTTATGATAAAAAACAAATAACGAAAGAGATACTTAATGTAATTCCTCCGGTCTCTGTATGACGTCACCCGCTCAGGTTACTTGTGTAGGTTCAAGTTCTGCGATTATTACCTCTAGTCAAATTCTGTGTTTTGTGAGGTTAAAGTTCTGAGACGTTACAGCTGATTGAAGCAAATTAAGAAGTGGTCGTTCCCGTTAAATAAATTTCCAGATTAATTTATGTTTGAAATAAACAGAAATTCAAAAGAGATATTTATTGTTCAATGTCGCTAAAAGAAAATGTATTAGAAAGATTCCAAAATGAATTGGTGTTACAGGTGAGTACAATTTATTTTTTTTATACTTTTATTCCTATGGAATGTACCTTAAATGAAAATATAGTGTGTTCTTAGTTATAAAACCGTATTCTTTAATTGAAATGTATGAATGTAAAAATTCCTGAATATCCTGTTTTCTCTTCCAAGAACAAACTACATCAAAGTTGTAGCACGTGCTAATTTAATTAAAACCTTTATGATACGGATAAATTTGACAATAATTATGGATCCCGTACAAATGAATTAATGACAAAAAAGAATCAGTATGAAATTCCAAAGTTCATCGAAAATGTTAAACATTAAAATAGAGCAATAATAATTGTTGAAATTCTAGAGTTTATCGAAAATGTCAAATATTAAAATAGAACAATAATAATTGATATCACCTTAAAAATGTTCAGAATTTGGTCCATGCATGGATGTTGTAGAGTCCTGGTACTTAACTCTTGCTGAATATGTGTTGGAGCAAATTGGCCCCAAATACCTCAGATGTAGAATTCTTATAACTGTTGTCGCCTTCTAATGGACAGTAATATGTTCCTTGAAACTTAAATAACTTGCCTGTTCTCCTGGAACTGCTAGTATCGAATGACAATACTGCTAGTATTGGATGCCAATACACTTTGGCCCCAATTTCTTGTCAGGTAGGTTAAATTTTTTATGGAAATACACTTTTATATCACACTTTATCGTTTTAAGTATTTATCTTGCATTATTATGCGTTAATTGTTTAATTTTACTTATAAAAATTTTAATTTTATCAGGACAAATTTCTTACCCTCCTTTCGCTTTCAGGAACAAAAAACAAGAGAGAGATTCTAGATTCAACAGAACCATGGTTACCGATAATTCTTTTGTTTTCCCAGCTTTCCTTTTGAACAAAAATAAATAAATTTATGTTGGCAGTGAAGGAAAAGTTACTAAAAATATCAGTTTTTTTTATGTTGGTGACTGGTAAGCTCAAATGATGTTTAATGGAACTTTGTTGTACAGGGTGATTTTCTTTTAGTGAGATTTGGAATTCTAAAATTATTCCTCCTGTTTATTGGGAGTGGTCACAAATTTGTCCTTAACATCTAGAAATTAAAACTAATCAATTATTTTCAAGGTACAATTTAAGAAATTTATAAAATTTGTAAAATAATTATCTGGAATAAATTAAACTCATCTTGTAGTTTTGCTATTATCTTTCTGTCTATTAATTATTTTCATAAAAAAAATCGAACAAAGATTTATAATGATTTTTAATCATTGTTTCCTACCGAGTGTTGTACACCAATTCAGTATCTCTTTTGTTATATTTATAAATAACATGCTCATTTGTATCCTGCTCCTAATACAACCGTAACAATATATATATATATATATAAAAACATGAAGATATTGGGTTAAGCTCGCTAATCCAGCCGTAGACACGTGTTTCTGTCTCCTTAGACTTCATCAGTATGGCATAGCTCAGGAGAATAATACCAAAAAAACACTGAATGATGGAAAACAAATATAAATCAACACAAACGGAGTCAACACAAGGGCCAACCGCACATTTGTGGCTTCAACTGGAATTACCGATTGATTGTCGGTGAAATTCCAACATCGCCACGGAGGCAAATATAACCACCTGCGTGACAAACCGTTACCCAGGAATAAATACAAATGGTAGCATATTTTTGCGGGAATAAATTAAATTAAAAAAATGAAGATATTGGGTTTAGCCCGCTAATGCAGCCGTAGACACGTGTTAATTTATTATATTAGAATATTAGAACTATTTCACAAATACAGTAAGTTTTTGGATTTGAAAAAATATAGAGGAAAAATTCCCTGTATTTTGCATGGACATATAGCACATATGGCAAAAAAATTGTATGAATTTAAAAAAATATTATGAAGAACCAGTAAAAGTTATAAATTTTGTAAAATTTCGATCACTAGAATCCAGATTATTTCAAATTTTGTGCCACAAAATAGGAAGTAATTCCAAAGGATATTTTTACATACTGAAGTGAGGTGACGATCCAGAAGCAAATCATTATTAGGGCTTTAGGAAATTCAACATAAATTATCAGCATTCTTTCAAACAACCAAATTATATTGATTTTTTTAATCGTTTTTTAACAAATTCGGCATGTTAATAAAGCTAGCCTATCTATCTGATATTTCTACAAAATACAATGAACTCTGCTTATCTTTGCAAGACAATTTCAATTTTTTAAACAACAAAAGATAAAATAAAATTGTTTGAAATAACAAAAATCAGTTTTGGATTTCTTCAGTTCAAAAAAATAAGTAGGATTGTTTTACAATTTTAAATGGATGTAAGTACACAGATAGGAAGTTTACAGTGGGTGAAGAAATTTCGACATTGTTTTTAGAACATTTAGATGGCTTGAAAGAAATTTTGTTCCAGTATTTACCTAAGCATATTGGGTTAGAAATCCTTTCTGCCTATCTTATGAGCGAACACCAATTTAAAACAAAAATTTAAAGAAGAGTAATCATTAGTAATTTTTGACTAATAAGTGAAAAATATCCCTTCTCAGCAAAAAAGAAACTGTTCTTGTTTTACTTCATTTTTTAAAATTCTTATCATTGAGAAGCTGAGAAGCAGGATTTTCATATGCTGCAACGAAGACTAAATCGAGAATAGACTTGATGTGTCATAAGATATCAGGACAAATCAGTCGAATTTGCAGTTCAAGGAAGCAATGCCATCAAATTCATTTATTTTTAAGTACTTAATTTTTGTACAATTATTCTAGAGTTTTTATTTCCAAGTTTACATTAATCATTTTCATTTTTTTGGATTTTGATGTATAAATTTTTATTTTGTTTCAAAGTTTATATTATTTATTTATGTTCTTTGCATCTGAATTGTTGTTTTTATATGAATAAATTAATAATAAATAATTGACTTTATTAAATTTAAAAAGAAGACCCAACAACACCTAGAATAACGTATGGTGTTCCGTAAAACTTATAACAGTTTATAGGTGTTCAGTCACTCAAAAAAAGTTTGTGAAACCCTAATATAATATATCTACATAACATAAAATATAATTATGGTTTTTCTCATTATTTGTAGACATGGCAAGATATAAAAAAAATGTAAAAAAGAAGAACACGATAATAAATTCTCATGCCCATGGGACAGGTGGAGGGCCTCATATTGGTCATAAAGTTGCATTGGAAATACACTTTTTAATAACTTTGATATGCGACCTAAGAGTCAGGGGTGGACCTATCTATTGTATGTGGGTCCAAATTTAAGTGAAATTATAAAAAAGATATCATTTTTTTTTTAAGCTAGAGCCAATTACTTTTTTGTGTTTGTAATTATTTCATGCAAAATAGGGCAGCAATTTAAAATTTGTAATAAAAAATGGGGTTGCCAGTAAGGGAGGTAGAATTGTTAAGTGGACCACTCTGTAAAAATATTCCTTAATAGAAATATGCAGCCGGCGTTCACATTCATCAGTTGCCAAACAGTTTCCAAGTAGTTAGGTTGCGACCCGTCTAACGTCCGGTCGAGTTTATAATCTGCGCGACGATATTTTTTGATTTTGCCGGAAACATGCCGGGCGGTACAAGTGAACAAAATAAAATTAACGATGAACAATTAATAGAATGTGTAAGAGAATATAATATTTTATATCATTTGTCACATGCAAAATACATGGACATTAATTTCAAAAATAATATTTGGAAGGAAATCGGTGAAAAAATGAAAACACAAGGTAATGGACTTCTCTTTGTTTTTATTTCACCGTAAAGAAAGAACAGTTTTTAAGTGTTTTCAAGTTGCCACGGCAAAGAGGATAATTAATGGATAATTAAAATAAGTTTTAAATGTGTCTCGTACTTGAAAAGCATTTCCTGTTGCATTTCCACCTTGCAAAGGCAAAATGTGCAGTTCAGAGTTTGTTTCTACTTTTGGCTCATTTTTGTGATAGTTGTACGTATATCCATCATATTTTTTAATAAAATTATGTAGAATACAAGTTGCCAGTACTATGTTATCTGCATTTTTTAGTGCTGCTTGAATTCGCCTGTTATAAGTTCGAAATTTTTGACATAAAATGCCAAACGTATTTTCAACAACTCTTCTGGCACGACAATGACGGTAGTTGTGAACACGTTCTGCTACATTTAAATCCTGACGTGGATAAGGTCGCAATAAATATGTTTTTAAAGGGAATGCTTCGTCTCCTACTATTACATATGGGGCTTCAACTGCTATATTCGGTAGAGTTGTATTTTGTGGTAGTTGTAGTGTTCCTTGTCGAAGTCTTTTGACCAATGATGAATTTGCGAAAATTCCGCCATCCCTGTTCTTGCCATATCCTCCGACGTTAACAACCAAAACTTGTAATTGACATCTACAAGAGCCTACAAAACAGTTGAAAATGATTTCTTGTAATTAAAATAAAGCGATACTGTGTTTGGCGGTGCTTGAATAGTAATGTGTGTGCCATCCAACGCTCCCACACATTTAGGGAAGTTCCAATTTGTGTTGAAATATTCAGCAATGACCCTCCACATATCTTCAGTAGGTTCTAATGTTTCAGCTATTAAACCGTTGCAAATGACTTTACATGTTTCATGTACAATATCGTGCATTGTACTATGTCCTAAGCAGAAGCTAAAAGAGATCGTCAAGAAAAAGTCCCCAGTTGCCAAATACCTAAAAAAAACAAAGAACTGTAGTACTTTTTTTATGTAAAAATTTTAGTTTTTTATCAAACCACGTTTTATGTAATCTGTCTTTAAACAAATAACATTTTTCTAGGTCAACTGTATAAGATTAGATGGGGAAATATTAGAGACACATTTAGAAAGTATTTAAAAAGAAACATTACAAAAAGTGAACAAAGTGGTAAAGTAACAAAGAGGTACAAATACACTGATCAACTAAGTTTCTTGAAAAACCATTTTAATGAAAGAGAAACGATAACAAACATTAAGGATATTGATAATACACAAAAAGAGTCTGAAAAAATAGTACCTGAAGATGAAGAAAGTAATTCTGGTGATAAGAAAGAACACAATGTTTCTGCCGCAAGCCAAGAGACAACGGATGAACGAAATGAAATAATACAAGAAACCAACAGTTAGAGAAGTTACGTCTACTTAGACTGCAAATCTACCCATACAAAAACACACTACTACATCAAAAAAGAGCATCAGTAAAAGAAAAGTTACCCATTCTCAGCCTACGGCTTCAGCAAAACTCATGGACTATTTAATTAACAAACGTGAGGAGCAGGTTACGACACCACCAGATGTTGACGCCTTTCTAACTGGCATAACACCAGCCCTAAAGTCTCTTTCGCCTCTAAATTTTCATTTCGCCAAATCAGAAATATTTTCGGTTGTACAAAAATATGAGCCAAAGTCTCTACAATAAGAAACTTATAATAGTAATCAACAAAAATCAAGTGCTACAACAGTTCTTTCAGTAGTATCGCCTGCATCCAGTTACCAATACATACATCAACAACCCGTACACCGATGCAATCACCTGTTTATACCGAATTGCAATCTCCACCGCCAATACAATGTATGGATGATACTACAATATCTTCTAACTTTCAGGACTTGCAGGACTATTTGCGCAGCTTTCATTAAAATTTGGATTTTAAGTTTAATTTTTTTTTCTTCAATTGTGTTTGTGACAACAGTGCAAAGTGACTCGATCCTGAAGACTTAAGAAAAATAGTTATGAAAGTGGGAAACATCAAATATTAAATAGTCAGATTGATCAAAGTAATGTTTTAAACATAAACCTGCAAGTAAGTGCAGCTAGAAAATATAATTACATGAATAGCTTATTAGATATAAAGATTAATACACAAAATATTAGCAACATTTACAAACTTGGAAAAAAAGAAAAAGCTCCGATTAAGGTGGAATTAACACCTACTCTTACGAAAATTGACATTTTAAAGAACTGCAAAAAGCTCAAAGGGAGTAACGTATCAATAGTGCCCGATTTGACTAAAATTCAGCAGAAGAGAAATAAAATACTCAAGAATTATCTGAAAACATTAAGAGATACAACCCAAGATCGTTGCTATATAAAGGGCAAAAAACTCTATAGAAACAACATACCATACACAGTTGAGATAAGGGCAGTCCAGAAAGTCTGTCACGTTTTGCGTTGTAGCCGCTAGGGGCGGGGCTATCCCCCCCTAACTCATAACAATTGTAATTGTAAACATATTTAACGATTATTATAGCGACTTAGGTGAAAATTATGCAAATAAAATAAATGACGTAAAACATTTTTCAGAGAATTATCCCATCCCCAGGATGGGATAATATCATAATAGAAACTCTAAAAGAAATAAATAATGAAATTGCTAATCCTTTAACTAATATTTTCAATAAATGTTTTGAGATGGTAAATTCCCTAATTGTTTAAAAATTGGTACCATTAAACCACTATACAAACATGGTAGCAAACAAAAAGTCGAAAAATACCGCCCTATCTCGTTGTTATCAGTGTTTTCGGAAATACTGGAAAAACAGATTGTATGAAAATCCTTGAAAAGTTTCATGTACTCTCTAATAACCAGTTCGAGTTTAGAGACGGACTTTCTGCTGAGGATGCCTTATTGCAGATAACTTCGCAATTGTATAGAGCTTTGGATAAAAAAAATTCAATTCTCTGCATGTTTCTGGGTTTATCAAAGGCCTTCGATACTGTTTGTCATGAACGCTTATTAGAGAAACTTCAATTTTAAGGTATAAGGGGTCAGGCTTATTCTTTATTAAAAGACTATTTATCACAGCGGAAACAAATAGTAAGTATAGACGGAGACTTGAACCGTTCCAGGACGGTAACCTGTGGTGTTCCACAGGGAACAGTTCTGGGACCTTTATGGTTCACGATTTATACAAATAGTTTATTGCAATCCCAAACATCAGGGAAAATAGTCGGTTTTGCCGATGATATGGCCATAATACGGTATCCGCCAAAATAAACAGTACCGAAACAGAGAGTGCTGTGAAGTTGTTTATGTAATATGCATTCATATTTGACTTAATTATCATTAGTTGATATATTAATAGTACGCTGCAGTTAAATTTGATTTAAAAATGGTTCTAACAACGGAAGAAAAAGTGTTTTTGGTAGAGCATTATTTTCGTTCATACGGAAAAGGTCGTAATGATGGTCCAAGCTTAGAACAGGTGTCAATAAAATAGCAAAAAAAATTAATAAAGCAGCTCATAGTAAAAGTGTGATGTTCGTCGCACTGGTAGTGTATTGTGTCAACGTAAAGGACTTCAGGTCGTGGAAAAACAGTATGCACTAACGAAAATTGTGTGCAATCACCTCAAAGAAGTCTTTTAAGAACTGCATGTAAACTCAACATTAGTGAAATGTCTTTACGTCGCATGTTCAAATCAATTGGTGGTTATCCATACCGTATTCAAGTTGGACAACGACTAAATGCTGCGGACAAGCGTGCAAGAAAAATTTACTGTGGTCGCATGTTGAGTTTAATTTACGAAGATCCTGAATTTTTGAAAAACATATGGTTTTCAGACGAGAGTCACGTTCATCTTAGCGGATATATTAATCAACAAACAACCAGATTCCTTAGATTTGAACGTCCTGATGTCATTGTAGAGAAACCACTCCACAGTCTTCGAGTTACCGTTTGGTGCGCGGTATCTGGTAATGGAATGATTGGTCCTTATTTCGTTGAAGATGATAATCAGAATCCACTTACTGTCAACCAAGAACGTTATAGAGAGAAAATTATTATACCTTTTGTGAGAGATCTAAATAACTTTTGCCGTGCACGAAATCTACAGTTTAGCACACAATGGTTTCAACAAGATGGTGCAAGGAGCCATACAGCTGTGCGCACCTTAGATTTACTCCGGCAGCATTTCGGTAATAGAATAATTTCTCGGGGAACAGACTTCGAATATCCTTCTCATTTACCTGATCTGATGCCACCTGACGCATACATTTGGGGCCTAATGAAGGAAGAAATATTTCATTCGGAAAATCCGCCGGCAAATATTGCCGAACTTTGGGAAGAATACAAAATATTTTTCGGCAGTTCCATTAACCACTTTTTATAAATATGTTTATTGACTTACAAAATCGATATGAAGCTTGTTTGCGTCGAAATGGTGAACATTTTTAACACTTACATTACAGAAATTAAAAATTAATTTTTATTTTTATTTTCGTTACTGTTTATTTTGGCGGATACTGTATATGAGGGTGAAAACAGGAAAGACCTCCTAGCATCTGCAGAACGGGATGTAAGACAAATATGCAACTGGTTTGAATATAACAAATTAACTTTAAACATCCAAAAACAAATTACTTTACATCATATTCCAATCACTTACCTGATCTGGGACCATTAACAATTGATGTCCAAACACAAAGTTTTAAAAAGATAGAATCAAGTACTTAGGAGTTGTAATAGACAGACATTTAAGATAGGACTTACAAGTTAACAACGTCAAGAATAAATTGATGGGTCTACTGAGTAAATTCAGATTCCTGACTGATTTCTTAACATTGAAAAACCTTAATATTTTGTATTTTTCGTTGGTGCAATCTCAGTTGCAATATGGGATCCAAAGTTAGAGAGGTGTAACAGAAAGTAATTTGCAGGGTCTTAATGTATTGCAAAAGTGAATTCTGAGAATCATTTATAAAAAAATATTAACTTTTCTAGCGACAAACTCTTTTCACAAAATAAAATAATTGATGTGAGGAAAACGTAGCAAATATTTTAAAGATAACAAGTGAAAAATTAGCAATAAACTCATTTTCAAACGGTCTACGTAATCTTGATATAAAAACAATAATAAAAACACGGAATTATACATCTTTAAATGACGCGGTACGGGGAGCTAAAGACGAAGAAATTACTAGAAATACAAATCCTCAAATTTTTAGTATGCGCGGTAGAAACAATTTTAGATCTTTTAGTAATGACAATCGAACAAGAGGTAGAGGATTGCGTAATTTTAATCAAAGTAGAGGTTCACGTAACTATGGTTCAAATAGAGCGAATTTTTCAACGAATCAGAATTTTTCTAATAACTATTATAGGAACCAGAAACCTGGATTTCAAAATCAAGCCAACAATCGGGGTACTAGAAGTAGATGAACTAATTTTAATAGACATGAGGGTGAGGGTAGAGTGCAACGAAATTTCCTTATAACTAATAACGAATAATAATAATACTTCTAATAAATTTGAAAATATTCACACGGTATTTGACATAAGCACACTAAATTATATAAGTTTAAAATATGGAAATAAAAATTTGGTATTTTTATTAGATAGCGGTGCATCTATTAGTGTAACTTTTTTCTTCCAGTATACGTAAAAGTCATAGCGGGATCCATAGTTATCACTGGGTCAGCAAATATTTTATTAGCATATGATAGTGTTAGGATAGGTCACAAGTTCCAAGTAGTAAATGATTTCGAAAGTAATATAAACGGAGTACTCGGATCAGATTTATTTACTAAACATCTGGCTGTTTTAGATTACGAACAATTTATGTTTTATTTTTGGGTGAACATTAAAAAGTTTAGACCTTACTTATTCGCTTAAAGTTTTTTAATACAACTTGACCATAGACCATTAGTATATTTGTTTCTTATGACCAATCCTTCAAGTAGATTTACCAAATTTAGGTTAACATTAGAAGAATACGATTTTACAATAGAATACGTTAAAGGTCGGGAAAATGTAGAAGCTGATGCTTTATCTAGGCTAACATAAGTTCAAATAAGTTAAAGTCAATTTGCTCAAGAAACAATGGAACTGTAAATATAATAACAAGAGCGCGTAAAAATAAAATAGAAGAAAACGACAATTCTGAAAAGGATTTTAATGTTCCATTTAACGAAAGGCTTGATCACCCAGGAGCTGCGGAATTATTAAAACCCCCATCATAATGTGTCGAATTGCGATTTGTTAAAAATAAAACTTTTAATGATAAACTTAGTCAGGAAACACATAAAATAATTAAGGAAGATACAACTATATTTGATAAAATATCAAATGTTATTTACGTAAATCAGGAAACTTTATCAGTGACTGGCCTAGGCACAGCATTGAGAGACCTGAAAAAAATTTGCGATACTGAAAAAATTCCGGAATTAGTTGTAGTTAAAAATGAAGAATGCGCATCCATAGTAAATGATTTTTTAAAAGTTCCCGATAATATAAGAAAGTTAGGTATACAATTAAGTGTAATAAAGCATACTCAAAACATAAATAGTAAAGAAATGCAACAATTAATAATTAATGACTATCACATGCTTCCAACAGGAGGTCACGCAGGCATTAATCGTACGTACAATAATTTAAAAAGTCATACTTTTGGCCAGAACTTAGAAAGCATGTAGAAGAATTTATTAAGCGTTGTGATGCATGCCAGAGATATAAATATTCTAAAAAAATAAAAGAACCATTAACAATTACAAGTACTGCAACATCAGCGTTTTAGAAAGTTTGTCTTGATTTGGTGGGTCCCTTAGACCAAGATAATGATAACAATAGATATATTTTAACGTTGCAATGCGATTTAACGAAATTCGTCGAAGCATATCCGATTGAGAAAAAAAGAGACAAAAACAGTTGCAAAAGCTTTTGTCCAAAATTTTATTCTTCGATTTGGTATTCCAGAACAAATATTGACCGATCAGGGTTCAGAGTTCATGTAATTGTAAATTGCTCAATATAAGGAAACTCAACTCTGCGGCATATTATCACGAAACCCTGGGAGCGTTAGAGAATTCTCACAAAAATTTGAGTGCTTTCTTGCGCATTTATTCTTCAAATCACATTAGTAATTGGAGTGGTTCTCTTTTTGGTGTTTTGCGTACAACAATTCCGTCCATTCTGAAACATGCTATTCGCCGTACGAGTTAGTTTTTGGAAAACAAAGTAGAATACCTTCAAATTTTTCAAAACAATTAGACCCTGTATACAATTTTGAAGATTATCCGATTGAATGAAAGTATCGATTGCAAGTCGCGTGGAATGACGCGAGAAATAATTTGCTGGCATCTAAGTTGAATAGAAAAGAGAAATGGGATAAAAAGTTAAATATTGTTAAAGTTAATATAGAAGATAAGGTTTTAGTTCAGAATTTGGGTAGTGGTAGTAAATATGAACCTTTATTTAAGGGACCATATGAAGTAATAGATATTAAGGATTGTAATGTAGTTTTAAGCGTAGGAAACAAACCTGTAGAAATCCATAAAAACAGGATTAAATTGTATAAAGAAGGGGGTAATTATTAATGTTTTGTGTAAAATCTTATTCAAAAAATAGAGGAAAAAAATTGTTTGTGAAATCAAAATTTTTTTTTTGTCGGCAAGGGAGGTGTAGAGAATTGACCAATGAATTGATTTGCTCTCTAGTTTTTGATGAAATGGCAGTTCGACAACACTTGGAGCATATTGGTGACAAGTACTATGGTTATGTGGGTGAAGGACATTGTTAGCATTAATGAAGCATGGAAGATACCAATGGGCTATTTTTTTATTGCAGGTATGAACAGTGAACAGGTTTCATTGATACAGCAAGCGCTGTCCATAATTAAGGAAATTGGCATTGTCATCACAAATATAACATTTGATGGTAGTGCAAATGACTTTAGTATGTGCAATTTATTAAACTGTCAGTTTAATAAGGTAGATGTAAAATCTTATTTTATATTTGATAATACAAAATACTTTTTGTTACCTGACCCTGTCCATATGGTTAAATTCATTCGCAATTGTTTTGGTGAAGAACATACATTTATCGATATAAATGGACAGCAAATAGATTTTAAATATTTAAAAACATTGAATGAATTACAAGAACAAGGGGGTCTTTATTTTGACAATAAACTGAAAAGGCAACATATAAATTTTTTCAAACAAAAAATGAAGGTGAAATTAGCCACTCAGTTGTTAAGCCGATCAGTATCAGAAGCCCTACTGTAAAAATCAGCTTGAATTCAGCGAATTTAAAAATTATGGCCCAACTGCTGAATTTATATTATTACTTAATAATGCATTGGACATATTAAATTCACATAGAGTATCAGACTATAAACAGGCTGCATGTAAGAATAACATTGCTAATATTAAATTATTTTATATAAAATTTAAAGAGTATATAATAAACCGTCAATTTTGCAATGGGACTCTTTTTATAAATTCACCACAAAAAGCTGGTTTTATTGAAATAATAATGGGCTTGTTGAAAAGAACATTTTAAAATTCATTTATTTTTATAAATTCAATCAAGACTACATCGAGTTATTTTTTGGCGCAATTATATCTCATGGTGGTTATAATGATAACCCCACAAGCAGACAGTTTACTTCAGCATATAAACAAATTTTGCAGAAGTTAGGGATAAGGGAGCTGGAAATTGTGTGCCCTTGGAACAAATGAATATTCTAAATATAAGCTCTTATAAAAAACCTCCCGAACAAATAATCAATGAATCAGTATTCAATGGTAATGATGACACACATGATAAAATAGCTGTGCCTTTAATTATGACTTATCTCCCTATAGTTTTTAATTTATTACATACATATCAGGTTTTGTTGCATTTAAATTAGGGAAAAAATTGCATTGTGAACTTTGCATTTCTCAATTGTATGGTGATAGGGAAGACCTTTTTAGACTCACTAATTTACCAAAAATCAAGGAGAGGTTTGAGTTATCCAAGTCAAGACTTGATAAATATATGTTTAGAAAGTGAAAGATTTCTAAAATTACAAAAAAATATTCAAAAAAAAATTGTTAAAGAAATTGTCGCAATAAAAACTCTTGAAATTGTTATTAAAAAGAATGTATTCCCACAAATTATGATGCATGACCAAAGCCCCTTAGAAAATCCTAAGGTTTTGTTAGTCAAATGCATTATTAATTCATATTTAACATGACGCATAAATTTTATATGTAAAACTGCTATTGTTGTGGAGAAAATTAAACACATGTACAATAAACTAACTTTGTACTAAGGCCAATAAATAGATTTGATAAAACCCCAACAACTTGTTTTATTTTTATTGCATAATTTTAAAACTGAAGCAGAAACTTATTTAATTAATGATAATGAGTGTCACTAATTATTTTTAATTAAAATTTATTTATTACAAATACCTAAAGGTAATTTTTAAACAGTAGTTTTTATATTTGTTGATTAGCTCACCTAAAAAATAACTTTTAATTAAAGTTTATTCAATATCTACAAATAAAAACAATTTTTATAGTTTAAGTAACATAATATATTTAATACCCTACAATTTTAAAATTTAACATATCCCATAAAAAACAGAAACTACTATTCATTTGCAACCTCCTATTTGGACGCAAACTTATTTGTTAAATTCTCCTTCCTTTCGGTTTTATATTCTAAGTAAAATATAAATAAATTGGGCAATCCAAACCACGTAATCCAGGGCAAATATTTGTGACAGTTCAGGTAGAAAACAATTGTGTCCAAAGTTTTTGCTGTGTTTAGATTAATTTTTGTAGTATTTGTGTAAGATTTGTTGGGTATTTTGAGATGGAGAGCAGTTATTTAAAGAGGTTATTACAGGAACATCCTGATATTATTAAAAGGTAATGATGAAAACTTGTTTACTTATTAATGTTATTAAGATGACAAAATGGTTTCATTTTGATTGTATCAATTTAGGCACTGTTCCTAACGAACCTTGTTATTGCAATAATTGCTCCAAAGCAATGACTAGGTAATTATAAATAATGACTTTTTTTAATAAAACAATATTGTTTTATTGGTTTCATCCTAGTATAGGTGCACACTCATTTCGAAGTTTACTCATCTGAAAATTTCGGGCACTTACTTTTTATAAGGTTTTAACTCAAATTAAATGCGGAAAAATGAGTTTTATATGCTAATTTAATTTATATTGCAATAAATTTTAATAAACCACTGATTAACCTCACTTTTAGAATTATTTCTTCTCATGGAACTACGATTTTTATGACAATATACTGTTTCGACGTTGACATTTAATATAAGTTTTTTAACGTTAACAATCCAGCATTTCCATATTTTTTCACAGTTGTTGGTTAGAATATTTGTATGGTTATATAATATGTAGGTTGAGCAGTGGTGCTGATTTTTACCATACATAGTTTCAATTGAAACCAATAAATCTAATAACTTGCACGAAGGACCACTCACGATTGTGAGAAAAGGATATATAAAACATCTACAAATTAGAATAGTATTTATTATTAACGAGTTACGTTTTATTTTATAAAGCAAGACATGAAGGAGAGTCTCAGGCCCAAATTTATAGTCGTTCCTTAAAGGTGACCTCAAGGCTCCCTTACCGAAGGAAGTCTCAAGTCTCCCTCAACTTTTCTCTATTATAGTCGCTTTCTCTGCTAAGGCACCCTCAAGGAAACATTCTGTATGGCAACCCTGTAAATCGTAATTCTTTTACAAAAAGAAGAAGAAAAAATCAGGTATATCAGATCAGGTTATGTTATATTACCTGATAACATTGATTTAGCATTTAGCCAGTGTGATAAAAAAAGTTATTTAAAATGAATTTTAAAGCCCCATATTCCAGCGAGGAAAAAGTGTTGTTAATAAACTTGGTGCAAAAGCACAAGTTTATTATTGAAAATAAAAAAACCGACTCTTCCAGCACCCAGCAGAAACAAAAAGCCTGGAAAAAAATTGCGGAAGTGTATAATACAAACCATGTATCAAGGACTCTCAAACAATTACGCAAGCTTTGGGACAACTTAAAACAAAAGTATGTACTTACAATATACATGTATGTATGTATGTACAATATACTTTAAATTTTTAGACCTGGTCGACATTATGGACGAGAATGACATTACCTTTGTAGAAGCTCCCGAGGATGGAAATGAGTATGCAAATACTGAAACTGCGTTACCAAAAAAAGATGAATCTGTGGAGCCATCGGGTAATTTTTTTTAATTTTTGGTTAAATCAATAGTACTAAAATCTATTTATTTTTAAGGATAAGACTAAAACAAAGCAAACCACAACCAGCTAATAGACAAAATTCATACGCTGCTCATAATTGAATTTGCATTTGTTTGTGAACTGCTTGATTTTGAGTTAATTATTGGGTATCGTTATTATTAAGGTTGCGTTGTTTTATTGTTATCATTATTATTGAACTATATTATTTTTTATATTTTTTAATTTTTAAACATTGAAACTAGTGTGGTTCAGGTTTGTGTTTATATTAAGTTATCTATGAAATAAATAGACTGTAGGGATAACTTAGCTAACAAATAATTTCTAGGATCTGGAAAAAAAGGAAGGAGAGTAGGAAGGAAAATATTGATGAAGAGAGTGCCCTAAGGGTAAAAAAATTAAAAATTGCAATTCAGCAACAAGAAGAGTTGCATAAGTTAAAATAATAAAAGGAAATCTTATTAAATTTTATTGTGAGAATGCTATTACTTAATTAAAATGTGTAATAATAAATGCTCTTCGAATAGCTAATGCATTAATATTTTCATCTTCGACTTCTATTTCTATCTCGTTTTCATTTTCAATTTCTCCTATATTATTAAGCATATCTTGTCTTCTTCTCAAGTTATGCAATACTGCAGCTGCACAGATACATGAAACTGTAGTTTCCAACTTTGTGCTTATGCCTCTTCTTAAGGATAAAAAACGCCCCTTCCACACGCCAATGCACCTCTCAACAGTATTTCTTGTACTTCGATGGGCTCTATTGTAATTATGCTCAGCTCGAGTAGTTGGGTTTAACACTGGCGTTAAAAGGTAATTATGACAAGCATATCCATTGTCACCTAAAATTTTGCCTACAAATATTTTAATTATATATTAACAAATACTAGACTCATCTGAGTAGTACCAACCATACCTGTTAGGACATGGTTGGTTTTATTAAATATGTAGCTGATCGTTTACCTGGTATTTCATTATTTTCATATTTTACTCTAAGTCTACTTCTATCAAAAATTGTATTATCGTGACTGGACCCAGGATATCTCGCCACAATATCCAAAATTTCTAATCTTGGACCACAAGCTATCTGTAACAAGTATAATATTAACTTATCTTTCTTGATCGTAATTAGAAGACTATGTAAATGGTTAATTGCACTTACTTGGACATTTAAAGAAAAAAACCTTTTCTGAATACTTCCCCAATATTCCCACCAGGGTTCTTTATAGGTATATGTGTGCCATCAACACAACAAGTCACTCCTGGAAAATTTGCAATTGCATAAAATAACCGGATATTTTCTGTATGATCTTGTGGAAATTTTACACAATCTGACAGATGTCTGGCAATTGCTGTGGAAACTCTCCTGACAGTTACACTTACTGTTGACTGTGACAATCCTCTCAAGTCTCCAGAAACAGTCTGAAAGTACATTTAAACAGTTTATATAATTATATATATTTAAGCAAGTATTTACTTACTTGATAATTTCCAGTTGATAGGTATCGGAGAAATAAAAGTATTTGAAAAATTGGAGGCACAGGTAAACCTCTATTATTTGGATTTTCAAGTTCATTTTGTACCAGAGGTGGTATTATATTTTAAACTGTATCCTTACTGAATCTGTACCTTTTCTTAAACTGGTTGTCATTAAAAAAAATAAAAGGATTTTCCATATCTCTAAGGTACCTTTTAGGTAACCTGATTTGAGGTAACTGTTGCCTGTCATGCACATAATCAACAAATTCGTCAAAATCTTCCATTTAGAAATCAAAATCGAACACCAAAATTAAAAATCAAAACCAAAACAGAATTTATTAACCTCAAATATTCTTACAAGTCGTCCTCAAGGTTGCTTCAGAACTACCTTAATCTTAAGGGATCCTCAAGACTTCCTTAACAGACTATAAATCGTACTTTTATTCCAAGGACGCCTTAAGGTCGAAGGAAGCCTCAATGAACGACTATAGATTTGCCACTATTATAAGCAGTGCCAACCATAAATAAAATAATGTCTGGCAACCGCACTCCAGCACACAAGAAAGAATATATAAAAGATTTTTTGTTCAAAGTTCATTACTCAATACACAAATAATATATAAAGTACATAAATAATTATAGACGAAATATACCACGGTAGGCAACACCGCTACTAAAAAGGGCCGGCAAAACGTGGGCAAAATTATTCTAACAAAAGTTGTTTTCTTATTTTGCTTACCAGTCTGAATTTGGCACTACACTATTTTTGAATTGCACTATACTGAAGTTTTAAGGATATTTATAGATTTTATTCACTGTTAAATTTTTATGATGAAAATAGAAAGCTAGTAACGAACCCTACATTGCTCTGCCAAGGTTCGTTAGGAAGAGAGCGAGACTCGGTACCTATACCGCCAAAACTAATATGTTCGATCGGGGAGTCGTGGCCCATCGAACTGCCGAACTAACTTTTAACTTTTAAGTTTACGGGGTGGCCGCAAATTGTTAAACGCGTTTTTAACAATATTAATTACAGTTTTTTATTTATTTGTGAATTTAAAATGGAAATAAAGAATATTTTAGATGTAGTAAATATACATAACAAAAATGATGACGAAATGGTGATTTGGTTAAAGGAGAAAAATTTAATGAAATTGATTGTAGTAACCTTTACTTTGTGAAAGTCCATCTTACTAAGAACAGTAAACAACTAAATGGTTGAAAAAAACTATTTATTCGCAAAATACGTTTTTAAATGCAATGACAGCTGTTTCGCTAAAAACTAGCATCGTCAGATTCTGTTTCCCCTTCGGGTTAGGTTGGGTTTGATTAGGTTAGGTTAGGTTAGGTTAGGTTTGGTGAGGTTAGGTTAGGTTTGGTGAGGTTAGGTTAGGTTTGGTGAGGTTAGGTTAGGTTGGATTAGGGTAGCATCGCTACCCGTCACTGAATTTTGCGTGTTTGTTAATATTTGTTTTATTTTTTATAATATGCAAAAAGACCGATTAGTTTTGGTTAGTAATATTTTCTCTACATTTCAAATTTTATTACAAATATTTTTTTTATATAAAAATATTATCCTAATATTTAGGTTTTATTTAGAGATGTGGCAACGCTGGTATCTACATAACATAACGCACCTTGGACAGTGAATGTTTTGTGTGTTTAACCTACAAAATTTGAGTTTTTGATTCCATTTTTCTTGAAAAATACTGGATAATCCGCAAATTTTGTTACGAAAATTTACTATAGACACCAGTCCCTTTTTAGTGTTAATATTTTTTTTTTGGAAATTGTGTGCACCTATTCTTAACCGGCACCGTTTTATTCTTCACTTAATTTTAATTAAAAATCATTAAACAAAATATCTTAAACGGCTTCCACAACCAACCACAATACAAGTTGTGGGCATTTTCTACTAAACAAAACACTCAAATAAAGTCAAAAAGTTAATAAAAACTACCTTTGCCTTAAAATCAAACAATTTATATATTACACAAAGCCACGGTCATATACAAATAAACGTTGTTTACTTTCAATATTTTCCTGGGAAGCCATATTGGAATTTTTATTTGACAGGTTGTTAGATTAGGGAATCCAAACCACATGACTTTTCAACTGTCAAGATGGCGCCTGGTTGGCAAACAAAGCTTTTAAGCCGTAGCCAGGTAGCTATATACAGGTAGTTTTAACGGAGTTTATTATACCTTTTGATTATTTTCGAAGTAATCGTCAGTTGTTTCAAGGAGTCTCAAGTGTTAAGTTGAATTAATTACGGTGCTCAATATGCAAAATTCATATTTCAAGAAGTTATTGCAGGAAAACCCAGACGTTGGTAAGAGGTAAATATGACGATTTCTGCTGCTATTTTGGCATTTTTTTTCAGTTAAAATTTATGTTAGATAGTAAACTGTTATGCTTGAAACTATTATAAAATCATAATTTGTTTCTAGGTACCTAATGAAGCTAACAGTGATTGAGAATTTGGATCCTTTTACATTTGCAACTGCTGATTTAGACTACAGTGTTAATGGCATTCCCCCAGTCATATACCTTGATATATTTTCTTACAGTGTGTTGACTCACAGTTTCTACAGTCATGAGCAGATGAAAGCCTACAAACCCTTGATGCTCACAAGTATTTTTCAGCGGGTTTTGTCTTGAAAGTAGGCACGAAGATTGTAAATGATTTTTATGTCATGGTTGGAAAGGTAATTTTTTGTTTTTATACTCTTTGATGACTAACTAGCTTATTATATTTTGTAACTAATGTATTACGTGTTGTGGTGTTAATAATTTGTAATGAAGATTTAACTCAAAAGAAGCTTAATTATCTTTTGTTTTAGGTAAAACATTCACAAAGGGCCAACGCTAAACCACTCGAGGCTTGGTGTATAATCATTAAAGATGGTTAAATTTCAAGCTGTCACTGTACATGTATGGCTGGTAGTAGTGAAGTTTGTAGCCACATTGATGCTTTGCTTTTTGCAGCTGAATATGCAAACCGTAATAAAGGAACATTTTCGTGTACAGATGTAGCTGCTTTGTGGCCCATGCCATCACTCTCCACAATTGTGGCTATTGTTCCAATAGCAGCAATGGACTTTGGTACAGTGACAGGTACAATACAACACAATGATGCTGTAAACCCGATATCTATGAATATGAATCTGTTGCTGTTGAAGAGTACAAAAGAAACATGGAAGAAAATCATGAAAATTTCATTGTTAATGATGTGGGTCTACTCATAAGTCCAAAGTGGCCACAATTAGGAGCATCTCCAGATAAAATAATATTTTGCAAATGTTGCTTAGGGGAGTGTTGGAGATAAAGTGTCCTTACCTGTTATATATAAGGGGCACTAAAGAAATTAAGGAGTATTCTACTTACAAAAATTCTTGTGTAATTTTAAAAGATGGTAAAGTCACACTAAAACGTGATCATGCATATTATTACCAAGTGCAAATATTTGTTTGTAATTTGTTATATTGCGATTTTGTTATTTGGTCTCCATTAATTTTTTTTAAGAGCGTATATATCCAGATTTTAACTTTTGGAATCAAAATTGTCAAATCGCTTTGAAATTTCATGCTGAAGTTATAATGCCTGAACTCTTGGGTAGATATTTCATCCGAAGTGAAGGACCAGCAAAATTAAAATATTGGTGCAAATGTAATAGTGTTGATGATGGAACCCCAATGATTTGTTGCGACAATAATGAGTGTCAAATTAAATGGTTCCATTTTAAATGTGCAGGCCTTTCAAAGTCACAATGGCTTTGTGAATTATGTAAATAATCTTTTCAGTTTCAGTAAAAATGTGCAATATATACTTGATAATTATAGATAAATTTAATTCAATATACTTTTTTAATTTATCCAATATAATTCATCATAGATTGTATTTTGATTTGTACCATAGTTCAACATTTCCAAGTTTCATTATAAACAAAAATGACAACATGATATGTTTTTTAATCATACCCCTGAAAATCCTAACTTTTCTTGCAGGTTTTTTGCTACATAATTTAGGTATATTACTTTCATCTGTAATATCCCAAGGACATTGATAATTGAAATAATTTCATCACAGTTTTCGAAAGCATGTTATTCAACAGCCCTTCGCCTATGGCGTCAGGCTGTTACCTAAAAAACGTGCTTGAGGAAGTTATGATAAAATTATGAGTTATTTATAAATGTTCGAGGGATATTCGGTGAGAAAATTGTTTTGACACTTTCGAAACAATGTGAATTCATGAAATGTTAAAAAAGTTTGTCACAGTGATAACTATCCATGGGTAATTATCACTGTAATTATAGTTTAGTTGGTTATTTTGACACACATGACTAGAAATGGACAAATTTGATATTTCTCTGAGCAAAAAATATTCTGTGAAATAATACACTATATCTTTTCATAATTTTTTTATTAAAATTTCATAATGTTGGTATACACTAAATTTAACTATTAATAATAATAACTTTATTCTCCTCAAAGACATTACATAATGTATAGGAGTTGTCATTAGATATATATACACAATTCATAAATTTTTAACACAATATATGATTACCTAGAAATGCCAGTTCATATACAGTGACTTTCAAAAAGTTTGCACCTTATACGCTAGGTAAGTATCGGTGGTCGCGCCGCCTGTCGGTCACTTTTTGTAAAAGAAGGGTGTTAACAGCTGTTCGCGGCATTTATTTACGTACGTTTACGTGTACAACTATAAGTAATTTATTAATTAATTATAACAAAATGAATCGTTCATGTTGTGTTGTTGGTTGTTCTAATAGTGAAAAAAAAATCCTGAATTGAATTTTTACTGTTTTCCTGGCAGAAATTATGATACTCAACGTCGAAAAAAGTGGATAGCTGCAGTACGGCGTGAGACGTAAGTCATTGTTTTTATTGTAGTGTGTACATGCATAATTGTAGATTATAATTATTTAAATTAGTTATTTGAAATATATTAATTTATATATCAAGATATATAAATACTACTGAAAAATATTAAATGTTTTTATTTATAATTTCTATTGTAGTGATGATAAAAACACTTGGTTGCCAAACAAAAATTCAAGGATTTGCAGTGCTCATTTTGAAGGAGGCAAAAAATCAAATGACCCAACAAAAACTGCCTATAATCCAACAATATTCCCAAAAATTTATAAGAAAATAATAAAAACAAAAACAGACAGAGCTGAGCGTTTGAAAATGCGTAATCAAAAAGCTTCTGCTGAAGCTTCTGTTGCTTCTAATAATGCAATACCTGAACTATTGCCTTTTGAAAATTATGAAATGGCTGCAGGTAATTTGTTGTATTAATATTTAATTACATGTTTTAATCAAGACAATAAAGTTTTCTTATACATTTTTTTAGAAATATTCAACAATGATAGTTTTGCTTCTCCAACATCAGAAATAGCTGTACAAACAGATTTTTACTTATGTAATGAAGAAAATGTTAATGAAAATGTTAATTTATTATTTTGTTCTTCGACTCCAAATGATATTTCTTCAAAAACAGATATTTCAGTACAGACATGCATAATTAGTGCTACGAAGAATCTTAATATAAAAGAAAACATTCCACTTAACGAAGAAAAAATCTATAAGAATATGGGTACGAATACAACTAGTGAGAATTTTTATTACACTGGATTTACAAGTATTACATGCGATAAAGCCATGCGAAGTTTAGGAGGAGTATCGTTTCTATTTTTTCAAATTTTATTAGATTTAATAGAATGTGGAAAGGATGGACAGCCAAGTTTTTACAAAAAATTATCCAAACAAAACAGATTACTGTTATTTCTAATGAAGATGAAACTTGGTTTAAGCTTTTCTGCTCTAGGATGGATTTTTAATATTAGTAGGCAGTCGGTGTCAGAAATTTATTTTAGCATTTTAAAAACTTTAACTATCAAGTTGAATGGTTGGATCTATTGGCCTTCAAGGGAAGCTATACAAGAAAACATGCCAGACAGTTTTAAGAATTATCCTAACTGCAGGGTAATTATTGACTGCACAGAACTTTATTGTGATACTCCGCCAACAGTAGAGCAAAGAATTTTAATGTACTCCAATTATAAAGGTGGTTTCACGTCAAAATTTTTAATTGGAATAAGTCCATCAGGGTGTATAATTTTTCTTTCAAAAGCCTATGGAGGAAGAGCAACAGATGGTTTTATAGTTAACGACTCTGGATTTTTGAATTTTTTGGAACCAGGAGATGAAGTACTTGCAGATAAGGGGTTTCCCCAGATTAAGCCTGACGTGATGCAACGCAAATGCACTCTAGTGATGCCACCATTTGCATTTGACCCCCAATTCACTAAAGAACAAGTGATTGAAAATTACTCAATAGCGTCTGTTCGTATACATGTCGAAAGAGCTATACAAAGAGTGAAAATATTTAAAATTTTAAGCCATATTAATGTTGAACTATTTCCGTATATCGATGAAATTATGTATGTACTCTGTGTGTTTGCAAATCATAATAATCCTTTAATAAAGAAAGATTAATTAGTTATAAAAATTAAATTTATAAGGTTGACATTACAATATTTGTACATTAATAATATACATTTTAAATAAATACATTTTAAATGTTTTAATACATAAACGTTGTAAATTAATATTATCCTTGAATTTCTATTTTTTTTATATATTTCAATTTATTATATAAAAATTGTTCATTAAAAACGTGTGATGAAATATTTATAATAAAAAAATTCTAATTTAGGAATTACCTCTGATAAAAATATCTCATCTCTTTTAACTAGTATATGCACATTGTCTTTACTAGAGTAAACAAAAAAATGACATATCTTTAAATTTAAAATGTACATAGATACTTGTATTTGAGTATAGTATTGGTGGCTTTTTTTTAAAATTATTTCATCGTTGTTTGTAAATTGTAAATAAGGAACATTAATAATATTACTATTCAAATCTACAATAATAGCGTCTTTACAAGAACTTGGACATTTTATTTCTAACAATTGTAGCTCATCATTAATTCTAATTATTCCGTCGGGACTGCAAGCTAAAAATGGCTGTTTCATACATACTATCAGACCAACTTCTATTACTTTTAAATTATTTTTTTTCTCAAAGCATAGTCGAGCAACGGATTCCATTTTTAAGCCATACAATAAGTTCTTCTTTCTTAGATTTTTTAGATTCGGATTTTTCATTAACAAAGCTATCTGCCAACTTTTCAAAATTCTCTAATCTCGTCTTAATCCTATGAGCTTTTGAACTACAAGTTATCCTCTTAAATCGTTCTGCGAACCATGACGAAGATTCTGATTAGCCTGTCGACGCAAGAGCTACATCAATCCATTTTTTTGAATCTACTTCAATTATTTTAAATTTATCTAAATATTCCATAGGACACTGCAGTTTTTTAAATTTAATTTTATTATTTTCGCATAAAATAGTTTCGAAAGCGTGATAAAAATAATAATTTTTTAATTGCATTTCTAGTAATTCTTCCAGAAAATTTTTCAATTTATTAAATTTTTGCACACGAATTTTTTCCCTTTCTTCTTTTTGTTCTAAACATTTACATTCCGTTTCGATCATATCTACGAAATCGCACTTTATTAATTTGTGTTTTTCCGTTAACGCAGGTGCTTCATGGCTTATCTTTAAATCAATGAAATTTTCTTTTGGAAAAATCGTCGAAATCGTACAGCCTTTTTGATACCGTTGTAGTTGCTTCTCAGGAGGTTTATTCCATATCATAGGTTGATTAGTTTTAGAACAACAATTTTCAAGATTAACATATATGCAAATAGCAGCGGCGTGCTTGCATGAAGCATTGCCTGCTTTACACATACATCTCGTCTCTTGAATTGTTCGGTCGGCATTAAGCTAAAATAACATTAATTGTAAAAACTATTCAAATGATTTTCTTTTGACGTCATAAATTTAAAGAATTCAAAAAATATATTTTATAATTTCTATCGTATCATAGACATTATAAAATGATATCGACCGCGATTTTATAGATCACAGCAACATTGCAAAATGTAAACAAAAAATTCTAACCAACAATATTATTTTTATTTTTTATTAGTTCATTACCGTTATTGCAACCTTATAGACATTTTCTTTATTTGCAGTACTATTAGCTCCTGGAGTTTCTCTCATTACATCCCCCGTTAAAAATCTACAATCATTTTCTCTTATTTGCTCCTGTACGTTACTTACATGAAAGCTTTTTACTAAATTTGTGCCTTTCGACAAACTTTTTTTCCTAAAACTACCTATATTAACTTCTTGGAATCCTGTTTTTATTATAATACTCATTTTAAATTTTTAACAATTAATTATAATTGTTTAAAAGCAATTAGAAAACTACTGTTTATGCCTATTCTTTTATATGGAGCTATAGCCTTTGACACCCTTCTTTTACAAAAAAAATTCGAGAGGTGGCGCTTGCGTTCCGCGCCAAAGATACTTACCTAGCGTATGGGAAACTTTTTTATTATCCATTTGTCAGAAAATTTTATTCTTCATAAAAATTGGTGCATTGAGAAAAAAACTTTATTTAACTTATCAAAGTTATAAATTTCCAAACAGTGCACAAATAATAGGAATTTTGATCAAGAGTAAACTACTCTAATTTTTTATAGTATCAAAAATGTCTTTTTCTGACGACTTGAAATACGTGTAATTTCGCATTTTAGACAAGTACAGAAACCTACGTATTTCGCACTAGTGTGAAATATTTCATTTCGCTCTAGTGCGAACATTACATAAGATAGATTCTAAACAGATTACACTCGTGCGAAATGAAATATTAAATAAAACACACTTAATCCAAAAACTACGTTTTTCTGCAAAACATATGTGTTGGTTGGTATAATGATAGACACGCAAATTACAATTTTTTGTTAAAGTTCTGTAAGTAAAACCTCGTAGTATTTTGTTTTCCAGGTCGGTCGTCGGAAAATTGTGGTGTAAAACTCGTCCGGAAATGTTTATTTCATACTCGTGTGACAAGATGATAAACCTCTCACCTACAGCTCATGGTTTATCATCTCGTCGCACTCGTATGACATACCCTATTTTCCGCACTAGTTGCACAATATACTATTGAGAAAAGTTGTTAACAATTTAAAACAATATTCAAATTTGAAAACTCAGCCACCTACGCAACAAAATAATTTCTTCTAATTTTGTATAATTAATGTGATCGTAAATCAGCAGATTTTATTATTTAAATATTTAGCATTAATTAATTGATTTATTGAATACTTTCTGCTATGAAATCAGAATTTTGATAACTCAAATAAACATTTTCTGCAATGCACCAAATTTTATGAAAATTGAAATTTTCTGACAAATGGATAATAAAATATTGATAATAAATAACTTTTAAAAAATACTTACAGAATAAGGAACTCTCAAGAAAATTAAGGAGGCAATATTGTAGGAAAAATGTTTAATAATGCACTGCAAACTGTGACTATTTTATCAAGAATACATACTTCATTATCCCGAACTTTCAGCATGCTTATTGGTAATGGTCCTTTAAAAATCGTGAACTTGTTTTTGATTACTCCAATAATTCTCTCAATATGAATTTTCACATGTGCAATGTGGCGTGTTGCTTCGATTTCCAAAGGATGTAATTGACTTTTACCCTTTGTAAATGCAGGAATAACTAATTTTGCCCCAAATGTATCTAATGTTTCTTCTATTATAAATCCTCTGTCAGCCAAAACCACATCACCAGGTTTAATTCGATTACAAAAATCCCTTAATTCTACCATTTGTTTATCGGAAGTGCGACCAACCCAACCCTTACTTATGTAACTAATCGATCCCTGGGAGGTGATGCCAATTAAAAATTTTATGGTATGGTGATGTTTATAATTTGACCAACATTGCTGCTGTGTCAAATAATTGTCAGGTTTTTCAATAAAAACTTCAAAACAGTCGATAATAACTGTTGTTTTTTCTTAAAATGATTCCTTAAAACATAAGTGAATGTTTAATCGAGATTCTGGATTATCTGGCCAAATTATTAAACTTTTGAAGCGCTTGTACATAATGTGAATTATGTTTTGAAAATAAGTAGATGCTGTAGTAACAGCCACTTTAAAGCGAAAAGCCAGGTCTTTGAAATGTAAATTGAGTCTTAACTTTACTAATGTGAGTAATAGTTGGTTGAAGGGACTGAGTACTTTTGTTCTATCTCTGGAAAAATAACTATTATGATGATTTCATAGTCAAACCCTCTATAATATTTCCACATATGGGTATTCTTAATATTATCCATCAGTCCCAGTGGAGTGGTTTCAACAGTCAGCTAATTTTCTAGTGGCAAACTTGAACTGCTCAGTTTGAGTGGTCAACATGGTCATTGTAAGCTCTGTTTGTGTAGTACAGCCTTCTTTTCTGCCTTGGCCTGCTTGTCTTTCATCTCCTGTAACATTTTCATCTCTTGAAACATTTTCTTCATTTCTCTATAAAATAAAGGATAAATTTAACATTTAATAATATGTTAAAGTGGCATATAAATTACATAGCATGAGTATAGTATACATAAAATCAAAGTAGTTTAAATTTCTTATAAACTTACCAATTCTCTTAGTACCAATACTTCATTACGTAATTTAGCTCTTTTATCTGCTCTCACTTTTAGATCTACATCAGACTTGCGTTTTGAATGTGCTTGAGATTGATGACCCATATGCTGGGATGGAACCCAATCTGGATGATTTTCGTCACTCAAGTCACTGGGTTTTCCTACAACGTAGAAGTTAAAGTTTGTTTCAAATATAGGATGTTTTCAAATAATGTCGCAATTTGTTTTTTCATTTAAAAAAAAAAATTACTGAAGTTATTATTAAACCCAAGTGATTCATATATTTCTTATATTCTTTTTTGCGGATAAGTGGAGTATGTTATCAATCAAATAAAGCCTCATTCGGATAGGCGGTAACATAGTGCTGTTGTATTGTGGTGCCGTTGCTATGTACTGTGGTGCAAACTTGTGCTGAACTAGCATTCACATGAGTGTCAGTTTGCAATACAGTCAACCGGCAAATGAAGGATACCTAGCCACCAATTTGGCCAACAAATCATCAAAATTTTCCATAATCACCAAATTTCAATAAAAAGTAAACTCAAAAGTGAAAGGAACAAAATAGATCATCGAAAATCATTTGTCAAAAATTACTCAAATTCCTATTGGTGCTTGCTAGTAATGGCGTGCAAATGTAGTGTCAATAGTTTGGAGATTGTAAACTTTCTGCATGACATGGCTCCGCACTGCACTACGTCTGAGCTCTGCACTCCATTGCGAATGTTCCAATAGAATTCAATAAGACAAATTTTCATACAACAGCAATGCACAGGCACAGCACTGCATTACCACCTATGTGAATGATACTTAAATGTTTGGACAACTTATTCATTTAGAATTAGAATAAGTGCCAAGCAATAGCTTTGATTCAAAGCTATTGTATACCCCTACTACCAAAAAAAATTCATTATTACATTTGCTACTTCATACAACTCTAGGTACCTATATACTTTTACTGTAAAAGTTATGTACTTATTAGAAATGGTACATAAACTTCACTTCACCTGTTATGAAATGTCTGCTACATATCCTTTGGTTTCTTATAATTGATTCAGTTAGATCTTGCCTCTTGATGGCTGCCAACCACATATCCCTCCTTTTCCTTCATAAAACGTTTATATGTGGGAAATGCACAGAGTTTTTCAATGTGGGAATGCGAAAAAAACTAAGCAAATGGTCCCGATCTGCACGGCTTCCACAACCAACCCCAATACATGTTACTGGCATTTTTCTTTCAAACCCGAACTTATGTCTCACTATTTTCTAGAAATGTGATAAAAACTGAAGGTAGTTATATTCAAATACTTAAAAAAAAACTTTCCCATTTAAAAAAATCAACAAGTAAACAATATAATAATAATAATATAAATTTGATTTTTTTACGGTACGTCATTGGAAACGGAAATTAAAATTGACAATTTGCCGCCATATTCAAGCTCCTTTCTGGACTCAAGGTCATTTTGCATATACTCATTCCTGTTTCTTTTCTTCGGGACGACCGTTCTACAAACTCCAAGTACACTAATCACTCCGTTTGCTTTCGAGTATTGCCATTTTGAGTTAAAAGAGTAACTCCTTATGCGTTCAGGAACGATGCGAGGATGTTAAAATAGCTAACTCTAAAAGCACCACCTCGTCGATACCAAGCGCGGGAGCGGGCATGCGCAGCGTGTTTGTTTTCGTGATTTCTTCAAATTCGGTCAAATGTAACATTAGTTTTTAAATATTTTTCTACGGTTTTTAGCTTGGCATATATTTTGTTTATTTTTTACAGTTGGATTAATAGACTACAAAAAATATCTCGATATACTTATACGTTTATCGCCGACGAAGAAGGAAAACCAATAATTACGTCCGAAAACAATAATATTTTACTTTATGATAATGCTAGTAGGTATTATTCGAGCTAAGGGAATTTAAAAATGTAGAACTTTAAAAATATTTGGCCTCAGAAAAACTTTGCAGTTAAAATTTAAACATTCATAAGTTAAATCAAAATATAAATTCCTATCTACATTAACTTGGAAATATAAAAACACTGACCACTGGTACTGTAGCTATTGTTTTACTTGTTTCAAATTAATTGGTCTTCCTGAGTTTAATAGCTAAGTGGATTATATTTTAATGTTTTTAAATCATATATTATAAACCTTAAATTTTTAATAATTCTTATTTCTAGTCCAGGGACTTTTGTCAGTACCATTCACCTTCGATATAGCAAGTAAATTTGAAATTGACTATTTACTGCAACGAACCCTATGTGAGTAGTAGAAAATCCAACCTTCAACCTCAGGTGTTGATGTTGAAATAGCCGAAACTTATGAAGAACATTCTAAAATTTGGACGACGGAAAATACATTGTATCTAATTGACATAATTCAGAAATTTGACAAGGAATTTTCCTATGGAATAAAAAAATATTCGGCTTAAAGTGGCAGAATGCTGTAAACATCTGCACAAACATTTAAATGCAAAACATTGTGAGACAAAATGGAAATTCTTAATTTGCACATATAAGAATATTTTATCGAGCAATACCTCAGGGCAGAAAAAGAGTTACTGGAAGTTTTTTGATGTAATACATGCTATAATGTTCAAGAAACCTCAAATTGCAGCTGTTGCTACTTGGAGTAGTTTAGGTGGACTACGTGTTTCGCATGGTAAGAAATAAGAATCTTCTACCATTCATTTAACTAAAAATATTTATTTTTGCTTTTTAGAGAAGTGTAAAAAAAGTGAAAATAAAAATCAAATTGATGCAGTAAAAAACAAGAAAATTAACAGTATCAGAAGTGAGACCGATGAAGAAAGTGGAAAAGGTACATATGAAAGCAGATTTTCAAAAAACGAAAGCAAAAAAATTCAGAAGTTGAAAAAAGACACAGAGAAAAGATGCAGAGATTGAATAGATTTAATGAGTTATTTGAAAAAATGATTGATAGCTAACAGAAAAGTGATTGAAGTTTTGCTTTAGTTTAAACTTTGTTAAATTTGTTTATCTGCATAATTACTATGAAATCTAAGTTCCCAATTTGTAAAAATATATATTTAGTTAATTATGACTTATAAGCTTTCACAGTGTACAGGGCACTTCTTAAAAAAGAAACATGCTTTCCTTAGTCAAAATGAATTGGTGTAGCTCAGCTTTCTGAAGCCTGCCACTAACTATTCGTTGATGCATTGATGCACAAATCTTTGCATAGTTTGGCTTTTCAGATTCTTGCATCAATGCACCAAATCAAAGCATCAACGTATAGTGAGTAACTAGCTTAATGATGAATAAATGGGTAGGGTAAATCATACAGTTTTTGCCACTCCCATAGTCATCGACACCCACTACGATATTTTTGATTTTATTAAGGTGTCCAGAGTAGCAACGCGCAGGCGATTCTTGATTTTAAGTTTCTGGTTAGGATATTCAGTGACTCGTAAAATTTTGTGTTGTTTGGTTGGTATTTCTTCCGCTAATAGTTTCCACTTTCTGGTCGTGTGTGGTCACGTCAGTTGTTTCAGGTAAATGTTACCAATTTTACAAGAGATAGCATACCATGTTTTTTGATTTTTTTTAATGTATTTATTCATATTTTATAGCTCTATAACGCTCTATACAAAACAATACGCACTACAGTAAAAACAAAAACATTAATCAAAAGAGCGAAAATTACTTAATGTTGTATTGAAAGAATAATGTAAATGAATTAGAATTGGGATAAGAAAAATATTTTTTTGAATTTATGAAATTTGCTTGCTTAGGGTGTCAATAACTGTACACTTTACCCAACATTACTATTCATGTGAAGTTAAGAAGGCTGCTTTTGAAGAGTAGTCCCTACAAAACACTATGTTTCTTTCAAATAAATAAAATAACTGACTAAAGTGATAATGTATTTTATTTTATAAAATATACAAGACCATAGATATATGGCCAAGTGTGTATACTATAATATATATGCTAAGCAATAGCTAAAAAATCCAAACTACTACATTTAAATACAAAGAAATATATAATAATGACCAAGATGACCAATTCTAATCTCTATACATACTAAATTTCAATATAATGGGGAAAATCATATGTATGTACAATGTACAAACTATGCAATAGTGTATAAATCCATAAAAACATAGAGGAATATTAACAGTTTAATTTCGTAAAATTGGTAAACTATTAACAATATTATTACGCTTAATTAAGGCATGAATGGGGATATTCTCCATATTTAATTCTATATCATTTTCTGGATTAACCTCTTCTCTCCTAATTTCATCTAAATCAACAATATCCTCAAATGAATCGCCATTTAAGATACAAATATTATGCAGTATGCAACAACTCATTATATTTAAACATGTTAAGTCCATTCGGATAGTTTCCAGAAATTTTAGTTTTCGAATACGCCCTTTTAACAATGCTAATGTATTTTATATTTTCACCCTGATCTTACTTAAAACGACATTAAAGTTATTTTGTCTTAAAGTTAAATGCCCATTATCCTTGAAACCCACAAGTAAGTTTAAGTCCAATTTATAGGCTAAGTCTCCTACTAAATGGGTATTGTCGAAAAATTGTATCTCCTGTCTATGTATAACCGAATAAAGATCTGATTTTCTAAATAAATTGTAATCGTGACGTGAGCCAGGTTCCCCTATATATACATCTGTGAACAGCATTCTGTGATCACACACTCCTTGCAAAAGCAAGGAATGGAAACCTTTTCGATTAACATAGGAATTCTAATGTTCTTTAGGAGTTGTAATTCTAATATGAGATCCATCGATACACCCAGTTATACCTAGAATAAAAGTTCATATTAAATTCTTAACTAAAATTGATACTTTTTAGTTGACAAATACATCAACAAATAATTGCTTTGTTAGAGATACAATACATATACTTTTTTAACACTACATTTATTTAACCATTTCATAAAAATTTAAATACCTACTCAATATCTGACTATGCCAAACCTATCTAGCTAAGCACATTAAAGTACAACTTCTCACCATTGAAACCATTTTGACGCAGACCATCTGAAATATTGTGGGGTTAAATTTTGTTAAATCTATAAAATTATTTTTTCTCAAAGTATTTGTGTAATACGTGTTGCCTATGGTGGTACGCCTACGACAACAATATGATCTCCCACAATATTTTCTTAAAAAAAATATGACGCCAATGAAATTAAATTAAACCAAGCTGCTCAAAGCAATGAGACTCTTAAAAATTTTTATGATTAGAAACAAATAACGAAAAAGATACTTAAGTAGTTCCTCCGGTCACTGTATGACGTCACCCGCTCAGGTTACTGGTGTAGGTTCAAGTTCTGCGATTATTCCCTCTAGTCAAATTCTGTGTTTTGTGAGGTTAAAGTTCTAAGACGTTACAGCTGATTGAAGCAAATTAAGAAGTGGTCGTTCTCGTTAAATAAATTTTTCAGATTAATTTATGTTTGAAATAAACAGAAATTCAAAAGAGATATTTATTGTTCAATGTCG
Source organism: Ophraella communa (assembly GCA_035357415.1). Lineage (NCBI taxonomy): Eukaryota > Metazoa > Arthropoda > Insecta > Coleoptera > Chrysomelidae > Ophraella > Ophraella communa. The sequence continues at coordinate 47,547,342 of CM068979.1, read as the reverse complement.
CTAAAAGAAAATGTATTAGAAAGATTCCAAAATGAATTGGTGTTACAGGTGAGTACAATTTATACTTTTATTCCTATGGAATGTACCTTAAATAAATATATAGTGTGTTCTTAGTTATAAAACCGTATTCTTTAATTGAAATGTATGAATGTGAAAATTCCTGAATATCCTGTTTTCTCTTCCAAGAACAAACTACATCAAAGTTGTAGCACGTGCTAATTTAAATAAAACCTTTATAATACGAATAAATTTTGACAATAAATATGGATCTTGTACAAATGAATTAGTGATAAAACAAAAAATTAGTATGAAATTCTACAGTTCATCGAAAATGTTAAACACTGAAATAGAGCAATAATAATTGTTGAAATTCTAGAGTTTATCGAAAATGTCTAACATTAAAATAGAACAATAATAATTGACATCACCTTAAAAATGTTCAGAATTTGGTCCATACGTGGATGTTGTGGAGTCCTGGTACTTAATTCTTGCTAAATATGTGTTGGAGCAAAATTGGCCCCAAATACCTCAAATGTAGAATCCTTACAACTGCTGTCACTTTCAAATGGACAGGAATATGTTCCTTAAGGCTTAAATAACTTGCTTGCTCTCCTGGAACTGCTGATATTGGATGCCAATACACTTTGGCCCCAATTTCTTGTCAGGTATGTTAAATTTTTTTATGGAAATACACTTTTATCATTGTATAAAAAGACATAGTAGGACAATCCTTATGGTAGATAATTTTGAAGCTCTGTAGGCCCGTAACGTGGTGGTACCCTCCTTTCGCTTTCAGGAACAAAAAACAAGAGAGATTTTAGATTCAACAGAACCATGGTTACCGAAAATTCTTTTGTTTTCCCAGCTTTCCTTTTGAACAAAAATAAATAAATTTATGTTGGCAATGAAAGCAAAGTTACTAAAAAAATATCAGTTTTTTATGTTGGTGACTGGTAAGCTCAAATGATGTTTATTGGAACCTTGTTGTACAGGGTGATTTTATTTTAGTGAGATTTGGAATTCTAAAATTATTCCTACTGATTTTGGGAGTGATCACAAATTTGTCCTTAACATCTAGAAATTAAAACTAATCAATTATTTTCAAGGTACAATTTAAGAAATTTATAAAATTTATGGAATAATTATCTGGAATAAATTAAACTCAACTTGTAGTTTTGCTATTATCTTTCTTTCTATTAATTTAGTTGCATAAAAAAAATCGAACAAAGACTTATAATGATTTTTAATTATTGTTTCCCCCAATGTTGTACACCAATTCAGTATCTTTTTCATAATATTTATAAATAAACATGCTCATTTGTATACTACTTCTAATGCAACCGTAACAATTTCCCTGAATTTTCTTGTAATTATTATAATTGGCTTTGTCAATCTAGAATAATTCAGGAAAATTCAAACCTAAATTTACTTTAAATTAAATCAAGTTAACAAAATTAATTAATGTGTGTTTTTCTCACAAACCAAACAAATTAATAGACATTATTAACATTGCTTTACCTAAAACATTTTTTTTAAATAAAACAAATTAGTTTTCCTTCTTCAACATGAGAATTTCCGTACTGTTCATGATTTTGGTACACTTTGACTAGGTATTACTTTTTTTTTATTGAACATTTTTACATTAAAACTCATTTATCTATCAATATTCATAATAGAATCGTTACATACGATTCCTTTTCTCATTAATATTTCGTTATGTGTCCACACACAAACGTGACAATATTTTAAATTATCTTATTATTCTCATATCTTGAAAATTTTCCTGAGATCTTTTCTCTCAGAGAAACAATTTTTCCTTAGCTCACCATATGCCTTTAACAAATATAGTGAAATCACATTTACTTCATTTTATTTGAGGTACTTCCTCAACATTTATAAATCTCAAAATATGTCCTTAATGACAAATACTTTGAAAATCTCTTTATCTCTTTAAGTTCATTAGAATAGAACGTTCTCACATTTCACCAGTCATGACACCTGTATCATTTTAAATTATGAAAGAAAACAGAAATTCCCTTAAAAATAATTTTAAACAGAGTAATTAACATAATTGTAATTGTAACATAACTAAATAACCATTAATAAATTTTATGTTTTAGGTAAACACACCGAATTTTCATCAGAAGGACTCACATATCTGTACAGCTGTGTAACATGGAAAATTCCTCTAGATTTCCCAGATACAGGGTGTACTAAGTGATAGCTGTTAACACCGTTTTCTGTATCAATCAAATAGGGGCCTTCGTAAAGCAACTGTAATTTCGCACATACATTCTTACTACGGTTTGGAACCCTTAACATAGCCTTAAGAAGTACTAATTCGCCCTTGTTAAAAGTAATATGCTTCTTAATCTTCTTGTTTCTTTTTTCTGTGTATTTTTCAGCATTTCTTTTAATTTTGTTGTAGGTCTCCTGGATTATCTGCTGGTATTCTAAATCTATTACTGAAAGCCATGGTCTATCCGGAGCCTCATTCTTCATGATGACTATAGGTGCTCTTCCCGTGATGTCATGAGGTATGTCATTATAACAATTTTGTATCCTTACCAAATTTTTCTCCCATTTTGGTTGTTGGTCATGAACCAATATCCTTATACATTTTGTCAGTTCCTTAATAGCCCTTTCTGCCGGATTGGCACAAGGATGTCGGATGCTAGTATACACAGGTAAAACATTAGACTTCTCTAACCATAGTTTAAAATTGTTATTATTAAAATAAGATGCATTATCCATTAAAATCTTCCTGGAATTCCCACTTCTAAAAAGTATTTCGTCATAAGTTGCTTGACTGTTCGTTTGTTGGTTCTTCTGCATGGATAGGCTGTTAAAAACTTAGAAAATAGGTCTAAAATTACAAAGATGTTAGAATTACCTTCTTCACTAGGTATAAGATTTGAAATAAAATCTACCGCTATCATGTTTAGAGGATGTGTAGTTACTATCGATTTTGCCAAATTTTCGTTTACCATATTCTTTTCCTTTGCAAACTGGCATACTTCACATTTTCTGAGCTCCCTTTTGACTAATGATAGATCCTTTTTGTTATGTAATTCTCTCTAAGTATTTTATGTATTTTACTGACTCCAGTATGATTATAGATACCATGAAGCGCCCTGATGATTTTACTTGCTAACTTTTCTGTAATAACATACAGTTCCAATCCTTTTACCGTTTTGTAGTAGATGTTGTTCTTCTTTTCACATTTTTGTTTTTCTTTCTCCTCCAGATTTTTCTGGTCTTCTACTATTTCTTGTAGAGAAAATTCCCCTTTCTGATTTCATTATATTGATTCCTACCATCCTTTCCCTTCTGGTCTTGGCTTTTTTCCATCCATTCTCGATATCGCATCTGGTACTGTGTTCTTAACACCAGGTATGTACTGGATATCAAAAGTGTACTCTTGCAGAAGTAACGCCCACCGATGTATTCTTGCATTACCAAATTTATTCTTTAAAATGGTAGTTAAACCTTGATTATCAGTTTCGATTATAAATTTGGACCCAAGTAAAAAAAAATCTTAGCTTTCCCACACAGAATAAAATACTCGCAAGTTCTAACTCGCTCACACTGTAGTTTTTCTCAGACTTCTTTGTGATGCGCGATACAAAAGAGATTGGTATTTCTCCTCCTTCATGTTTTGTATCAAGGTCCCAGCAAATCTGTTCTTTGAAGCGTCAGTCCTCAGTATGAATAGTTTGTTATAATCTGGATGGAAAATCTTGACGTTTTCTGTAAACTGTTCTTTAATTTCAATAAATGCCTGTTCTCTCTCTCTAGTCCATACCCATTTGACATTCTTTCTGAGTAGTTCGAGAAGTGGTAGTTCCTTTTCGGTTAGATTTGGTACTAACCGTTTGAAGTAGTGCAAAATACCCAAAAATCCTCTCAAGGTTTTGAGATTTGTTGGTCTTTTGTATTCCTTGATAACTTTGATCCTTTCTTGATCCATACTGACCCCTTCCTTATCTAACTTATATCCTAAGTAGATGACTTCTTCCTTAAAAAATTGACATTTTTTTATGTTTAGCTTTAATCCAGCTTCATCCAAAGCTTTCAAAACAGTCCCTAGGTGTTCAAGGTGTAATGTGTCATTTTCGGAGAAAATGAGGATGTCGTCTATGTAATGTACTACAAATAATTCGTATTTGTTTAAAATTTTGTGAAGAGCTTTGAGTAACGCCGATGTCGCTGACTGGGTGCCAAAAGGTACTACTCTAAAACGGTACACTACTCCATCGACTATGAAACCTGTGTAATCTCTACTTTCCTCGGCCAAAGGTATTAGCCAGAAGCTATGCTTCAGATCCAACTTGGTAAACACTTTGGCTTTGGATATTCTTCCTAAAATTGCCTCTATGGTGAGGGTGCTTCATATTCTGGTATGCTCTTTTGATTTAGATTTCGCGCATCCAGACATATTCTTATGTCTCCGTCCTTCTTCTTAACTATCACTATGGGGTTAATGTAGGGAGTGGTGCTATACTCAATAATCTTATCCTTCAGGAGCTTGTCCAGTGCCTTTTGCATGTCGTCCCGATACTTGTATGGAATGGGGTAACTTTTGACTCGGAAACTGTCCATATCTTTTACCTTTAATGTGTGTACATAATCCTTAGCAACTCTAGATTCCTCGTTAAAAGATTTTCATATAATTTTAGCAACTCTTCTACCTCTCTTTTCTTATTCCTGCTACAATCCAATTTCACTCTTTTCCACATGTCACTTTCATCATGATCATTGTTTAATTCCATCTCTCCCTCAAAATCTTCCATATTTTCATCTTCTTCTTCTAAAACTTGTCCTTCTATTTGAACATCATAGTTAGAATTATTAACATTATTAATCTTCACCTCCTCATGGTGAACTTCATTTAAATTTGATTCATTTTCGCTCTTCTTAACTTCATTGAAATCTACCTCAATTTCTCTAATGATTACTTTTTGGTCTTGTAGTTGATATCAGCTCCATTCCTGTGCAATTCGTCAGCTCCCATTAAAATTTCGTACTCCATGTTAGGGACTACTAGACATTGTAGTTGTAATTTCTTCCCTGTTAGATCCACTTCCAAAATTACCGACCTGTTTACATCACCAAACTTCCTTGCATTGATCCCAATTAAGCTCACCTTTGGTACTTTAATAAGTTGAGCTCCTAAATTCAGTTTATTTATGAGTGATTCATTGATTAGAGACACCTCTGATCCTGAGTCTATAAGAATATCAATTTTTTTATTTGCAACAATACCTTTTATAGTGACTAATAAATTTTCCTCTTTTTCAGGGCAGTCTACTGATTTGAGGAATTCCCTGGGATGTACATAACCGTACAGACTGCTAGTCATGACACCCTCTAATGAAAACTCGGATTTTGTGAGTGATTTGTGTCAATCACAGTAAAATTTGTATCGGTGGCATCACCTTCAGGATGTCCACCACTACCATTAGAAATTACCGCTCTAGAGGTTCCCCTTTCAACACTCCTGTCACACGTCTGAAAATTGACGTGTCTATTTTGAAAATTGTCTCTGTTACTATATGAGTCGTTTCTATAACCTCGACTCAGATTAACATCAGGAAACTGCTTCTTATGAAACCCCTGGATACATCATTGTTATTGGTTCGATTTCTAGAACCACTATTAGTGTCAGATTGTCGATTATGCGACTGATTATTTGTAAAATTTTGGTTATTACCATTCTGTTGAAAACGTTGGTTATTAAGATTATTGTTTCTATTGTAGTTAGAGTTGTGATAATTTGGGTTACTACCCCTAGTATTATTGTTAAAGCGATTTTGGTTTGAAGCAAAATTTGGATAGTTGGTCATGGGACTATTTCTATTGTAGTTGTAATTATATCTATTATTATTTTCATTTACTAATTGATTATAGCTTTGTCGCCTATCACCATGATTATTATTCAAATTTTGGTTCCCCTGGTTATTATTGATAGTTTTATTGTTGTTATTTCGTACTAAATTTCTTTCAACCCTCATCAAGTATGAGGTCAACTGTTCAAAACTCTTTATGTTCTGAATCGCTATTGTTTCGGATATCTGGGGTCTGAACTGACGTGCGAGGTAGCTTACAATCTCCTCTTCACGCATTTCAGGTTCCAAGTGTCTAGCTTGTGAAAAAGTTGCAATGAGTGATTGTACATGGAGTTCCTCCCTGCTCATTGTATTGTCCATGGAATAGTCTCTTACGCACTTCATCTTGTACGATCTCACCCCAATACACTCCGAAGGAAAGATCTCTCGAAATCTTCAAAATCTTGAAATTCCCCTCTTTACTGTTGTACCATAGCTGAGGTTCCTTTCCTAAATTTTTCCTAATAATTTCTTTTACGTCTTCAAAATTATTAAGACCTCTAACTCGATTTTTAAGAATTTTTTATGAATGTCTTCGGGTGGATTTTATTGCAATCTCCCTCAAATTTTATGCTCTCATCAAGGATAGCTGGATAAGGGTAGATAGGTCTCGTTCCCATCTGCCTTCGTAGGTCTTCAACTTCTTCTTCGATTTTCTTGTATTTTTCTCTCTCTTCTATGTTGACACCTCCATGACTACCACCTCTTCTTATCCTGTTGAATTCCTGTCCAATTTTCATAATCTTTTCCTCTAGTTCTTCTTTGTTATTAGCCACGTTTACCCTATTTGTACCAAATTTTCGTCCTGTCCTTCTTTCAACTCCTTAATATTCCTCTCAAGTTCTTTTCGTACTCTCAAAATTTTCCTCTCTGTCTCTTCTCTGTCTTCGCTCATCTCCTTTCTTACTCCTGTCTCCAACTCCTTGATCTCCCTTATGTTTTGTTGTGTGATCCTTGTTAAAGATTTAATATCCTTTTCTGTCTCGCAACCAATTTTTTCTTGAGCCTTCTTCACAAGTACCTCTGCATTCTTTAAGAATTCTCCCTGTATGTTTTCTTGGATGAAATGTATCTTTTCCTTCTGCTTTTCCATCTCCACTTCCAAAATGTCCTGTCTCCCACTTAAATCTTCCACGTTTTTCTTAGTTTTTCTTCTATCTCCTGGATTTTCCTTCCAATGTCATTTGTAATTTCTGCCTTCATCTCGACAAGATCTTTTTTAAATCTATCTTGTCCTTCTTCATTTCTTCTTTCTGTTCATCCAGCTTCTTAACAAGATCTTTTTTAACTCTATCTTGTCCTTCTTCATTTCTTCTTTCTGTTCATCCATCTTCTTACCAATATCTTCTTTTTGTTCATCCATCTTCTTATTCATCTTCTTCATGTCTTCTTTTTGTTCATCCATCTTCTTACCAATATCTTCTTTTTGTTCATCCATCTTCTTATTCATCTTCTTCATGTCTTCTTTTTGTTCATCCATCTTCTCACCCATCTTCTTCATGTCTTCTTTCATCTCTCTGAAGAAATTCATCATCATCCAATTTTGGTCTTGATTAGTTGCTCCCGGTGTGGCTTCTCCACCTGCGAGTCTGTCTACCTCTTCTGCTGCGTTGTCCGAGACATGATCCCCTAAGGTTCTCATTGTCTGATTTTCTGTCTCTTCCCCTGTTTCGAGACATCATCTTTTCATGGTCCATCTCTTGGTTTGTGGTTCTTTCCTCCAAAAGAAATTGGAAGGTTTCTGGATCCTTTTCCTCCTCAATAAGAGCTGTCTTAAGTCTATTGAAAGAGTTAATTTAATCCCTTCACTGCTTAAATTTCTTTTTTCCAATTCTTCTTTCAATTCCTTACTCTCAACTGGCCTATAGTCTTACAGGACTTGTTTTGTTCCATTTTGTTAGATTAAGTTGAAATAGAGTTTTGAAATCAGTTTTTAAGTTTTAATTTAAGTAATTAGACCTAGATATTACACCCAATAACAATGATGTTTCCCTATTTCAGGAATTGTACTGAGTTTTTGTATATAGTTAAATATAAAATTTTTCAAAGAAAATCTTAGAATTATTTTTCTCAAGCAATGTTAATATGATTCATGAAAAATACAACTGAGCATTTGTTTACTAAACTTCTAATTGTCTCTGAGTAGTCTGGAACAATCTAGAATTATTACTCTTGTTTTTATTTTATGTAAACAATAATATTTAATACAATAAATCTTTAGAGATGAAATTTATATTAATTTTATAACGCCCTACGTTGGGATCGACATTAATATTGTGGGGTTAAATTTTGTTAAATCTATAAAATTATTTTTTCTCAAAGTATTTGTGTAATACGTGTTGCCTATGGTGGTACGCCTACGACAACAATATGATCTCCCACAATATTTTCTTAAAAAAATATGACGCCAATGAAATTAAATTAAACCAAGCTGCTCAAAGCAATGAGACTCTTAAAAATTTTTATGATTAGAAACAAATAACGAAAAAGATACTTAAGTAGTTCCTCCGGTCACTGTATGACGTCACCCGCTCAGGTTACTGGTGTAGGTTCAAGTTCTGCGATTATTCCCTCTAGTCAAATTCTGTGTTTTGTGAGGTTAAAGTTCTAAGACGTTACAGCTGATTGAAGCAAATTAAGAAGTGGTCGTTCTCGTTAAATAAATTTTTCAGATTAATTTATGTTTGAAATAAACAGAAATTCAAAAGAGATATTTATTGTTCAATGTCGCTAAAAGAAAATGTATTAGAAAGATTCCAAAATGAATTGGTGTTACAGGTGAGTACAATTTATACTTTTATTCCTATGGAATGTACCTTAAATAAATATATAGTGTGTTCTTAGTTATAAAACCGTATTCTTTAATTGAAATGTATGAATGTGAAAATTCCTGAATATCCTGTTTTCTCTTCCAAGAACAAACTACATCAAAGTTGTAGCACGTGCTAATTTAAATAAAACCTTTATAATACGAATAAATTTTGACAATAAATATGGATCTTGTACAAATGAATTAGTGATAAAACAAAAAATTAGTATGAAATTCTACAGTTCATCGAAAATGTTAAACACTGAAATAGAGCAATAATAATTGTTGAAATTCTAGAGTTTATCGAAAATGTCTAACATTAAAATAGAACAATAATAATTGACATCACCTTAAAAATGTTCAGAATTTGGTCCATACGTGGATGTTGTGGAGTCCTGGTACTTAATTCTTGCTAAATATGTGTTGGAGCAAAATTGGCCCCAAATACCTCAAATGTAGAATCCTTACAACTGCTGTCACTTTCAAATGGACAGGAATATGTTCCTTAAGGCTTAAATAACTTGCTTGCTCTCCTGGAACTGCTGATATTGGATGCCAATACACTTTATTTAATTTCTTGTCAGGTATGTTAAATTTTTTTATGGAAATACACTTTTATCATTGTATAAAAAGACATAGTAGGACAATCCTTATGGTAGATAATTTTGAAGCTCTGTAGGCCCGTAACGTGGTGGTACCCTCCTTTCGCTTTCAGGAACAAAAACAAGAGAGTGATTATAGATTCAACAGAACCATGGTTACCGAAAATTCTTTTGTTTTCCCAGCTTTCCTTTTGAACAAAAATAAATAAATTTAAGTTGGCAATGAAAGCAAAGTTACTAAAAAAAATATCAGTTTTGTATGTTGGTGACTGGTAAGATCAAATGATGTTTATTGGAACCTTGTTGTACAGGGTGATTTTATTTCAGTGAGATTTGGAATTCTAAAATTATTCCTACTGATTTTGGGAGTGATCACAAATTTGTCCTTAACATCTAGAAATTAAAACTAATCAATTATTTTCAAGGTACAATTTAAGAAATTTATAAAATTTATGGAATAATTATCTGGAATAAATTAAACTCAACTTGTAGTTTTGCTATTATCTTTCTTTCTATTAATTTAGTTGCATAAAAAAAATCGAACAAAGACTTATAATGATTTTTAATTATTGTTTCCCCCCAATGTTGTACACCAATTCAGTATCTTTTTCATAATATTTATAAATAAACATGCTCATTTGTATACTACTTCTAATGCAACCGTAACAGTGCTTGCCTTTGTCTATTTCGTCTAAATTTAAAAAAAACGAATGTTAAATAACCTACGTTCAAACTCCCTAGAATCTAAAAACCTAATATTTTTAAATATCTAAGCAACCTAAGTTTAACATACCGATTGGACTAAATATCTAATGCTAAAAATGTCTACATTTGAAACACCAAATAGTCATAATACCTAAATTCATGCATTACTTGCGAGTTATTTTTTTAAAGTAGGTCAGGTAAGAGGGTAGATTTATAAAATTTATGTTTTTTTAAGTTTAAATATTTTGTGTCAGTTGTTAGACACCCACTAGATTGCAGAACGATAGATTTATACGTTAAAAATTACGGAACATCACTGTATTAGTATATTTAAAACTCAAAAAGGTGGTTACAAAATCGACGTGAATGGTTTTGCGTATGCTAAAAGTAGTGAATATAATAATAAAGTATACTGGGAGTGCGAATTTAAACGAAATGATTTATACAAGTGCTAAGCGCGGTTAACCACCAATGTATTTTCAGAAGTTGAATATGTGATATCATCAAATGGGGAAGGCAATTCTGCGAGAGTGTGAGGCTAAAAGTGTGCAAGATTTAAAAATGAAAACAAAAGAGCAGCCAACGGTAAAGACTTGTCAGATACTTCAAAATCATATCGCATCTACCAGTAGTGATGTTGCGACAAGTTTGCCATCTAAGGATTCCTTACGATAAATGATTAATAGAGAAAAAAAGAAGATGCTGAATGTACCAAAAGAGCCCACTGACTTTGATTTTGTTATTGACCACCAATCTTTGTTATTAAATGATGATAATTTTGTTATCAAAGAGAGAATATTTGCCCAAAACAAAAGAATCATCATATTTAGTACAAAAGAATGTGTGAATCAAGCAAATTATTGGTTAATGGATGGAACGTTCACGATCGTCCCAATAATATTTTAGCAAATGAAATTGATTGTGTTAACCTTTACTTTGTGGAAGTCCATCTTAATAAGAAGAATAAATAACTGAACGGTTGAACTAAACTTCCACTATTTATTCAAAAAATACGTTTTAAAATGCAATTACAGCTGTTTCGCTAAAAACTAGCATCGTCAGATTGACATATTGAAGTTACATTTTGTTTGTTTGTAGCTAGGTACCTGATGTTGATAAGTAGTTAAGGCTAGTCCAAATAAGGAAGTAATAAGACATAACAATATTAAAGCCTAGATGTTATTAGCCCTAAGGGATTATCCTGGATGTATTTCCATCTAAGATCAGTATAACTGTGCAATGATATAGAAAAACCAGGAAAAAACTATAACATGCTGATTTTTACAATAACAATATATTTATATTACAGTTTAATAGTGGAGAACTTCCAAGATTTATTTGTTCATTAACTACTTTAAACTGTTGATCTGCTGATTTGTCTTTTAATTTCAATTTCGTCTAGAAAATCAAAATTTTGTATTTTATCGCAAATGTGTAGTATATGAATGTCATTAGTGTGTATCAGTGAGTTTGGATGTTCAAGTAGGTGTTTTGCATAGTTCGACTTATCTGGTTGTTGTAATCTATATTGTAACGTTTATTTATTTTTACTAGTCTTTTAATTTATTTTTATACTATTTAAATCACTAATACTATTTAATTTATATAACACAATTTATTTACAATACTTTAATTTATATAATACAATATTTCTATTCACATTTATCTAGCAACATACTACTAACTAACTAAAATATTCAAATCGGTCCTTAATATATAGGTAAGTATTGTTCCAGCATACTCCAGAACTCCAGTCTATTCTCGATCGTATCGAGTCTAGATGCTTCGCTCATCGGGCGCCGTATATTCTCGAAGACTCTCGTATCATCTGTTTCCTTCGCGTCTGGTCATAGCGCCAGGGGCGTACTCGCACAACATTGCCCCCTCCTTAAGAGATAGTTCCTCCTGGAACTTTTACGGAATTGAGACTGGATGGAGATACTTGCAACTGAATCCTCGTCTACAATTTCCAGTTGCATGGAAATAACATGGAATGGTCTTTGATGTCAGCTGGACACGGGGCGAATGGCTGCATACCAACACTTGGACTTCGGTATCTTGAAAGATTTCTTCCACCATATTTCGGATGACCCTCCAATCCAATGAGTTGCACTCTATTTTCGGCATGGCTAGCTTCTGTATGTTGGACTCCAATATGTGCTCTCTCAAGTTAAGTAATGATTCCCATATATTTCGATAAGTGGGCTGGTCTTGGTAGGTATTCTTGGTAATCAGATAGAAGAGGCAACGGGAGTCATCTCGAAGTATCAAAGCCTTCCCAGTGGCTGGTAACTGATTTCGAAGTTCTGACAATCGACCAAACTTCCTTCGAAAGACAGACGCTAATCCTCGGCCGTCGCTGATAGTGGCGGAAACGCTATGGGCTAATGAGTAGTCATCAGGAAGTGTGAACAGGTCTTGCTGTCTCTCAATAGTCACGCCGTATCTAGCTTTCCCAGTACCTCCATATGCACCCATAAATTCTTCGAAAGCAAGGTCGGGTGTATCTTGGACTTGATTTACGACTTCTTCTTCCTGGTCATGATCTCCTTCAAATTTCGCCAGTCGGTTTCGGTGTACTACCTTAGGTTTTCCATTCGGGGTCTTTATTATACGGTATATGTCGTCATTGATTCTTTTCTTGATGATGTATGGACCCTCCCAAGATTGTTGTAACTTTGGTGAGTACCCCTTCCGTCTTTTCGGGTTATGGAGCCAGACTTTGTCACCTTCTTGGAAACATCCTTCTATAGCTTGGGTATCATACCGTTTCTTCATCCTGTCACTGGCAACTTGGAGATGGGAATGATTTGGAATGGCGTAGACTTCAACCCACTTCGTAAAATAATCCATCACCACCAACATGTATTTATTCTTATTCTCAGTAGTGGGGAACGGTCCAGCAATATCTAAAGCAATTCTCTCAAATGGGCTACCAACGTTATATTGTTTCATGGGAGCCTTTCCTCTTTTCTGAGGTCCATTACTAGCAGCACAGATGGTACACTTCTTACACCAGTCCTTAACATCATCGGAACTATTCATCCAATAAAACCTTTCCCGAACTCTCTGCAGGGTTTTCTTGACACCAAGATGACCTCCTGATGGACTGTCGTGTAACTGTCGTAGTACTTCGGCTACTCTACTCTTTGGTATAACCAATTGCTTTCTGTTAACGGAACCGTCATCGTTTTCAATTATTCTCTTTAATAAATCGCCTTCCAAAATGAAAGACTCCCACTGAGCCCAATATGATTTAAGGACTGTAGAGAATTTTGACACTTCTTGCCAAGTAGGTCGACGATCTTCTATCTTCCATTCTCTCATTTTCTTTAAGACAGGATCATTATCTTGTTCTTCTTTAATTTTAGTAGGTGCCCAGTCGTCGTTAACTACAGTTGTTCGTAGTATTGCAGTTTCTTTTAATTCTGTCTTACTGCAGTGAGAACACTCTTCTGGGCACGGTCTTCTGGAAAGGGAGTCTGCATTTCTGTGACTTATCCCAGCTCGATGTTCGATCCTAAAGTCGTACTCTTGGAGTCGTTCGATCCACCTGGCAATTTGACCTTCAGGGTTCTTAAACTGCATTAGCCATTTTAGGGCTGCATGGTCCGTCCGGATTAAGAATTTTCTTCCATAAAGATATTGGTAGAAGTGTTCCACCGATTTCACAACTGCCAGAAGTTCTCTTCTCGTAACGCAGTAATTCCGCTCAGGTTTGGAGAGTACTTTACTAAAATAACCCAGGACTCTCTCTTGTCCATCTTGAATCTGTGAAAGGACTCCTCCAATTCCGACATTACTGGCATCTGTATCCAAAATAAATTCTCCTTCCGGTTGTGGGTAGCCTAATATCGGTGCTGCGGTTAAATGCTTCTTCAGAGTTTCAAAAGCCGTTTGACAGTTTTCATCCCAGCAGAACTCTCTCGTTTCCTCTGTAAGGCGTGTTAATGGCTTAGCAATGTCTGAAAACTTTCTGATAAATCTGCGATAGTATGTACATAGACCAAGAAAACTTCTTATTTGATGTTTATCAGTTGGTTGTGGCCATTGTTTGATAGAAGAAACCTTGTCCTTATCTACAGACACGCCTTCCTTGCTGACAATATGACCCAGATAATTAACTTTGTCTTGGAATAACTGGCATTTCTTTGGATTTAGCATCAGTTGGGCAGCTTGAAGTCTTTTAAAAACATCTTCTAAGTTTTTCAGATGTTCTTCGAATGTCTCCCCCAAGACTATGATGTCGTCTAAGTAGACCAGGCACGTTTTCCAAGACAACCCTCTCAATACGTTCTCCATCAGTCTTTCAAATGTCGCAGGAGCATTACATAGTCCGAATGGCATGACATTGAACTGAAATAATCCAGAACCGGTGGTAAAGGCTGTCTTTTCTTTGTCTGTTGGGTCCATTTCTACCTGCCAATAACCAGACTTCAAATCTAAGGTAGAAAATAATTTACTTCCAGCTAGAGTGTCCAAGGTATCGTCGATTCGAGGCAGAGGATAACTGTCCTTCTTGGTAACATTGTTCAACTGACGGTAGTCTACACAGAACCTCGTAGTTCCATCCTTTTTCTTGACCAAGACTACCGGAGAGACCCATGGACTGGTAGAAGGTTCTATCACTCCATCTTCTTCCATTTCTCGGACAATCCTTTCAGCTTCTTGCCTCTTCGCCTGTGGTAATCTTCTAGCTGATTGACGAATTGGCTTGGCATCACCCGTGTCGATTTTATGTTTTACAGCAGAGGTCTTACCTCCCTTTGGTACAAAAATGTTGCGATACCGATGAAGAAAATCTTTCATTTTTCTTTTCTCTTCTCGGTTTAAAGATGTACCAGCAACCGCCACCATTTGTTCAAACTTATCGTTGGAATTATTGGGAATAGTTGTTTGTCGCATTATAGATGTTACTGGTACGGAGGTTCCAACTTTGGTCTCTTTCTTGATCGTAATTGGGTGATCATTGACGTTTATAACTCGTACTAGAATTTCTTTAGCAGAAGTGACCAATCCTTTTCCTATCAAAATTCCTCGACCGACCTCCTCATCATGGTTCCATGGTTCCATCATCACAGGTATTCCTTCGTCAATAGTTCCTTGCAGTCTGGCCACTATGATCGTTTCGCTTCTACCAGGTACCACAGTATCCTCCTGGACAACGGCTGGCACGGTTTTGTCATCATATGGATGAAGGAATATTTCTTCAGAACCGACTTTGATAACTCTGTTCTTGAAATCCAGTTGGAAACCATGTAAGTTCATCACATCCATTCCTAATATGACATCTTCCTCAATATCAGCGACAATAACAGTATGCGTGAACTTTTCTGAGCCAATTCCTATTTGAACCTGGGCTTCTCCAAGGATGTTAGCTCTGTCACCTGTGGCAGTTCGCAGTCGTAGCCTTGTTGGTAAAAGCTTCTTACGGCTATTTATAGTTGTTGGCCGTATAATCGTTCTGGTCGCTCCAGTATCCACCAATAGTGTGTACTTTTTACCGTTGACCTCACCATCTACATATACACTGTCTTCGCGGCATTTCAAAGAGGCTATTAATATGAGAGGGTCTTTGGAAACGTTCTGGGTCGAAGCTGCCCCCTCTAGGCCGGCCCGTTTTAGTTTTTCCTGTGGAGTAGTTTCTTGATTCGTAGTGACCCCAGGACGTTTACATGAATTGCGAGCATGTCCTATTTCACCACAATTCCAGCGCCTGATGGTCTTCTTCTTTTTCTTATCAGTAAAGTTCTTCATCATATTTACTAATTGGTCTAACTTATTTTCATCTTCCTCTTCCGTTACGGACCTTACTTTACTGTATCCTCCACAAGCTTTCGAAGCCGCTTCATACTCAAGCGCGGCAGACAAAATGTCCACTAATGTTTTGTGGTGGGCTAAACGGAGTGTCTTTGCCATTTCGTGGTCACGAAGTCCATCAAGAAATGCTTCAACAGCTAAACATTCCATCATTTGTTCTGGAGCTGAAGGGTAAGCAAATCTTACCAATCTGGCAATATCTACTTCGTACTCTTGAAGTGTCTCCTCTCGCTTCTGTTTTCGAGTCTTTAACTGCGATCGGTACAAGTTCTCCAAGTGTTCGTGACCATATCGCATGTTCAAGCTTTTCTTCAGTTGCTCAAAATCATCTGTGTCCTCCACTGGTATGGTCTGAAGAACATCCAAAGCGTCTCCTCTCAGAGCGATGGTGAGGTTTATTGCCTTCTCTTTTTGGGACCATCCGTTCGCTCTTGCAGCTGTTTCGAACTGTTTGAGATAATTTTCCCAAGACATCTTTCCGTCAAAGGTTGGGGCCTTAACACGAACAGAACTTTCGCTGCCTTCCAATTTCGGTTTCCGCTCCACTTTGAAGCTTCTCATTTCGTCCTTGTTTTCCTCTCCTAAATCTTCCATATCTTCTTTACCTCCTTTTTCCATCTCTTCCATTTGCTTTTCCATTTCTCTTATTTTCTCTTCAATTTTTTTTTCAAATGAAGACATTTTATTTTCCATAGAAGAAATATCCAAAGAAACTTTGTTTTCCAAAGAAGAAATGTCAGCAGAAACTTTATTTTCCAAAGACGAAATATCATTTTTTAAAGAAGACATATCAGTAGAAACTTTGTTTTCCAAAGAAGAAATATCATTTTTCAAAGAAGAAATATCATTTTTTAAACAAGACATTTCGGAAGAAATATCACTCTTCAAAGAAGACATGTCGGAAGAAACTTTATTTTCCAAAGAAGAAATATCAGAAGAGACTTTATTTTCCAAAGAAGAAATATCACTCTTCAAAGAAGACATATCGGAAGAAACTTTATTTTCCATAGAAGAAATATCATTTTTCAAAGAAGACATATCGCAAGAAACTTTATTTAAGGAAGAAATAATTGTAGCAGAAGAGTCGTCTACGAAAATATGATTTTCTGGATCTAAACCATCATTTTCCAATGCTTGCTTAAGTCGCTCCAACAACTCAGTCTTCCTTCCTGTTGTTTCCAATTCACGATCCTCCAGCTCTTGACGTAATTCTGTCACTTTCAAGTCACAAAGTTTTTTCGACATATTTATTTATTTATTTTTTTTTTTTACCCTATTTATTTACAATATCCCACTTCTGACACCAATGTAACGTTTATTTATTTTTACTAGTCTTTTAATTTATTTTTATACTATTTAAATCACTAATACTATTTAATTTATATAACACAATTTATTTACAATACTTTAATTTATATAATACAATATTTCTATTCACATTTATCTAGCAACATACTACTAACTAACTAAAATATTCAAATCGGTCCTTAATATATAGGTAAGTATTGTTCCAGCATACTCCAGAACTCCAGTCTATTCTCGATCGTATCGAGTCTAGATGCTTCGCTCATCGGGCGCCGTATATTCTCGAAGACTCTCGTATCATCTGTTTCCTTCGCGTCTGGTCATAGCGCCAGGGGCGTACTCGCACAACAATATACTCTAAGTGTTCATTAAATCTTACATCAAAATTTCTTTGTGTTTGACCTATATATACTGCATTACATTTTGAACAAATAATTTTGTAAACAGCAGATTTTTTTAATTTAGGTAATTTTGTAACTTCAATATGTCAATCTGACGATGCTAGTTTTTAGCGAAACAGCTGTAATTGCATTTTAAAACGTATTTTTCGAATAAATGGTGGAAGTTTAGTTCAACCGTTCAGTTATTTATTCTTATTAATATTTCAGCAACTATATACAATTCAGAATAATAAACAACTAAAAGGTTGAATTAACTTTCACTATTTATTCTATAAATACTTTAAATGCAATGACAGCCGTTTCGCTATTGAAATAGCATCGTCAGATTGACACATTGAAGTTACAAAATGTAATCATTCCAAGAAAAAGAAGTACTTGTGGTCCAAGAAGGGTCAAAAACAACCCAAAATTACAATTTTGAAGATCCAGAACTGGATAAGGCTTCCTGATTCGTTTACATAATCCAAATGCATCATCGGCCACAAATAAGTATGAAATCGGAATATTTCGCCCTTGTAGTGGCTCATCTGAAGGAAAATGCAGCCCTTTATTTTCGATTTTTTTTTAAAAAGCTCTGTATTTCGAAAAACAGCACAATCACTTAGTCTGCCTTGACAACCGCAATCAATAAACAATAATCAGCATCAACAAGAGCGATTAACTGAAATATTGTTTTTAATTATAATATTCAGATCCTGTTGACATAAATCAGTACCTAAGCGAATAGTACTATACTTAATAGATTCATCGATTGATTAATATGATAAGTAATTCAGAAGTTTACTGATGGTTTTGTTATTTATGATTTTATTTCCAAATTTCAGAAACTCGAATCACAGCTGTCGCAGGACGAAACAACTACGAATGATGAAACCATTAATGAAAGTAAAATCACACTGAATGTTTTCCTAAAAACAATATTGCAATGGATGAAAATTACGCAAATGAAGGTAGATTCGTTTATTTATTAATATTTCCACATTTGTAAAAGAAATTTTCTTACAGGAATACAACCTTCAACTAGAAAAAGAAGAAAGTGCCTGAAGAGACTGAACTAAAAAGAAAAATGGATGAGGCATTTACGATTATGCAAAGCAATGCTGAAAAAAATGCAACAAAAAAAGATTTTTGTGATAAATATGGAGAATTGGTGGCAGAAAGGCTAAAATAGTTTAATGAGAGAACAAGAGACATAGCAATAAAACGAATTGATAATCTTTTTGAATAAAAATGAATATGAATAGGTCACAAAATTATCAGCCGACAATTCTTACTAATCAAAATTTTACTGTTTTAACTTCTGGGTATCCGCAGTGTAGTCCATTACCCTCTGAAACATCATCGGTTAGTTGCCAATCGTCAACTAACTTTGCTACTGGACTTTAGCAACCACCATTACCTTATCAAAGTTCTACGACTTTTCAAGAAACTCAACACTATTCTCCATCTGCTGAGCCACTATTTGAAAGTTTGAGACAGTGTTACACGAGTTTTCGATAAAATTATAAACATTTAATACCTAGGTACTTTACTTTGTATGTTTTTGTTTTTTACTTTTGTATAAATATTAATTTTCCATTTATTCGTCAGCTTAACATGCAAATGTAGGTCCACAATTGGGAAACAATTGACTTTAAGTGCCATCTACTGGCAAATAATACAATAAATGAATTTCCTGACTTAATAACTGCGCCTAAAAGTCAACACGGATACCTGTATTATAGTCTAAGAGCTGGCTACATGGCGAGCAACATGCCTCGGTTCAAGCAATATTTTACCTGGAAAAAGTTCGATTGTTGCCAGCAAAGCGAAAGCCCAACCGTCAGAAGGCGCACTGGAAGCTATATGCGTGGGCGTGCGATCAAACGTGTAAATTTCCCGACAAAAAAAAACTGTTTATTAGCAAGGCTAAAAATTTGCATAGGTATCGAGGAGAATAAGAAATAGCAGGGAAAAAATTGTCAGAAGAGCAAGTGGAAGCTAAAGGGTTGTCAGAAGCTGCTAAAGTTGCGAAAAATCTCGGGAAATTTACGTCAATGAAAACTTCTGACAATTTGCAATTGTATTGTTTACGTATAGAATAAAGTGCGTGCAGTGTCAGAAGCCAAAGTGGAAGAGATCACGAGAAATTCGGCGGTGAAGTCCAGATTGTCTTTTGACGCGCGGCGCAGCGCCCGGCGGACCGATCGCTTTTCTCTTCATTTTCACATCGTACATGTTTTAGTGCACTTCTGACAATTAATATTAATATTCATAGAGGATTAAAGAAACTATCATTAAAATGTCAGAAGTCAATTGAGAAGAATTCATATATTTAATTAACTATACTTATCGTTACGTTAGCAACATTTTGAGTGATTTTTAAATAGTAATACAAGCATTTTAAAATGTTGAAATATAAGTAAAAAATAAATTTCTACATTTTCGAGTTCGAAAACTATGAAATAAAGGAAGTGAAAGTTTTATGTTGGGTGGGGCTATATTAGAAGAGAGATGGATATCAGCTCTGAATGTCGTTTGGCCGTTGACCTGCCTTTCAGGTATACGAAGCGAGGGTTACTGTACAGTATTTACGAGCTCTTACCACATACCTTAAAAAAGAATATACTGTGCAAGGTCGACTGCGCATCTTTACTGCGCATCCAATGAAAGGAGATGGAAACTACGCCATTTTTACTCACCAATGTCAAAAAATGAGATGAAAACTGTCCTGTCGACCGTCATTATTGTTTGTATTTTGATTTCAATGTTCGAGTATCTTGTTGAGGTGTGTCATTTTTGCTTTTTTAACAATTTTTCAGTGATTTACTTCTTTTATTTTTCTACTAACAGATATTTGAGTGAAGTTGTGAAATTTTCTTTTCAAATCATGGCTTGTTTTGTGAAAGGGTGTAAAAATGTTAAAAGACTCTTGCCTCCTGGCTCCAATATTTCTTTTCATCGGTAAGTTTCCTCAATATAATGGTGTATTAATGAATAATACTTTAACATCCTTGAACAGATTCCCAAAAGAGGAAAATGAATTTCGTAGATGGTTTGCATTAATTGGCAGAGGAAACGAGACAATAGGGTGGTCAAAATTCAGGTACATTTGTTCTGAACATTTTCGGCCCCAAGATATTTTGACCTCAGGCAATCTGCACTTTCTTTCCAAGGCTGCTATACCATCTCTGAAACTAATTTCAAAAGAGACTATGTCCAATGTTGATATACCCCAGCAACCTGAAATGGTATGTGATATACCTTCCTCAACCTCACAGCCTACTCAACTGCTTCCAGTACCCACAGATATGATTGGAACAGTCGACAACAGGAAAAGGAAATATAGAGAGTCGGAATATCATTTTAATAGGTATGGTGGTTAGGTTGGTTAGCATTATATACCTATGCCTATCATGATTATTTGAGTGATTTTTTAATATTTGTATCATTAATTATAACTATTTCAGTCCTGGTCCAAGCAAAAAGGTAGATAGTTCCATAGATAAGAGTAGATATCTAGATTCTTCAGGAACTGGAAGTGACTCTAGTACTACTATAAAGAGGAAGAGAGCACTAATACTTGATCATAGTTATGTGTGAGTCTATTATCAATAGTGTGATTTTCAGTAGTAATCTGAATATTAAGACATTCATAGTTTACTATTTGTCTTTTCAGGTCTAGTCCTAGGAAGATGAAAGTGAAAGCTGAGGTTTTGAAAACAGAGTTACAAACTCAAAGAAAAAAATTGTACAGTGCAAAAAAGTCCATAAAATTACTCAAACTCAAAGTAAACTCTCTTAAAGATGTTGTAAATAATCTGAGAAGACAAAACCTCATGTCCAGCCATGCTCTTGATCATCTTGAATTATCCATAGGAGATATGCCTAAAGCATTAATGGCAAGAATGATGAAACGTGTGAGGACTAAGTCACTAACCAAAGAAAAATACCCAGAGGAGTTGAGGAAATTCGCTATAACTTTGCATTTTTATTCAGCAAAAGCATATGAATATGTCAGAAAATCCTTCAATTTATCATTACCTCACCAAAGCACCATCAGAAAATGGAGTAGTGGTATAGAAATCTTACCTGGATTTTCATCCATCTGTTTTGAAGCCTTGAAACAGAAGGTTGATGAAGCCAAGAGTTGTAACAATATAGTTGTCTGCAGTCTACTAATAGATGAAATGGCTATCAAAAAACAAATTGATTTTGATGGAAATCGATGCTGGGGTTATGTGGATATTGGTGGTGAAATAGAGAATGATCAAGTTGAACTTGCTCAAGAAGCATTTGTAGTAATGGCTGTGTGTATGAATTCTTCTTGGAAATTACCATTGGGCTATTTCCTTATAAAATCACTCACTGGAGCTGAAAAAGCAAATATTGTGCAAGAGGCAATAATCCGGTTACATGATATTGGTATTGATGTACCATCTGTAACATGTGATGGTCCTGCTGCACATTTTGCAATGTTCAAAGAACTAGGTTGTGACTTTTCAAATGTCCATAATCTGAAGACATATTTCAATCATCCTGTGAACAAGGAAACCAAAGTTTATGCTTTATTTGATATATGTCACATGCTGAAATTAACTAGAAATGCTCTGGCTATGAATCAAATTTTACAAGATTCTGAAGGAGGTTTCATAAAATGGGGTTATATTAAAAAACTTCATGAAAAGCAGGATAAGGAAACCCTTTCATTGGCCAATAAACTGAAGAAGAAACATATAGATTGGACAAAACAGAAAATGAAGGTACAAATTTGAAGGATGAATATTTTAATTAAATCATATTGCATGATAATTTTTAGGTTAATCTGGCAGCTCAAACTTTGAGCAACAGTGTTGCAGAATCTTTGAAATTCCTGTGCAATGATCTGAATCTTGAAGAATTTCAAGGATGTGAAGCCACAGTGAATTTCATCAAAATAGTTGATCAGGCTTTCGATATAATGAATTCACGTCTCCCCTGGAAGATGGGTTTCAAAGGTCCTCTCCGATTGAGCAATGAAACTAAATGGCGACCATTTATAGAGGATACTATCAATTATTTTCTAGATATTAAAGATTTAGGTGGTAAATATTTATGGGAAACACCAAGAAAAACACCGGTTCTTGGATTTGCCATTTCCTTAACATCAATAATGGTAATTTTTGATGATTATGTGAAATCCGGAAAAATGAAATATATCCTCACTTACAAAATCAGTCAGGATCATCTGGAATTATTTTTTTGTGCAGCCAGGTGATATTATTAAATATTTTGATTTTTTTTTTTAAATCTTATTTCTGAATTTCAGGACAAGGAATGGATGCAACAATAATCCTTCTGCTCTGCAATTCATGAGGTCTTTCAAGAAATTGATTCTCCACGCAAATATTGCTGATAATGGAGGGAATTGTAGGGTTTTAGATACAACATCAATTCTTTCAGTATCAAGTAGTGTTGTGTCTGTGAAAGAATCATTGATAAATATGGTCGACTTGAGCAGCTTAAGGAGGAATAATCAAAATATTCAAGAGCATTTGACCACAATTAATGATCATGATTATGATAGTGGACCAGGATGTTTCAGTCTCACTTCTTACAGTGAAAATGTTGTTACCTACATGGCAGGTTATGTTGTGAAGATGGTATTGAAAATGATCCATTGTGAAGACTGTATAGATTTACTAATTGAGGATGAACCCAACACCTTCAATTATACATTGATGAACCGTAGAAATTTAGGTAAAAATATTCCCACATTTAGAATTCTTAAAATATTTGTATGTAACAGATAATGATATCTAGCTCTGTATAGTTTAACTAATTTTATGATTTATTTTAGGACCATACCATTTTCCATCAAAAGGGTTATTGTCTATCTGCAAAGATACAGAATTATTTATAAGAAGATTGATAATCCTGAACAACAATAATCTTCCTTCATCAAATAGTATAGTTCTTGATATTGTGACAAATGTTTCTGGAAAACATATAAATAATTTAGGTAGAACCCTTTTTCCTGGACACCCTGAACACAATTTCAATATTTTGAAACAAATCATCTGGTGCTACTGCAAGATAAGATTAAATAATCTTGCCCAAAAATATACAAGTGGATACCAGGGTGATCTCATCAGGAAAAAATTAAATAAATTAGTTTTATTTTATCACCAATAGAAGCAAATGTGGCACATGTTTGTTCAAAGGTGATTAATTGCTTTGTGTCAACTAGACTAGACTAGAAAACGAATTCTAAACTCATATATTTTCATATGTGTATATGTATATTGTTACCTAATAAATAAATCATAATTTTAATTTATTTTTCTTTTATATTTGTATGGGGTCGTCAAGAAACTCGCAATCATAAATGGGGTCGTGAATTACAAAAGTTTAAGAAGCCATGGACTAGACTATTATCTTCATTCATATACCTTTCTTCATCTTATCATCATCCTGGCAACTCTCATAATTCAATATGTGTATACTTGGTTGTCTAACCCCTAAATGAATGACATTCGTGAGTAAAAATGGCGGCCCCCTATATTCGACCGGTCGGACGTCTTCTTCGCACAGTATATTCTTTTTTAAGGTATGTGGCTCTTACGAACATCTGCTCGTTCGCTTGGCGTCTCTCTTCTTCCCTCTCTCTTTCGATTCTTCGCTCTGAAATGATCGTTTTCAATTTAAAGAGAGGATTGAGACGACAGTTCTGCTTGTAACTCGGAGCCTACAGCACGGCTAGAGTTCAATTTTTCAATTTCGTTCTTCGTCGTTTTTCCTGACTGTGTGGACGATGTTCATGGATATCACTCAGATTGCCGAAAAAAGTTCTTGGCAATTCCGAAAAAATATATTGAAAAATACGAACAATTTCAAAACAAATATACCGAAGAAAATAGTAATCCCACTTTAGTTGATGCAGCTTCGATATCATTTGCAAATACCTCAGGTAATTTAAATATTTACAGTAACAGTTAATAGTATGTCAAAACAATTTCTTAACAATAAAATCAACTTTCACGATACGTAAAAATTAATATTTTCAATTATACATTTTCAGAAAGCGCCAATATTAAAAAAGGAGGCGAATCAACGCAATCGACGTCCATGTTTGTTGACCTTCAAGAGGATAAAGCAAGTGGCAAGCCGGGACCAAGTGTTCCCGAGGAAGCCAGTGGCGAATGTAGCGTAAACGATGAGGAAAGTGGTGAAAGAGCGTTTTTTTGCGATAAAAACCGTAAAGTAAATTATCGTGCGGTACCTCTTCACTCAGCGGTGGTCGAAAAATTGCGAAACGATATTTTCGCTGTAGGGAATGCTTGTGAGGATAGAGACATCGAAAAAAAAATTAGAAGCTATAGGTGTACATGGGAATATTTATTATCATAACCCATGCAAATCGGCATATCTAAAAAAAATATGTTAAAAATAGTTAGTGATACTGAGTGGCATAAAAGAAAAAAGTTTCATGAATTGACATACGCCGATATTTGCGGGTTTGTTGAAAAAAATATTATAAATAACAAAGAATGTCATTTATTGCAATTTCTCACAAATTGTTATAATAAAATTCTTAAGAAATTTTATACCAAAGAA
This sequence comes from Ophraella communa, assembly GCA_035357415.1. NCBI lineage: Eukaryota > Metazoa > Arthropoda > Insecta > Coleoptera > Chrysomelidae > Ophraella > Ophraella communa. Next base: position 47,522,237 of record CM068979.1, on the reverse strand, counting down.
CGTTAAATACACTTCTCAACAAATTCCCAAAGATCTCGAGGATTTTATGCGAAACTTACTTTGTGGCATTGATTCGAGGACGCTAAAAAGTTTTGATTACGCGCGCAGGGTAAATTCCATTTTCCAAGACATAATTTATGCAATTCATCACGGAAGAATAAAAACCTCAAAACACATTACTCTAGGAATGATGCTAAAAAGTATAACAAGTAGTCGAAAAGTCGTCGATCTTCTTAATAAGTTTGGACATTGCTGTAGTTATAATGTTGTCGAAGAGGTTGAGACAGAAGTTACGTCTTCGGCATGTAATGCATTCAATGTTTCTCTTGAGGATGCTATACTAGCTCCAAATTATTGTACAGGCGTTGCGTTTGACAATTTTGATCGGTTTGTTGAAACTACTAGCGGCAAAGATACGTTGCACGATACGGTCGGTATTTGTTATCAAAATATAAGCGAAACCGATGGCTCTACGCTGAATGGAAGTCAGGATAGTAATAACAGTTTAGAGTATTAGTCAACTGCAAAAAGAAGAATCTTAGATCCGATCGTGCCCGAATTACAATAGTACAACAAAAAAACGGTTTTTCGCGAGAAGTTATTACCAATTGATAGCGGTTTACGTGTAGTATCAGCCAGTAAATATAATTTTTATAAACAATTAGATACTGCGTGGGTTTTATCGCATTACTGTAAAGTATCGAATACTTCAATGTGGGTTGGGTACAATCATAATATCACTGAAGATAACAGTGTAAAGCAAAAAATCTCTTATCTTACGCCAATCAATGCATCGCCGACGAGCCCTACTGTCGTATACGAAACAATGAGACAAGCTCAACAGATTGCCAGCAAACGTACATGCAAGTAACGTATGATTTAGCAATTACAAAAATCGCTCTTCAAATTCAATCGATAGAAAAACCGAAGTTTGATGATCTTTTCATACATATGGGCGCTTTTCACATAATGTTGGCCTATTTTAAGGCTTTAGAAAAATTCATCGAAGAGTGCGGATTAACTCACATAATGGTCGAAAGCAATTTGTTAGCAAGTGGATCGGTAAACGGTTTTATCGGCGGCATTTCAATCGATGCAAACGATTACATCCATTGGCTTCCTTAGGTTTACAAGTTTTACACATTGAAAAATTAATTAAAACCTATAAGATAACTATTTCCGAGCAAATAATAGATTCTTTAATAAAAATGCAGTCAGAAAAATTATCTAGCGATGAATTGGCCGATAAAGAACTGTACGAATTTATGCAAATTCGTACAATAGTTCCCCTACTATAATATGGTCTAAGCTCTTGTGCTATTAAACGGTCTTTTAAAATCGCCTGCCCTTTTCAAATAAGATCATGCGCTCGAGCAACCGCCGTTCCGAAGATCGACCTCCTTTAAATTGGCCACTTGGCAGAATAGTAAATTTAATCCCTGGTAAGGATGGAAAGGTTCGTGCCGCCATCGTCAAGACAGCAGATGGAGAATCTACCTGTCCTATTCAAAAATTAGCTCCGCTTCCTATCCCAACATAGTAAACCCTAAGCTGCAATCCGCCGCCCCCCCCCCAGTATGTACGAATTTATGCAAATGCAAATAGTTCCCCTACTATAATATGGTCTAAGCTCCCGTGCTATTAAACGGTCTTTTAAAATCGCCTGCCCTTTTCAAATAAGATCATGCGCTCCAGCAACCGCCGCCTGGCACTTGTTCTTTGGACTCCGATGATGGAGTATGTTATTGTTGAATTTTCTTTATATTGTTAAAGTTCTTTTCGTAATGGTGGAGCATCTAGCCGCCATTTTCATAATCTTCATTAATATAGTAAATAGTGTTGTGAGTGAACAATTACTGTAAGTACTCTAAAATATATTACAAATGTTACCCGCTAACCGGCACTTCATTTTCTTTATACCGGCATCGTTGCCGCATTGAAAACCACAAAATTGTTGTTGATGCCACTGCCCCGTTCGCTAGTGACTTTACTTTATTTAAAATTATTAGTTAGATGTTATTTTATGTACTTTTCATTATTATTGTGACTATTATTGTGCGATTTGCGCATATTGTGGATTTGATTGATGTCTGATATTATAGCTTAACTGTGTATTCTCCTTACTCTATAGCTGTAAAGCTGGATAGTAAATTTAGTAAAAACTTATAAGTTGTTTTAATTAACTTGTGCTTTCCCTCTGATAATTTTATTACCAAGGATAGCTAGGTCCGGTACCGCAATACTGGTGGTCCTTCGACAATTGCTCTTAGGAAATGCCGCTAAAAACTGGGAAAGTGATTTTGTCCTATCCATAGTTTTATTGGTCTTTCGAGCCGGATTCTGTCAATTTGACATATCTTTTGCAACGGGTTTCCATACAGTGTGTTCATATCCACGGTTACCGGTTTCGAAATAAATTTAATTGTTGTCCCACTAGAACTAAAAATATAAACTTATCTAAAGTGACTCTCGCGGAGTGAAATCAGGAAAAAACTTATTTTTAATCTAAAACGCTATTTCGGTTTTCGGAGTTATCGGTATCGCGGCGGGGCTGTGGCAACCTTGTCTCCAGTGTAGAGCGAGAAATCCGAAGGTCGACGCCATAAAAAACACTTGTTTAACGGCCACCTCCACCTAGCAGCCGGCCGGTGTTTTTTGTTCATCGACACCCTTAAAAAAGGGGGTGTATTCTTCAGAAACTACTTTCAAAACTTGTTTATTTGCTTATACCATTTATTACTGAATAATATTTATGGTTTTATTTCGTATTGCTGATTTATAAATTTATGTTTGTATGTAAATGATATTTATGGTTTTATTTTATATTGCTCATTTATAATTATTTAAATTTATGTTTGATGATCAGAAAGCTAAACTTTCTGATCGGTTTAGATTTTTTTAATACCTATATGAATCTGGTTCTAGTTTTTGTATATACTAGTTTTGCTTTGTTATTTTTTTTTCGCTTTGTTATTTGTACTTCTTATCGTTTGGTTCAATATAGCTGCTTATTTTTATGCTCGCTTTGAAAATATATTTGTTCCTTTGTATATTTGATACAATGTTTTAACTTTGTAATCTCAGAATCTATTAAACATGGATTTGCAGTCACTAAAAAATAAACGTCGTGGATGTAAAATTCAATTATCTCACTTGGAAAAATTCCTCAAGGATCTTATCGAAGATGAGGAAATTTATCTTTTAAAAATTAAATTTGACAATTTATCTGCTCATTATGACACCTATCAGCAGGTGCAACTAGACATTTCTTCAATTAATAAAATAGATGTTGATATTTTATCTTCAGACGGTGTAGACGAAGACGTTGTCGCTGACCGGTTTGAATTAGCCATCGCTAAATTAAATTCTCTTATTCAGAAAAAATCTGCTTCTCAGAGTAATGATTTATCTAATGTAGTGTTGCCCAAAATAAACATTAAACCGTTTACAGGGTTGGCTCAAGAGTGGCCTGCATTTTTTGACTTGTTTTCTGCCGTCGTACTAAATAATTCGAAACTAAAGTCTGACGGAGAAAAATTCTATTACCTCAAGAGTTTATTACGCGGACAACCTCTCCAATTAATAGATTCTTTGAGCTTAACTAACCAAAATTTAGATGTTGCCCTTAGAATTTTACAGGAACAATATAATGATAAATTTAAGCAATTAAACACTTTATTTCAGAGTTTAATAGAGCAGAAATCGCTAGCGAAGGGTTCTGCCGTGGACCTTAAAGATTTTTATATTTCCTCACAAAAAACTTTTGACTTAATAAATAACCTTGACCTTTCCGACAAGGAAAAGTTTGAATCCCTCATTGTCTTTTTGCTGGAACAAAAGCTCGACTTCAATGCCAGGAAGGCCTTCGAAAGTGAACGTGAATCGAGCAAAGTCCCTACAGCCGAGTCTTTCTTTGAATTCTTAAAGAAAAGGCAATCTATTTTGGAAAATTTGCACCTTTTTGATCCGCATCATTCTAAATCCAGTGTGAAAGATTCGTCTAAAAAATCTAATGTCTCTCTCGTATCCACTAATAGTCAGCATATTGACTCATTTCGATCTGGGGGTAGTAAATCTAGTTGCTTTTGTTGCTCTGAAAGTGGACACAACTTTTATGGGTGTCCCAAATTTATTTCACTAACTCCTAAGGACAGGTACCAATTGGTCAATACGAAAAAATGTTGTCTAAACTGCCTTAGCCCAAATCATAATCTTGTTCAATGCAAATCGTTGAAAAGATGTAATTCTTGTTCCAAATCGCACCATTCCTATCTTCATTTTGATAATTTGCCAAAATCAGGAAATCTTACTTCGAATAATGGAGGCCCAGCTGCTAACCAACTTAGACCGCCTCCACGCAACCATAATTGTAATGTAAATGGTAATACGGATATTGTCGATAACCCTCTACAATTGTCTTCTTCTACTGCTTTGACTACCCTCTCTACACCTAATAAAGTTGTTCTTTTGCCCACAGCTCTAGTGAATATTAAGTGTCCATATGGATGTTGGGTAATTGGACGGGCTCTACTCAATTCTGCCAGTCAGATGAGCCTTATCATTCGTTATTTTGCTCAAGCTCTCAATTTACCTCGAAAACGTCAAACTTTAAGCATATCTGGCTTGGGTGACAATACTTGTACTCAAAGTGCCGAATTTGTTAGCATCAAGTTCAAATCGCTTGTGGAACCTAGTGAGGTTTTTAGTGTTTCCTGTTCCATTATTGAAAAGATCACAAATAATCTTCCTCAATGCTCAATCTCTCCTGAGGATTTAAAATTGCCTCGACATGTTCAGCTAGAATTAGCTGATCCCTTTTTCTTTAAAAGTAAACCTGTTGATTTACTTATTGGTGCAGATATTTACTTTAATCTGATCGAATCTAATATTATTAATCTTGGTTCTAATTTGCCATCTTTAGTTGGCACCAAACTTGGATTTGTTGTAGCGGGACCAGTGTCTCGCAATGCTTCATGCTTGCAATCGCCTGCCAATTTTATTTCTACCTTTGTTACATTTGATAACACAAATTCGGATGTTGATTCTAACATTCATAATTTAATTGAAAACTTTTGGGAAATGGAGAAGGTCCCAGGTATTAAGGACTCTTCCAATGGCAAGGAAGCCCTTGATCAAAAGTTTAAGGACACGACGGTTGTCCTCCCTTCCGGCCGGTATCAAGTCGACATGCCTTTCTTGAACAATAATGACAGAAAATTAAGTCAATACTTCTGTATGGCACGTCAGCGTTTCTTATCGCTTGAGAAAAAATTTTCTTATAATGCTAAATTCTTTAGGGAATACAAAAAAGTTATTGATGAGTATCTTTCTCTTAATCATGCAAAAGTTATTCCATTATCTTTGTACAATCATCAGTTCAACCAGTTTAATTATTTTATCCCCCATCGAGCTGTGATGCGGGAAGACGCCATATCTAAAAAAGTTAGAGCTGCTATGGATTTTTCCGCTAAAACAGACTCAGGATTTTCGTTGAATGACTTAACTTCCAAAGGGTACCAAGTGCAAGATAATTTGTTCGATATTCTTTGTCGCTTTCGTTTCTTTAAATTTGTCATCTGCGCAGACATCAAAATGATGTACCGTTTTATTGATGTTAACCCGTCCCAGCGACACTTGCAAAATATTTTGTGGAGAAATAACCCTTCTGAATCCTTCAAATGTATTCAGTTCTCCAGCCTTTGTTTTGGTCAGAATTGTGCCCCTTATTTGGCTACTAGAGTACTGAAGGACATTGCATTGAACAATAGTGAGTTCCCCAAAGCTCAACATGCTCTTTTGTTCCAGACCTACATGGATGATATTTTAACGGGTACTAATACCCAAAGTGATCTAGAATTGATATATTCCGAGTTAACTTCTGTACTAGGCAAACATGGATTCCAGCTGCACAAGTGGCAATCCAAATCCGATTTTTTAAATTCTATTGCATCAACTTCCACTAATAAGCTTAACTTAAATATAACTTCTAGTAAAGTTTTAGGGCTTAAATGGAACCCTGATACTGACTCTCTCTTGATACGCACTTCTGAGGTTCAAAACCCCGATATATTAACCAAACGAATGGTTCTTTTAATTATAAGTAGTGTGTTCGATCCCCTAGGATTAGTTAATCCAGTAATTGTGTTGGGAAAGCTTATTATGCAGTCCCTTTGGCAGTCCCAAATTGCGTGGGACTCGCCTATCTGCGATCCAATAATACTTTTGAATTGGAAAAAATTTCTTGCAATCTTGGCAAAAATATCTGAGCTTTCCATTCCCAGACATCTCCACTTGAATAAAAGAATAAATTCAGTCTCTATACATGGGTTTTGTGACGCAAGCTTGTTGGCTTATGGTGGTTGCTTGTATATCGTAACTGAGTACGATGACGCTTCCTTATCATCTCAATTGATTGCTGCAAAATCCAAGGTCAATCCTTTAAAGCGCAAACTCACAATTCCAAAACTAGAGCTTTGTGCGATGGAACTTCTAGCACGGCTTGCATGCCGACTCTCTCAAATTATAAACAAAACTGTTCAAATTGATTCCATAAACCTATGGTCAGATTCTCTAATCGCTCTTAGTTGGGTAAAACGTAAGGCTAATGACTTTTCTCCATTTGTGGCTAGGCGAGTCCTCGCAACCCAAGAGTTAAGTGGTCGTGCTACATGGAGACATATAAAATCTCATTTGAACCCTGCGGAGGCTTATATAGCCGTTTATATTTGTTTGGTTACCAAAGCTATTTATTTGGAATTGGGTTCCGACTTATCCACACCCGCTTTTATTGCTTCTCTAAGGCGATTTATCGGCAGACAAGGAAACCCACAGGTGATCTACTCCGATAATGGGCTACATTTTGTGGGTGCTCGAAATGAGTTAAGAGCACTATCTTGTTTTTTCAAATCCTGTGAGAATTTTCAAAAAATTAAATCCTTTTTAGCAACCACTGAAATAGAGTGGAAATTTTTACCTCCCCGCTCTCCTCATTGGGGAGGTATATGGAAAGCGGCCGTTAAAAGCGCAAAATCCCACCACGTAAAGGTTATAGGAAATACTTGCCTGACTTATGAGGAACTCGCAACCGCTTTGATCCAAATGGAGGCCATTTTAAATAGCCGTCCATTATTTCCTTTATCGGATGATCCGAAGGACTTTCTCCCCCTCACCCCAGGTCATTTCTTGACTGGGGCACCTCTTACTGCGTACCCGGAGCGCGAAATCTCGTCCGCTCCAGTAGATCGACTTTCCTATTGGAAAGTTTGTTCCAAAATACAGCAAGACTTTTGGAAAAGGTGGTCGGTTGATTATCTTCACCGACTGCAACACCGCCCTAAGTGGCAGCTTCCTTCAACAAATCTGACTGTTAATCAGATGGTACTAATTCGTTCCGAAGATCGACCTCCTTTAAATTGGCCACTTGGCAGAATAGTAAATTTAATCCCTGGTAAGGATGGAAAGGTTCGTGTCGCCATCGTCAAGACGGCAGATGGAGAATCTACCCGTCCTATTCAAAAATTAGCTCCGCTTCCTATCCCAACATAGTAAACCCTAAGCTGCAATCCGCCGCCCCCCTCCCCCAGTATGTACGAATTTATGCAAATTCGTACAATAGTTCCCCTACTATAATATGGTCTAAGCTCCCGTGCTATTAAACGGTCTTTTAAAATCGCCTGCCCTTTTTAAATAAGATCATGCGCTCGAGCAACCGCCGCCTGGCACTTGTTCTTTGGACTCCGATGATGGAGTATGTTATTGTTGAATTTTCTTTATATTGTTAAAGTTCTTTTCGTAATGGTTGAGCATCTAGCCGCCATTTTCATAATCTTCATTAATATAGTAAATAGTGTTGTGAGTGAACAATTACTGTAAGTAATCTAAAATATATTACAAATGTTACCCGCTAACCGGCACTTAAGATTGACGGGCATAACGCATTTCACTAATTCGATAAGTGCTTGACAGCGATGGGCAAGGAGTCATGGCATAAGATCTATAATAATTTCGTATGTGTTTAACCTTTATGGATTAAAAAAATTCAGGATGCGACATCTAGCTTGGAAAAACATCAAATCATGAAAGATTCTGCTAATTTACTTAAATTTATCAATGTACTAAAGAAAAATATAAATCCTTTCGATACAATATAAAAAGTGGTTGCTGCGCACCTGAAGCTGTAGCTGATTTTCTTCTAAATGTAGAAAAAAAAGGACAGGAACTACGAGACACATTTATTTCTGAGTGCTCAAAAAATGAACGCAGATTTGAATCTGTTATAAAACAGAACAAAATAATTAATTTCACAACTTGTAATAGAAGGCAAAAAGTAACAATCAACCATAAAGTACAGGAAGTACGTATGCAACGCGATTTATTCGGTCGAATATATAGAAACAGATATAGAAAATATGTTTTCGTACCCTATGACTCCGATGCCCACTTCATTATGTAATTTGGATAGCACGATTTGTAAAACCGAAAAATCGGCTTTGATGAAAATTCTGCGTAATGACAGTGCTTTACCGACCCACATCGATGTTGTAATTATTGATGGTTATTTTTAATTCATTGTATGAAAGATGTACCGTCTATCAAAGATTATGAACGTTCGTTGAGGAGAGGTATCGACAGTAACTATGACTACGTTATCTCTGGTCCGGAACAAGCTAGAACACATGATTTTGCTAAAGAATTCCCCCCTCCCTCCGCGCCCGCCGCCATTTTGAAAAAACCGAAAAAAATCGGCACTTTTTTTTAAGATTTTCACTTATATCTTTGTTTCGGTGCATTTTAGCTACAAGACAGTCCTATTCAATGTTGTAGAGAATGAAATTCCCTATAATATACGTGTTAAATTTTGTTTATAGGGCAGATAGTTCACGAGATCTGATATTTTAAAAAAGATTAAAAAATACGCATTTTCCGAAAAATTTTCAAACTTCTAACTTTAGAACGGTGTTATTCAATTTTGGCCTATTTGAGAATAACAAGTATAAGAATAAAAATTGTAGGGAATTTAATTACCTACAAAATGGATGTATACTTTTTTTAACCAACCTTACGGAGGGGGCAGTAAGCATTAAAATGAAAACAGACATATTGTTTATTTTATTTTTTTGCCAAATTTTAATATTAATGAAAAAAAAACAAATATATTCTATTTATTGCAGGTGAATGACTGGTACCTGGACGAATTACTGTAATATTGTTTGTTGATATTAACAATGGCCTCACAAACAGAGATGTCAAATATATGCTTCATCTGCAATGAAGATTTGGAAGGAGCCCCGACCCGTACAGTAAAACATAAAGGAATTGACACTTTGCATAAAGCAGCTGAAAAGAGCATCTACATATCTTAAAGGGGAAAGAAAGTAAAAGTTCATAGCACATGCCCAAAAAAATATTGCAACGAGGCTATGATTGCCACCCATATACGCCGTGTAGATGATTCGGTCCATCAGCCATCAACGAGCACTGGAAGGCCTGTGCTCAGGTCAGTTGTGAAATGTTTTCACTTCAAGGGTCATTGGTGCCTTTGTGGGAAATAAATAGCTGCTGATTTTTTGGAAAAAGAAGACTCCTCTTGCAAAATGTAACACTGTCCATATGGTTCAGATGCACTCTGTAAGGGACACGTTTTTGAATGCTGCACAGAAACGTGGAGACGAGTGAGGACTGAACATTGTTGAACGGATTTCTCCTGACTTGGACCTCGTTGTAGCTGAGGAACAATTTTTTGTCAGAGGAAGTTATTTCACATGCCTTCAGAGTTCAAGAAAGGCTATCGGCCGTATCCCACAGTGGGGACAGCGACGGAAGATATTTATTCATTTCTTGAGAATACTGAAGAATGTCAATTTTCACTCGATGAATTAAAGAGTCGAATCAAGGGTGAATATGAAATCGATTCAAGATTAATTAAATTCCGCCTACTGGAAAAGTTTGGAGAAGATATCCTTATTGTCGACTCTCCTAACAAAACGACCATCTGTTTCAAAAATAAAGGGTATAAAATACTTACTGACAACTGGTACAATACAATGAAATCCAGTAATCTAGAAGAGAGACTGAAACTAGTAAAAGCAGCAGCAGATATCATTTTAGAAGACATTCGATCTCAGGTGTACAATACCTCTAAATACCCGCCCACAGACAATTTTTTGAATGATGTTGAAACTGTAATTCCACAAACTTTGCTCACTCTCTTGACAACCGTTATAACGAAGAACAAGAAAGGATCTATGGAGGAATGAAACAAAAAATGTGTGGCCTTATCGCACGCTGTCATAGCTGCTGTAAGACCAAGATTCTTTCTATCACCCCTTCTGACTGGATTAAGTGTATTTATGTACAAAAAATTTAATAAATTTGATGTCATCCCATGGATTCTTCTCATCACGAAGCTCAATTGCTTGAAGTTTCTACCATCATGCAACCATAACAACCTCTGGTAAAACCTAAAGCTATGGTTTCCTAGAAAAGCGGTGCCGTTATCTAACGGCCGTAATATAGCGTTGGGTGACGTAACTCATACGTTTTCTATAAATAACATCGGAGTAGGTTTCCTAGACTACGTCGAGTGTCACCGTAACGTCAAATAGCGGTACTGTCAGTTGCATGACGGCCGTCATAGCAGTGATAAACAGTTGTTCAACGTTTTTCGCGTATAGCGGTGTGAATATTTAATTAATACAATGAGTGGAAACGTGATTTGGACGAGCGAAAATGACGAACAATTCATTGATTTTGTCAAAAATCATGAAGCTATGTACAATATTAAATCCAAAGAGTATAGACAAGCCCAGATGAAACAAAATCTGTGGAAGGAAATAGGAATAACACTTCAAAAATCAGGTGTGTATAGTACTAAAATTCAGTAAAGTGAAAAACTCAATAAATATTAACTAATTTAATATAAAACACTTTTTCCAAGCTTATTTAATTTATTCAACATGTTTTAAATAAAATTTACAATAGTAACATGTTATTTTTTATTATCGTTTACGTGTTGTCACAGATACTATTTTAATATAAGAATAATGAATACATTAATATTAATATACAACAGATGCTTTAAAGTAAAAGTAATTACCTCAGTGGCACAGTAAATATATTATATAATAATCACAACTAATGTCGCATTGCATAACTATGCTGCCACTCTAAAGCCCCTGGACCGTTGAAATAATTTTTGTTATGGGGATTAAATTTTCAGTTGGTAGTGGTAGTGCATCATCAAAATTTTTTTGACCTGGAGCAAGTACTTTTGCTCCCCGTAAAATATTATATAATATGCATTCACATGTAATTAATTTATCTGTAGTTTCTGGGGCAGTAGCAATAGGTAGGAAAAAGAGTCTGAAATAACCGCATAAAATTCCGAAAGTATTTTCAGTTGTTCTCAGAGCTCTAGATAGTCGATAATTATATACAGCTTTTGATGGATCATGTACAGATTGCTGTCTTAGATAAGGATTCATCAGGTTTTCGTGCAGAGCAAAAGCTTCATCCCCTACAATGACATGGGGTACAACAGTATTTGTCCCGGGTATTTCTTTTGGTGCTGGTATATTAAAAGTATTATTTTTCATCATTTTCCCTATTTGACTCTTTAGGTAGATACCAGCATCTCCCTCTCTACCATAGGAACCAATATCAACAGCAGTGCGTCAACGACTGCTAGCAAAACGATTAAATAGTACTCTTTATAGTTAAAATTTAATGATCCACTTCGTTTGGGAGCCTTTATTCTTACATGTTTCCCATCAATCGCTCCGACACAGTTCGGGAAATTCCATTTTGAAAAAAATTGGCTACTGTTTTGTCTTAGTTGATTTTCTGTAGGCGACGGTATAGTTAACTCAAACATCCTTTTAATAACGGCCTCAGCTACTTCTCTTATTATGACACTTATCCAGGAATTACTAACTCGATATTGAAAAGAAAGTGACCGAAAAGATTCTCCTGTGGCCAAATGTCTGAAAAAATAAGAAATCTGACTACAGTAAACGATGGGCCTACGTAAGGGAATTTATATTCGGCGTAAAGGTAAACCTGGGACTGGTTCAGGTGGAGAGGCAGCAAAAAATAGGTCTGTTATCATTCTTAGATAGCCTTCATCACAAAGACTTAACACAATTACTAATGTTGTTGGAGATGAAGGTTAGGTTTGACGAGAGTGAGTTTATGGAAAACTCTCACGCTGACCTCGAAGAAAACAGCACCCAGATTGATGAAAGAGAAGATAATATGACAATCATCAATAGTAACGAAGATAAAAAAAATGGATGGTAAGAAAGACAACATTATGAGAGATAAGAAAAAGATAAAACTAACACACTCTGAAAAACGATTGCAATTACTGAAACAATTAGCTGAACGAAACTCAACTCCTGCTAATGAATTGGACGAAATCGACCTTTTCTTTAACTCCCTGGCAAAAATTGTAAAGAAGCTTCCTCAGTATGAACAAGTTCAATTAAGGATGCTAATTTCGTCATTGGTCGGTAATGCTGAATTAAAAAGTATTTTAGGAGATTCAAGACAGACAGATTCATCAACAGGGCTGTGCTGGAATAACACCCAAACACATAAAGCTTCGATAACTCGTACTTAACTTGGAAGGTTTTCAATAAAAAATGTAATAACTTTTTCAATTTGACATAATATATATTTTTCAACTTGACAGTTCTATCAACAAAAAAAACCATGACATTAGAAATTAAACATAACTCCCGCCTTGGACGTTTTCAGGGAGAAAACTCCAACTTAGACAAAACAGTTCACTTCAGAGAAGTTAGGCGCACAATACAATACAGCTAACATAAAAAAAATATATAAAAAATAAAACAGCTAACCTAATGACAAAGTTTTAAGATTTAACAATACACAAATTTAGTCATCATCAGGAAGGGGACATACCTTCGTTATGGACCTAAGAAACGTTCCATCTGATGTTTTGACTCTGATTAAACGAACTTTGTCGTCTGAGCTCTGAATAATTTCAATGATTCGCGCGAGAACCCATCTAAAAGGAAGCAAATTATCCTCTTTTAAAAGGACTAATTGATTTACTTTTAAATTTTGTTTTTGATTTGTCCATTTTGGCCTTTGTTGAAGTCTATTCAGATATTCAATAGACCATCGCTTCCAAAATATTTGTTTGAATTTAATACATTTCTGATATATTGACAATCGATTTTCGGGAATGTTTCCCAAATCCTTGTCTGGGAATGCTGAAAGATTATCACCAATTAAAAAATGTCCTGGTATTAAAGGGCTTAAATCGGACGGATCATTTGATAAAACACTAATAGGTCGCGAGTTCATAATACCCTCAATGCAAACCAAGACGGTCGAAAATTCCTCAAAATTTAAAACAGTTTCACCAATAGTTTTAATCAAGTGATGTTTAGCACCCTTAATCGCGGCCTCCCAAAGGCCGCCCCAATGTGGTGAGCGAGGTGGGATAAATTTCCACTGAGTCTCATTTTTTGATAAAAATTTTTCAATAGAGTCAATGGTACTTTTGGCTTTAAAAAATTCGTATAAGGCTTTCAAATGATTACTGGAGCCAGAAAAATTAGTGGCATTGTCAGAATATATTACAGAGGGATTACCTCGTCGGCCTATAAAACGTTGTAATGTAAGCAAAAAAATATTCAGTGGACAATCCTGACACCAATTCTATGTGAACACACTTAGTAGTCATACATACAAATATTGCAATATATGCTTTAACCTTAGGGGCTTTGCGTAAATTCGAGGTTTTAATGAAAAATGGACCACCGAAGTCTACACCAACCTTTAAAAATGGACGACAAACTGAAACCCGATCTTTAGGTAGGTCTGCCATAATTTGCTCAGCACACTTAGCTTTAAATTTAAAACAAGGAATGCACTTGTGAATTATGCGTTTAACAGCTCTAAGGCCATCTAAAGGCCAATAACGTAGTCTAAAGTTACTTAACACGGTTTGAGGACCGGCATGATATAATTTAAGGTGCTCTCTCCGTAACATTAAATCAACAACGTGACATTTAGCAGGCAATAACACTGGATGCTTTTGTGCAAATGGCAGATTAGCATTTGACAATCTTCCCCCAACGCGGATTAAACCTTCCAAATCAATAAAAGGATTTAAAGAATTAAACTGTTTGTTTCGAAGGACCTTTTTGTTTTTTAATAACTCTTTTTCTTGAGAAAAATAATGTTGTTGCAAAATTTGCAACATTACTTTTAAAGCAATTTGTAATTCATCTACCTTTAAAGGACCAAACCTTTTGTCATCCTTATTTTTTACATTATTTGAAAAACGAAGACATGACGCAACTATACGATGTATTTTCAGAAAATCTGAAAACCTATTGAAAATACTTAACATATAATTTTCATTAGAAGTTGTACTCATAACAATTTTTCGTTCTTCAGGAATTTTTTAAACACTAGGCTGTGATTGAAATGAATTTAAATTAAAATCAACATTATTCAAATGTGAGGGGCCGTTCCACCACATGTCATTAGAAACAAGTTCTTTCGCCATCATACCTCTAGATACATAATCAGCTGGATTTTGTTTGGTAGGAATGTACCTCCAGGTGTGCAAAGACGTTAGTTCTTAAATTAAAGAAACTCTGTTTGAGACGAATATATTCCATCTACTTGGATGTGATTGTAGCCATGCAAACGAAATTTGTGAATCGGTCCAAAAGTTAACACTGGCTATTAGAAAATTATTTTTGAATATCTCTAAAATACGATGAGTGGTCTTTGCTGACAATACACATGCGCATAATTCCAATTTTGCAAGAGAAATTGTTCGCAAAGGACTAACTCTAGATTTGGCACAAACTAGAAGACAAGAAACACTGTTGTTTCCATAAACAGTTCGTAAATATATACAACACCCATATGCCTTTAAGCTTGCATCTGAGAAAGAATGAAATTCAATTCGCTTGATATTCCGATTATTAATTAAACATCGTGGAATTTTTAAATCTGATAATGCAAGAATGTTTGTAGACAATTTAATCCATTCGTTACGCAATTCTAAATTTAAAGAGTCATCCCAATTTAACTTCGATAACCAAAGCTTCTGCATGAACATTTTGGCCATTATGACAATTGGAGCAACAAACCCCAACGGATCATAGATTTGAGCTATGATAGCTAAAACGTTTCTTTTTGTGACTGGAGTTACATTTATGTTCTTGGGCAAAGAAATAGAAAAGTGATCTGATTTGGGATCCCAAAAAACACCCAGTACTTTATTGGAGTTACTGTCAGAATTTATAAAGTAGGTTTTGGATTCAGTTTCTGAGTTAAAATTACGCATAAAGTCAATGGAATTTGAACACCATTTATGCAGTGTAAATTGGCCTAAATTAAGTAGTTTTATTAATTGGGTTTTTAATTCACATAGCTCTTCAAAAGAGTCAGCTCCCGCCAAAATATCGTCAACGTATGTTTGGGTCTGAACTGCCATAGCTGCCAACGGAAATTTTTGTTTATACATGTCTGCCAATTCAGCGAGACAACGAGTGGCTACGTAAGGTGCAAAGTTTGTTCCGTAGCTAACAGTTAACAATTCGATGCATTTAATATCATCTGTTATACTTTCTCGCCATAGGATATTTTGTAAAAAAGTGTGATCAGTATTAATCAGAATTTGTCGGTACATCTTTTCGATGTCTGCAACAACAGCAAAAATATAAGCTCTGAAACGACACAAGATATCAAATAATTCTGGCTGAACCACACGCCCTTTTAAGCATATGTCATTTAATGAATATCCTGAGGTGGTTTTTAGGGATGCATCGAAGACAACTCTAAGACGCGTTGTAGTTTTATCATTACGAATCACACAATGGTGAAGAATGAAATATTTGTGATTATTGTGAATATTTTTAAAATCAAGTGGAATATACCGTGCATGGCCTAAGTTGATGTATTCTTTAATAAACTCTGAATATTGGTCAAATAATGATTTATTTTGATGTAATCTTTTTTCTAATGAAAGAAAACGTTTTTTGGCATATGAAAAGGATTCGCCTAATTTAGAACTCTCCACGGGCGATTTAAATGGGATATCCACTTGGAATTTACCATTTTGTAGAATTTTTGTGGTGTTTTTAAATATTTGTTCAGAAAGCTCATCCTCACTTGATAAAATAGGTCCTTGCGGCACATCTTCAACTGCCCAAAATTTTTGCAGCAATGTATCGATTTAATTAAAATTGATAAATAAAGAATGCGAGGGAACTTGATCAAATGTTATAAAATTTGACCCGATTGTTGGAGATAGAACACCTCCTACCACCCAACCAAGATGGGTATTTTGTAAAATGGGTAGGTTGTCTCCAAGACTAATCAAACCAGGTAAAAGTAATGAATAGTAAACATCTGCTCCAAGTAATAAATCTACATGATCTGGAACATCATAACTTGGGTCGGCCAAGACAATGCTACAAGGGATTTCTAATCGATTTGTTTGTATAGGAAATTGAGGTAACTTGGAAGAAATAAAATTTGTTACTGAACAATTTACTTCAAATGTTTTTGTTGGGTCAACTTTTGAGAACAATTTAATATCGATTCCTTCACTCACTTTCATGTGACCCGATACACCAGAAATTAACAAATTTTTATTATAGGTAGGATATAGTAGTTTTTTAGCTAACTTATGTGTGATTAGAGACACTTGAGACCCACTATCAAGTACGGCTCTGGCAGATATCAAATAACCATTGTTATTTGAAACATGTACGGATGCAGTTGCCCATAAAATATGAGCATTTTGGTTTGTGAAAAGGCTTGACATAGCATTCGATTGTGCCCCATGCTTATCACTAATAGATGCTTGAGCAACTTCTGAATTTTGTTCTATGTTAGAAACTTGATCTGTGTTACTACTCGAGTCATTCATAGGATAAAATTTTTGTTTGTAATTAGTAGGTTCACGATTGGAGCTAAAACTCAAATTTTGTTGGATACTTCTTGTATTATTGTGGGAATTATTACGATTTGATGAATGTTCGACAGAATTTTCCGCATGTAATAGGGTATTATGAGCTTTGCCACAAATAGGGCAATTCTTCCACTCACATTGATTTACATGATGTGGAGCAAAACATTTTAAACATAACCGGTTTGAAAATACAAACTGTTTTCTTTTATTTAATGGTAATTCCTTAAATTTGAAACATTTAAGCATGTTGTGATTTGACATTTTGCAAAAAAAGCAGCTTAACTTTTTATTTACATTAGCAAAATGAGAATTTTTACGAGACAACTCTGGCGAAACCAAATTTTCTGCTGCCTGACATCTCCTCTCAACGAATTTGAGAAACCCATCCAATGTAGGTAAAAAAGTAGGACCTCTTTCCAACTCATATCCACGTCTAGTGTTAATGTCTAATTTTTGGGACAAAATATACACCAAAATTAAATCCCACTGTGCAATGGGAACATTCAAATTTTTTAAGCACTCAGTGTGCTGTTTAACTGAAACAACAAAATCACGCAAATTCATTGAATTACTTTTATTTATTGATGGAAAGTCTAATAGGCCCTTGATGTGAACGTAAATATTCGCTAACTTATTTTCATATCTTTCTTTGAGTATATCAGTTGCTACTGACAAATTTGAGGCAACCAACGGTAAATTTGCGATTAATTTTTGGGGTTCACCCATTAAATTTGATTTTAAATAAATAAGTTTTTGTATATCTGCCAAATCATCATTGTCTAAAACAAGGGCTTTAAAAATATCATAAAAACTACTCCAACTTTGGTGAGCACCTGCAAATTTGTCAATAACGATTTCAGGCATCTTAGATTTAACCTCTGCTTTACCACTAATATTTTGTGAAGAATTTGTCTGATTACTTTGTTGGATTGTACCTTGAACAACATCTTTAGGAGAACAGTCATTAATCAAAATTTTTAATTGAGTTTTTATATTACAATATTTTTCTTCGTATTCACTAGGATCACCAATTTTATCAACATCTGTCTCAGATACCTCAATGACGTCCTGAGATTCACAAAATTTCTTGAAAGAAGTTTCTAGCAGCTCTAACCTGGTATCATATTCTAATTTATGCAATAAAGTGCCTGCATTTGCTTTGATAAAACTTTCTATCCTAGTGATGCTACCTTTGGCAGTTTTACGAGCGGCATGCGCTTTTAATAACAACGCAACCGGATCCATGTTTAATTACAGGCTTATAGATGTAAAAATAAACTTTACAAAACAAAATTAGTGCAAGTCGTAACTAAAATATGTTGGTACAGTTATGTAGTATGATTAAACCAAAGCTGCATATAATGTTCAATGTCTATGAAAGTTTACAAAACTGTGTGCGAAAACTCGCTTGAATAGTAGGTACCAATATGTGTCTATATACGGGTTACATAAAGGTTTTATACTGGTACTGGTATGCAAGTAATAAATCGTATAGAACTATACGTCGTGTTGAACAGTTTATAAAAATGAACAAATATACTGGAAAGACCTGACCTGGATGAATCCTTGATAAATCCAATTCACAATAAATCCATATATGTGGCCGTCCTACAAGACGAAATCACTAGTAACACGAAGCAGCTTACCACACCACATTCAATTTTCCAAATTTAATAATTAAAACTTATTGCTGGTTTTATGCTCGATCCGGCTCGCGGGATCAAAATTATGTGCTGGAATAACACCCAAACACATAAAGCTTCGATAACTCGTACTTAACTTGGAAGGTTTTCAATAAAAAATGTAATAACTTTTTCAATTTGACATAATATATATTTTTCAACTTGACAGTTCTATCAACAAAAAAAAACCATGACATTAGAAATTAAACAAGGGCCAAGTTCAATAATGAACTTCACTGAAAGAGGTGTTTCAGAAAGTGACCAATTTTTTTTACATCTCTAATTAACAATGCATATATGTCACTTCGTTTATTATTTATACAAATAAAGCGTTTCTTAAAAGTGGCTGTTATAATTTACTACGATATATTATAATATAAATATTTTGATTTATTATACTTTATTAAACATTTTTCATAATATTGGCCGGTATACTATTGGTATACCAGTATTACTAACATTAGTGACAGATTTATAGGTATAATTTATAATAAAATATGATTCAGTGTAGGTACTTACCTCACAAGTATACATAACTTTTCTTCTGGGCATATGGGCTTTTTGTGTCTATTATATGGTTTATAAGTTAAGTCATCTTTTATGTGATTCAATACATAGTCAAATAACACTTGTGTTAAGCGAAAGTATTGCCTAAATTTTTCGTCATTACACTGCAGATGGCGACGCACTAAAATTTGAAATGCACCCTCAAACTCACGATTTTTGAACATGACACTCTCCTCCAAACGATTGTTTTCCTCTTCTGATGACTCTTCTTCTTCCAAACATACTAATAATGCTATGTCCAAATCGTCCATTTTTCACCAGTGCACGACATACTACTCTCGAGTGAGTACTGACTACTGAGTGACTACGATTGAATACGGTCGCATAACTTCCTAGGAAACCACAGACTGGTCACCTTAAAGACGGCCGTTATTAACAACCGTAAAATGACGGCCGCTAGATAACGGCACCGCTTTTCTAGGAAACCATAGCTTAACCGTGATGATGCTGTCGGCCAACTAGTTTTTGATAATGCTGACTTCAATGTCAATACTATTGATGGACGAGCGAAGCGCTTATAATTTTTTTTCTTTTCACTACTTAGATCAATTACTAATGATTATTATATGATAATGACTGCCTTTTGTTCTCACTATGCTTAAATAAATGAATATTTAAAAAATGTATCTGCTGTGTTGGTGGCTTATTTGAAATCGAACATTCTCTATCACCAGTGAAATGATATGATGATCATTGCGCTATAACATCTAAGGAACCCAAATAGGATTGGTATAAACTCCAAATTCAAGCCACCACTGGAAAATAATAAATGATTTTTTTAAATACACTGTAACAATTGCTAAAACGAAACAAAAAACGCAATATGCCTTTGTTTTCATTTTAATGTTTACTGCCCCCTCCGTAAGGTTGGTTAAAAAAAGTATACATCCATTTTGTAGGTCCTTTATGTTTTACTGTACGGGTCGGGGCTCCTTCCAAATCTTTATTGCAGATGAAGCATATATTTTCTGACATCTCTGCTTGTGAGGCCATTGTTAATGTCAACAAACAATATTACAGTAACTCGTCCAGGTACCAGTCATTCACCTGCAATAAATAGAATATATTTGTTTTTTTTTTCATTATTATGAAATTATTATCAAATATGGAGTCACAATGGCAAAAAAATCAAATAAACAATATGTCGTTGTTTTCATTTTAATGCCTACTGTCCCCTCCGTAAGGTTGGTTAAAAAAAAGTATACATCCATTTTGTAGGTAATTAAATTCCCTACAATTTTTATTCTTATACTTGTTTTTTTCAAATAAGCCAAAATTGAATTACAGCGTTCTAAAGTTAGAAGTTTGAAAAATGCGTATTTTTTATCTTTTTTAAAATATCATATCTCGTGAACTATCTGCCTTACAAACAAAATTTAACACGTACATAATAGGGAATTTCATTCTCTACAACATTGAATAGAACTGTCTTGTAGCTAAAAGAAAATATAAAAGAAGTGCAGATTTTTTTCGGTTTTTTCAAAATGGCAGCGGGCGTTTAGGGCGGGGTGGAATGTGCATTTTTTATTTTAAACACTTAACAACAATCTTAGACAACATCAAAAATTTAGAACTACCGGACCGTTTGTAAGGTAACTCCTCTTATTTGGTCTCTATTCACTGTACTATCAGTCAATAGCAGAGAAGGATGATAAATATGATTCTGATAATAACAGCTCAAGTGATGAGAATTATTTTTCTGAGCCAAAAAAGAAAAGAAAAAAGAAGCATTTGGTTAACAAAAATACCTGGAAACAGAAGTCTAATCAAAATAATAAGCAAAAAAAAAAAAAAATACAAAAGAAGAAAAAAAAATAAATGGTGTTTGGACAGAGGTCGCGAAGCGAAAAAGATCACTGAGACCACGCTGCGAATGTAAGCTATCTACATCGACCAATAAAACGAAAACCAGTCTAGAGTGCCAAAAATTAGGTGAAGACGACCGACAAAAAATATTTAAAATGTTTTGGGAAGAAATGAACTGGAAATTTTCAGCATCTAATGAAAGAAAAGAAAGTGTTGAAAAAGTTGATAAATCAAATTAAATTCACAACATCGCCCTAACATAGGAAACTTCGTCCAGGAAAAAAAGAACTTAGAGGAATTTTTTGAAAATCTTCTTAAAGTCGAGTCACACTATTGTAGGGCCAGTTCAAACAAAAAATATTTAGAACGGACATTTACTTCAAAATCTGAACTTTACAAATGTTACAAAAACTTTTGGCGTACGGAAAAAAAAATATCTTTCAGTTGCTACTTTTTATCACGTATTTGAAGTAATGAATTTAAGCCTCTTTACACCAGACCCGTGCTGTCCCGGGGGACGGGTTCTTCTGCGCCCTCGCCTTGAAGGTAAACCGGCGCCCTCTTTAAACTAGACGAAAAATTGCGTATTGGTATTATAATTAATTGGAATCTTGTTCAGAACAATAAACAACTAAAAGGTTAAATTAACTTTCACTATTTATTCTTTTAATACTTTAAATGTAATGACAGCCGTTTCGCGAAACGGTTTGATTTATTACAAAAACAATTATCAAAAATAAGTGACAAAATTTGGAGACTTCAATTGAATCAAATAAAAAAGATATAAAATCTTGGGATTACAAAATTGATGTAAATTAAAATATGAAAAGTGAGTGTGTACGATTAGATGGAGTAAAAGAATCCAGTAATGAAGATTTGGTAACCATGGTTACAAAACTATTCGACAGTCATTTAAAAATTCAATGTACAGAGTGAGAAATAAATAATATTTATAGAGTGGGAAGAATTAATAAGAAACATAAACCAAGAACCACAATAGTAGACTTTGTAAAGGTGTTAAAGAAAAATGAAATTCTTAAAGCTAGAAAGCAGTTGAAGAAGACAGGACTATATATAACTGAAGATTTAACTAGCATGCGATACAAATTATACGTCGAATAAAGAAAAAAATATGGTTTGCAGCATGTATGGACAAATAGTGGAAGAATATTTACCAGAGAAAATGATGCAGTAAAATTGATCAAAAAGTTTGATGATATTAAAAATTAATACTAATCTTCTAGGCGCACATACTATTTTACGAATATTGGAACAATTGTACAGGTATAATAAATAATCTATTGATTTAAATTAAAAAAACTTGTTTTATAATAAGTGAATTTGCTTGACGTCTTGTTTTTTTTTTATTTTTTTGTGAGTTGTTTTGTTAATTTAGCATTTTGGTAAAACTGTTAGGGGGTAGATAGAAACAATGTTAAATCGAATATTAATTGATTGTAGGATTAAATTCGATTTATGATATAAAATGAATAAGGTGGTCCAGAATAATGTACATTAATTTCTAGAGCTGATAGAACATCACAAAATAAGGGTACTTCTTCATGTATACTTTTTTTCAAAACCGAATAATAAGGGAGATTTAGCCCTTTAAAGGGGTTAATTAAAAATCATATTATTTTAAATAACAACTAAGCAGTTTTGATTACAAAGTTCAAACTTGGGAATCAATTATAAGGCATAAGATTAATAAATTTTATAAAATAATCCACTCCACCCAACTTTCATGTAGGGTAGTTTTGGGGATTAGGTACGGTTTTTTACTTTGTTTTTACGCCAATTTTTTTTAATATCTAAATATTTTAAAAAAAATATTTGAAATTAAAATTCCTTATGCATTTTTACGAAAAAAGGTCCTCTTGTAACAATTCGCTAGATATTACCGTTTTCGATTTATTTAAATTCAAAGGTCTGCATGAACACCACTTTGATCAAAAAATGTTTTCAATAAAATTAGTAGTATTTAGAATTGACACTTTTTTTTGATAAAAATAATTGTTATTGGTGTTTATCCTTCATTTTTTATAATTTTTGTCTTAATTATGGCGAAGTATTGAAATTCTGAAATTATAGACGTGCTTTTACTGCTTGTGTAGTACTACATGTACACCTTTAAGTTTAAATAAATCGAAAAGGTAATATCTAGCGAATTGTTACAAGAGGATCTTTTTTGCGTAAAAATGTCTAAGAAATTCAAATTTTAAGATTTATTTAAATATTAAAAAAAATTTGGCGTAAAAACCCTCACCTACCCCCCAAAACTACCCTACATGAAAGTTGGGTGGGGTGGATTATATTATAAAATTAATTACTCTTATGCCTTATAATTGATTCCCAAGTTTAAACTTTGTAATCAAAACTGCTTGGTTGTTATTTAAAAAAATATGATTTTTAATTAACCCCTTTAAAGGGCTAAATCTCCCTTATTATTAGGGTTTGAAAAAAGTATACATGAAGAAGTACCCTTATTTTTTGATGTTCTATCAGCTCTAGAGATTAATGTACATAATTTTGGACCTGTATATATTTTTTTAATCATTTGAATTAATTGTTAAATATTATTAAAACTAATTACTTATTAAAATATTGAAAATGTTGTATTGGCGATTTTAAAGCTTTAATAAAGTTAATTAGGGTTTAACTAATACGTTGAATGTAGAAATTTTAGTAGTTACAGATATATAATATTTTTTAGATAACCATCTATGTAATGAAACAGGATTAAATTATTCATTATATAGGGACTCAGTAACATGAATATACATAGGGACTGGAACTAAAACTGTATTACCAGAACTCCAGAGGGTTAAATATGAAAACTTTAGATTTTTTTTAACGAAATTTTAGAAAATGAATATGATATTGTTATGATTTCCGAGACATGGTTGGGAGAGGGTGTTTTGGATGGAGAGTTGGTAGATGTAAATATTTTTAATATAATTAGAGCAGACAGGGACAAGGAAATTGTTCAAAAAGCAAAAGAAGGAGGTGTGCTAATAGCGATAAACAAAAATTTTAAAATTCTAAAAGTGGCTAAAATGAGTTCAAGTTTTGAAGCCATAGTATTGCAAATTAAAATAAAACGTAATACTAAAGTTACATTGGCTTGTGTTTATATTCCACCAAAAAGCTCTCTTCAAGTAAATGAAACCTGCTTTGGGTTTCTGCAAGACAATATAGATTGTATTAACTAAACTTATATAATGGGGGATTTTAACTTACCAGAAATAAAGGGTTCATTAGTATCGGTGGATATGACAAATGATAGACTTCGGGCATTGGATATTTTTTTAAGTTTTAACTCGTTTAAATTATTTAATAATATTGTTAACTCTCAGAATAAAACATTGGATTTAGTGATAAGCTTAGATGATAATAAATGCAATATTACTAGAGCCGAGTTGCCTATAACAAAAGAAGATGTATATCATCCTCCATTGGAAATTTATATTGAAATAAGTCAGAGTTTTGTATCAAGTAATAATGAGATTGATGAAAACAAAAAATTTTTGTATAACTTTAAAAAGACAAATTTTAATCTTTTATATGAAAATATCACGGATGCGGATTGGGGTGCTGTGTATATGGAAACTGTAATATATTCGGGATTTATAACTAAGATTTTTATTTATATTCAGGTATTTAAAAATTAAAATCAAATTCAGATTGTAACTAACTTTATTTCTGTATATATGTTTTATATATCATAAACAAAACTATAAAAAGTAGACGACAATAGCCGCCATAGGCATATCTACAGGTTTAACTATAAATACATTACAGAAACTAATGTTAATAATGCATTAAAACATTTTTATAATACTTTAAATAACATATTTGCTAAATGTGTACCAACATTTAGGCTACATAAACGCTATAATAAGTACCCTATTTGGTATGATAGGGAAATTACACTTCTTTTAAAGGAAAAAACTAAATTAAGTCGCATAAGACATGTGTCAAAATTTTACGAGCAATAATATAATAAAATAAGAAGGCAATTAAAATCATTAACTAGATCTAAGTATAAAAGGAGTATAAAGAAAGAATCGAAAGCAGATGTAAATAAGTTTTGGAAGTATGTGAAAAGAGAGGGAGGGGGTGAAAGCAGTGGTAATTTTACTCTTAACGGAAAGGAAATTCATTCACAAGAAACTGCTAAATCGTTTGCAGAATTCTTTGCTACTACATATTCACCAAATAAATTAACATATGTTTTAAATGAAGAAAATGCCAATCTATGGAAAAATGACAGTTTTACTCTAAATTTAATAAATGATGATGGTTATATTAAAATATAATAATGGCTATCAAAAAATTAAAACCAAAAAAGGCTGCAGGTACTGATGGTATACCTCCATGTCTTAAAAGGTTGTTATGATTGTTTAAAATTGCCACTGCTTCATATCTTTAATGTTATTGTAAAATTTTCGACTTTTCCTGATCTGTGGAAGACGGCGATTTGTACCACAATACATAAATCAGGTAGTAAAAGTATGATGGAAAATTATAGATCGATTTCTGTGATGTGTGCTCCCTCTAAAGTATTCGAGCAGATAATGTACAACAAATTATATAATTACGTGGCAAATAATATTGCTGAGGAGCAGCATGGATTTGTGGCAGGAATATCAATTTATTCTAATTTATTTACTTTTACAAATTATGCAACTAAAACATTAGAAAAAAGACTTCAACTTGATACAATTTTTACCGACTTTAGTAAAGCTTTTGATCGAGTGGATCATGATGTCTTATTAGGAAAAATTAGTCAATTTGGATTAATGCTTATTGGTAAAGATAGATACTTCATGGTAAGACATGGTGGTAATACTGCTGACAAATCCGTGCTGCTTCCGGTGTGCCCCAAGGTTCTAATTTAGGCCCATTATTATTTTTGTTATTTGTCAACGATCTACCGAAAGTATTTAAACAATCGAATGTCTTAATTTTTGATGATGATCTTAAATTTTATAAACAAATTCAAACAGTACGCGATTGTGTTGCTTTACAGAAAGACTTAAATGCAATTTACGAATGGATTCGGAAGTATAAATTGGAATTTAATATTGACTGTCATATGAATAGTGTGTCATTAAAACAATGTTTTCAAGTTAAAGATTTAGGGGTTACATAAAATACTAAATTATCATTTTCTGCACACATTGAGAATATCTGTAAAGCGGCAAATCGTTCACTGGGATTTTTAATAAGACAAACACAGCTATTCTCAGATATTAATTTGTTAAAAATTCTATATTTCTCATTTAAGGTCGATTTATACATATCCGTTCCGCGTTATGACAGTGCACTGGAAGTTGGTATATCCCATGTTGGGGACTGATAGACCTGACAATCGTTGGAACGTGTAGAAGCATTATATCGAGCCAGTGGATAGGCAGCGTTGTCTTGAGAACTCTGTTGAGAGGGAAAACGACACTCTTGTACCACTTGCATTAAACGTAATCTGCAAGAAAACATATCTGGAATCGACATTTGCTCCATTAATGGTAAGAGCTACATCAAAAATGCCCTGTTCCCAGACTCATCTCTGGGCTGGCTGTGCACTTCTCTTTGGAGAGCAACGCTTTCATTCAAAACTTTTGTTATCGCTCGAATTTCTGTAACTTCTTCTGTTGTTTTTTTCGTTCCCTTCGATTTTACCTGATTTGAAGTAGTAGGAAGGGTTTGAGAGCGTTGAGACGCTACAAATGTAGAAGGCAACTGACTGTCTTCAGCTTCAGGCAAGGTAGGTGCACGGTGTGGCTGGGATTCTTCTACCTCTTGTGTGGACTCCCCCTCATTTTCATCGTCCACATTTTCCTCACCGCTATCATCTAAGCTTCTAATATTTGATGTTGTGGGTCTCATTTCAAGAGAAGGCGTTAGAAAAAGAAGCTGATCAAAGTAAAGGTATTTTTTCTTTTTTTTGCAGTTTGCCCACTTTTGCTATGATTCATCGCAGTCACTTCCCTTTTGAATTGGTCCCTACTTTGTTTGAACCAATTTACCTGCAACACCACATTTACATTAAAAAGCGATTTAAAAAATTTAAATTTATTGCAGATACCTGGCAACTGGCTGATTTCGCGTGCTTAGAATATGTCTACCAAGTTTCAAGATGTACGATTCGAGGTATCGTAAGGGAAACATGCGTTGCTGTTTGGAACATTTTACAACATTTAGAAATGCCTATCCCAACAATAGCAACCTGGACCCATGTGGGTGGTAAATAGATGTTATGAGCAAACTCAATTTCCAAATTGCTTGGGGGCGATCGATGGCAAGCATATCCGAATTGTTCGACCTCAGAATTCTGGGACAGAATACTTTAATTACAAAAAATTCCATTCGATCGTTTTACTAGCTGTCACCGATGCAAATTATTGTTTCACTGCAATAGATGTAGGGGCTTACGAACGAGAAGCAGACAGTAATGTCTTTAAAGCATCGAATTTTGGGAAGCAACTGACACAAAAGCAGCTAGACCTACCAGAGCAAAGAGCACTTCCAGGTACAATGCTGCCACTATTACCCCATGTATTTGTAGCAGACGAAGCATTTGCTATTGGTGAACATATACTAAAACCATACGCGCGCAAGAAAAGATTGGAAGTTCCTCAAAAGGTATTTAACTACCGTTTAACAAGAGCCCGTAGATTTGTCGAATGTACGTTTGGTATTCTTGCAAATAAATGGAGAATATTTCACACAAGTTTACTGGTCGAGGAGGATTTTGCAGTAGATATTATCAAAGCTGCATGTGTACTGCACAATTTTGTAAGAAGTTGGGATGGATTTAACCACGACGACACTTTAACACATCCACCAGAGGATATTGACAAGGTGGTTACGGGAGGTAAATCTAGCGGTTTTGCAGTCAGAGAACACTACGCAATATTTTATGACTAATGATGGAGCCGTATCTTGGCAACTTGAAAAAATTTAATATGTCTTTATTATTAAAGTTAATAAATAGCTACTTACTTTTAATGATTTTTTCTGTAGCCGGCAAAATTTCCCAATTTTCGATCAACGCTGAACAGACTTCATCCCAGAGTTTCATTTTTAGCTCTCTATTGCTGTACTCTTTTGATTTTATATTGTACAGAGGATTCCGTTTTTCAATTTCAGCAATTAACTTTTCTGTATCCCACATTATGCTACTAATAATTTTGTCTTGGACAGTACATCCGCACGCTCGTGTAATTCGACATGTACTAAACAGTGTGTTTCGGTTTCAGCGTGCCTCGACGTGCCGGCGTATACACGTCACAATACGTGGCGGTGGACGTTAAGTGGCGTTTTTGCGTAGAACTCGACGCTCGTGTAATCACGTCCATAACAATCTGTGGTTTTCGTTGAAGCGCAAAATACGCGACGCAAATACGCTGGAAGTATATGCGTCCGTCTAACCTAAGCCTAAACAATACGCGACGCAAATACGCTGGACGTATATGCGTCCGTCTAAGCCTTAATAAATTACTTCATTCTTAATTAAAATGATTTATAAATAGTCTTCTGTTGTCAAATGGTTGTAGTAGTGGCTGCAGGAGTGGATTGGGATGGTCCTCCAGTTTGTTGTAGTGTTTTTTAGCGTTTTCTCGGATTACTTCGTTTATGTAGGGGATTTTGAGGTCAGTGTGCAAGGTATAGTTTGATATATACCAAGGTGCGTCAGTTATAGCTTGAAAAATTTTCGACTGTGCTCTCTGTATGATAGCTGTATTGGATTTGCTGACGCAGCCCCATAACTCAATTCCATAAGTCCAAATCGGCTTTAAAACTGCTTTGCATATTAATAGTTTGTTTTCTAGGGATAGATAGGATTTTCTGCCAATAAGCCAATTTAGTTCTTTGGTTTTCATGTCTAATTGTGTTCTTTTCTTTTTTATGTGCTTCTTCCAATTTAATTTGCTGTCCAATGTGAGTCCTAAGTATTTAACACTATCGCTCTGGGGAATATTATTTCGTTTCATTTTCACTGGTGGGCGGGTTCCTTTTCGTAAGGTGAAAATTATGTGTGTAGATTTGGATTCATTTACTTTGATCTTCCACTTACTAGCCCAAGTTTCTAGTAGGTTCAAGTGATGTTGTAGATTTGTAGAAGCTGTTACTGGATTTTCGTGAATTGCAAAGTATCGTCAGCAAATGTTCCCGTAGTTGTTGCAGCTGTGGTAGGTAGATCGTTTGTGTAAAGTAGGTATAAAAATGGTCCTAGTATACTTCCCTGTGGTACACCTGATAGTATTGGTAGACGGTTGGAGTGTTCTTCGTTGACTTTCACTTCGAATTTGCGTTCGTGTAGGTATGACTTCAGCAGGTTAAAGTAGTTATTTGGGAGAACTGTTTTTATTTTGTAAAGTAGACCTACGTGCCACACCTTATCGAAAGCTTGGCTTATTTCCAAGAAAGCAGATGTGCAGTATTGTTGGTTTTCTATTGATTCACTTATTATATTTACTATACGGTGGCTTTGTTGTGTTGTTCAGTGTAATTTTCTAAATCCAAACTGATGATTGGGGATCCAGTTTTCTGGTTCTAAGTCTTTGTTCAGTTTGTTAAGTACTAGTCTTTCAAGTACTTTTGCTATTGTTTGTAGTAGGCTTATGGGTCGATACGATGTGACATCTTCTGGCTTTTTCCCAGGCTTAGGAATCATTATGATTTGCCCTATTTTAAGTGATTTCGGCCAGTAGTTAGTCCTTAGGACCGCATTGTATATATATAGAAGTTTTACTAGACCTTTTTTGGTAGTTCTTTTAACATCTTTGCTGTTATAAGATCTATGTCTGGTGCCTTTTTTTATATAGATTTTTGATTACATCTTTAACTTCTTTTGGTGTGAACGGTCTTAATCCTGGTTGTTCTTCTAATGGTACATTCACTGTTTCTTCTACTTTTAGTACCGGATCATTGTTTTGTGGTGTAAACACTGTTGCTAGGTACTCTGCGAATAGATCAGCTTTTTCTCGGTCACTTTTTGCCCATGGTCCAGGAGGGTTTGTCAGTTTTCGTATGGGGGGTGATGTTGTAGGTTTATTTTTATTTTTTATAGGCTTCCATATAGTGTTGTCAGTTCTCGAAAGATTGGAGATATAATTGGCAAGCGATTCATTTTTCATTTCTCCCAGTTTTGTTTTTAGTTTATTGCTGAGTTGATTATATATAGTTCTATTGTTTAGTGTTCGGGTTCTTTGCCATCTTGACCTGGCTCTTCTTTTTTGAGCTATTAGCTTTTTGATTTCCACGGGTATGTTATTTACTGTTTTCTTTGGATTAGTCATAGGTGTGGCTGCTATGGCTGCCTGTTGTAATAGGCTAATAAATTTGGCGCATTCATTTTCCACTTCATGGGGTTCCTTTAATCTTGTTGAAAGCTCTATGGTGTTTTGGATAGATTGTCGGTAGATGTCCCAGTTTGTTTTGGAGTTATGTAGTCTTGGTTTTGGGGTTTTTACTATTGGAACTGTACTTATTGTAGCTATTATCGGGCTGTGATCTGATGACAAATCATAATTGGATGTTACATCTGTATAGCTCATGGAGATGCCATTGGTTACAAAAAAGTCGAGTAGATCTGGGATTTTATTCTGGTCGGTAGGCCAATACGTTGGTGATCCCGTTGAAATGAATGAGTAGCTGTTGTTCTGAATTGCCTGTGATAATTCCCTTCGTTTTATCGTTGTCAGCCGTGATCCCCAGAGTGTATGCTTACTGTTGTAGTCTCCTCCTGCATTGAATTTGGGCCCTAGTGTTTGGAAGAATACCTCGAAGTGTTCTCTTTTTATATTATGGCGTGGTGGGCAGTAGACAGCTGTTACTGTGATATTTTATGGAAGTGTTTCTATTTTAATCGACGTTGCCTGAATGTGTGATTCCTCGTATTTTTATAGTTCATTGTGTTAAATTGTATATTTTACAAGGATTGCCGTGCCTTCATGAGTTGTGCCGTCAGGGTGGTCAGTATGGTACAGTTTATATTGTGGTATACTAAAATAGCTTTTTTTTGTGAAATGTGTTTCACTAATAAGTAGTATGTCTATTAGATTTGTTTTCATGAATATTTTTATTTCTTCTTTGTGTCTTGGAAGGCCATTTGCATTCCATTGTGCTATTCTGATAAACTTGGCCTTTTTTTTATTTGATTTTATTGATTAGCGTTGTGATCATATTGAGGACCATACCATTCTGCTGGATTAGTTGATTAAAGAGACTTCTGAATTCATTTAAGAATTGGGTTAGTACGCTAGTTGAGTCTTCAATTTGATCGGCATTTCGTCCAGCTGCTTCAGCAGAGTTGTGTTGAATGTTTTTATTATAGTAGTTATTTGTGTATATTGGTTGTGTCACTGTCGTTGTTGGTGCATGAATTCTATTGTTTCCTTTGATTATTCTTTGGTATTCCTCACAGCCTTTATAATTTGCGGTATGATCTCCACCACATAGTGCACATTTCGCAGGGGTCTCTTTTGGTTTTTTACACTCTGTTGTATTATGATTTCCTCCGCACTTTACGCATGTAAATGGTTTATTGCAATACGATTTTGAGTGTCCATACTGTTGGCACTTCGTGCATTGAACTATGTTGTTTGTATTTGTTCTTGGTGGTTCTATATGTACTATTCTGTTTTGAAGTCCAGTTATCTTGTAGATATCTTTGTTGTTTTGGGCTGGTTCCAGGTCGACAAAGAATAAATTGAGAGGTTCGTTGGTGAATCTTTGCTGTACGTTGGTTATATTTCTTACTTTGTGTCCCAAGTTTCCTAGTTCTTCTTTTATACTGTTCAAGTTTGTTGAATGGTGCAAGTATCTGATTACTACCCTGTATGCTCTCTCTTCTTTCAATTGATATGTGTGGTGATAAATGTTTTTCTCTTTGAATTCACGAACTAGTGTTCTGTATGTGTCTGAGGTTTCACAATTTATTTTCACAACATTATTCGCTAAGCTTTTTGTGGAGTACTGTTCTTTTGCTGCGATGTCTTGCATTCGTTTTACCATCTCATTATAATCGATCACGCCATGTACAAATATTGGGGGAGGTTTTTGTATTTTTTGAGTTTCGATATTTCCGTTACTTGGGGTTTCCACGTCATTGGACAGTGGATCATATCGGTTGTTTGTTTGAATTCCATTTGTGGTTGTATTCTGTTTTGTTTTCTGTATTTTTTTCCTTTTTGTACTTCTTATTTCTTGCCATTTATTCTTTTGTGTTTCTTCTTCCTCCTCGCTAGTAGATGTCAGTTTCTGTATTTGATTTCCTTTGAGTTTATTACGTGTGTAAGTTGTGGTTGTTAATGCTAACTGCTGTTGTTGTGTTGGTGGAATGGCGTGGCCGGGAGCTATTTGCATTGGTATTTGCTGGCTAAATGGTACTTGCATGTTTGTGTATTGTGTTTGATTTGGATGAAATTACATTTGGGAATTTTGTGGATTCATAGATGATGGATTGGTTGTTCATAAATTGGTTGACCAGTATTAGAATAACCGATAAAGTTCCCCGAAAGGAACATGTTTGGTTTGTTTATTTTTATCACTTATTACTATTGTTTTTATTTTATTTTATCAGTAGCTAATCGGATTTCTAGTGAAACTGTCTAATTTCTCAAACTACCAAATATTAAGAATATCTTATTTTTTAGGCTATTTCTGCACGAGGTGGCGTTGTTCAAAATTGCTGGCCTTTTATTGATGGCACTGCTCGCCTCATATGCCGACCAACACACCAGCAAGAAGAGTATTACTCTGGACATAAAAGATTCCATTGCGTTTAATACTAATCAATAGTATGTCCAGATGGCCTCATAGTAAGCCTAATTAGTGCATATCCAAGGAGACGCCATGACGCTTTTATTTTTGGAGATAGCGGTATATATAATCAGTTGCAACAGAATATGCAACTCCTCAATCAGAATTTCGTTATATATGGCGATCAGGCATACGGTATTAGGCCTTTAATTTTAAGTCCTCATTCTGGTAGACAAATAAATGCAGCCCAACAAGAGTTTATAGAAGCATGTCTTTAGTCCGTGTTGCGGTTGAATGGGGTTTTCAGAAAATAGTTGCAGAATTTGCTTTCCTAGATTTAAAAAAAAAATTATAAATTTTTGCGCCGTTCAAATTCCTCCATTTCACATTTTTTTCATTCAGTTTTAATTTGTTTTCTTCCAAGGCCAATTGTCTTTCTTGGAGCGCCAGTTTTCTTTCTTCTAGTTCTTTTTTTTTATTTCCTCTTGCTTTTTATCGTACTGCTGCAAATAAATCAGCCCGTGGCGTTGTTAATGAGGGACCAGGTTATTCTGAGGGATAAGGTTGTTCAAAGGCACCAGGATAACATTCAACTTATAAGAAATACTTAAAGATAAGAGAGCAAAGTTCTTTCACTTATAATATTCATGATAAGCTATTTCTATTTCCTTAGACAGATACTTCTTCATTGATAAATTCAATGGCATTGGTCCATTTCATCCGTTCTGTTTTTCCCAATTCTCTCTTTTGTTTTACTAGAAACCTTTGGTTTGTTGTCCCGACATTCCAGCATTATGTCATAAATATTTTGGCACGAATTGTCTTTTTCAGAATAAACTTCCTACAAATTTGAATTAAAATGTTAAAAGAACCAATAGGTACTGGTTGATTCTACTCTTTTTAATGTTACTATCATTCATTTTTAGATACAAATAATACCAAAATACTACTTACTTGTTTTTAAATAAATTAATTTTTTGCAGCCAGACTCTAATCAATAGGTCTAGATGGTCTTTAAGGGTTTTTAAAGTAAATTATTTCCCTGTAAGGACAAATATATTTTCTTTAATTGTCCCCTAAGCTTTACCATTTATAAAAGGAATGTGGCTAGCCACTTCTTGTAATAATGCAAGATCATCCTCTTCCCGAAAGCGGAGTCTTATTTTTACAGGAACTGTCTTAGGGCTTTCCCCTTTTCCATTTTTAAAATATTGTATTTTCACTTCTCACACGAAATACACTCGAAACTATTTAGTCTAAACGAATCTCAAACTGTGCTCAAACTCAAAAACATAAAGAATGTGCTCTACTAATGATTAAAGCAATGGAATATTTTATAATGCTTTGTTGTGAAAGTGTTGTGTTGTTTTGATTCTTGTTTTGTTTTTGTATTTTGTTATCTTGTTCCAAGAACCCAACACCCTACCGAGGAGATGACCATATTTTATAATCCTAATTAATTTATTACTTTTAAAATAAAATGTATCAGAGCCTATTATTATCCTTAAATTGATTGTACTAACCCTTACTTTTTGGAAGTCCATCTTATTAAGAACAATAAAAAACTCTTCGTTTTAACAAAACTTCCACTATTTATTTAAAAAAATTGCTCTTTTAACCTCAATGACAGCCGTTTCGCTAGAATTAGCATCGTCAGATTGACATATTGAAGTTACATTTTGTTTATTTTTAGCTAGGTACCTGATGTTTATTAGGTAGTTATAAGGTTAGACCAAGTATGGAAGTAATAAGACATAAAATTATTAAAGCCTAGATGTTATTAGCCCTAAGGGGTTATCCTGGGTGTACTTCCCTCTAAGATCAGTATAACTGTGCAATGAAAAACCAGGAAAAAACATCGTCAGCTAGTTATATAGCGAAACAGCTGTAATTGTAATTTTATACCTAATTTGTTCAATTAAACTTGGAAGTTAAGTTAAAACAAGAGTTATTATTCTTTTTAAGATGAACTTCCAAAAAGTAAGGGTTAGTACAATAAATTTAAATACCTTGCATCTTAAAATTAATGTTACTTTAGAAGTTGAAGAAAACGATTCAATTAATTTTCTAGAATTAAAAAAAATAATTTGCTAAATTATTCAATATACAGAAAACCAACACACAGATGTAACCATACCGTATAATTCAAATCATCCTATAACACATAAATTAGCAGCTTATAATTCAGTGATACATAGGGCATTTTCAATTCCAATGAACAAAATTAACTTTGATAAAGAAATTGATATCATAAAACAAGTAGCTACATCTAATGGCTACCCAGTTCATTTGATAAATACATTAATTAATAAGAAAGAGTAGAAAGTGTCACTGCAACTAATATTTCCTAAACAAACTAAAGAAATTAAGTTATAAAAATATTACATATTGTGGAAGTATTTCCAATAAAATTTCAAAAATAATATCTTCGGTAACATCAGCATTTATATCATTTGAAACATAAAATAATGTTGGTACAAAATTGTTAATTTTAAAAACAAAATTAACCAAATTAAAAAAATCTAGTGTTTACAAAATTAATTATTGTCCAAAGTGCAATATACATATAGATCAAACACAAAGAAATTTTGAAGTAAAATTTAACGAACTTTTAAAAGCATATAGATTAAAACAACCAGATAAATCAAATTATGCAAAACACCTACTTGGATATCCAACCTCACTCTTACACACCATTGGAATCCAAATACTACACACTTGTAAAACAAAATTTAGATTTCCCTGTAGAACTTGATATAAAAAGACATCTAGCAGATCAACAGTTTAAAGTAGTTAATGAACAAATAAATTGGAAGTTCTTCACTATTAAACTGTTTACTTTGATTAAGTCTTCATTTCATACATAGGTAAGACGTAATTGTAACACAAATATATTAAGTTATTGTAAAGATCAGCATGATATAGTTTTTTTCCTGGTTTTTCTATATCATTGCACAGTTATACCTTAGGGCTAATAACATCTAGGCTTTAATATTGTTATGTCTTATTACTTGGTCTAGCCTTATAACTACCTAATAAACATCAGGTACCTATAGAGCGGGTCACAGTTATTATGCAGCGTGGCCGGCATAGGCCAATGTAAATCTTATGGGCGAATATTCAACACTGTTGCTGTTTTGGTTACCTTGGTTTCCTTTAAACGCGTAAAATTTATCTAAAAGCATAATTATAAATATTCTTAATTACTCACTAAACGATTTTCAAATGAATAATTTAGTCAACATTTAAATCAAAATAGTAACACAATGGCAAGTTATATTCCCGCGCCAGTTGGAACCAAATTCGAAGAACATGCCGATATGGCAACGCCGTCGTCCATATACGCAATGCTGCATAATAACTGTGACCCGCTCTATAGCTACAAACAAACAAAATGTAACTTCAATATATCAATTTGACGATGCTAATTCTAGCGAAACGGCTGTTATTGAGGTTAAAAAAGCAAGTTTTTAAATAAATAGTGGATGTTTTGTTAAAACGAAGAGTTTTTTATTATTCTTAATATTATTATCCTAATATAACTCATAAGATATAACATAACATATGAAAATTTTATCTGAACAGAGGTTTATTTCTAAGAAGTTATTATTTTGGGAACTTATCGACAACATCGCAATTTAAAAATAAGGATAACATCAAAGTCTTCCGTTATGTTATTCATCCGTATATAAAGGGTTCCGTTATCGTTATTAAAGTTAACTAAACGAATAGCTGTAACTGCGATTGCTCATAAAACAATAACCATAACCACATAACAAAACAAGGGCCTTAAAATATCTCTAATGTTTTATCGTTGGAACGTTATTTACTAACAGAAATGGTTTTTTTTATTACTTAGGTGGTTTTTTATATCTCAGCAGTGTCAACAGTTTTTACTTTTCTATATTGATTAATAAAAAACATTTACAAATGAGTTAAAATGTGTAAAATGTAACATGTAAGCCTTGTCGAATTGTTGACTGAACGGGTCTACACATTTGCGCAGTGGCAGTGGGCGATTCTATAACGCAGTCGTGTTGGGGGAGGGTAGGAAAGAGGAGATGCTTAAACACATAAACAACTTAATTAGTTCAAAGTGTTTGCAAGTAACTACCACTTATTTATTTTCCTTTTTCGAGGTATATACGTTCAAATTTATTGATTTCATTCTTATTTTTTAAATTTTTAATTCCCAAAAACAATGTTTGTTCATTCCTTGGGTGCATTTAGAACATCTCCTACTGAAAGTCTTCTTGTTGAAGCCAACGAGCCTCCATTACGTCTAAGGCGTCAATATCTTACTTTGTCTCATGCGTCCTCTATTGCCGGTAATAAACAAAAACCACTGAACAACATTATATTTTCTAATAGATACGAAGCACACTTCCGTTCCAAACCTTCTATAGTAAAACCACATTACTTTAGACTTCGGAAAATTCGGCAAGATCTCAACCTTCACATTCCAAAAACATTTCCAAACAATCCAAACAGTTTACCACCTTGGACAATTAAAATACCTCACTGCCATACAGAACTATCGAAATTCGACAAATCCTCTTCAATCCCATCAGTTATCAAAGCAAATCTAAATGAAATCCTATATACCCAGTTTTCCGATTATTCAACAATTTTCACGGACGCTTCCAAACTCAACGGTCATGTAGGTTGTTCAGTTATAATTGAAGGCCAAAATCGTTTATTTAAATTACCACCATTTTCCAGCATTTTTACGGCAGAATTATATGCAATTTATAAAGCACTAACCTTCATAAACGAATTTAACCTAAACAAAAGTCTCATACTTACAGACTCCTTGAGCTCAATAAAATCTATCCAACACCTGTTCCCTAAACATCCCATAGAATATCTTATTAAAAAAGAACTGAAGTTAGCTGAGAACAATAATAGACTCGTAGAATTCACGTTGGAATCGATGGCAACGAGACGGCTGACCAGAACGCCCGACTAGCAACAACCAGCGAACAATCTCTCTTCGAAAATCAGTGCGTGGTTAGTGATCTCAAACAGTTCTTCAAATCCAAAGTTTTTAGTGCGTGGAACAGTGAGTGGCATCAGTCGAATCAAAAACTAAATCAAGTGAAAAGTAACATTACTACCAAGAGATCACACCCTCGTGGTAGTAGGCATCAACAATCTGTTCTAACCCGATTGAGAATAGGTCACACGAAACTCACGCATTCATATCTCCTCTCAAATATTGACCCCCCTCAGTGTTCCCACTGCAATACGACAATTACTGTGTCTCATATACTTTTAGACTGCCCCCAATATGATAGTTTTAGACATAAGCACAACTTGCCGCAGAATTTAAGTGAACTTCTAGGAGATAACTGCAACGTTACGGCTTTAACAGACTATTTAAAAGATATTAATATACTGTACAATATATAGAGTAAAATGTAATATATCGCTAATCACCTTGATGTGGATGCGATTGTCTAAATAAAAAAAAAAAATGTTTGTTCATTACAATTTGTGTCAAATAAGTTAAAAAACTCAGATTTAAGTGGTTTGTTAAATTTTTTTGTATGTTTGATGTGTGTGTGTGTGCATTATTTGTAATAATTTTTCAAAGAACAGGTCTTTGCTAAATTTTCTTCGTTGAAGAAAAATGTGCTTCATGTAGCTTAAAAACACGTTTTTAGGTGTTTATTTTTTCAAAAATTCCTGGGGGGAGACCCCCAGTGTCCCAGTTGGTTGGCGCCCTCACCACCCCTGTCCCCAGCCCTTTCGACGTACCCAGCACGGACCTGCTTTACACCAAAAAAATATGAATGTGACAAATGTGTATCACATAGAACTGGAAATCTCACAGAAGAAGAAGTTCTCTTACACCAGGATATAAAAGTGAAGCCAGGGAGGCAAAGGAACAAGATAAAACCTCAGAAAATGAAGTGTTGGAACTACAAGCAGTACCGTTGAGTCCAAACGTCTCGTCCCTATATTTTAAAACAAAACTTATGGTCCATAATTTTACACTTCATAATATGGAAAGAGGTGATGGTTACTGTTTTATTTGGCATGAGGCCGTGGGAGGAGTAACTGTCAATAATTATGCCTTCATATTATCCTATTTCATAAAGGAACATGTTTAAAAAAAATAGAAAATGAAAAATCCATAATATTTTCGAGCGA
Source organism: Ophraella communa (assembly GCA_035357415.1). Taxonomy (NCBI): domain Eukaryota; kingdom Metazoa; phylum Arthropoda; class Insecta; order Coleoptera; family Chrysomelidae; genus Ophraella; species Ophraella communa. The sequence continues at coordinate 47,483,288 of CM068979.1, read as the reverse complement.
TGGATGTACCTCACGAAACCGCAACTGCACAATGTCCAATGCTCTCCTTAACATATCTATGAAATATGGTGTCCAAATTGAGCAAAAGTACCTCGAAAAGGGGCACAAGCAAATGGAGGCAGACTCCATGCACTCTTGCATTGAAAATACATTGAAAAATGTATTTTCAATGTAATAAGTAATAAGTAATGTTAGCGTACCAGCTAAGTATATCGGGGTTTACTTCCAAGCAAGACAGAATCCAAGTCCATATATTGTTAAGTGTTTAACATATGATGTTTTTAAAGATTTTGACTACCTGAAGTTTTTCACTTCAATAAGACCTGATAGAAAAGTTGGAGATCCATCAGTTACAGACTTACGTGCAATAATGTATAAATCTAATGGACAAGTGCTATACAAACACAGACATAATGCTGAGTATCATACTTTGGAATACCGCAATGTGTATAAATGTAATCCATGTGCAATGGAAGATATTCCACAGTTGTACCAAGGTGAGATACCGATTAAAAAAACCAAGTACGACCACCTTCAGAGTCTTAAAGCTAGTTTAAACAAAGATTATCATTCTTTTTATCATTTATCATTTATCATTTGCTTTTTAAAGAATAGTAACATTTATGAAATTTATGGTACTAACCCTTACTATGTGAAAGTTCATCTTATTCAAAACAATAAACAACTAAAAGGTTGAATTAACTTCCACTATTTATTCTTTAAATACTTTAAATGTAATGACAGCCGTCTCGCTATCGAAATAGCATCGTCAGATTGACATATGTTATATGTCACTTTGTGACACGCGGTCTGGTAAACGAATCTACATGGATGAAACTTTAACGGTCGTTCCCCGTATATTTCTGCAGCTCTATACGATTCACGCGTTTTATAAAGGGCAAATGTTCACGAGACGTTATTTTACCCTCGCTCCAACGTTGCCAAATAAACTTTATTTCACACGTGACATCTGATCGTTGACATATATTTCGTGACGCCAAGATAATTACTAGTATCAAGTATTACAAGGCAAGGTTAGACTAGACAGTGTGGTGCCTGAACGTTTCCTTTTCAGTTTTATTCAAGCGAAACTGCTTTGGTGTTGTTTTCGTGTTTTTGATCTTTACTTGATACTACTTAGTTAATTTGCGATAAAAACTAACGTTTAACTTGTAAATTGTAAAAATGGCATTTGAGTGTCACATATGTGGAAAGTGTTTTCTGAAAAAATCCAACTGTAACTGGCATCTTATAGAGGTTCATAAAGCTGATGAACCTTTCTCAGACAGAATTTTAGACGCTACGTCGTCGTCTAAGGATATAATTGATATAAAAATGGGAAACAGTCGCTGTTTGGAATAGAGTGGTGACAGCTTTTGTGGCATTCAGTTTGCTAATGTAAGATCACTCATTGAGCATCTAGAAATTAAGCACAATAAGTGCTTTGATATGCAGTTACTTCACATAGAAAACATGGAAGGTATGGGTATAATATGTTTGAAGGTTAACATAATTGTATTACCAGGTTATTTGTAGAATGTATGCAGTGGAAAACTAATATAGAAGCACAGAATAAATGTTCCTACATCCTAAAATCAAGAAAATTTAGCACTAAGGGTGAAGTATTGCATTACATTTGCAACAGAAGTAAAGGGAGTAAGTATTTATATAGAGGATTTTATAATTAAATGTCTTATTAATCAGTTTATTTTGTTTGAAAATGCTACAGAAAAACTTGGTGCTGAATAAATATATTTATTTAATATAAATACAAAAAACCAATGATATTATAACCTATGGATCGAGCCTACTCGTATCTATCTGATCCATATAGCAGAATGAAGTCAACATGTGCAAAGGATGGCTATATGTGCCTATACGGCTAAGTTTTTAAAAATTATGTTTATTTATTCTTTACTGTGTCTGTATAGGCAAACTTGACTCCAGTCAGTTTTGTGTTAATAGAAATATATAATGTATGAAGTAGTGCATACCTATTAAATTTAACTGGTTAAAGTGGATGAACTTTTCTCAATTCAGTAGGTAATCATATGTCGATTTTTGTTGTAGGTTACACACCATTTTCAAATGAGTGCAGAAAAAGACAGCAAAAAAGTCAAGGGTCGTGTAAATTAGAACACAACTGCACCCAGCGGCGTAGCGATGGGAGTGCGGGGGGTGCGGCCCGCACCGGGCGGCATGTCTTCAAAGGCGGCAAAAACAAACTTAACAATTCTAAAATTGCCGCCCCTGTCTTAAACGCGACTGCGCAAAAACAATTTGCATTTGCAGACATCGAGTATTATTTCATTTCACATTTCAGTACAGCGTACAGCATCGAATCTGGTACTGGAGAGCGCATCAGTTTAAATCTTTTAGTTGAACGTTACGCTTACGACGGTACCCAGGTAGAAATAAACGTCGGTCTGCTTGGGTATATATAGAGCTCTAGTTGTACCTGGGTACCGAAACGTGCTTGCTTACATGTTTTGAATTTTGTGCGGTTTAAAAATCGACTCGGTTCAAAATGAAGCGTCAGAGAAAGTGGAGCGGCGTATAAACGAAGACGAGAAGAAAAAGAGAAAGCAGCTAAATCACGGGATTCGCTGTTGAAATACTTCAATCCTAATCCTAACAGTTCGCAGTCTTCTAGTCAAAGTGTTGAAGTCAATCCGACAGAACTTAGTCCACAACAAGTCATTCAAGACATTCCTAAAGTTGCCGATGTGATACCACAAGCTAGTCCTGAAGAATGCAGTAACGAAGAGAATTCAGAAGAAGAAAGTGCAAACGCTATAGGATCTGAAATCTCGGCTTTGAACGAACTTACTTGTAGCTCAGAATCCCAAGATTTTATCGAAGTTCGCAATTCAGAGGTACTTCAGAAAGTCAATGTCGACGTGGCGGTGGCGGAAACCAGCACTCAGAGCAACGAAATTCCTAACGATGCGGGACTGTGGCCAGAACTAATTTCAGACGAACTGTGCGTGTACTTGGTGAAACAAGGTCCGGATCAAGTGCGCCATATGAACGCAAAATTTGCTTCTCAAACAAGACCAGCATCAGAGAAAAGTAAAGGCCTTGTCAGAAATTTGACAAAAAATTGGTTCTACAAAGTTCTAGAGAACAATCAAAAAACTTTGCGAACCTGGATGCTATATTCACCTGCTAAGGGATCGCTAGTCTGTTTCTGTTGCAGATTGTTTGATAGAAATTCTTCCCAGTCTTCAAGTTTCAGTAAATCTGACGGTTTCAAAAATTGGTTGAAACTAAGCCCAAAAGTTGACGAACATGAAGCAAGTGCCTTGCATTGCAGTACCTTTTTTCAGTGGAAGACTTTGGAAATTGGGCTGATGTCAGGAAAAACTATTGATTTCCAACATCAAGAGTCAGTTTTACGAGAAGAAAAGAAGTGGCGTGACATTCTGAAACGCATACTAGACGTCATCTTGTTTTTGGCGCGACAAAATCTTTCCCTGAGAGGTCACAGAGAAAGTTACTAAGATTCGTGTGTGGAAAACCACGGAAACTTTCTCGAACTTATACACTTCTTATCCAACTATGATTCAGTTCTAGCAAAACATCTAACTCGAGTTAAGCTGTCCAACAAACTTACGCCAACGTACTTATCTCCCGAAATTTAAAACGAGTTTATTAATTTGCTTGGAGACCATGTTCGACGTCGAATAATTAGTGATGTGAATGATGCCAAGTACTTTTCAATTATATTCGATAGTACACCGGACATTTCTCACAAGGACCAAACCAGCCAAGTCATTCGCTACGTCAAGATCAGCGGAACAGAAGTCGAAGTTGTGGAGTCCTTCATTGATTTTATTGAAACGCATGGAAAAACTGCTGAACAAATTTCATCGATGATCTTAAAGAAATTGGAAACTGACGGTTTAGATATTCAGAACTGCCGTGGCCAAGCTTACGATAACGCTGCTACAATGGCCGGTATTCGCAACGGAGTACAATCTAAAATCCGGGAGATTAATCCTAAAGCAACGTTCATTCCTTGCTCGAACCACAGTTTGAATCTTGCTGGCGTTCATGCAGCATCTGTTTCGCCAAGTTCCGTTACTTTTTTCGGAACACTAGAACGTATATTTGTATATTTTTCGTCATCGACACAGCGTTGGGATGCTTTACTTCAAGTGACAAAACAAGGTGTAAAGAGGCTCGTTGACACACGCTGGAGTTCTCGACACGACGCTGTTGCAGTGATAAAAAATCATTTTGAAGAAATTCTGGAGGTACTGGAAAAGTTCAACGAAAACCACAATGAAAACGCCAAGACTCGTTCAGATGCTGGAATATTGCTTTGCTCCCTTCGAACTTTTTCGTTTCTCGGGTATCTCAGCCTTTGGAGTACTGTTCTTTCAGAAATAAATGATACTCAAAAATACTTGTAAAGACAAGGTCTAAACGTTAAAAATTGTGCTGAAAAAGTTGCAGCTTTAAAAATTTACTTAGAGACAAACAGGGAGAAAATCGTTACCAAAGCCGCCGAATATGCAACCTTGATGTGTGAAAAGCTCGATATAAGCGTTACTTCTAAACGTACAAAAAAGAGAAAGCAGATTCACGGAGACGGATCCGAGGGCGTTTCGCTCACCCCAGCACAAGAGCTTAGTCGAGAAATGTACGGAGCTGTTGATAGAATTATTGAAGAAATAACGACTCGATTTCAGCAGTTGGACGAAATTCGACAAAAGTACAGCTTTCTTTTTCCGGAATCGCTGCTGGACCCGCAGAAAGAAGACAATTTTGATTTTGAGCTTCCCGATGATGTGAACAGGGAAGACTTCAATGTAGAGCGTGACCGCCTTCGAAATTTTTGCAACGCTGCTAATCACAAAGTTGAAACGTTTTCAAGTGATCCTTTAAGTCTTTTGAAGTTTATCCAACGTTATCAACTTGAAATTTCCGTGCCGAACATTGTTATCATGCTGAAAATTTTCCTGTCTTCTGCTGTTAGTGTTGCATCGTGTGAAAGGAGTTTTTCTAAGCTGAAGCTTATTAAAAATTACCTTCGTTCGCAAATGTCTTCTTTGCGCTTGCGAAATTTAGCGATTTTGTCAATTGAAAGAAAGTTGACAAATGAAATTGACTTTGACGACCTTATTAAGGAATTCGCAGCAAGAAAAGCCAGAAGAATTAATATTTAGTTTTAAACGTTAACGTTTGTAATTATGATGACTTGTACTGGTACGTAATACTCTAAAGTTTGTTTCTTGAAATAAATAAATATTTATTTCTGACATATTATTTCCGTGCACTATTAATAATTAAATTGTAATGTTACGTAATATAACCTTAAGACAAAATTCCAAGAAATCCTTGAGACGAGGGGCGGTAAAATCTTACTTCCGCACTGGGTCAAAATCACTGACGCTACGCCGCTGACTGCACCAGCTTTATTAAAGTGATGACTGAAAGTGATGTCCTACAGGTTGAATGGCAGAAAGTCCATTATGGCCATACAAATGATCTGGAGCATATAAGAATCCCACTGCCTGAAAAACAAAGCATTGCCTCCAAACTCTTGAGTGGTGTTACTCCACGAAGGTAAATTTTCAAATTAAATAACATTGGTAGGTATAGGTAACAAACGTTTTGATGTAATAATTCTGTTATTTCTTAAACATAGTAAGTGGTGTGGCTGTATTTTAACATAAATAGTCAAAGTCATCATTGAATGAAAAACAAACACAGTTATCCTATTTTCGCGAAAGTACTGAGGCCTCTAATTTTTTTTCACCAGAATTTTGGAAACAACACTGGATAGAATTGGAACTGACTTAAACAGAATTGATCTTGTATCATTTCCAGATGTTAAAAACATTGGTACCAGCTTTGGAATTAAAAGTAAAGATGGAAAGAGAAGTAAAGATGATGCATTCTCAATTGAGTTATGGGTAAGGGAATGTGAAAGCTCGGATGTAAACCCAATTCTCTTTTATAAGCGTCAAGGACAAGAGCATGTGATTCTAAGAAAAGAAGATTTTTGCCTTGTTATTATGAACAACTTCAAAAGGCAAATGATTAAAAAATTTCAGAAAATAATAACTGTGGACAGCACGCATGGCTTAAATTCATATAATTTTGAATTGACAATGGTAATGGTCATTGATGAATTTCACCATGGCTTTCCAGTAGCTGAGATGTTTTCAAATAGAAAAGACACCAGCATTCAACATCTGTATTTTTCTCTTATAAAGGAAACAGTTGGTATGTATGACATAATTGACATATGTTTATTTGTTCATGGCAAAATCAGTTCAAAAAAATTGTTTTTCAAATGCAAATATGCAAAATACAATACTATACATTGCCACTTGTTACCGTAAATTTTTGTTGTTAAACGGGGTCTTTGAATAGTAAACTATTTGTTTAAAAGTATGTTGTTACCTCCTTACTCTCGGGCTAGAGGTAAAAATAATAAGTTTGTTACCTTATGCAATCTGCAAGTTGTGGAAGCTATTCTTACTTAAGCAGGGTAATTTCCCAAAAATGTATTTGATAACTTTATTTTTCCAACTGCATACGTCCACCTAGGGTGATATGAATTCAGTAATTTAAGTGTCTACCCTAAGGAAAGAAATAAAAGAATTATTAAAGTCTCACCACAATAGTTTTAATCTCCCAACTCTGAGTTTAATAAGTTAAACAACAGTACATTTTATTTTAGTACGTTCTAAATTAAATTTTGGTTATTCAATACCTGCATGAAAACAAAACATCAATATCTGAAATTTGAAACTTCAAATTCACTTAACTAATATGAGTACTATAAGTACCTACTACCCCCTATGCAATTGCAGAGAAGTTTACACTCAGTGATAAACATACATAACTTATTGGTCACTAAAACCCATCTAAATAGAAAGAAATATTTATGTTACATTAATTTTTTGAAGTGGAGACTATTATTTTAATACAAGAAAAATATACACAACTTATTGGTCACTAAAACCCATCTAACTGAAAATATTTATGTTACATTAATTTTGAAATGGAGACTATTATTTTAATACAAGAAAAATATACACAACTTATTGGTCACTAAAACCCATCTAAATAGAAAGAAATACTTATTATGCTACCTTAATTTTGATGTGGCGACTATTATCTTAATAAAAAAATATACATAACTTAAAATTTAATTGTGACACCTCAAGGTTTCCTGTTCACCATTTTTATCGGTCATCTCTACCCCTATCCCTTGCAGAGACACAGAAACGGCAAGCCCCATAAGTTTTTCTTGCTCCACTGAAGCACTTCTCCCCATGCCCAGGACAACTATGGAAAGCACGGCCAAGATCCGGGAACGAACAGGCACAACAGGAGCCTTAATCGTTAACCGATTCAGGTTCATCAAACCACCTTCCATAAATAGAACCAATATTAGAATAAATATTTACATGACAAATATGCCTAAAATCCATAATTTAATTAGTAATATATTTTTCTTTATTACAACAAAATGGTTTCTTACCAACACCACTACGAAATCCTCAATTGAGCTTCCTTCTAAAAAAATATAATTATTTTCGATATCCTCCGCTTACTGAAGAAATATCCAAAAAGAATCTGTGCACGATGACAATATTTTTATAAAATATTTTAAATCAAAGTTTTTGTGTAAATTTAATCCGCCATCCACATGTGTGAGTATTCAACCAAAAGCCCCAGAAGGAAAAAGAATAATAAAAGAGAGAGAGATCACAGATCGCTTCAATCTTTCACTAGAACCACTGAGGGAATTTTTCACATCAGCATTTATTGACATGACGTCACTACTTACGGTGCGTTCACCTTAAAACCACAGACTTCCACAGTAAGGAACGTGTATTCATAGGTTCGTACAACCTTGAAATTAAAGTGTCACGCACGTATATCTATGTTTATTTTTTTTTAAATTTACAACATCCACAATAATCCCGCAATCATATTTAAGGTTAACTACAGCCGTAACACACTTTATTTAGTATTGGAAAATGTCGCATACTCACACAAAAAAATAAAATATAAAAACAGACAGGTTCAAAAGATCTCTCAATCTAACTATACTGAAATTTGCAGTGTGTTACCCTGCATAATATCACAGAAGCATCTCAGTGATTGAGTAGAAGCTTGTTTTAATAATAAACCTTGATGGATTGTCCACATAGTATATTTTTCTAGTTCAGATAAAAGAAATTTGTAAATTTGTTTTTTTTACTAACTTCGTAATATTTCTTATGTTACTCAAAATTTTCTAGTGATTTAAAATAAACTTTTGTATTGAAGAGTTGATTGATAAGTTATCAATCAACGATTGAAGCTATTCACCTAGTATAAACTTCAGTTCTTCTAATTTGTGTCTAATAACAAAAAACATTACAAAAAGGTAACTATTAAAAAAAGCTCACAAATAAATTAATACTTCCACAGAATTTTAAAATATAAACATACAAAAAATGATCGACTACATTTCTATAAAAACTATAGGTATCTATAAGATAAAAAAAAATAGAAATTCCCCCGAAATTAGAATTCTCATTTATGCTGTGGATGTCCTTTCGCTCTAAAAGTAACTTTGATCAATCGAATCAAACATATTGCCTTTGTATTTTTCTTATACTTTTGTTAACCATATTTTTTTAATTGTAGGTGAGGTTTGTTGTGAAATATTTATGTCTGATATCGACGAAACTTTCTTTAAGGCATGCTTTATGGTAATGGTAGATAAAACTAATCATTTGTTTTGTTCTTGGCATGTAGATAGGGCATGGCAAAGCAATCTTAACAAAATTGGTGATAAAGAAAAGCGTGCTTCAGTATATAAAATGTTAAAAATTTTACAACAACATACATCAGAAAATAATTTTTATTTAGGTTTAGAAAGTACTATACAAAATCTGTGCAGTGATCCAGGCACTAAAAAATTTGGGGAATATTTTAAAAATATGTATTCTCATAATTATCATAAATGGGCTTATTGTTTTAGAACACATTCTTCTATTAATACAAATATGCATTTGGAATCGATGCATAAAGTTATTAAATATTTTTACTTAGAGAGAAAAACTGTTAAACGTTTGGACAAAGGGTTAAATGTTATTTTACAATATGTGAGGGATAAGAGCATTGAGAGAATAATAAGGCTTACTAAGGGAGAACATACAAAAATAACATCTATATTATCTCGGTATCATGGGGATTCAATGAAAGAAATTTCTCAATATACTGTAATAATCTGTGATAATTACTGGAAAATCATAAAAGCTGATAATTCATCATCATATGAGGTTCATCCAAAACTTGATAAAAAGACGGACAATGTGTAAACATATTCATATTATTTTTTCAAATATAAACACAGTATATGTTGACAATAATCACTATGTAACTTCAGGATCATCTGATGCATACGAAGACAAGACTAGACTTATATTGAATAATTTGAAGGCAATTTCTTCTTATTCCTCTAAGAAAGCAGACAGGGCGCACAAACAAATAAGCAGAATACAATATTTAATTGCTGAGTTAGGAAGTTCCAGCTATGAAGGACTCAGTGACTCAGTAATAGATCAAATTCACCGTTGTCTAACTTTAGCTAGGAATTTAAAGGGGTGCCATGAGAAGCTAGAATTAACTGACCAATTTCAAAGAAAAAATATGCAATTAAAAAGAGTAATCGAACCTTAGTTAAGATTCACTTCCACTAAAAAGAAAAGGGTTGAAACGGCTACCACTTTCAAAAGACCTTCTAGTCAAGAGGTTTTCGACATGAAGGAAAACCTTAAATTTAATAATTCTTCAGATAAGTTTATTGCTAAATCTATATCACCTTCACATGACCATCAGTATTGTTAATTGTTTTGCTGTGATGACTAAATAATTTCAGCCTGGATCAAAGCCTTCAAAAATCACAGCTTGTGTTTAACCTGACCATGTCTACGTGTATATATTTGTGGTTTAGTCTATGAAAAGGTGTTGGTTTAGTTTATGAAATGGTATGTTTATTTATGGGTATTAGGTTTTGTTATATTGTAATTTAATACTTTGTACAATAAAATTACAATTTTACCAAGAAACTTGCGTATTTATACTGCATGCAAGAGAGACATAACAATGGGTTTTAGTGTTGTAGTAAATTATTCTTTTACCGATAGTATTTATTTTTGATTAAGTATTAACATTTTTAATATTAAATTCTTTTTCAGTGTACTATAGACATACTTAATTTTGTTTAAAAATTAAATATAAAAATATAATTACCTACCTATTTATGGTTGTTTTATTTTCAATACCTACACATATTATTAATTGTTTACATTTCACAAAGAGTTTAACACTTGGTTAGGCTCCTATCAAAGTAATCCAGTTGCACATTAAGTAGGTAGTAAAAGACTAAAAAAATAAATAAATGTTCAATCACATCTCTATTTTCATGGAATGTGCAAAATTATCACAAGGTTGTTAATTGTGTTGATGTAAAATGCCTCACCCATACAAATTCTGCAGTACGTATTAGTGGAAAAGACACATCGAATCCTTCCAGGAAACATACAGGGTGTTTCATAAAAAACGTGTTTCGGATTATTATATTAGACCAAGGTAAAGGCATTACCATGTAAAAATTAATATACAGATATTAATTCTCCTAGTCATTTTACACCACAAATATAAAAGATGCAGAAAATGGAACTTTGTATACAAATTTGCAGATTTTAGTCTTATGAAATACTAGGAAATAATTTCCCAGAATTTCTCCTATAAAAATTTAAATTTTTCAACACCTCTACAGTAACCCAACTTTATTTAAAAAAATCATGAAGTTATCAGTAGCTTAATAAAACGAGGTGAGTACTTATAGGCAAAATTAGCATCTACCCACATCTACAGTTTAAAAGTGACTAGGACATGGGATTCCCTATGTCCCATGAAAGTCGTGAAACGATTATATAGACACGATATATGCAATAGTGTTAGTGACTTGTAATCTTCTGTCAACTTCCGTTAGCTAGAAAGCAGAGACAGGACACTCTATGTAGTATCATACGAAGAATATGGAGTAATCTATTAAAAAAATGGATTCTGTCACCGGGAACATATTTAATAGTAGACAATATTTTTAGGCGATGCTTCTTGGAATAAGTAACCATTTTATAAATACTATTTTAGATAAGGACAATTATTAAAATCTATAGAGGTACATATTAATAATTTTCATGGGAAAGGGGCGCCAAAATCAAGCTCACACACGGGCGTCAAAGGACGCCCCTTTCTATTAGTTTTCCACTTATTTATTAAGCAGGCCGCTTTTATGTAGAATACTGAGCATTGAAATACTCTGTGACACGGAAGAGACTTGATATAATCTTAAAAATACCTAAATATTCTTGAAATTGGAAATAATTGAACGAATGTTCTAATTCATTTGCATATTATAATACACATTATAGAGTCACATATAAAATAAATCAAAGAAACTAATGACTAACTAAATAGCAGTATTGCGGCATTTGCTTTTTCACAACTAAAAATCAAGTAAATTTATAAACGTCATAGTTTGTACTTTGAATTACCGCGGGAGCTGTCAGTTGTTAGATGATTACGCACATTTGGCAACGTTGGAGCGAGGGTAAAATAACGTCTCGTCAAATGTTCCCGTTCGTTTACCTATTATTGCCGGACAAATCTGAAGCTACATATATACGGATGTTCGATGAATTAAAGCGAGTCGCATTAAATTTTGGTGTAGAATTTTGCCCAGAATTGGTACATACAGATTATGAGACAGCTGCAGGAAATGCTGCACGCGCAGTTTTTCCTGGTACGTACTTAATCCAAATTTCAAATCCACGTTGTCGCTAGTATCGATTTCGTCACAAGGGATTGTATTCTAAAATTATAATTATCTTGATTTATTTCAGGCATTCAAATAAAATTCGGGGAACTGAGGCGTAATCATTAAGGCGACGATATACCCTCCTATGCAAGAACCCGAAAATGGACTGTTAGAATGATTACACATGCGATAGACTAGACTTTAGTCAATTTGTGGATTGAGTATAAAAATATGGCAAACTCCTTTGGGAATTCCAAAAAGACGCATTTTAGATTTGCTTGGATTTTGTCAAGAAATAGCACAAAATTTCATTCTTTTCAAATAGACACCTAAGAGGGGAAGACCTTCGGTTGAAACAGAAACACCAAGTTCTTCTAAAAATGGGTGTTATGAAATCAGACCCTTCCAAGACATGAGATATGATGGTTATAACCACTTACCAACTTATGACGAAAAAAAGGAAAAAACTCTAGGTGTAAGATGGAGGATTGTAAAAAAAACTCAATATTTTGTACAAAATGTGAAGTTCATCTTTTTATTTTCAAGGGTAGAAATTGTTCCATGCCCGTTGAATTTTTTTGTACCTAGTAGGGGAAAGGGGGGCACATTCAACCTTGGGGCACTTTCAACCAGTGTCGATTTTTACGGAATTAATTCGAATTTAGCGCCGCAAAAATTCATACGTACACGTTAGTAGACCCTCAGCTACTACCAGTAAGGTTTGTTGATAGTGTGTGCTTGTTGTGCGAAAAATAAAATAAATCGTGATTTTACCTAATTCAAGGTAAGTTTTGTCGTGTCAGAAAATTATTCTCTGTCAGTTCTTATAAATACTATCGAATTTTTCCACTAATATCGTTTTATAGCACATATATTTAGAGTTAAATTTTGAGATAGCCCTAACCTAAAAATGAAACTTTGAGAATCAGAGAGTGTTTGTTGTTCAAAGTCACTGTGGGGCAGATTCCACCACATAAGAATGGGGCACTTTCGACCAGTTGAAAGTGCCCCACTAATGATTTTCAATTAGATTTGGATTTGAAATTATTAGAGATTTCATTAACAATACACTATCCTTTAAGAAAAGTTGTATAAATCCGGCATTAATTTGATTATTTTGATTATTGTTTGAAAATAGGTAAATTTCTTTTCAGATGGTCTGAACATATAAAAACAAACGACGAGAACGGAAATCAACGAAAAAGACATGACTAATGCAATTAAAAACGTATTAAGTAAAAGAATGTCAGAAAGAGAAGCTGCTACAACATTTAATATCAAACGAGATATCCTACATTCCAGAATTAAAAAAATTAAAACAAAATATCCTACAGAAGAGTTACTAGCCAGTAAATTCAATGAAGACTCTGGGAATGAAAGCGACAGCTCCAATGAGAACAAAAATCTTTATTCCAGCAAATAAACGGTTTCTCAAGTTTTTTCAAAGAGTCAGGAAGATGAGCTCGTAAAATATATTCAGCTTTCTTCTAACATAAATTACGGTCTAACATATAAGCAGATAAGAACTTTAGCTTATGACCATTCGAGCGTTTTGCCCGGATGCAAGATTCCTGACAAGTGGAAGGCTGCGAATATAGCTGGCATCGATCAACTGGGTTTAATAAAAAAAATGTGTCAGAATTCTTCGAAAATTATACTTTTGCATTGCAAAAGTATAAGTTTAAACCTGAACAGATATACAATTTGAATGAGACGGGAGTCACCACAGTTCTAAAACCAGTAAAAATTGTGTCCACTAAAGGCAAGAAACAAGTATGCCAAATATCATCTGCAGAACGAGGCGAATTGACCACATTTGTGGGAATAATAAGTGCTGTGGGTAGCGCACTCCCTCCAGTTTATGTTTTCCCCAGAACACATAATCCTGAATATTTGATTGACGCACCATTTCTAGCTTAGCATTAGGAAACCATTCTGGCTGGATGACAGGAGATCTATTGCTACGTGTACTGGAGCATATTAAGCAGCAAACAAACTGCTCAATTGAAAATAAAATACTGTTGTTGCTGGATAATCATGAATCCCATATTACCGTGAAAGGGATAAATTATTGCCGTAATAATGGGATCGTCATTCTTTCATTTCCACCACATACATCACACAAGCTCCAACCTCTAGATGTCGGTGTTTACGGCCCATTCAAGAACTATTGCGCAACTGCATTCAATGACTGGATGACTTCAAATCCTGGAAAAACGATAACAATTAGGCAGATTGCCCATCTAACGAAAATTGCTTACCAAAATGCTTTCACACAGAAGAATATTACATCATTCCAGAAGCCAGCGATTTGGCCTTTGAATAGACTGGCGTTTCAAGAAAAGGAATTTTTGCCCAGTTTTGCAAATTATGAGAAAGAACATGACCAACGACCTCACCAACAACAGACTGATGCTGATTCTTCATTGTTCATGGCTGAGGATGGTTCGTCATCTTTAACAAGAGATTTAAAGCCAGGATATAACTATATTCGATCTTTTTTTATTCTATTATTAAATACATTTTCTCAAATTGCAGATACTCGATCAACGCCGCATAAAGACACTCCCAAAAATTCATCCTTAGAAGGTTCTTCTACACCTCCACCCTTAAGAAATATTTCAAGAATCTCGTTTGTTAATGAGGATCTTGACAAAAATAGGAAAGGTAATATAGCATAGCACTCTACTCTCTTGATTTTATTTGAAGCTTTTTTACAGACTTACTTTCAACATCTGCTGTCCACAAAATTACTCCGGAGACTGTCAGGCCGATTCCTAAACCCACTACAAAAAAAACTAAGAACATGAAAGAAAAGAAAGGAAAGTCTAGAATTTTTACAGAGACACTTGAAAAGAATCGCTTGGAAGAAATCAAACGTGAGAGAGAAAGGCGTAAACGGATTAAAGAAGAGAGGAATAGAAAAAGAGTTCTCAAACAAGTATTTCCAGAACAGAAAGAAGATTATGTTGCAACAAAGAAGAAAAGAAATATAAGCACAAGTAGTTCAGATACTGACGAGTCGATTGAACTTGCATCGGACGATATGTCGGATGATTTTAGTGACATGGATCAGATGATGATATAATTCAACAATTCAACAAGAGTCGATTGAACTTGCATCGGACGATATGTCGGATGATTTTAGTGACATGGATCAGATGATGATATAATTCAACAAGATGATTTTGTTTTGGTGAAATTTCCTTTACATTGGAAGAATCGTAGAAGTTATAAACTTGAATGAATTTGTAATAAAATTTTTGCGTCGTAAGACGCCAGGCTTCAAATTCTACTACCCCTTGGTCGAAGATACATCTACAGTTAACCGTTACGACTTAGTTCTAAAATTACCACAGCCCAACTCATCTAAGACTGCTCGGACTTCTTCCTTACTAACTTTCAATATTAACTTATCCATGTATAATATCAAATAAGTTGTATGTTTTGATTATACTTATGTTTCAATATTTTTCTCATTAGGTATTGTTACCAAAATAAAGAGTTGCACTGATCTGTTGTATAATTTCATTGCTGGTTGAAACTGCCCCAGGACGTGGTTGATTGTGCCCCACCGGAGGGGCACTATCAACCAAATGCAAGCTTTTTTTAACTGATAATTTTTTTGGAAAAATAAATTTACCGATGATATTTCCTAGACATAATGTAAGTAAAAGTATCAAATATTGCTATGCCGGGAAGAAACTACAATTATTTGACAACATTTTGTCAATATCTGTGATCTTTGGTGATTTGGTTTAATGTGCCCCCCTTTCTCCTAATCATGTTTTTGACGTTTGTAATTAAATATGTATATTTTTATGTGTACTATTTTAATTTTTCTTGTGCATAACTTCCTTTTGTCCCTGGTGGTAAAAAGGGCACAAAGTAAAAATTAATTTTCTTTTAACTAAAATACCCTCACAAAGGCCTTTGTAGCAAAAAGATAGGAATTTTACAACAATTATTTTTAGATGTGATAGTGAAAGGGTTAAAAGAAACCAACAGAGTTCATTCAATTTTTCTTTCTTCTTTACACATCTTACGCAATTGGTACACAGTCTACAATTAATTTGGAAATTTTTCTTTAACCCTAAATATCTAAAATATTTCAGAGAACAATCTTTTAACTTTTATATTTCAAGTTAAAGCGTAAAGCAATGATTGTTCTACACTTAACATAAATTAATATTCGGGAAATAAATATATAAAACTATAACATTGTGGCAGAAAAACCAGCTACTGAACATTGGTTGAAAATTTAAAAATTAGTCAGTATACCAAATAAAGAAAACGAATAAACATTAAATGTAGTTAATTACTCGAAATAGTAAGCGATGGCCACCCACCATCTTTTGTCCTAATATAAAAAATATTAGGTGAAACGCCGCAGTGATTTATCAAAGTAATTCCAGTGAATTGAATCAGAAAAGAAGTTCGTTTTTACAGCACCTTCTTTTACAGCAATGTCACTAGTGCAATGTGCTTCTAAATATTGTGCTCAGGAAGGGGATCAAAAACTAACTCGGATTGCTAATAGAGGGTTTTCGTCGTAGATTTCATTACATAAGGTGGTAACAGCTTATGCGGCCACTGAGTTGCAATTTTTGCTCTCGAGCCATATGAAACCAATGTGTCACCATGCCGATTTAATGTTTTCATAAGTCTCGACATGTGAGTAGAGGCAGATATGGTCACTCGCACTTTGTTTACAATATCGATTCAGTTGTTTTTGTACTTTCGGCACGTAAACATGTCTAGTTACGAGGAAGAACAGCAAAATTTACAAAAGTTATTGGCAGAATGTTATTCCGATGAAGAGGATATGAACGATTTTAAACCCGACGAAATATCAGATGAATTTAAATGCGAATCAGATAATGAGTCTGACTCTGATCCAATAGAATATCAACCGCGCAAAAGGAAGAAAGTTTTGACAAAAATAAGTGGCTCGAGGCGCACTGCCAATTCACACCAAGTGAACTTAGAAGCATGGACTTTAAGTGAGATCACCCAATCAGCCAGTAAACCACAGCATAATATATTAGATATTATTGAAGATGTTATTCGACAAATGCAGGTTTCTTCATCTGGTGACGAAGAGGATTAACAAGTGACTAATGGTACATTTGTATGGGAACCAGTGACTGGCAGTTACCTGAAGAAATTTGATTTTTTGGAAACCGAAAATGGTACTGGATTTAGAGCGGAATTGTATGAAACAATTTACAATAAAACTTCCCATGATTTTTACAAATTGTTTGTAATCGACGATATCATCTTAATGGTGAAGGTAAAAATACTTCTTTTTGGCTTTTTTGATTATTTTCCTACTTGTAGGTGACTGAAACAAATCGATATGCTCACCAATGGATTAAGAAAACCGTTCATCGTAATGTTAGCGTGAAGTCTTGGAAACAAACTGATTCCGATGAGATGGAAAAATTCTTCAAAATCATCCTTTGGATGGGTTTATGTCCTCTTCCTCAAGTGCAGAGCTACTGGTCCCGGGGCAAAATATATACTAATTATATCTGCAAACTAGCAACAGGTTCCAACTTTTACTCAAGATGCTCCATTTCAGCGATAATAGAATTTTGTCAAATATTTCTTCTTTATATATTAATTAGTACGTGATATTTACTTCTTTATCAAATTACAATAATAATGTGCAATTATAAATTAGACAATGAAATTATTTAATTAAACAAAGCGTAGCGTCTAGACATAAGGTCTACTGCGTAATTATAAATATCTTCTTTATTCCAGGAACTGTAACTCCTCCCTCCTCAGAAAGAAGCATATCCTCCAGGATATGGTTCTATACGATACAAATTTCTTCTTTTCTTGATTCTTAATTTTCTCTTTTTATCTTGATTCTTGCTTTCTTGCATTTTCTCCAAACTTATCCAATAATTACATTAATATAGTCCAAAAACTTGATTTCGTATAATATACTGGTTGATTAATTTCTTCTAATTCTTCTTGTTGTTCCATTATTCGTTATTTGATTTCTTGAGTTTCTTTTAGATTAATTAAATTTACATTTATACTTGGTAAAGATATTTTTTCAACGTTTACTGTACTATACTTATTTGCTGGAAATATGAAGAGTCAATTTTAATTAAACAATTTGGTTTTAACTCTATAAGATTTGCTCCTATTAATGGTATTTTCTGATTCTACACATTTTACTTCGGCTACTGTTTCTTGAGGAGTTGATAAAATCCATGTTCCTTCTTGAATTTTGGTATATTGAATTTCAGTAATTTTTATTTTATAAGGTTCAAAATTTGAAGGGTCTTTAAAGTTTATCAGTTTAACTTCACAAGGGGCACTATTTTTAATTACAGTTTTTTGATTCTCTTTACAAATATACTGTCTTTTTATTATATTTTAACATATACTGTCCATAAACACATAATTATTGTCCGTGAGTGCTAAGAAAGGTTTTCTTGGAAGGTAAAAATAATATTGGGAATCATTTGTAGGGACAAATATAGGAAATAATTGCTAATAGTGATATATTTATTTTTCAACTATTGGAATTTCTAAAATAAAAGTTACCGTAGCTCCTAATTTATATTTATTAATTTTTATAATTGAATGATATTATCTGTAGATAATTCAAATGGAAATGTTAAACTTTTTGATAAATCGCATTGTTTAATTGCTTCTAAAAACTCTACTATTTATGATTGAATTATGTAACGTATTAATTTTTGCAAAAGAAATGGCTACTTCAATGTTTTCTAAGATATCATAAATTGTTTTACATCAATTAGATTCGGAAGATGAATCCGATGATGAATCTGAAATAATTGGAATAATTTTAGTTTCATTTAAATGCACAATTAATTTCTTTTTAGTTTTAATATGTTCAATTTCAATTTTTCCGTGTTCTAAAATTTTAATTAATGTATAGGGGCCTTCAAATTTATTTTTCTGTTTACCTCTATTTTCAACTTTTTTACAAACAATTGATCCAATGGAAGGAATTTTCTCTTTTCTTTTCTCATTCACTTTATTTATAACTTTTTGTTTATTATCTGATTCTTTTTCTTTTACTAATGAATATAAAGCTTGAGTGTTAATTTTATGAGCGATAACAAATTGAGTGTATGCTTCACTAGGTAGGAAATTAGGTGAAAAATTGAAAATATAAAATTTATGGAAATCGTTATCTTTAAATGTGGAAAATATTGGATATGTCGAAGTTTTATTATGATGCGAAATAGCATGGGGAGTTTCTACAGTAAAGTTTTCTTTTGTAATATTTTTTTTTATAAAATTTATTTGCTAAATTTTTATTTAAAAGGCTTGGACCTGAACCGGTATCAATTAAGAAGGTTACATTTAATTCTGAAATTAAAATTTTGGGTAAAATTGAATAAAAAGCATTACCTATTATTAGAAATTACCTATTATTTTTAAAGAAATTTTTATTTGTATTTTGACTACGACGAGTATTTCCAGAAGAAGTATCCATGGGTTCGGGACGATTATTATTATTTGGACGATAAGGTTAAATTTGTGGTTTAAAATAATTAGAGTTAGGATTGAAGTTAGATCTATAGTTTTGATTAAAATTAGAATTAAAGTTTTATGGGAAATTTGAATTATTTGATTGATTATTGAAAAATGGTCTAGAGTTAAAATTTGAAAAATTAATTGGACGTGAATTAAAATTTGCTTGTTGACGATTAGTATTATGATTATTTTGATTTCTAGAGTTATTTCTATGAATATTATTATTATTAAAATTATTTTTTAAATGAAGGAAATTTTCTTCTTCTCTAACAAAAGCAAGAGCTTGTTCAATCGAATCTGGGTTTTTCAATCTAACTACTAATTGCATGTGATAATTTAAACCATTAATGAATGTTTTTAAACATAGATCATCATATTGTTGAATTTTTAACAATTTTATTTCTCTACTATCATTACTTTGATTAATTTTAGAAAATAATAAACTTCGTGCATCTTGAATTTTTAAACCAAAATCTACAGGGCTTTCATTTCTTTCAGGTTTTAAATATATGATATCTTGGACTAAACAATCTATAGATCTTTGATCGGCAGATTTAATTAATAATGAATCTTTTACTTTTGGCCACGTATCCAATTCAGTTCTAGAAGCAATCAAATCTGCTGCTCTACCCTTTAATTTACTTAAAATTGTATCAAAAGACAAACATTTATTGGTGTATTTGAATTAGTCCTATCTTTATGATTATTAATAAAATTTTTACAACTTTTTATAAATCTATTAATTTATTTATAATTACCGTCAAAATAAGGAATATTTTCTGCTTGATAACGAATTAGTTGATAGTTCGGTTGAGCCATAGTATCGTTTATTTTTTTTTAAATCTTTTTATTCAATACTTACTAATTTACAACATATTAAAAGAGGTCAGAGTGCTTGGTTTGCAGTTGTCAAACCCTCCGATGGTCTGGATGGTACCCATATCTTCTTTTTTCCTATTTTCTCCCTTCTGTCTGGCAGCTCCTTGCGTGAGCATTATCTGCCCTTCTGTAGTTTAAGGTCTATAACCGTATTGCCCCTTAAAAGTAATGAAATCTGCAGTAATGTTTCCCCCAAAAGTTATGAATTATTGTCCCTGAAAACGACGAAAAACAGGGTCACACAATGCCTACGATTAATTTCTCGTTTGTGCTAGTCTCCATTCATACTCCTATCACACTTAAATACATACATTCTTCAGTCACTCTTAGTTTTGGTATATGTGCCCTGTTCTAGCTAAACTGTTCTTTAATTCTGAAGGAATACTATATTTGTAGAAATTTTCTGTGTCTTTTTACATAGTCTTTTATAGTTTCTACCCCTGTTCTATCATGAAGCCACGTGTTTCTTGGGAACCGACCTCGTCTATTCCAAACAATCATTCTGAGTACTTTATTTTGAATTACTTGTAGGTCTTTGTAAAGTTTTTGAGTCCTGTTATAAAATACCGCACACCCGTATAGAAGTGTGGGTCTGATCTGACATTTTACTATTTTTATTTATGAGTGGGTATAATTCTCCCATGGCTTTATTAGCATTTCATATCGTATGCTTGATGTGCAGGTGGTGTCGCGCATTAGGCGAGATAACATAGCCCAAATATTTCAACGCGTTCATTGGTTGAGTCGTTACGTTATTGATTTTTAATCTATTAAATAAATATGTTTTGGCTTTAAACATACCTGACAGCACCATATACTCTGTTTTATTTTCATTTAGAGCGAGCTTATTATTATTAAGATAAGGTAAAATTTTGCTATTTACAAACGTCTCTGAAGCGCCATATCTGACGACGTGGCTGTTTGCACCAGAGCTACATCATCCGCATCACTGGTGAACAGCGAATATAAGAGTGATGATAAAACAGAACCTTGAGGAACCCCGGCTTCTATGTTATATGGTCCAGCTTCGGCGTTTTGAATGTTAACTACAAAATTTCTGTTTGTTAAATACGACTGTAAAAGTAATATTAGATAGTCTGGTATCTTCATTTTCAACAGCTTATGTATCAGATCCGGGATCCAAACAGAGTCAAACGCCTTTCTACTGTCGAGTGTTAACATTATCGAGAGCTTCCTCTTTCTAAATCCCGTTCTGATATAGTCAAGTACTCTAATCAGTTGTGCCACCGTACTGTGTTCCAGTTGGAAACCGTACTGTTCTGATAGGAGTAACTTGAGGTTTACTTCCTCCGACATCAGTCTATCCAATATTACTTTATCATATATTTTGGCTATGTTACTAAGAAGTGAGATCGGCCTGAAGTTATCAACTTAATTACGCCTGTGCGTGTCTTTTTTAATCGGAATTACTGTCGCAGTTTTGAATCGTTTTGGGTAGACGTTAGTGTATAGATGATGCATTTGACAAGCAGATCAATAATTTTTGGTGGCAAATTTTTAATCAATATATTATGAATACTGTCCTGACCTGGAGCGGTATTGACTTTTAGTGTATTAATAATACGGCGTAGTTCCGTGTTGGAAGTTAGTTTTAGTTTTGATTTACATTCTTTTTTAAGTTTTCGCATACATCTAATATATTTCTGTGATGGTCGTTGTCAGGAATTAAATTCTGAAAATTATTTTGAAATTGCTCTCCAAGAGCTTCGACAATCTTGTCTGCGTCAGTTATAGTTTGACCGTTTTTAAAAATTTTGTTTATTGTCTGTCTTTTCTTTGTGTACGTCCGCACCGTCCCCCAGAAGTGATTTGAAGCCGGCTTGATATTTTTAATAAATGTTTCCCATTTCTGGTTTTTCCAAATTTTAATTTCGAAGTTAATCTCCTTCTGGAGGCGTTGCATGTCGTCTCAGTTTGTTTTTGTCTTTGATTATTTCCAATATTGCCTCCGGTAGTTTCATCAGCATTGTTAGAAACTCTGGTCTTTTTGGTTGTGGAGTCCTTGGCAAACCCAATTTGACCTATGAGTTCAGTCAGTATGTCGTCAAGCTGCTCGTTTGACTGGATGGTCTCAGGGACCTTAATGTTTACATTTAAAATATTTCTAAATTTAGCCCAGTTTGTAGTCGAGTAGTTGTACATACTGACTTCCCTCTCGGTTCTAGTATGCTTCAGTTCTACCTTTAGCAATATTGGGTCGTGATCGGATGTCAGCGCGTTTAATGTCGTCATATTTGTAATTCCGTTGAAGTCTTTCACAACTTTTGGAGAGCCCTTCCATTTTGGTTATGTAGGGTACAATGGTCATCCCATGCTGGGTGTTTCCCATTGAGATCACCGATTATTATCACCTTGCCAAATGCCATCAGTTATACTTTGCATGACATAGTGAAGCTGATTGTAGGTGCCTACTATTAAAACTTTGTTTTGTAATTTCACAGCAATGTGTTCAACATTTTTTCTGATATTGAATTGAATATCGAGTTTAATTAATAGTAAAAGACCCCCCTCTTATTTCTCTGTCTTTATGTATGCAAATGTAATTTTTATTTTTAATTTCGAATAAATCCGATGGATTAAGAAATGTTTTCGCAAAGAATACAATATCGGGATTGTTTACTGTAGTCGGCACATCAGTACATGTTTGCTTATGGGACGAAACAAACGTAAGAGGTTTTGTGGCGGTTTTTGTTGACACGGCGTTGTCAGATCAGTATGGAAACTTTGGACGTTAAGAAATTAATCAATGAGATTCATATTAGACCAGCGATTTGGGATATGCGTTCAGAGGATTATTCCAACAAAATAAAAAAAAACGTTTTTGGGAGGAGGTAACCAACGCCTTTGTTGATGAGGGTGCTGTAGTGGAGGAGAAAATACAAATGGGTAGATACATGAAAACTAAATTTATTTATTAATAAAAAATAATCATTCACGAGTTAACCTTCGATAGAAGTAGATGAGTCTTAATTTTGTTAACGTGTTTATTCCCGAAAATGTCATGTTTTTATAAAACAGGCAATTAGCAAGTTTTTTTTTTGGTGCATTAGTGATAATAAACATTTTTAGTCTATTAGTAAGTAACCATTTCTTGAGCGAATATTGGTATTCTGATTTGCATTAACAATTTCACAAATTACTCACGTTAGCGATTTTGGAATCCAGAATCGCTACATGTCGAGTCAATCATCAGCCACTACCAAACCCCAGAACTCATCTCAATCTTAACTCAATGCCACATCTTCTTCAGGAAACTCACTTCATCGATCATATGCCGCTGCTACTATTTCTAAGGCTCCTCCACCCTCCACCCCTATACGCGAACAAGCTATTGTAATGTCCTCTATTCCAAATTCAGTTCTTTTTGACTACATAAAAGCCGTTGGCTCCATTGTATCCCCTAAAAATGTACATTTTGCGTCACGCATTGCCCATGGCCGCATTTGTATCTGCCTATCTTCCCCAGAACAAGTAGAATATCTATTAAAAACAACTCAACATGTTACCATCAACTCTCAAATTGTACCCATCCGCCGACTTATTTCCCCATCTAAAAAAATTCTAATATCCAATGTCAGCCCATTCATTCCTCACTCCTTGATTGAAAAAGCTCTCTCTGATCTCCGACTAAACATCACCTTCAGCGATGAAGACATTCTAAATGGTCTCCAAGAAAAAGAACACAATTCGAACACACCATATACTTTTAAGGACAATCAAAATGTCAAAACTTTAGGCATCAGATGGATTTCGTCAAATGACAAATAGACAAACATACGCAAATATAATTTGTTCACTAAACGCACAGTATTATCCATAATATCAAATATTTGATCCTCTCGGGTTAATTAGTCCGGTAATAGCAAAGGCTATGCACCTCGAACTAGTCAGTGATTTAACCACTGATGGATTTTTAAAGGTTTTGAAACGTTTCGTCTCCAGACGAGGTCTCTAGCACTATGTTGTGTCGGGGTTTTCTTCCTCAATCGGTTGAAATAACACCACTCGTTTTACTATTTAGTTTTATATTTTTAACGTGTAACAGTAAACAGTATACATTTGTTCGTTATAATTTTACACCCTCTGTCGTCAGTGGTCGTCGATCGTCTCTCGTGTTTCGCCCAGGGTCAGAGAGCGTCGTTACAAAACATATTTTATGCCGTGTTGCCACTGTGACAAATTATTACTTAAATTTGAATACATAGATTCGAACATATTCCCCCCCTTGAAAGGCTAGGGTTTCAACAAATTAAAACATATTTATAAACATAATTAAAACAAAATAAAATTGAACATGAAATAAAGTCATTAGATAAAATTGTTTATTCAATTGGAAACAATGATATTTTTGTTACCGATCGTTTAACTACACCATTTTTTGTCTTTATGGACACTACTCGCACTACATTGTCTTTCCCGGGATGAGCTTCAACTATTCTTCCTAGAGGCCAAAGCATGGGAGGAGCGTGGTCCTCTTTCAATAATACAAGGGAGCCGATGCGGTAGTTCTGATTTGGGTTGATGTGCCATTTACTTCTCTGCTGCAAATGATGCAAGTATTCCTTTCTCCATCGAGTCCAAAAATGCTGACCCATAAGTTGGAGATGCTGGTATCTTCGACTATAATTAACCTTTTCATGTGATAAATCTCGTTCCGGAAGAGCCGTGAGCTCTTGTCCAATCAAGAAATGAGCCGGAGTAATTGCACAAAGGTCATTAGGATCGGACGACATGGGAAACATTGGCCTTGAATTCAATATTGCCTCAATTTGAGTGGTTAAGGTATAAAATTCCTCATAACATAAACGCGTACCGTTCAAAACTCGTTTTAGATGATGTTTGCAAGACTTCACGGTTGCTTCATGCAGACCGCCAAAATGCGGGGATCGGGATGGCATGAAATGCCATTTAATATTCGAATGTACCACGTAGTTTTGAACACAAGTAGATTCAACAAATTTTTTGATTGAAATTAAACTATTATTGCCTCCGACAAAATTAGTAGCGTTGTCACTGTAAACATACGAGCAAAAACCTCTTCGTGATACAAAACGCTTCAAAAGACTTAGAAATCCGTCACTAGTTAGGTCGGTAATGACCTCAATGTGCACGGCAAACGGTCACCAGGCAAACGAAAATACATACATATCCCTTAATGGTTTTTTTAGAGCGACCTTTGCCATCCTTGAGCTCGAAAGGTCCGGCATAGTCTACAGCGACTGATACGAAAGGGCGTGAAGGGTTCACTCGTGACTTGGGCAAATCTCCCATTTTTGGAAAATCAACGTTTGGATTTGTCTTAAAACATGGTATACATCGCCTTATATATGATTTAACCGCGTTCTTGCCATTAAGTGGCCAGTATTTTTGCCTTATATGGGATAAGGTACCCTGAACTCCGGAATGCAACGTGCGCTTATGTTCATGGTCAATTACGAGTTTAGTGAAATTATGATCCGAGGGCAAAACTATAGGATGTTTAATGTCATATGTATAATTGGAGTTACTCAATCTGCCACCGATTCTCATAATACCGTCTTGATCAATAAAAGGACATAAAGACCTTAATTTACTTTTGGAAGATAATTGTTTTTTGTTTTTTAAATCGTGAATGTCTACTGAGAAACTCTGAGCCTGAACTAATTTAACTAATATCAATTCGCATTTGTGAATTTCTAAAGAACTTAGACGTCCCCTATTTCTTTTTTCTTCTGGTAATTTTGTATTATGAATGAACCTTAAACAGTATGCTGTAACCCTAATCATCTTGATGAAACTTGAGAATTTATTAAATATTTCGTAGTTAACAACTTGAGCCGATAACGTTATTTTTGGAACTGCTCTGGCTTCCGGAATATTTTGAGTGGATCGCTTAAAATTTAAAATATTTGTGTTTTCTGGCCAATTTTTCGGTTCAAAGAAAAAATCCGGACCGTGCAGCCATATCGAGGTAATTAAATTTTTAACATTGGAACCACGAGATATTATGTCTGCTGGATTCTTATCAGAAGAAATGTAATTCCAGTCTTCGATTTTCGTTAATTGCTGAATTTCCGCTACACGATTAGCAACAAACGTTTTCCAGCGTTTGGGTTCAGCAGCTATCCACGATAGTACAATCGTCGAGTCTGTCCATAGGAAAGTTTGTTGTATGTTTAATTTTAAAGCTTCTTTACATTTAGCCATTAATTTGGCTAATAACAGGGATCCGGAAAGCTCCAACCGCGGTAGTGAAATTGATTTTAAAGGGCTGACTCGCGACTTGGCGCAGACTAAATGACTTTCGATTTTATTGTCTACGCTGATTGAGCGAAGATAAATATAACAGGCATATGCCTTTTCGCTAGCGTCCGAAAAACCGTGAATTTCGATTACACTTGGATCTTTTCCGAGAACGTGACGTGGAATATGCAAAGAACCAACAAGAGACAATTCGTTTCTTACATCCAACCATTCTGTGTATAATTCATTGGGGATACTTTCATCCCAATCGAGTCGCAGATGCCAGAGTTTTTGGATTATCAGTTTAGCTCGAATCGTTAACGGACCTAATATACCGAATGGATCAAAAATCCTTGATATAAATGCGAGTATATTTCTTTTAGTAGCTCTATCATTTTCGATTAAAAGGTTTTGTGAGTTATATTCGAATTTATCGAGATTTGGTATCCAAGAGACACCTAGAGTTTTGATACTTGAATCATCCGTGATTGCATATTTATCGTTAACATTACCGTGTCTGTTTACGTCATCAACACTTTCGCGATTATTTGATTGAAATTTTCTTAATTCGAATCCATATTCGGATAAAATTGTGGTAATATTTCGTCTCAACTTTATAAGTGTATCGAGGTCTGATGATCCTGTGAGGAGATCATCAACGTAAAAATCAGATGCGATTATGTCGCTTTCTACCGGGTAATTTTCAGTTATATTTCGAGATATTTGTAGTAAACAACGCGTGGAAAGAAACGAGGCTGACGCCGTGCCGTAGGTAACCGTGTTGAGTTGGAAGTGTTTAACTTCATCCTTCGGTGAATCCCGCCAAACTATTCGTTGCAAATTTCTTTCTTTTTCATCAATCAATATTTGTCTGTACATTTTAGTTAAGTCACCGATAAGAACGAAATTATGTTTTCTAAATCGTAATAAAATTGAGAATAAGTCATTTTGTATTGTGGGACCGACCTTTAGAACGTTATTTAATGAAAGATTCGTGGATGACTTACAAGCAGCATCAAAAACTACCCTTAATTTAGTTGTTGTGCTGTCGGGTTTTTCAACATAGTGGTGAGGTATATAGTATATAGGAGTATTCGAAGAAGAGTCGCGAGATATTTCCGTCATGTGACCTAAGTTTTGGTATTCATGCATGAAGGCACCGTAAGATTGTTTGATTTCCGGATTTTTCGCTAATCTTCTTTCCATAGAGTATAGCCTATTTAACGCGCTTTGTTCGGAATCACCTAAGTTTGTAAAATTAGTCTTTAAAGGAAGTTTAACAATAAATCTACCGGTTTCATCTCGACGTGTATTCTCTTGAAAATGCTTTTCACAGTATATTTCTTCTTCGGTCATTAACGAGCGTGGATTAGGATTGATCTCTTCGATGAGCCAGAATTTTTCCAAACTGTCGTTCAACGAGTTCTCGGTAAAAAAGCAATTTGATAGCATGACCTCAGATTTGCCAAGTTTACCTTGACCGCATGGCACTTGACCCGATACTATCCACCCGAGTAGTGTTTTTTGCAGGATTGGCAAGTGTTTTCCCAATTTAATTTGTCCGATACACAAAAGTTCAAAGAAAACTTCTGCGCCCAATAGCATGTCAATGTCCGCGGGAGTATTGAAATCTGGATCTGCTAACGGCAGATCTTCAGGAATATTTAAGTTTGATGTATCAAAGTATTTTTGTGGTGAAATATCTGTAATTTTGGGAATAACGAGAAAATTTAATTTTGTTTTGTAACCGGAATGCTGAGAGGAAAAAGCTATTTCAGCACGCTGAGATATATTTGTTTTTATTTGATTTATTCCTACAACTGGAAGATCAGTTTTCATACTAGAAACACCTAATTTTTTGAACATAGAGGAACTTATAAAATTTGATTGTGAAGCAGAATCAAGAAGTACTCTGCATGGTAACATGTTTTTATGCTTATCGTATACATTGACATTAGCTGTGGATAATAAGATAAATGAACTTATTGTATTTGTACAGGTATTTGACATCACTGAACTACCGTTAGTTAGTATATCACCTTTAATGTTTTCTGGATTATGTTTAATTTCGGTAACATAAGTTTGACTTGATGGCTGAGGTTCAGTAACTCTCTTTGCAGTGTTCGAGTTTTGATTATTTGTGCACGAGTTTTCCTGAGATTTATGAAGCAAAGTGGCATGTCTTTGTCGGCAGATTTTACATCCCATTGACCTACATTCTGAGGACCTATGTCCATATCGTAGACAGTTTATACATAGATTTAGTTTTTTAACATTTTCAAGACGCTCTGATATGGATAATTCTTTAAATTTTTCACAAAAATATATGAAGTGCTGTTCTTTACAATGTGGACATTTTGGGCGGAATGTGGTTGATGTTG
This sequence comes from Ophraella communa, assembly GCA_035357415.1. Lineage (NCBI taxonomy): Eukaryota > Metazoa > Arthropoda > Insecta > Coleoptera > Chrysomelidae > Ophraella > Ophraella communa. The sequence continues at coordinate 47,454,410 of CM068979.1, read as the reverse complement.
CAAAGGATTTTGATTCGAATGGTTTTCTAGAGTTAACGCTTGCTTTTGTATCCAAAGCTTCCAATAATTGACACCTTTGTATTATGAACTCGTTAAAGTCATCTATTTTTGGAGAAGACATGTCTTTACAACATATTTCCCATTCACGTTTTGTATTTATATCTAATTTTGAAACGAGAATATAAATTAAAATTGTATTCCATTCAGATACGTTTTCCCCTAATGATTCTAGTGAGCGATAATTTTTGAAAAATGTATTTGAAAAACTTCTAAGTGATGCGTGAGATTCTTTAACTAATACTGGCATATCCACTATTTCTTTTAAATGAGAATTAATCATTACCTTTTTATTTTCGTACCGTTTTTTTAATAATTCCCAAGCTGTACTATAATTCGCGTCAGTAGGTGTTAATGAGGCAATTAAATTCTTTGGTTCACCCTTTAGAGAGGCTTCCAAATAATAAAACCGTTGTACATCTGATAAACTACCATTATTGTGTACTAATGCGCAAAACATATCCCGAAATCTTTGCCATTCACTGTAAGAACCACTAAATTCCGGCAATGTTAACAATGGTAATTTTGCGGCGACATTCGGCAACATCGCACCGTGAGTTGGTTGGTTTCCGTTTGAAAATACGTTTGCCGTGGTACCCTCTACCCGTGGAATTTGTTGCGACGGAGATGAAAAATGCTGATCTAAAATTTTATGACCTTGAGCTATAGCTTTAAAATAACGTGTTTCAAATTCATCCCTTTCGTTTGAATAATCGTCCTCGTTATAATTATCGGGAAAATCTGCTAATATTAATTCTTCGAAATCCGTTTGAACCGACCTAAACTTATCAAGGAGAGGTTTTATAGTTTCTACCCTAATTTGCAATAATTCGATTGATTTAGACACATCAGTTTTATCCAAAAAGTTTTGAAAACGAGTTAGTTCTCCTTTAATTTGAGCTTTTTTATGCTTTAATCGTGATAAATCGAGTTGAGGATTTGCATCATCTACGTCTGACATCGTGATTTTATTAATAATTTATTATTGCTTGTTATTAACGATTATTGTAACTTGTACCACCTATACTGTAACACGAGGTTTTTGCGAGAATATGTTTACCGTGATTGTAATCGAGATTTTTAATATTACGAAACGAGAATAAGTACTATTTTACTTATTAAAACTACGTGTTGCATCGAGTATTTCATGCAAATGAATATATTTACGAGATTTTTTTATACGAGATCCTTAACTATTTGCCTAAATATGAACGTGAAAAGGTGCAAACAATCATTAAAACGAGACTATTCAATATTTGCTTGTGTATTTATCTTATACGAGGTTTCGTGACAATATTAAACTCAATACGAAAAAATTGGCAAATAATATTGGGTTAAATTAAAGTTATGGAAAGGACTGACCTTTTAATACTGCTGTGCTGTATCCGGCTCGAAGGACCATATGTTGTGTCGGGGTTTTCTTCCTCAATCGGTTGAAATAACACCACTCGTTTTACTATTTAGTTTTATATTTTTAACGTGTAACAGTAAACAGTATACATTTGTTCGTTATAATTTTACACCCTCTGTCGTCAGTGGTCGTCGATCGTCTCTCGTGTTTCGCCCAGGGTCAGAGAGCGTCGTTACAAAACATATTTTATGCCGTGTTGCCACTGTGACAAATTATTACTTAAATTTGAATACATAGATTCGAACACACTATTTACTCTGACAATGCTACCAACTTCATTGGTGCAAAAAATGTACTATATCACGCCAATGGTGCCAAGGTCCAACACTTTCTTCTAGAGAATAAAATATCTTGGCATTTCATTCCGCCACGATCCCCTCACATAGGAGGGCTGTGGGAGTCCGCAGTCAAACTCATTTAAAACGAATTTTTAATAATACTTTACTTTGTTATTAAGATTTCTACACAATATTAGTTCAGGTAGAAGCCATAATAAATTCCCGACCTCTTGTCCCTCCTACCGAGAATCTAGAAGACATTGACTTTTTAACTCCCGGCCATTTCCTTATTGGCAGTTCATTGTTGTATTTACCTGAAACTCTCGTAAATGACTCCAAAGGTTCCATCAGAAACAAATATCAGCAGCAGCAGCAGCTCTTAGTACAACAATTTTGGACAAGGTGGTCTCGAGACTATTTACATACCCTTCAATGAAAGGTATAAATGGCAACGATCAACCGATATTTTCAAGGTTGAACAGTTGGTACTTCTTCAAGAAGACAACACCCCTCTACTCCACATATGATGATTTTAAGGACCATCTGTATGATGATGACCCTATAGAAAATCATGGGATTCAAATGGTTAAATTGATATTGAAGAAGTATTTTAAAATTCAAATCCACCATGAAGCTGCCACAAAATCAGAGAAAACACCACGCATTCGCCAACATCTCACAAAAGCAATCTTATATAAAAATCATTAATTTTATTTTATTTTAATGTCCATTATTTTTTTCTTACAATTATTTTGTGATATATGTTACCTCTCTTGATCTAAATAAAACATTTAAACATTTTGTGGTATAATTTTGTTAGTAATTTTTCTTGTTTTAGTTTTAAAATTAACATTACCTTTCCATTAACTTATTATTATAATAACAAAGTTCCTATCTAATTTTTAAGCTTGAAAATATTGTTTATGTGATGTTTTTATATTTCCACAATACTACAGTCGTAAATTTATCCTTTCCAATGAAACGCTACTTTCCGCAGTATGAGAATTCTCACTCCAACTGATAGAAAACAATAAAAAAGCATCGTTAATTTGGCTTCATCGGTCTGCGTTCAGTGTGTATTGCGATACTAAGTTCATCTTATATTATACGTCCATGATGCTATTAGTAGTATTAAGGCTAGACCAAGTATGGAAGTAATAAGACATAACAATATTAAAGCCTAGATGTTATTAGCCCTAAGGGATTATCCTGGATGTATTTCCCTCTAAGATCAGTATAACTGTGCAATGATATAGAAAAACCAGGAAAAAACTATATCGCTGATCTTTACGATAACTTAATATATTTGTGTTACAATTACGTCTTATCTATGTATAAAATGAAGACTCAATCAAAGTAAACAGTTTAATAGTGGTGAACTTCCAAGATTTATTTGTGAAAGTTAATTCAACCTTTTAGTTGTTTATTGTTATAATTAAATTACAGCGGTAATTGCACTGCGGAGCGATGATTGCACTGCGAAAACATCCCGTCGGCATGACACCAATAACAACAACACTGACTGACAATACTGATAAATGTTAGATATACTTCAAAAAGTGAAAAATTGTTTAAAAGCATGTCTAGCATTATTTTATTCATAGTCTTTGTCAGTAGTATGTGATTTTTCTCAGAAAAAAATCAATACTTATTTCTTTATTCGTGAAATATTCCATTGAATTACACTCGTGCATAAAAATGACCAGATAATTTTACATTCAAGCGTGTTATCTATAAAAATTGCTACTTATTTCTTTATTCGTGAAATATTCCATTGAATTACACTAGTGCATAAAAATGACCAGATAATTTTACATTCAAGCGTGTTATCTATAAAAATTGCACTCCGTTATTTTCATATTTTGTAAAAGAGCCCTCCTCCTTCGGAGTCGGGCTCTTTCGCCAAAATATGAAAAAATCTTGTGCAATTTTTAGATAACACGCTTTCTTGCAAAATTATCGGTAATTTTTATGCACTTGTGCAATTATAACCGATGATTTGAATTCTCTGATCTATTGCGACTATTCGACCTGTTTCTGTAACGTTGACATTGATATTGGGAGTCTGATGAAAAATTGTTTTTAAGGGAGGAGAGTTCTCTCTCAATTCCATTTGTTTGTCTAACATATTTTTGAAAGAATTTTGACAATGATCTACGAAATTAGTAACTGTTTTATTTAAATTTGACATTTCGTTAAGGGGATTTTGAATTTCGTTGATAGAATTTGAATTTTGTCTAAGTGTTTCCGAAATTTTATCTGCCAAAGATAATAAGTGAGAAATGTCTTGTTGACTGGAAGAAGTTAGAGCAATTTGGATTACGTCTGGTAATTTTCTTCTCCACAATTTGATCAATAATTTTTCATCTATTGTTTTATCCTCAGCAATTTGCATGAGTTCCCTATAATATGCAGAGGGTTTTTTATCACCTAATTCTGAACTAGATAGTAATTTATTTAAACGTGCTTCCTCTTACCATGTTAACCTACTCAGAATTGTATCTTTTAAAAAATTATATAAATCACTTGCCGGTGGTTTAATAATAACATCATAAACCTCGCTTAAAATTTCCGGTGGTAAGTGTGTTTGACGTTATAGAAAAAAAATTGACTTTCTAACTGTTTGAACCTAAGTTCCGGTTTTGATGGCCAGAAAGCTGGAAGTCTAATATTTTTTTTTAATTTTCTAAAGAGTCAATTCCTTTCGGGGAAAAAGTATTTTTGTCTCTGTGATGTCAGTAAAATTGTTTAGTTTGTTATTTAGTCGATTAAAAGATACCGGAAATGGTTATATGCAACTCCCAAAAAACGACAAATCAAATGGCTCACCTGTCTGAAGATATCGCACTCAGAGGAGATGCCAAATGACTGTCACTCAAGAAAAATTGCATATAACCATATAACCAAAAAATAAAATGTCATAAAACTGTCAACTTGAAATATAGTTAGAATGTAAGTCAAAAAGAGATAGGAGTTATTTTGTGTGCTCTTCTTAACAAGACAAGTGCACCACAGTAACCATCCAAGTTTAATTACCCCCCTGATAACGAGCCCTCTACATGGCGATCCTGCCAGGATGCGATACAGAAATTTGTCAATATAAGTGCAGAAAATACGGTCAGGGCAACGATTTTTCAACATCGCTACAATCACTCTAACAAAAATGATAACATGTACCATACTGATAACTTCCATCAAAATAGGTCAAATTATCAAAATAGACCAAATAATCAAAATAGAGGTTTCCCACAGAGAGGTAGACCGTATAGATACGTAAAAACCTACGATGTAGACCAAAACCACGAAAACGAACAGGAGCCTCATCCAGGTCCTTCGGGGCAATCCTAAAGATCTTCAACATGGACCTAACACTTTCAAATTTTGTTTTACTTCAAACGGATATGACGGGAGAACAATATGTTACTTTATTAGTTGATACAGGAGCGGACGTATCACTTTTCAAAAGAGACAAAGTAGATCCGCAACAAATTATAAACAGGTCCGGTAGATGCAGAATTAAGGGCGTTACAGAAGGCTATACTAACTACATAAGTTCAACCAACGCAAACATAATTATGCAAAACTACATTTTTAACAATAATTTTCAATTAGTCGATCAAAATTTTCCTATACCTGCTGATGAAATTCTGGGAAGAGATTTTATCTCAAAATATGGTTATAAACTAGATTATTACAAATGGATTATGATCTTAAAAACCTTAGATGGAGATATTGCTTTACCTATTCAAAATAGTCCGGAAGATGAAGTCATTCATGTTTCACCCAGATGTGAGGTAAGAAAGCTAGACTCTGCGAAATATAAAAGAAGACTCGGTAGTAAAGAATGAAGAAATTGCACCTGGAGTTTTTGTGGCTAGTACAATATTTCAAATAAAAGTCCTTTTTTAAGACTGTTAAACACAAACTTTGAAAGTGTTACTATAAGGAAACCAAAAATTCAATATTCCTATTTAAAAAATTACGACGTATTATATGCAAACAGCTATATAGAAGAAAATAAACAAAATAGAAATATAACCCTACAGCAAGAACTTAACCTAAACTAAATTCCAGACTTGGTTAGACAGGATATGATTGAATTATGTCAAGAATAATATGACATCTTTGCACTGGAAGGTGAACCACTCTCAACCAATAATTTTTATCAACAGAAATTACGTTTTTCAGAAAGAAAACCTCGGTTTATATCAAAAACTATAAATCACCTTATTCACAAGTGAACGAAATAAATAAACAGGTCAAAAATATGCTTAAGAAGGACATAATAGAACCATCGCAATCGGAATATAATAGTCCAGTCTTGCTCGTACCCCAAAAAATCAAATAATGGAGAGAAATAGTGGCGTCTTGTTAAAGATTTTCGTCAGGTAAATAAAAAGCTTTGCGCAGATATATTTCCAATCGGTAGAATCGATCAAATACTAGATCAACTGGGCAGAGAAAAATGGTTCTCTACATTAGATCTAAAGGCAGGTTTCCACCAAATACCTCTGGAAGAAAGCTCGACAGACATTACATTATTCAGTACGAATTCAACTTCGTATCGATTTACCAGGCTACCTTTCGGTTTGAAAGTCAGTCCAAACAGTTTTCAAAGGATGAATATGGCTTTTGCAGGTATTACACCCGAGAAGGCGTTCCTATATATGGATAATCTAATCTGCATAGGATGTTCTATCACCTCGCAAATCTAAGAAGTATTTTTGAAACTTGTCGAAAATTCAACTTGAAATTAAATCCAAGCAAGTGTATTTTTTTTTCAGAACAATGTCACTTATCTCGGTCATAAAGTAACATCGGAAGGCTTGTTGCTCGATGAATCTAAATATGACATTATTCGTAGTTATCCAAAACCTAAGTCCGCCGACGATGTCAGGCGATTTACCGCATTTTGTAATTATTATAGACGTTTCATTAAGAATTTTGCAGAAATGGCGAAACCACTAAATAAACTGAATTTATATGGACTGATGAGTGCCATAAATCCTTAGAAAAACTGAAACAGTTACTTATTGAACCTCAAATCCTACAGTACCAGACTCTAATAAGCGTTTTACATTTACGACTGATCTCAGTGGGCACACTGTCGTTTTTTTAACGTATATATAACGTATAATGGTTTTAAAAAACGTTACAGGTTTAAATTTAAACGTTGAAATTTCGGTTGAAAATTTATACGTATATTAATTATTAATTTTTAACGTAAAATTGTACCAATTTTCAACCAACCGTTTAAAATTTGGTAAAAAAATACGTGTTTTCTATTTTTCTAAATGTTTCCTAATCGTTTATAATTAACGTTAATTTTTTGGATCTTTTATACCATATTTTAACAGAAAGTTAAAAATTTTCTTAAAATATACATACGACATTAACGTTAATCGAAATTACATAAAAATCGTTTTAAAAACGTTGTTTTATTGCAAGAATTTAACGTTTCGTTAATAATGTAACTTAAAATTTACGTTATTTCTATACGAATCATTCTACTTTTTTTATTATTATTTTTAAACGTTGTATTCTAATTGTGTTTCAACCAAAAGTTTAAAATGTTTGTTAAATATACGTATTATATCTACGTTATTTTAAATGATATAAAAGTCGTTTTGAAAACGTTGTTTTATCGCAACAATTTAACGTTTGGTTAATGATGTAAACTTATATATACGTTATTTCTATACTAATTATTAAACTTTATTTTAATAACATTTTTTAACATTGTTATCTAATTGTATTTCAACCTAAAGTTGAAAATGTTTATTAAATATACCTACGTATTATATCTACGTTATTTTAAATTATATAAAAGTCGTTTTGAAAACGTTGTTTTATCGCAACAATTTAACGTTTAATTAATGATGTAAACTAAAATATGTGTTATTTCTATACAAATTATTTAATTATGTTTTAATACCATTTTTAAACGTTGTTATCTAATTGTGTTTCAATCGAAAGTTGAAAATGTTTGTTAAATATTCTTATTATATCTAAGTTATTTTAAATTGTATAAAAGTCGTTTTGAAAACGTTGTTTTGTTGCAACAATTTAAAATTTGGTTAATAATGTAAACTAAAAAATACGTTATTTTTAAATTAATTATTTAACTATATTTTAATGCCATTTTTAAACGTTGTTATCCAATTGTTTTTCAACCGAAAGTTGAAATTGTTTGTTAAATATACGTATCATATCCACGTTATTTTAAATTATATAAAATTTGTTTTGAAAACATTGTTTTATCGCAACAATTTAACGTTCGGTTAATGATGTAAACTAAAATATACGTTATTTTTATACTAATTATTTAATTATATTTTAATATCATTTTTAAACGTTTTTATCTAATTGTGTTTCAACCAAAAGTTGAAAATGATTGTTTAATATATGTATAGTATCATCGTTAATTTGAGTTAAATAAAAATTATTCCGGAAACGGCGTGCTATACCAACCCGCCGATAAAGTATAAAGAGCCCACAAATGCTGCGTCATCATTGCGATATCCCCAAAGAAAGCGACGAAATAGACCACTTTCTTGCAAATAATTGCATTTTTCCAAACATATTTTTTTACAAATTACTAATTAGAAAATTTCCTGTATTTTATTTTTACAACACTAACTGCCCAAGAAAAGTAAAGACATAAAAAAGTAACAAAATAAGTAGTTACTCGAGATATTTTGGTTTATTCTTTGCTTTGGCGGTATCAATATTCACGTCGTTCCTTTTCACGATTTTACGGTATCATATTCGAGTCACCATATCATAACAATATAATGAATACAAAATATTAGAATTTTTTGACGTTCTCGTTTCTTGTTTCTAGAATAAAAGACATTTTCGTCTTAAATTTGAAAAACTGTGACTGACTTTGTTTTGTTAGTATCAGTGAAAAAGTAACAGTTTGTGAAATTGTGTGTCTCTGTCGCCACTGTCGCCAGCCGACGCCACGTCGCCAATCGCCGTTACGTTTTGTCTGGTGCCATTTTGTTTGTTATAAAGCACAGCATACTCAAGCTGTGGTTATAAAGTACGGTACTGCAAAGCAGATTTATTCCTTTGGTGTTAAAATAGTGTTGCTGATGGTATATAATTAAAATAAGGAAATTATGTTTTATATACACACAGTTTAAGACACAGCTATGTATAATTGTGTTTTGTTAAATAACTTTAAATTAACGTTTACCGGTATGGTATACCACATTAATTTGTTATAAATAATGTAGTAAGAATTTATTATAAATACTGTAAGCAGTGGACCTAAAATCATGTTTAAATTGAGTGAATTCAAGCATTTTTCTTAATAATTTACAGCCTGAGTAATACGACAACTATATCGTGAAAAGGTCTGCAATTAAATTGTTTACAATTAGTTTTCTCTATGTCCAAAATCTCGTTACCTTACTGTGAATTCATTTTTGGTATCTCTGGTTTTCTGTTAAACACTAATATTTAAAATTGATTTATGAAAGAAATTTTGAATGTTTTTTAATGGAAAGTACAAGTTTTAAAAGTTATGTCACTGTTATAATAATGTTTCATTAATTTATTGCCTAGGTAATACAAATTTATAATGTCATACAAACATTTTTAGGTTTCTTTCAAAAAATGTTTGCTAATTAATTATTATTTTGAGATGATTCAAAAAAATATAGTTTGCTATTCAGATATGTTCAAATCAAAATTAGTTGGTAAAAGACAGTTGCAACGTAAAATTAAATATCAAACAGAGACATTAATTAAATTGTCAAATTCAATTCATTCAAATAACTTTAATGTGTCCTTAAATAATTGTAATTCAATACGTTTCGATGTATCTGAAATGTTACCAAATATTGATACAGAGGACTTTCAATCAATGCATTTAGATAAAAATGAATTGGAAATTTTATCAAATGTTGATACAGAGAAATTTCTGGAGAATGAACATTTACCAAAAACTGAGATTAATAATATTTAAGTGAGGAAATTACAGATAAGTTAAGGAAGTGTGTTTCTAATTGTAACATTCCCAGAAATACAACCAATACCCTTTTAAATATTTTATATCCAGTTTTGCCTTTTCTTCCTAGAGATTATAGAACTCTTATGAAAACTCCTAGAAAAACAGAGATATTTAAACTAAACAATGGAGAGATGTATTTTTTTGGTCTGGAAAAAAATTAATATAGATAGCTTACCTCTCTTTAAAAGTAGCTGTACAGAGCTGTATCCAATTTTGGGTATGTGTGCTGATTTTACAGATAATTCTCCTTTTACAATTGCTTTATTTGCTATTTACGTCAAACAATTAGCCATACCTCCAAATTAGCGTGTGAGAAATGTCACATTGTAGGTGTATCAAAAAATAACCGTATTATATATAACTCAACGATTTGATTTGAAAATAAATTTTACAGTTGAAACTAAACCCATATAAAAGCAACAAGTCCTCTTGTTTCTGCTAACATAAAAATGGTAACTCAATTTCCTATAGATCCCATGCATTTAGTATTTCTAGGGGTAGTTAAAAGACTGTTATTACATTATTATTTTAATAGTTCTCCTTCACATGCTAAATTATCTCAAAAATTAAAAAGCGAAATTGAACAAAAGGTTACAACAATTCATGATTATATTTCATCAGATTTTTCTCGAAAACTCAGAACTTTTAATTAATTACGAAGATGGAAAGCGACAGAATTTAAACTATTTATTACATATACTTTTCCAATAAGTTTTCATAATAAATTTAGTAGAGAACAATATCAATTTCTCTTATTATTACATTGTGCAATTTTTATTTTATCTGATGAAAGTTTAATTCGTGATTATATAGACATAGCTGCACAATTCCTAAAAAAAATTGTTATCCAATCTTCTACAATTATTGGAGAAGACTTTGTTGTTTTTAATGTACATAGCTTAACCCATTTAGTTGAAGATGTTAAGTTATATGGCACCATAAATCAGTTCTGTTGTTTTCCATTTGAAAACTACATGAGTTCCTTGAAAAGGAAAGTGCATGCAAGTAATAAACCACTGCAACAGCTTCATCGCAGAATTGAAGAATCCAATAACAATTGTTTCCCACCTTGTCAGAAGCTTAATAAAAAGTATGAACCAAAAGTTTTATATAATAAAATGTATGATGGACAAGGAAATTTAACTTTATTTGAATTCAAAAAATTAGAAATTGATGATATGGTTTTGTCAGTCATATACCCTAATAGTGATGTAATGCTGGTTTCAAAAAAAGTGTTTCATATTAAATATATGAGGTGGGTTGAAGGAACCTACTTATTTGGAGGGGTTCTCTTTGTCAATTATGAAAACTTGTATACTGAACCTATTGAATCTTCTAAATTAAAAATATTTTATGCTAAAAGGGGCAACACTAACAAAAACATATTAAATTTTAACATTACTGATATTTTATATAAATATATGATTATGCCACATAAAGATGGGTTTGCTATATTTCCTTTAAATCATTTTAAATTTTAAAATTAGCAAATATAATTTCAAGATGTATGCTGTAGTGGAATTTTTAAAACCAGAAGGTGAAAGTACTGGTGAAGTATCGGTGGTACCATTGATTTGGCTATGTCAAAAAGATAATAAATGTTATTGGCCAAACAACAGCAAAATATCGGAGTTTTCCAAATTGGTGGAAAATCAGACTCCACCTAAAAAACTTGGCCTCTTTACAAGATTAAACTTCACTTAAAGACAGGTAGGTTTCAATTTTTTTCAGAATTACATTAAATAGAAAAGTGTGCGAGTACGCCCCTGGCGCTATGACCCAGACGCGAAGCAGACAGATGATGCGAGAACGTTCTGGAATATACGGCGCTTGATGAGCGAAGCGGAGAATCATCGAGATGATTTCCAGAATAGACTGGAATATGCTCGACAATATTTACCTATATAAAGGACCGATTCGAATATTTTGAGTTAGTTAGTTTGTAGTATGTTGTTAGATAAATGCGAATAGAAATATTGTCTTACATAAAGTAAAGTATTGTAAATAAATTGTGTTATATAAATTAAACAGTGTTAGTGATTTAAATAGTATAAAAATAAATTAAAAAGACTAGTAAAAATAAATAAACGTTACATTGGTGTCAGAAGTGGGATATTGTAAATAAATAAGGTAAAAAAAATAAATAAATATGTCGAAAAAACTTTGTGACTTGAAAGTGACAGAATTGCGTCAAGAGCTGGAGGATCGTGAATTGGAAACAACAGGAAGGAAGACTGAGTTGTTGGAGCGACTTAAGCAAGCATTGGAAAATGATGGTTTAGATCCAGAAAATCATATTTTTGTAGACGACTCTTCTGCTACAATTATTTCTTCATTAAATAAAGTTTCTTCCGATATGTCTTCTTTGAAGAGTGATATTTCTTCTTTGGAAAATAAAGTTTCTTCTGATATTTCTTCTTTGGAAAATAAAGTTTCTTCCGACATGTCTTCTTTGAAGAGTGATATTTCATCCGAAATGTCTTGTTTAAAAAATGATATTTCTTGCGATATGTCTTCTTTGAAAAATGATATTTCTTCTTTCGAAAACAAAGTTTCTACTGATATGTCTTCTTTAAAAAATGATATTTCGTCTTTGGAAAATAAAGTTTCTGCTGGCATTTCTTCTTTGGAAAACAAAGTTTCTTTGGATATTTCTTCTATGGAAAATAAAATGTCTTCATTTGAAAAAAAATTGAAGAGAAAATAAGAGAAATGGAAAAGCAAATGGAAGAGATGGAAAAAGGAGGTAAAGAAGATATGGAAGATTTAGGAGAGGAAAACAAGGACGAAATGAGAAGCTACAAAGTGGAGCGGAAACCTAAATTGGAAGGCAACGAAAGTTGTGTTCGTGTTAAGGCCCCAACCTTTGACGGAAAGATGTCTTGGGAAAATTATCTCAAACAGTTCGAAACAGCTGCAAGAGCGAACGGATAGTCCCAAAAAGAGAAGGCAATAAACCTCACCATCGCTCTGAGAGGAGACGCTTTGGATGTTCTTCAGACCATACCAGTGGAGGACACAGATGATTTTGAGCAACTGAAGAAAAGCTTGAACATGCGATATGGTCACGAACACTTGGAGAACTTGCACCGATCGCAGTTAAAGACTCGAAAACAGAAGCGAGAGGAGACACTTCAAGAGTACGAAGTAGATATTGCCAGATTGGTAAGATTTGCTTACCCTTCAGCTCCACAACAAATGATGGAATGTTTAGCTGTTGAAGCATTTCTTGATGGACTTCGTGACCACGAAATGGCAAAGACACTCCGATTAGCCCACCACAAAACATTAGTTGACATCTTGTCAGCCGCGCTTGAGTATGAAGCTGCTTCGAAAGCTTGTGGAGGATACAGTAAAGTAAGATCCGTAACGGAAGAGGAAGATGAAAATAAGTTAGACCAATAAGTAAATATGATGAAGAACTTTACTGATAAAAAAAAGAAGAAGACCATCAGGTGCTGGAATTGTGGTGAAATAGGACATGTTCGCAATTCATGTAAACGCCCTGGGGTCACTACGAATCAAGAAACTACTCCACAGGAAAACTAAAACGGGTCGGCCTGGAGGGGGCAGCTTCGACCCGGAACGTTTCCAAAGACCCTCTCATACTAATAGCCTCTTTGAAATGCCGCGTCGACAGTGTATATGTAGATGGTGAAGTCAACGGTAAAAAATATACACTATTGGTGGATACTTGAGCGACCAGAACGATTATACGGCCAACAACTATAAATAGCCGTAAGAAGCTTTTACCAACAAGGCTACGACTGCGAACTGCCACAGGTGATAGAGCTAACATCCTTGGAGAAGTCCAGGTTCAAATAGGAATTGGCTCAGAAAAGTTCAAGCATACTGTTATTGTCGCTGATATTGAGGAAGATGTTATATTAGGAATGGATGTGATGAACTTACATGGTTTCCAACTGGATTTCAAGAACAGAGTTATCAAAGTTGGTTCTGAAGAAATATTCCTTCATCTATATGAGGACAAAACCGTGCCAGCCGTTGTCCAGGAGGATACTGTGGTACCTGGTAGAAGCGAAACGATCATAGCGGCCAGACTGCAAGGAACTATTGACGAAGGAATACCTGTGATGATGGAACCATGGAACCATGATGAGGAGGTCGGTCGAGGAATTTTGATAGGAAAAGGATTGGTCACTTCTGCTAAAGAAATTCCAGTACGAGTTATAAATGTCAATGATCACCCAATTACGATCAAGAAAGAGACCAAAGTTGGAACCTCCGTACCAGTAACATCTATAATTCGACAGACAACTATTCCCGATAATTCCAACCGTAAGTTTGAACAAATGGTGGCGGTTGCTGGTACATCTTTAAACCGAGAAGAGAAAAGAAAAATGAAAGATTTTCTTCATCGGTATCGCAACATTTTTGTACCAAAGGGAGGTAAGACAGGACCTCTGCTGTAGAACATAAAATCGACACGGGTGATGCCAAGCCAATTCGTCAATCAGCTAGAAGATTACCACAGGCAAAGAGGCAAGAAGCTGAAAGGATTGTTCGAGAAATGGAAGAAGATGGAGTGATAGAACCTTCTACCAGTCCATGGGTCTCTCCGGTAGTCTTGGTCAAGAAAAAGGATGGAACTACGAGGTTCTGTGTAGACTACCGTCAGTTGAACAATGTTACCAAGAAGGACAGTTATCCTCTGCCTCGAATCGACGATACCCTGGACACTCTAGCTGGAAGTAAATTATTTTCTACTTTAGATTTGAAGTCTGGTTATTGGCAGGTAGAAATGGACCCAAGAGACAAAGAAAAGACAGCCTTTACCACCGGTTCTGGATTATTTCAGTTCAATGTCATGCCATTCGGACTATGTAATGCTCCTGCGACATTTGAAAGACTGATGGAGAACGTATTGAGAGGGTTGTCTTGGAAAACGAGCCTGGTCTACTTAGACGACATCATAGTCTTGGGGGAGACATTCGAAGAACATCTGAAAAACTTAGAAGATCTTTTTAAAAGACTTCAAGCTGCCCAACTGATGCTGAATCCAAAGAAATGCCAGTTATTCCAAGACAAAGTTAATTATCTGGGTCATATTGTCAGCAAGGAAGGCGTGTCTGTAGATAAGGACAAGGTTTCTTCTATCAAACAATGGCCACAACCAACTGATAAACATCAAATAAGAAGTTTTCTTGATCTATGTACATACTATCGCAGATTTATCAAAAAGTTTTCAGACATTGCTAAGCCATTAACACGCCTTACAGAAGAAACGAGAGAGTTCTGCTGGGATGAAAACTGTCAAACGGCTTTTGAAACTCTGAAGAAGCATTTAACCGCAGCACCGATATTAGGCTACCCACAACCGGAAGGAGAATTTATTTTGGATACAGATGCCAGTAATGTCGGAATTGGAGGAGTCCTTTCACAGATTCAAGATGGACAAGAGAGAGTCCTGGGTTATTTTAGTAAAGTGCTCTCCAAACCTGAGCGGAATTACTGCGTTACGAGAAGAGAACTTCGGGCAGTTGTGAAATCGGTGGAACACTTCTACCAATATCTTTATGGAAGAAAGTTCTTAATCCGGACGGAACATGCAGCCCTAAAATGGCTAATGCAGTTTAAGAACCCTGAAGGTCAAATTGCCAGGTGGATCGAACGACTCCAAGAGTAGGACTTTAGCATCGAACATCGAGCTGGGATAAGTCACAGAAATGCAGACTCCCTTTCCAGAGGACCGTGCCCAGAAGAGAGTTCTCACTGCAGTAAAACAGAATTAAAAGAAACTGCAATACTACGAACAACTGTAGTTAACGACGACTGGGCACCTACTAGAATTAAAGAAGAACAAGATAATGATCCTGTTTTAAAGAAAATGAGAGAATGGAAGATAGAAGATCGTCGACCTACTTGGCAAGAAGTGTCAAAATTCTCTACAGTCCTTAAATCATATTGGGCTCAGTGGGAGTCTTTCATTTTGGAAGGCGATTTATTAAAGAGAATTATTGAAAATGATGACGGTTCCGTTAACAGAAAGCAATTAGTTATACCAAATAGTAGAGTAGCCGAAGTACTACGACAGTTACACGACAGTCCATCAGGAGGTCATCTTGGTGTCAAGAAAACCCTGCAGAGAGTTCGTGAAAGGTTTTATTGGATGAATAGTTCCGATGATGTTAAGGACTGGTGTAAGAAGTGTACCATCTGTGCTGCTGGTAATGGACCTCAGAAAAGAGGAAAGGCTCCCATGAAACAATATAACGTTGGTAGCCCATTTGAGAGAATTGCTTTAGATATTGCTGGACCGTTCCCCACTACTGAGAATAAGAATAAATACTTGATGGTGGTGATGGATTATTTTACGAAGTGGGTTGAAGTCTACGCCATTCCAAATCAAGAGGCAGCAACTGTCGCAGACGTGCTAGTGAAGGAGATTATTTGCCGATATGGAGTGCCCTTGGAGATTCACAGTGACCAAGGAAGGAACTTCGAAAGTCAACTCTTTCAAGGAATTTGCGACAATTTAGGAATGAAGAAAACAAGAACTACAGCATTGCACCCACAATCGGATGGAATGGTAGAACGCATGAATAAAACCATTGGCAAATACCTATCAAAAGTAGTATCCAATCACCAAAGGGACTGGGACCAGTATATTTCGCTCTTTGCAATGGCTTATCGATCCGCCGTCAATGAATCAACAGGACAAACACCAGCGAAAGTCTTGTTTGGACGTGAGATGAGGTTACCATGCGACCTCGAGTTTGGATGCCGACCTGGAGAGGATATAGCTGGAGAAGACTATGTAATCCAGTTACGAAGAAAAATGGACGACATGCATGATTTGGTTCGCTCCCATCTACAAGTTGCCAGTGACAGGATGAAGAAACGGTATGATACCCAAGCTATAGAGGGATGTTTCCAAGAAGGTGACAAAGTCTGGCTCCATAACCCGAAAAGACAGAAGGGGTACTCACCAAAGCTACAACAATCTTGGGAGGGACCATACATCATTAAGAAAAAAATCAATGACATCATATACCATATAATAAAGACTCCGAATGGAAAGCCTAAGGTAGTACACCGAAACCGACTGGCGAAATTTGAAGGAGATCATAACCAGGAAGAAGAAGTCGTAAATCAAGTCCAAGATACACCCGACCTTGCTTTCGAAGAATTTATGGGTGCATATGGAGGTACTGGGAAAGCTAGATACGGCGTGACTATTGAGAGAGAGCAAGACCTGTTCACACTTCCTGATGACTACTCATTGGCCCATAGCGTTTTTGCCACTATCAGCGACGGCCGAGGATTAGCGTCTGTCTTTCGAAGGAAGTTTGGTCGACTGTCAGAACTTCGAAATCAGTTACCTGCCACTGGGAAGGCTTTGATACTTCGAGATGACTCCCGTTGTTCCCGTTCTATCTGATTACCAAGAATACCTACCAAGACCAGCCCACTTATCGAAATATATGGGAATCATTACTTAACTTGAGAGAGCACGTATTGGAGTCCAACCTTCAGATGATGAAAATCCTTCCAAATCATACCAAAAAAAGAGTTCTTCACTTTTTAAAAGAGATATATTTCCTCTGTCAACACCTTTATCATCATTATCCACTCCTGATGTTGATGATACCACAATTATCAATAATATTCATTCAGGTAATTGGAAATATAGTGTAAAAGAATTATTATTTTCATTAATTTTTTTTTAGACTTTGAAAAGACTGTATTAACCACTTTGGCCAAATTAACAGAAACTGTAGAACAGAATTCAATAGTTTTAAATCAAATAAATCTAAAAATAAATTTATCAAATGCAGAAAAATTAATTCCACCCGAAAATATGCCGAAACGCTTTCCACTTTCGACTATCGAAGAAATTAATAACTTCGAAAAAAGACTAGAAGATAAGGCCCTCTGGAATTATATGGTAATATTTTCAGTGTTTCACTTATATCTCTTGGAAAGTTAGCTTCTTTGTTTGAATAATTTTTTTAGGTTAAAAACAGAAAACAATAGTTTTGCTTTATCCACTCTCAAATTTAAGTCATTAATTGTACTTTATTTTCATCTGATGAAAGCTTAATTATGCACAATGTCTAAAAAAATTGCGAACAAAGAAAAGTGCATTCATGTAATATACCTCTACAACATCTTAATCGAAGTTTTGGTTTATAAAATAATGAATCTATTCCACACTTCATGGAGACACTTCATATATGTTTCTTTACATTTGTTAGAAAAAATGATCAATATTTTTATACCCTTGTGAATTATTGTAGAATATATACATAATCATTTATTTATATTATTTTATTATTTAGTCTAGTCAAGAAGAAAATTTTCTGTTCAAAATAGTTCTAGTTTTCTGAAAAATATGGTGATTAGTGCATTTGATTGTGCAAAAGCAAACAGGTCGCTTTAAATAATGTTTTTAAAGTATTAACTTTTAATTAAATTATGGTTTTTTCTGAACACTTCAAACAATTAATTACCCTTGGAAAAAACTCTAAAAGTTTATTTTTTAACAAGTTAGGCAATTGACAAAATGTTTTTGACTTTCTTGTTTATTGTAAACTAAAGAAAATTTTTAAATAATTATCTTCAAATTGTTACGCGTCTTGGAGCCCTTTCCTATATACATACTAAACAAGATCACATTGCAATAATTTTTCACCTTAACAATAAATGCCTGATTAGCCATTTTTGCAACTTCTATTACTTATTATATTGGAGGATGAAATAATAATAAATATCTTATTCTCAGAATCAAATTTTGAATCAAATGCACCCACCCCCATATAATCCCCCACTTTTTTAAAACATGTCAAGTAATGCTCTCAGACCTATCGATTTTAATTTGGAAAGTGAGTCATTTTTCCTAATGCTAATTCAGTGGGATTAACAACCTCTAAAATTTAGATAAGTAATGTGATAGGACTTCACATTTTTAAAAGTGTGACACTCTTTTAGTACATTCCCTATTTAAATTTTAGTGATTGTTCACCCCACTGCAAGTAGGAAAAAAGTGTCCACCCCAAAGTATAACAGTTTAAAATCCATTAAATTAGTGGTTAATGAATGAAAAATTTAAAGCAGTTTTTTTATGTTACCCGTAAGTTGCCCTTAATACATTATATTTCTACACAATAAAACGTATATTATATGAAATAATTAGACATTTATTATATGCAACGGTTATTAAATGTGTGTTATAAATAGGTGAAGGTGTATTTTATGAAAAAATTGAACGTGCATTAATTACATAAAATAATTTATAAATTATTTCCTATACCTAATGCACCTTTACTTTTTGCATAAAATACACGTTTAATCATGTCATATAGTACACGTTTAATAATTATTGAATAATAAACGTCTAATTATTTCATATAATGCACGTTTAATTTCACCACAGTCTACACGTCTATTATGTAATAATTAAACGTATTTTATATTAATTAATTAAACGTATATCATATGAACTAATTAAATGTATTTTATATTAAACGTATATTACATTGACGAATTAAACGTATATAATATTAACTAATGAAACGTTTACTAAATGTAATAAGCAATGAATAAGAAACGTTTTATTATTGCACACAAAAAATGTATCTAATACATACTTAATTATAACGTAAAAATTATGGTTTAAATGTTATATATTATTAACGTTTATGGATATACCTGAAAAATACGGTTAAGTATTATGTATCTATCACATAATGAATTAACCATAAATAACCATTAAAACTTAACATATTATTTTAGTACAATTTTTTGATTAAAATAAACGTGATATATTTTAATTTTTTATACGTTTTTCAACGTTAAAAACCATATAGGCTTAAACGTATAAGTTTAGTATACTTTTTGGTTGCAAACAACGTTTTCCACCGCGACATTCGAACCAATTTTAGAACGTTTGGTTATATACCAGTTTTCGACGTTTTTTTTAACGTTCGTGTGCCCACTGGGATGCATCTAACGAGGCTTGTGCAGTTTTATCTCAAAATTTTCAAGAAGATCTACCCATTGCTTTTGCTTCTAAAGGATTCACTAAAGGAGAAATTAACAAATCGACCATTGAAAAAGAGTTGACCCATATACATTGGGAAATTAATTACTTTAGGCCTTATTTATACGGGAAAAAATTCTTGGTCAAGTCTGATCACAAGTCACTTGTTTATTTATTTTCTATGAAAAATCCATCCTCAAAATTGACAAGAATGCGATTAGATTTCGAGGAATACGAATTTGAAATTGAATATATCAAAGGTAAAGAAAATGTGTTAGCTGTGTTAGCTATCAAGAATCACAATCGAAGACTTAAAAAACATAAACGTGACACCAGCAAAAATTTTATCGGTCACCACGGGATTTATGTCAAAGAAACAGCAAAATTTACCTACTACAAGCACAGAGGTGCAAAATAATCAACAATCTCCTATAACTTCAAAAATAATACAAACTGATTGCAACTATGATTTATTTAGAGTTCCTACTTTGCGGTTTATAATTAAGCCAGACTGTCTACGCCGACCTTCATCCCCTTTAATTGCTACGCCATTTCTACCCATTTTAGACGCTACCTACCGTCAGCGCAGGAACAACGACGACGCAAGAAGCTCGCCGAATCATTCATGACCCGTTTTGTTTTTGTATCGCAACAATGCAATAACTTGTATTCACAATTTATCATTAAACTATAAACAACTATCAAACAATTAATTTTACAGTCCACTATACCAACAATTGGTCCATCGACCCGATATTAGTGAGAAACACGTGAGACCAGCTGCCATCACATATATTCAGTTTCGAAGGGTGCTGCAGTCGACCAACTAAACATTGATCAAGAACCTCCAATCCTTAAGTAATTAAGGATAAGGTTAGCTAGTTATATTACAATAATTTTACCGATGAGAATTCATTTTATAACTCTTCCATTTAACAATATTCCATACTGCTTTCTTTAAGTATTTGCAAACAATTAATACAATTTATTAGTATTAAAACAATTAAACTAATTACTTTCAAAATAAATTCATTATTCAATTATAAATAATGTCTGAAGAACAATTAAAAAAGTTAATTCGTAAACGAGGGGGTTACAAGGCCTCATTTGCCATTTTTTCCAAATTTTTCGATTCAATCGAACAAAAACCAATTCTTAGTGATGTTGAAAGGGTAGAATTAAATCATCGAATAAACAAATTAGAATACGTATTTTTAGAAATAAAAAGTGTTCAATCAGAGGTAGAAGAATTAGAGGAAGATTCCGAGGCACAATACGAGATTAGAGAAGAGTTTGAAATAGCATAAACAATAATACCTCTTCAATATCTGACGGAACACAGCATATACAGGGTGTAAAATTACCGACAATACAGATTCCAAAATTTGACGGAACATACAAGGTGTGGTAGGAATTTAGAGACACATTTGAGTCGCTTATCCATAAAAACGATAATATTACAAATATATAAAAGTATCATTATTTACGAGCATCAATGCAAGGAAATGCTGCTGCTCTAATAAAATCAATCGAATTTTCAGCATCTGGGTACAGTTTGGCATGGGAATCCGTGTGCGATAGATACAATAACAAAAAACTTTTAATTCACAATCACATTAAAGCATTATTTCCATTAGAATTAATTCAAAAGGAGTCTTGTGTCAAATTTCGCAAACTAGTAGATGATTTTCAAAACATTTGAGGTCAATTGAATTAAATCAACCATGCGAGCAATGGGATTGCTTTATTAATTTTCATAATCACTTCAAAATTAGATGAAAATACTCTGAGAGAGTGGGAAAAACTTATTGCTTCTCAAGTAGAACTTTGTCGGATCTAAAGGGTTTTCTAAAGGCGAGAGCGGATTTTTTAGAAGCTATTGAAATGAATATTGAATCTAAACAAAATCAAAAACTGAACAAAACTACTAGGGGATTTACAATGACAAAAACAAATTATACATGCCTATGTTGCCAAGGCGACCATAGCATCTATACTTGTGAAACATTTTAAATTACTCAATCAATGAAAGATGGAGTTTTATTAAGGCAAATTTTTTATGTACAAGCTGTTTACGGTCAGGTCATTCTAATAAGCATTGTAAACTCGGACCGTGTCGTAAATGTAAAGCGCGTCACAATTCACTCTTGCACAACAATGGCAAAAATGACAATTTTAACACGTCAAAATACTTCTAGCGCATTCCATGTAACTTCCCATGGCAACGGCGACAGCACGAGGTAATCGGCACAAAATGCGGACTACACAATAATTAATAATAACATTCTGCGGTAAAGGAAGAACTCCTCATTTATCTAAAGGTTATGTTCTACTCTACAAAGACATTGAAGGCAAATTTCACAAAGTTCGAGCACTATTAGACTGTGGGTCCCAGTCTTCCTTTATCACAACTCATTTATGCAATAAATTGGGGATCAAACCACAGAGTATTAATTTATAACTATTAGGCATAGGCAATAAAACATCGACAATTCAAAGGTAAGTGCCAAATTGAGGTTTGGACATCAAGGAGATTTAGTAAAGCGGATTAACTGTCTTTTGCTCCAAAAAATAACAAATATTCTACCACACATTAATATTGACGTAAGCAATATAAGTATTCCCAAAACGATAGAACTGGCTGACCCAGAATTCGGAAATAGTGGTCCTATAAACGTCCTAATAGGTGCTGACATATTTTGGACCCTAATCGGCAAACAGCGCATACCCTTAGAGGAATATCCCATATTAACGGAAACATTACTTGGGTGCATAGTTTCTGGCCCATTAGGATCAATCTACAAAATAACATAGACTTCTTCAGCAATTTTGGGAGATTGAGGAATTATCCAGCGCTCCTCATCTATCCGAAGAAGAGCAATTGTGCGAGAACAATTTTCAAGCAACCACAAAGCGCGATTCAAATGGCCATTAAAGCAGCCATCAGACGTGTTGGGTGAGTCTAAAGACCAAGCAGAAAGAAGATTTCACCAGCTAGAAAGAAAGTTAGCTAAAAATAGCACATTTCGCGACAAATATAAAAAATTTATGCGTGAATACCAGGAACTCAACCATATGTCGATATCAGACGAAAAGGAGAAACAAGGTGAATATTATATGCCACACCATGGAGTTCTGAAGGAGAATAGCCTCTGCTCCATCCAGCAACGGATTATCATTGAATAACATCCAATGTGTAGGTCCTTGCATACAACAAGACCTATTTTCAATACTCATCAGGTTCAGAAAATGGAAATTCATATTGAGCGCTGACGTGACCAAAATGTATAGGCAAGTACTAATAGAGCCCAGCCAACGAAATCTTCAAAAAATAGTGTGGAGGGCGAATTCTTTGGACCCATCAATATTTTGCTCTAAACACAGTAATATAGGGCCAGGCGTCAGCCAGCTTTCTTGCTATTAGATGCCTTTAAAAATTGGCAATCTGTCAAAGATAAAGTTATTAACGTTTTAAAAAGGTGAAATATTGGCTTGAGAATAGCAAATTAACTTTAAACACAGAAAAACAGTTTATTTAGTATTTTCATTGAATGATGCAAATAGACCAAATTTTAATTGTATCAAAATAAATGGCTCTGATATTATTGGGGAATCTAACAACGTGAAATATCTAGGCATTAAAGTTGACACAAATTTGAAGTGGGCTGAACATATTCAAGATTTAACAAACAAAATTAGGCGATTAATACATAAATTCTATATAATTCGCAGAATTTTACCTCAAAAACTTCTTCAAATTTATAAGTCTTTAGTGGAGTCACTCTTGAGATATGGTAACATTGTTTGGGGTGGGCTATATGACAATGCCCTAAACCAATTAAATGTCATACAGAATTATATTTTACGGATAATTTTTTTTAAAGATACCAACCAATCTATTATATAATGAAAGTATTTTAAATGTTCGATGTTTATATTATCTAAGTAATTGTATATTTTACTTCAAATTTAAAACAAAAAACTTCATAAATCATCAACACCAAACGAGAAATAATACAAGTAATATGAGCTTTGTACCTTTTATAAGATATGATGCAAACCAAAGGTTTGCTACCATTTTGGCACCAAAAATTTTCAATATCTTACCAAATTCAACAAAAGCTGCAACCAAATATAAAACATTTGTCAATCTGTGTAAGAAATATATATATGAAAATAGAAAGTACTTAGATGGACTATTATAGTATGTAGTAGTAAATAACGTTATCTTTATTTAAAATTTCGGATATTATATATTATTTATTGCAAGGCGATTTAATAGCTATTTTATAAGAAAATGTATTTGATAGGAACTGCACATACAAGTGTTAAGTCACTTAGGTGCAAATTTCTGTAGTAATCATTAACTATTAAGTTGTAAAATATGTAATGTAAAGTTGAATAAATATATTTTGAATTATAGACAGATTTCTCTACTCACAGCATTTTCTGAAATTTTAGAAAGGGCAGCTTATTAAATCCATTTGGATTACATTACAAAATATGACATACTAACTGCTGCACAACATGGTTTTAGAAAGACAAAAAGTACTGAAACTGCTTCAATTAGCTTAATCAACTTTGTGTATAAGGAACTTGATAGAGGAAATATGGTGGTTTTTTTGTTATTTGACTTAAAAAAAGCATTTGACTGCATAGATTTTAATGTTGTCTGCCAAAAACGAGTCCTTAGGAGTTAGGGCCCCGATGCTTAATTTGATATTTTCCTATCTGGAAAACCACTCCCTATTGGTTCGAGTGGAAAATGAGCCATCAAAAAAATTTAGCATATCACTTGGTGTCCCTCAGGGGTCTGATCTGGGACCTCTAATATTTTTATTATATATAAACGATCTTTCTACTTACGTAACTCATGGTCAAGTGATCATGTTCGCAGACGACACGACAATTACAGTGGCATCCACTACTGCAGAGGACTTACTCAAACAGATAAAAACTACTATACAACAGTTTAAGAGTTGGTGTAGAATAAACAGACTTATTATGAATGAAGATAAAATTGTTAAAAAATTTCAATAAATACATAATATATAGATGGATGTGTGGAATAAAATAGTGAAATAGTGATTGTATTATTTACATTTATACACAATGTAATGTTCAGAACTATTTATAAAAAATGTTTAGATGTTTTTAAGATGATATGAAATTATAGAGTTACATATAATTTTTATGTACTTTGTTTATACTTATGGGGAAAAGAACAAAAATGTTTTTCTATGGCAGTCAGTTACACATTTTTCTTTTTATGTAGTTAACATCATTTATCATAGTAAACTGTGAAATGAATGATACTGTATTTCACTAACAAATTGATGAAATTTCATTTATAACTCAATAAACATTAAGGATAATAAAAAACTCTTCGTTTTAACAAAACTTCCAATATTTATTTAAAAATTGCTTTTTTAAAAGACTCAATGACAGCTGTTTCGCTATGAAGCATCGTCAGATTGACATTTAAGTTACATTTTGTTTGTTTTTAGCTAGGTACCTGATGTTTAGGTAGTATTAAGGCTAGACCAAGTATGGAAGTAATAAGACATAACAATATTAAAGCCTAGATGTTATTAGCCCTAAGGGATTATCCTGGATGTATTTCCCTCTAAGATCAGTATAACTGTGCAATGATATAGAAAAACCAGGAAAAAACTATATCATGCTGATCTTTACAATAACTTAATATATTTGTGTTACAATTACGTCTTATCTATGTATAAAATGAAGACTCAATCAAAGCAAACACTTTAAAAGTGGAGAACTTCCCAGATTTATTTGTTCATTAACAACTTTAAATTGTGGATCTGCTAGATGTCTTTTTATTTCAAGTTCTTCAAGGAAATCTAAATTTTGTTTTTTATTACAAATGTGTAGTATTTGGATGTCATTGGTGTGAAAGAGTGAGGTTGGATGTTCAAGTAGGTGTTTTGCATAATTTGACTTATCTGGTTGTTTTAATCTATATGCTCTTAAATGTTCGTTAAATCTTACTTCAAAATTTCTTTGTGTTTGACCTATATATACAGCATTACACTTTGGACAATTAATTTTGTAAACACCAGATTTTTTTAATTTAGGTAATTTTGTTTTTACATTTAACAATTTTGTGCCAACATTATTTTGTGTTTTAAATGATATTATTGCTGATGTTGCCGAAGATTGTAGTGCCTACAACTAATATTTCCTAAACAAACCAAAGAAATTAAAAGTTATAAAAATATTACATATTGTGGAAGTATTTCCAATAAAATATCAAAAATAATATCTTCGGCAACATCAGCAATAATATCATTTAAAACACAAAATAATGTTGTAAGGGTATTTTGCATCTGAGTCTTAGACTATAAGAAACCTGTAATGAATATTCTCAAAAACTGTTTTTCAATTCCAAAATTGCATTAATTTTATCTTATTAAACTAAATTCTCATAGAAATGAGAATACCTATTAGATTAGATTATTTTATCATTTCAAGTAAAGTGCAACATTCAGAGGTGGTTAGGTTAAAGAAATGGTAGTTTTATTTGTCTTCTACGAAAATTTAAATAATTAGAAAAAATAAATTGTATTAATTAAATTAGCTTGTAAAAACTATTCATACAACTAACAATTTAGAGCTAATTAGTGTAACCAGCTATGCATATGCATAACATAACCAATTCATATTATAAAACAGTATTTTCTCTTTAAACTTGTATTTGTTTCTCACTTTACTATACTTTACCTCAACATGGTTGTCTATAAATGGTTGCCAGTAAATGTATCCTTCCATATTCATGAACTAAAGCTAATTCACTTGACTCTGGATCACAATGTAAAATATTTCATATTCCTAAAAATAGAATAATGAAAAGAGATGCTAACGCAGTACAATTACTATTTAGGAATTGTATTCATTGCCATTGTTGGTAATTAAGTATCCAATTCAATGCAACTACTAAAACCTTAATATTTATGGTAATATTACTGTAGTACTTATTTTTAGAAGAATTACCCCCTTCAGATATGATTTACTTACTTTCCCATGTTCTTTTATATCTTACCAAATGACCTATAATTTGATGGTAAAAAATGATACATGCCCATATATAACTCAGAAATACAATTAATATTTTCTAGAAACATCATAAATATGTTAAATGAAAATTTCTGTATACCTACCTTGCAAATTTTTATAGGTGTCTGCATCCACTGTTAGTAGAAATTTTTCAAGATTTATTTGAAACATTCCTTACTCCATTATTTCTTATTTCTTCAACACAAAATTTTTATAAACATCAACAACAGAGACAACCCCCATTTATTTAAACCTTCATAGGTAACAAATAAACCCAAGAATGATAAACATTTTACCAGGATTGCTTAATCCCATAAGACGTACGTTCGCCAAAAAATCGATCGCAGGTGACGTCACTGCAGTCCTCGGCCGTATTAAAACGATTTTATGAGAATATTTATTATAAATTATAAGTGTTTAATCTTAAAAATCCAAATAGTGGTACGTTAGTATTACAGAAATCATAAAAATACTGTCTAATTCCCATTATTTCCATGCATTTATATGGTAAACGTTATAATGAAGGACTGCAGTGACGTCACACAGCTGGCGGACAAATCAGCCCGATTAGGCAATCCTGGTGAATGTTTATCGTTCTTGAAATAAACCTTATTCCTTACGCTCGGTTTCACAATCGAGAGTTAACTTCAAGTTATGATTTAACCCGAAAATTGACCAATAGAAAAATGTGTTACATGTTTGACAAAATTTGCTATTGGTCGGTTTTTGGGTTAAATCTTAACCTAAAGTTAACTCTCGATTGTGAAACCGGACAAGGAAAGAGCCATAGATAAATATAGGGAAAGAGCTTTCCTAATCTAAGCCTTATTCTATGGATACAACTATCTAACAACCATGAAAAACACAAAACACGTACTTTGAGCACTGAACACAAAAAAAAACATTCTTCCAAACGTCAACTATCAATAGGGCAATTTTACGAGGATACTATTGAAGCCTCAGTAACCGTTGTCGGTATCGTTGTATAATTTGTATTTGAAACCACCTATGGATTGTCCAATATAAATATAATTGCACGTCACAGCTGTCAGAACGGGACTATGTTGCCAAGCATTTTAAATAGTATTAGAATGTAGTAAATGTCAAACGAAGTTTCACATATTTAAAAAGTATGTGCGAAGTTTCTATAACATTCTTCTTTTTATTTGAGTACAATATTAAGCTAGGTTAGTTATACCGATAAAAAGGTTATTTGTGATGATATCTAAAGCAAAACTTATTTTAATGTAATTTTGTTTAATAAAAGAGTTTTATTTTGATGTTAATACCTCAGCACTAATTAGAATTTTATAAATATATTTAAGTGCGGCATCAGGGCACCATTTTGCCAACATATAAACTATTTTAGCCCGAGTTATGTTCGTTTGAAGTTTATATTTTATTAGTCCTAGAGTTGTATTTGATATAAAATTAATAACGTAACCTTTCTTAAAGCATTTATTTATTATTTGTAATAACTTGCGGCCTACGAATTTAAATATTTAGCAAATTTACAGTGAAAAAAGATACTGATTGACAGTAGCAAACGAACGAAGGAAATCAAACGAACAGAGCGATTTGTTCACTTTGATGACGTGCAATTATATTTATACTGGGCATACTGGGCAAGCCATAGCAGTTAGTTTTAAAACTGACAGAGAATGATTTTAATAATGACATATAATACATATTGGGTGTGTTCGGGGAGCACGCTTTCGAGCTATGTAGCGCCAAGAGCCATATAACGCAAACAAGGAATAGTACTAGATAGCCCCAAATGGCGCAAATAGCGTGCTCCCCGAACACACCCATTATGTCATTGGATTATCCATGTCGTCATAGTTCGACCGCTGGAAATAGTATATTAAACAACGCATTTCAAGTTTAAAAAACGAATCGCGAAGCGATAAGTTTTTTAAAGAACGAGTGCCACAACAGCCATATGAAACAAGTTGTTTATAATATTTTTTATATTTTTCCATTTTATCATTGTTTAAATTAATTTATTATTTTTATGTACTTACGAAAATTTTGATTTTAAAAAGTATGTCGGTAGCACTGTGTAATTTATAACATTTGACAGTTTTGACATTTTAATTATGAAATGTTAATGTTTTAAAATGACTAATACAGGAATAATAATATATTATATAAGTAAAAAATGATATTCATATTCACAAATACTTTCTTAAAGAACAATATAAAATTAATAAATTGCTATTAGCCACAAATGTCATTGTCAATAGTCTTGTCATTAGATACTTCACTCATGTCGCCAACCATTTAAAACAAGTGCAAAATATAAAAACAATATTAAAACTTGGATCTAATAAATGATGCTAAGCGTAAGCATAAATAACATTAAGGTAAGATATTTCGATTTGTTAATTTAAAATTGAATACAAATTCAATATGACAAGATCTAAGAATATTTAGGTAGGTACATAATTTATGATATGCTCTACCTTGGTTGTATGTTAAAAATGCAGTTATGATACCAATAAACTTACTTTTCCTCGTAATAACTTACGTTGCATTTCTTATTTTGCAAGATTATTCTAATAACGTATCTAAAAGCCTATTTTCTTCTAGAAATAAGGTCTTTATTGTGTGTTCAAGTAGATAAGTCGTTTTATACAAACATAAATACATGTAGAATTAACGTTAACAATATGCTCAACCTGTATCTATCACTAATATAATATTAAACTTTATAACAATTTTAAATTATATTCAGAACTCGTGCAAACATACTTAAAACAATTTGTTGGGTAATAAGAATTTTATTTTGATTTTCCCAATAAATAGCTTAATTTAATGCCTTTTTACAAACAAAACAATCACAATATAACACATGTTTCAATTTAATACAGCTGAGACACATAAAAAAATTTCTTTTGATTTACAAAATTTGACATTTTGTTAGTAGAAAGTGAAATTTTTCAGTAAAAAATAATACACAAAAATAATGTAATATAGGGTATAAATAAAAAAAATTAATTTTAAACATACAGAAATTTTAATTTAACATATTTATGATGTTTCTAGAAAATATTAGTTGTATTTCTGAGTTATATATGGGCATGTATCATTTTTTACCATCAAATTATAGGTCATTTGGTAAGGTATAAAAAGAAAATGGGAAAGTAAGTAAATCATATCTGAAGGGGGTAATTCTTCTAAAAATACTACAGTAATATTACCGTGAATATTAAGGTTTAATTAGTTACATTGAATTGGATACTTAATTACCAACAATGGCAATGAATACAATTTCTTTTATTTTTAGGAATATGAAATATTTTACATGGGGATTCAGAGTCAAGAGAATTAGCTTTAGTATGAATATGGAAGAATACATTTACTGGCAACCATTTATAGACAACCATGTAGAGGTAAAGTATAGTAAAGTGAGAAACAATTGAGGGTTATCTTCCAGTTTAACCATCTGCTTGAAAAATTCTCTGTGCATGTACAGAACTATTCGAAATTGATAGCGGGACAACCACACAGTGTTGTCAGTTCAAATATTTTTTTCCTGAAACCGAATAGTTTAGTTTTGATTTAGTAAATTTGATTATAAAAAAGACGCACGTTAATAATGAGCTTTATTGCTAAAATTCATAAGTAATAAATTAGATGCTAAGAACAGCAATTAAAAATATTAATAATAATGCAGTTACTTCCATTTCATTATTTCGAATTAAATATATTGTAATAAAAAACATTAACTACTACAATAAATGCAGTAGAAACTATAAAGGAAAACCATTTTAAATAATACATATTATATTAAGACTAAATAATATATAATTAAAATATTATATTAAGCCTTCTGATTTATTTGATGCATATTATGTTTACATGTATGTAAAATTTAAATCCAAAATCAGTCCGATAACTGAATCTCCTGTTATAATATAGTAATGTAATCTGCAAAATGAGCATACACTGTACATTCAACATTTTACAGATAACATAGCAAACGACAGCTAGATATGTTTTTTAATTACCTTGCATCCTAAAATTAATTTTACTTTAGAAGTTGAAGAAAATAATTCAATTAATTTTCTAGATTTATAAATTGAAAAAGTTAATAATTTACTAAATTATTCAATAAACAGAAAACCTACACAAACAGATGTAACCATACCATATAATTCAAATCATCCTATAATGCATAAATTAGCAGCTTATAATTCTATGATACATAGAGCATTTTCAATTCCAATGGACAAAATTAACTTTGATAAAGAAATTAGTATCATAAAACAAATAGCTATGTCTAATGGCTATCCAATAGGCTATTTGAATGATTTTCGAAAACTGTTTTATACGATTCATAAATGTATAATAAACACACTACATGAATATTTCCGAAAAATTCGAGGTATTTTCTTCAAAATTTGGTGTTAAAATTTAAACTATAATTCTCGCGCTAAAAACGCTGTCTCTGCAATGGCGGACGTCATGTGATCTGTGTGACGTCACTTTTCAGTATTGAAAATTAACGCAAGTGTACGTACATTGTTTTTATAAATTTTCTTAAAGTTTACTGGATAATATGGTGTATAAATGGTGTGTAGTGCCGCAATGCACAAATACTTCTATAAAAACTCCACAAAAACTGTTTTTATCTGTTCCAAAAAATGCTAAAAGACGTAACAAGTGGTTACAATTAGCTCGAAGAGACACAAAGAGCATTTCACCACAAACAAGTGTTTTTATGTGTGAAGATCACTTTGATGTAAGTATGCCATTAATATTTAAATTTTATAAGTAATAAGCAGTAAATTAATATCTAATTTTTCTTTAACAATCTTATTCTAAATAGATATAACCTACTAAAATCTTTTGATTCCAACACTTTTCTCCTGTTGTTTTGTATGACAATACTAAGAAGGTACTGTATTTACCTAACTTTAATGTTAAATTATTAATTTGCAGCTGGAAAAAGATATAATTAATTATATGAAGTACAAAATGGGTTTTAGTTCAAATATACTTTTGGCTGATGATGCTGTGCCAACTAAGTTTCTTTGCCAGGAGGATCGTAAAAGACGGTTGTGCGACTCTGAACATCCTAGAGAAGTAGTTACTAAAAGAAAAAGAATGGATCTTCTTAAAGAATGTGAAGATAGAAGCTATGCTTATAGTCAGAATGTTACTGATACTTTACAAGAAGTTGATATTCTACAGGAAGCTATTGAGCCTGATGAAGGTATGTGACATATAATGATCTTAAAACAATACAACTTTCCTTCAATGACCATTAATCATAGCACTATTTAATTTCACTTCGCATTCTTCATGTAAACTTTATTTGATAGTGTTAATTACTTTTTTCACTTTGTATTTACTAGTGATATGCAGTAAAAAATTTGAATATTTACCTTTTCAGAATTACCAAAAACGCAAGACAGAGAAACCATGACTGACCTTATAACAACACTTGATAAATCTGTTCAAGCAAAAGCTACTGTGCATTATAGGAGCAAATTAGTGCAAACCAAAATACAAAGTAAAGATGTTTCAACCTCCCCAAGAAAAGTATCTATGGTATCTTGTTCTACTTCACCCTTCAAAGTTTACCAGTGTCATCCTCGACCATCTTTGCCTGGGATTTTTATAAAAGCAGTGAAGAAAAATACATTCTTCAAAGATGAAAAATCGGACAGTGATATTTCTGATTTAGGTACTGTTACAAGCTGTCAATCATCACCTACAGTTACATCATCATCAATGTTTACTGAATCTGACAGTAATATTACAGATACTAGTGAAAATGCTGAAAAGCTGATGTGTCTCAAAAATACTGTGAGGTTAATCCAAAGGAAACCTTTAATGTATGTGGGAATTTCTAAGGATTGTTATTTTTTAATTGACATTTTACAAAAACACACCAATATAAAATTAGAGTATATTTTGCTGTGCTTGAAAAAAATCAGATTGAACAGTACATTTTCTGAATTAGAGGATAATTTTGGTATCTCATTATCATATGCTAGCAAAATTTTTTTAAATAATATCCCAATTATAGCTAGTTATTTAAAACCATTCATTGTTAATTTGGACCCACAATTAATAAAAAAAAATCTTCCTATTGCATTCAGACATAATTATTATAATATTAGCTGTATAATAGATTGTTTGGAGATTGACATCCAAAAACCATCAAAAGCTTTACATCAAGCTTTGACATGGTCTGACTATAAGAAAGGAAATACTGTAAAATATTTAATATCCTGCACACCTAATGGTTTAGTTAATTTTGTTTCGCAAGGTTTTGGGGGTAGAACAACTGATGTGGCTGTAGTAGAAAACTGCGAGTTTTTAAATGGATTGCAACAAGGTACTGTAATCCTAGCTGATAGAGGTTTTAAGTTTTAAACACCTTGAACAGATACTCAATGAAAAGGGAATTAAGCTATTGAGACCACCCAGTGTCAGCGCTGGTGAAAAATTATCTAAAGCTCAAGTGCGACAAACCAAAATAATAGCTAGTTTGAGAATTCATATAGAAAGGGTGATAAGACTTGTCAGAGAATTTCATATGTTAAAGCAACATTCAGTAATTAATTTAAATATGCTTCGTGTACTGGACCATGTAATAATTATTGCATGTGGATTAATAAACTTGCAGGACTCTATTATTAAATAATTTATTAATATTAATGGTAAAAAAGGTTAAATATTGATTGTAAGTGAAATAAAGTGAACCACACTCACTATAACATCTTCTACTGATGCATATTACAAACTTTTTTAAATGTTATACTAGCTTTACTTAAAATGATTTAAATTTTGTAATGATATTTAGAATTATTTTTTTAAATTTGTTTATATTCTAACTAGAACATGTTATACTGAATCTTGTTGTTGATTCTTTACTTAAAATGTTTTAAATTTTGTTATGATATTTAGCATAAGTTTTTTAAATTTGTTTACATTCCAACTAGAACATGTTATACTGAATCTTGTTGAATCTTTACTTAAAATGTTTTAAATTTTTTTATAATTAGCATTGGTTTTTTAAATTTGTTTATATTTTAACTAGAACATGTTATACTGAATCTTGTTTATTCTTTACTTAAAGTGTTTAAAATTTTGTAATGATATTTAGCATTGGTTTTTTAAATTTGTTTATATTCTAACTAGAACATGTTATACTGAATCTTGTTGTTGATTCTTTACTTAAAATGTTTCAAATTTTGTTATGATATTTAGCATTAGTTTTTTAAATTTGAATATATTCTTGTTGTTCAATTTATTTAACTCACTATTACATTGTATTTTTACAGTGTAAAAATGTTCTTATTAGACTAAAACTATTTTTTGTATTTTACCCACATTACAGTTATGGATAACATGTGACTTAATATTAATGGTAATTAAATAAAACAAAGATTTTGGTATAAACTGGTTTTTTATTTAGGCACCTAATCATTACAAATCATGCAGTGGTGCTGCGATATAAAATTGGATAAACATTTGATATCCAGAAAGCTAGAAGCTTTTGGTTTAATTTACTAACATATGCAGCATCATAATTTATTAAAACAATCTCAACTTTTTCATTTTTTTCAAAATTGCTATCAGCAACACAAAAATAGCATTTCTTCACACCAGCAGCATACATTTGTAATTGCACTTGTGCTTTACATTTCTCTGAAATAACACCATCTTTTAAATATTTATGGGTGTATTTTGCTTTTGTGGGGCATTTAATTTCTACAACAGCATCTTTGGTTACACCATCAGGAGATGCAGCAATCATTGGATGATTTTGGCACACATACAAACCACACAAAGCAATATTTGTTTTTAATTTGGTAATCACTATTTTTCTTACCGATGCCTCCAAATTTCTACCTCGCTTCATGGCAGCTGTGTCAGGAACTTTTGCACCCATAATTGAAGCCATTAATGAGCCATCTGGTGTAAGACAAACACTCACTTCATGTGCTTTTGAAGCAGTAATACGCCCATATCTTAGTTCATACCACAAACTACTCTTGTTCTGTGTTCTTGTTGTTTTTTCAATTAGATTTATTGCCCTAGAATTAAATGTTACCTTCATGGCCTCTATAAGCTTATCTACATCATTTTTAATATGTTCAGACTGATTTGCTATAAAAGTGTGCAATGAGTACTGCTTAATCCCAATATGTTTAAAATCATGCTGATATTTCAGCAGCTCACAGGTATCTACTTTTTGTTTTTTTGCCTCTGAAATAAAATCATCATACACTGATGATGAACTGGGTCTGTGAGGTACTTCTTTTTTACATAATTGGGACACTGTGATGTACTTGAGAGTAGCACCTACCCTGGATAAAGTAGGTTTTTTCCAATAACATTCAATTGATGTGCATGGGGGTTCCTCACTGCGACGATGAGCCCACATCAAAAAAGCAACTGCATGCTTGCATCCTCCAGCCGAAGCAGCACAATCATGACAATTACAGCTAATAATTTCGCTGTCCTTTTCGTTTACTATTATTGTAACATTATATGGTTTGCTCCTTACTTTATGCTCGGGACACATTTTAGATTTCACTGTGCAAATTCCATGCTCCCTATGCAATTGCACATATCCAATAGCATCATCACCATAGGATTCTCTTGCAGATCTGTTGAACAAAAGAAAAAACATATTTAGAAGGGATTTTACGCTAAATATTGAAAAAGGTTATACTTCGGGTTATACAACATAACCTTTAATATATAATAAATAATAATTTGTAAAATTTCGGCACAAATCGACACAAAATATTTTTAATAAATAACTAGGATACTTACACAACGGTTTTTACATTTTTAAGTTCTGCAGCAACGTAATCAGCATTATTTTTGAAGAAAAGTGCAACCATAAATGCATCTATGGCAGGTTCCTATTGTCGGCTTGCACGAAATTCACATTCATTTTGGGATTAAAAACAAATGTTTATAACAGTAGAAAGTTTTACTAACAGTAGAAACTCTTAAATATCACAACAAAAACACTAGGAAATCAACAGATATAACACCACACAAAGACACAGAGTGAATGACAGAAAATGGTGTGTACTGAATCGTGACGTCACACACAGCTTAACCAATCATAGAGCGTTCTGGTCGTTGAAGGATTTTTAAAAATAATTTGAATTTCTTTCGATTATTTTGCAAAATCTATACATATTTTGGTATAATATAAAGAGAAAAATGTTTTATTATGTAACTAGCTAACAGGATCACCACATTTCGTTGCATATTTTTAATAGTGTCAACATGCCTATTCATTTAATAAATAAATTAATTAATAAGATAGAACAGAAAGTGTTACTACAACTAATATTTCCTAAACAAACTAAAGAAATTAAAAGTTATAAAAATATTACATATTGTAGAAATATTTCCAATACAATTTCAAAAATAAAATCTTTGGCAACATCAGCATTAATATCATTTAAAACACAAAATAATATTGGTACAAAATTGTTAAATATAAAAACAAAATTACCCAAATTAAAAAAATCTGGTGTTTACAAAATTAACTGTCCAAAATGTAATGCTGTATATATAGGTCAAACACAAAGAAATTTTGAAGTAAGATTCAATGAACACTTAAGAGCATATAGATGAAAACAACGAGATAAGTCAAATTATGCAAAACACCTACTTGAACATCCAACCTCACTCTTACACACCAATGACATCCAAATACTACACACTTGTGTTAAAAAACAAAATTTAGATTTCCTTGAAGAACTTGAAATAAAAAGACATTTAGCAGATGCACAATTTAAAGTTGTTAATGAACAAATAAATCTTGAAAGTTCTCCACTATTAAACTGTTTACTTTGATTGAGTTTACATTGTATACATAGATAAGACAATTGTAAAACACAAATATATTAAGTTATTGTAAAGATCAGCATGATATGGGTTTTTCCTGGTTTTTCTATATCATTGCACATTATACTGATCTTAGAGGGAATTACATCCAGGATAATCCCCTAGGGCTATTAACATCTAGGCTTTAATATTGTTATGTCTTATTACTTCCATACTTGGTCTAGCCTTAATACTACCTAAACAACATCAGGTACCTACCTAGATAAAACATATTTTTTTAAATAAACTTGGAAGTTACGTTGAAACGAAGAGTTTTTTATTATTCTTAATCAAATTTTAAAGTTTATAAAAACAAATTTTAAAGTTTATAAAAACTTTGAAATCTAAAAGTTATTTACTGATGTTTAAAATGAATTAATTTAGTAAATTTAGGTCGAACACGAGAACTAATTTCGTTCTTCAACTAATTGTTATAATGCAGTCCAATTGGGAAGTATAATTTCAATACAAGTTTAACTAACTGTAAAATATGCCCGTAAAGGGGATCTTGATCCCAAAAAGTTGTGAGATGTTTAATTTTCTCACAGAAAAAATGATCAAGTGATTTAAAATATTTAGGTTTGATAGATTTGCAGCTCTTATTACAGTCTCTGTAACAGTACATATTTTTTAAAACATCTTTTGAAGGCTTGCAAAGTGTTCCTCTATTATTTTTATCAAGCAATCGAGAAAGTGAATGATGTGATTGGAGAGCGTGTGCACATTCTTCACAATTTATAGTTTATATAATTTTCCAACGAATAAATCCAGCTATACATCCAATAACATAATTTAAATACCTATAAACAGTTGGAAATATTTGAAAATTTCTTTGTTGCTTTATTTCGTCAATGGTTTTTATTTATCTAAATCACAATTTAATGTATCTAAATTATTACTACTTTTATATCGCTACCTCAGTGCAAGACTGTCACAACTCAAAAATTTGAAATTTTGGGAAACAACGTTTTAAAATTAACTAATAATATTGTGCTTTATTTTTGATATGATAGAAAACTATTAGAGTAACTAGCTTGTACATGGTTGATACTATTTATCTTTAGGTTGATTTTTATTAGTTTCCACTGTCGTAACACCCCTTAAAGCCCTTTAGGGCATTGAGTTGTGACGGTCTTTCTTAAAAATATTTTGATTGAAGTATTGAGTAGTGTCAGTCTTGCTGGAAATGGGGCAAAAAAACAAAGAAGCAATATTTTTGGCCATTTTTTAATTAACTTTTTTTATATTCCAAAGAAAAACAATATTTTAACAAATAAGAGGAACTTTAAAACAACAAACTACAATAGCATTAAAAATTAGACAAAAAAATTCTCAGTCTCAAATGAATAAAAGGAACTTTAAAACTACAAACTACGATAGATAGTATTAAAAATTAGACAAAACAATAATTCTCAGTCTCAAATGTATAAAAGAAACTTTAAAACTACAAACTATAATAGTATTAAAAATTAGAGAAAACGTTTCGCAAACGTTTTATAAATTCTCGAAGAATTGGGCATAACAACTAGGTATTTTTTTTTCTTTACAAGCTTCATAAGACCATCTTTCACATTTTTTGAAACACCCTTCTTATGTGTATAAGCTTTTTTAATTTCTTCCAAGATGAATTCTTTCTTGTTAATTTTTTTGTTTGGCCGTTAATTTTTAATGTTACTTTAGAGAATTCATTTTCTCCATAGGACATTTTATAAAATAATTGGAAAGGATCAGATTTGTGAATGCTAATAACCTTCACTTCGGATATCTTAAATAGATTTTTTGTTTTACTAATTTCAATAGTATCACTTTGAAAATCGTAAAAGTCTTCAAACGTTAGCTCATGCACGAGAAACGGTGGTCCGGTTTTTTTAGCATACCTTATTAGCGAGACGTATTGGTCTGGGGTATAGATTGGTCCAGATTTTCTGGCATTTTTTATTTGTTTTTCTATGCAAGAGTGTATACCATCTCCGTCATTTTGGGTATGACCCGTTATCAAGTACTTGTGTGTGATTGAGTTGATGTTTTCGAAGTAGGTGATGGCTTTGTGGTACATACCAATTACGGCGTAATTTTTATTTTGTCCGGTGCAATTGTCCGAGTAAAATATTACATCAACAGGATTTTGCGAAGAGTTATTTACTTGTTCTAGGTAACGCCACACGCAGGAACAAATTTCAGTTGAGCCTCTGAAAGACTCTCCTTCGTGCCTAGTGAAACAGTCAGCAACTTTGCTTTTTTAATTAAAAATGGTAAAAATATACATGTTTATTTTAGAAACATAATTAAACGCCCTCAATCACCTTGAGGGCAAGGCATGACTGCTTGTAGATCATATACAGCTACAACTTCATTAATATTGTCAGTCGTCTTGTCCCTCTCCTTCTCAACCCTCGATAAGTCTTTTTCCATTATATGGATAAGTTCCTTTTCTTTGTCATTTCAATTCATGTATGTACCACAAAACTCACATTGATCCTTTTTGGGTGCAAACCAAATTAAATTCAGAGTTAAAAATAGTATAGTACATCATGTAATTTCCACATTGTGTATTTTCATTGTTGTAGTTCTTTTCGTAATCTCTATATAATTCTCTAATAGATTTTCCACCATCTATATATTCTTTTGATGTTCGAGCTCTGCAATAGTGACTTTCGATTTCCGGATGGAGCGAATGTGTCTCCTTAATCCTTCTTTTATTTCTTCTGGCAATCTTTGTTGTTTGCCGTGTTTTCCTCTTAAATCTTTGGAAACGATTCTCGTAGGTAAATCTCTTTCTCTCCTTTTGCCACACTTCTATCTTTGTCTGGTTGCTATGGTCCCATACTATCTCTTTCTAAGGCACATCCATTTTAGGTTATAATATCTATGCTTTGCCACCATTTTCTCTAACCTAACCACCTCTGAATGTTGCACTTTACTTGGAATAATAAATAATCTAATCTGATAGATATTCTCACTCCTATGAGAATTTAGTTTAATAAGATAAAATTCATGCAATTTGAATATTGAAAAACAGTTATTGTGCATATGAATTACAGGTTTCTTATAGTCTAAGATGCAGATGCAAAATATCCTTACAATGAGGTGCCAATCTAAATGTTCCCTCAAATATCTTAAATAAAAATAATGATTATCGAGTTATAAATAAAATTTCGTCAATTTGTTAGTGAAATAGTGTCATTCATTTCACAGTTTACTATGATAAATGATGTTAACTACATAAAAAAGAGAGATTTGAAAAAATTTAATACTATAGAGTTTGAAACGGATTTATTTAGTATTCCTTTCTTCTGTATATTCGATTTAAAAAGTATAGATGAAAAAGTTAAGTTTTTAGTTGACAATATTTTAAAAGTATTTGACATTCATGCACCTATGGTAACAAAGAAGGTAAATAAGCCTTTTGCGCCCTGGTTGACAGATAACCTAAAAATTCTTATGAAATTAAGAGTTACACGAAATGGCACATTAGTCGTTCAAATAATGACTGGGACTCTTATAACCAGTTACGAAGTTTTACCTCCAAATCAATAACTAGAGAGAAAATAGTTTACTATTCTTATAAGTTTGAAAAATCGTCTAGTCTTCAATGTTGGAATATATTAAAAAGTAATTTTTTTTATGTTAATAATTCTGTCTTACCTGAGGAACTCAAAAATCCATATACAATAAATAATTTTTTTATAAATTCTATGCCGCCAAACCTAACTTTAGAGTCGACTTATAAAAACAAATGTTTTTGCGACAGTCAATTTAAATTTCAACTAGTAGATGAGATAACCATATCTCGGTGACGATCAGATTAATATTAAAATGATCAAATTCTGTTGTCCTCATATTTTACCCTATATCAGACATATTATTAATGAATGTTTGAAAAATGGTGTTTTTCCTTCTTTATGGAAAAAAGCTGTGGTCAAGGTCATACCAAAGAAGTCAAATCCTACTGACTTTAAAGATCTTCGTGGAATAAGTATTTTACCTACACTTAGTAAAATTTTAGAAAGAATTATGGACTCTCAACTTAGAACATTTTTAAATCAAAATCAATTATTTCCCAGTACACAATAAGGCTTTACAAGCAACTATAGTTGCACAACAGCTCTTCTTCATGTGACTGTGATATTATAAGTATCGATCAAAAGATGTGCACAATTTTAATTCTTCTAGATTTTAGTCGAGCGTTTACCATAAAATACTTTTATCAATTTTAGGTTATATCGGACTTTCAAAAGAGTCACAAACATTGCTTAGAAGTTATTTGTCAAATCGTGAACAAATGGTTAAAGTAGATGGCGCCGCGTCGGATTATAAGTATGTGGAGAGAGTTGTATCCCAAAGATCTATTTTGGGGCCTCTTTTATTTACTATTTAGACTAGTCAATTAGTAAAATATTTTAAATACTATAAAACTTATTCATACGCTGATGAAACCCAACTGAACTATTCATTTAGAACAGATGTTAAAGAAGCATGTGAATATATTAACGACGATATAAAATGGTTTGTTGAAGCAGCAGAAGATCATTGTTTCATAATTAACTCATCTAAATCCCATGTAATGCTGTTTGGACCAAAATCAATTTGTAATTCTTTAAAAAGCCAGATTAATATTAAGATAAAAGGTAGTTCTCTTGAATAAGTGGATAACTCAAGAAATTTAGGAGTTATTATTTATACAGATCTCAAATTCGAAAAACATGTCAACACCTTAATACAA
This sequence comes from Ophraella communa, assembly GCA_035357415.1. Taxonomy (NCBI): domain Eukaryota; kingdom Metazoa; phylum Arthropoda; class Insecta; order Coleoptera; family Chrysomelidae; genus Ophraella; species Ophraella communa. The sequence continues at coordinate 47,412,962 of CM068979.1, read as the reverse complement.
AAAGCTTATAATGCAATAAACTTAATTTACAGCTGTACACACTTCTTTCAATTAAAATTAAAACAATGCTTTGTGAGAGTGAGGTTTTGTCAATTTTTAATTTTGCTGATGGCCTGTACGATTCCCATTTAAAATTAATTTATCAACAAAAGATACAAAAAGTGCAAAATTCTTGTATTCGATTAATTTTTGGTATTCAAAAATTTGAAAGTATTTCTCAATGTTTTAAGAAAGTTGGTTGGTTAAATATGAAAAATCGATGTATATTCAGTATGTACTTTTCATAAAATTATAGAAAAACGTATACCGATTTACTTATACAATAAAATTACATTTAGAACAGATGTTCATACACTAAATTTAAGGTTCAAAGTTTTAATAACGCCTCCAGTACACAAAACTGAATTATTTAAACGTTCATTTAGTTACAGAATTGCCAAATTGTACAATGAGATACCAGAAGGTTTTAAATCTTTGAATGGCCATCTATTCAAATATAAAATAAAATCAACTTTGCTTCGCGAGCAAAATATTGCCCAGCCTCATGTTGTGTCTATTACTTGGAACTTGGAATATGTATAATTATTGTGTTTTCATATTCAGTAACTTATTTTAGTTGTTTCAATATCAGGTTGAGTGGAAGAACAACGATACTTTTTCACTCATCTATTTTTTCTTTCTTGCTAGTACACAATGTTAGTTGAACTTCGCCTTTTATTCTGTAAAATCCAAATATTTATTGTACAATTGTATATAAGAATAATAAAGTCGCTTATTCTTATTATCAAAAGACTTATGCACTTACTCAGCTTTCGCTGGTAATATTTACCTATCCCGAGCGTAAACGCAAATGGGATTAGGTTCAAAATTTACATATTTAAAAATTTTCATACAGTATGATAGTTCCCAACGAGAGGGCCCAAAAACTAGGTGCCATTTTATTACTTTAGAGACCGTGTAAAAAGTATGGGGAACGACGTAACTAAGACTTTTGGACCACTGCCGTCAATTTCTGGTGGCCCGATTTTCCGCCATAATTAAATAAACATTGCATCTGGAAACGTCATTTTGTATAAAATTATTACTGACGGCATACTGTTTATATTAACTAGTTGCAAGTAACTTACACTATTAAATTAAAATTGTGGGATCGACTTTGTGTTTTTCTTTGAACCTTTTTGATTATTTAAACAGAAAAAACTTATGTTCGATTTTTGATATCAACGTCCAGAGTTTATCTAATGAAATTATTGACTTAAATCTTGTTTTTGATGATTACACTTTTGATATTATTTGTATTTCTGAGCATTGGCTTACCTACTCTAATTTGTCACTTGTAAAATTTAAAAATTATAATTTAATTGCAATTTTTACTAAAGAGAGAATTGATTTGAAAAACGTAGACTGTTCCACTTACTCCTTGGCTCGGCACGCAGAATTTTGCGGTGTTGAATTCGTAAATAAAAACATGGTACTTATTAATACCTACAGATCATCAAGCTCTGGCAATGTCATAATTTTTATAGAGAAATTAACACTTTTACTTAATTTTTTGTCGAGTAGATACAAGTTCATTTCAATCATTGGCGACATAAATATCAACTTAAATGAAAATTCCAAATATGTACAGGAAATTAAAAATATCATTACAATGTACGGACTAAGGCATTTTATTAGTAGCCCCATCAACAAAAAATCTGACATTCATTCGGAAACTTTTAAATCCTTTTTCACGGCTATAGCAGAAAATATAATTAAATCATTAGATATGGCACTAACTACAAGTACCTTTATGTCTAAAAGTCGAAGACATGTGAATTCTTTCTTTATGCCTCCTATAATCGAGTCTGACATAAGGGAAGCAATACTGCAACTAAAGAATTCTACTTGCCTCGATTACTATGAAATTAGTGCGCCTATGTTAAAATCAGCTCTCTGTTCAGTTCTTGCGCCCCTCAATCATGTATTTAATAAATGTCTAACTGAAGGTTCCTGGCCCAATAATCTAAAAATTACTAAAATTATACCAATTCACAAAAAGGGCAATATTAAAGACTGCAACAATTTTAGACCTATCGTTATTGTTCCAATTATAGGCAAATTCCTTGAAACTATATTAAAAGAAAAAATTATTGTTTTCCTTGATAAGAATAATATTATTTCCCCTCAGCAATTTGGGTTTCGGAAGCATAAGTCTACCAGTACAGCTTTGTTGGAGGTAATTAAATATATTGTTGAGAGCCTCGATGAGGGAATAGAAATTTCTGCAACGCTCTGTGACCTCACGAAGGCTTTCGACTGCGTTAACTTTAACTTATTGTTGAACAAACTTGAATTCTACGGATTTCGCGGCAATTCGTTAAGTTTACTTGCATCTTATTTGACGAATAGGATGCAGTATGTAGCTTACAATGGTGTAGAATCTGAACCTGCGTTGGTGACAAGGCGAGTTCCTCAAGGCTCCGTACTGGTCCCGGTATTGTTCTTGATTTATATCAATGATTTGCCCAGTGTCATCGAGAATGATATTCCTGTTATTTTTGCAGATGATACAACGATTTTATCTAAAAACTATAAAAACTCTCCCTTTGGCGATATATTAGTAACTAAAAATTGGTTTACAGCTAATAAACTAAAATTAAATGAATCTAAGACGCAAACGATCACGTTTAGCTCTAATAAATCCGCTAATTCTCAAACAGTGTCATTACTGGGTATATTTTTGGATAGTTCACAAATAGATAAAGTTTGTGCTAAAATCTCTTCACAAATATTCGCACTAAGACAATTAAAACCCTTTTTACATTCATACATTTTAAAATCGGTCTATTTTGCAATTATTCACAGCCATCTCCAATACGGCATTTTACTTTGGGGTAGTTCCTCAAGTGCGTATAAAGTTTTTAATTTACGTGCATTGGATGGTGCAGACCCTACCACATCCTGTACGCCGCTATTCAAAAAGTATGGGATTCTCCCACTCAAGTGTATATTTATTCTAGAAAACAGTTGAAATTCATTTGTAACACATTTAGACATTCATGAACATAACACACGTAACGCGGAGAATCTTGTACCCTTCTTATAACGAATTAATATAACTAAAGATAATAAACTTGATTTAAATTTGTATAATAAATTTATAAAATTTAATCTACAAGAAAATCTGCTAAATAAAACTTTTGCTAGCTTTAGAAGGTTTACTAAGGATTTTCTCTTGAATTATTGTTTTTATACCATATGTGAATTTAATGATTGTTGTACATTATAATTTTTTTTTACTTTGTTGTAGCTGACCTGTATTTTGTTAATTAAATACCTTTATAATATATGTCGTAATTTTTTGTGTGTATTAAATTACCACCACACCTTGAATGTCAGCACTGTCAGTAAGATTCAGCAAATGTCTCATTAAAATTAAAAACATTCTCTGTTATCCTTTATACTAGATTTTCATGTTTTAATCCATATTCTGGTGATGCCATATAGTAGTTCAGCTATTTTATCGTACGTATAACTACCTTTAAATCTACGACAATCTATAGAGAGGTATGGAATGGAATTGCTAATACTCTTTAAGCCGACGCCTTAATACCACCTAAGTAACATCAGGTACCTATCTACAAACAAACAAACAAAATGTAACTTTAATATGTCATTCTGACGATACTAAATCTAACGAAACAGATGTCATTGCATTTAAAACCTAATATTTTTAATTAAACGTGGAAGTTGTGTTAAAACGAAGAGTTTTTATTATTTTTATTAAAAATTTAATTCACATACCCTCTAAAAAAACATTCTTTCACCCTTAATACCTCGTCGATACCTACAGTATCGTTATAAATTCGCTAAAGTTAAATGATGCTTGTGGTCCTTTTTGGTACCAATTCAGTCGCCTCCTCAATTTTCCATTGGCAAAATAGATTAGTGATAGACACGTTTTACCAAATTCATTGCATCAATGGATGTGTCGGGTTTTGCAATTAACGCGCATATGGACTTATAGCGTCTCTAGGTCATTGATAAACTTGTCCGCGTCTATTTGAATGACAAAGGAAAAATATTGACTCGTCGGTAAACAAAACTCGACTGCATTTGACCGCCTCCCAATTAATATCTATTGCAAATTGGAGTCTGTTCCTTCAAACGCGACCCTCTTTCGTACCTCTGGAGCTGTTAATGTCCGGTTTCGAAAAACTTTTCAACATAAATTTTAATTCGAATTTTATAGAATTATTTTGGCCTGTATTTTGTTGCTTGTACATAGTAAACTTTTCAGATGTCTCAACTTTCCTAGCAATAGCTTCACCAGGTACCTGGACAGCTTACTAATTTTCCTTTATACCACAATAATTAGGAGTCCAAATGACTACTTTCATTTTGGTAATAGTTGGATTCATTGGTAACTGTAACCGAATCTGTTTGAAATAAATTAAACAATAGTTTCTTAATTGTTGTTGTCCCCAGAGGGTAGTTAGTTTGGAATGAGTTAATGTCTTTTTATACTAATTATGGGATGGATGATAATATGAATTTGGAAGCTACCAGCCTTTGCTCGACACGATATTATTTTAAATTACTCAAAACAAATGGTGGAAAGCTGTAACCACCTTTGTAATGAAATCTACGACGAAAACCCTCCACTAGTTTGTGATCACCTTCCTGAGCACAATATTTAGTAGCATATTGCACTAGTGACATTGCTGTAAAAGAAGGTGCTGTAAAAATGAACTCCTTTTCTGATTCACCGTAATTCACCGGAATTACTTTGGTAAATCACTGTGGCGTTTCACTAAATATTCATTATATTAGGAAAAAAAATTATGAGTGGCTATCGCTTACTATTTCGAGTAATTAACTACATTTAATGTTTATTCGTTTTCTTTATTTGGTATACTGACTATTTTTTAAATTTACAACCAATTTTCAGTAGCTGGTTTTTCTGTAACAATGTTATAGTTTTATATATTTATTTCCCGAATATCAATTTATGTTAAATTTCTAATAAAATAAGTGTAGAACAATCATTGCTTTACGCTTTAACTTGAAATATAAAAGTTAAAAGATTGTTCTGTGAAATGTTTATATATTTAGGGTTAAAGAAAAATTAACACTTTCACAATCCAATCCTAAAGATAATTGTTTTAAAATTTCTATCTTTTTGCTACAAAGTTAAAAGGCCTTTGTCAGGGGATTTTAGTTAAAAGAAAATTAATTTTTTACTTTGTGCCCTTTTTACTTTAAGGGACAAATGGAAGTTATGGACCAAAAAATTAAAACAGTACACATGAAAATATTCATATTTTATTTTATATATATATATATATACATATTTTATTTTATTACAAACAAACGTTAAAAACATGATTACTTGGTACAAAAAAATTCAACGGGTATGGAACTTATTGAAACAATATCTACCCTTAAAAATAAAAAGGTGAATTTTACATTTTGTACAAAATATTGAGTTTTTCCTTTAGAATCCTCCATCTTACACCTAGAGTTTTCTTTTTTATTTTTCGTCATAAGTTGGTAGGTGGTTATAAACATCATATTTCATGTCTTGGAATTAAAAGAACTTGGTGTGTCTATTTCAGCTGAACGTCTTCCCCTCTTAGGTGTCTGTTTGAAAATAATGAAATTTTGTGCTATTTCTTGACGAAATCCAAGCAAATCTAAAATGCGTTTTATTAAAATTCCCAATGAAGTTGCCATATTTTTATACTCAATCCACGAATTCTAAAATCAGGTCAATCGCATGTGTGATCATTCTAACAGTCCATTTTCGGGATCTTGGATAGGAGCGGTATATGCTGAGTATTAAGTCGAGTTTATCAACTCCACCCATATTGCTATTGTAGCATTTTACTGCTTCTGATCTAGGAATGTTTATGAATCCTTTTTTATTTTATCCCATCTTCTGCAGCTATCCATTTGGCCAGTGCCGACATAATTAGATGTTGTCAAATCTGATTTGTTATCATTCAGTCCAGGGGTCGGCAACCTTTTTGTCCTTAAGGGCGCAATACTAAATTTGAAAATCACCGAGGGCGCATATTTTACAGATAATCAACAGGTATAAATAGGCATTAAACAAACAGATTTTTTAAAACTTTATTTTGTTGGTGTCATACATAATGATACATATAATTCAGTGTGAAACTTGGGTGTCCATATTTTCAGCTAATGTGTTATAATTGGGGATATATTTAGAGTTCCCGGTCCTTAAATAATTATCTAAATGTGAGTCATTAAGCTTTGTTCGGTATTTTGATTTCAAATATTTCATATTTTAGAACAAAGACTCGCAATTGTATGTTGCACAATATGAATAAATTTTTAGCGCACATTTCCTTAAAATAGGATACTTATTTTCATCAACTAAGTTCCAAAACATTTTATCATTACTAATTCTAGGTCTTCGATATTATGAAGCTCGAAATACACTGAAACTAGTTCAAGGACATCATCTTCAGTAACATTGAATGAATTTATGAAAAATCTTAGAACCGGTTTTAATGCTGCAAAATTTTCAAATCTAGTAGAAAACTCTTCTATTAGCTTATCTATAATTTTTAAATATGATGTAGCAGTAAAATTTTTATTATTAAAATTTAAACTCTCAAAAGTATATTTTATATTTGGAAAATGTGATAATGATTTTTTCAATAGATGGGATTTCAACAACACTAACTTGCATTTGAATGCATTTACTGCACTAATCATGTCAGCGATATGCTGATTTTTCCCTTGTATTTTTAAATTTAATTCATTCAACTTTGCCGTTATATCTGTCAGAAATCCGAGGTCGATTAGCCAATCCTTATTTTCTAATTGCTCGTTAAATTCGCCTCTTAATGCAATAAATTCTTATATTTGTGGCAAAAGCAAGATAAACCGCTCAAGTATTTTACCTCTGCTCAGCCACCTCACATCATTATGTAAAAGAAGATCTGTGAACTAAACGTTCTTACCTTCTAAAAGTAATTTAAATAATATGTGTTGTATAGCTCCCGATCTTATGGAATTAATAATTTTTGTTACTATCGTAAATACGTGTTAAAAACCGATTGTTTTTGCGCATAACATTTTATTTATTTAACCAAACCCAGAGGGTAGTTAGTTTGGAATGAGTTAATGTCTTTTTATACTAATTATGGGATGGATGATAATATGAATTTGGAAGCTACCAGCCTTTGCTCGACACGATATTATTTTAAATTACTCAAAACAAATGGTGGAAAGCTGTAACCACCTTTGTAATGAAATCTACGACGAAAACCCTCCACTAGTTTGTGATCACCTTCCTGAGCACAATATTTAGTAGCATATTGCACTAGTGACATTGCTGTAAAAGAAGGTGCTGTAAAAATGAACTCCTTTTCTGATTCACCGTAATTCACCGGAATTACTTTGGTAAATCACTGTGGCGTTTCACTAAATATTCATTATATTAGGAAAAAAAATTATGAGTGGCTATCGCTTACTATTTCGAGTAATTAACTACATTTAATGTTTATTCGTTTTCTTTATTTGGTATACTGGCTATCAAGCCTAATTACATGGTTAATAACATACATGAAAAAGTCTTAATTCTATTTAAGAGACCAGTCCAAGTTAATTAAGGTGTTAAAATTATTAACTAATTTCAATATACCCACTAGAGGAGACCTTGTTGATATATACAGGTTAGGAATTTTAAACATTAACGAAGTACGTACATGGCGCCCAGGGACGTTAAAAGGAATCAAAGCTAGAATATCAGGACTTTTGACATTATTAATTACATTATACAGGAACATAACAGCTATCAGATTTCGTCTTTGTTCTAGGGATAATATTCTAAATTCTGACCGTAGAAAAGATGATCTTATACCAGTGGTTCCCAAAGTTGATTGGACTGCGACCCATTTTAATAAATCTTAAAAATTTGCGACCCACCTATAAATAATTGGCTGCCTAAGAGTAAAGGGGGCATCAATACTGGTAACACTCAGTCGTGAGGTACGGAACTAGCTAAAATTTTAGGTCCTAAATTATATGGTAGTTTCAAAAACAGTCAACATAGAAAAAGTGTTACCAATATTAATGAGGACTGCTGTTAAAACAACAAGAAAAAAAACACTTGAAAATATTCATATTTTTTTAATTAATACAACAGTGAACATAACAGTTACAGTTAGTTATCTCAATGGGAAGGATGTATTTGTTTTCTATTTTTTGTCATTACAGTTTTAGCATCAATTTCAATTTTAGTTACTTTTAATCGCAGTGAGTTTGATACTTCCAATTTATTTCGGTATTTAGTTTTAATGTTGACCATAGCTGAAAATCCGGCTTCACATAGGTAAGAGGTAGTAAAGGGGAGGAGGACTTTTATAGCTTCATCAAACAGGCAAGGAGAGTTCCCAGCAACCGAGAGCCAGAATTTCGTTAACTGCTTGCGATTGAAAGTATTTTTCAGTGATGTATCTTCTGATAAATCAATGAGCTCTTCATTTGCTTTTGTGGACATATTAGTTGGTAGTTGGTCCTGAAATGGGTTGCAAATCCAATTCAACGTTTCAAGCTTTTTCATCTCTGTCCCGAAATAGGTGTCAAAGTTATTTCTTAACAATAATAAATGAGTAGAAATTGCAGAGAGCACGTCCATCTTTGGCTGCACTTGGTTTTCTACAATGAAGGTTTCAAGTGTTTCAAAACAATCATATTTACCATTCTTAATACAACTTTCCCACAAAATAAGCTTCTTCATAAATGCTCGAATTTTGTCGTGAACTGTAAAAATGTCAGATCCGTTTGAACCTTGCAAATACAGGTTGAGTTCGTTTAACTTGGAAAAAATATCTGCCAAATATGTTAACTTGAGAACGAATGCTTCGTCGAGAAGATGTTCAACATATTCTGTTTTTCCTTCTAAGTAAATTGTTACTTCATTCCGTAGTTCAACTAATCGTGACAGTACTTTCCCCCTGGATAGCCAACGTACCTCGGTATGGAGAAGAAGAGATTTATGAATACTACCCATTTCTTCACACAGCTTTTGAAACAAACGTGCTTGTAAGGCCCTTGTTTTAATATAATTTACAATTTTTACAGCTGTATTTAGCACAAAGCACAGGGACTTAGTTCAAGAACTCTTGTAACCACACTGCTATTTTTCCCGCATATAGCCCGCGTACCGTCAGTGCATATACCGACACAGTTCTTCCAAACTAAACCTTTTTCGTTCATATAGGAATTAATTGAATTGAAAATTTCTTCGCTCGTTCCACGAATAAACAAAATATCTTCATGCACGTCGTCTTGCCATATATAACGCACAAAAACAAGTAGCTGCGACAGACCCTGAACGTCGGTAGACTCATCTAGTTGTATAGTAAAGTATTTACTACCAACTACTCTTCGTATTAATTCATCTTCTGCCCATTCTGCCATTTCGTCAATTCGTCGTGCAACAGTGTTATTAGATAGTGGTATGCGCTCGATTTCCTTTACTTCTTTTTCGCCAAACATGACTCCAACAGCATCTTTAATCGATGGTAAGACTAAGTCTTCGCCAATGGTGTGAGGTTTTCCCGCTCTTGCAATCCTCAAGCTAATGAGGTACGAGGCATATACAGCATTTTCATTAATATTAACGAAATGTGAAACAATTTTTTAAAGATTTCATATCCAACAATTTTTTTTGAAAAAAGTCTTCTGGCTTGTTTTTAAAATGAGAATGCTTAGTTTCTATATGACGGGTTAACTTACTTGGACGCAAACTTTCGTTTGCTAATACTTCGTAGCAAATCACGCATTGAGGACGCGGAACTAACGTGTCATGATTCCAAGTGAATCCTAATTTTAAATATTCAGGGTCATATTTTCGTATAACTTTCCGGCGCTTCGTTTCATGTGAACTGGTTGAAGGAGCTTGCAAGTCAGATTCAGTGTCACTTAACAGAACATCTTCTCCCTTTTCTTTACTTTGTTCGTTATCAACTGGCGCGGGCGCTGCCACCAGCTGTGGCAAAAGAGTTTTTGCTCCCCGTTTCAACCACTTGTCCATGATTATCTTCAAATGATAAACACAAAAAATTACAACGGCGTGCGTACGGTTAAGAATACAACACAACACATCCAACTCGCAACGCAAACATGACTGTTTGAAATGCGTTTCGAAGCCCAGGCGCGGCATCCCCTCCCCCTCACATCGGCTGCACACACAGTACCCGCGCTTGCCGTCTCGTCTCGCACTCAGCATATAGATACCTATTATAAATAAAGGAGGCAAACTATACGGTTGCGTTGCCTGTAATCTGATCATTTTCCATAACTTAAATATTATAACTTTTAACCACAAAATTCTACAGCGGAGATAGCCGAGTGAGCAAAGTTTTTTGCGCTCACGGACGCGTGCTTCTGAATAAAGTTCTAATACGTCTTACTTTCCAGGGCCCACTCAATATTTGCTCGCGACCCACCAGTGGGTCGGGACCCATAGTTTGGGAAATGCTGTCTTATACTGTTGTAATCAGGCCAAGTTTTAATTTGTCGAAAATATAAATATCTTAGAAATTTATTTTGTACTTTTTCAATATCTTTTAAAATTGTAATGAATTCATTGAACCAAATGACACAAGCAAACTCCAATTTGGGTCTCACTAGCGTAAAGTAAAGTGTCTTTATTGTACCAACATTTGTAAATCCCTTAGTTTGCCTTATTACATATCCCGAAATTTTATTAGCTGATGAAACAATATTTTTAATGTGACTGGCAAACGAAAACACTTCATTATAGGTCAATCCTAAGTCCGTAACTTCTGAGCATCTTGATAATAATTCTCCTCCCATTTCATAATCGAAAATAATTGGATCTCGGGTGCGTGAAATACTCATAACTTTACACTTACCGAGATTAAAATGCAGTTTATTTTCTTTACTCCATTTGTAAATATTATGTAAGTCTTTTTGTATTAAGATATAATCTCGCACATTTTGTATGATTGTATACAATTTTAGATCGTCTGCAAATAAAAGACAATTACAATATTTAAGCATCGAGGGCAAATCATTGGTGAACAAAATGAAAAGAAGAGGACCAAAATTGAAACCCTGTGGTACACCCGAATTCGCATAAAACTTGCCTGACACATTACCATTATCAAAATTCCTATTTTCAAAATAATTTTTAATAATTTCAATGAAATGTACCGATATCCCTAGTCGTCATAATTTTGCCAATAATATATCATGATCCACACGATCAAAAGCTTTTCGAAAATCAGTGTAGATCGTATCAAGTTGCTCAAAATTACCTAAAGACTCAGAAACTTGATTGGAAAATATAAATAGGTTGGTATTTACAGATTTATTTTTCATGAAACCATGTTGCTCTTCGACGATATGTTTTTCTATATGTTTTTACTATAAATTATTTATTCCAAAAGTTTGGCTGGGGCACACATTATTGATATCGGTCTATAGTTTTCAATATTAGCTTTAAAGCCGAATTTATGTATAGGAATTATGATAGCAGTTTTCCACTGAGGGAAATATTTTGGATTTCACCAAATTATTAAAAATGTACAGAAGACGTTTTTTAGCCACTCACTACACCCCTTCAAAACGTATACAATCTGTGCCAGCTGCTTTTTTGGGTTTTAGTTTTTTGAAAGTATTTTCAAGATCTTGCATTGTTATAGGTTTTAGATCAAAACTTTCACAGTTATTGTTAACAGTTTTCTTAAAATTTAGATTATAAGTTGCTTTTGTTTTACTATAAATAGAAGAAAAGAACTCAGCAAATACATCAGCTGTTTTATTATCCTCTATATCAGTGGTCGTCACACTTTACTGGCCAAGGGCCACACATGACAATGTGAGTGCCAGCGCCGAGCCCCAGAGTATTTGAAGGCGTTCCAAGAACGTTTGCACACTTAAACATACCTAGTACATTCAGCTTATTTCATTATGTACCTACTTGAATTATCGTTTGCTTGGGAGTTGATATCAAAAAGTCATCATACATATTGTTCATTAAAATATTTATTGGAAAAAGAAAATAAACATTAGGTAATCAGGTAACAGTTCGATGCCGTAATGAAAAATATCGGTTGTACAATTAGGAATTGTGGTGTTGAACTTTTCTAATAATTTCTTGTATATCGGCATCCTTTGGACTACATGCAATCCTCATTGTGTCTTCTAAATGAGTAGAAAGGCGATTACGGTACTTATTTTTTAAGGTCATTTTCGAAAACGAAGCTTCACAGAGATATGTTGAAGAAAATATGGTTAAAACAAATTGTGCGCAGTCTTGTAAAGATTTATACTTGCAAGGGGCATTTTTCCAAAATTCTTTGTACTCCTGTTTTTCACGGTGCTCAATGAAACTAGCTTTTAACTGAGTGTCGTGTTTTAGTTCAATGAATTCATTCATTAATTGTGTTTTAGAAAATCCAAACTGACAGAATAATTTAATATCTTCGTTTTCAACATGCCAAGGGTTTTCCACAAGTATAAAGCAGTTCTTAATTTTTCGCACATCGTCAAATCTATTTTTTATTTCTCTTAGGTATTCTTTCAAATAGGATATACAATTTTGGATAATACTGTCGAGAATAGAAATTTCAGATTGCAGAGCAGAAACAGTTGGGAAATTTGAAAAATCTCTTGCTTCGAGTTCGTTTATATATAATTGCAGTTTGTCTTCAAATGCAAACAGTTTATTTGTCATTTGTCCAATTATTTTGTTAGGTCCTTGCATATCTAAATTAAGATTATTGAATTTTGTAGTGATATCGGTTAAAAAAGCCGCAAGGGTCCACCAGTCATTTTGCTGTAGTTGGGGAAATTCATTGCCACTTTGTTGTATAAAAAGTATTATTTCGTGTTTTAAATGGAAGAACCGTTCTAATACTTTTCCTTTGCTTAACCATCTGACGGCTGTATGTAAGATAACATCGCCATAATTAGCATGTAATTCTTCAAGAAGGTCTTTGAATTTGCGATGATTAAGTTCGCGCGCGCGAATAAAGTTTATAATGTTTACAATCGTATTCATAACGTCTTTTAATATGTCATTCGAAATTGTACAAGCCAAAGTTTCTTGATGCAGCAAACAATGAATAGTCAACAAATTAGGTAAATTCCATTCTTTCTTCATTAAAGCAATCAAACCATTATTTGCACCCACCATTGACGGACAACCATCAGTACACACTGATATCAATTTGTTTATAGGTATGTGGTGTTTTTCTACAAATTCTTTAAGAACTTCCATAAAATCACAATCTCTCGTATGACCCTTCATGGTAATCACTGCTAAGAAGTCTTCTTCTATGATTCCGTCCATTGTGCAGTACCGAACAAACAATGAGAATTGAGACATAGAAGTTACATCCGTGCTGGAATCGCAAGCAAGACTAAAGTATTTGCAGTTTTTCAGTTTGTCAATTACTGCCTCAAACAAATTTTTCGAATATCTTCAACACGGCGGCGACAGGTGGATTCAGAAAGTGAAAGTTTTTTTACTTCAGTCATTATTTGTTTACTATTTGAAAAATTTTGAAATAACGTTTGAGAAACTGTTATCATACACTCTTTCATCAATTCAGCATCAGTAAAGGGTTTCATGCGTTTTGCAAGAATGTTACACACTTGGTACGATGCTTTTGTAATAGCCTCATTTTGCCCGACTGCTGTCGTCATTATATTTTGTTGACGATGAATTGACGATTTCAAACGAGTTATTTTACTCTTTCTTTCAATCGTGTCTAGGGGAAACGCCTCTGTAAATGAACTATGTTTACTAGTGTAGTGGCGAAATAAATTGTATCGTTTCATTCCGGAGACAGTTTCCCGGCATATTAAACAAATAGCAGTACCTTCCTTATATCCACTTATAAAACAAAATTCTTCCTCCCATTTTTCTTGGAAACATCTATTTTCGTCAGTTATCTTCCTTTTAGTAGCACATTTCGATGAAACACCCGCCATTATACAAGAATACCGCACGCGAAATCGATAAAACAAGTAACGTTCAGTCTTGTCAGTAGAAACAAATGAAATGTTTCGCGTCGCGGCTCGCCTCTGTTCCAGCGCGGCGGCGAGGGGGGAGGGAAGCGCCGTTGAACTCCGCCCGTCCGCTCGGTTTCAGTAGGAAGCGGCGAGTAGCGATGACACGACGCGTGCAGCAAATTTTCGCCAGACTACGTCGTCGCGTCGCCGTTTACGAACGCAAAGTCCATTCTTGATTATGACAGGTATGAATGGTCAAATATTGACCATTGAAATAATTTACTTCGCGGGCCGCACAAAAATCGGCCACGGGCCGCTATTTGACGACCACGGCTCTATACTATTACCTTCATAAGAGGAATAATCAGTATTTGTATTATTTTTCTTTTTACTGTTTACATAATTCCAAAAACATTTTATATCCGGGTTCATATCATCTTGATTTTTTTTTAAACATTTACTTTCCTCTTTTCTAATCAGCTCTTTTAAATTTCTTCTAATTTCAATAAATTTAGATTTGTAATAATCTGAAATAAACTTCATTTTTCAATATTTATTTTTTTCTTTTTAATAACTTTTTAATTTCAGTGGTAAACCAAGTGGGAAATATTCTGAAGTTATCAAATATTTTAAATTTTGGAACACAATCAGCTACATTATCATTCAAAATATCATAAATCAAATTTAATGCAACTGTTATATCCTTTTCAGCTAGTACTGCATCCCAATTAGCATCTCTCACTTTAATAGACAATGATTAAAATCAGCTTTTTTGAAGTTATATTGATTTTCACATTTTTGTTTAGTATCCAGTTTAAACTTTAAACTTTATGGTTATATTAAGACTTCGATGGTATACATCCTCTTTAACAAATGGAATAAGATCCCTTATAACATTGCAATTATTATGATTATTTTCAAAACTTATAACTAGATCCAAGGTTTTGCCCTTACTAATTTTTATGCCATTATAGAGTTTATATGAATTTATATCTAAAAATTCTTTCATTATATTAAGTTTCTCATTAGATACCTACGTTAAAATCAAAGCCTGGTCCGTTAATTTCACTTAAATTGAAGTCCCCAAATATATATGTATTCTCAACATTAGTTAAATTTTGTTCTATATATTTAAACAGTATATTGTATGCATTTGCTGAAGTATTAGGTGGTATGTACAAAGCAATAAGGGTAAATTTTTGATTCTTTACTTTAAAGTCAATAACTACACATTCAAACTCCCGAGTACAACTCCTATTTATTTTCAATATTTTGTAACCTTTTTTTATAGCAACAAGTACTCCACCTCCTGTAGATTTATGTGTAAGTTTCAGATCTCTGTTTGCTCTTACCAAATTATACATATTTGCATCGATTAATTCGCCATCTTGCAACCATGTTTCTACTGCAATAATTATATCAAAGTCAAAATTTAAAGATGCTCTAAAAAAATCACAAGTCTTGCTATTTAAACCCCTACAATTTTGAAAGTATACATTGATAAATTCATTCATACGAGTTATATAAGAAGATTAGCAATTGTTTCTCCTATATGAAAAAAATAAATAAAAATATTTTATTAACATTCTGTGGCATGAATAAAAAAGAAATTGGCTTATTAATTTTAATACATATAGTTTTTTCAAGAAAAAAATAAAAACAAAAATATATGTAAAGTAAGAGATAATATATTACACCTCCATTTAAAATAAATTAAAATCCATAATTAAATTGAAAAGTATCCCAAGCAACATTTATAGGTAAAATAACTAAACTTTAACTTAACAGTTGACTATTAAGTAATATTTACTAGTTGCTATAACCTAAAAATAACTACAGAAATACCATTATTTTACTAATTTGGGGAATAGTTTATTTCGTTTTTATGACCACAAACTAACTTTAGAAATATACTACATTATTATGTTATTCTTACGGTATTAAAACGTTATAAATAAGTTAATATTACGTTAGTATTACATCCTTCGTCTTTCCCTTTAAACATATATATTTATTCTTTTAACTTTATCACCAAAATGTCGGAGTGCAACTTAAACTTATAGGTATAAAGGTTCTACTTATAAGTGATTTAAAAAATTTGGTATTTAATATATTAAGATTGCCTTTATAACTAACAGAAACACTTGCGCAACATGTTTTTCTGATAAAAGTAGTTACAATACTTATTTAAAAATGATGCGCCTCCTGAATTCGCCAAATTACGGAAAATTGTTCAAAATTTTATTTTCATTTTTGTTTAAAAAATTAATCAAATATTCATGAAATATTCTTAGAAGCATAAATTATATAAGGCAATATAATTTTTCAGTAATATTTTATTTTTTTCTCATATTTCTACTTTTTAATTTTTTTGTTCTATCTGTAACAAAATAAATATGGTGGCTTGTAAAAAAATCCCTAAAAGTTATGAATTTCCGTTCATAGTTAATTTTTTTTATTATATTAGTAAAAATCACTACATTAAATTACTATAAACTCTGTTTAACTTATAAGTAATATTATTTACTTTAAATTTATGACTATTTAGTAATTGTTTAGTATTTAAAACTCCAAATTTTAACTTTAAAGAATATAGTTCTACCTGTTAGTAAAAATTGGGTGGTGAAGTTGACTTTTTTACTTAAAACCATAAGATATATTTTAAAAAAGAAGAAGTGTGGTTAGATATGTCAAGAAATAACGTGTGATGCTTTGCCGGTTCTTGTAATTATTTTATTTAATACATATTATACGTGGTTATACTTCAAGATAAAAACTGTGATTGAAAGTTGGTATAAGATTATCTTTACTTCAATTTTATACCCATTGCAGATTATGCCATTATTTAAAATTTGTTGCATCTCAATAACAAACTCTGAGAAAAAATCCGATAAAGGAGGCTTTGTATCACCACAGTACAATGCAATAACCAACGGTTGCAAATAATTCATATTTTCAATTTTACACAAAATGGGCCAAAATTCCACAGATGAACTATTAAATGTAGGAAGACCATCTACATTAAATATTAAAGAAATATTAATATTTTCTTTTATATCAGAAAATACATTCAAAAAATTTCTAGTAAGACCGTTATACCAAAAATAACCATTTCCCATTTTTATAATATCTACTTGTTTGGGTGTTTCAAGTAATGTGCGACAATCGAGCGATAGAGAAGATATATTAGCATTTTCTCGTAAAATTTTTAGAAGATGGTTTACTGATGATTGTGTTACTCTATGTATAAGAGCCCACTGACGTAGTTCGTTTTTTAATAAATTTTCATTGTAAAAAATTTTCACATCATCATTATTTTCTTGGTCACTCAAATATTCTTGGTCACTTAAATAATTATTAAAACTATCAATATCTTCACCAGATTCTTTTCCGTGTAATGTAGATTCTTGAATATTACCAGCTTCATTAAAACACTCATCTACATTTCTATTCCGAAGTTGACCACTTACTGAATTTTCAGTATTTTCACTCCTTTTTAATTTCAATTTCCTATAAAAAGTTGTAGAATAATAGTATGACTTTCGTTTTTTGTAAAACATTGACATAGACGCAGAAGGATTTTCCATATTTAGTTTGTTGAACTTTTTATCGCACACGCTTTATAGAAATAAATATGGCTTACAAAGACTGGATGGTCTGGATGTTTGTTTCTAGAGTCAACCGCCAACCTCAAATTTTCGATATGGTAAACTTAACTTTTCAGTAATTTTAATTCGTAAGTGTTACTTTAAAGTAAAGTTTTGTTTTTAGTTTGGGTAAATAAAACTTATAAGTTATTTATATATAGTCTGTTTTACGAATATATTCCCTTAAAAATTACGAAGTAAATTAAACAAATTTACGGTAAAAAAGCTGTTTTGCAACTTGGTAATATGACCTATTAGACATAATTACTTGTTAGTTTCAATATTAACGTAAAATTTATGGTTAAAATAACTTTTTAGTAGTTAAAACAAATAGGTAATACTGATTCGTAACCATTACGTTATTTTAACTTTATTATTCTACCAATCGGTGTTTTTACTTATAGGTAATTTAAGCATGTAAAGTTGTAGTATTTATTACTTTATTTTTTACCTAAAAGTTTTTTTTACTGACAACGTAATATTTTGGGGCATTAAACCGTAATTCTTACTTTTTTAAGTAGTAAATACTTAAAAAATAGTTTATTTTACTAATAATGTTGCTTGGGATATCTACTGATAAAGATGAAATATGTTCAAAATATTGATTTTTAGAATATAAAAACTAGTTTACCATTTCTAAAATAATATAAAAAGAAACTACAAAATTAACTGTCTTATATACTTTGCTTGTTTAGGCTTCCCACACACGATGCGTATTTAGGTACTTGGCTACAAATCTTCAGCAGACATAATTTTCCTAACTGGGGTTTTAGAGAATTCAAGGCCAGTGCTGTCAGATGCACGCTCTAGGGCAAAACCAACTTGCAACTTGAAAAGTTACTCAATATTTTTGCTTTTAAAATATATGTACTGTTATGTAAGCAATTTTCCATCATGTCTTTAATTAAACTATGAAACTGATTCTTCTCGGTAAATCTGGTAAAAAAGAACGATATTTTAGTCACTATTGAAAATTAAAACATGATATATTACTTGATATTGAAGGAAGTTTCTCAAAAAAATGTATTAATAAGAATAATAAAAAACTCTTCGTTTTAGCAAAACTTCCACTATTTATTTAAAAAATTGCTTTTTTAACCTAAATGACGGCCGTTTCGCTAATTAGCATCGTCAGATTGACATTTAAGTTACATTTTGTTTGTTTGTAGCTAGATACCTGATGTTGTTGGGATAGCTATAGAATCAAAACTTTTTATTTATAAAAATGTGTATAAATACCTTACTCTTTATTTGAAGAAAATCGAGAGCTGCGAAAAACTGCAAATATAATAAACTATCAAAAGCAAATGTGTTGCGCAAAGATATTTCCTTGCCGTCTAATTTTAAACTAGCCAATTCAGGTCGACTTCCATTTTTAATAATGGATATTGCAGTGTCTTTTTTCCACATAAGCGAATCTCGAATATCATCAGGTCTATGATCAGAGTATTTAGCTGAAATTATTCTTTTCCACATAATTCTTACTCATACTGTATGTATTTAAATGTTGAGAGAGAAAGAATGTAATTTACAATAAAACAACCATTAATCTTAATTTCGTCTTTAATTAGTTGTAAAAATTATTTCAGTAATTAACAAAATTTATAAATGTTTATCACAACAAAAATTATGATAGTTAAATACCTCGGCTAGGGGTGAGTAAGTTCATTAGCTCTGACTATAGTACAATATTTGTTTCTTTAAGAAATTATAAGGGCGCCACTGAAATGTTTTTGTTTTTTATGATACTACTAAAGAAAGTTGTTTTAAGCTGAGTGATTTAAATAATTATCATAAGATGACAGAAAGATGTCAGAAAAAACTGTCTATGAAGTAAAAAAATGAAAATGTACCAACAGATAAAAGATAAGATTTCCTTGGTGCTAAAATGAATGAAGTTAGAATACGTTACAAAAAAATATAATCCGCAAACAGTTCTTTACAACTACTTATTCTAATACAGTTGACGATATAGATAGATATAAACGGAGATAAAAGAGAAAAAAATATGGGAACAGTAAACTTGATATACCACAATAAACTTATCTGTTAACAATAGTGGACGATCCTTCGCCGCACCTTGGGGTAGCTACGGCACTGTATAGGTGGTTCCAAATGACTAAGGAAGATCACGAGTGGAGGGATGATCTGCCCAAGTTGTATAGATGATCCAGTTAAAAATGTTCGTGCATACGAGAGCTTAAAGTTTACAAGCTGTTCAAGTTTACTGACTCTTCAAATTAAAGAGATGCTTCTATAGAGCGGGTCACAGTTATTATGCAGCATTGCGTTTATGGACGACAGCGTTGCCTTATCGGCATGTTCTTAGAATTTGGTTCCAACTGGCGCGGGAATATAACTTGCCATTGTGTTACTATTATGATTTAAATGTTGACTAAATTATTCATTTGAAAATCGTTTAGTGAGTAATTAAGAATATTTATAATTATGCTTTTAGATAAATTTTACGCGTTTAAAGGAAAATATTGTAAATCCGCTAAAATATTCAAATTTTATACGTTTAATTATCATGTATAAAGAAATAAATACCAAAGCGGCAACAGTGTTGAATATTCGCCCATAAGATTTACATTGGCCTATGCCGGCCACGCTGCATAATAACTGTGACCCGCTCTATAGTTTACTGAATCTTCAAATTAAAAATTACCAGTGTCAAACACGTGTTACATTTACTTTTCTGGCACAAAAAGTACAAATCAGCATAGTCCGAAATCTACAGTTAGATGCTAACGTATTTTAATAGATTACAAAAGATACGTTCTTACATTAAATTTACTTTGTAACAACCTTACACACTAATCAAAATTCCAGAAATGTACTTTTACTAGCCGTTTTATAAAAAATTATCATTAATACTTTTAATTACCATAAAAAGATTCTTTGAATAATAATGAAATATGTTGAAATTCTCATTTGATATAATAAAATAGAATATAACTTTCAATGTTTTATAAATATTTTAACAAAAAGGAATTATAAAATTGGAAAAAAACATACCTGTATATGACAGTAAACCAATACAAGAAATGATACTGGGAATAATTATTAAAACGTCTTGAACCCGATAATGGCAACTCATTAGTACACCTCGTAGCGTAGCTACTTTGAACTTCCAATTATAATTATACAGGCCGTATTCATTATTTTATTATTAAGAATTCTTTCGGAAAGATGGAGCTAGCGGTACTAATTTACCAGGTGCTTAAAATGTTAACAGGTACTGTTACACCCCCTCTACTCGATATAAAAAATTTTGCAGAAAGCTAAATTTTTGTTGTTTAATATCAGATAAGATCTCCAACGTAAGTTTAAGCAAAACAGTTACACAGAACAAGTAAGGATTATAAAGAATTACAAAAATAACATTGGAAAAGGTTAAAGTTATTTAAAGAAATAAGGATTAGTCAGTATGTCCTTGTTGTCACATTCGTTACTTGTATGTAAAAGTAACCATTCCAAAGTTGCGCCAAACATATCAGAGAGATGGCCTCGTGCTCTGGCGATTTGCTTCAAGGCAGCAATGCAATGCAATGCAAAAACGACAAAGAAAGGTAAAGAAGAAAAAAAAAAGGACAAAACTAGTAAAGAAAACGCAAAGGAAAAATAAAAAAAAAGATAGAAAGAAAAGAGAAAAGAAAGCAGAAATGTGTTAGATAATAATCATCAGATAGAGAAGGAAAGAAAAAAAAGCAATTAGAAAATTAGGAGAGACAACATAAAAATATCAATAAATATCATAAAATATCAATCAAAAATGATTGATAACAAAGAAAAAAATAAGATCTTTTTTAACAAGAAAAACCCGTTATCAGGATAACTATTGCAAGATATGGATGACATAATCGGTAGTACCTATCTTTTTTCTATCGAAAAGAAACAAAAAAAACCGTAAAAGTCAAAATCGGTTCTAAATAAAGTCACAAACGGTATTAGATAAGGTGAAAATCAGTATTAGATAAAGTCGCAATAGAAAAGAAAAGTTCTATATAGTTTTTATACCATTAAATGGTCTATAATACAGTCACTGAAAAATTACAAAAAATTACTAAAAATTATACTTTAGAGCTATATAAATTGTACTTTCTCATATTAAATACATGAACCATAAAAACAACCACATATGTTTTACCATTTCCTAGCTAAAGACAATCTGTATACACATACAGATACGATAAGATAACCCAGTAGACATTCACACTGTATACTGCCAAAGGTACTGAAACCCGTATGCGACAGATTACATACAGCATGCACGATAAAAATGACTCTAGGTACGATAAATCTAATACACATTAGCGTATAAGATACAAAACACGGTATATGAACCTTTTAAAGGAAGAAAAAAAATCAATATATCCTGATATCCTGATACATTAAAAATATTCCACACAAAAGTTCAATAACTTGCTCCCAGAACAAGCTAAATAAGATAAGATAATATTAAAACATATGCGCGATAGAGTTAATATAAATTTGTCCTATGAGAAACATAGCCCAAAAAAAACGCTCCACAAGATAAGAAAGATAATATGGTAAGATAGAATAAGATAACATAAAATTAAGATAAATTAGGATATAATAAGTTAACTGTTATTAAAGTAAATAGGTATATCATATGCTGATAAAGTAGAAAAAAAATGATGACTAGGCAAACACAGCGAAATAACAACAACCATCGAAGACATCACATTAAATGAATAAATGAATCCCACTTTTGATAATTCAAACATAATAAAATGACGAGGAAGTCCAGGTAATGAGAACCTTTGAATTTGGAAAGGGGCCGTTAGCATCCACAGTAGCTATGACATATCCTAAGAACAACACTCATCATCTCCAAACCTTCCACACATTCACTACATCCGAAAACCAAAAAATTATATGTTTAAGTATAAGTTGACTCAGTGTAGGTTGAGTTTGTGTCTTCATTATTGTCTGATTTGTCTTCTACATTGTCGTTATTATCGTCGTCCCCCGGTAAATTTTTATCAAAATCTGAGAAATTTTGTTTAAGATCGGAAATATGAAAATTACCCAAATTGTTTCCTTCGAGATCTTTTAAGTTATACACAAGCTTAAAAATCACCTTATTAACCACACAAGGAATAGACTTAGGCGCAAATTTTGCATTAGAAGATAGTACAAAATTTTTCTTCCACAACCTATCACCTACATCAGTGTTTTTCAACCTGTGTGGTCGCGACCCCGCTAGGGGGTTGCGAAGCCTCTGTAGGGGGGTCGCGAGAACTCAGTAAAAAATCAATAAATTTTAAAAAGGTAGATATATTAAGAAAAAAGTTTACAAAATGATACTCGTAATAATACTCGTTCATTTTAATGTGAAGGTTGCGCTTGATTTTGTTCAATCAATTTCTCCCATCGTGGATCCGTTTTTGCAACATTAAGTATTAAATCGTTTTCCAAATTTAAGCGATTCCTTAATTTACTTTTTATTTGGGCCATTGATGGAAATGTCAACTCGCACAAGTACGAGGTAGCAAATGGAATCAAACACTTCAAAGCCTCGTTTGTTAATTCTGGGTATTCTGTTTTTCTTTTTACCACAGAGTGGTAAAGAGGATCAATGATGTAGTGTACCGTATACAAAAACTACCAAGGGGCAAGAGGCGCGTGGTCCATGTAAATCGGTTGGCGAAATACGAGGCGGACTACGACAAACAAGACGAGACCCATCTGAGAAGGACGACCAGCCCAAAGCATGTCGAGATGAATTTCGATCAGTTCATGGAGAACTATGGTGGAACTGGGAAGGCACGATTCGGAGTTACCACCGAGCAGCAGCAGGACCTCTTCTCTGTGCCTGGAGATTATTCCCTAGCCCATTGTGTCGACGAAGATCTGCGTATGTCCAGGGGAATAGCATTAGTCTTCAGGAAGAAGTTTGGCCGTGTATCTGAGCTCTCCAAACAACAGCCCCATCCCGGAAAAATTCTAAGTCTCACTGACGGTCATCGTCACCTCTTCTACATGGTGACTAAGAGGTTTTCCGATCACAAGCCTAGCTATAGAAGTATGTGGAATACCTTGCTGAACCTAAGAAACGAACTCACCAGGTTAAAAGTGAAGAAGCTGGCTGTGCCTAAGCTGGGTTGTGGTCTAGACCAACTCAACTGGAGAGTCGTCCGGAACATGCTCGAGGTGCTTTTCCATAAGACAGGAATAGAGATACTCGTGTGCATTTTCAACCCGAGCGGAAACACAATGAAGGAGAAGACTGTGGATTGCTATTTCGAAAAGCAAGGGAGCTGCAGAAAGGGAGATACCTGTACCAACCAAGGTGTTCGGGGACCGAACTTCTTAAGGAGGGGGCAGTGTAACGAGCGAGACTCCCCTAGTACGCCCCTGTCGCCCTGATAGGTAAACAACTGATTCTAGTCTAGTCTAGTCACCGCGCGTACAATCGAGAACCTTCCTACGCGCGTCGAGAAAGATCTGATCGAAGCGGTGGACAGGTATATATAAGCGAAGATACGGCGGACCGAAAGAAGAAAAGTAAAATGTTTACAGCGACAGTCCGAAATATTCGAGCGATCTACGAAGTTAAAATAAATAGTGAATATAAATCGAAGTTAATTGTTGTACATAAATTAGTGTTTTATAGTTAGTTTAGTTATTTAGTTATAATTCGTTTAGTTTGTAGTGTGTAAATAAATTAGACTTTTCGTTCAGCAGTGATTTTATTTTGAACCCCTAGAACGTAACAATAGATTAAGAAAAAAATTAAAATGAGCTATTTTATTTTTACATGCATATGACCTATTGTCATGCAGTGAAATTGACATAGTTATCAAATACTATAAAAATAGTTTGCGTGAATTGCTAAAGCTGTTTACGGTACACAAAATACAGTACGTTATTAAATATTTATCACGAAATTAGACCCTAATGACCAGTAGAATTCTGTTCTTTTTATCGCTTACTTTGAAATTATATTAATTAGCTTTGTAATAGATTTTATTAAAAATTAAATTTATATCGATTGAGTGTTGAGTGATTAGTCACTCAAGCATGAATTAGCAAAAAAAAATAAGAATCAATCAATCAAACATAAAATAAATATCTTATAAAAAACATTTACCATTGCGTACAGAAACAAAGAGCGACTCATGGTGCTATGTGGTCTTCTTATCTTTTGCACTTTCAATCCAGTTGAATCAATATAAATAGTTGCTCCGTACTTTTTACAAAACTCTTTTATATCCACGTATGTGTTCTGCAGTCCAATAATTGACATAATGTCCTATATCATGGATATAGGCGCACACTCGTGCGGTTTCATTTTTACCTTGCGTTTCAACTTTCAATTCAACATGCGTCAGTGCTTGCCGTATTGCGTGCGCTTAGAGGCATGCCATTTCCCTGTCCACACTCATTCCTTCCCTTAAGTTGCGTTTTCCAAGATGGAAGAAGATGACGCTATTGTGTTGATGGGAATTAGTGCAGCATATTTAGTTTTTAGGCAAGTTGGTAAACGTAAGAAATCAAGGCGAGCTATTTGGATGTACTTTAAAACTCGAAACTTTCGTATTTTAAAAGACTTAGAATGTAATGACAATGTGTTGTTTAAAAACTTTACGATGATGTCTAAGGAAAACTTTGACACACTTCTGGAAATGGTAAAACCATTTATAGAAAAACCTGATAGTCAGTTTAGAGAAGCGATCCCAGCAGAAGTGCGATTAGCAATAACTTTGCGGCTTCTAGCAACTGGTGATAGCTTTGCGTCATTGATGTATCTTTTTAGAGTGTCAAAACAGTCGATATCAGTAATCGTTCCTGTGGTCCGCAAGCACATTCTCTCTAAATGTTTGTTGAGTTCCAGTATATATACGTGCGTCCGCACGAATACAGGGGCACTCCAATAAATATCGAAGAATACAATTTAAATAAAATTAAAGATATATTGTAAAATAATAATGTGAATAGAAAAAAAGAAAACAAAATATTAATTTATCTAAACTAAACTAAATAACGACACACACCAACTAAATTGGGGACGAAACAATGACACTTGAATTATATTGGTCAAATATTTTAGCAATTGGTTTAAGGCCAATATTTATTAGTTGTTTTATTATTAAAATTAATATTTTCTTATTTGTAATGTTTTTGCACCACCCTTACTTGAAAAATGGTAGGATATTGGTGCTTTCCATCTTCCCCTAGTCTCTCCTATATCTTTAAATCCTTCTATAAAACCAGAATGTTCATTAAAATGTGTAATATCCTAAAAGAATTTAAACTTAATTTTTAATAAACTTTAGCCTAGCCGAGCGGATGTTAGGCTAAAGTCAGGGTTTGTGGATTCGGCCTCCGCAGTATTTGGTGTTGGGAGGTCTTACTTCGGCGGTTGGGAATGACGGGATTTGTTGCTGGGCTCTGAAAAAAGGTCTGGAGTCTAGAGAAATGATACACAAATGTCCTCGGGGGAATCTAGCAAATTTATTAATTCTAAGTTTGATGATACAAGTATAAATTTAGATGACACTCTTGCGGAATGCTATATGCATCTCCCAAAGAAAAAGAAAAAAACAAAAAAAACTTTTTTTAATTTAACATTAACAAGATTTAAAACTAAACAACAAAAATAATTAAGGTATGGTCTGATGGACCCTTGCGTGATTTGAATTTGGTTACAGTTTAATTCTTAATCGTTACGTTACGTATAACTTTCCCGGAGGACTCAGTTCTCTGTCGGAGAATATTTATCTACGTCCCGACAGTGGAAACCCGGTAAACTCTAGATATCCGGGTGAGGATAAAAGTTACAATATTCGTCTGAATAATTAAAACGATAGAACTTCGTTTAACAAACACATCCAAACTCCCATAAAATTTCTTAGTTATTAAGGGTTAGTATAATTGAAATTGACTCACCAATTCTCCTGCAGCGAGTCTGGGTACACACACTCACTTATTTTTATCAGTCGGCCCGGTAAAAGAATTTAAATTGTGATTTATCTCTTAGATAATATTCACTGCTTGTATTATTGCAAAAGAAAAAAATTATAACACGTTTTCGCGGCCCGGTAATCGATTATTTAAATTTATTACTTTAAATTAAATTATTGAAAATTTGCACTTAGCTCACTTTCCAAATTAACACCTTTAAACACCTAACGCGTTTGATTCGATTGGCATCAAGCCCATGGAACGCTCCAAATCGAATTGCCTCCTTCTTCGTTTTTTGGTCTCCAGCAAAAGTCTTTTTTCCCCCTAGTACCTCATGAACTACCCTTTCTCCCTCATTCTGTTTGCTTGTCTTTTTCCTATTGGCTAGCTGACCTGATACCCGTACTACTGTGGCACGTCACCTCGAGCTGAGCAAGCAAAAAGTTGGCTCACACACCGTTGCTCCCCTACGTGACTTTTTTTGTATTTTCAGCATCGCGATTTATTTAATTATTTAAATTATTTGGTTTCGTATTATACTTTGTTTTACAAACACATTCTTGAGAAATAACTTTCTGCTGACGAGTATCCTACAAAGGTTACTTAGTTTCTTTTGAATTAATTATACGGGGAAGCTCCGATATGTTGTTTAATTTATTGCCTTATTGTTTGAATTATTGTAACTTTTATCATCATATCAACCCTGGGCGGGGACGGGGGTACCTTTGGATTATTACAAATGCAAACTTGGCATGATGGAAATTTCATCAAATAATATGACTACATATTTTTCAGAAGATGGCAATATTCTCTACTAGTTCTTGAATTGACTGAAAAACTACATGATTTATACCTAGTCCTCTAATAATTCCACTTAAAAGTCTGGATAAAGTAGATTTACTAGGTAAAATGAATATTTTGGAAAGGACTGAATAAGACCTAGCACTTTGTATAAAATCAAAGCCAACAATTTTTCATTAAATGTAAAGCGCTTAAGTTTTTTTGACTTATTTGATTCTCGTATAGCTGCCACTGAATGATTATAGAAGCCATATTATTTAACATGCCTGTATAAAAACTGATTAGTCTGGATTTAAAAACACCTCTTTATTGAATTGAATACATATACGAATAAATATGAACATTGACGTTTTGAATTACAGAAACACAAAAAAACATCTCCTTGGTAACGAACACCGCCAGAGGCGTAACATCGGAATGAAAACAAATACAAACACCCCCCACCGTTGAAAGAAGGATACTTTCAACAAACATCAATTATTGAAGATAATGGGCACAGGCTGGAGACGGATCGCTTAAAAAATCCTTTGCAAGTGCGAATTGTGGCAACTCGAACTACTTCATCAGAACCAGGATGGACTTCAACTACTCTTCCTAGAGCCCAGGACATAGGTGGTTGATTTGGTTCCTTTAAAACCACAAGATCATCTTTCTTTAAATTAGGATAATTGATCTTCCATTTTTGCTTTGCTTGCAACTCGAAAATGAACTCTATCTTCGCCAGAAGTGCTACCTAAGCTGTTGAAGTTGCTCGAAATGATCCAGTCGATTAAATTTCAAATCCAATAGACTCCTTTCAGGAAGCGAAGTCAGAGTTCGCCCAATGAGAAAGTGGGAAGGAGTAAGACAGGAAAGATCGTTAGGGTCAGGTGACAAAGGTGTGAGTGGTCTTGAATTGAGAACTGATTCTATCTGCACAAGAATAGTCATAAAATCCTCTAAAGTAAGAAGAACTTCAGATAGAACGCGCTTTAAATGTCCTTTCATAGATTTCACCCTGGCCTCCCAGATGCCACCAAAATGTGGTGAGTAGACTGGTATGAAATGCCAGGTAATTCCACAAGAGGAGGATAGTTCCTCAGAATTAGCCTTTAAAAATTTAGAATGTTCTAATAATTGTTTATTGGCGCCCACACAATTAGTACCATTGTCCGAGAATATTGCACTAGGAATACTTCTACGCTATATAAACCTTTTGAGTGCAGCAATAAACGCGGTACTTGTCAAATCCGTGACAAGTTCAAGATGGATAGCCTTGATGAACATACAGATAAACAGGCAAACGTAGGCTCGGCCTCGTCCATCTTGTGACGCCCACTGGTTCTTACCTTCTGGACACGTCACTCGATGCAAAATCTCTCCAATAAATGCTCGGGTGCCAATTGTTTTAACGTGGTATGCTCCACGGCCCCTTGACCGTGAGCGTCAAGAGTTCCAGATAGCCTCAGGTTACGGAAAATTCTAGGGGTTTTGTTTCATTCAACACTTTAATAAACCTTATGGCTTTGTTACGGGATAATAAGTAAACACCGATTTTAATAATTATATAACAACGAATGTATTTCGTGACTATAAGCCAAATACAAAGGCACTTATATAATATTCAATATACACAGATAAATATACAAAATACAACTTAAATGAGGAACAGTTATAGTTCCTGCGCTTACGAACAATTTCCGTAGGTACGATGTGCAAGTGCAATCAAAATAATATTTTAGTATATCGGCATCAAATTTAACGGTTTATATAAAAAAAATAAATGTACTATGCCAAGTCCGCAGGTACGTAAACAAGTAAATTTTGATAAAAGCAGTGTGTAAGCAATCGGGGAGCAGAGAAAAAAAAACTGCAATCACATTTTATCGTAACAAAAGACCAAATAAATACCAAAATTAACGGCTAAGTTCACTTACTATGGTCGGTAAGTAGGTAAGGAAACCCGTTAGAATAACAGAATTGTCTATAATGAATGAATCTTAGATCATCAAACAACCTATGGCAACAGCCTCAGCCTTGTCTGAAGATCGTATATTTGTTAATAAACTTTCCACTGAAAATAATGAAATTTTACTCTCTGAAAGTTGAACGACGCATGGCATCGGCCTCGCCCTCGTTCCACAATCAGCTTTAATGTTAAATTATCGGATAAAACCAGCTAATAAACTTTAAACGGTAGGGAGGTAGGGAAAACGGACCAGACAATAATAATAATTATAATAAATTAAACTTCCATGTTCAAACAATCTATGGCAACAGCCTCCGCCTTGTCTGAAGATCGTATCTTTGTTAATTAACTTTCTATTGGAAAGAATGAAATTTTACCGTCTGAAAGTTGAACGACGCATGGCATCGGCCTCGCCCCCGTTCTACAATCAGCTTTAATGTTAAATTATCGAATAAAACTAACTAATAAACTTTAAACGGTAGGGAGGTAGGGGAAACGGATCAAACACTAGTAGTGAGTGTAATAAATTAAATTCGTTTCAAACACAATCGGAAATTTGTTATCAAAATAATTATTAACATAAAAAAAGTAAAATTCTAACGGCGGTTTAAAGCTTCACACAATACTTAAAAAAAAATTACAATTCGATTGACTTACCAAAAAAAAACAATTTCCGACGGCAAAACACTTCTAACCAAAAAAATAGAAAAAAAAAATAAAAAATTTTCGAACTCAAAAAAACTGGTCAATAATATTTGGACAAAAGCGAACTAACTGTATCAGAAAAAGGAGACCTTAAATAAAATTGTTTTCGAATTTATATTTTCATTCCTACCTACAATTTTCGACTAATGACATTAAAAAAACAGAAAAGGAAAAAAATCTAATGTACTAGGCGGCTCTTGTCTGAATTAAAATTCTTTTTGTACCGGATGTTCTTTATTTTTAAACTTGAAAATTAAAAATTAATATAATATATATTTACATAGGTACTAATTAAATGTGATTCATGGAATTGAACTACCGAAGAAATAAACGTAATACTAAAATATTACAACGGTACCCGAAATTAAGGCAGAAATATAGTAACGAGTTATATAAAAGCACTAAAAATCAAAATTTTAATGAAACAAACCAAGTAACATACTCCAAAATATTTGTAAGTAATAATAACTCGTTACAATCTCTTAAAGTAAAGGGGCCGGCGTAATCTACACCAGTGTTAACAAAGGGTAAGAGGGGAGAAACACGTGAGGTAGGTAAATCACTCATTATAGGATTTTTAAAAATAGGTTGTGGCACTTATAACAACCGCGAATAGTAGCGCGAGCTAAGTTCCTACCGCGAATTGGTCTCTCTGATTGAATACAAAAGATGTTGTTGCACAGTATGAAAAAGTCTGACATGCTCATATTCGAAAAGTAATTTTGAAAATGAATGATTCCCAGGGAGTAGAATAGGATGTTTTTTATTGTAATCGAACGAGGAATGTTGGAGTCTGCCACCTACTCTAAGAATGTCCTCTGAATCCAGATATGGAGATAAAGATAGAATTTTGCTTTTGGGTTTAATAGCTAGATTTTTTGATAATTGAATTAATTCAGAAGAAAAACATTCGCCTTGGACAATGTTAATTAAACCCTTTAATGAGGATTCTAGTTCATCCAAGGAGAGAGGGCCTCTTCGTTTATTTTCAAATCGACGAGATGGTAAAGAATTTTAAATGACAGTAAGCGAAGGTTCTTTCTAAACGACAAAATTTTGAGAACCGTTCGAAGGGAAATTTTAAAATTAGGGAATTAAGAAGAGAAACGTTTTTAGGTCGTTTAAGATCAGGTAGCGATTTGTCATATGATGAAAGAGTCATTGGCCAATCATTGGGATTTTTACATGAAAATGAAGGGCCTTGCCACCATAAGGTACAAGTTTTTAGATCCAAGGGTCGAATGCCCCGAGTAATAAGATCAGCGGAATTATCAAGCTTACCCACATGACGCAGGTGAAAGGTTTCAGTAAGCGATTGGATCTCGGAAACTCTGTTAGCGACAAAAGTTTGTAACAGATGTGGAAGAGTTTTGAGCCAAGCGAGAACAACAGTAAAGTCTGACCAAAGAAACGTGTTACTGAAATGCATAGACAGCGATTCCAATATTTTATTAATAAGTCTACTTAAAATTAAAGCAGCGCACAGTTCTAGACGAGGAATTGACAATTTTTTAAGTGGGGAAACTTTGGACTTGGCACATAACAAATAATTATGAATGGCACCTTGTGTATTAATGCTACGAACATAGACGCACCCACCATAAGCCAGTTCTGACGCACAGAGCCCATGCAATTCGCATCTAATGCTATCATTCAACCTGATTGGCGTTTTATCTCCAAAGAGTTGATACATTAATTGATCGCGGAAGGTAATCCACTCAGTATGGATGTGAAGAGGAACAGATTGATCCCAATCTAAGATTTCCAACCAGAGTGTTTAGATCCAGATCAATTAGAGCTGTGAACTGTAGTTTTATTGTTAAAGAAGTTAGCCTGAGGTGGCTTACAATTTATCTGGACCTATAACAACTGAGGAGATTTCGAAGGACCAGCTTTGAACAGTAAAACGCCAGATGCTCAAACCAATTTATTTTTATTCATAATAAACAAATAATTAGACGGTTACTTCAAAACAATATTTAAATTAGGCTTAAACAGGTCATAGAAGTACCTGATTAAAAAGATTATATAGTCATTAGCAGTTAACAGTTTGCAAAATAGTAGAAGGAAATGATACCGTCGCACTATGGACTAATAACTGTTCACTTTACTTACATGAGTTCATATCACTAGTAGTCCTTATGTTGGATTTCACTACTTTATTGCACACACTATAATGTTACAAGTTTTAGTTTTCATAAAAGAATTGTTACTAACCTAATCAGAGTACTTAATTTATTTCGTCCCAACATTCACGCAAAACAGAGAAAAACTTTTATATCTATTAAAGATCGCAAGTGATCGAGAGGGCGAGAGAAAGTGTGACTACCCTTGTGAGAGATTATTACAAAACTAAGAGGTAAAATGGAAAGAGTCGTAAAACTATAAGACGCCGGGCGGGGTACCGGCGGTCAATGTGTGTGTATGTTTTTCAAATGCTTAATATGAGGGTGCAGGTGTGTGTACCGAAAAACAAGTAGAATCGAGGGGTTGTACTAGCGCTCTTAAATATATTGGCCAAAATATGTTTTGCAGCCTGTTGAAGGTGATACTTCAATACAGAGTTTCTGCATGAGCATTTTCGCTTTAATCGTGACCGGGCAAAGAAGTCCCAAAGGGTCGAAGATGCTGGCTATTCCCGAGAGTATAGATCTCATCGTAATAGACTTAGGAAATTTGTCGATAGAAATGGAGTACTTAAAGATGTCGTAGCGGGACTGCCAATGCAGTCCAAGAATGGTTGTATCTTCAAAAGAACCAAATCGATGTGAATCATCTAAGTAATCAATAGGTTGTTTAAGGCCTGATAGAACTGAACAATCATTTAAAACCCATTTACGAAGCGGAAAACACCTCTTATTTAAAATATCGGTAACCTGATTACACAGGACAATCATATCAGCTAAAGAATCACAACCAGTCATAAGATCATCAACATAAAAATCCTGAGATACGATCTTGGACGCTTCTGGATAAGTTTCAATGTTTTCCTTCGCCAATTCAACCAAACAATGGGTTGCGAGGAAACTAGCTGACGCAGTGAAGAATACGCTTCAAAAAGTTGAGTCAGGTCAGGTCGCCAAAGAATTTGCTGTAAGCGTCTCTGACTGGGAGATATCAGCACTTGACGTTACATTTTGGCAATGTCCGCGGAGACCACATACGTATGCTGCCTGAACCTTAAAATTATAGAAATCAGATCACTTTGTACCACCGGACCAATCATCTAAAGATCATTGAAAGAGATTCCCGAAGAGGTGGGCGATGATGCGTTAAACACAACGCTCAGTTTGGTAGTGGTACTGCTCTCCTTGAAAACTCCGTGATGGGGAAGAAAACAATCATTGGAGGAAGAAGTTGCGGTTTTAGACATACGACCCAAAGCTAGGTACTCATTAACGAAATTGCAGTAGTCCTTACACAGAGAAGGATTTCTTGAGAATTTATGCTCAAGAGAGAAGAATCTTTTCTCAGCAATACTAAGAAAGTTTCCCAAACTTTCAACGGATTTTTTGAGAGGGATTGTAACGATAAATCGTCCTTCTGGACTTCGCTCGTAAGTATTCCGAAAGTGGTTTTCACATTCGATTTCTTCCTTGGAGGGGATGGGATGGGATGGGACTTGGGAACTTGCTCTATATCCCAGAATCTTGACAAGTCGTCTTTGACTTTAAGATTCGACAGGTTGCAAATAGTACTTTTGGAAGAATGGACATGAGATATGGGACCTGAAACCACCCAGCCAAACTTTTTGTGTTTTGAAGGAATGGTCCGGCTGGTCCTAACTTCATTTGTCCAACGCAGAGTAATTCGAAAAAAAGACCAGCTCCTGTTAGGAGATCAATATTAGAGTTTGAATCAAAGTGTGGATCAGCTAATCTTACGTTGAACGGGATTTGAAGTGAAGCCTTAGTAAAAAGACAACCGGGAAGTTGCTCACAGATGGTGTCGCTAATGAAATAACCGAACGAAATTTCAAAGGGTGTGTGCATGACAGATACAGTTATTTTACAACTGTGTTCAAGTTCAAAGATGCTTGTGCAAAGCCAGATACCATCACATTGGAGTTTCTTTTAGAAATGCCTAATTTGTAGAAAAAATTGGAAGTAATATAATTGGATTGTGAGGCGCTATCCAGGAGAGCTCTACTTTGATGTGCAGTTCCAATTTGATCATAAACCTTTATTAAGGCGGTTGGAAGGAGAATGACAGTCGAATTAGAATTGTAAGTAGAAAGCGTTTGAATATTTTCAGAACTTTGTTCGTGTGATTGCGATGATTCCTCATTAGAGGATGGTTCAATGTGCAATAGCGAATGAGGTTTTTTAGAGCACTTACGACACTTGCCGAACTTACAATGAGTGCTAGTATGATCAGAATGAAGACAGTTGAAACAAAGTTTAAGAATTTTGACCCTTTCATCACGATCGGTTAAATTAAGTTTAGTAAATTCAGGACAATTGCTAGGCTTTTGATTGGAGGATGTACAAGATATCTGAGTAGTGATTAATGTTTTCGCATTTTTACCAGTAAAACTTTGCCGTTCTTTACTAGAATGAGGTAATTGATTCACCTCTATTTTTTCCAGGACATCGGCTTTAGTTTTGAGAAAATTCAGATCAGCTAAACCAGGTTCAGCGGGTTTCTTTGATTCCCATTCACGAACCATATGAAAATCAACCCTTTCAATTATTATGAATATAAGTAAAGTATCCTAATATTCAATGGGCTGCCCTAACGCTTGGAGTGATCGCAGATTGCTTTACCAATTGTCTTAAATTGGCAGAGGTCTGCTTATTGATTTTTGGCAGATTAAAAAGAGCCTTTGTATGATTGTGGATAAGAAGATCATGATTATCAAATCAAGATTTGCCAAGCAATCTTGAAATTTTCAGCAGAAACTGATATATTATTAATTATACGTTGAGCAATGCCACTGACGGAAGGTTTCAATAGGATTTGAATAGGATTTATGTTATTGTTATTTATTATTATAAATAGAAAGGAATCATGAAATTCTAACCATTTTTCATAACTGCTGTCAAACTGTGGCAGATGTATCGTTGGCAATTTAATATTTGATTGGGTTGACTCCCAATCAGAGGAATTTTGAGGTATTGCGTCGCAGCAAACTGTTTGAGTTGTTAAAATTGACTGCGCTGTAGAGATTATAGGGTAATAATCTTTTTCAAATTGTTCTCTTTGCCCTATTTCGTTATCAATGTCGTCCACAAGGCAATCCATCTCACTTTGAATATCCTCAAATTTATTAATTAGGCATTCCGCCGTTGACAAAAGTAATTTGAATTTATTTATGGGAAAAATGAAAGAACTTTCTTTGAGACAATATTCAATATTTGAAATGAAATTTGTAAAAGCAGTTAAAGGAGCCTCAACAGAGGTTCTTTTCCTCTTATATGTATCATAATCAATCTGATTACCACTATCACCCGCTTGTGACATGATTAAATTTTATTAATGTAATAAAAGAAAATTAACAATTTTATTTAAATTAATAATTTGTGCAGATAGAATTATGTGAGAATGATAATAAGGATTGGAGTAAGGAAATGAATTGGGCGAACTCACCTTGACTTGAAACTGACCGCCTATGAACAGCTAGGGCTCGTTCTTCTTCTGATAAAGGACGAAACCGACTTCCGCTTTGATTTTCGTAATCCGTGTCGAAGGACCATGTAAAAAAACTGATCAGGCTGGATTTAACACACCTTTTTATTGAATTGAATACATAAACGAATAAATATGAACATTGACGTTTTGAATTACAGAAACATATATGTCAAAAAAACATCTCTTTGGTGACGAACACTGCCAGAGGCGTAACATCGGAATGAAAACAAATACAAACAATGCCAATATTTTCTTCAAGACAATGGGTTTTTTTACATTTTCAGCTTCAAAGAGTCTACGCTTAAATGTTTTTTTCTTGTTTCTTTCGATTGTGTATTTTTTGTGATATTTTTTAATTGATTTATACATTTTTTTCTTTTTAGGGGTTATGGTATGTTTGCAAATTCCAGTTTGTTTCAGTAACTTATAAGGAGATAACATACTGCTTTGTTCATCTAAAAAAGAATACCCTTTAATATTAAATTTATATTTTAAAATACACATGAAAATAAGTGTTGTTTTACTTATGTATATTACCTTTAATATTATTTGGAGTGGAATCCACTTCTTCCACGATAACAGTTAATTCATCTAATTTCACTAATTCAGTTTCGAGAAAAATTTCTTTTTCTGAGGTGGAGTTGTACCAACAATAGGCTAAACCTGGTTTATCTAACCATAGGGTTAAATTTAACAAAAGTTTAAACCAATCATTTTGAACGGTTGGTATCAATGAATGTGAGACGAATGAACTAATGTGGAGTAAATTACTTATGTTTTGCAAAGAAAAATATAAAAGAAGAATTTTTAATTCGATTCTAACCCTCAGCCTCAGCTTCTTCCAGTTCAGTTACAATCTTTTTTCAGTGTTATTGAAGTGTGGTTTATTATTGTACAATATTTTATTTTACTAAAAACTTTCGTTTCACATATACCCGACATGCCGTTAACCCAATTTCTAGCCGGCACCTGCACGGCTGCACTGTTCACATTACGTCGACACCGGCACTCCAGCAGTGTAGTCCAGCTGGTGCTTTGAGGAGTAGCAATGGATCGTGAAGAAGCAATTGCAATGTTACCTTTGTATAGACGGTTGAAACGAAGAAAAAGGAAGAATAGAGTGTACTGGGTACACCCTTTAAACGCGAGAAGAAACGAAGTTGGGGCTTTTTATATTCTTTTTGACGACCTAAGGTATGACAGTGAAAAAT
Source organism: Ophraella communa (assembly GCA_035357415.1). Lineage (NCBI taxonomy): Eukaryota > Metazoa > Arthropoda > Insecta > Coleoptera > Chrysomelidae > Ophraella > Ophraella communa. The sequence goes on along the minus strand of CM068979.1, from coordinate 47,376,075 downwards.
TCTTTAATTACTTTAGAATGAGTATTGCAACGTTCGATGCTTTAAGGCCGGTCCAGACACAACGACTAATCGCACGATAAAACGGTCATGTAAATCTTTGGACAAAACGTAGTATAAATAGCGCGTCCACACAGTTGCGAGTTATCGTTCAAACTTGTCGACTTTCATCAGGTTCGTAATAAACGCTCGCCATGGAAGAAGTACTGCTATGGTCAATTTATGCCGTATGTCTTGCAAGAAAATTGCGGAATAACGAAAGAAGAAATCGAAGAACAAAGTGGTCCAGGGAATGGCTGTTAAAGAGATCCGAATTATCTCATGTTAGATTATTAAATGAACTTCGTAGTGAACCTGACGATTGGTGCAATTATTTGAGAATGGACGTGGAAACTTACATGTATCTGTTAAATTTAGTAACCCCATACATTCAAAAACAAGATACTTGCATGAGAAAAGCGATTTCACCTCACGAGAGATTAACCGCCACTTCAAGGTTCCTTGCAACTGGAAGAAGCTACAAGGATATGGAATATACAACTATAATGTCCAAGCAATCATTGAGTGAGATTATACCGGACACCTGTGAAGCAATCTACAAGGTTTTAAAGAAAAAGCAACTGAAGGTAAGTGTGAAATACATACTTTGTTATATTTTTTTATTACAAAACGAGAGAAAGTAACAATACGAAAAACTAATCATGTAGCACTATTGTCGGGGTCAAAATTTGAAACGTACTGTGATAAATATGAGCAAGAGGATTCTGAATTTTCATATTCCGATGGGCAGACTGGAGTATGTTGATGTTGTCCAATTTCCAGTAATGAATAGGGGCGTTGTTGGTTTATCTGCTCTGGGGTTTGCATTTCTGCTTCAAATAAGACATCGCCAATCAGTTTCATAGCAAATTTCGATTGGTCTCCTGCAACTGCTCGAAGTCTATCAGCCACGTGTTTTCCAAATCTGTCAAATGAATCCTCTTGTAGCGATTGTAGTTTTTCACCAATTTTCATCATAACTGCATTCGTTTTGTCTTCTGCCCTAGGAACTTTTCTTTTCCGATTCGAAGTTCTTGAATAAATAGTGTTGGGGTCAACCGATTCGGTTAAATTAGAAGATGTGGATGGTGCTGGGGTAGAAGGTGCCGTAGCCAAATCAACTTCACTATCGCAGTCGAAGCTTTCTCGCTGAAACAGAAAAGTTAATACTATAGTACAATATACTCTAAATTTTATACATAGTAAAAATCTATATTTATTTATTTTTTGTGTTTGTTTCAGTTTCCTTCTGGAGAAGAACAATGGTTAGAAATAGCAACTGACTTCGAAAATAAATGGCAGTTTCCACACTGTTTGGGAGCCGTAGACGGCAAACATATCAGGATTATTCCGTCTAAGGAGAGTGGGTCGTATTTCTTCAATTATAAAAAACACATAGCGTAGTACTGATGGCAATAGCTAATGCCAACTATGAGTTTATCTACTGTGATGTTGGTACGAATGGAAGAATCTCTGATGGAGGAGTAATTGCTAATACTGCATTTTATGAAAAACTGATCAACCACGATCTGAAAATTCCGAAGCCTGCATGTGCTCCAAATTCGAACGAAATTTTAGAATATACGGTTGTTGGCGGCGAAGCCTTTGGTATGCGCCCAGACTTTATAAAGCCGTATAGTCAAGAGGCATTAACTAAAGAACGAAGAATCTTTAACTACCGTTTATCCAGGGCGTGACGTGTTATTGAAAAAAGTTTTGGAATTCTTGCATCAAGATTCCGAAAATTCCATACTGCTATAAATCTGAAATTGGAGACCATTGACAAAATCGTTCTGACATGCTGCGCGTTGCACAATTTTCTACGTAAGAAATCTCCAAACACCTATACACCCGCAGAGAGTATGGACCGTGAAAATATTGTCGAAGGTGTTCTCGAATTGGGTAAAAGATGTGATCCTAATTTAATGCATAACATTCAACGAAGAACACGAGGTCAAGTTCTAAACAGTGCAAAAATTACCAGAGAAAAATTCACCCGCTATTTCAATAACGAGGGCTCAGTACCATGGCAAGACAAATTTATTTCACTGATAAGTGAATAGGTTAACGGTTATGAACTCCTTATTATACAGTTATTAATATTTTATACATATTGTATTATACATATTGTGTTGATTAACAACAATAAAAAATTAAGAATTTGACTTTTTCAGTTTTGCCGGCTAATATCTCCACAAATTTTAGTTTTGTAAATTGTCATAAAGAATATGCTACGAGCATTCGATGCTACGAGTATCACTGCATTGGGCTTTTTTAATGACAAAAAATCACATTCATTGTAGAAAATTGATGTACGCATAAGAAATTGATTTACAATTGAAAATTGTCCAATGACAAATTTTCAGAAAACTGTTCTGACAACTTGCTTGCTTTAAAACTGAAAATCGTCCAATGGATTCTCAGAAAACTATTCTGTCGAGTAAATAGAGTTTGGAGATGATCCTACTCGTTCGTAGTATTGAGCAGCATTAAGGTTATTTAAATTATTAAGGTTAGTAGTAGCATCAATGTTCAAGTTAGTATTTTGACAAGATGTTGAGGGTGTTTGCCTTGGCTGTAAATTCTGATATTCCCGACCTTGAGCTGAGATAATGTGATTTGAATTAGGGTTAGGCAAACATGTGGTGTTTTGATTGGTGAGATTATAATTTTTTTTGCGTTTCTTAATTTCACGCACTGTTTGCAACACCTTCAGCTGAAATTCGACGACCTCGTCATCGTCAAATGTATTCAGTGATGGAATTATGCCAGCAAAAATAAAGTGTGCCGATCTTTTTTTTTTATTACACTAAGCAGTTCTAACTCAACCGGATCAGCTTTCCTTTTATTCCTCTTCTGTTGCTCAGGTTTTTTAAATAAAGCACTGCCACTTGCTACGCTTTCTGCAATTTCACTACTATTATTACTGACCTGTCTATTTTCATTGTCCGAATCGCCAGATACCTCTTGCTTCTGAGCACATTTCCCACTGTCTGGAAAGCTGTCATCTGTGTCGTGGGGTGTAGCAGTTTATTTCTAAAATTTTAGTTGTTCGCCATAAATGTAGGTCTTCTTTGGTTGCTTTGCGCTTCCAGACTTCATGGATTATTTGATTTCTTTGGAAAGAGTCCCGGATGTTAGACCATTTCTTAATAATGAGTTTACCTGAAAAAAAATTGGTTGAATAATATTTGATTATGATTTTTTTTCAGATATCTGGCAAGTGGGTGTTCCTTCACTGATCTGCACTACAGTTACAGACTTGGAATTTCCACAATCAGCGCGATAGTTAGAGATGTATGTAGAGCTCTTTGGGAATTGCAAGTAGAATGCATTCCTGTTCCTACAACAGACCAGTGGAAAGAAGAGCTAACTTCCCTCATTGTCTTGGCGCAGTGGACGGAAAACATGTGCGGATTGTACATCCATGTAACTCAATGTACTACAACTACAAGGGATTTTCGTCTGTTGTGTTAATGGCAGTAGCAGATTCTCAATATAAATTTATCTGCGTCAGTGTTGGCAGTTATGGAAAAGACAGTGATTCCACTATATTTCAAGAATGCTCTTTGTGGAAATCAGTTGTAAACAATGAATTAGGACTGCCTGAAGAATGGTGTCTTCCTGGTACAGAAAGCCCCAAGTTTCCATACTGTTTTATTACAGACGAGGCCTTCGGGCTGCACAAACATATTTACCACCTTATTCTGGACATCAATTGACTATTGCCAAACGCATATTAAACCATCGCCTTTCTAGAGCTCGGAGGTATGTGAATTGTACGTTTGGTATCCTCAACAATAAATGGAGGATTTTTCATAGGGCTGTAAATGTGAAACCCGATTTTGCTACTGACATTGTTAAGGCTTCTATTATTTTACATAACTTTGTTATTGTACGAGATGGTTACAACACTGAAGATGCCCTAAGTGTAACAGGCTTTGAAGACATTCCTGCTTGTGAAAACGTGCGCGGAGGACTGTCTGCAAAAAATGTCAGGAAAATGATGACGGACTATATTTCTACTACAGTAGGTTCAGTGAAATGGCAGTACTCTAAGATTTGACATGTCCTCGTGTACTTGAAACAAGCAACATATTATGTGTATCTATTTTTCCTGCCGCTGAAAACATACATTTTGACTTGAATATTGTTATTTTAGCAAACTTAAATAAATTTTTTGTACTCACCGTATTCATTCCTTTTGTTATCTTCCATCTCCTCGAATCCTTGATGTAACTGTTTAAAAATCTTAATCCAGGCATTTCTCGTTTTGACTCGATCTTTATACTCTTCTAATGTCTTGTCCCATAGAACTGGATGCTCTTGTACTAAACTAATTAGTATTTCAAGATCTACTTCCGTCATAATTACAGCTTTGCGCACTTCCAAACCGAAAGTAAACAAATCGTAGGCGGACGACAGACGACAGGTGCCGGTTGTCAGTGAACACTCACATGGACCGCTACCCCCACTCCAGCCGGCGCCGTTTACCCGACACCGGCAGCCGGCCTTTGCTGAGGGGGCGCCCGGCATCCCTCGACTAGACCACGGCAGCCGGGTAGTGATTAACCGACCATGACACTATTCGGGCAAATGTCGTGCAAATATGAAAGGAAGAAGAGCACCTTCTCTTGGATTGCGTCAAACAACAGTGGAGCGTTATTAAAAATAAAAGGACTGGCGCAGTCTCTAATGACGAGAAAATGGAGCGTGGAAAAAAGTCGCTTTTAATTTTAATACATCTAGCGATTGTTACAGGGACTTCGGCATGCTAAAAAACAAATTTTTAAACATGAAAAAAAAACTTTTCGCGAAGAGAAACTGCAGAGACGGCACTGTTGGCGGAGAATTTTTTCCATCTCCTGCCAATGATATTGATGTGGAGCTAAAGGAACTTTTGGGAAAGTCACTGGCCTGTGCTCTGAAGTTGATGATGATGTAAGTGGTAAGTTTATCATAGATTTGATATAGAATATAAAATAGCTTTTATATACATACATGTAATGGGTTGCTATCACTTCTTTCAATATATCTACAGTATTTGGGTTTTCTTAATATTCAACCAGATTATTTGTGCTACATTGGAAAGAAATTATGTTTGTTTTTATAATATGTCTTATAAAGAATAATAAAAACTCTTCGTTTTAACGTAACTTCCAAGTTTATTTGAAAAAATATGTTTTAAATTCTTTGCCGACTAATAGGTATTATACCAGAATTATTGGGGTAAACGGCAATGTTTTCAAGAAAACTCTTTTACTTGTTTTCCAAGCTTTCGAAATATTTTTATTTCATTTTCAAGGAATAAACGTGAGTATAATCAAAATTGGTGTTAAAAAAATGGTAAATATAACATAAAAAACTATTTTAACTTTAATTTGGAATTTAAAAAATATTTTTTAAGTCATTGTAAAACACAAATATATTAAGTTATTGTAAAGATCAGCATGATATAGTTTTTTCCTGGTTTTTCTATATCATTGCACAGTTATACTGATCTTAGAGGGAATTACATCCTGGATAATCCCTTAAGGCTATTAACATCTAGGCTTTAATATTGTTATGTCTTATTACTTCCATACTTGGTCTAGCCTTAATACTGCCTAAACATCAGGTACCTAGCTACAAACAAACAAAATGTAACTTAAATGTCAATCTGACGATGCTTCTTAGCGAAATGGCCGTCAATGTGATTTAAAACATATTTTTTCAAATAAACTTGTAAGTTACGTTGAAATGAAGAGTTTTTTATTATTCTTAATAAGATGGACTTCCAAAAAGTAAGAGTTAGTACAATAAATTTAAGATGTCTTATATACATAATTTTAGATATTTTTTTAACCAATTGTATTATCATAGCTTGTATCTTTTATAAAATAACTATTATTTTATAGGATAGATACTATTAAATAAATATTAATATTTTCAACATTGACAGATTAAGAATATTTATTTAAAGTACTTTAAAATATGTGCATTATAAAATTAAATCTAGTTTCTATATTACTATATTGTATTAAGTTTCCATTGTTTTAGTTATAAATAATAATTACTTTCCAGGTTCTCAAGAATATACTCATAATGAGCAAGAGTTGCAAACTAAGCTTCATTCCGGCTGCAAGATTTTCAGCTACTACACTTATGCAACCTGTTTCAAGTACCTTAAAAAGCCAAACCCCTTTAAAACAAAGCCATGCAAGCAATAAGGTAACTAGTAGTACTAGACCTAGAGACCCATTAAAAACAAAACTGGGTCAGTGGTCCCATTCCAAAGCAGAATTAGTGGATTTACAAAAGATGCAGCTACAGAAAGAGCATGACAAAAAATGCCATATTTACCAAAAAAATGGGACCCAGACTTGCAATGAAAGAAACAAGGGCATGATTTAAAAATGAAATTATTTAAAGATAATTTGTGGTTTTATACGAAAAAGCCAAATTTGTGTTATTTATTTGTTATTGGTATTTGTTTTTATTTTAAATAGAATATATTATCGCCAAATCATTCAAATTTCCACTTAATTCTTGAATTATTAAATATTGTAACATCAGATGCTGAGCATAGAAAAGAGCCTTTACGATTTCTATAAATCTCAGCATCAGGATCACCTGGGCTCTAAGAATAAGTTGAATGATATACTTGTTAGGAGCAAATAACTCCCTGCATTATTTACTTAAAAAATGTTACTTTACTTGAATTTTTATTTGTATACAGTCTATGACGCCAATGCACCTCGGAAATCTGCTTATATTATAAAATCCCTGACGTTCAGCACTTAATTCTTCATCTACTGGCATATGTATAAAATTTGGCCTTAATCTGGCCAATTCATCTAGCGTTTTTGTTATTGTTCTGCTACATGTGTATTTATCAATACCACAAAAATCTCCTACAACTTGTAATATACAACCAGTTGCCAGATATCGAAGAGTTACAAGAACCATATCTTCTGAGGACAGTGCATGGTTCCTAAAAAGTAGGTACTTATTCCTGTTTTTTCTCTATTTTGTACTGATTAAAAACATTGATAATTTGGAACTTTACTATTTATCGAGACTATTATTTACCATTACTTTCAAATAAGATTTATTTATTAATAATACATACCTATTTGGAATAGACTCAATGTCTGCCGATACTTCTAATACCAACGTATTAACAGTATTTTTAGATTATAGTAATCTATCCAAAAATTCCTGTTCATTCCATTCTGTAAAATGGTTAGTTCGTCGCCGAAAGTTTTGTGGGCGTCTCGGATATACTTGCAAATTTAATAGTTCATTAAAATCTTCATCACTAAAATTCAGTATATTGGGATATTTCATTATATTTGGTAAAAATGGAAAAATTTACAGAATCCACTGACGAACAAAGTTTTTAGGTTAGAAAACTAGGGTTATTATTTTAACCGCTCATTTTTGGGCGGTTACAGTGCTGCCAGGAGCAAAAATGGTGTGATCGTACGACAACTACAAACAAAAATCATATACCAAGGAAATTTTGAAATGAAAAGATCGTACAACCTAAAAGTACAAAGTTTTTACTAAAAATAACAAAAATTCGTTTAGTTGTAGAAAAGAAATGCAATAGAAGAAACAAAAAAAGAAAACATATTTATTTGGCACATACCTTATCGTTACCTTAATTCTAATAGGACGTAAGACACAAAACCAAAATTTGACAGGATGGTAAAAAAAGTTTATATTTTTAAAACATACTAATTAATACTTGATCTGAATCATTTTTGGGTTAAGTAGAGGTATGTTTTATTGAAAAAAACATTTTTTAGACTTATTTTTAAAATAAATAAACTAAAAATGTGGCTTACGTCATATTATAATAATAATTTAAGTTGGATGCGCCTTATTTTAATTTAAGTTTTATTCTACGATTCTTACTTCTTGCCTTGTACTGTGAAATAAGACGAATTAAAACAAAATATTGCAAAACTAGTTTATTTAAAAAATGGTTTGTATCGAAATAAACTTAATCTTCTGAAAAACCAAAGGAAACGAACGCTTTTTTATTCTGTTAGGTATCAAAAATATAAAACCTAAATATAGCGCTAAAATTTAATCTGAATTTTTTTTCCGTGTCTTAATCGTTTTTCCCTTTTTGTTTATGTCCACTTGTTTTTTTTATATTACTTGATTTCGTTAATTTGTTTATATTACTATTTTTAATAGTATCTTGAATCCTCAGTTTGTTCTTATTCTTTTCAATTGCAGTCTCAGTTTTTTCATTTGTACTGTTTTTAATTTTTGCTTCAGTTACTGTGGCTTTTTTCTTACCATTTGTTATGGTTTCATTTTCCTTAGTCTCATTTTTCTCTCTAAAAGTTTCAGTCTGTTTTGATTCCTTTGGACCCTCTTTATACAAATGAATGTTCATAATTGGTTTTGTAAAGAATTTCTCCCGTGGGAGCGTATTTTAAACACTTTATGTCTGATACTTTTAACTCATTTTTGAGTTTTCCTGGACGAGTTGATGGATACTTAAATAGTATATCTTGATATTCTACTTCAAAAGGCATTGGTTTTTTTTCTGGCTTCTTTGATTACTCCAATATAATCTGGGGGAAAATATCCCTTCCCTTTAAACGTCTTTCGATCAAGCTATGGGTTGAGTCACACTCCATTCGAGTGTGACCCTTCTCCAAAAACTTTTGTTCAATTTCCACCTTATTTTTTGACGCGAGAACAGATAATGCATTTGTTTAACTGCTTGCACATTCATCGTAAAGCAGTGAATCATTTCCTGTTTTGCCATTTCCTTGTCTGTCTCTTTTTCTTTGCCGGCCTTATCTATTGCAGTGGTATGTTCCTGATAAGTGGTGTCATCAACATTCATCTTATATGAACTACAAAGGTCGCACTGATCTTTGCGAGGTTTGAACAAATCGAGATTCATATCATCAAATTCTTTAAAAAAAGTAGCTATAGATAATGGCAAAACTTCGTCGTCCAAACATTTCTTTTTATAGTCTTTATAAACATCAGCTTTCGACTTGTAATCTTCTTCCAGTGTAACCATATTATGACGTTGGGCGTCAATTTGTGATATGATTTACATGTTGAGAGTGAATTTATAAAAATATTTAGTTAACTTTTAAAAAAAATAACAATATACCAAAAGAAAAAATGTAATTTACAATAAAACAACCATTAATCTTAATTTCGTCTTTAATTAGTTGTAAAAGATATTTCAATAATTAACAAAATTTATAAATGTTTATCACAGCAAAAATTATAATAGTTAAATACCTAGGCTAGGGGTGAGTAAGTTCATTAGCTCTGACTATAGTAAAATATTTGTTTCTTTAAGAAATTATAAGGGCGCCACTGAAATCTTTTTATTTTTTATGATACTACTGAAGAAAGTTGTTTTAAGCTGAGTTATTTAAATAAGTATCATAAGATGACAGAAAGATGTCAGAGAAAACTGTCTATGAAGTAAAAAAATGAAAATGTACCAACAGATAAAAGATAAATAGATTTCCTTGGTGCTAAAATGAATGAAGTTGAGAATACGTTACAAAAAAAAATAATCCGCAAACAGTTCTTTAAAAATATTTATTCTAATACAGTTGACGATATAGATAGATATAAACGGAAATAAAAGAGAAAAAATATGGGAACAGTAAACTTGATATACCACAATAAACTTATCTGTTAACAATAGTGGACGATCCTTCGCCGCACCTTGGGGTAGCTACGGCACTGTTTAGGTGGTTCCAAATGACTGTAGAAGATCACGAGTGGAGGGATGATCTGCCCAAGTTGTAGAGATGATCCAGTTAAAAATGTTTGTCCATACGAGAGCTTAAAATTTACAAGCTGTTCAAGTTTACTGAATCTTCAAATGAAAGAGATGCTTCTAGTTTGCTGAATCTTCAAATTTAAGAGATGTTTCTATTTTACTGAATCTTCAGATTAAAGAGATGCTTCTAGTTTACTGTATTATATTCCAACTTTCTGAAAATTACCAGTGTCAAACATTTGTTACATTTACTTTTCTGGCACAAAAAGTACAAATCAGCATAGTCCGAAATCTACAGTTAGATGCTAACGTATTTTAATAAATTACAAAAGATACATTTTTACATTAAATTTACTTTTTAACAACCTTACACACTAATCAAAATTCCAGAAATGTACTTTTACTAGCTTTTTACAAAAAATTATCATTAATACTTTTAATTACCATAAAAAGATTCTTTGAATAATAATGAAATATGTTGAAATTCTCATCTGATATAATAAAATATAATATAACTTTCAATGTTTTGTAAATATTTTAACAAAAAAGAATTATAAAATTGAAAAAAAAAACATACTTGTATATGACAGTAAACCATTACAAGAAATGAGACTGGGAATAATTATTAAAACCTCTTGAACTCGATAATGACAACTCATTAGTACACCTCGTAGCGTAGCTACTTTGAACTACCAACTATAATTATAGAGACCGTATTCATTATTTTATTATTAAGAATTCTTCCGGAAAGATGGAGCTCTCGGTACCAGGTGCTTAAAATGTTAACAGGTACTGTTACACCAGGTATAACTTTGCAGATTGTGACCGGCAATAATGACTCTCTAACTTTGACAAACCATTTAAAAAATTTCTCAAATACGTAGAAAACTTTTTTTTTATTTTTTCTCCATTTAAGTCTTCTTGTTTATTCATTGTTCTAAATTTAATGTTCCTTTCGTTAACCCAATGCCGTACCATTCTCTCTTTTATACCTAAGGTCCCTAAAAATGTTTTTTTACAGACTTGGATTTTTCCAAGTTCCATTTTAATATGGTATTGAAATGAACCACTCCTCCTCGAGTCATTTCCTTTTGCGTAACTTCTCTTTTTATTATTGTAAAAAACCATGTTCAGTACATACAATCTTTTCTGTTCCCATGACATATTCCAAAATTTTCCAAAAATATTTCAGCGAGTATCTTCCGTTAATACATTACAAAAGCGAGTGGAAGCTTTTTTGCAAAAGTTTAAAGTGCACTTAGGTCCAAGCTCTCTTCTTTTTCTCTTAATATCATGCTTAACAACCCCGTCTTTGAATCTTGTGTATCCGATGTATTCTTCTCCCATCATTATTTTCGTTTTATTAATATTTTTATCCCAAGATTTGATGTCGGCTTTATTTTTTCTCTTTTGATTACTTGTTTTATTATTTAAAATATTTGAATTCTATTTCTGCATCTTATTTCTTTCATCATTGATTTTTTCACTACTTGGCTCATCGTCAAGGATTTTCATGCGAGGCAAAAATTTCGGATCATCTCCATCAGATTCTAGTTTCCTTGCTTCTCTTTGTTCTCCTCCATCCTCAGTTCGCCCAAATTCTTAATTTCACCCTCGCCTGATTTTATATTGACGTGATCCAATAAATCGTTATCTTTATTATGGTTGGCATGACTTTCTCCATTTTCTTCTTGTATTATTTGATTCAGATTTTGTTCCTCTAAAGGTACGTTTCCTATGCTGCGGCGGACGCATGCGGCTGACGGATCGCGTCAGGCGCTTATGGTTGACGCAGGTTTTGTGTTTCCTGTGGCGCGTCAGTTGCTTGCGAACTTTGATAGAAAGTGGTCAGTTACTTACGATAAAAATAAAATTTATCATGAGCAATAATAATAATGACGTCTTATTGTCATACCTTTTATTGGAAGAAATCGACGAAGAGCAGGAAATATTGATGCAACTAAACAATGAAAAAAAATTGCTGAAGTCCATCCCATGTTCAAGAGTAGAACTGAAGAGGGATTTTTCAATATCCTCATAAATCAACATTTATTGAAAGATGAGAAAAAATTTCGGGAATTTTTCAGGCTGAACATTGCTCAATTTAATTATATTCTGGATATAATAAAAGAAGATATAACGACAAATTCGTCAAATAAATATCCTTATCCCATAACCCCAGAGGAAAAACTAGCCGTAACTTTACGGTAAGTATTATTTATTTATAACTTATAATTAGGACATAGTATAGATACGTAATTATAATAATACATCAAATCTTATTGCGTTTTTCACTCAGTCCATTTTGTGTTATATTATTTAAAATCGGTTTTTTGATCTCCCCGAATGCAGATGGCATGATGTCTGACGTCATACTTGCGTACAAACATTCGACACATCCGTTGTGGATATTAGTTTTAAGCCTGACGAAGGTAGCGTGGCTACCGAAACGTCGCAAACGGATAAAAACGTAGTTTTTATTTTAAACATGCCACCTGCGCTCGGGGAGATCGAAAAAACCAATTTTGCTTAAAATACATCAAAGGTTTTCATATTGTCCCGAGTTATGCATATAAAAATCTGGTTCTTGCATGTTCGAAGGTAATGGTTGCACTGGCGTAATAATAGTAACTGGCGGTGGCGAAGGTGAATAAAAAAAACTACTTCGAGAATTCGATCCTGATAGTGACATTGTAGGCGTTTTAGTTGTAGGATTGTTATTAAGTTCTTCTAACTCAATAACCATTTTCAAACTACGCAATTTCGCTTCGTTTTGGATCTTTCGCTTGAATTTTTTTACGGACATAGCAATACTTTTAAAAAAAATATCGATTTCATCCTCGTCTTTTTTTGTTAATGAATTGATGATTTTGGCTCGTTCGTTTTGTCTTTCCTCCAGCATCCGAGTAAGATTGTCATTAATTTTTTGTTTTTTACTTGAAGGCTGTGAACGTAAACTTTCATTTGGAGTGTTCCGTTTTGGAGTAGAACTAGTTGCTTCAAAAGTAGATGGTGTCTTAGAGGTAGTAGGTGCATCAGAGGTGAAATGTGAATTTTCAAGCTCATGAGGTAAAAAGGGTGTTTCTGCTATTGTGGTTGTATTTTCGGTAGAGGCAGTGTCTTCTTCATTTTGTGTTTCTTGCTCTTCGATGTTTGATGTGCTTCTACATTAAAAAAAATGCGGTATTAGTTATAAACAATCGAAAATCTATTAATAATATACTAACAGTCGTTTATGATCCACTTGTTCTAGAAAAGACAACATCGCAGATCCAGTTTAAGCCTTTCCTTTTTTTTCTTTTTCAAATAGGTATCCTTAATCTTGCGCCATCTTTTCTTACAATCATCCCCTGCAAAAAATGTTAAAATAAATTAGGAAATAAATTTTTATGTTTCTATGTTTTCTGCTAACAAATAGGTAAGAAATTTAATCTTTTCTTACAGATTCATGGCGACTGGCGAATCATACCACTCACTGGCATTTGCATTTAGAATATCGCATAGTTATATAAGCAAAATTGTAAAGACAACACTTTTAGTTTTACGGCAGAAATTAATGCCAATCTTTCTACCACCAGTGACACAAGAAGATTTAAAAAAAAAGGCCGAGATGTTTGGACAAAAATGGAATTTTCCCAACTGTTGCGGAGCTATAGACGGCAAACATATACGAATTTTTTGTCACATGAAAAGTGGATCGTTGTATTTTAACTACAAAAATTTTTTCTCCATAGTTTTACTTGCTGTTGTCGATGCTAATTACAAATTCATATTAATTGATGTTGGATCCTATGGTAAAGAAGGTGACAGTGGAATCTTTGACAAAAGCAATATTGGGAAATTATTTAGAAGCGGAAATATGTTTCCGCCCTCTTGTACCCTACCAAACTCAGACATTATGATGCCCTTTGTCTTAGTGGGTGATGAAGCATTCCGATTAGAAACACACATGATGAAACCCTTTTCTAGACCAACTGCAAGTGCTGATAGTCAAAAAGCTATTTTTAATTATCGACTTTCCAGGGCCAGGAGAGTTTCTGAAAATTCATTTGGCTTGCTGTCTCAAATTTTTCGCGTATTCTATACACCTATTGCTTTGAAGCCAGAGACAACTGACGATTTAATTATTGTAGCATGCTGTCTTCATAATTTTCTTAGAGAAGCTCATTTAGAAGCTCAAAAAAGCCCTTACTACGAATTTGATCCAGCTGAGCTACCACCATCAGACAATTTCATACCGTTAGCTAGGAGGGGAGGTTTTGCAAATATTGACGGTTTTGCTGTAAGAGATTGTTTCATGGATTACTTTAATGGGGACGCAGGATCTGTCATGTGGCAAGATCAACATATCACTAGAACTACATAGAAATATTGTGTGTATTTACTTCTAATAATAATAATAATAAAAAAACAATGTTTTTGATTTATTATAATTAATATCTTACCTGATCTTCCTAGAAACATGGCAACCTCTTTCCATGCATTATCTTTAGTTAATTGGTTTTTGTACGAAGGATTTGCCAAATCAAATAGGCAAGGGAACTTCGATACCACTTCCACCAAGTTTTCGTCTTCCGTGCATGAAAATAACACTTTTCCATTGTTTTTAACAGCCATGTGTGAATTTTTGCTTTTAATAACAAACACAAAACACAAGAAAAATGCTGCACTACCGTGCTCTGCGGCTGCGGCTAGACTGCTTGTAGAGAGGTACTGACGCAGCACTGGTCCCGATCTGCGTCAGCCCCACCAAACGCACAGCGGCGGACGCGCTAAAGGAAACGATTGCATTTAATTCTAATTGCGGCATAGAGTTCCGTCAGACGCAATCCGTCAGCCGCGTGTGTCCGCCGCAGCATAGGAAACGTACCTTAATTCTGAAAACTGTGAGAGCTGTATTTCTGCAAGTTCATCTCCTCGTTCTTCAATTTGTTTTTGTAAAAATTGTATATTCTCTCGTTCGAATGCACTCTGATCATTATTGCTTATCGGATCCGGTTTTCCCTCGAGACCTATTTGTATGGTATTCTGTTGTTTTAGCTCTTCTAATATGTTTGGTTCGTTTATTTCTTGTAGACAAGTGATAGAATTTTGTTCTTGAACTTGAATTTCGTAAGGGATATTTACTATCATATCATTTACATTTAGCGGCGTTGTATTATTCAGGGCCATTGCCACCAATTTCATTCCTCTTTTAGGGCCATACCTCACCAAGATGCCATGGTGACGTTGCCATGGCCACGTCTGGTGTCCCTGCGTCGCCAGACTGAGTCACCCAATCGCGTCGCCAATACATTCAGTTCTGTCTCGACACAGTCAGGAATGGACGTGGAAATTATATTATTACCAGCGTCGCAAAAAGATGAAACGAAAAAAGAATAAGATATGGGTACATCCGTTTGTATCAAACCGAAATCAAAGCGGTGTTTTTCTCATTTTCGTATCCATTTTTCATTCTGGAGGTACTTTTTTTAATGTACCTACCAAAGACAACATAAATAACCTGTCTTCGTCATCATTTTTTTCGTCAAATTTTTCTCTCGTCTCGATGCTTCTCTGTAGAGTTTCAAGGAATTTATCATCTTCGGGACACGTAGTGGCCTTTGTTCTCTTTTTTTTTTCGTTATACCATTTGCCTATCTGGTTCAGAGTTCTCCGCAGGTTCTTCATCAGCAACGTGTTCAGGTTCCTTTATAGCTACAACATTTTTTAAGAATTGCAGCTGTTTAAAGTAGATATATTCACTTTTACGTGATTCACCGCCAGATCCAGACATTTTTTTGGCGGCCAATTTCCCTTGTGAAGCAGCCGCGGATACTCTTCCACTTTCTTTGTAATGCAACAGCTGAAAGTAAATTTTAAGTTAGACTTATAAATTTTTTTGCAGGTATCTTGCAACAGGTTGTACATTTATGGAACTATATTACAACTACAGACTCGGTTATACAACAATATGTACAATAATTAGAGAAGTGTGTGACGCTATATGCAAACATCAAAGCAATTTATAATACTACCTACTACAAAAAATGATTGGGAGTAGATGTACTATGAGAGTTCTAACTCAGTCAAGGAGTGGGGGTACCTCCGTATATACAGCATAGGAGTTCTGAAACGGTTCTGAACTCTCGGACTGTGGTTCTGAATTGTGGACCAGTTGTTTATTTGGAATAGTTGTGTTATATTATAATGATTGTATAATTGAGCGACTGGAACGAAGTTTATTGAAATTATTAAAGAAGTGTACGAGTTTGTGTTGTATTGCGGATTGCCTGCTGGTTTAAAAAAAAGGGTATGGGCTGCGTGGCGGCCGCGGGTGGGATTTGAACCTACGGACCGTCGGTAGAATTTTTATAATTTAAGCGCCCTTACCCACTGGGCTGCTAGGAACGAAGGATTATATATGTTAAGAATAGGTATTTAAACTCGCGTCGCGTGGGTGTGCATTGTAAAAATTTGATCGATGGTCGCGTCGCTCGCAAATATCGTACGGGGCGTGGGCTAATTTTCGTCGTGTCGCAAAAATCTCGTTACATACAGGGTCGGTAAAAATGTTGATCGTAAGACGTGGTCATTTCGAGTTCGTCAAAAATTGAACGCTATAAGTACAGGACATGTCGTTCGCAAATATCGCGTGGGCTAATTTTAGTCGTGTCACAAAAAATATCGTTACATACAGGGTCGCAAAAAATGTTAATAAAAATATCGTTACATACAGGGTGGCAAAAAATGTTAATTTGATCGAACATGTGGTTTGTAAAAATGGCATGAGGTAGCGGATCGCTGCAAATTAGTTGTTTATATACGGGACGGTTCTCCATTTTCTGATCGAATAGTAATTCTATCTCTTTATAACCTATAAGGGAATGTAAAATTACGACAAATTGATTGTCAATTCGATCATTCGTAAGACGTATATTATGATGTGGGTAAAAGATAATGTACAGGGTATATCGCGAAGATCATTCGTAAGAGGTACGGGGGATGTCAATTTTTTATACGGGATATGTCTGCATATACAGGGTTTGTCGCAAATTAGACCGTCGAAATATCGGATTATGATCATTCTTAATACGAAAACAGTATGTGGCAAATAAAAAAAATGTCGTTACATTAATGGTTATACGGGGTATAGTCGTGAATTTTATATTAAAAATGTCAATTCGATCATTCGTAAGACATATATGATCTGGGTCAAAGATCATTTCGAGTGTACAGGGTATATCGCGAAGATCATTCGCCCCCGAGGTACGGGGGATGTCAATTTTACATACGGAATATATCTACAGGGCATATCGAGACCGTCCAAATATCGGATAGACATCGCAGATGTGTCTTGCTTTAGTTGTTTTCTGTTTATATACGGAGGTCATTTTCTCAGTTAAATGTCTATGTACATAATATAATTATATACAAGGTATGTCGGAATGCCAAGCAACTTATAAATATTAAAAATATTAATTCCTAAGTGTTATGGTCAAAGGTCCTTTTGAGTTAGATACGGGATATGTCTGCGTATACAGGGTATGTCACTAATTAGACAGTCAAAATATCGGATTAAAATTCTAAATCCTAGCAGATGTGAAAAATGTCTGGCTTTAGTTGTTTTATGTTGCGGTATGGCAAAAATAAAGCTATCCAAATTCTTATCGAACAGTTTTCATCAAATTCGGCCTGTTAGATACCTATGTACAAAATCTAATCATTTACAGGGTATGTCGGGATACCAAACAAATGAGAATTTTTGTATTAAAAATATTAATTTGATGATATGGTACGGGTCGAGAAATGTCTGCATATACATCATAAGAACGAACACCATCGAGAAGCAGGTATGCATCCTCGACCACATACCAACCCTTCGATGCTATTTTTAGCCTAGGTCTTAGGTCGCGGATAACAACACAAAGGGCTCTCAAAAAAGGGACAAATTAGGGAGATAAGAAACGAAAAGTTTCTTCGCTAGTTATTCGACCGTGTAACATAAATTTCTTTTAAATTTTTATAACGCTACTGCAATATATTTAATCTGGAACTTCGAACTGTAGCGCAGCAACTGCATCTATATTAGGGCGTTTCAAAAAAGCATAGCTATGGAAAGCATAGCAATGTGTTTTTTGTAACTATATGACATACTTTTATGCCTGACGTACACAACATAGCCAAATTTTTATTTTTTACATCCTAATTCACGACGTAATCTGTATATAATATGCATATAGATTAGGTAGATAGATTTTTTTCTCGGAACCAGGCTCAAAAGTTTCGTTTAGATGCCAAAATAGGCCTGTGAAAATATGAGCCCTTAATATTAATATTAAGGTAGTCCGCATCGCACTTTTCGATTTCCCATAAGAATAACACAGGAAATTTTTTTTTTTTCTTTTGATTTTTATAACTAATGAACGATATATTGTATTGCAATACCCATTCATTATTTTTGTAGAGAATTTAACGCTCTACAAAAAAGGTTTGAAGTCAATTTTTGATAAATCAACTCAGTCAAAAGTTATTCAAGATCAAAGTTTAACTTACCCTCAATTCAGCTGTTTTTTTATAATACTCTCAAATTTATAAGTTTACGGGTTTTAAAACAAATGAAAAGTTTATTTCTAAGTTCTCAGCGTTAAAAAAAATTACAACTATTATCTTTCGTTCTTGAATATTGGTGTAATTTTATTCAAAAAATATTTTTATATAATTTGCGTTTGAAAATAGCTGAAATTTTATGTATGTTTTGAAAAGTTATCAGTTTTTATTGCTTATAACAATTTAGAAATATATTAATTTTAATAAATTTGAAATTTTTGTATCTAAAAATATTTTTTATACATTTGCATTAAATTGATCTTGCTGTCTTATTATATATTTTGCCAAATCAGTCAATAAAACAGCTGAATTGAGGGTAAGTTAAACTTTGATCTTGAATAACTTTTGACTGAGTTGATTTATCAAAAATTGACTTCAAACCTTTTTTGTAGAGCGTTAAATTCTCTACAAAAATAATGAATGGGTATTGCAATACAATATATCCTTCATTAGTTATAAAAATCAAAAGAAAAAAAAAAATTTTCCTGTGTTATTCTTATGGGAAATCGAAAAGTGCGATGCGGACTACCTTAATATTAATATTAAGGGCTCATATTTTCACAGGCCTATTTTGGCATCTAAACGAAACTTTTGAGCCTGGTTCCGAGAAAAAAATCTATCTACCTAATCTATATGCATATTATATACAGATTACGTCGTGAATTAGGATGTAAAAAATAAAAATTTGGCTATGTTGTGTACGTCAGGCATAAAAGTATGTCATATAGTTACAAAAAACACATTGCTATGCTTTCCATATCGTTAACTAATTAATTATACATTAGGTGTAAATTGTTACAATCCAGACAACAGTGACTACTGTTTTCATAAACCATTGTTTTGTAAAAAAAATGGTCTATATGTATCTGAACCGATTACCTATATTAATGTTTTAAATAATTCTTCTATAAATTATTACGATCCAGATATTAATCACTACATTTATCGTTAAGTACCATTGTTAAAAAATGGCCTATATGAGATAAATATCTAAACTATGACACTAAATACACCATAATAAAAATATTTCTTCCATAAATTCTACGTGTGGTGTCATTTTTATCACGATACTTGTTTATATATATGAGGGATAAATGTTTAGTTCTCATGCATCCAAATATCGAGCAGTTTTCGTCGTAATTCGGTCCTTCTCGCTGTATGTCGGGCAACCAAACAACTTAGAAATTTTATATTAAAAACGTTAATTTGATCATTTGTAAGGCGTATAATGGTTATATGTACATGTACAGAGTATGTCAAAAATTTCGGTCATTTCGAGTGTTTTAACAAATGTTGGCATGTGAATAAGGTAGCCTGTGGTATGAGATAATAATAATATTTTTTCTTCCGGGGTTTAAATAAGTCTTTTATTTTCTTTGAGTTAGCTATATACGATCTAACGACTTTCTGCTGAGATTAATATTCGACATCATAAATATTTTTAAAACTGGAAATCTTGACAACCGTTGAAAATATTTGATATCTGAAACATATGTTTGCTTATATTAAATAGTTGTCATAAATAAAACCGGAAACTTTGATGGTCATTTAAAAGATGACGGCACCATTTTTAATGCAAGGACAAATCGTAATGAACTTTAAAAGCATTAACTATTACATAAAATATGGCGTTATTTATTTATGTTTTGGAATAAATATGGTAGATTGAATTATCTTTAAAACTTTTGCACACCGCTATCAACAACACGCCCTACAACAGCGAGAAAATGAAAGTCGATACTGTTTTTCCAATGACATGTATAAAATTGACATCTATTTTTGTTTTGATTTTTAAAATTCAGTACGTTTGTAGCTTCTTTTTTTTAACATTTCTTCGGGGATTATTAAATCTGTTATAAACTGCTTAACACAAATTTATAGAATAAACTGCCTTTAACAGAATTAAATTGGTAATACCTTTTTTTGAGACTTCCTCCCAACTCAAAATGTCAAATTAAAGAATCAATTAGAAAATATTTGCTTGTCTGAGATAAAAAACAGGAAGAAGTAGCAGCCTACGTAAGTGATTAGTGTTCGTATTAACTGGATAGGATCAGTAGAAGTAGTAGTAGTAGTAGAATACACACTAGCTTTTGATTACGTCTATAGACAATTATCACAAGTCATGTAACCATTGAGACGTATTCAACCCACAACGCTATAACCACCACCAACACCATGTTCTACCACAGAACAGAAGAACAATGAAGTAGATAGTATTTTAATAAATTATTTATTTAGTGGCATTTATTTTTGTTTCAATTTTAAAAATTATCTTAAAAATTATAAAGCAGAAATTTACATTTACAAACAATATGAAAATCAATGAATACACAGTGTGTTTTAATAATAATAAATAATCCATATTTTCTCAACCATTATTTTTTAAATAATTATTACAATGGTAATATACCATTACAAAAAAATTACGGAGACGTTGTACAATACGGTCCAGAGATAACGTGGCAGGGGTTTGTATCTTGGACTATATTTCAAGTTTTTCATGACGTACCGCCAAATTTGTGAACGTCAATAATTTCTGGAAAAAACACCAAAGGTGAGACGATATTTCTTGTACAGAAATTCCGCGTTTTGATGACCATGAACGTTAAAATAGTTTCCAGCATACAATAACTTCCTCTTAAATATTTTATTTATTTTACAATAATCTACATCTCTTTTAACGCCATACACATTCCTTTCCAAGTAGAATGCCAAACAATACATGAAATAATTTCAATAAGGTGCAGTCAATAATGAAACTGAAATAGTAGAAAATTGTTTCCACCTGCACCCAAGGTAAAGAAACTTAACAGTTTCTATACCAAGCTTGACCGTTTTCTATGAAAAAACAACTACTTCCTGGGCTATATGCCCCAACGGACATTGAATTACTGGCGACCGACTTCGTCGATACTTTCATAGAAAACGGTCAAGCTCGGTATACAAACTGTTAAGTTTCTTTACCTTGGGTGCAGGTGGAAACAATTTTCTACTATGTCAGCTTTAAAGCCAGTTTATATGGTGTGTTCTTTGGTAATTAATAGTCCAGATAATATAAAAATTGGCATATTTAAAAAATGTAATATATTCATCCATATACTAGCGTACATATTAGCAGTCCATGATTTCATTGTAGAACAGTACTGGACGAGAAGGAGGATATTATGATAATCAGACTTAAACAAGCCGAACATTGTTTTAATAAACCTTTCTATATTGGGACCGTCATTCTAGATTTGGCTAAAACTGTAATGTACGACTTCCACTATGATTTGATTGTGGGTAGACAGATGTATACTACTTGCATACAGATCCTGACAGCTTTATATATGAAATAAAGTTTGAAGATGTATATAAAAAAGTTATCGATAAAGAAATTTAACACTTCAGACTATGCTCCAAATAACGTGTACAGTATTCCTCATGTAAATTAAAATATTTTAGGACTAAGGAGGGATGAAGCCAATAAGAAAATAATAACACATTTTGTTGAGTTACGGTCTAACACGCGAATATTTATGTATTAGTATAATATGTGTAAATTAAATACCACAGCAATAAACAAATTTGTAATTGATGAACATTTACCCCAAATTTTGATGCTTAACATTTTTAAAAATAATGCTCATGTAGGATGTAATCTATAACAATGCCGAACGTAGCACAAAAAAGCTTGATTTAATATCAGTCACAAAAAAAAACGTTACATAAATTCACAAGAACGTGACTATTAATTTGTCCTATCAGGAGATATAATAGTCATTTAAAGATAACTGCTGGCCCACGAAAATTCAAAGTCGGTGACATTGTTCGCATATCCAAGACAAAACATGTCTTTGAAAAAGGTTATACACCCAATTGGACTACTGAGCTATTCAAAATCACCAAAGTTAAAACTACCAATCCCACTACGTACTTACTGGAAGACATGCAAGGCAGACCAATCAGCGGTTGCTTCTATAATGATGAATTGCAGAAAACATCAAATCCAGACATTTACTTGATTGAAAAAGTGCTCAGAAGGAAGGGTAATAAAATGTATGTGAAAGGGCTCGGATTAGACAAGAAACACAACAGTTGGATTGAAAACGTAGCTGTTTTGTAACGACTACTTTTTGCTTCGCTGCGTATGAATACATTTTTGGAGACTATAAATTGAAGTGATCTTTAATAATTGAACTTAGTTGACGAAACATGTGTCCTCAAGATAGTGCTTATTATAGTAATGCTGCTGAAATCGAATCGGATGATTCAAGTGGTTATTGTTACACTGAAGAGTTGGATAGAATTTTGGAAAACTATGAGATGGCTGCAAAATCTGAAAATGTTTACCTACTTTCAACACAATATACAATTTGTGGTTATTAAGTAAAATGTGGAATAAGTCCAGCAAGATCATTTACGCCTGCTATTATTTTATCTCAACAACTCAAATTTTCCAAAATATCTTTCAGTACCTATGAATGGGATACCTTTATTTCAATAATGATGCAACAAATCAATGATTTCTTTTATACTATAGACGACGACGACAACGAGTTCCAACCTGATTCATTTACATGTGGAGGGTACTGCACCATTACTTCATTAAAGTACGACGATCACAAGTTGATTCTTGTTAAGAAATATGATGTTGAGTATTACATGAATGAAGAAGAAGTGTCTCAAATTTTGGAATTAAATGAGTTGATTTTACAACGTATATATATGTTAAAAAATTTGAATTTTTGTCAATTTTATTATAATGTTTTGGATTTTTGTAAAAAAAACTCCTCTGAAAATTCTTCTGATCCTTTGCAAATTTTATGTGTATTTTGTTCTACTTTAGCCTAAAACAATATGTTAAATTATGCTCTTAGAGAATTTGTATACTTTTGTAAAAATAAAGTTATTAACGATTTAAATATATAGTTGTTATGCATTATAGGTGTTTTATTTTGAATAAAAATCAAAAAGTAGAAAAAAAATATATTTATTAATAGGTACAATACTTACACAGAAATTAGAAGGTAATTACATACATTTGAGTTATTTTTTAATAAAAAAAAAATTACATTAAATAGGTTCACAGAAAGGTAATAACATGTATAATAGTATGAGTTACAGTTTTTTTTTAACAAATACAGCATTTTTATAAATAATAATCGGAATCAGCATCTTCGCTATGATGATTAATAAATCTATATGGACCCTGTTTGTGAAGAGGTATGTCTGATTGCTTAGGAGGATGCAAATCATTGTGGCAATCGTAGCTACTTTTCAATTGAAATATTACTTTATCATAGCCATTTTGACACCAGTAATACTTATGACGATATAAATTAAAAATATCTTCTCTAGCGTATACTACGTGTGAATGTTTTAGAGCAACATGTAAACTAAAATTTAGATTATTTTCTTCTAAAAGAGACTCGAACTTTCTAAAACAAGACTGACACAAAGATAATTTTAGGTTTACAATATAATATAAATGAATGCAAGCGCAATATGTTTTTTCTAAATTTAAACGTTTAAAAAAGTTCATTCTCCAGATTGGACAAGTTAGTAAATAGTGACGCTCTTGTGAATTTATGTAACGTTTTTTTGTGATCGATATTAAATCAAGCTTTTTTGTGATAATTTCAGCATTTTTATAGATTGCATCCCATCTATTTTGAGCATAATTTTTAAATATTTTAAGCATTAAATTTTGCGGTAAGTGTACATCAATTACAAATTGGTTTATTGCTATTGTATTTTCACATATTACCCTAATACTAAATACTCGAGTGTTGCCACCATTATATCTAAAAAAAAGAAAAAATTATTTTATTAAACTGTAATGACCCCACGGTAACGTATTGAACGATTCGGGAATTAAATGTCTTTTATCATCGTAAGGACTTAGACCTATTTTTGTTTGTTCAATTGAAAATACATCATGCACATAGGAACGGATCGTATTTTGGGTTACAGACATTGTTTTCCAATCTTTTAAACATCTAATGTAATCTTCAAATAACAATTTATTTTTAACAACATTTTTCTTAACACCCTTTGATTTTTTTGGTGATTTGCCCGCCCTGAACTTTATATGCATACATTTTAGACCGTAACCCAACAAAATGTGTTATTATTTTCCCATTGGCTTCATCCCTCATTAATCCTAAAACTTTTTTATTAACGCGAGGAATACTGTACACGTTATTTGGAGCATAGTCTGAAGTGTCGAATTTTTCAATGTATCTCCCGATAACTTCTTTATATACATCTTCACACTTTATTTCATATATAAAGCTGTCAGTATCTGTATACAGTAATTTACATCTCTCTACCCCCAATTTGGGGAGTACAAAATCATAGTGGAAGTCGTACATTACAGTTTTAGCCAAATCTAGAATTGCCATCCCTATATACAAAGGTTTATTAAAACAATGTTCAGCTTTTTTAAGTTCAATTATCATTAAATCTTCCTTCTCGTCGAGTACTGTTCTACTATGGAATCTTGGACTGGCAATAAAATTTTTAGCACCATAGCGACCGTCATAAGATTGTGGTATACTTACGATTTTTCTCCCCCTAATTGATTCCATAGTTTTTCCGAAAACTGCGTTGTTTGCAAGCTTTCTTAGGTCTTTTTCAAAGATGTTAGTGGCCGAGGTTCTCAATCGTGTGTTCAAATCAATGTACGGTTTCAACCACTTTGACTGCTTAAATTTTAATACTTTGTGAATTTGAATTAATTTTAAACCATGTGACAATGCTTGTTTTACATTTCTATAATGTATTATGTATTCTTTTTTGCTGTATAAGGTGGTCCTTAATTTCGGTAATTTGAATTCTGGCGGAATGCGGTGTTCGGGGCAGAATGGAAAGTCTTTATGTTCGTCGTGTAATCTTTCAGGATATTCTAGTGTGACTTGAAAAATATAACCGTCGGGAGAATCATCAGGCAGCGTCATTATGTTCACATAATCTTCAGGTGGATCGTCGCCTTCGTTGGTAACAAATTTACTTATATTTTCAATCCAACAAAACCCCCCATAAGGTAGAGGCTCGCTCATGGCCTTTCCGTACAAATTATTTACATCTAAATATAATATATAGCTTGAGGGTTTTGGGGGATCATATTCTTTCATGTATTTATTGTTAGCTTCAGCATATCTGCTACTACATACAGATATTCCCCCTCGAATCGACTTTTCTATAAACATTATCATGTCAACATCTTTTAAAATTTGTAGCCTACATCCAGTATATTTAAGCATACAATCCCACGTATAGCCAGGCATTGTGAAATACCAGGCGGGGTCAAGAAAGTAAGTGTTTAAAGAAGACTCACGAAAATTTTCAAAAATGTCAGCAAGAAGCAGAATATCGGTATGCATGTACAAATCGCTATATTCCCCAAGTGTTTTAATATTAAAGGACTTCCAAACGTTTTGCGCGTGAGCATAGTCGTCATCAGTAAAGTTATTGTCATAAAGTCTATTGTAAAAACTTTCTTGTTTAGGTAATTGAGTTTCATTTAATTTCTCTAAATTGTCAATATAGTCGTATGGAAACACACCTTTACGAGTTAATAGTTTAAAGTGATCTGCATTCAATGAAGAAAATTCTTTTCGTAAAATTATAAAATCCTCATTACACAAAGTTTTAACTAGATTATCCAAGCTAGTCGCCAAAAATCTGAACGAATCTATAAATCGGAATTTAATGTTTGTATCTGCATCGTATTGCGTAAATGAAATGTATTTGTCTTTATTTACTGGAAGTACACTAACCCGCCCCCGTCTAACAATATCCCTTATAAGAAAGTGTGAATCATAGGATAGATTATGATAGATTATGGGTACAATAAACAGTTTTTTAAAGTTCAGATTACATGATTGGTGTGCAAATCCACGGAACTTTCCAGTAAAATGATCATGATCTCTAACAATGACTTCCTTTTCTCTAAATATTTTTTCACAGATGTGACAAATGTCACCGCCGCCGCCGCCGGTGGGGTCCGACGAAACCACAATTGGAATAATATTTTTAATTTTACTTTCAACAAACTTTGCTATCGTAGTCATTTCATTTGCAAACCAATTCATACAATCTTCACCTCTGCGTGCTTTATAAAATGATAAAAAGTCATCAAATGAACATTTAAAGTAATAGCCAATACTGAAGGCTCTATGATGCTGATATTTTTGCGTCGTTTTGCCAATTTCTACGTCACATTTTTCTAATTGGGATTCAATGTCAGCATAAATAGTAAAAGGACACTTTTGCTTATAAATATGATTGCGAAATTCAACAAAGTCGTATTTGGGAAAAGTAATTTTTTCGTAATTCATAGTTTCACAAAGAGAATAATGAATATTTAATTTTTCTTCACTGCCAAAATAGTTCAAACATCTATCACAAGGATATTTTTTACCGTTATGTTTATTCATTTGACTCGATAACAGTCTAGAGAGATTCTTAATCCATACATAATGATATTTGATTTCTAAATGATCATGGTCTTGAGAAGGAGGAGGAGGAACATCAAAATCATTTAATTTAGGAAAGTAGTGATCCTGAATTAAAAGTAAATTTACATGTCTATCTAATTTGGATTTTGTCAACGTAACAGGAATTACTGAAAAAAAAGTGTTTTCACTACTCCCTACTATCATTTTTAAAGCGTATACATTAACGGAAATATTGTTGAGCTGTTCAAATTTTGAAATTTTATTTAGTTTCATTGGCATATCCATTCCTTCAGTATTTAAAACACGACTGTAATGCGGATATTTAGATAATCTATCATTATTTCGTTCAACAGGATACAACGCACTGACTATACTCCAAAAAAAACATGCTAAATCATTGTTTTGAACATTGACACAAGCACGCTTTCTGGCTATTTGTTCAGGTAATTTAATGAAAGATGAGCCGTTTTCCATTTCAAATTTGTTAATTGCTACCTCTAAGGAAATTATGTTACTCAAAGCCCCACCCTGAATTCATTTCATTAAATTCACTAAGTTTATTTAATATAAAATCGATCACATTTTTATTATACCACTCTTCCAGATCCGTCCCTACGTCAATTAGCGAATTAGGTGTATTAAAATGTTTTCTGTCTACAATCTCTGAATCGTTCAATTGTTTGATGAAATCACCACAAAAAGTTAAGTTAACTTTTAACATGTACATTTTCTTTAAAATTAAAGAAATTTTTTCATTAAAAAGTTTAAATGCATCTAAAAAAAAATTTTTTATTTCTTTATGCTTCAAGTTTATAATTAATCCCGTTCTTACTCTGCTATGGAATACTGAATTTATGTTAATCCACCCAACTTTTTTTTTTTTTTAAATCTCCACCTATATGCTCCCGTTTCATTGCCTTAATAAAATATCGCATTCTTTTCAGTTCCCCCATTTTTGATTGAATTTTTCTTACTTGACCCACGGAAAAATGAATTTTCTTTAACGCTAAATTACATTTTCTTTGATGTGAATTTATGGCTTTTAATGCAAAAGTTATTTCTTTATGATTTGAAAAATTGTTTTTAATTTCCAACAAAGTTGCATCGATTTTGCTCAGTACATTCGGATAATTAAACATTGCTGTATTTGTAAAAAAAACTGTAACTCACCTCTAAATTTCCGTAATTTCGAATGATGCAGCTAAATGGGGACGACCGCAATCATACGATCCCTGGTATGTTAAGCCGTATTTCCCTCTTTTAAAATTGTTGATATATGGTTCGTATGTAGCAGTCAGTATGTTTGGCAGGAACACGACTTTATCACCCAAGTCAACTAGAACGCTTGTTCCAAAGTTTGTTTTCGTTATTTTTGCAGCATAAATTACTTGTGGAACTCCTACTGGTAACTCTTTCAGCTTCACTACAGGCTTCCGTGCTGCAATATAGGAAGCTTTGTTTAGTAATTCTAAATCCATCTGGAAAAAATTTTCGCATATAATATTTTGTGAGACAAAGCACACACACGCATACACAATTTATGTTTAATGAATTCGAAGATGATTTTTTAAAAATAACTTTTATTATCTACTCGA
Source organism: Ophraella communa (assembly GCA_035357415.1). Taxonomy (NCBI): domain Eukaryota; kingdom Metazoa; phylum Arthropoda; class Insecta; order Coleoptera; family Chrysomelidae; genus Ophraella; species Ophraella communa. The sequence continues at coordinate 47,347,645 of CM068979.1, read as the reverse complement.
CGAAAATACAATAATCTTAAACTTTATAATAATTAACCAAATAATGAATCTTCTAATTCAATGAATCAACAATAATAATTGAACATTTTACAACGCAAAATTTTACTATTTATACTAATTCCTAATCTTTTTTACAAACAACTAAATTAATAAAAAATATTGTAAACAGAATCCTTAAATTCGTATTAAGTCTTTTTGTTAAACTAAATAAAATAAACTTTTTAACTAAAAAAAAACAAGCAAAAACATTATTGCGTTTTAAATTAAGGTTTAAGAGTGTAACTCACACACAAATATAATAATAATAATTTAAACTTTCTTCAAATATTTTTTCTTGTAGCACACACAAAAGTTGATGATTATTGGTGAACATTAAACACGTAACTGGATTGTTAAATATTATTCTTTCGAATTTATAGAATTTTCGTGACTGATAAGCAGTTTTTAAGCCCGTAGGTAATTTGATACAGGCAAAACTAAATAGTTTTTCAGTGCAGATAAATGTCAAATGGTAAAAAGATATTTTGATCTTAACTATTAGTTTGGTAATAAATATCTTTATCGTTCCGATAAAAATGACACATGTATAATTAATAGAAGAATTTATTTAGTGTCATCGTTTATATATTTTAGAATTTATAGAATTTTTATGACTGATAAGCAGTTTTTAAGCTCGTAGGTAGTTTGATAGTTTTTCATTGCAGAGAAATGTTCTTGTTTAAATCATATGCAGACTTAATTTTTTAATAAAATATCTTTATCGTTCCGATAAAAATGACACTTCATGTATAATTAATAGGAAAATTATTTTTGTCATCGTTTATATCTTATATAGGCCATTTGTTAACAACATGGTACAAATGTAGTCATTATCGTCTGGATCGTAAAAATAATTTAAAGAACAATTATTTAAATATATTTCCCGTATAAAGAGAGAATTACTGTTCGATTAAAATGGAGAACCGTCATACCCCCCACGTATATAAACATTTTTATTTGTCCGTAACCGTTTCCGTATTAAAAATGATCATAATCCGATATTTCGATGATCTAATTCGCGACAAACCCTGTATATCCCGTATGAAAAATTGACATCCCCCGTACCTCTTACGAATGATCTTCGCGATATACTCTGTACACTCGAAATTATCCACATCATAATATACGAATGATCGAATTGACATTTTTAATTAACGACCATATCCTGTAACAGTACCTGTTAACATTTTAAGCACCTGGTATCCTAAATATTAAATTCAATTAGTACCGCTAGCTGCTCCATCTATCCTAAAACATTTTTAATAATAAAATAATGAATACGGTCTCTATAATTATAATTGGAAGTTCAAAGTAGCTACGCTACGAGGTGTACTAATGAGTTGGCATTATCGAGTTCAAGAAGTTTTAATAATTATTCCCAGTCTCATTTCTTCTATTGATTTACTGTCATATACAGGTATGTTTTTTTTTCCAATTTTATAATTCCTTTTTGTTAAGATATTTATAAAATATCGAAAGTTATATTATATTTTATTATATCAGATGAGAATTTCAACATATTTCATTATTATTCAAAGAATCTTTTTATGGTAATTAAAAGTATTAATGATAATTTTTTATAAAAGGCTTGTAAAAGTACATTTCTGGAATTTTGATTAGTGTGTAAGATTATTAAAAAGTAAATTTAATGTAAAAGTGTATCTTTTGTAATCTATTAAAATACGTTAGCATCTAACTGTAGATTTCGGACTATGCTGATTTGTACTTTTTGTGCCAGAAAAGTAAATGTAACACGTGTTTGACACTGGTAATTTTCAGAAAGTTGGAATATAATACAGTAAACTAGAGGCAACTCTTTAGTAAACTAGAGGTAACTCTTTAATTGAAGATTCTGTAAACCAGAAGCATCTCTTGAATTTGGAGATTCCGTAAACGTTAACTTGTAAACTGTAAATTCTTAACTGGATTATCTCTACAACTGGGGCAGATCATCCCTCCACTAGTGATCTTCTATAATCATTTGGAACCACCTAGACAGTGCCGTAGCGACCCCAAGGTGCGGCGAAGGATCGTGCACTATTGTGCCAGATAAGTTTATTGTGATCTATCAAGTTTACTGTTCCCATATTTTTTCTCTTTTATTTCCGTGTATATCTATCTATATCGACAACTGTATTAGAATAAGTATTTTTAAAGAACTGTTTGCGGATTATTTTGTTGTAACGTATTCTCTACCTCATTAATTTCATCACCAAGGAAATCTTATTATCTTTTATATGTTTGTACATTTTCAAATCATTTTTTTATCTTCATAGACAGTTTTTTCTGACATCTTTCTGTCATCTTATGATACTTATTTAAATAACTCAGCTTAAAACAACTTTCTTCAGTAGTATCATAAAAAATAAAAAGATTTCAGTGGCGCCCTTATAATTTCTTAAAGAAACAAATATTGTACAATAGTCAGAGCTAATGAACTTACTCACCCCTAGCCGAGGTATTTAACTATCATAATTTTTGTGTGATAAACATTTATAAATTCTGTTAATTATTGAAGTATCTTTTACAACTAATTAAAGACGAAATTAAGCTTAATGTTTGTTTTATTGTAAATTACATTTTTTCTTTTGGTATATTGTTATTTTTTCAAAAAAGTTAACTAAATATTTTTATAAATTCACTATCAACAGGTAACTCATATTACAAATTGTCGCCCAACGCACCAATAATATTACAAATTGTCGCCCAACGACCAAATAATATTACAATCCCCGTATCGACATTTTTGCCACGTAACCGTTTGCGTATTAAGAATGATCATAATTCGATATTTCGACGATCTAATTTGCGACAAACCCTGTATATATCCCGTATCTAACCCGTACCATATCATCAAATTGATATTTTAAATACAAAAATTCTAAGTTGTTTAGTATCCCGACATACCCTGTATATGATTAGATTACAAGATATCTATCACAGACCAAATTCGATGAAAACGATCAAAATACGCGACGCGAGTTTAAATACCCATTCTTAACATATATAATCCTTCGTTAGCAGCCCAGTGGGTAAGGGCGGTTAAATTATAAATTTCATCCGACGGCACGTAGGTTCGAGTCCCACCAGCGGCCAACTTTTTTTCAAACCAGCAGGCAACCTGCAATACAACACAAACTCGTACTTTTCTTTAATAATTCCAATAAAATTCCTTCCAGTCGCTCAATTATTTAATCATTATAATATAACACAACTATTCCAAACAAACAACTGGTCCACAATTCAGAACCACAGTCCGACAGTTCAGAACCGTTCCAGAACTCCTATGCTGTATATACGGAGGTACCCCCACTTCTTGACTGAGTTAGAACTCTCATAGTACATCTACTATTGGGAAAGCATTGCAAGAGGATTAAAAAAACACCAATTTCCCACATTGCATTGGTGCCATTGACGGAAAACACATCAGAATAATTCAGCCAGTAAATTCCGGATCACTTTACTACAAATATAAAAATTACTTTTCAGTTGTTCTACTCGCAATATGTGATGCTAATTATAATTTCATGTACATAGATGTCGGAGCGTATGGAAAAAGCAGCGATTCCGGGATTTTTAAGGAAAGCTCTTTTTACACTAACCTCATGAGTAATTCTTTAAGTATCCCTGAGGCAAAACCACTGATAGAAAATGGTGACAATATTCCTTATACAATTGTAGGAGATGAAGCTTTCGGTCTACACGAACATCTCTTGAGACCTTACGGAGGGCACAATCTTAGTTACAAACAAAGAATTTTTAACTATCGTTTATCTAGAGCACGCCGTTGTATCGAGTGCACATTTGGTATATTATTTAATAAGTGGAGGATATTCCACAAGCCACTGAATGTTAATATAGATTTAGCAAAGAAGATTGTTAAGACATGTTGCATTTTGCATAATTTTATACGTTCTAGAGATGGCTATGACGATACTTTGATAGTAACGGGGTTCGAACCTGCTACAGATCAGGATCGTAATAGAGGAGGGAGAACAGCATTAACAGTTCGAGGCATACTTGCAGACTATTTTGTTAATCATAACCCACTACCATGGCAAGATAGAAACATATAAGTTTAACAAAATATTAATAAAACATTGCACTTACATAGTTGCTTTTTTCTTCATTTGTCATATCTTCTTTTTCTTTAAAAATGTTCAACATTTCATCCCAACATTTAATTTTCAAGTTCCGGTTAAAGTACTTGTTACTAGTTTTTTCAAATTGGATCTTCTTTCAGAATTCAAATCACCCTTAGTATCCGTTTACCATTTAATGATCCCTTCAGTTGCACAATCAAATCTTTAAATTTCCTAATTTTCTCTTTGTCTGATTTTGCCAAAGATCCTGAGTATAGAAGAGGCAGCAGTCCAGAGGAAACAATTAGTAATCCAGCTATTGTAGGGTCATTGATGTCAGACAACAGTGGCGGATTAATGAACTTTTATCGGGGGGGCGACCTACCCAAAATACACCGGGGGGTCTGGGGGGGTATGGAATACCCAAGAAGGGGGGTCCCCTCGGATAAATTTTTGAAATTTAGTAGCCTTTAAACGCATTTTACATCATTCTAGCACTTGCAATCTAGTATAAATATAATGGTTTCATGTTTAAGAACAATACAATTTCCCCTAACTATAAAGTAGTTTATTTCTGTATAATTATCCAAAATTATGAATACAATTTGTTTTGAATGTGTCTTGAACAAAAATTACTTTGGTAGTTTAACTTTTTTTTTTAAGTTACTAATAAATGAACCGAATCTTAGGAATTTATTCATAATCTCATAATCGTAATGCTTGGATCTAGATATTTAAAATACTCTCAACATTCTTTCATGTTCCTTCATACCAGTACTTCAAAAAATATGTATTAGGTCAAAAACAAGATCTCTTTTTAAGCTTTCCCAATCCGTTAATTTGTTTGTTAAATAATTGTTTAATTACTTTCTTGCTTATGGTAGTCCTCTCGTGACACGATTTTTTTGTAAATTAAATGAAATTAAAACATATCAGGTTAATAAAAATATATTTTATTTAACTAATACAAACGTCTATGAAACGAAATAACAGTCAAAATGTGAATAGTTAACATTACTAAGTATAATAGGGAATTTATTTACCGATTTGTTAAAAAGTTATAAACTTTTATATTGTAATTATAACTGTCAGTTTGTTAGTGTATCCGGGTGAGCCCTCTCTTACAAAAATTATATTCCTGAGCATTAAGATTTCCCATCTTTTGGTAGTTACTGTAGACGATACTTGTGTTAACGAATATCGCCGGTGAACCACCTTAAAGTTAGATTGTGACAATTTTCTGAGGCGTCGAATAAGATTTTGAAACATTACAAATGTTTGAAGACTTTAATTTTTCTGCTACCAGATGTGTTTGTTTATTGGTGTTCTTATTACTTTTAACTCTCTACGATTTGTTAGTTTAAGAAGCTTTACTCTGTCTAACTGGTGTAATATATCGTGTCGATGTCCACCACAAATTGAATTCCCAATTTCTAACCAGTTGTTGACAATTTTTTTTCTGCGGATTTCTTCAAGGATCTTATGTTTTATTTTTGTAGTATGTGATCCATGTTTTAAAAATGTTTCTATTGTCATTAGAGATATTCTTATTATATTAGTGAAATTAATATTTGGTATTTTCAAATATGAAATACTTTGCGAAATTCCAAAATCTCTTTGTAACAGATATATTCCTCTATCACCAACAACTTCTTCCTTATTCTGGAGTAGACTTTTTTCACAATCCTCACAGTTAAATTTTTTTAATATCTTGTTCACCAAATAACCTGCAAAATATGGGACAGAATTACTTTCCAATTTTTTTGGGTTGTACATTTTATTTGAAAAGTCTTTACTTTTTGTCAATGGATTTTCACATTGAAAAGGAGAAGAATTGCTAGCAATATCGAAGTTTTCCTTCTCATCTTCATTAGATTCAATTCTCCCATAGTCAGCTGGCTCAATTATACATAAAGCGCTGTCATCATCATCCAAACAATTGGATTTTTCAGAATACTTTTCCAAATAACCAGTCATAACAGATTGTAAACCAAATCGGAAATATCGTGCTGATGGATTTGGATCATATCCCCTTCGTTGTCTGATTTTTGAAAAAAGATTTTCAATAGGATCTTGATTCAAGCGGCTTGTTATTAAATAAGAAAACTGCAACTTCTTCTCATTCCACAGCTGGAGAATTCCTCTTATTTTTTGCACCAGACTATCAAAACAAAATGGGGTATTCTTTTCAACTGACCACGACTGGATGAATTCAATAGAATCCTTGAGGGTCTGTTGTACTGTCGTATTCATTTCAGATAGCGGTCTTTTTAAATAATTCCCTTTGAAATGTCCTTGAGAATTAAGACAATCGAAAATATCATTTATTTTTAAAACAAATTGGGCAGTTTCTGCAGCAGTTCCCGATTTCAGTTCACCAGTTGAAATCACGGTCATCATAGCCGAGTAAACTGTTCTGCTAAATATTTGAGTTGCCAACTTAACGTTCATTTTCTCAAAAGAGTTTGGGTTTATATGCTTTTCGGTGATCTTTAATAGGGTATGTGAGAGAGTGTTTCTTGAATCAATATCATAGGTCTGTTTAATGTCCCTCCAAGAAACATATTTTTCACCAACTTTGATATCTCTTTTCATCAAGGAATTTCTAACATTTTTAATCATCATAAAGGGCAAATATTTTCCTTCCGCTAAAGACGAAGTAGGGCTCATTTTTTGTGACACCAAACATATTAAATAAAGATCTATTATTCGACCCTTGGTCACAAATAACTACATTAGTAGTTAGCCCTAATTTTTCTACTTCTACCAAACATCTTTGAAGACATATTTTCAGTTGTTTTGCAGGTATTGGCCCAGATGATAGGTAGTAAGCCAAAGGCATAGACCAGTTACGGAATATACCTCTAACCATAAATACGAGTGCGTGCGAAGCCTTTTTTTAAATCTGCCCCCTTCTTCTGCGTAGTCCTGAAAACCCTCTAATATGTCCAGTTTTTCATCGTAATCCAAGCACAACACATTCTTTTTCGAATATTTCCATAAGATCTATCTTTTGTCTCAATTTTTTTAAAAATACTGTTTTGAATCCTGTTTTTAGATTAATTACTCGAATCCATCTCCTCAGAGTATTAACACATTTTCAGTTTATGTAATAAATAGTTATATAGAGAAGGAGACTTATAAAACATCGATAAAGCGATTCGTCGTTCTGTAGTGGACCATTTTGACTTCAGATTATGTCTTATTTGCATGTACATTAAAGTTTTTACACTGGGATATAAATTCTTAAACTCCCAAATAAAGTTATATAACGATGTATTAACAGATTAAAAAGGATTAGAGGATTCCTTATTTGATAGAATCGTTTGATCAACATCTTGAGGCTTTTTTGACCCTAATATTACTGACAAAGTTGGTGGAACTTTCGAAGATGAATAGGCAAAACCAGAACTAATATTCATTTTAGATAATTCCTTATTTAATACAGCCATTTTATTGCCATTTTGAGGTTTTTTCACCCTAATATGACTGATAAAGGTGGCGGTTTAGAAGATGGAGCGGATATAAAATCTGTTTTAAAACTATTCGAATATTGAATAAAACCGTTAATAATAAGAACGTTGAAAAATACAGCTTTTTAACAAAAAACTTCAACTTTATTGAAAAAATCTTCTTAAAATCATACAATTACGATCGTTTCGCTGTAAAGCATCGTGAGATTGACATCGAAATTACATTTTGTTTTTGTTAAGGTTGCTAGGGTGATAAGTAATATCAATACTAGATCAAGTATGGAAGCAATAAGACATAACAATATTAAAGCCTAGATGTTATTAGCCCTAAGGGATTATCCTGGATGTACTTCCCTCTAAGATCAGTATAACTGTGCAATGATATAGAAAAACCAGGAAAAAACTATATCATGCTGATCTTTACAATAACTTAATATATTTATTTTATATATCTTGTATATATTTATCTTATATATTTATCTTACATGTCTTATCTATGTATAAAATGAAGATTCAATTACTTTCTTTTGACCCTTTTGCACATATTCGACTTTGACCACTGTAAGGTCAGATGTTGAAAAGTGCGACATGGAAAAGGCCTTGAATTTTCTAGGAACGTATATTGCGGTCCTAGGTTGGTGCTTGCTAGGGAAGCTGAAAATTAAACCTTTTAGATTGTTTAAACCTAATATTTTCGTTTGTCTTATCCAGGGTTCCTGGATGAGTGCTAGTGTATCCTTTAACATATCGAGATGGCGGCATAGTGTTGCCGTAGCCATTCTGCTGTGTTGAAGATTGCACTGAATTATATTTACTTCCTTTGTATCCTTTACCTTGGACATGTTGAAGACATGCATACAGTGATTATTTGTAGCGGAATACTGTTCTAATGTTCTTAGCTTCCGTGATAAATCTATTTCAGAGTCACTCATAATTAGAATATCATCTGCATAGAGCAATAACATTACGCTGTGATAAGCATCGATATTTAAACCCCTTAACCCATTTTTCTTAAAATATGCTTCTATATCGGAAATAAACAAGGAAAATAAAATAGGACTTAGGGACTCACACTGCAAGACACCTTCAGAAAGATCAAAAACTTTACTGTAGGAGTTGTTAGATTTAAACCGAATATTAGCTCTATCATATAAGTTTTTAATTAATCTTATAAATTTACCACTCACCTCACAGTTATACAGTTTATTACACAGCAATGAGTGATTTATAGAATCAAATGCTCTTTTAAAATCTATAAATGCGACCCAAATCTTGCGACCCTTCAGCCGAAGGTGAAGCTGCAGAATACTATTGAGGATGAAAATATTGTCAAGACAACCTCTGTTTTTTCGGAAACCGTTCTGAATCTCGGGTATAATATCATTGTTATCGCACCAAATTTCTAGTCTACGAGTAAAAACTTTTGTTATACCCTTGAGTATAGAGACTTGTGTATATAATCAAGGGTTATACAATTGATTAATGCAATTCCTCTATAGTTTTCTGGATTATTAATATCACCTTTTTTGTGTAGCGTGGTCATTATGGTTTCATGCCAAGATAGAGGAATAATTTCTGTACGGTTATGATAAAATCAATAGATAATATAAAGAAAGAAGCAAGAAAATTTACCTATCTTATCATCCACATATTAAACATTGTTAACTTAATTAATATTACATAACAATATTTCTAAATAATTAAGTCCTCGTGCGTTTTACAATAGTTTTGCAATGTGTAAATGGAATTAGAATAATAAAACCCCGTACATGCAAATTGAGATGAGTTCAAATTTAAGTAACTACCTACCTGAAAAGGATTCGACAAAAACGGAAAAACAAAGTATACAAAATAGACGAATTTTAACACTTTTAAGACATACTGTTTTTGTTCAAAAAATCGAATAAGTGTAAAACCATCTGGTATGCAAAAGTACCTACATACCTACTATTCAGGTATTACAACAAAGAATACGAGATAATATAGAAATATACCTAAACAAATTTTAACATGAAAAACTCAAAATGTATCATGTCCACCGAAAATAGAATTCTAATATTTAAATAAGTCGGTTAACCTTTTTATCCAAATATTAAAATGTCTAAAAGGACTAATAGAGTCTAGTCGAGAAGTGAGTTTCCTGCGAAAAAGAGTTAGAATAAAATTAAAAATATGGGGTTTGGTTTATCGGATTCAGAATTAAATTCTGAGAATGGGGTATTTTTAAATTTTTCTGCCCTTAAAAATTTCAATTGTTATTAACAAAAAACGAAAAGACAAAAAATGGTCTCCGTTTTTTAGCCTTCACTATGAAACTATTAAAGATTAAAGGGGAGAAAATTTCACAAATTTGTAGCTGTAGCTCCGGTGATAAAAACTTTTTTTTGTGAAATTTTCTCCTCTTTTAGGATCTCTTTTAATATTGGCGCTATCTTTAATATTGAAATTTTTTAAAGACAGAAAAATTCAAAAATACCCCATTCTCAGAATTTCATTCTGACTCCGATAAACCAAACCCCATATTTTTAATTTTATTCTAACTATTTTTCGCAGGAAACTCTTCTCGACTAGACTATAAATAAAGTATAATTTTTTGAAATAACTATAGAAAATTTTTCGGTAAAAATATTTTCATATAATATCCACTACTTCTTCCGATTTGATTTCGAATCTGTAACATGCAAATTGGAATAAATTCCATTCAGGTATCTAGGTACTTGAGATAAGGATTCAACAGTACAGATTTTATGGTCAATAAAATCTGCCAATAAAATTGCCGACAAAAGGTACAAAGTAGACGAACTTATCACTTTTAATACACTGTTTTTGTGAAAAATATCGGGTTAGTAATAAATCCATTAGAGATATAAATACCTAAATACCATTCAGGTGTCAGAATAAGGAATAAGAAATAACCTATGTGTGGACTCCTGCGATAGCATCGTCCAAAGATATTCTAATTAGAATATCTTTGGACGATGGCGATAGTTTACGTGGACACACTTTTTTCAAACATAAAAGTTTGACAATAGCGAAAAGAATGTTACGAATTCTCTGAAATGTATTTTCGGTGGGAGGCTTACTATCTCCTCCGATTTTTTTTTTATATTTATTTAATTCACGGCAACAATGGCCATTTGCACAAGTAAAAATTATGATACAATGTTATATACTATATATGCATTACAATGTTAATATATAAATATACAATAGTTGATATTTACAATTTGTTGTATAAATTACATTTTTTTAAAATGTTTAGGGTTAGTTTAAGATTAGTTGGGTTGGATAGGAGTTGTTGATAAGTGATAGGTGGGTGAAGGGTGGCTAAGAGAGATTGAGTTATTTTGCAGTGGGAGAGTAGGTGTTCAATTGTTATTTTGGTGGAGCATTGGTTGCATAGAGGGGGAGGAGAACGGGACATGAGGTAGCTGTAGGTCATACGAGTATGACCTATGCGAAGGCGTCTGCTAACAATGGAGTCGTGTCTGGAAAAGTTAGATAAGGAGATGGAGGGTATGGTTTTTTGGATTTGAACAAGGGTTGATTTGGATGCTAGCCATCGCTGAAGCCATGCGTGGAGTACATTTTGTTTAATCATGGAGTTGATATCAAATTTCAGTTGGAGTGGGGTGATATTAGAATTTAGGTTTGATGCTGCTTTTGCAGTTTTATCGGCTTTTTCGTTCCCTGGTATACCTTTATGTGCAGGAGTCCAAAGAAGCGTGACTTTTTTATTTTGTAGGGATAAGGCTGTATAGGTGTGGTGTATTTTTTGGATTATGGGATTGTTCGAGTAGATTTCATTCAGTGAATAAATGGAGGAAAGGGAGTCAGTGCATATAACAATGTTGTTATAATGAGTCGGTATGTGCAATAGGGCTTGGAGAATAGCATATAGCTCTCCTGTGTAGGAGCTGCAGTGAGATGGCAATTGTCTGGTTGTGAGGACTTGTTGTGTAGTGGTTACAGCGCAATAAGTTCCATGAATGGATTTGGAAGCATCTGTGTATAATACATACTCATGAGAGATGTGGTGTAAGGTGCGGAGAAAAGCTTGTATTGCTAGTGGTGTGGTATTGTTTTGTACGATATTCAGAAGTGAGGTGTTGGTAAGAGGAATACTGAGGGTCCAAGGGGGCTTGCGATTAACAACGAATGGTGAATTATGAGAGAGGTTGATGGTAGGAGGGTACATATGGAGTAAGGAAGGTAGGGAGGTGTGTATCTTGTAGTTGAAGAATGGGATATAGAAAGGAGAGGATGTACCGGGTTGTTTGGATTTGAAGCTATATTGTTTGCATATTTTTGTAGTAGATATATGCGACGAAGTGAGAGAGGGAGTTCATTGGCTTCAATATGAAGGCTGTCAGTAGGACTAGAACGGAAAGCACCAAGTGAAAGTCGGAGAGCGGTGTTTTGCATAGAATCAAGGAATTTAAGTAAGATAGAAGATGCTGACATATATAGAGAACAACCATAATCAAGTTTGGAACGTATAAGGGAACGATAAATTTTAAGTAAAGTGTCTTCGCTGGCTCCCCAATGATGGTGAGAGAGCGTTTTTAAGATGTTGTCTTGAGTGACAAGCTGTTTTAAGTTGAGTGATGTGGGGTTGCCATGATAAGTGGTGGTCAAAAGTAACTCCTAAAATGAGTTGTGAATCGACATTAGGAATTTCAATATTATTAATGTAAAGTTGTGGACGGGGGGAGTTACGTTTTTTAGATATTTTTAAGATTTTAGATTTGTTAGCAGACAGAGTAAGATTGAGTGTTTGGAGGTTGGAGAGAATGATATTGAGGGCCTGTTGTAGGAGTCGGCAGGTAGACGGAGAGTGAGTACCATGGCAGTAGATCACTAGGTCATCAGCGTACATAACGAACTTAACGGGTCTTGGGAGATTATGGTAGATGTTGGCAATAGTAAGTATAAAAAGGGTTGAACTAATAGGTGATCCTTGAGGTATACCATTGGGCTGAGAGTGATAAGTTGAAAGATGTGCATTTGCTGAAACTAGGAATGTACGGTTCGTAAGAAAATTATTAATGTATTGTAGTAAGTTTCCGGATATATTAAGTTTGGTTAATGTTTCAATGATGGCAGTTTTTGGAGTGGAATCAAAGGCACTTTTAATATCTAGAATAACTGCAATGGTTTCACTTTTGTTGTTAAGTGACTCGCTAAAGTGTGTATGAAGAAGAGTCAGGTTATCTTGAGTGGAACGATTGCGTTGGTAACCTGCTTGTGTGGGTGGGAGAATTTTGTGTTTTTCTACAAACCATAGGAGTCTTTTGTTAATCATTTTCTCTAGGATTTTGCAGGTAGTTGAAGTGAGAGAAATCGGGCGATAATGGTTAGGCGAGGTGCCGGGTTTTCCAGCTTTTTTTATTGGAATGATAGTTGCTTTAGTCCATTGAGAGGGAAATTGATGATTTTGCCAAAGGTTGTTGAATACGATAAGTAACCATTTTTGGCTTGTTATTGAAAGGTTTTTTATGAAAGAATACGGGATATTGTCTGGTCCGGCGGCAGAATTTTTGCATTAGGAGAGTGCTAGTTGTAGTTCTTTAAATGTAAAAGGAATGTTTAGTGCAGTGAGGTCTTCATTATAATCATGGGCAACGGTACGTGGATGGAGTGAAGATGTTGGAGATGTAGGTGGGGAAGTTGGATTTGATAAGAAGGAGTCTGCAAAATGTTGTGCTAATGTATCAGATATATCTTGATCCTCAGTGATTATGTTACTGTTAAATGTAAGAGAGGGGATTTTATGATTTGTTTTATGACCACAGAATTGCCGAATTTTTTTCCAAAGTTGTGATGGTGGAGTGTCAGAGGTCATAGATGAGACGTAGTTGTGCCAAGAAGTTGATTTACTCTGTTTTACAGTGAATCTGGCTTTAGCTTTGGCTCGTTTGTAGTTGATTAGGGAAGTGGGGGATTTATTAATGCGGTATTTTCTAAATGCAACTTTAGAGATGCGTATTGCTTCCGAGCAGGAGGTGTTCCACCAGGGAACAGTTTTTCGGTTAAGGAAAGTTGAAATTACGCCAATGTGACTAGTGGCTGCTGTGATCAGGGCTTGGTTGAAATTCTGGATTGATAAAATTGCAGATTGATAATGTGGTAGGGATGTTATAAGAGATTCAGTTAGTGAGGAGAATTCTAACCAATTGGCTTTTTATAGGTTCCACGTTTTTCGTGGAACTGTCAGAGTGCGGTTGTTATTTGATATAAGGATGGGAAAGTGATTGCTGTCAGAGAGGTCATCAGTAACGGTCCATGAAAAGGAGGGACTTGATTTAGGGTCGCAAAGAGATAAGTCAATTGCTGAAGTAGTAGCATTGGAAATGTGGAAGTAGGTGGGAGAACAGTCATTGAGGATAATAGAGTCAGTGATGTTGACAACATTTTCGATAATTTTTCCATTCATATTAGTATGATTGGAGCCCCATAGAGGGTTATGTGCATTAAAGTCACCAAGGAGGATGTACGGTTTGGGCAATTGGAAAATAAGTTCTGATATTTCGAGTTCGGTGGTCGGGCGGTTAGGTGAAATGTATAAACTACAAATATGAATTTTTAAAGGGTACCAAGCAGTGACAGCAATAGCCTCAAGTTCCGTGGTTAGGGGAAGGTGTGAAGAGTGAAAGGATGACGATATGAAGATAGAGGCACCGCCACTAGGTCTTATGCAGTTGGTGCGTATGAAGTGATAGCCTTCAAAATCTTTGATTTTCGGTTGATGTTTTTTGGTAAAATTGGTTTCTTGTAAACAAAAAATATCAAGTTGATATTGATGTATAAGAAGTTGGATTCTCTCGTATTTGTTAGAGAATCCGTTGCAATTCCATTGGATAAGATTGAAGATGATTATTTGGGGGTGTTGGTTTGAGAGTGAGGTTGTTTGGTATGTGGTGAACCATCTCTATCAAGAGAACTGCCAGTACAGCTGAGTTGTTCAGTATCAAAGTCAGTGGGGAAGGCCTTATCCATTTTTTTGAGGATGGAAGTTATGCGATATTTAAGTTGACGGTTGTTACAATTTTTATAGATTTTTGTGAAGTCATCGTACAGTGCTGAAGGGTCATTTGTAAATTTATATACTTCATCTCGTAAGTTGTGGTTTCCGTAACTGTTGTTAACGAAGGCGGTGAGTTGAGTGTCAGTGATTGAAAGTGAATGATTATCACTAATCTCTTGGATGATCTTGGATAGGTTAGGAATATTGCTGGAGGTGTCTCTTTTTTTTTGAAGTTTTTTTTTGTGGGATTTCGTGTTTCAGCATGTTTTTTTTTAGAGGATCGGGAGTGGTGGTGGGAGAGTTTTGGGGGAGAGTTGTTGGTTACGTCGGGGGTTGAGGTTGTGCTATAATCTGTGGTAGAGTGTGACCTCTTTTGCGGAAGCGATAGGGGGGGTAAGCAGCTGGTGGAAGTATCCATTGAGCAGTTTTCGGATTGAGTGGTAGTGTCTTGGATGTAACTTGTTATTGGATTTATTGTAGTTGGATTTTTTGAGGCAGAGTTTGTGGTTGATGAATTGTTAGAGGTATTCCGGGTGGATATGCTGGAGAGAGCAGGGGGTGTGGATTGGCAGGGAGTACTAGGAGGATTTCGACAAGTTTCAGAAGTATGTCCAGATTGATTGAAAATAGAGCATGCTAGTTTGTCTGAGGTAATGGAGATCCTGAAGGCGGTATTCTCAAAGTGTACTACAACTGAAGTTTGTAGTTCGAAATTTTCGGTATTGGGTGTTACATAAACCGACCGTCTAAAGCTTAGGACGTGCGAATATTCATCGTTTGGTGCTCCAGTGCGAACGGGAGTTATGGGTGACATAAGTTGTAGTCCGAGTTCATTTTTTAAGGCCTGTTCGATGAGACGGTTCGGAATGGATGGACAGACGTTGGAAATTAGTACTCGTTTTGATGGACTAATTAGTCTTCGGATTGGAGAGATTTCATCTTTTATCTTGACTGTTGGATAATTCTTCAGTAGATCGTCGACGACAGACGTGGAAGTTAGAAATATGCATATTCAATGGTTGGATATACGTGAGGCGTGACTTATTTTCTTTGGAGTTACAATTTCACCAATTGCTTTAATGTAGTCAAATAGGATAGTATTTGGAAGTGCATTTATAATAATCGCTTGATTTCTGTTTGGATAAGTTGGAGTTGTTGGAGTTAGTGTTTTTGTATTTGTTTTAGTAACATCAGCAAAACTTAGAGAAGAGTGTTGAGTGAAAGTCGAAAGTTCAGTAGTAGTGGTCATTTTTTGAGTATTTTTGTATAACAAAATATGTGTGAAATTTGACCAAATGATTGGCCTTTAGATATTTTTGTCTTTAAATATCAATTAATGTATAGGTTCACATACTAGATCTGTTTCACAAAAACTAGTCACTTTTAATTGTGGTTAATAAGCAGAGAACTAAAAACACAACGTTCACGTTAGGAGGTTAACCGTAGAATGTCTCCTCCGATTTAATAATAACAAATTACAATTTTTTACTGAAGCATGCTCTTAATCAGGATTGTCTCGAGAATTACTTTGGCCAAATCAGAAACGCTTGTGAAAACGCTAAAAATCCAACTGCCATTCAGTTTACCAGGGCATTTAAAAACTTTTTACTATTGGATATTTTCATGAGACAGAATAATAGAAGTAGGACAGATGTGGCATGCAGATAAAGTGGAGGTGGTACCGATCATCGTATCATCAACTGGACTCATTCCCAAAAATCTTGAAGGCAGTCTTAAAAAACTCGATCTTCATAAAAACACTTTTATTGATTTGCAAAAAGCAGCAATTTTAAATACATGTCATACTGTCCGTAAATTTTAAATATGTAATTTTTTAGCCTAATCCCATTTGCGTTTACGCTCGGGATAGGTAAATATTACCAGCATTTGCTGAGTAAGTGCATAAGTCTTTTGATCATAATAATAATAGCATAGCATAGCATTTATTGACTTTTATATATACAAAAAGTACATTTGAAGTCCTTATTAACTACAAGAAACAAAAATACATTTTAAGTCCTTACTAACTACAAAAAATTCAGTTAAATATTTATAAATAATATAAAATCGTCAAAGTAAAATTGGTAAAAGCTTTGTTAACACATTAAAACAGAGAGTAAAAAAAAACATCTTAAGGAAATACGTTTTCTTGTATTTCTAATGTATCTAATGAAAGTTATCACAATCTGTACAATTATAAAATTCGTCCAATGAGTAGAAACACTGAATGAGTAAGAATTCTCTAGCAAGATTGTAGAATTGCCTATTGTTGAGTTGTTTTATATTATTATTTTTACTTAAACTAGCGAACTTGTTGTATAGTTTAATATTTATTTTATTTTTTTGTGTAAGGCAAATTCTAGAGTAATAAGGAATTAAACTGTCCGAACCCCTCGTGTTATAGTTATGAATATTTGAATGTCTCTGGAAATTGATTAATAATAATAATAATAATAATAATAATAATAATAATAATAATAATAATAATAATAATAATAATAATAATAATAATAATAATAATAATAATAATAATAATAATAATAATAATAATAATAATAATAATAACCCGTGGGGGTTTGGCAGTTCCTCTATCGGGCGCGGCCTCCTGCGAATGGAGGAAACTACTTCAATATGGAGTAGTTGTGGGGTGACCCACCGTGGAACAAAAACTGTCACCTTAAACCCTTACAAATATGTCAAGGAGATTAAAAAAAACCTTTGGAAAACAGCCGCTGCCTGGGGAGCGCCAGGGCACACTTGGAGCCGATGCTGGGTGTGACAGCATGCGAACCATCGGTGATAGGATCCTGAGGAGCTGGGGACCTATCGACACAATCGAAAGAGCTACAACTCCACCCGAGGAAAACGGTTATCATAACGAGGAAACTCAAAATGATCCAGAAACCTCACAACAACCTAGTCAATCTAGTCAGAATGAGAACCAAGGAGGACAAAACAAAGTTAACAAAAAGATACCTTGGACCAAAGAAGAATATAAGTGCATTTTGTGGTGTTTTTATTATCAGGAAATGAAATCCAACGCATCAGAGAAGGAAGTCTATAATCTGTGGAGATCTAAAAATCCGAACAGCAGGTTGAATATTGATTCTAAGAAACTTGCTAATCAAAGGAGATACATCATTAACAAAAAAAAGCTCACTTCAATCGAAATCGATGAAGTCAGGGAAGATGTTAACAACACAATCAGGGAGCAGGAACCAAACGGGGGCAGCTATAATGGGACGATAGAACCCAGAGTCGAAGCAGATCAGGAACAGGATGCAGAACAACCATATAACAACGAAAGTGTTGACAATATTGATCAAGAATTAAAGAACGAAATAGAGTTACAGATACAGATCGAAACAGAGACAGGAATTCACGAGAGGGAACCACTACGCAAACTTAGAGAAAATTATAGAGTAAGAGAGCTGATCAGGAAAGCCAATATAGTTTTGGAAGAAATATCAAAGGAAAAGGAATACTTCGATATAAATGACTTGAATAATGTGATCTATGCTACTGCAACGGTAATAACAAAAAAATATTTCCAAACAACAGAAAGAGCAAAACTGGAATGACGAACAACCACGAACCAGCCTGGAAGAAGAGAATAGAGCATAACATACATAACCTTAGAAAAGAATTATCCCTATTAGCCCCAACAAACCTAAACTTACAAAGTAGAACAAAAGCGAAAAGGGCAGCTGTTACAAAGAAGTATTGTAGAGATGGAAAGATCGATCAAGCTAGAGCAATAGAGGTAATTAAAGAGAAGATAATGGCGAGCACTCAACGTATAAGACGATATATCAAGAGAAACAAATTCTTCATACAGAATAAAACGTTTGAAAACGAACCGAAACGATTTTATAGAGAGATACGGGGAAAGAACACCGAATGGAATGAGGTACCCAAGAAAGAGATGGTCCACCAATTTTGGTCGGAGTTGTGGGAAACAGAGGAAAGGCATAATGAAGATGCTGCCTGGATACAAAGAGAGGCAAATCGAACTCGAACAACGCCCCTTATGGACGATTGTACGGTCACGCAGCACGAAGTTACTGAAGCACTGAAAAGAACTGGAAACTGGAAAGCTAGTGGACCAGACAAAGTAACCAATTTCTGGTTGAAGAAACTGACAGCATTACATAGTCATCTCGCACAAGCCCTTAGTAATATAATACAGAATCCAGAGAAGGCACCAGAATGGTTCACTGAAGGAGTCACAATTTTAATCCCAAAGAATAAGAATACTTCAGAAGCCGGTAATTATAGACCGATTACGTGTCTACCAGTTTTGTATAAATTAACGACAGGAATTATCGCGAAGAAGATCTATAAGCATCTCGTTCAAAATCAACTATTCCCAGATGAGCAAAAAGGATGCGCAAAAGGATCGTACGGCTGCAAAGAACTACTCCTATTGAACAAACTGATTATAGAAGATAGCAAGAAAAAAACCAAAGGACTGAGCATGGCATGGGTGGACTACCGGAAGGCATATGACAGCGTACCACATAGCTGGATAAGCCGGATCCTGCAACTCTACCAACTTGATCCAAATATAGTAAAATTTTGCACTGAAACTATGAAATACTGGAAAACTAAATTACTTCTTACTCCACCTAACCAACAACATATAGAAACGGAACCAATTAACATTCGACGAGGTATCTTCCAGGGAGATTCTCTCTCGCCATTGATCTTCTGCATGTGCTTAATACCATTGACTGAGGAACTGAAAGCTAGCTGCAAGGGGTATAAGATCACACCTGGGTCAGTAATTTCCCACTTTTTATACATGGACGACCTTAAACTTTTTGCGAGGAATAAGAATGAATTGAAAGAGCTCCTGTGTATAGTGAAAAAATTCAGTAAAGATATAAAAATGCAGTTTGGACTGGATAAATGTGCAATAGCAGTCATAAATCGAGGACGCCTGACACAGACAGAAAACATTATTATAGACGATGAAACAGAAATAGAAAGCCTGGAACCTGGCATGTCATATAAATATCTTGGTGTCGAGGAGAGGGATGGAATAGATCATGAAACAATGAAGACACGGCTACGAGGAGAATATACTACTAGGCTTAGAAAAATAGCACAAACAGAGCTTACAGGGCGAAATAAGATAATGGCTATCAATTCCCTAGCGGTGCCTTTACTGGAATATAGTTTTGGTATTGTTAACTGGCGCAAAGAAGAACTTCAGGCTATTGACCGTAAGACCAGAAAGATGTTAACAATAAACAAGATCCTACATCCAAGAGCTGACGTAGACAGGCTATACGTACCCCGTAATGATGGTGGTCGTGGGTTGCGCCAGATCGAAAGTGCGTATAAAACTGCGATAGTTGGACTGGCACACGTCTTTGAGACTGCAGAAAGTGGCTTGGCAAGTCAAATGAAGAACCTAGCTGACAAATTGGGCAACAAAATATTCACCCGCGCAAATGAAATCAAGGATACCTACAATATTAGCAGAACCGAAACGAATATTACTACCATCAAGAACTACATAAAAAAGGGAGTTTAGATGAGTTGAAGAGGAAATGGGAAGATAAACCACTACATGGACAGTTCCCGCAAAAAGTCAAGAACCGCACCATTAGTAAGGAATATTCATTCGGCTGGCTTTCGGAAGGCAGACTGAAAGGAGAGACAGAGGCCCTTATCACAGCAGCTCAGGACCAAGCGCTCAGAACGAGGTACTACGAAAAAAAATCTTGAAAACCATTAATCATGACGAAAAATGTCGTATTTGCGGTATAGGTGAGGAGCACATAGACCACATTGTATCAGGCTGTCCTGAGCTGGCAAAAAGAGAGTATCTGATGAGGCATGACAAAGTCTGTGATTATATTCACTGGGCATTGTGCAATAATTTCAACATTCCTTGTGATAGGAAATGGTACAAACATCAACCTGAAGATGTGACTTATAGGGACGGAATTATATTGATTAGAGACCAACAGATATATACTGACAGACACATAGAAGCCAATAAGCCTGATATAGTAATAAGAGATGATAACGGAAGAAAATGCATAATTATTGATGTTGCCATTCCTGCTGACCACAATATTAAAGCTAAAGAAGCGGAGAAAATATTAAAATATAGAACGCTAGCGCTGGAAATAAAACGAATGTGGAATATGGAGACAGAGATCGTCCCAGTGATAGTTGGAGCCTTAGGATTAGTATCAAACAAACTGCCTACATACCTTGGAAAGATTCCTGCAAGACTCTCAATTAAAGAAATTCAACGGACAGCTTTATTTGGAACAGCACACATTTTGAGGAAAGTTCTGGAGTAAACAACACCAAATCAACCAAGGAGCCGGGTAGACTCCCGTTGTAAATTAATTCCCGAAATTATTCGGTGAACATGAGTATAATAATAATAATAATAATAAAAATAATAATAATAGCTTTATTACCCAACAGTTTCCCATTTCTAGGGTAAAAATTTAAAATACATATTTTAGTTAGTATACACTCAGTATGTTGAAAATAAAGAGTGAGAACAATTTAATTAAACAAATCAGTATGTAAATGAGAAATAAAAATAAATAAAAAAGAATAATTAACAATCTAAGGTACTCCATAAACCAATGCGGTATCAACCAGATGATTAATCGTGCATGAAAAAATATCACAATTGTTGCATATTTTGTTATAGTTATCGCACATAACATAAATAGGTGACTTTAGTAACATGTTTCTTCTTGCGCTTGGACAAGTAAACACGATAGTTGACCTGGAAGTTATTCGTGGCACATTAAATCTAATTTGGTCCAATATATCGCTGCAGTCAATACAGTTGTGTAATAACTTAAATAAAAATGTAACCGAAAATATAACTCTTCTTAACCCTAAACTTACAGTATCAAACCTGCTACATAACAAATCATAGAAGGCAGCAATTCTATGGAAGACAGCGATATTTTGCCTAATATAACATCTGAGTAATTGAAAAATATTGAAAGTTTTCAGGAAAAAACTTAGGAAAATATTTCTCCTATCATAAGAATTGAATCAACGGATTATAGGAATTTGATATGAGAGGAAGGCAATGCACTGGTTTATGTGGGTGGATCTTATTTACGTATAAGTCTCTTCAAACATTCTTGTCAAACTTGTTTACTATATTCTTCATCATCCGAAAGAGACAATTCTATATGATTTTGTGAACTCAAAGCTTACACTCACAGTAGAACTATTTTTTCGGCCTCCTAATTTTTCAGAGTATTTAATACGATTAGAGAATATGTTTGTTTCTAATTTTAATAATTAATATATTTTCCAATTTTTTCAATGTAGAATTTACCTACCCATGTAGCAATTTTCCCTAAGTATATTTACTTTCATTGTACACAAGAGTTCCAATCTACTACACAATCAAATTTGCAATCCGACAAATAAAAGCTCAACGTTTAAATAAAGAACATCCGAAATTAAAAATTTTTCGACATTTGTAATAATTGAAAACAATAATAATAGTAATAATTAGGTTATAAGTTTGAGATTATGGATGTAGAAATCATTAGTTTTTATGAAATAAGATTTTACTGTTACTTTTTAGAATCATCGTCCAAACATCTTTGGATGATGACTTAACCATCGTAGAGGCACTTTCGAATAAACATATTGTTACACCCTACTCACTGGCCCTTGTATACGTATTTCTGCTGTTGTACCGATGATTTACGACCGCTCACAAAAAAAAACAGCAAATTTCACATCAAAGGAGTTACCAGACTTATTTGAATATTATCTTTAGACGATGGTTCTATTAATCCTCTTGATATTCAGCCCCGCCTATAATAGGGCGCACATCGTATTGTTTATCGGTGTTTCAAGTGTACGTTAATATAATATGCTCTCTGTATTTAAAAATATATTTAGAAATAACCAATTACTTATCACATAAATCTTTCAATATTTCTTGCAATATGGTTGCATTCAAAGTAAGACCGTCAATTGATTTGATTTGTTTCAATAATTTCTCGAGCTTCAAATACTCACAAATAATATGTCTGAAAATAAAAAATACGAAATGCATCTAGTTCTACTATTATTAAATAGATGTCATTATGGAAAACCGAACATTCGCTATATTTCACTGAGATTCACTAGCGCTCCCTGAGAATGAGTAAGGAAACTGGGTTTTCGTTGGCTTCATACTTTTATATGGTGGTGGTCCATCTTATTGTGTATATAATCAAGGATTATATCTAGTTTAATTTACCGACGGAAAAAATAAAAAAGAGCCGTTAACCTACTTACAATAAACTAAACCAATACATTACTTTTAACTATTTTTTTTGCAAATCACACGCATAAATTACGAATTTCATTTTGAAAAATAATTATATTTTTGTTTGTGCGTAAATTCCAGCGGTAGCATTTTGATAAGTATCAAAACCAATTATTTTATATAGTTTTCCCTCGCTGAATGTCGAGTTACACTCGTCAAAAAGTTTTTCGGTTATCTAACCTTTTACCATTTTAGTTTTTGAAAAAACCACAGGACTGCATTGGCAGTTTCATTCACTATTAAATTGTTTTGGCTGTTAAGTTTTTTTTGGTAAACTTCTTTTAAAATTTCTTCGTCGGGAATTTTTTTGTTAGTCCACCTTCTTCCAGTAAATTTTTTGTTAGTATTAACGGGGATTATAAATTGTTCTTTCTCGAAAACAGCAATTGAATTTGTGACCCTTTCGCAAGCAAGCAAAAACCAACAGGACCGTAGTACAAACATTTTTTTTGCAAAAACTATACAAAGGGACTATCTAACCCAGTTATTTTTTTTCTTTTGGGAATCATAGGCGTGCATTAATAAATTCTAGTTTTCTTAAAATTTCATTTCGGTTATGAATTTTTTTAAAATTTTGGAAGTAGATTTAAGGTGTCATTGGAATTTATTTGTAAATATTTTGTGTCCTTCAGTTTTCTCATTAATAGGAGACATTTATTTTTTTTTTGGAAAATTTGCAAATTTTTACTGTCTTTTTTTGTCACAATATACAAGAACAGGGTTGTACCAGATAAACTTAAAAAAAAACAAGGAACTTTAAGAGTCAATTAAAATTTTTCTATGTGGTTGTGAGGTTTTTTGTGTGAATACCATAGACGTGCATTATCATTATTTGTTTTCTCTTCGCTTCTCTCACCAAGGACGCTTTAGATTGAATCTAGTTCAATTTTTTTTTTATTTTTGAGATTATATTGATTGAAGCAACAGTGTCGTACTAAACTATTTTTTTTGTCTAAACTTATAAAAAGTTAGCTTTGAATTTGAACAATAACTAAAATAGTTACAACTTTCATTACATTCATAACGTTTTAGTAAGAGATTTATTACATACAATCTGTTTGTGCATAACACAAGTTTCAGGAACTTTACGTTTATAATTTCATTTGAAAAATATTGGGAAGCAATTACAGAATCTTATTTGACAAGAACATACGCGTACCTTTAAAACCCATCCTCAACCTTCTTCTGCGAGAGGATCTTCGTCAAGGTAGGAGTATTTTATTGTTTTATTTTATTAACTTGGGAATTGTACTTACATTTAATTGACTAAAAAATCCAAACACCAATAAAATGCCTGATACTAACAAAAGACAGCAAGCAGCAGCAGCACCTACCTCCACTCCAGTGGTGGTACAACTACCCCCTCAATCATTAGGGGTAATTGCAGCAACCTTAAAATCAAAAATGATACCTTAAAACTTTTAAAATTTAAATTAACAGGTCCGGCTCACTTATAATTTAAATCAGACCCAACTTTAGATGAATTATATTATTTTCAACTTAAAGAAAAACTTATTAAAAAATTTGCGAGTAAAGATCTTTCGGGTACAGTTGGTTTACAGTTGAGGCTATCAGCGCAAAAGCGGTGTAACCCCCGGCACTGCACTTAGGAAAAATAGAAGGATTTAAAATTTGCTAAGATAGATTTTTTTTTATTTTTTTTATTTTTATATTTTTTTATTGTTTTGTTTTTAATTTATAAAAAGAACTTCTCAATCTTTAATTGTAGTATATTTTTGTATTAATTAAACTTATAATTATGAAAAAAATGTGGGTTACACCACTTCTGCATTTAGATGTTCTGGTAAAATTAAAAAATAATAAACAGGTTAGACCATTTCAGAGAAAGTTTATTAAAGATAACAACGGTAATGGGTTAATCTTCATCCGTTTCATCGTAATAAGCTTCATTATAAATTATTATAAAAAGTGTGATGAACTGGTGGGATATACTGCAAAAGTTCAAGAAGGTCTTTTTTCTTTTTTTCTGAAATAATTGGTTTTTCCAATGCATCTAGTTGTGTTATGGTTACTGACTGCCTTTTTTTTAACGCTGAGGGTTTCCTCATTGTTGGTATACTTGTAAAAAATTGAAAAAGGGTGCTGCTGCTCAATGATATTTTTTTGTTTGTTATATTTTTTTCCAAGGATTTACTTCATACAAAATCACTTGCTGTCATTCTTACTGACTAAAAATTTATGGTCTATTTCTTCAACAGTAAAATCCGGATGAGATACAATATACTCACAGAACAATGACAATTTTATGTTTCTATTCTGTCCACCACATTGTCCCCATGTTGTGAATACCAAAGCAAAAAGTCCAAAGCTGCCTCTTGTAATACACTTTTCCAGTTGTCAGAACAGGCGTAGGTAGGGTTTTCATTAAATCAAAGGTGATAACAGTAATGCCAGTAGATGATTTTGCTAAAACTGTATCATTCTTTAGCCTTTGTCTGGCACTGTCTGCTTTCCTCTGATGTAATTCTTGTTCACGTTGTAACTCTTGTTTTAGCTGTTCACTCTCAGTGCATTTAATTTTGTTATGGAAAAGATCACATCTTTTACAAGATGGGTGCATGGAAACGTAGGTTAAATTTCATTCATTTCATTCATTAAATATTTTACTGAACATGAAGGATGATAAAGGTTCGAGTACACTTTCTTTATAGAGAGAATACATTCGTCCAAGACTTAGATCTGGTGATAGAAATCTCCTATTCTCACTTTTATGTCTGGTGTAATGAGACTTATAAGCAGGAAACTTGGCAATGAATTCTTTTAATTCTGCTATCTTATTATCGGGTGTTTTGTTTACAGAGCTATGTCGACCTTTCTGATCAATAGGTGGGACATTGTGTATACTTTTTCGTCTCATTACCCTGGTTACACGTCCGTCAAAAACTTGAAAAGTTCTTAGGAAAAATTTTTTACACACCAGAACTTCAACACCATCTTTATTGAGTAAATGATAGATATATGTTTTCTGTCTTCTTGACTCCTCTCTTCCTGTGTAGCTTCTGCATTTATTTGTCACTTTAACTAACGAGACCAGTAATGCATTTTATATATCAAAATTAGCTAATGCATAAAAACTTTGGAATATTTGCAGCTGGCGTTTTTCATTTATCTTTAGATGACATTTTTTTGGACATAGATATTCCCCTGTTTTGGGTGTCTTCACAGGAATAACTTTCTTTTTGTGATTTTCGTATTCTTCGCCTTTTGCTCGTTTTAATTTAAGCACATTTCGCTGCAAAAGACAGAAAAAACAAACAACAGGAAAATAGCAAAGTACAGTAGTACGAAGCCAAGCCCAATAACAGGAACAACAGGGATAACGGAAACCAATGCAAACCATGGGCATACAGCCAAGGAAATGGGAATAATACGGGAATCAGACCTAAAGAGCACCAGAAAAACAGTAATGCAAATAGTTACAACAGAAACGATAACAATAAAGACCATTTAAACTAGTGGAGGCCGCTGGAAAACCCTGTCCAGCAAGCCAAAGTAAACAAAAAACAAGGAGCGACAAACCAAAAATAAATCACTTAACAGATAGCATAAACTATGAATCAATACCGTATATCGCAATACTAAGAATTAACGGCAAAAAGAAAAAGTAGACACAAAAATTTTGGACTCGTTATGCCTCAGAAGCAACAGGTCACGAAATAGACATTACTGTAACAATAAAGTCAACGTACAAATTTCAGCAAAAGAAAAAAGTAGAACAGTTTAGTTTATAGCATGTGCAGATAATGTATTAGGCGAAATTTCAGTATTACTCGATAGATTACCAACAATGTCCATATGAGAACAATAATTGTATTGCAAAATCCGGGTGAAATGAACGAAGTAATGTCAGTGATTCCGGGCACAAGGAGAAAGTAAAAAGGGACAAATAATGGGAAGAATGCCTACATAGAGCATGAAAATTCTACAAGAAAAACAAAACCAAAAGAGAGAGTAGAAAGAAAAAGAGACACTAGCATTCATCACAACAAAGGAATCCAGAAACATAACACGACAGCAAAAGGGGTCACATCAGAAAAACAAGCTAATGAATCGAAAAAATTGTTACAAAGAGTAAGAAAATTCTACAAAACAGGACCAAAGCAAGGGCAAAGAACAGGAAAAAGAAAAGAAAATAATTACAGAATCGGAAGTAGTATTGGAGGAAGATCTTATGATACCAGCAAGGACTGAAGTTTGTGCCACCGGAAAAATAAAGAAAAAATCGAAGGAACAAATGTAGTATGCGAACCACTACTAAATGGAGCAGGATTCATACGCATTGCAAATGCCGTGGAAACCAACAATAAGAGAATACCAGTAAGGTTAATAAATGCATCATTCAGCGAAATAACCCTCAAAAAAGGTAAAAAAAATAGGAATGGCAAATCAATGTGAGGAAGAAACCCAGAAGAAAGCAGCTACAATAGCCAAGTTTATCACATCAAACAACAAATGGATAGAGGAAGGCTTCGAAATGGAACACATGGAAGAAGAAGCGCAAAGAGCACTTATAAAAGATATTAAAAAATACCAGCACATTTTCAAAGATGAAGACGAAATCCTAACAAGCACAGCACAGGTCAAACACAGCACAGTCCTCGAACCAGGAACACAACCTATATGCAAAGCTCCGTACAGGATACCTTATCAACAAAGGGAAGTCCTCAAAAAAGAAATCGACAGACTACTAGACGCGAAAGTCATAAGTTCATCATCCAGTCCATGGCCAGCACCAGTAGTCATAGTGGTGAAGAAAAGACCAGACGACACGGAAAAAGTTAGAATGTGCATAGATTATAAAGGACTAAATGCGGTAACGAAAAAGGAAAACTACCCGCTGCCAAACATTACGGATCTCCTACAAGGCTACCAAGCAGGAAAGAACGCTATTGACGTAGCACAAGCGTACCATCAGGTAGACATGGAAGAAAAAGATATCCCATTAACAGGATTTAGCACATACGATGGACATTTTGAATATGAAAAAATGCCATTTGGTCTTGTCAACGCCCCTGCGACATTCCAAAGATTCACAGGAAACAGCTGCATGGTATACCTAGACGATATCATAGTTTTTAACTACGCTGGAGAATTAGACCATATAAACAAACTAGAAGAAGTTTTTGAAAGATTAAGTGTGGCAAATATCAAATTAAAACCGAAAAAGTGTACTACAAAAAGTAAAGTATTTAGGTCATATAATAAGGCAAGAAGGGATATCACCAGATCCAGAGACAATTGAGGCAGTAAAAACATATCCGCTGCCGAAGAACGACAAAGGAGTAAGAGGATTCCTGGGATTAGTCAATTGATACCGTAAATTTATCCCGAATATCACGGAAATCGCAGCACCATTGGTTGAACTGACAAAGAATAACGTAGAGTTTAAAATAACACAAGAAGTCATAAAATCAATAGACTCACTCAAGGAGGCGCTTGAAGCCAAATAAGAGACGGTAAAGAGAAGTCAATAGCCTACGCAAGCCGTAAATTAAATAAAGCAGAACTGAATTACTCTACCACAGAAAAAGAACTGCTGGCAATAATATTCGGAGTAAAAACTTTCGGATGCTATCTATACGGAAAAAAATTCACCATAATAACTGATCATCGTCCGCTAACATGGGTATTATCAATGAAAGATCCAAGCTCCAGACTCACAAGATGGGCACTTACATTGGCAGAATATGACTACGAGATCATACACAGGCCAGGTTGGAAACACGGCAACGCAGACGCACAGACGCAGTCGAATGTACGACCCCACAAACAACTACATCAATGTAGACTATGAAGAATATCTGGAATATAAGGAACATAACTCATTACCAAGCACAGATGACGTCATAAAAGAGAAGAACCCTCTAGCAACAACAGATGACCAAGCATTAGCCATATTCATACCCAGAACAGGACGTCAGGCAGACAACACTATAAACCAAATAATAAATATATTAGGTAAACCAGAAATACCAAAGGATCAAGATATATAGTTCCCAACGAGACGGCCCAAAAACTAGGTGCCATTTTATTACTCTAGAGACCGTATAAAAAGTATGGGGAACGACGTAACTAAGACTTTTGGACCACTGCCGTCAATTTCTTGTGGCCCGATTTTCCGCCATAATTAAATAAACATTGCATTTGGAAACGTCATTTTGTATAAAATTATTACTGACGGCATACTGTTTATAATAACAGTAGTAGTTAAAAATTAAATTTAAACTTGTTGCCGTCAAAAAAAATGGCACCGGAAGTAAGGAAAAATTTTGAAAATTTGAAAGTTGATTATCCATTTTAGTATCAAATCATTATTGATGGCAATAGCATAATTTATTATACTTTTTGATGTCATTTCGTGTTTTATTAATGCCGTCAAAATTTACTGGCACCGGGGTTAAAAAGTGGGAGTGGTAACCCCTTACGTTGAATAGGGTTTTAGTATTATTTTATTACAAAAAATTTTTTAATATTATTAAACTACTTGAGAATACAATATTATAAATTATTGTGCCGTCAATTTTTAATGTCACCGACGGCTATTAAAAAAAAAGCTTGTAGCGTACAAGACGTAAATCGCCGTCAAAAATATTTTTATGGCACTTGAAATATTTAAAAGAAAACAGAAACCACATGTTTAGGACAGAAATTGAACTGTTTTTTAATAATTAACAGTATCTTTAAAAAATTAAAAAATTTTGATGATTTTGAAAAAAAAAGAAACCTATAAATGGATTTATGTGTAGGAAAAGTTTTGTAGGTAGTGAGAAAAATTCTTCTCTTCTTTGTGATTTACACAGGTTACATAAAAAAAATTTAATAATAATAAAAAAGATTGCACATTAGTTTAATGAACAATTTTAAAAGCTATTAATCATTTTTATTATAGAATGTGTTAATTGTTTTTTTTACGAATCGATTTAACCCCGTTCAACTTGGGACGTGACACGTTTTTTTACATGAATGATTTTGCATATTAAATATGATAGATACATTTAATTCGTGCCAATATTTAATATTGTTGCTGGATAAAACAGATAAACTGTATGCTAAAAAAACAAAGTGTTTTCCTAAAATTTTTGACTTTAAAACGTTTTAGTTTTTTACTTTTCACTTTTAGAAGACAAAGTTAGAGTATCTTTGACGTCAGGCTATTTGTAAACAAAAGCATTTATTAATGCTGGATTGATGGCATTTTTAGAAGAGATTAAATTGGAAGAATAAACTTGTAGAAGTCTGCAGATTCAAAATGAAAAAAAAAATTATAAATAAATTATTTTTGTTAGAATTAGTTTATTTATAAATAATAGCACCCCTCGGTAGGTGTTCGGATTCCTAGATTCTTAATCCACGCAATTTCTTTAACTAATTTACTTAGAAAAAGGCCGTCTTCCTGACTTTTTCGTTTTTTCCGAATTTTTAGTTTAATATTTTAGGCCGCAACCCCCAGGCCACCAAATTATGACGGCGATGATAAAAAATCAAATAACATGAGAAAATAAAATAAATTTTACAACTGCCGTCAATAATCATTTGATACAAAAATAGTACCTCTACTAGACGTAAATAAACAATTTTTCTGACTTCGTTTACTTTTTTTTTTGACGGCACCAACTTTAAATCGTTTTTTTATTGATTTTGATGTGAAATATAATTTTTTTGTTAGTGCCAAACACTATGCAAAAATTCTGCACCCAGGGTGCCCGAGGTTGGGGTGACCACCCTTTTTTTTAACCCCGGTGCCAGTAAATTTTGACGGCATTAATAAAACACGAAATAACATCAAAAAGTGTAATAAACTTTGCTATTGCCGTCAATAATGATTTGATACTAAAATGGATACTCAACTTTCAAATTCTCAAAATTTTTCCTGACTTCCGGTGCCATTTTTTTTGACGGAAATAAGTTTATATTTAATTTTTAACTACTATATAAACAGTATGCCGTCAGTAATAATTTTATACAAAATGACGTTTCCAGATGCAATGTTTATTTAATTATGGCGGAAAATCGGGCCACCAGAAATTGACGGCAGTGGTCCAAAAGTCTTAGTTACGTCGTTCCCCATACTTTTTACACGGTCTCTAGAGTAATGGCGCCTAGTTGTTGCGCCGTCTCGTTGGGAACTAATAGGAAGTATAGTGGAATGGAATATACCTGAGAAAAAAAAACACTACATAATAGAAAGAACGGCCCCCGAGGAAGAATCATCATATCAAAACGTGTGGGAGTGCCTAACCAAACAAGTACCAGTGCGCAATGGTACCCTCCATCATAGCCATTGATAGATACTATCCAAACGCCATCAGTTTTTTTTAATGTTTCCTAAGTCAAAATAGCTCAAAGTTAAAATGATCAAAAAAAAATATAAACTCAGAAAAAGCAAAAAAATCCTTAATATAGTAGTCATTATTAAAATTGAACAAATTAGTGAGAACATCTGTAATATATTGTGCAATCTTACAAGTTGGTGCATTAACAGAAGAAATTATTGGTCTTGAAGATAATGTTAGTTTATGAACTTTAGGTAGGCCATAAAACTTTGGAGTGGTCGCAGAAGTGGCTCTCAGGTTCTTTAGTTCATTTTACAAGGAAGGCAATTACCACAGAATTATGTAATCATCAGTCTAGATGTGGTCTCTCTTTTTAGTAACATTCCTTATCAACTAGTCAAACATAGTATTACCAGGCATTGGTCAACAATAAGACTTAACACAACACTCAATAAAACAGCATTTTTTGAATTCACAGACTTTGTCAATAATAACACTTACTTTGCTTTTAATGATAAATCATATAAACAGGTTTTTGGTGTCCCCATGGGGAGCTTAGTGCCACCCATATGTGCTCAATTTGTCATGGATGACCTCTTAGAAACGGTAATCCCACAACTCACTTTTAAAATTGCTTTTTTGAAAAAATATGTGGATGACATGATTTGTTGTGTTCCGGAAGATGCAATACCTTTAACTCCTACAATCCTAACTTACAATTCACTGTTTAAAGAGAGACGAACAGAAGTGTACCCTTTTTAGACACCAAACTCATTAGGAGAGACAATAACTCCTTAATAACTGATTGGTATGTAAAACCTTCTAGTTCGGGCAGATACATTAATTACCTTTCCTTTCATCCTATAAAAATGAAGATACATTTAGTGTAGCATTAAAAAATAGAATAACCAAATTGTGTCATCCAACACTAAAAGAGAAAAACCTTAAAATATTATATAATACTTTGTTGGAGAACAATTACCCCCAACAATTCCTAAAAAAATTCATTTTCAACACTAGAACAGAGGTCATTACTGACGGAAAAGCTTTGGTTGATATTACTGGGCCTACTTCTAACATTAAATTTGGTTCCATCACTTACCTAGGGAATTTATCCTCACAAATACAAAAAATGTTCAAGGGTGAAAATATAAAGATTGCTAACAGAAACATCTTAACCATCAACAAAATATATTCTAAACTGAAACAATGAGAGGAACCACAGATGCTTACTAACTGCATTTATAGCATTCCTTGCATGAATTGTGAAAAAAGGTCTAATGTCTAAT
Source organism: Ophraella communa (assembly GCA_035357415.1). Classification (NCBI taxonomy): domain Eukaryota; kingdom Metazoa; phylum Arthropoda; class Insecta; order Coleoptera; family Chrysomelidae; genus Ophraella; species Ophraella communa. Next base: position 47,315,115 of record CM068979.1, on the reverse strand, counting down.
GCTTTTGATGATACAACAATTGATAATTGAATTGTTTTGCCTTGTTAACACAGTATAGTTGTTGAATGTTTCGGACGGTGCGAATTGTATAATCAGTCAAGTCATCTTTCGGTTCTGGAGGTACCAAGGTGGCAATTGGCTTTCTCCAGACCCAATAGATACTTTTCCCTAATTTAGTGCAATCACAATAAGGGAGGAGACAACTGGCAACTGTCACCTGATTGTTTCATCTACCTATAAATAATGCAATTTTGTTGTTTGAACCATTCTTTGATTGCTGTTGTTGAGATTATATTAGTGATGTAGTCGCTGGTTTTTTACTTGATTTTTACTTGTTTTAATAATTCTACCCTTCAGGTGGAAAGAGAAGTTTTAAATGTAATTAATTTTTTTTACCTATTGACTTTAATTGACTGAATTTTCCGTTTGCCATCACCGTACAATATGTCAAGTTATATTTTGGTTTTTGGGGATGCTAAGGTGGCAATTGGTTTCCCCCGGACCCAACAGATACTTCTCTATAACAATTTTATAAATACACCAAGGGGGGTGGCAACTGGCAACTGTCACCTGACGTTAAAAAATTTCTTACATGTTATTTTGTGCAAATTTTGAGTAATACGGATACAGTTCGGTTAATCAATAATAGAGCAGTTTATTTAATGTTTTTTTAACAGTTGACATGAATTGGGGAAAAAATGATGTTTTCCATTTTAAAATTGACAAAAATTTTCAAAAAGTAATTTTAACGTGTAATTTTTTAAATTATTGAATTTTTAACTTGAATGGAGGTAAAACTATACAACATGTCAAGTTATCTCGGTTTTGGAGGTACTAAGGTGGCAATTAGCTTTCTCCAAAACGAACAGATACTTCCTTTTTAATAAATTCTAAAAATAGCAAAAGAAAGGAGGAGACAATTGGCAATTGTCACCTAATATTAAACTATTACATCGGTTTTTGTATAAATTCCATATATTTGAATTTTAAATTTTTCGCGCTAAAGTTGGGAGGGTACTTAACTTTTGGTTGGCTCATTTTTAAACTTTTTTACTTTGAATTTTTTGTACTTAGTGCAAAATCCCGTATAGCTCCCTTAAAGCAAGTAACTCTTCCGAGGCTTGAGCTCTGCGCGGCTGTTTTGTTAGCCAACTTGGCAAATCTTGTTATTGCGGCTTCAGAAATAAATTTCTTTGCTATATATTTTTGGACAGATTCTACAATCACCCTGGCGTGGCTAAAAGCAGAACCGAGTAGATGGAAAACTTTTGTTGCCAACAGAGTGAGTGAAATTCAAGGTTCTACCGATCAAAATAATTGGTATCATGTTCGATCAAATGATAACCCAGCAGATATTATATCTTGCGGCGAATTACGTTTTTGATTCACGAAAACAACTTTTTTAAAATACAATTATTTTTAAGTTTATTTGGAACAAAAACGGATTCAAATATTTTTACAACTTTACTTAACAAAGTCTGAATAATGAATGAATGAAGATTTTACAATATTTTTAAATTTGCAGTTTTAGGTAAAATCAGCATAAGCATTTTCGTCTGGGAACGGATGTGGTATTTCCTGAAGAATTGTATTGCATTGTCTATGTTGTGATTACGTAACTCCTCCCCTCTTAGATGGAAAACACGGCGGGCGTCACGGCGACGATGTTTTCTTTTTTTTCTTTTCTTGAATTTTTGTGTTTACTTTTGATTTCGATCTTCTTCTTTGCCTCCTCTTTATTGTTACATTTTTTATATCTTCTAATAACGAACCATATAATACATATAAATATACAAAGTGAAATAATCATTATGGTGGATATTTCTAAATACTGAATAACTGGGTGAACTGTATTATTTAGCTGCTGTTTAAGTATTTCCATAGCTACTGTTTCTTCGTGTAGAGAACTAATATTTACTTTTTGTAGATTTATCTTAAAGTTTTGTAAGTTTATATTTTCGATTTTTGGTAATATAGGTATGTCCAACTTTTTTGGTATCATATATTGTTGATTTGTAAACGGTTTTCCTTCTATTTTTAAATGACAATGTAGGTCGTTCTTGATCACTGATGTTTCTGGAATTTCTATAATTTCGGGCATTCCATTACAATTACTCTCTAAAGGTAAATGGCATGCATCTAAATTTTTCGTTTTCGTTAACAATTGAACTTCACAAGGTACTTCTTCTTCTGTCGTTCTTGTTTTTAATATAGGGCAAATAAAATTTTCGGTTGAAACTTCTTGACATCTGTGGACCATTTGAGCATACTGTTTTTCTTGCAGCAAAAGGAAAGGTTTTTGTGGTATAATGATTTGGAAGGAGTCTTTTATTTTGCTAGGAAATGGGATTAATTTATAATATGCATATTCTTGTACTGAAGTTATAGGAATTTTTATGACAAAATAAATTGAATTTTCTTTAATATAACTATAAGTTAAAGCTATTTTTTCAAATTCCTGACTGTTCTCATTAGTAATTTGATAAGGAAAATGTATTGAATTTGGAACAGTTAATAAGTTTTCAATTAATTCGTGTGATCCTAAAATGCTTGGATGTAACACACTAAGTTTTGTAAAAGTTACAGCTATTATTAGGTTTGCCAATTAATCTTTCAAATATTGACTTTGTTGATTTGATTCGATTAAAGCTACAATAAAGTCTTGTATTTTAACTAGTCTATTATTTAATTGTTCTAATCTATAAACTAATTTATTTTGGTTACGTTCTACTAACTTAATAATATTTTCAAATTTCTTCACAGAGTTTTCGGTAACTGAAATTTGTTTTTGCAATAACATTTTCAAAGAATTTTGATCCGTTGCTAAATTATCTATAGCCTGATAAATTCTTTCCCCGTCATCGTTATCTAAATTTCCTGTTATTGATTTGACTATACTACCTAATCCATAAACTAATCCTCTTTTACTACGTTTATATACTAAATGATCTAAACTATCCTTAATTTCCCTAACATTATACATAAAGATTTGTTTTAAATTATTTATCTCAGATCGGGTATCTAAATGTTCCGCTGAGATATTAAGTGTTGATAATATTTGATAATTTCTAAAAAGTACTTCGTATTGTATTGATCTATGATAAGACTTATATTAATTGGTTTAATAAATTTCCAATATGATTCCGTAATTTGGACCAGATCCTAGATGTGAATCTGTAACAATAGGATGTCTTAATTGACGCAAATGAACCTTTTTACCGGTAGAGGTAGTGGCTATATTTTTGTCATTTACATCCGTTATAATTTCGGGACCTTCATTTTGTGGCTTTAATTTCCCGACTCTCCTGGTAGTTTTAATAAATGCCTTGGATGGCTTTTTAGGTTGCTTACGATTTTTATTAATTTTTTCATTTCGTTTTACCTTGTTATCATGTAATTTTTCTTTAACTGTATTATAAATAGTTTTCATTTTTTCTAAGTATTGTTGGTATATTGTTCATACCATTGTTTTTCGAAATTTATGTCAAAATTATCTCTAGAATAAGTATGTCCGAATAGTAATTCAAAAGGTGTTTTCCCTGCCTGGGAGTAAATTGTATTATTGTATAATTTCGGGACCTTCATTTTGTGGCTTTAATTTCCCGACTCTCCTGGTAGTTTTAATAAATGCCTTGGATGGCTTTTTAGGTTGCTTACGATTTTTATTAATTTTTTCATTTCGTTTTACCTTGTTATCATGTAATTTTTCTTTAACTGTATTATAAATAGTTTTCATTTTTTCTAAGTATTGTTGGTATATTGTTCATACCATTGTTTTTCGAAATTTATGTCAAAATTATCTCTAGAATAAGTATGTCCGAATAGTAATTCAAAAGGTGTTTTCCCTGCCTGGGAGTAAATTGTATTATTGTATGCTATGATTGCTAAATCAATTAAACTTGTTACGTTATCGTCAGGGTATTTTGTTTTTAAAATTCGCATATGTTCTACTAAAGTGGAATGTACTCTTTCGCTTACCCCGTTACTTTCATGATTTCCTACCGTAGTATAATGTATTTGTATTTTTGTGTAAGTCTAAAAATTCTTGTAAAGCTTTACTAGTAAATTCACGACCTTTATCCATTATTATTAGTCTGGGTGTACCGTAATGTCTAAAATATTGATTAAGAGCGTTTATTGCTACTATACCATGTTGAGAATTGGCCGGATAGGCCTGAATTAATTTTGAAAAAGCGTCTACAATCGTGATAAAAGAATTATTACCTATATAAAAAGTGTCTACATGAATTGTATCGAATGGAGCGGGTGCGGTTTCAGTTAGCATTATGGGTACTTTAAGAGGTTGTCTATCATATTTATTTTGGTCACAAATTTCACAAGCATTAATATAATCTGTTATCCGTTTTTTCATATTTTCAAAATAATAAGTTTTTTGTGCATTAGAGTTGCATTGTGCATTAGAGTGCATTGATACCCCTATGGTTGGTTTTCCCTTCGTGATGCATTTTAATCGTTTCTGCAATTTTTCTTCTTCATCCAATAGTTCTATTCTTCTTTGTGAACATGAGAATAACTTCGGTCCCTTTTTCCCAAATAATTCTTCATTTGCTTGATAAAATAATTTATACGTACTTGATTTGTCAAAATGTAAATAGTGGGTTCTTTTTCCAGAAAAGTATTCTTTCAAAATTTTCTTTGCGTGTTCCAAATTTCCATTCAACACTTGTATGTAATAGTTAACTTTACCTTTAGTTATTTCTTTCACTTTGGTTTCTGGGTTCATAAATACTGTTATAATATAATATCGATTCTTTTTTGTTTCGATCGGATCTTCGATTATTGGTATCAAATCTGACGGATTTTCTAGTCCGGGTTCTGACGGTAGTTCTTCTAAATTATCTCCCAAAATATTTTCCACTTCGTCTGTGCTTATTTCTGGTAATTCTTCATTTTCATCCATATCAGCGACTATCGACATTAAGTCTGTCTTGTCGGTTACATTTATTTGAATTCTCGATAGAGCATCTGCGTTGCTATTGCAGCTTCCTTTTTTGTAGACGATATTGTAATCATATTCATCCAGTTCAATCTTCCATCTCATTAGTTTCAAATTGCCCTGTTTTAAATTTTTAAGCCAAATAAGAGGTTTATGATCGGTTACAAGTGTAAACGATCTACCAAAAATATAATGTCTAAATTGTTTAGTTACCGCCCATATTATTGCTAAAAGTTCGCGTTCTACAGTGGAATATTTTTGTTCGGTTTCAATAAGAGTTCGGCTAGCATAACATATTGGTAAATCTTTCCCTATTGGACCTTGTGATAATACCGCCCCTATAGCTACTGCACTTGCATCGGTAGTTATATTAAAAGATTTTGAGAAATCTGGATACTGTAAGATTGGATCGCTCATTAATATTAAGTTTCAAAACTATCCAAATATTCTTTTAATTGATAATTTACTTCTGAGTTCTTTCGTAAACATTTTGATAAGGGTTTTGTTAAATGTGCAAAATTTGGAATAAATTTCCTGTAATAGCCTTACAATCCTAAATATGCTTTTATTTCCTTTTTTGTTTTAGGTAATGGGTATTTCTGAATTGCCTCTACCTTTTTTGGATCTGGTTTAACACCAGATGGAGTAATTAAATGCCTTAAATAACCTACTTCAGTTCTACAGAATTCGCTTTTATCAACTGTATTTTTAAATTTGCTTTTCTAATACGTCTAAAAACATTTTTTAACCTTTCTATATGTTCCTGTAGGCTACTTGAAAAAAGAATAATATTGTCAAGATATACAAAGCATTGTTCATTTTGTAGACCTGTTAGAATTTCATTCATTAACCTTTGAAAAGAACTTGGTGCGTTTTTTCATAATGACCTGTAGGAGTTAAAAAAGCAGTTTTAAATTTATCTTTTTCCTCAATTTCAATTTGGTGATACCCCGATGCTAAATCTAATGTTGTGAAATATTTACTTCGTCCCAGTTTGTCTAATATTTCTGATATATTTGGAATAGGAAATTTATCTTCAACAGTTAACTCATTTAATCTACGATAGTCTATAACCATCCTATATTTCTGAATGCCACTGTTATCTAATTTTTTACTAACTATTAAAACTGGAAAATTATATGGACTTTCTGATTCCCTAATTATTTTATTATTTAACAGATTGGAAACTTGTTTATTTACTTCTTGCATTTGACTATAAGGAATTCGATATTGTTTTTGAAAAATAGGTTCGTTTGATGTTAAGTTAATTTTATGTTTAAAATTGCTAGTACAAGTTAAAGTAGTTCCTTCAATATAAAAAATATCTGAGAATTCGGTTAAAACCTTTGTTAAGTAAAACTTTTCTTCTGAATTCAAATGATTTAAATTTTATCTGTTTAGAATATCATTTATATTTTCATTCCTAGAAATATTGTTGGAAATGTTATTTTCTATATTATAATTATTAATTTGACATTTGTTAAACGGTTCTAATTCTAATAGAAATATTTCAATTTCTTGTTTTTCCTCCGATTCATTTCTAACTAGTATAGTTGTTTGACAATTATTAACATTTACTACACACGGTGGTATTTTAACATACTCATTTATTTTTTTACCTTCAAAAATTTCACTAGTAAAATTATTATATGTAGGAAATATGCATTTTGTTCCAGTGCGTGGCTCTAAAGATACAACTTTTCTATGATCATAGAAATATAAAGGAATATTTGCATTAAAGGAAGGAAAATGTTTTTGTATATTAAAAACCGTAGGTTAAGTGTGTAAAGTGTATATTAAAATCAGTAACTGAGCGCTTTCGGCTTATAAGGCCATCATCAGAGTTACTTCGTTAAAAGATAAAACCTCTTCAGAAGAGACATTACAACACATTAAAATAATATAAATTAGTTAAATTTTAAAATTAAAACAGCTTTAACATTTTCATTTATTTATATTTGCATTAGTCGTGTTAGGCATTTTATTTTTAAAATCTATATTTGCATTTAACTCTAATAATGAATCCCTGCCTATTATTCCATCATAATTTTTGTTTACTGCATTATTCTTTAAAATATTCAAATGTACTACCTTTTCCGTTTCATTAAAATTAGATAATTGAATTTTAGTTGCAATTTTATGAACTAATTGATTGATTCGTTCCCCAAAATCATGATATGTTTCATTATGATTCATTCTTAACCTAATTAATTCCTGCATTAAATTATTTTCATTTCGCCTATCGGAAAACTCCTAAATTAAAATAGCTTTTAGCTCTGCCCATGTAGTTATAGATTCCCTAACTGAAAGTATTTCTAAAGCTCTACCCTCTAACCTTGACAAAACTAAATTCAATATTTGACGATTTACTGGATTAGTTGGCTGTTCTGAGTTTACATAAGTTAACAAAAAGTTTTCGCCAGCTTTTAGAAAAGAAGGAAGTTTTGCTTCTTCCCCACAAAATCTAGGGATAATTTCTAATGCGAGCCTTAGTATATCATTCAAAGATGTAGTCATTTTAATTGTATTTAGTATCTATATATTTTACGTATACTTAAAATTTGAATTATTGTATTTGAGAAAATCAGCTTTAACGAATATTGACGAATAGTATCTACAGTATATACTTAAAAATAAAATTCAAAAATGTTCAAAAATATGCACAAATTTGAAAAAAGGAAAAGAAAACTTACAGGATCAGAATACAGATGATTCGCTGCATGCTCCTTTGAATTTGGCCTAATTGGGAACTTGTTGGTTGAAACCAAAATTGTAGCAGTATCCTCGGTGGTTTTCTTGAATTTTTCCACGGGTTTTCTGACGTATAACTTCCCCAAATCCTGGTCACGGCACCAATTACGTTTTTGATTCACGAAAACAACTTTTTAAAAATACAATTATTTTTAAGTTTATTTGGAACAAAAACGGATTCAAATATTTTTACAACTTTATTTAACAAAGTCTGAATAATGAATGAATTAAAATTGTATTACAATATAAAAAGTAAAGATTTTACAATATTTCTAAATTTGCAGTTTTAGGTAAAATCAGCATAAGCATTTTTGTCTGGGAACGGATGTGGTATTTCCTGAAGAATTGTATTGCATTGTCTATGTTGTGATTACGTAACACGGCGCTAATGTTACTGAACTCACTAAATCAAGCCTGTATTGGCATGGATCACATTTTCTTCTCATTGATAAGTCAAATTGGCGTTTAAAAAATAATATAAATTTATCTGAAGTACCAGAAAGGAAAAGAGTTAGTATTATATGCGTTCTCGAAAATAACCCTGACATTATACTAGAATTAGTAAAACGTTTTTCGTAATTTTTAAGATTATTGCGAATTGTCGCCTATCTGTTACGGTTTATAAATAATAGCCGTAGTAAAACTAAACTAAGTGGAATTCTTACTTCGCAATAGTTAAACAATGCGTTATTTTTAATAGTAAAACCGGTACAGATTAATTGTTTTCCGTTGGAATATGATTTTTTGTTAAAAAATAAAATGTTACCAAAAAATAGCAGATTATTATCCTTAAATGCGTTCCTTTGTGAAGGCGTATTAAGGGGAGGCGGAAGATTACAAAATTCCAAATTTGATTTTGAGAAAAAACAACAGATTATTTTACTGAAAAATCATTTATTAACTCATATAATTTTACGACATGAACATAATTGACTATTTCATTGCGGTATTCAAGCTCTATTATGCGTGAACGATTCTGGCCTTTGTCCGCTCGTAATTCCTGTAAGAAAATAATTAGGTTATGCAATGGATGTTTCAAATTAAAACCTAAGGAAGCTCTATTATGCGTGGTGCGTGAACGATTCTAGCCTTTGTCCGCTCGTAATTCCTGTAAGAAAATAATTAGGTTATGCAATAGATGTTTCAAATTAAAACCTAAGGAAATTAGTTATCTAATGGGAGACTTACCTGCTTGTCGCGTCAATGATTTTTTACTTTTTCTTAACGTAGGCGTCGATTACGGTGGTCCCTTTTTTTATTAAAGATAGAAAATCTCGTGGATCGAAAGTAACTAAAGCATATATTTGTCTTTTTATCCGTATGTGTAGCAAGGCTATCCATTTGGAATTAGTTACAGCCTTGAGTGCGGTGGCTTTTTTAAATACTCTCAAAAGATTTATCTCTAAAAGAGGAAAACCATGTAATAATACTCAGACAATGGTTCCAATTTTTTAGGTGCAAGTAGACAATTACAAGAAATGTACGATATTCTTGCTTCTGAGAACAAAAATATTGGTAATTTTTTAGTAAACGATAACATAAAATGGCACTTTATACCTTCGCGTTCACCCACGTTTGGAGGTATATGGGAAGCAGGTATAAAAAGTACGAAATTTTATTTGAAACGCGTTATAGGATATTCTGTTCTTACTTTTGAGGATTTTTATACAGTTCTTAGTCAGGTGAAAAGCATTCTTAATACCCGTCCTATTTATCCTCTATCCTCTGACATAGAAGACCTGAATCCTCTTACTCCTGCTCATTTATTACTTGGTCGGCCATTGATCGTACTCCCAGAAGCAGACGTTACTACTATACCAGATAATCCCCTTAATCAGTAACAAAAACTCCAAGCTCTCAGTCAAATATTTTGGACGCATTGGAGCAAAGAATATGTAACTCCAAACCAGAATCAAATGGACCCAAAATTCATCAAACCTAGTTAATATTGGACAATTGGTGATAATTAAAAATGAGAATCTTCCCTCTATGCGATGGCAAACTTTGTAGAGTTGTTCTGGAATTATGCGTCGAGCTTTAACAAAACTTAGCGTTTTACCCACACAGTGAGTGTTTTTTTGTTTATATGTAGTTTAGAAAGCTCTCAAGACCTTTCGAGGTAGGCGAGATGTTAAAGACTAAAGTTGACGCCTATGGTCGGCTAACCCCCAACTCTGAAAGAATTCGTCGCGCGCAGCAGGTGTGTGATATACAGACATTAGACAGAAACACATGAACAATTCATCCATAAAGGTGTTAAGTTTTTTACTCACGATAATTTTGTTTATGAGTACTTATACACTTATGATTGTTCTTTTTATTTTATGTATTAACATTTTTTTTCGTATTTTATATTAAAATTGACAAGTATACAGTCCACTATCTTTATCACAAAGTTGTGACCGTTCCCAACAATAATTAACTTCTAAATAGCTTGCAGTACTATTATCCTGTGTCTTATCACTTAACTGCTGTTCTTTTTCATAGTTTGTAGTATCTTTAAAAAGAAAACCAGAGAAGTTATTTATTTATTACAAATTATATTTTTACTTAAGAAACAATCTTTTGTAATTGCTTATTTAACAATTGTATTTGGTTTTTTTATGCAAACATGTAATTTTTTCATACTATTTTGTTTTAAATTTAAGGGAAATAAAAATTCTGAATAACACAGTAATAGAGATACAGAATTTTAGAACTAATTTGAGTTTTAATAATATGTATTTACCTTTTTCTTTTAACGGAATATTTTTAGTGAAATTGTTATCTCTCGAATCATTTAAGGGAGGTATATAGTCAAGATCTTTAATGGATTAATCACTATTAACTTCTAAATAGCTTGCAGTACTATTATCTTGTGTCTTATCACTTAACTGCTGTTTTTTTTTCATAGTTTGTAGTATCTTCAAAAAGAAAACCAGAGAAGTTATTTATTTATTACATATTATATTTTTACTTAAAAAATAATCTTTTGAAATTGCTTATTTAACAGATATATTTGGATCTTTTTGTGCAAACATGTAATTTTCTAATACTATTTTGTTTTAAATTTAAGGGAAATAAAAAATCTGAATAACAGTAATAGAGATACAGAATTTTAGAACTAATTTGAGTTTAAATAATATGTATTTACCTTTTTCTTTTAATGGACTATTTTTAGTGAAATTGTTATCTCTCGAATCATTTAAGGGAGGTATATAGTCAAGATCTTTAATGGAATCATCACTATTAACTTCTAAATAGCTTGCAGTACTATTATCTTGTGTCATCACTTAACTACTGTTCTTTTTCATAGTTTGTAGTATCTTTAAAAAGAAAACCAGAGAAGTTCTTTATTTATCACATATTATATTTTTACTTAAAAAACAATCTTTTGTAATTGCTTATTTAACACTTATATTTAATTTTTTTTATGCAAACTTGTAATTTTCTAATACTACTTTGTTTTAAATTTAAGGGAAATGAATAACACAGTAATAGAGATACAGAATTTTAGAACTAATTTGAGTTTGAATAATATGTATATACCTTTTTCTTTTAACGGACTATTTTTAGTGAAATTTTCATCTCTCGAATCATTTAAGGGAGGTATATAGTCAAGATCTTTAATGGAATCATCACTATTAACTTTTAAATAGCTTGCACTACTATTATCTTTTGTTATCACTCAACTACTGTTCTTTTTTATAGTTTGTAGTATCTTCCTTCAAAAAGAAAACCAGAGAAGTTATTTATCTATTACATATTATATTTCTACTTAAAAAACAATCTTTTGTAATTGCTTATTTAACAGATATATTTGGATCTTTTTATGAAACCATGTAACTTTCCAATACTATTTTGTTTTAAATTTAAAGGAAATAAAAATTCTGAATAACACAGTAATAGAGATACAGAATTTTAAAACTAACTTGAGTGTGAATAATATATATTTACCTTTTCCTTTTAACGGAATATTTTTAGTGAAATTGTTATCTCTCGAATCATTTAAGGGATGTATATAGTCAAGATCTTTAATGGAATAATCACTATTAACTTTTAAATAGCTTGCAGTACTATTTTCTTGTGTCTTATCACTTAACTGCTGTTTTTTTTCATAGTTTGTAGTATCTTCAAAAAGAAAACCAAAGAAGTTATTTATTTATTACATATTATATTTTTACTTAAAAAACAATCTTTTGTAATTGCTTATTTAACAATTATATTTGGTTTTTTTATGCAAACATGTAATTTTTTCATACTATTTTGTTTTAAATTTAAGGGAAATAAAAATTCTGAATAACACAGTAATAGAGATACAGAATTTTAGAACTAATTTGAGTTTTAATAATATGTATTTACCTTTTTCTTTTAACGGAATATTTTTAGTGAAATTGTTATCTCTCGAATCATTTAAGGGAGGTATATAGTCAAGATCTTTAATGGATTAATCACTATTAACTTCTAAATAGCTTGCAGTACTATTATCTTGTGTCTTATCACTTAACTGCTGTTTTTTTTTTCATAGTTTGTAGTATCTCTTCAAAAGAAAACCAGAGAAGTTATTTATTTATTACATATTATATTTTTACTTAAAAAATAATCTTTTGAAATTGCTTATTTAACAGATATATTTGGATCTCTTTTGTGCAAACATGTAATTTTCTAATACTATTTTGTTTTAAATTTAAGGGAAATAAAAAATCTGAATAACAGTAATAGAGATACAGAATTTTAGAACTAATTTGAGTTTGAATAATATGTATTTACCTTTTTCTTTTAATGGACTATTTTTAGTGAAATTGTTATCTCTCGAATCATTTAAGAGAGGTATATAGTCAAGATCTTTAATGGAATCATCACTATTAACTTCTAAATAGCTTGCAGTACTATTATCTTGTGTCATCACTTAACTACTGTTCTTTTTCATAGTTTGTAGTATCTTTAAAAAGAAAACCAGAGAAGTTCTTTATTTATCACATATTTTATATTTTTACTTAAAAAACAATCTTTTGTAATTGCTTATTTAACACTTATATTTAGTTTTTTTTATGCAAACTTGTAATTTTCTAATACTACTTTGTTTTAAATTTAAGGGAAATGAATAACACAGTAATAGAGATACAGAATTTTAGAACTAATTTGAGTTTGAATAATATGTATATACCTTTTTCTTTTAACGGAATATTTTTAGTGAAATTTTTATCTCTCGAATCATTTAAGGGAGGTATATAGTCAAGATCTTTAATGGAATCATCACTATTAACTTTTAAATAGCTTGCACTACTATTATCTTTTGTTATCACTCAACTACTGTTCTTTTTTATAGTTTGTAGTATCTTCCTTCAAAAAGAAAACTAGAGAAGTTATTTATCTATTACATATTATATTTCTACTTAAAAAGCAATCTTTTGTAATTGCTTATTTAACAGATATATTTGGATCTTTTTATGAAACCATGTAACTTTCCAATACTATTTTGTTTTAAATTTAAGGGAAATAAAAATTCTGAATAACACAGTAATAGAGATACAGAATTTTAAAACTAACTTGAGTGTGAATAATATATATTTACCTTTTCCTTTTAACGGAATATTTTTAGTGAAATTGTTATCTCTCGAATCATTTAAGGGATGTATATAGTCAAGATCTTTAATGGAATAATCACTATTAACTTTTAAATAGCTTGCAGTACTATTTTCTTGTGTCTTATCACTTAACTGCTGTTTCTTTTTCATAGTTTGTAGTATCTTCAAAAAGAAAACCAAAGAAGTTATTTATTTATTACATATTATATTTTTACTTAAAAAACAATCTTTTGTAATTGCTTTTTAACAATTATATTTGGTTTTTTTTATGCAAACATGTAATTTTTTTCATACTATTTTGTTTTAAACTTAAGGGAAATAAAAATTCTGAATAACACAGTAATAGAGATACAGAATTTTAGAACTATCTTGAGTTTTAATAATATGTATTTACCTTTTTATTTTAACGGAATATTTTTAGTGAAATTGTTATCTCTCGAATCATTTAAGGGAGGTATATAGTCAAGATCTTTAATGGAATAATCACTATTAACTTCTAAATAGCTTGCAGTACTATTATCTTGTGTCTTATCACTTAACTGCTGTTTTTTTTTCATAGTTTGTAGTATCTTCAAAAAGAAAACCAGAGAAGTTATTTATTTATTACATATTATATTTTTACTTAAAAAATAATCTTTTGAAATTGCTTATTTAACAGATATATTTGGATCTTTTTGTGCAAACATGTAATTTTCTAATACTATTTTGTTTTAAATTTAAGGGAAATAAAAATTCTGAATAACAGTAATAGAGATACAGAATTTTAGAACTAATTTGAGTTTGAATAATATGTATTTACCTTTTTCTTTTAATGGACTATTTTTAGTGAAATTGTTATCTCTCGAATCATTTAAGGGAGGTATATAGTCAAGATCTTTAATGGAATCATCACTATTAACTTCTAAATAGCTTGCAGTACTATTATCTTGTGTCATCACTTAACTACTGTTCTTTTTCATAGTTTGTAGTATCTTCAAAAAGAAAACCAAAGAAGTTATTTATTTATCACATATTATATTTTTACTTAAAAAACAATCTTTTGTAATTGCTTATTTAACAATTATATTTGGTTTTTTTATGCAAACATGTAATTTTTTCATACTATTTTGTTTTAAATTTAAGGGAAATAAAAATTCTGAATAACACAGTAATAGAGATACAGAATTTTAGAACTAATTTGAGTTTGAATAATATGTATATACCTTTTTCTTTTAACGGACTATTTTTAGTGAAATTTTCATCTCTCGAATCATTTAAGGGAGGTATATAGTCAAGATCTTTAATGGAATCATCACTATTAACTTTTAAATAGCTTGCACTACTATTATCTTTTGTTATCACTCAACTACTGTTCTTTTTTATAGTTTGTAGTATCTTCCTTCAAAAAGAAAACCAGAGAAGTTATTTATCTATTACATATTATATTTCTACTTAAAAAGCAATCTTTTGTAATTGCTTATTTAACAGATATATTTGGATCTTTTTATGAAACCATGTAACTTTCCAATACTATTTTGTTTTAAATTTAAAGGAAATAAAAATTCTGAATAACACAGTAATAGAGATACAGAATTTTAAAACTAACTTGAGTGTGAATAATATATATTTACCTTTTCCTTTTAACGGAATATTTTTAGTGAAATTGTTATCTCTCGAATCATTTAAGGGATGTATATAGTCAAGATCTTTAATGGAATAATCACTATTAACTTTTAAATAGCTTGCAGTACTATTTTCTTGTGTCTTATCACTTAACTGCTGTTTTTTTTCATAGTTTGTAGTATCTTCAAAAAGAAAACCAAAGAAGTTATTTATTTATTACATATTATATTTTTACTTAAAAAACAATCTTTTGTAATTGCTTATTTAACAATTATATTTGGTTTTTTTATGCAAACATGTAATTTTTTCATACTATTTTGTTTTAAATTTAAGGGAAATAAAAATTCTGAATAACACAGTAATAGAGATACAGAATTTTAGAACTAATTTGAGTTTTAATAATATGTATTTACCTTTTTCTTTTAACGGAATATTTTTAGTGAAATTGTTATCTCTCGAATCAGTTAAGGGAGGTATATAGTCAAGATCTTTAATGGATTAATCACTATTAACTTCTAAATAGCTTGCAGTACTATTATCTTGTGTCTTATCACTTAACTGCTGTTTTTTTTTTCATAGTTTGTAGTATCTTCAAAAAGAAAACCAGAGAAGTTATTTATTTATTACATATTATATTTTTACTTAAAAAATAATCTTTTGAAATTGCTTATTTAACAGATATATTTGGATCTTTTTGTGCAAACATGTAATTTTCTAATACTATTTTGTTTTAAATTTAAGGGAAATAAAAAATCTGAATAACAGTAATAGAGATACAGAATTTTAGAACTAATTTGAGTTTGAATAATATGTATTTACCTTTTTCTTTTAATGGACTATTTTTAGTGAAATTGTTATCTCTCGAATCATTTAAGAGAGGTATATAGTCAAGATCTTTAATGGAATCATCACTATTAACTTCTAAATAGCTTGCAGTACTATTATCTTGTGTCATCACTTAACTACTGTTCTTTTTCATAGTTTGTAGTATCTTTAAAAAGAAAACCAGAGAAGTTCTTTATTTATCACATATTTTATATTTTTACTTAAAAAACAATCTTTTGTAATTGCTTATTTAACACTTATATTTAGTTTTTTTTATGCAAACTTGTAATTTTCTAATACTACTTTGTTTTAAATTTAAGGGAAATGAATAACACAGTAATAGAGATACAGAATTTTAGAACTAATTTGAGTTTGAATAATATGTATATACCTTTTTCTTTTAACGGACTATTTTTAGTGAAATTTTTATCTCTCGAATCATTTAAGGGAGGTATATAGTCAAGATCTTTAATGGAATCATCACTATTAACTTTTAAATAGCTTGCACTACTATTATCTTTTGTTATCACTCAACTACTGTTCTTTTTTATAGTTTGTAGTATCTTCCTTCAAAAAGAAAACCAGAGAAGTTATTTATCTATTACATATTATATTTCTACTTAAAAAGCAATCTTTTGTAATTGCTTATTTAACAGATATATTTGGATCTTTTTATGAAACCATGTAACTTTCCAATACTATTTTGTTTTAAATTTAAGGGAAATAAAAATTCTGAATAACACAGTAATAGAGATACAGAATTTTAAAACTAACTTGAGTGTGAATAATATATATTTACCTTTTCCTTTTAACGGAATATTTTTAGTGAAATTGTTATCTCTCGAATCATTTAAGGGATGTATATAGTCAAGATCTTTAATGGAATAATCACTATTAACTTTTAAATAGCTTGCAGTACTATTTTCTTGTGTCTTATCACTTAACTGCTGTTTCTTTTTCATAGTTTGTAGTATCTTCAAAAAGAAAACCAAAGAAGTTATTTATTTATTACATATTATATTTTTACTTAAAAAACAATCTTTTGTAATTGCTTTTTTAACAATTATATTTGGTTTTTTTATGCAAACATGTAATTTTTTCATACTATTTTGTTTTAAATTTAAGGGAAATAAAAATTCTGAATAACACAGTAATAGAGATACAGAATTTTAGAACTATCTTGAGTTTTAATAATATGTATTTACCTTTTTATTTTAACGGAATATTTTTAGTGAAATTGTTATCTCTCGAATCATTTAAGGGAGGTATATAGTCAAGATCTTTAATGGAATAATCACTATTAACTTCTAAATAGCTTGCAGTACTATTATCTTGTGTCTTATCACTTAACTGCTGTTTTTTTTTTCATAGTTTGTAGTATCTTCAAAAAGAAAACCAGAGAAGTTATTTATTTATTACATATTATATTTTTACTTAAAAAATAATCTTTTGAAATTGCTTATTTAACAGATATATTTGGATCTTTTTGTGCAAACATGTAATTTTCTAATACTATTTTGTTTTAAATTTAAGGGAAATAAAAATTCTGAATAACAGTAATAGAGATACAGAATTTTAGAACTAATTTGAGTTTGAATAATATGTATTTACCTTTTTCTTTTAATGGACTATTTTTAGTGAAATTGTTATCTCTCGAATCATTTAAGGGAGGTATATAGTCAAGATCTTTAATGGAATCATCACTATTAACTTCTAAATAGCTTGCAGTACTATTATCTTGTGTCATCACTTAACTACTGTTCTTTTTCATAGTTTGTAGTATCTTTAAAAAGAAAACCAGAGAAGTTCTTTATTTATCACATATTATATTTTTACTTAAAAAACAATCTTTTGTAATTGCTTATTTAACACTTATATTTAGTTTTTTTTATGCAAACTTGTAATTTTCTAATACTACTTTGTTTTAAATTTAAGGGAAATGAATAACACAGTAATAGAGATACAGAATTTTAGAACTAATTTGAGTTTGAATAATATGTATATACCTTTTTCTTTTTACGGACTATTTTTAGTGAAATTTTCATCTCTCGAATCATTTAAGGGAGGTATATAGTCAAGATCTTTAATGGAATCATCACTATTAACTTTTAAATAGCTTGCACTACTATTATCTTTTGTTATCACTTAACTACTGTTCTTTTTTATAGTTTGTAGTATCTTCCTTCAAAAAGAAAACCAGAGAAGTTATTTATCTATTACATATTATATTTCTACTTAAAAAGCAATCTTTTGTAATTTCTTATTTAACAGATATATTTGGATCTTTTTATGAAACCATGTAACTTTCCAATACTATTTTGTTTTAAATTTAAGGGAAATAAAAATTCTGAATAACACAATAATAGAGATACAGAATTTTAAAACTAACTTGAGTTTGAATAATATATATTTACCTTTTCCTTTTAACGGAATATTTTTAGTGAAATTGTTATCTCTCGAATCATTTAAGGGATGTATATAGTCAAGATCTTTAATGGAATAATCACTATTAACTTTTAAATAGCTTGCAGTGTCTTATCACTTAACTGCTCTTTTTTTTCATAGTTTGTAGTATTTATAAAAAGAAAACCATAGAAGTTATTTATCTATTACATATTATACAGGGTGTTTCTTAAGTAATCTAAAATATTATATGGGGCGCTTCGTTACTCAATTTTAAGACGAAAAGTTTATATAAACATGTGTGATAGGTGTTGTCGTTTATGAGATACAGCGGATTCTTGCATTTTAGCTGGAGATGGACATTTTGAACATTTGCTCTGAAATGTATTATTTTTTCTTTATGTTTAACACATGTTGCTTGTAATAAAATAATAAAAAAATATAAATCAGTAGCGTTACCAAGAAAAATTAATTTCACGTACAAACCCTGTATCTCATAAACGACAACACCTATCACACATGTTTATATGAACTTTTCGTCTTAAAATTGAGTAACGAAGCGCCCCATATAATATTTTAGATTACTTAAGAAACACCCTGTATTTTTACTTAAAAAGCAATCTTTTGTAATTGCTAATTTAACAATTATATTTGGTTTTTTTTCGCAAACATGTAATTTTCTAATACAATAATTTGTTTTAAATTTAAGGGAAATAAAAAATCTTAATAACACAGTTATAAAGAAACAGAATTTTAGAACTAATTTGAGTTTGAATAATATGGACTATTTTTAATGAAATTGTTATCTCTCGAATCATTTAAGGGATGTATATAGTCAAGATCTTTAATGGAATAATCACTATTAACTTTTAAATAGCTTGCAGTACTATTATCTTGTGTCTTATCACTTAACTGCTGTTTTTTTTTTTATAGTTTGTAGTATTTTTAAAATGAAAACCAGAGAAGTTATTTCCCAGATAGCACAAATACGTTTTAAAGACATTTTAAAGACGTTTGTTCTCGACGTTCAGGACATTTCTAAGATGTACGCCAATATCCAAAAAATATTTTAAAGACGTCTTTAAGACATACATTGTTACAAAACAAGGCGTCTTAAAGACATCCAGTTTGTACGTCTTTAGGACATCCAGTTTGTACATCTTTAGGACATCCAGTTTGTACGTCTTCAAGACATCCAGTCTTGGACGTCTTTAGGGCAAACAGTTCTGGACGTGTTTGAGCCGTCTATTTACTTGATAGAAATTCATTCAATCACTATGTAACACATACAAGTACAAAAAAATACAGATTTTTCAGTAACACAGCATAATTAAAAAAATAACATTTGCTATTAACTAACAGTGTTAGTGAAACGTGTCGAATATTTTTTACATACTAGTATGTGTTATATATAGCGGTTAAACGAATTTCCATCAAGTAAATATACAATTTAAACTTCTTTACAGTTATAGAATAAAGAAATATTAGAAATTATGAAAGCAATAAGGTATATGCAACACTGTGTTATCTCAAGATAACTTTAAGACTTATGAGTTCTAGACTGTACACATCTACAATAAAAGGAATCAAATTACTTTTTGACTCTTTAATAAACAGCAATACACCATTATAATCGTTTAACAACATTATTTTTCCTCTCTCCTGCTCTCCTTAACCAGTTTTGGATGGACTTTTCGGTTTCATTAGTTGTTGCTGCCATATTTGCTGCTTCAGCTGAACCTAAAAGAGAGAAAAGAAAATTGTGGTAAAAAATTACGAAGAAATGTTAGAATGGATAAATATTACAAAAAATGTTTTATGTGGGTATCAAAAATTTCATTGGGAAAAAATTATAGAATACACACTAATCAGTTAAATGTAACAGAAAAGATTAATAGTTACTTATTGGTCTAGCAGGCAAAGTAAGATAACTTACTTATTATCAGTTTAGCCAATAAATGACTATGAAAATCCTTCTTTGTTTTTCGCCCCAGCCAGCTATACTTCACAGCTACCTCATCACTGAGCAGTGAACTAAGGGCTCTTTTCACAAAATTATAGTTACTGGAGCCTCCCAGCTTAGAAAGCTCAATCACCTGCGAAAATATTGTTTGGGTTAGAGAATATTTTAATTAAGGCCACCTATTAAAGGCGTGCAAGATTTTTTTTCAAAATCATACTTACCCCGTTATTAAATTCATCTTCATTCATCAAAATTACTTTAAGTGCGTCTAGCTCTTCTTCTGTTGCTATGGGAAACTGTACTTCCGGAAATTTTGTAAAAAATGAAAAATCTACTTTTTTTTCCAGTTTTGTCGCTTTAAAAACTTCTTTTATATATTTAATTTCAGCCAGACTGTCTGTTACTAATGCCCTTAGCATATGATTTTGTTGTATTATTGTTTTAAGGTGTTTTTCTAAAAAATAATACATATTTGAGAATAATACACATTGAGTTTTAGGATTAATGTTAAAACTGATAATGTAAAATTGTATAAATAAAAAAGCGTTTAGTATATAAACATCACAACATACTTAACAAATATTACGTTACCTGTTTCTTCACAGCTGTGGCAACCAACCTGTGCTGTGTTGATGTTTATAACATCCAAATTTTGACAATTATCAGCAATATTTTCAATAAAATAACTGTTGTTATTAGCTCTGCCTGAAATATTTTGATTATTTAAAATTGCAAATGATTTGGTGTAAAATAAGAATATTTACCACTTAGGGAGGTATCAAATTTATTATCCGAGATACTTTCTGTAGCATTTTCTGATGCTGAAAATTAAAAAAAAAACAAGAATTATGTAGGTATATACCTATTTTGTGTTATTATCTAACAAAATATTGGAGTCTGGAACTCACATGCGTAATCTGCATCAGTCTGTGAATGAGAAGTCACTTTTCCCTTATAAATTTGACAGTAAACAGGGATGAATCGACTAGACTACGGTTGACTAGATTGTCACGTGATTAAGATGTATTCTGAAATAATATTGAATATGAAAAAGCATTAATCCCAGACTCCCAATTTTTTGCTAGGCTATAGGATGGTTTACGACAACACAAGTTCTTCAAAAAATACAAACAAATCTTAAATATTTACAATCTAATGTTGTGCAGTAACCCAACTTGGCAGGTTTCTTGACTGTTAGATTTTTTTTTAGTTTTGGCGGTGATGGAAGCTGGCTTATTTCTTCGCTGCTCATGCTGCTGTCACTAGATGAAAGCTTTTTTTGAATGATTTTTCTTTTTGTAGCTAATGATTCCTCTTCGGTATTCAAATCACTAGTGTCCTCAGCCTGCCTTGCCTTGTTTCTGGCTTTTAAATAGTCATCTAAAAAATTAGATTAAAATTTTACATTGGTAAGGATCTATTTTTACATAACATTTAATTTGTACCACTTGCACTAACTTCTTTGTTTAACATTAATAATAGTGCTGTACCCCCACAAAAGTTGTAGGAATTATTGTTGTGTCCAAAAATATAAAAACAAAGTTTTTTAAAAGAAAATACTCCAATTTATTACAAAATCTTTATAATTTACTTACAGAGTCAAAAATAATTACTTACTAAAAGTTGCATTTCTAAAGATACGCACATCATGGCAAGGCCAACAAGTATTTAATGGTTCATATTTTCTAATCGCATTTAGTAATTTATGGTTGGAAAATGTGGGCCAGTGGCATGTTTCCCCCTGTATCCAAATAGATGGAACTGCTTCCACAGTTCCGTCATCAATAAATTGGACAACAGTCCACGTTTGTTCATTCATTACGTTGCAACCTGCAATTTAAAAATAGTGGACCAAAAAGGAGTTCTACAAGGTAAGAAAAGTTGTCAAATAAAGCAAACCCTAATTCTCATAATTGGCTGCATGGAAAATGTAATAGGGATGAGCTTGGTTAAATGAAACAAAGTTGTCTAATCTTAGTGTAATATGTTGGCAGCAGAGTAGGCAAAATTCGAGAAAAATCATGTATTTTTTACATTAAATAGTACAATAATAGGTCTGTTTGATTTTATTTTAAAACTTGTATCAATCACACATATATAAAGATATCACACTTTGTTTCTCACTATGTTTAAAATAAAAATTACTCAGCTACACAAAAGGATCCTACCACCTCTTACTAAAAACTAAAATTACCCACTCAGTATATGTAATAATGGAAATATGACAATATTGGAATTATGTTCTATTTGGACACATTTGCAGTCCACTTCATCTAAATCAAAAATTTCAAGTGTACTGACACTATCAACTTGCACATTACAAATTCCAAAATGTGTTGATTCACATGGATTTTGATATAAACTATTATGAATTTTGTATTTATGACCAATAATTTTGTATTTATCTATTAAAACTATATCTTTGACTAATATTATATTTCCGTTAACTAAACGGCAACAGTTATCTGGAAAAATTGTCTTAAGAGTATAGTTTTTGAAAACAATGCTTTTAAACTGTCTGGAAATGTTTATATTATTTATTAAAGGTATGTTAAAATGTTCATCTTTAGGCATGGGATATTTTTTGAGAACTTCCTTTTTAATATTAAATTTTATATGCTCGGTATGCCTTTTAATTATTTGCTGTAAAGGTTTGTCACTCTTTCGAATTGATTTTAAAATGCTTTGTAAAAAATTTTCAAAGGGGAATGCACTGAAATTATCTACTGGACCATGATTTTTGACATCCTCTGTAAGATGTAACAAATTATGAACATTATGAGATATATTTTCTGAACCATACAAAGTCTTAAATGTTACAACAAAATATTTTAACAGTTCTGATGCATACTGAATATGAACGAAATATCTCTCATTTGACAGAATTATCAAGGCAATATGAAGGGAAAGAAAATTTAAATATCTGTCACCACTTAAATTATTTTTAAGTACTAATGGTCCAGTGTAAAATAAAAATTGTCTAAACTCGGTGGCCTTCCACCTTTTTATCTCGTTTAAGCTTCTAGGTTTACGGTTAAATTCACATGGCATTGATACAGCAATCTTAACAAGTGAATCAGATATATTTGAAATTTTTTGAAAGGAAATCTTTGTTGCTGGTTTCCCACAACACCAAAGAAGTAAAAGCTTTTTCACTACTCCTAAACATACTAAATGCATATAATCGAGAGGGAAACTATTGATCATATTTATGTGGGGTATATCTACAAGGACTGAAATACTAGTATGATGATTCTCCTGATTTTGGGACCTAAAATTTGAATTGGTCCTTAAAACAATATTAGTAACTCCAGGAAAGCATACTTGGCCAGATATATAATCACCCTCAATGCAGCATTTGGTACAAGAAAAGTAACCGCTATGACCTTTAACACACTTAACAAAGGATTTGGCCGGGGCATCACATATAAAACCTTTAATTCTAACATCGTAAAGTTTGTCATTAACTAACATACCATTATTTATAAGATTTATTGCATCATTGACAAAATCAACCAGAAATAAGTTGGGGTCTTGAGGTTTTTCATTCCCTTGATAAATGCCTACAATATCTACCACATTACTTTTGACAATACTACATAGAATTGGATAAACTTGACTTGTTAAACTCTTAAAAAGTGGTAGACCATCAATATTTATATTTATATGAATTGTAGGAGTATTTTTTAAAATCTCCTCATTTGATTGTTGAACAATATTTAATATACAATTTTGTAATCCAAAATGAAAGTATGATCCAGGTTCTATTTTCTTAATACCGATATTCCTTACAGTCCCTAACAAAGTTCTCGCATCGGAGGGCAGATCAGCAGAAAATTCTTTTTTAATGATGCCCAGTAAATCATTTATAGCAATATGTGAAATATTATGATGTAAAGCCCATTCTGCTAAACTAGATTTAAAACATGCATTCGGAGGAATCGTAGTACAAACAATCGAACTTGAAGTAGAAACTGATGGAGAATTATTGCTACCAAATACTTCGATTTCCTCACCATTATCACTACTAGAGCTAAAAGAATCTGATAAGTTATTATTTAATATAGGTTCACATGAAGAACCAGGTTGATTTGATGTTGAGGGAACAGGTCTGGAGTTTGGACGAGTGTAGGGCTGCTGGGCTCTTTTAGCACGCATATAATATTTTTGCATGTCCTTTGAGCGATTCATGATGAAGTAAAATGCAAATAAAAATTGAAACTTACCTTGTTTGAATCCGGTATACCACAGCCACACAATTCCAATAACGGAGAATAAATAATAAATTACCAATATATTACTTATTAGAAATATATTTATACTATCAAACAACCACAAATACTAGAAGAGGATACGAATTTAAGTAGGGTTAAAATAAAAATGTTATAAAATGGCCAACGAACGATCTATAGTAATCGACAGACGACAGATACTCCATGGTATCGATACTTTTTATTCACTATCGAATTAAACATCGACAGTCTATTTTTACTTTTCTTGCATTGGATGAGCCTAGTTGCAAGGTTTTTATACCTCTCTTTTTCCCAAACCTTAAAAAAACGGGAAAAGATTGTGCACCGCAACTGCGACTTATCATTCGTTCATTAAACTATATATCAATGTCTCGGTAATCGATATATTTCCTTCGACACCGTCCTTCTATAATAGAATCGATAGTGGTGGTAATTGCGGCGGCGGAAGAAGTCGAAGATCGCGAAACGATGGAGGGCGCGGGAATATGTCATTGGTCAAAGACGACAGACGTATAGCGCCAATAACGGAGTGTTAAGGCGCCATATTCAAAATTTATTCCATGAATTTTTACTGTTTGTAGCATAGATAAATCAAATATTCTAAGGTTTGCAGATATAAAGTTGTACAGGAATTATAGTTCTAGGATAAAAGTTAACGGAGCGGGTTTATGATGAAATATAACGATGATTAATTCCATTTGATATTAATAGGTTAAATTTAATATATTTTTTGCTCACTATGTGTTCAACGTGTGTAGTAGGCCACAAATAAAAATAAATAAAAAACAGAATCATTATAGTTTTTATGCATGCGCAAATTAAAAATTACTAAAAGAGTTGAACGTCCTCAGTATAGACATATTTAAAACGTCTTTAAAACATCCCTACAAAGGCGTTTTAAACATATCGAGAGAAGGACGTCTTAAGAACGTCCGTTTTACGTACCAGGACGTTTGGACCTAAGTAAGACATGAACTGGACGTCTTTAAGATGTAGTGTGCTATCTGGGTTATTTATTACATATTATATTTTTACTTAAAAAACAATCTTTTGTAATTGCTTATTTAACAATTATATTTGGTTTTTTTTATGCAAACATGTAATTTTTTCATACTATTTTGTTTAAATTTAAGGGAAATAAAAATTCTGAATAACACAGTAATAGAGATACAAAATTTTAGAACTAATTTGAGTTTTAATAATATGTATTTACCTTTTTCTTTTAACGGAATATTTTTAGTGAAATTGTTATCTCTTGAATCATTTAAGGGAGGTATATAGTCAAGATCTTTAATGGAATAATCACTATTAACTTCTAAATAGTTTGCAGTACTATTATCTTGTGTCTTATCACTTAACTGCTATTTTTTTTTCATAGTTTGTAGTATCTTCAAAAAGAAAACCAGAGAAGTTATTTATTTATTACATATTATATTTTTACTTAAAAAACAATCTTTTGTTATCGCTTATTTAACAATTATGTTTGGTTTTTTTTATGCAAACATGTAATTTTCTCATACTATTTTGTTTTAAATTTAAGGGAAATAAAAATTCTGAATAACACAGTAATAGAGATACAGAATTTTAAAACTAATTTGAGTTTGAATAATATATATTTACCCTTTCCTTTTAACGGATTATTTTTAGTAAAATTGTTATCTCTCGAATCATTTAAGGAATGTATATAGTCAAGATCTTTAATGGAATCATCACTATTAACTTTTAAATAGCTTGCCGTACTATTATCTTGTGTCTTATCACTTAACTGCTGTTTTTTTTCATAGTTTGTAGTATCTTTAAAAAGAAAACCAGAGAAGTTATTTATTTATTACATATTATATTTTTACTTAAAAAGCAATCTTTTGTAATTGCTTATTTAACAGATATATTTGGATCTTTTTATGAAACCATGTAACTTTCCAATACTATTTTGTTTTAAATTTAAGGGAAATAAAAACTCTGAAAAACACAGTAATAGAGATACAGAATTTTAAAACTAACTTGAGTTTGAATAATATATATTTACCTTTTTTTTTAACGGAATATTTTTGGTGAAATTGTTATCTCTCGAATCATTTAAGGGATGTATATAGTCAAGATCTTTAATGGAATAATCACTATTAACTTTTAAATAGCTTGCAGTACTATTATCTTGTGTCTTATCACTTAACTGCTGTTTTTTTTTTCATAGTTTGTAGTATCTTTAAAAAGAAAACCAGATAAGTTATTTATTTATTACATATTATATTTTTACTTAAAAAACAATCTTTTGTAATTGCTTATTTAACAATTATATTTGGTTAAATTGATTGTACTAACCCTTACTTTTTGGAAGTCCATCTTATTAAGGATAATAAAAAACTCTTCGTTTTAACAAAACTTCCAATATTTATTTAAAAACTGCTTTTTTAAAAGACTCAATGACAGCCGTTTCGCTAGACAACTAGCATCGTCAGATTAACATATTGAAGTTACTATTTATTTTTGTAGCTAGGAACCTGATGTTTATTAGGTAGTTATAAGGCTAGACCAAGTATGGAAGTAATAAGACATAACAATACTAAAGCCTAGATGTTATTAGCCCTAAGGGATTATCCTGGATGTATTTCCCTCTAAGATCAGTATAACTGTGCAATGATATAGAAAAACCAGGAAAAAACTATATCATGCTGATCTTTACAATAACTTAACATATTTGTGTTACAATTACGTCTTATCTATGTATAAAATGAAGACTCAATCAAAGCAAACACTTTAAAAGTGGAGAACTTCCCAGATTTATTTGTTCATTAACAACTTTAAATTGTGGATCTGCTAGATGTCTTTTTATTTCAAGTTCTTCAAGGAAATCTAAATTTTGTTTTTTATTACAAATGTGTAGTATTTGGATGTCATTGGTGTGAAAGAGTGAGGTTGGATGTTCAAGTAGGTGTTTTGCGTAATTTGACTTATCTGGTTGTTTTAATCTATATGCTCTTAAATGTTCGTTAAATCTTACTTCAAAATTTCTTTGTGTTTGACCTATATATACAGCATTACACTTTGGACAATTAATTTTGTAAACGCCAGATTTTTTTAATTTAGGTAATTTTGTTTTTACATTTAACAATTTTGTACCAACATTATTTTGTGTTTTTAATGATATTATTGCTGATGTTGCTGAAAATATTATTTTTGAAATTTTATTGGAAATAATTCCACAATAAGTAATATTTTTATAACTTTTAATTTCTTTAGTTTGTTTAGGTAATATTAGTTGTAGTGCCACTTTCTGTTCTTTTTTATTTATTAATGTATTTATCAAATGAATTGGGTAGCCATTAGATGTAGCTATTTGTTTTATGATATAAATTTCTTTATCAAAGTTAATTTTGTCCATTGGAATTGAAAATGCCCTATGTACCATAGAATTATAAGCTGCTAATTTATGTGTTATAGGATGATTTGAATTATATGGTATGGTTACATCTGTTTGTGTTGGTTTTCTGTATATTGAATAATTTAGTAAATTATTAACTTTTTCAATTTTTAAATCTAGAAA
Organism: Ophraella communa; assembly: GCA_035357415.1. Taxonomy (NCBI): domain Eukaryota; kingdom Metazoa; phylum Arthropoda; class Insecta; order Coleoptera; family Chrysomelidae; genus Ophraella; species Ophraella communa. The sequence goes on along the minus strand of CM068979.1, from coordinate 47,287,253 downwards.
ATTAATTGAATTATTTTCTTCAACTTTTAAAGTAAAATTAATTTTAGGATGCAAGGTATTAATATAATTAAAAAATATATCTAATTGTCGTTCGCTACCTACAAATCCTGCTAACACATCATTAACATATCTATACCAAAATACAATATTGTTTTTATAACTAGAATTAAAGATTTTGTTTTCTAAATTATCCATAAAAATATTTGCTAAAATTGGAGAAATGGGACTTCCCATTGGAAGACCCTCATTTTGAATATATACTTTGTTATCAAAAGTAAAATAATTTTGACTAATGCATGCAGGTACCCACAGGATAAAAATCGATCTGACTACCATGGTTTTCGCACGTTAAGTCGCTAATTTTGTACCATGTCACTGTTCCCATTTGTATGCGATTGGATCTTCTTTGGATCTCTTCTTGGAGGGTAGTTATTGTGCTCGTTAAGGTGGATATAACGGCTTGAATGGTTTTAGCGGTTGCTTGGGCACCAGCTGATTTTGATATGACTTCAAAGAAATCATCTGTGAAAGATTGCACTCGAAATCCACTAAATACTGGAATTGAAGACATCTGAGAGTAAGCTGATGTTAAGAAACCTGATTGGTTTGCTGATGCCAACTTTGAGTAGTATATCAATTTTGGAAGGATAAATTGGACCTGATTTCCACAAGTTGTCATCTGTTGGAAACTCTTTCCCATATTCTCTCTAGTGTACCATGTTTTGGTTGTCGTCATCTCAGCTAGTATACCGAGGTCTTCGCAATAGGTTCCAAAGATGCAGTGAAAAGCTACTTGTGAAGCGTGTTGTTCTATCCAATTTCCCTCTAGAATGAAAGAGTGATTTTGCATTAACTTATATAAGTAGAACCCTCCCCTTCCGGAAACACTAAACTCTGTCAATAGAGCGTCACCCCCTTTAAAACCGGTACTCTCTTTCCCTTTCTTTATGAAGCCATTCTCATCTATTTCCCAGGAATATGCGATGTAAAGCATGTTTATCGGAAAGAACATTCTCTGAGCTTTTCTTGAAGTGACTAATGTAAGCAGGTTTGCAACGAGAGTTAGGAGTGTTGAAACCTCAGTGGCCTCTTTCCCTGCTGTAAGCATTAATATGTCATCTATACAGGGAACATGAGCCATCATCCTCTTACAGGCATTAGTCCATTTTTCTCTGTACGGACGAGGTGTTCTGATATGCATGAGCAATGCTGTTAATGGTCCTACACTCTGTGCCATTGCTGAACGCTTCTCTGGAGGGAATGTGCAAACTTCTAACAGGATATGGTGCATTGGATTTAAACCATATTTACTCAAGGGAATAGCTTTGGTGTTTCCGGCAGGGTCCTTACCAAGGGGCATTTCTCCATGTCCAAGTCGAAGCTCATTTAGTCTCAGTGAATTCGCGAGAAAGAAATCTAAATAAGGCATAACTGTCCCATACCAGCTTTCTTCACCGCGGGTAAACGCCTTGAATTCCAATCCAAAAATTCGTGCCTGCTCAACGATAATGTTGTCAACTTCAGCAACGTCTATAGTGTGTTGGGACCCCAGTGTTGTTATTGTGTAAACTTTCTTCTCTTTTGCCTTTTTCTCAGTATTCCCTTCTCTCCCATTTGCGGGTTGTCTCCTAGAGGTGAATCCAGAGAAGATAATGTTTGTCACTTGGCCCGCTACATTGATGTTGTTTATCTTGCCACCTGCTGCACTTCCAAAGACTTTAGCCATTATTGCACCATAAAAACCTAACAGGAATTTTAAACATTTCACCTTTTTCGGCTGATCAGAAGTCACTCTTGATTTCTTTGATCGAGGAATTTCTGCTCCAGTATCAGGATCAACAAGTGTTATTCCTCTCTTATTGCCATTTATTGTAGGAACAACTTCCATGGGGGCGGGGTTACTCATGACTAATCTTTTGCTTAGCTTTGCTTTTGTAATTGCTTATTTAACACTTACATTTGGTTTTTTTTATGCAAACTTGTAAATTTCTAATACTATTTTGTTTTAAATTTAAGGGAAATGAATAACACAGTAATAGAGATACAGAATTTTAGAACTGATTTGAGTTTTAATAATATGTATTTACCTTTTTCTTTTAACGGACTATTTTTAATGAAATTGTTATCTCTCGAATCATTTAAGGGAGGTATATAGTCAAGATCTTTAATGGAATCATCACTATTAACTTCTAAATAGCTTGCAGTACTATTATCTTTTGTCATCACTCAACTACTGTTCTTTTTTATAGTTTGAAGTATCTTTCTTCAAAAAGAAAACCAGAGAAGTTATTTATCTATTACATATTATATTTCTACTTAAAAAGCAATCTTTTGTAATTGCTTATTTAACAGATATATTTGGATCTTTTTATGAAACCATGTAACTTTCCAATACTATTTTGTTTTAAATTTAAGGGAAATAAAAATTCTGAATAACACAGTAATAGAGATACAGAATTTTAAAACTAACTTGAGTTTGAATAATATATATTTACCTTTTTCTTTTAACGGACTATTTTTAGTGAAATTGTCATCTCTCTAATCATTTAAGGGAGGTATATAGTCAAGATCTTTAATGAAATCATCACTATTAACTATTAAATAGCTTGCAGTATATTATCTTGTGTCTTATCACTTAACTGCTGTTCTTTTTATAGTTTGTAGTATCTTCAAAAGAAAACCAGAGAAGTTATTTATCTATTACATATTATATTTTTACTTGAAAAGCAATCTTTTGTAATTGCTTATTTAACAATTATATTTGGTTTTTTTCGCAAACATGTAATTTTCTAATACTATTTTGTTTTAAATTTAAGGAAATAAAAAATCTTAATAACACAGTTATAGAGAAACAGAATTTTAGAACTAATTTGAGTTTGAATAATATGTATTTACCTTTTTCTCTTAACGGACTATTTTTAATGAAATTGTTATCTTTCGAATCATTTAAGGGAGGTATATAGTCAATATCTTTAATGGAATCATCACTATTAACTTCTAAATAGCTTGCAGTACTATTATCTTTTGTCATCACTCAACTACTGTTCTTTTTTATAGTTTGTAGTATCTTTCTTCAAAAAGAAAACCAGAGAAGTTATTTATCTATTACATATTATATTTCTACTTAAAAAGCAATCTTTTGTAATTGCTTATTTAACAGATATATTTGGATCTTTTTATGAAACCATGTAACTTTCCAATACTATTTTGTTTTAAACAGTAATAGAGATACAGAATTTTAAAACTAACTTGAGTTTGAATAATATATATTTACCTTTTTCTTTTAACGGACTATTTTTAGTGAAATTGTCATCTCTCGAATCATTTAAGGGAGGTATATAGTCAAGATCTTTAATGAAATCATCACTATTAACTATTAAATAGCTTGCAGTATATTATCTTGTGTCTTATCACTTAACTGCTGTTCTTTTTTATAGTTTGTAGTATCTTCAAAAGAAAACCAGAGAAGTTATTTATCTATTACATATTATATTTTTACTCAAAAAGCAATCTTTTGTAATTGCTTATTTAACAATTATATTTGGTTTTTTTTCGCAAACATGTAATTTTCTAATACTATTTTGTTTTAAATTTAAGGGAAATAAAAAATCTTAATAACACAGTTATAGAGAAACAGAATTTTAGAACTAATTTGAGTTTGAATAATATGTATGTACCTTTTTCTTTTAACGGACTATTTTTAATGAAATTGTTATCTCTCGAATCATTTAAGGGAGGTATATAGTCAAGATCTTTAATGGAATCATCACTATTAACTTCAAAATAGCTTGCAGTACTATTATCTTTTGTCATCACTCAACTACTGTTCTTTTTTATAGTTTGTAGTATCTTTCTTCAAAAAGAAAACCAGAGAAGTTATTTATCTATTACATATTATATTTCTACTTAAAAAGCAATCTTTTGTAAGTGCTTATTTAACAATTATTCTTGTTTTTTTTGCAAACATGTAATTTTTTCATACTATTTTGTTTTAAATTTAAGGGAAATAAAAATTCTGAATAACACAGTAATAGAGATACAGAATTTTAGAACTAATTTGAGTTTTAATAATATGTATTTACCTTTTTCTTTTAACGGACTATTTTTAGTGAAATTGTCATCTCTCGAATCATTTAAGGGAGGTATATAGTCAAGATCTTTAATGGAATCATCACTATTAACTATTAAATAGCTTGCAGTACTATTATCTTGTGTCTTATCACTTAACTGCCGTTCTTTTTCATAGTTTGTAGTATCTTCAAAAAGAAAACCAGAGAAGTTATTTATCTATTACATATTATATTTTTACTTAAAAAGCAATCTTTTGTAATTGCTTATTTAACAATTATATTTGGTTTTTTTCGCAAACATGTAATTTTCTAATACTATTTTGTTTTAAATTTAAGGGAAATAAAAATCTTAATAACACAGTTATAGAGAAACAGAATTTTAGAACTAATTTGAGTTTGAATAATATGTATTTACCTTTTTCTTTTAACGGACTATTTTTAATGAAATTGTTATCTCTCGAATCATTTAAGGGAGGTATATAGTCAAGATCTTTAATGGAATCATCACTATTAACTTCTAAATAGCTTGCAGTACTATTATCTTTTGTCATCACTCAACTACTGTTCTTTTTTATAGTTTGTAGTATCTTTCTTCAAAAAGAAAACCAGAGAAGTTATTTATCTATTACATATTATATTTCTACTTAAAAAGCAATCTTTTGTAATTGCTTATTTAACAGATATATTTGGATCTTTTTATGAAACCATGTAACTTTCCAATACTATTTTGTTTTAAATTTAAGGGAAATAAAAATTCTGAATAACACAGTAATAGAGATACAGAATTTTAAAACTAACTTGAGTTTGAATAATATATATTTACCTTTTTCTTTTAACGGACTATTTTTAGTGAAATTGTCATCTCTCTAATCATTTAAGGGAGGTATATAGTCAAGATCTTTAATGAAATCATCACTATTAACTATTAAATAGCTTGCAGTATATTATCTTGTGTCTTATCACTTAACTGCTGTTCTTTTTTATAGTTTGTAGTATCTTCAAAAAGAAAACCAGAGAAGTTATTTATCTATTACATATTATATTTTTACTTGAAAAGCAATCTTTTGTAATTGCTTATTTAACAATTATATTTGGTTTTTTTTCGCAAACATGTAATTTTCTAATACTATTTTGTTTTAAATTTAAGGGAAATAAAAAATCTTAATAACACAGTTATAGAGAAACAGAATTTTAGAACTAATTTGAGTTTGAATAATATGTATTTACCTTTTTCTCTTAACGGACTATTTTTAATGAAATTGTTATCTTTCGAATCATTTAAGGGAGGTATATAGTCAATATCTTTAATGGAATCATCACTATTAACTTCTAAATAGCTTGCAGTACTATTATCTTTTGTCATCACTCAACTACTGTTCTTTTTTATAGTTTGTAGTATCTTTCTTCAAAAAGAAAACCAGAGAAGTTATTTATCTATTACATATTATATTTCTACTTAAAAAGCAATCTTTTGTAATTGCTTATTTAACAGATATATTTGGATCTTTTATGAAACCATGTAACTTTCCAATACTATTTTGTTTTAAATTTAAGGGAAATAAAAATTCTGAATAACACAGTAATAGAGATACAGAATTTTAAAACTAACTTGAGTTTGAATAATATATATTTACCTTTTTCTTTTAACGGACTATTTTTAGTGAAATTGTCATCTCTCGAATCATTTAAGGGAGGTATATAGTCAAGATCTTTAATGAAATCATCACTATTAACTATTAAATAGCTTGCAGTATATTATCTTGTGTCTTATCACTTAACTGCTGTTCTTTTTTATAGTTTGTAGTATCTTCAAAAAGAAAACCAGAGAAGTTATTTATCTATTACATATTATATTTTTACTCAAAAAGCAATCTTTTGTAATTGCTTATTTAACAATTATATTTGGTTTTTTTCGCAAACATGTAATTTTCTAATACTATTTTGTTTTAAATTTAAGGAAATAAAAAATCTTAATAACACAGTTATAGAGAAACAGAATTTTAGAACTAATTTGAGTTTGAATAATATGTATGTACCTTTTTCTTTTAACGGACTATTTTTAATGAAATTGTTATCTCTCGAATCATTTAAGGGAGGTATATAGTCAAGATCTTTAATGGAATCATCACTATTAACTTCAAAATAGCTTGCAGTACTATTATCTTTTGTCATCACTCAACTACTGTTCTTTTTTATAGTTTGTAGTATCTTTCTTCAAAAAGAAAACCAGAGAAGTTATTTATCTATTACATATTATATTTCTACTTAAAAAGCAATCTTTTGTAAGTGCTTATTTAACAATTATATTTGTTTTTTTTGCAAACATGTAATTTTTTCATACTATTTTGTTTTAAATTTAAGGGAAATAAAAATTCTGAATAACACAGTAATAGAGATACAGAATTTTAGAACTAATTTGAGTTTTAATAATATGTATTTACCTTTTTCTTTTAACGGACTATTTTTAGTGAAATTGTCATCTCTCGAATCATTTAAGGGAGGTATATAGTCAAGATCTTTAATGGAATCATCACTATTAACTATTAAATAGCTTGCAGTACTATTATCTTGTGTCTTATCACTTAACTGCCGTTCTTTTTCATAGTTTGTAGTATCTTCAAAAAGAAAACCAGAGAAGTTATTTATCTATTACATATTATATTTTTACTTAAAAAGCAATCTTTTGTAATTGCTTATTTAACAATTATATTTGGTTTTTTTTCGCAAACATGTAATTTTCTAATACTATTTTGTTTTAAATTTAAGGGAAATAAAAAATCTTAATAACACAGTTATAGAGAAACAGAATTTTAGAACTAATTTGAGTTTGAATAATATGTATTTACCTTTTTCTTTTAACGGACTATTTTTAATGAAATTGTTATCTCTCGAATCATTTAAGGGAGGTATATAGTCAAGATCTTTAATGGAATCATCACTATTAACTTCTAAATAGCTTGCAGTACTATTATCTTTTGTCATCACTCAACTACTGTTCTTTTTTATAGTTTGTAGTATCTTTCTTCAAAAAGAAAACCAGAGAAGTTATTTATCTATTACATATTATATTTCTACTTAAAAAGCAATCTTTTGTAATTGCTTATTTAACAGATATATTTGGATCTTTTTATGAAACCATGTAACTTTCCAATACTATTTTGTTTTAAATTTAAGGGAAATAAAAATTCTGAATAACACAGTAATAGAGATACAGAATTTTAAAACTAACTTGAGTTTGAATAATATATATTTACCTTTTTCTTTTAACGGACTATTTTTAGTGAAATTGTCATCTCTCTAATCATTTAAGGGAGGTATATAGTCAAGATCTTTAATGAAATCATCACTATTAACTATTAAATAGCTTGCAGTATATTATCTTGTGTCTTATCACTTAACTGCTGTTCTTTTTTATAGTTTGTAGTATCTTCAAAAGAAAACCAGAGAAGTTATTTATCTATTACATATTATATTTTTACTTGAAAAGCAATCTTTTGTAATTGCTTATTTAACAATTATATTTGGTTTTTTTCGCAAACATGTAATTTTCTAATACTATTTTGTTTTAAATTTAAGGGAAATAAAAAATCTTAATAACACAGTTATAGAGAAACAGAATTTTAGAACTAATTTGAGTTTGAATAATATGTATTTACCTTTTTCTCTTAACGGACTATTTTTAATGAAATTGTTATCTTTCGAATCATTTAAGGGAGGTATATAGTCAATATCTTTAATGGAATCATCACTATTAACTTCTAAATAGCTTGCAGTACTATTATCTTTTGTCATCACTCAACTACTGTTCTTTTTTATAGTTTGTAGTATCTTTCTTCAAAAAGAAAACCAGAGAAGTTATTTATCTATTACATATTATATTTCTACTTAAAAAGCAATCTTTTGTAATTGCTTATTTAACAGATATATTTGGATCTTTTTATGAAACCATGTAACTTTCCAATACTATTTTGTTTTAAATTTAAGGGAAATAAAAATTCTGAATAACACAGTAATAGAGATACAGAATTTTAAAACTAACTTGAGTTTGAATAATATATATTTACCTTTTTCTTTTAACGGACTATTTTTAGTGAAATTGTCATCTCTCGAATCATTTAAGGGAGGTATATAGTCAAGATCTTTAATGAAATCATCACTATTAACTATTAAATAGCTTGCAGTATATTATCTTGTGTCTTATCACTTAACTGCTGTTCTTTTTTATAGTTTGTAGTATCTTCAAAAAGAAAACCAGAGAAGTTATTTATCTATTACATATTATATTTTTACTCAAAAAGCAATCTTTTGTAATTGCTTATTTAACAATTATATTTGGTTTTTTTTCGCAAACATGTAATTTTCTAATACTATTTTGTTTTAAATTTAAGGGAAATAAAAAATCTTAATAACACAGTTATAGAGAAACAGAATTTTAGAACTAATTTGAGTTTGAATAATATGTATGTACCTTTTTCTTTTAACGGACTATTTTTAATGAAATTGTTATCTCTCGAATCATTTAAGGGAGGTATATAGTCAAGATCTTTAATGGAATCATCACTATTAACTTCAAAATAGCTTGCAGTACTATTATCTTTTGTCATCACTCAACTACTGTTCTTTTTTATAGTTTGTAGTATCTTTCTTCAAAAAGAAAACCAGAGAAGTTATTTATCTATTACATATTATATTTCTACTTAAAAAGCAATCTTTTGTAAGTGCTTATTTAACAATTATATTTGTTTTTTTTGCAAACATGTAATTTTTTCATACTATTTTGTTTTAAATTTAAGGGAAATAAAAATTCTGAATAACACAGTAATAGAGATACAGAATTTTAGAACTAATTTGAGTTTTAATAATATGTATTTACCTTTTTCTTTTAACGGACTATTTTTAGTGAAATTGTCATCTCTCGAATCATTTAAGGGAGGTATATAGTCAAGATCTTTAATGGAATCATCACTATTAACTATTAAATAGCTTGCAGTACTATTATCTTGTGTCTTATCACTTAACTGCCGTTCTTTTTCATAGTTTGTAGTATCTTCAAAAAGAAAACCAGAGAAGTTATTTATCTATTACATATTATATTTTTACTTAAAAAACAATCTTTTTTAATTGCTTATTTAACAATTATATTTGGTTAAATTGATTGTACTAACCCTTACTTTTTGGAAGTCCATCTTATTAAGGATAATAAAAAACTCTTCGTTTTAACAAAACTTTCAATATTTATTTAAAAACTGCTTTTTTAAAAGACTCAATGACAGCTGTTTCGCTAGACAACTAGCATCGTCAGATTGACATATTGAAGTTACTATTTATTTTTGTAGCTAGGAACCTGATGTTTATTAGGTAGTTATAAGGCTAGACCAAGTATGGAAGTAATAAGACATAACAATATTAAAGCCTAGATGTTATTAGCCCTAAGGGATTATCCTGGATGTATTTCCCTCTAAGATCAGTATAACTGTGCAATGATATAGAAAAACCAGGAAAAAACTATATCATGCTGATCTTTACAATAACTTAACATATTTGTGTTACAATTACGTCTTATCTATGTATAAAATGAAGACTCAATCAAAGCAAACACTTTAAAAGTGGAGAACTTCCCAGATTTATTTGTTCATTAACAACTTTAAATTGTGGATCTGCTAGATGTCTTTTTATTTCAAGTTCTTCAAGGAAATCTAAATTTTGTTTTTTATTACAAATGTGTAGTATTTGGATGTCATTGGTGTGAAAGAGTGAGGTTGGATGTTCAAGTAGGTGTTTTGCATAATTTGACTTATCTGGTTGTTTTATTCTATATGCTCTTAAATGTTCGTTAAATCTTACTTCAAAATTTCTTTGTGTTTGACCTATATATACAGCATTACACTTTGGACAATTAATTTTGTAAACACCAGATTTTTTTAATTTAGGTAATTTTGTTTTTACATTTAACAATTTTGTACCAACATTATTTTGTGTTTTTAATGATATTATTGCTGATGTTGCTGAAGATATTATTTTTGAAATTTTATTGGAAATACTTTCACAATAAGTAATATTTTTATATCTTTTAATTTCTTTAGTTTGTTTAGGAAATATTAGTTGTAGTGCCACTTTCTGTTCTTTTTTATTTATTAATGTATTTATCAAATGAATTGGGTAGCCATTAGATGTAGCTATTTGTTTTATGATATAAATTTCTTTATCAAAGTTAATTTTGTCCATTGGAATTGAAAATGCCCTATGTACCATAGAATTATAAGCTGCTAATTTATGTGTTATAGGATGATTTGAATTATATGGTATGGTTACATCTGTTTGTGTTGGTTTTCTGTATATTGAATAATTTAGTAAATTATTAACTTTTTCAATTTTTAAATCTAGAAAATTAATTGAATTATTTTCTTCAACTTCTAAAGTAAAATTAATTTTAGGATGCAAGGTATTAATATAATTAAAAAATATATCTAATTGTCGTTCGCTACCTACAAATCCTGCTAACACATCATCAACATATCTATACCAAAATACAATATTGTTTTTATAACTAGAATTAAAGATTTTGTTTTCTAAATTATCCATAAAAATATTTGCTAAAATTGGAGAAATGGGACTTCCCATTGGAAGACCCTCATTTAGAATATATACTTTGTTTTCAAAAGTAAAATAATTTTGACTAATGCATGCAGGTACCCACAGGATGAAAATCGATCTGACTACCATGGTTTTCGCACGTTAAGTCGCTAATTTTGTACCATGTCACTGTTCCCATTTGTATGCGATTGGATCTTCTTTGGATCTCTTCTCGGAGGGTAGTTATTGTGCTCGTTAAGGTGGATATAACGGCTTGAATGGTTTTAGCGGTTGCTTGGGCACCAGCTGATTTTGATATGACTTCAAAGAAATCATCTGTGAAAGATTGCACTCAAAATCCACTAAATACTGGAATTGAAGACATCTGAGAGTAAGCTGATGTTAAGAAACCTGATTGGTTTGCTGATGCCATCTTTGAGTAGTATATCAATTTTGGAAGGATAAATTGGACCTGATTTCCACAAGTTGTCATCTGTTGGAAACTCTTTCCCATATTCTCTCTAGTGTACCATGTTTTGGTTGTCGTCATCTCAGATAGTATACCGAGGTCTTCGCAATAGGTTCCAAAGATGCAGTGAAAAGCTACTTGTGAAGCGTGTTGTTCTATCCAATTTCCCTCTAGAATGAAAGAGTGATTTTGCATTAACTTATATAAGTAGAACCCTCCCCTTCGGGAAACACTAAACTCTGTCAAAAGAGCGTCACCCCCTTTAAAACCGGTACGCTCTTTCCCTTTCTTTATGAAGCCATTCTCATCTATTTCTCAGGAATATGCGATGCAAAGCATGTTTATCGGAAAGAACGTTCTCTGAGCTTTTCTTGAAGTGACTAATGTAAGCAGGTTTGCAACGAGAGTTAGGAGTGTTGAAACCTCAGTGGCCTCTTTCCCTGCTGTAAGCATTAATATGTCATCTATACAGGGAACATGAGCCATCATCCTCTTACAGACATTAGTCCATTTTTCTCTGTACGGACGAGGTGTTCTGATATGCATGAGCAATGCTGTTAATGGTCCTACACTCTGTGCCATTGCTGAACGCTTCTCTGGAGGGAATGTGCAAACTTCTAACAGGATATGGTGCATTGGATTTAAACCATATTTACTCAAGGGAATAGCTTTGGTGTTTCCGGCAGGGTCCTTACCAAGGGGCATTTCTTCATGTCCAAGTCGAAGCTCATTTAGTCTCAGTGAATTCGCGAGAAAGAAATCTAAATAAGGCATAACTGTCCCATACCAGCTTTCTTCACCGCGGGTAAACGCCATGAATTCCAATCCAAAAATTCGTGCCTGCTCAACGATAATGTTGTCAACTTCAGCAACGTCTATAGTGTGTTGGGACCCCAGTGTTGTTATTGTGTAAACTTTCTTCTCTTTTGCCTTTGTCTCAGTATTCCCTTCTCTCCCATTTGCGGCTTGTCTCCTAGAGGTGAATCCAGAGAAGATAATGTTTGTCACTTGGCCCGCTACATTGATGTTGTTTATCTTGCCACCTGCTGCACTTCCAAAGACTTTAGCCATTATTGCACCATAACAACCTAACAGGAATTTTAAACATTTCACCTTTTTCGGCTGATCAGGAGTCACTCTTGATTTCTTTGATCGAGGAATTTCTGCTCCAGTATCAGGATCAACAAGTGTTATTCCTCTCTTATTGCCATTTATTGTAGGAACAACTTCCATGGGAGCGGGGTTACTCATGACTAATCTTTTGCTTAGCTTTGCTTTTGTAATTGCTTATTTAACACTTATATTTGGTTTTTTTTTATGCAAACTTGTAATTTTCTAATACTATTTTGTTTTAAATTTAAGGGAAATGAATAACACAGTAATAGAGATACAGAATTTTAGAACTAATTTGAGTTTGAATAATATGTATATACCTTTTTCTCTTAACGGACTATTTTTAATGAAATTGTTATCTCTCGAATCATTTAAGGGAGGTATATAGTCAAGATCTTTAATGGAATCATCACTATTAACTTCTAAATAGCTTGCAGTACTATTATCTTTTGTCATCACTCAACTACTGTTCTTTTTTATAGTTTGTAGTATCTTCCTTCAAAAAGAAAACCAGAGAAGTTATTTATCTATTACTGCTACACTTCAGAAGTGCAGTACCTAAATATATTCCAAACTGTATAATATATTTGACTAAGGAAAAGGGTATAAATTATAGTAAATTGTAAGATCACTAAAATGTTTAATATTTGTATCAAATATAAAAAGATTATAACTATCCCAGGAAGGTTCGAAATTTGAAAGAGTACGTGGGTTACAAATTGTTGACAATATTAAATTTAAATAAATAACGCACTAATCGAATGATATAATAAGTGGCTGTACTTGTCTAGGTTTGGACCAAGACCTGTACCTATTAGGTAAAGAAGATTAAGCGGTGTGAAGTTTAACCAGCTGTTTGTTATTATATTATGAATGATGATAAAATTGACCGTAATAATTGTTAATATTTAGTCTGTATGTGTAATAATGGTGAATATACTATTATTTTGCGTTTATATAATAATTGTGTACCTATGCCCCAAATGTATATATACTTTTGGTTTACATATTAAAATATAATTATATACCAATGAAGCAATTTATCAATATAAAAGAAAACAAGCGACTATAATTGGAATCTTAATATCACTTAGTAGTTAAAGTAGTAACGAATGAGTACACTCTTCAAGTCTCTCTGGTGGCAAGAATAATAAGTGTAGATCCTACCTTATTTGGATGACTGTGTGTTCTATTGTGTTTGATATGTAAATCTAGTGATAAGGCTGAGAAGTCCATACAAAATACTTCAAATTAAGTAATTGGTGTCGGTAGTATTGCTCAATAGTGTAATAGCTTATGCATCCCAAGTAAAGGGTCCTAATGAAGCTCTCCGTAAGCACCAAGTAGTTGAGTAAGCACAAATAAGGTGAAGTTCAATGCTCAATGATGTTAGAATTGAAGTAAATAACAGAAAGAAAGCAGTAAAGAAGGGAAGAAAGAAGAAGGCCTAAAAAGAATAATTAATAAGAATATATGCTTTAGATACTGTAAAAATGATTGTATAGGAAGGTAAAGATAAGACATACCTGTTGATGTTGTTGCGGCCTTATAGAATTCTTGGTAAGACCTGTTATTATATCCTTATAAAGATTATAAATAAATCAACCAATTGATTATAAAATTTCAGGTCCAAATGTTAGCTATCAATTTATATCCACAAATTATGTGATTTAAAAGCACATGCTTTATTCAGAAGCTCACAAAGAAAAGGAAAGAGAGAAAGACAAACGGAAGTTTCTAACAAGCTGTCAGTATACTTTCCTATTCTATCATTTAGGCAATTTTTATAAAAGTTAAACTATTTGAAACAAACCAGTTGAAGGTAATTAACCAGATATCTTTTTATACTTAATGATGTGGTTAAACTATTGGCTTCTTGTAAAACAACTAAAATTTCAATTGACATATGGCAAAGTTAAAATCAAAACAAACCTCTAAGGAAATATTTGTATAATGTTTTTAGGGATTTAAAAGAAGCAATAAATCTAGGAAACCTACACTTTTACAAATAACATTACAAGAGAACAATCCTTATTTTTATTTTTAATGGTATTTTTGGACTATACAAAGAGGTAACACACATCTAGTTTATATTTTAAATGATTGTTATTTTATTAGAACTTTTAACCTGTAACATTACATATTATATTTCTACTTAAAAAACAATCTTTTGTAATCGCTTATTTAACACTTATATTTGGTTTTTTTTATGCAAACATGTAATTTTCTCATACTATTTTGTTTTAAATTTAAGGGAAATAAAAATTCTGAATAACACAGTAATAGAGATACAGAATTTTAAAACTAATTTGAGTTTGAATAATATATATTTACCTTTTCCTTTTAACGGAATATTTTTAGTGAAATTGTTATCTCTCGAATCATTTAAGGGATGTATATAGTCAAGATCTTTAATGGAATAATCACTATTAACTTTTAAATAGCTTGCCGTACTATTATCTTGTGTCTTATCACTTAACTGCTGTTTTTTTTCATAGTTTGTAGTATCTTCAAAAAGAAAACCAAAAAAGTTATTTATTTATTATATATTATATTTTTACTTAAAAAACAATTTTTTGTAAGTGCTTATTTAACAATTATATTTGGTTTTTTTTATGCAAACATGTAATTTTTTCATACTATTTTGTTTTATATTTAAGGGAAATAAAAATTCTGAATAACACAGTAATGGAGATACAGAATGTTAGAACTAATTTGAGTTTTAATAATATGTATTTACCCTTTTCTTTTAACGGACTATTTTTAGTGAAATTGTCATCTCTCGAATCATTTAAGGGAGGTATATAGTCAAGATCTTTAATGGAATCATCACTATTAACTATTAAATAGCTTGCAGTACTATTATCTTGTGTCTTGTCACTTAACTGCTGTTCTTTTTCATAGTTTGTAGTATCTTCAAAAAGAAAACCAGAGAAGTTATTTATCTATTACATATTATATTTTTACTTAAAAAGCAATCTTTTGTAATTGCTTATTTAACAATTATATTTGGTTTTTTTTCGCAAACATGTAATTTTCTAATACTATTTTGTTTTAAATTTAAGGGAAATAAAAAATCTTAATAACACAGTTATAGAGAAACAGAATTTTAGAACTAATTTAAGTTTGAATAATATGTATTTACCTTTTTCTTTAAACGGACTATTTTTAATGAAATTGTTATCTCTCGAATCATTTAAGGGAGGTATATAGTCAAGATCGTTAATGGAATCATCACTATTAACTTCTAAATAGCTTGCAGTACTATTATCTTCTGTCATCACTCAACTACTGTTCTTTTTTATAGTTTGTAGTATCTTTCTTCAAAAAGAAAACTAGAGAAGTTATTTATCCATTACATATTATATTTCTACTTAAAAAGCAATCTTTTGTAATTGCTTATTTAACAGATGTATTTGGATCTTTTTATAAAACCATGTAACTTTCCAATACTATTTTGTTTTAAATTTAAGGGAAATAAAAATTCTGAAAAACTCAGTAATGGAGATACAGAATGTTAGAACTAATTTGAGTTTTAATAATATGTATTTACCCTTTTCTTTTAACGGACTATTTTTAGTGAAATTGTCATCTCTCGAATCATTTAAGGGAGGTATATAGTCAAGATCTTTAATGGAATCATCACTATTAACTATTAAATAGCTTGCAGTACTATTATCTTGTGTCTTGTCACTTAACTGCTGTTCTTTTTCATAGTTTGTAGTATCTTCAAAAAGAAAACCAGAGAAGTTATTTATCTATTACATATTATATTTTTACTTAAAAAGCAATCTTTTGTAATTGCTTATTTAACAATTATATTTGGTTTTTTTTCGCAAACATGTAATTTTCCAATACTATTTTGTTTTAAATTTAAGGGAAATAAAAAATCTTAATAACACAGTTATAGAGAAACAGAATTTTAGAACTAATTTAAGTTTGAATAATATGTATTTACCTTTTTCTTTAAACGGACTATTTTTAATGAAATTGTTATCTCTCGAATCATTTAAGGGAGGTATATAGTCAAGATCTTTAATGGAATCATCACTATTAACTTCTAAATAGCTTGCAGTACTATTATCTTCTGTCATCACTCAACTACTGTTCTTTTTTATAGTTTGTAGTATCTTTCTTCAAAAAGAAAACTAGAGAAGTTATTTATCCATTACATATTATATTTCTACTTAAAAAGCAATCTTTTGTAATTGCTTATTTAACAGATGTATTTGGATCTTTTTATAAAACCATGTAACTTTCCAATACTATTTTGTTTTAAATTTAAGGGAAATAAAAATTCTGAAAAACACAGTAATAGAGATACAGAATTTTAAAACTAACTTGAGTTTGAATAATATATATTTACCTTTTTTTTAACGGAATATTTTTAGTGAAATTGTTATCTCTCGAATCATTTAAGGGATGTATATAGTCAAGATCTTTAATGGAATAATCACTATTAACTTTTAAATAGCTTGCATTACTATTATCTTGTGTCTTATCACTTAACTGCTGTTTTTTTTTTCATAAATTGTAGTATCTTTAAAAAGAAAACCAGAGAAGTTATTTATTTATTACATATTATATTTTTACTTAAAAAACAATCTTTTGTAATTGCTTATTTAACAATTATATTTGGTTAAATTGATTGTACTAACCCTTACTTTTTGGAAGTCCATCTTATTAAGGATAATAAAAAACTCTTCGTTTTAACAAAACTTCCAATATTTATTTAAAAACTGCTTTTTTAAAAGACTCAATGACAGCCGTTTCGCTAGACAACTAGCATCGTCAGATTGACATATTGAAGTTACTATTTATTTTTGTAGCTAGGAACCTGATGTTTATTAGGTAGTTATAAGGCTAGAACAAGTATGGAAGTAATAAGACATAACAATATTAAAACCTAGATGTTATTAGCCCTAAGGGATTATCCTGGATGTATTTCCCTCTAAGATCAGTATAACTGTGCAATGATATAGAAAAACCAGGAAAAAACTATATCATGCTGATCTTTACAATAACTTAACAAATTTGTGTTACAATTACGTCTTATCTATGTATAAAATAAAGACTCAATCAAAGCAAACACTTTAAAAGTGGAGAACTTCCCAAAATTATTTGTTCATTAACAACTTTAAATTGTGGATCTGCTAGATGTCTTTTTATTTTAAGTTCTTCAAGGAAATCTAAATTTTGTTTTTTATTACAAATGTGTAGTATTTGGATGTCATTGGTGTGAAAGAGTGAGGTTGGATGTTCAAGTAGGTGTTTTGCATAATTTGACTTATCTGGTTGTTTTAATCTATATGCTCTTAATTGTTCGTTAAATCTTACTTCAAAATTTCTTTGTGTTTGACCTATATATACAGCATTACACTTTGGTCAATTAATTTTGTAAACACCAGATTTTTTTAATTTAGGTAATTTTGTTTTTACATTTAACAATTTTGTACCAACATAATTTTGTGTTTTAAATGATATTATTGCTGATGTTGCTGAAGATATTATTTTTGAAATTTTATTGGAAATACTTCCACAATAAGTAATATTTTTATAACTTTTAATTTCTTTAGTTTGTGTAGGAAATATTAGTTGTGGTGCCACTTTCTGTTCTTTTTTATTTATTAATGTATTTATCAAATGAATTGGGTAGCCATTAGATGTAGCTATTTGTTTTATGATATAAATTTCTTTATCAAAGTTAATTTTGTCCATTGGAATTGAAAATGCCCTATGTACCATAGAATTATAAGCTGCTAATTTATGTGTTATAGGATGATTTGAATTATATGGTATGGTTACATCTGTTTGTGTTGGTTTTCTGTATATTGAATAATTTAGTAAATTATTAACTTTTTCAATTTTTAAATCTAGAAAATTAATTGAATTATTTTCTTCAACTTCTAAAGTAAAATTAATTTTAGGATGCAAGGTATTAATATAATTAAAAAATATATCTAATTGTCGTTCGCTACCTACAAATCCTGCTAACACATCATCAACATATCTATACCAAAATACAATATTGTTTTTATAACTAGAATTAAAGATTTTGTTTTCTAAATTATCCATAAAAATATTTGCTAAAATTGGAGAAATGGGACTTCCCATTGGAAGACCCTCATTTTGAATATATACTTTGTTATCAAAAGTAAAATAATTTTGACTAATGCATGCAGGTACCCACAGGATGAAAATCGATCTGACTACCATGGTTTTCGCACGTTAAGTCGCTAATTTTGTACCATGTCACTGTTCCCATTTGTATGCGATTGGATCTTCTTTGGATCTCTTCTCGGAGGGTAGTTATTGTGCTCGTTAAGGTGGATATAACGGCTTGAATGGTTTTAGCGGTTGCTTGGGCACCAGCTGATTTTGATATGACTTCAAAGAAATCATCTGTGAAAGATTGCACTCGAAATCCACTAAATACTGGAATTGAAGACATCTGAGAGTAAGCTGATGTTAAGAAACCTGATTGGTTTGCTAATGCCATCTTTGAGTAGTATATCAATTTTGGAAGGATAAATTGGAGCTGATTTCCACAAGTTGTCACCTGTTGGAAACTCTTTCCCATATTCTCTCTAGTGTACCATGTTTTGGTTGTCGTCATCTCAGATAGTATACCGAGGTCTTCGCAATAGGTTCCAAAGATGCAGTGAAAAGCTACTTGTGAAACGTGTTGTTCTATCCAATTTCCCTCTAGAATGAAAGAGTGATTTTGCATTAACTTATATAAGTAGAACCCTCCCCTTCCGGAAACACTAAACTCTGTCACCCCCTTTAAAACCGGTACTCTCTTTCCCTTTCTTTATGAAGCCATTCTCATCTATTTCCCAGGAATATGCGATGTAAAGCATGTTTATCGGAAAGAACATTCTCTGAGCTTTTCTTGAAGTGACTAATGTAAGCAGGTTTGCAACGAGAGTAAGGAGTGTTGAAACCTCAGTGGCCTCTTTCCCTGCTGTAAGCATTAATATGTCATCTATACAGGGAACATGAGCCATCATCCTCTTACAGGCATTAGTCCATTTTTCTCTGTACGGACGAGGTGTTCTGATATGCATGAGCAATGCTGTTAATGGTCCTACACTCTGTGCCATTGCTGAACGCTTCTCTGGAGGGAATGTGCAACCTTCTAACAGGATATGGTGCATTGGATTTAAACCATATTTACTCAAGGAAATAGCTTTGGTGTTTTAGGCAGGGTCCTTACCAAGGGGCATTTCTCCATGTCCAAGTCGAAGCTCATTTAGTCTCAGTGAATTCGCGAGAAAAAAATCTAAATAAGGCATAACTGTCCCATACCAGCTTTCTTCACCGCGGGTAAACGCCTTGAATTCCAATTCAAAAATTCGTGCCTGCTCAACGATAATGTTGTCAACTTCAGCAACGTCTATAGTGTGTTGGGACCCCAGTGTTGTTATTGTGTAAACTTTCTTCTCTTTTGCCTTTTTCTCAGTATTCCCTTCTCTCCCATTTGCGGGTTGTCTCCTAGAGGTGAATCCAGAGAAGATAATGTTTGTCACTTGGCCCGCTACATTGATGTTGTTTATCTTGCCACCTGCTGCACTTCCAAAGACTTTAGCCATTATTGCACCATAACAACCTAACAGGAATTTTAAACATTTCACCTTTTTCGGCTGATCAGGAGTCACTCTTGATTTCTTTGATCGAGGAATTTCTGCTCCAGTATCAGGATCAACAAGTGTTATTCCTCTCTTATTGCCATTTATTGTAGGAACAACTTCCATGGGAGCGGGGTTACTCATGACTAATCTTTTGCTTAGCTTTGCTTTTGTAATTGCTTATTTAACACTTATATTTGGTTTTTTTTATGCAAACTTGTAATTTTCTAATACTATTTTGTTTTAAATTTAAGGGAAATGAATAGCACAGTAATAGAGATACAAAATTTTAGAACTAATTTGAGTTTGAATAATATATATTAACCTTTTCCTTTTAACGGAATATTTTTAGTGAAATTGTCATCTCTCGAATCATTTAAGGGAGGTATATAGTCAAGATCTTTAATGGAATCATCACTATTAACTTTTAAATAGCTTGCAGTACTATTATCTTTTGTCATCACTCAACTACTGTTCTTTTTTATAGTTTGTAGTATCTTCCTTCAAAAAGATAACCAGAGAAGTTATTTATCTATTACATATTATATTTCTACTTAAAAAGCAATCTTTTGTAATTGCTTATTTAACATATATATTTGGATCTTTTTATGAAACCATGTAACTTTTTAATACTATTTTGTTTTAAATTTAAGGGAAATAAAAATTCTGAATAACACAGTAATAGAGATACATAATTTTAAAACTAACTTGAGTTTGAATAATATATATTTACCTTTTTCTTTTTACGGAATATTTTTAGTGAAATTGTTATCTCTCGAATCATTTAAGGGATGTATATAGTCAAGATCTTTAATGGAATAATCACTATTAACTTTTAAATAGCTTGCAGTACTATTATCTTGTGTCTTATCACTTAACTGCTGTTTTTTTTTTCATAGTTTGTAGTATCTTCAAAATGAAAACCAGAGAAGTTATTTATTTATTACATATTATATTTTTACTTAAAAAACAATCCTTTGTAATTGCTTATTTAACAATTATATTTGGTTTTTTTTATGCAAACATGTAATTTTTTCATACTATTTTGTTTTAAATTTAAGGGAAATAAAAATTCTGAATAACACAGTAATAGAGATACAGAATTTTAGAACTAATTTGAGTTTTAATAATATGTATTTACCTTTTTCTTTTAACGGAATATTTTTAGTGAAATTGTTATCTCTCGAATCATTTAAGGGAGGTATATAGTCAAGATCTTTAATGGAATAATCACTATTAACTTCTAATTAGCTTGCAGTACTATTATCTTGTGTCTTATCACTTAACTGCTGTTTTTTTTTCATAGTTTGTAGTATCTTCAAAAAGAAAACCAGAGAAGTTATTTATTTATTACATATTATATTTTTACTTTTGTAATCGCTTATTTAACAATTATGTTTGGTTTTTTTATGCAAACATGTAGTTTTCTAATACTATTTTGTTTTAAATTTAAGGGAAATAAAAATTCTGAATAACACAGTAATAGAGATACAGAATTTTAGAACTAATTTGAGTTTTAATAATATATATTTACCTTTTTCTTTTAACGGAATATTTTTAGTGAAATTGTTATCTTTTGAATCATTTAAGGGATGTATATAGTCAAGATCTTTAATGGAATAATCACTTTTAACTTTTAAATAGCTTGCCGTACTATTATCTTGTGTCTTATCACTTAACTGCTGTTCTTTTTCATAGTTTGTAGTATCTTCAAAAAGAAAACCAGAGAAGTTATTTATCTATTACATATTATATTTTTACTTAAAAAGCAATCTTTTGTAATTGCTTATTTAACAATTATATTTGGTTTTTTTTCGCAAACATGTAATTTTCTAATACTATTTTGTTTTAAATTTAAGGGAAATAAAAAATCTTAATAACACAGTTATAGAGAAACAGAATTTTAGAATTAATTTGAGTTTGAATAATATGTATTTACCTTTTTCTTTTAACGGACTATTTTTAATGAAATTGTTATCTCTCGAATCATTTAAGGGAGGTATATAGTCAAGATCTTTAATGGAATCATCACTATTAACTTCTAAATAGCTTGCAGTACTATTATCTTTTGTCATCACTCAACTACTGTTCTTTTTTATAGTTTGTAGTATCTTTCTTCAAAAAGAAAACCAGAGAAGTTATTTATCTATTACATATTATATTTCTACTTAAAAAGCAATCTTTTGTATTGCTTATTTAACAGATATATTTGGATCTTTTTATGAAACCATGTAACTTTCCAATACTATTTTGTTTTAAATTTAAGGGAAATAAAAATTCTGAATAACACAGTAATAGAGATACAGAATTTTAAAACTAACTTGAGTTTGAATAATATATATTTACCTTTTTTTTTAACGGAATATTTTTAGTGAAATTATTATCTCTCGAATCATTTAAGGGATGTATATAGTCAAGATCTTTAATGGAATAATCACTATTAACTTTTAAATAGCTTGCAGTACTATTATCTTGTGTCTGATCACTTAACTGCTGTTTTATTTTCATAGTTTGTAGTATCTTCAAAAAGAAAACCAGAGAAGTTATTTATCTATTACATATTATATTTTTACTTAAAAAGCAATATTTTGTAATTGCTTATTTAACAATTATATTTGGTTTTTTTCGCAAACATGTAATTTTCTAATACTATTTTGTTTTAAATTTAAGGGAATTAAAAAATCTTAATAACACAGTTATAGAGAAACAGAATTTTAGAACTAATTTGAGTTTGAATAATATGTATTTACCTTTTTATTTTAACGGACTATTTTTAATGAAATTGTCATCTCTCGAATCATTTAAGGGAGGTATATAGTCAAGATCTTTAATGGAATAATCACTATTAACTTTTAAATAGCTTGCAGTACTATTATCTTGTGTCTTATCACTTAACTGCTGTTCTTTTTCATAGTTTGTAGTATCTTCAAAAAGAAAACCAGAGAAGTTATTTATCTATTACATATTATATTTTTACTTAAAAAGCAATCTTTTGTAATTGCTTATTTAACAATTATATTTGGTTTTTTTTCGCAAACATGTAATTTTCTAATACTATTTTGTTTTAAATTTAAGGGAAATAAAATATCTTAATAAAGCAGTTATAGAGAAACAGAATTTTAGAACTAATTTGAGTTTGAATAATATGTATTTACCTTTTTCTTTTAACGGAATATTTTTAGTAAAATTGTTATCTCTCGAATCATTTAAGGGAGGTATATAGTCAAGATCTTTAATGGAATAATCACTATTAACTTCTAAATAGCTTGCAGTACTATTATCTTTTGTCATCACTTAACTACTGTTCTTTTGTATAGTTTGTAGTATCTTCCTTCAAAAAGAAAACCAGAGAAGTTATTTATCTATTACATATTATATTTCTACTTAAAAAGCAATCTTTTGTAATTGCTTATTTAACAGATATATTTGGATCTTTTTATGCAAACATGTAGTTTTCTCATACTATTTTGTTTTAAATTTAAGGGAAATAAAAATTCTGAATAACACAGTAATAGAGATACAGAATTTTAAAACTAATTTGAGTTTGAATAATATATATTTACCTTTTTCTTTTAACGGAATATTTTTAGTGAAATTGTTATCTCTCGAATCATTTAAGGGATGTATATAGTCAAGATCTTTAATGGAATAATCACTATTAACTTTTAAATAGCTTGCCGTACTATTATATTGTGTCTTATCACTTAACTGCTGTTTTTTTTCATAGTTTGTAGTATCTTCAAAAAGAAAACCAGAGAAGTTATTTATTTATTACATATTATATTTTTACTTAAAAAACAATCTTTTGTAAGTGCTTATTTAACAATTATATTTGGTTTTTTTTATGCAAACATGTAATTTTTTTATACTATTTTGTTTTAAATTTAAGGGAAATAAAAATTCTGAATAACACAGTAATAGAGATACAGAATTTTAGAACTAATTTGAGTTTTAATAATATGTATTAACCTTTTTCTTTTAACGGACTATTTTTAGTGAAATTGTCATCTCTCGAATCATTTAAGTAGTAATACAATGTATGTTCTACGTTAAATGACCTTCAGTGTCCCCTTCCGATCGCCCGACCGGTAGAAAGTGTAGTAACATTGTATCAAGTTGTGAATATTCGCATATTATGTAATTAAGATTAATAAAAATATGCATAAATCAATACGATTTATTTGCATATGGAGTAATAACAATATGCATAATTTAAGAATAAAATGGCAAACTAATGCTACTTTTAGTGAAAGTAATAGCGTGTGTAGATGTGGTGTTCCTAATAGATAAAAAATGATGGTTAATACAGATTGGATCCAATAATATGAAATGTACAGGGTGAATCAAAATAAAAATCAATTGCATATTGGACTTTTTATTTATTAACTTTACATATAATTTAAATAATCAGATATAAAATGCAGATACTTTGGATAGTAAGTATTTTAATTGTTCTACTAATCCTCGGTCCGGACAAGGTATTCCTATTATATTCCAGTTAAAGGTACCTTTTTCTATGACTTGTTTTTTAAATTCATTATATTTGAAGTAAATGTTGTGTTTTAAAAAATAAATGTGACCGTTTATGTAATTGAAAGCCGACGTAATGTCATTTGGAATTCCTGGGAAAACATCACTTATGCGTCCTCTTGAGACAATTTCATCATAGTTAAATTCAATAAACGAATCGTCAATAAAAACGTATTTTTTTCCAGAGTTTGTTTGAAATAGGGCTTTTATTTTGTTTGCGTTAGCTACTTCAGGTAACAAGTTAAATTTTTGAATTCGTATACTGGGAAATGCTGCAGCATATATTCGATTGTTACTAGCACCAATTAAATCTCCATAAGAATTTTGAAATACGTGAGATACGTTAGAGATTCTTTTTGGAAAATAATTTTGAAATTTTTCACCAGTAGAGGGCATCGAGCCATCATTTAAGTCATATTTCCACACTAAGTCTTTACTTACTATATACATACGGTGATTTGGAAATGATGGTGTATATGCTAAAAATACTAAATCTGGATATTCTAATTCACATACATTTCTTATAAAATTTTGTTTTGGTGTAGTGGTACTAGTAGTAGTAGTAGTAGTAGTAATAGGTCTTAACGTAGGAGTTAAGATTTTAGGCTTTGATTTTGCAGTAGTAGTAGTCATCTTTGGAATAACTGCATATTTACTCTTAGCTCCATATAAAGCTTCTAATGCAATTTTATCATCATCAGACAACGTAGTTGCATTGGTTTGGTACCAAGGATACATTACCGATTTATGATCACCGCTATGTCCTAGACCTAATGCGTGACCAACTTCATGAAGAAGAACCGAAAAAAAACTTGTTCGATCATCTGCCATAGATTGCAAACTAAAATCCCAAGATATATTTTTATTCATGTGAATTTCTATGCATCCATTTTTTGGAGGAAAATAAGAGTGTGCTAATACTCCACCTTCAAATTGATAGGGGCATTCATTGTCTCCTGTACAATCATAACGAAAATAATGTTGTCGTCCGACAACAGTAATAGTAATATCCGGTGGGGGAATTGGAGTTTTTAAATAGGTAAAATTAAATTTGGAATACGTTTCCCATATTTCAAAAACTTTTTTTGCAACTACTAGAGCTTCAGGAGTCGACTGTGGAAAGTACCAGGCTAAATTAAATTTAGTCCATGCGGAGTGTAATGTGTAAGCATTATCTCCCATTGTACATCTAGGTTTTTGCATAAGTTTAGCAGTTTTTTCATTTAATTTTCCGTCAACCGGTAAATTGTATCTTTCTTGAAATTGTGTTAAAACTGTAGGCAAATCAATATTTGCATTGCTACTTGAGTAGCCGTATCGTTCTAACCATGAAGAGGCACTCGTCTCATTGAAAGTTTCACCTCACGATGAGCTAATTATGTCGGTGAAGATCAACATAAAAACAACCATAGGGACCTGCATACTTACTGATACTGAATAAATCGACAATTAATACATTAATTATATAAATTAATCAACACTTCCATCCTGTAACTTTCTTGTAAATATAATAAATATGCATTAATAAATGCATAATGGGTGCGGTAGTTGTTTATTAGGTATTTTGTCCTTGATATTTAAAAAAATGTTAGATTCATTTAATATATAAAGGCCAACGTTTTCATATAAAATTAATTTGGTTTTGCAAAAACACCAGGTTCCAATATTATTTACGACAACAATAGCAGATACAGCAGCAACGCAAGTAAGTTATTTTCTTTTGATTTAAATTACTAATTTGTTATTGTTATAAGAAAATAAATAAACTCTAAAGATTATTCTTTTTAGCAAAATGGATTTAAAAACATTAAACTCTACTTCTCTTCTAGAAAGAGACACCAAACCAATTATCAAGTTAAATCAATTAATTCTGGGTGAACCTCAAAAAATACTATCAGGAAAAACTGTACAAAGCAAGTTCGGAGAAACGGTTTTGCTAGAACTGGAAAACAACGTAACATTCCTTCCACAGAGGGTAACAAAAACGTATAAACCGTTTATTAAATATTTTGAGGAACAAAAATACGCTATTGTATTTAGAGGAACAGTAGAAATTGGCAAGCCGAATCTCGCATCATCGTTTGAAATAATTGAGATTTAATTGGTAAGTTATATATTTTTATAAATAATTGTGATATAAAATTATGGACAAATATCCAACAATATTATCTAAAATTGATGAATCTATAAAATTAATTAGAGCCAATTCTGCTGAAAAGGAATCAATAAATTTAATTAATAAACATATTAGAAAATGTAACATAGCATTAAAGAAATATAAACTAAAGGTTGGTCAAAAAAGTAAAATAATAACCAAAATTGGACAACTAAAAAGATTGAAATGTTTAATAAAAGTAAAAAACGAACATGTTGCTAAAAATCCAAAAGTGTATTGGAAAAATATAATTTCTTGTTTCAATAGTAGAGTCCAAACTGCAGTGATTATAAATGTTAAGCATAAAGAAATTAAAGAATTTTTATCAGATGCTTTTAATCTTTTTAAAAAGAAAATCAAACAAATTATTAAACATAAATTAATTGTAAAAATAAATACCACACTTTGGGCAGATTTTGTTAAAATGGCAGGTGATCAAGAAGTAATTGATCAAAAGTATTTTGTTACACCTAATGCAATTTTAGACCAAACAACAGATTTAGCAATTTGGTTTCATCATCATGTAACAGATTATATTTTAAATAAATTGTCAGAATTTGCGGAAGAATCTAGCGGTTGGGCACTACGAAAAATTTTGCTGTTAGAAGTAGCAATAAACGAATATAAAATAGGCAATGGAACTTCTTATATAAAATTACCACCACAAATTAAAAATAAAAAAGCATGTATCAACATTCAAAATAGAGACGAGGCATGTTTTTATTGGAGTTTTTTATACCCAACTACTCGTAATTATAGGTTAACATCATCATATCCACACTATAGTCTTGTGCTAAATACTAAAGGTTTAGAATTACCTATGAAATTAAAACAAATTAATAAATTTGAGGAATTAAATAATATTTCTGTAAACGTTTACGCTTTAGAATTAACAGAAAAAAACTCATCATATGTAGTTGTACCTGCTAAACTCACAAAAAAGAAATTGGACAAACATGTAAATTTATTATTAATACAAAACAAATATTTTCCAAAGTTTAATGATTTTACGGCGGCGGCGGCGTCAGATAATGCTGCTGATGATGATGATATTGAATTAAAATTCCACTATTGCTTGATTAAAAATCTTTCTCGACTTATTCGATCTCAAGTAACTAAACATACAGCGGCAATTAACTTGTGTGATCGTTGTTTAAATTATTTTTATAGTGAGGAAAAGTTAAGAAATCACTATTTATTATGTGAAAATACAAACCATTGTAAAATTTCATTTCCAAAATATGATTTTGTAGAATTTAAAAACTATATCTACAAACAAAAAATTCCTTTTCTCATATATGCTGATATTGAAGCTATTTTGGAACCTTGTAAAACAAAATTATCAAAAACAATTAATAAATACCAAAATCACAAAGCAATTTGTGCAGGATATTACATGAAATGTACATATAATGATAATTTTTCTTATTTCAATAGTTACGAAGGTGTGGATTGTATGGATTGGTTTTCAAATGAAATTAAAAAGATTGCACAATTTGTTGAGAGTAAAATAATTAATATAGTTCCGCTAATAGAACCGATAGAAAATTTAAATAGACAAACTTGTCACATTTGTGAAACAAAATTTCAACAAAAAGATATAATTGTAAGAGACCATGATCATTTTACTATTTAGAGGCTACGCACACCAAACTTGTAATCTTTTATTTAAAAAATTGTTTGTTGTCCCAATTTTATTCCACAACCTTTCCGGATACGACAGTCATTTTATCATAAAAGATATTGCAAAACGAGGACATGTTTCGGTTCTTCCGTTAAATAAAGAAAAATATATATCGTTCACTTTATACGATAATGATAGTAAGATTAAATTTAGATTTATAGATTCTTTTAGATTTATGGGTTGTAGTCTTGATGAACTTGTTGCTACATTAAGTTTAGAAAATTTTCACAATTTAAAACGTGAGTTTAATGATTTAGATCCTGATACATTTCAACTTTTAACTAGAAAAGGTGTTTTTCCTTATGACTATTTGGATAGTGTCGAGAAATTGAAGGAAAATAAGTTGCCACCAATTGAAAAATTTTATAATAAATTAAATGATGTGAAATTGTGCAACGATGATTACATTCATGCACAAAATATTTGGAACACTTTCAGCATAAGTAACCTTGGAGAATACAGTAAATTGTATATGAAAACGGATATCCTGCTACTAGCAGATGTTATGGATAATTTCAGAGAAACAGCAATGAAAACATATGGCTTGGACCCTGCATGGTATTATACAATGCCTGGATACACATGGGACGCTATGTTAAAATACACTAAATGTAAATTAGAAATTTTAAAAGATGTTGACATGGTAATGTTTATAGAAAAAGCCATTCGAGGTGGAATATCGGTATGTTGTAGTCGATATTCAGAAGCAAACAATACATATATGGGTGATAAATATGATTCATCAAAACCTACCAAAACGATTCTTTATTTGGATGTTAATAACTTGTATGGTTACGCAATGTGCGAGCCATTACCATTTGGTGGATTTAAATGGTCAAGTATAGATATTGATGTCACCACAATTCCAGATAATTCTCCAATTGGGTATATATTACAAGTTGATTTAGAGTATCCAAAAAATTTACATAAATTACATAAAGATTTTCCTTTTTGTGCTAACCATAGCATTCCTCCAGCTTCAAAACTGCCAAAGTTAATAGCCGATTTGCATGTTAAAAAAGACTACATATTACATTATAGGAATTTAAAACAAGCGTTGGCACATGGTTTGATTATAACAAAAATACATAAAGTGTTGGAATTCAATCAATCAGAATGGTTGAAACCTTACATTGAATTAAATAGTCGATTACGAGCTACTGCTACGAGCAACTTTGAAAAAAATCAATTCAAACTTGCGAATAACGCAGTGTTTGGAAAAACTATGGAAAACATAAGATTACATAGAGTCGTTCATCTTTGTTCAAAGTGGGAGGGACGTTATGGGGCCAAAAAATTGATTTCCAGTCCTCGATTTTAAAACAGAACAAATTTAGATTAAAAAATGAAGGCAAATGAATTGAAGAAAATAGAATTAATATTTAATAAACCTCTATACATTGGGATGGTTATTTTAGATCTTTCAAAAATTTGCATGTATGATTTTCATTATAATTTTATGATGGCAACAGTGGGTGCAGAAAAATGTAAATTAATGTATACAGACACAGATAGTTTTATCTATGAAATTAGTGAAACAGACGTTTACAAAGATATTATTAAAAAACATATTTACAAATTTGATACTTCAGATTTTGACAAAAATAATGTTTATAATATTCCATTAGTAAATAAAAAAGTACCAGGTTTAATGAAAAATGAGGCAAATGGTAAAATAATTACACATTTTGCTGGTCTTCGTTCCAAAATGTATGCCTATAAAATACAAGTGAATGAAGAAGAAAAAATTAATTTTAAAAGAAAATGTGAAAAGAAAGGCATGTCTTCAAATCGAATAGCTGTTGGATTAAATAATTTGGGTATTTCTAAAAAATCTAAGGGTATAAAAAAATATTGTCAAAAATATTATTACCTTTGAAGATTATGTCAATTGTTTAAAATAATTCAACCCTAAAGTAATAAATCAAAGAACTATTCGTTCATTCGCTCACAACGTATAGAACGTATAGAAGAAATAAAAATTGCTCTAAGTCCATACGATGATAAACGACAGATAATTTCAAATTCATTTTGATACACTTCCCTGGGGTTTTAAAAATAGATAATTTTTTGTTTTAGAAATCCTATTCATCATGAGATTGAAAGAAATGTGTATTAAAACTATAAGTCAAAGAATTCATTCAGTTATAGATTTTATGGTTCGTTCACCGCTACCCAAAAATTTAACTATAAAAATTATTAAAAAATATAATTATTATAAATGGCAGAGTTTTTTACAACATTCTATCAACAATAATGTTAATGATGATGATGATGATGATGATTCTGACAATCCTAATATTCCTGTTGATATTTTATACCGACGTGATATTCCATCAGCAAAAGCTCGCAATGCTATAATTGCGCATCGTAATTGGAAAACGAAATTTGATTGTGATAAATATTGCGTTTGGTTTAACAGATACAAAGTTGTTTCTCTTAATTTATATTTATGTCAAACATGCTTTCGACATCTTTTATTTATGATTGAATTAAAAAACTTAAATTATACATTACATGCAATTAGAGATCATTTTCATAGTTATTACTATACTAAAGATTTACATAAAATATATCAGTCAAGGAAAATGTGGTGTCAAAATCAATTTAAAACACTGCTATTTGGACTCAAGGAAAGATATGAATGTGACATGGATTTACACCCTTCTTATGAATTAAATTCACCTGCAAAGTTTAGTCGATTTCTTGACGATTACGAATTTGACAAAAATGATGATATATCATAATTATTTATTAAAATATAATAACAGTAAGTGAGAATTTGAAAAATGTTGTAAAGTAATTTTATAAAATAAAACATTGTGTATTTAAAATTGATTTTATTTTTAAACATGTAGTTGTTGTTGTTGTTGTTGTTGTTGTTGTTGTTGTTGTTGTTGTTGTCGTAAATAATTGTGTAAAATAAAACATGGTAAATTAAACATTACTTTTATTTTTATTATTAAACATGTATTATTTGTTGCTGTTGTTGTTCGATGGTTAAATTACATGAATGGCATCTTGACTGTGATGATGGTGGTCCATCGATGTGACTTTGCCAGTCGGGACGATTGTAATGTATAAAACAAGGCAGTTGAATTTGTAGATCAAAATTTTCTCGATATGCTCTTGGTAATTTATGCCATGCATATAACAATTCAAGCGGTTGCGCTTTTTGAATTAAATAATCTAATGGAAACTTTTCAAGTTCTTCTTCATTAAATTGATATAATCGACGCTTATAAAGCCAATGATCCTTTATTGGACAAAAACAAAGACAATTTTCTTGGTGGTTGTGGTAGTGGTGGTGCTGCTGCTGCTGATTATTCATTGTTTTATTTTAAAAATACATTCACTTTTAAAGTTGATTAATATACTGTATAGATTTAATCATTTTTCTAACGTTTATAGTTTTTAAAGTGGTGGTGGTGGTGGTGTTGGTGGTGGGGAGATAAAGTGTTTTTTTTTAAAGAAGATCTTTTTTATTTTCAGATTTCCACAAATATCTTTATATAAAGTAGCTATTGTAATAGAATTGGTAGTAGTAGTAGTAGTAATATATATGGATTTTACTCCTTTACGTGAGGAAAACATCTTTTTAGGTGAACATCAATTGCCTCTAAATAAATATACAACAAAATATGTAAAGGTTGGTTTATCACCATATTTAAATTATGAACCGTGTATTGGAATATTTGGAACGTGGAAGAAAAACTGTTTAATATTTAGTGAACAGGAATGGAAAATTTTCTTAACGTGTAGAAATGACATTGATAACTTTTTATCAACATCACAAACAAAACATAATATGGAACCATTGGATATGGGTAAATTTGATATTAAATTTAAACGATTATCATTTGGAAATGTTGTAAGAATTTACAAAGGTGATTCTTCTGTTTGTCTAAGAGCTGATACTACTTCAACGTTATGGAAAATGTTACCACTTATTGAAAATAGATTAAGAGTATTGAAAAATTTACAATTTGCTAGTTCATTAAAGATTTTACAAATGGGAATAAACGATTCTACTACTATTACTGCTAATCTAGTTAATACAGCTTTAAATATCATTGAACCATTAAAACATTTAAATAACGAAACATACGCTATCGTTCTAGAAATAATTTACAGATATCCACACCTGCTACTCAAAACTGAAGATTTACAACTATAAAATAACTACTATTACTACTACTACTATTGAATTATATTAAAGTTAATAATAATAAAGAGAGAGAGAGAGAGAGAGCGAGATACGCTGACGTATGAGAAATATGAAGGATGCTGCTAGTAATGGTGGGAAAAAATTTGATAAAACTAAAATCAACTTTAATGAAACAAAAAACAAAATACATTTATTAATTGCTTGGAAATATGCATATCGAGAAGCTAGAAAAGGACAATGGATTACAGCCGCATGTGACCGACAACGGTTTATGCAACGAATTTTTGAGATTTCCAAAATTGTAAATCCAATTTTAGATAAAAACCACAGATGTAAGGTATATGAAAAACTTAATAAAATATTCAATTAAAATATATATTTATTACATTATAATTACATTATAAAATTAATAAAATATTAAACTTTATACAATGGTGTTTTTATTTATCCACGATTTGGAATCCATCCCAAGCCATTTCACAAATAACTGATTACCTTTTCGTTTTAAAACTTTTTCTATTAGAAACACATCGGGATATTTAACCTTTTGTAATTCCTCCCTATAAAATCCGCCTTGTATTTCTTTATTCTTATCATCTTCCAAAATGTAGGTTGTTGGATTGGTAATTCTCACTTTTTTATCTTAAACACCTCATTAGTCCAATTGGGTGTGTATCCTTTCTTGAAGACATGTCGATACTTGCTAATTCGAACATAATCTCCTTTTTTGAATGTTGACGGCCTTGGATCAACTTGTTTTAAACGATTGTATGCAATAATGTACCTAGCGTTTTTGTCATTTATTTTACTGGGTATCGCACCTGTAGTAGAATGTCTTGTATTGTTATAGTTATTAACAATATTGGGTAGAATCGTTAACCATTTGTAGGATCCTTGCATGCTAAATTGTTTCCATAACATTGTTTTTAGAGTGCGAATAACTCGTTCTGCTATACTTGCTTTTAAATTGGAAAATGTACTGTAATGATTAATACCATACTTTTTCATTAGATCTTCAAAGTTTTTATTATAAAATTCAGTTCCGTTGTCAGTTTGAAGGTTTTTAGGCAATACATTCATTTGGTCTAAGATATGCTTCATAGCTAATGTAATTTCTTTGCCTGTTTTTTTTCTTAATAGGTTTAACCCACACGTATTTACTAAATGCATTTATTACAACTAAAATGTAATTGTAACCTTTATTAGATTTTGAATAGGGAATCATAACAGCCAAATCAGCTTGAATCAAATCATGTAATCCTTTAATTATAACATGTCTTCTTCTATAATTGACTCTTGCCGGTTTATGTAGTTCATGTACGACTTGTGCTTTACTCATTTTTGACTACTGGACACTGCACTATAAATTCAATGCAAATTGCAGAAGGTGTACCTAACTTAAATAAAATTTTATCACCCTTTTTCATAGAATAACCGGCGGCAGTTAATTCATGGTATTTGAAAGATTTACCATTAATTACAATCTCTCCGTCTGCAGAGTAATGACGAATGTTTTCAATTTTAGCATCGTATGGGAAAACAAAAGCTGTACCAGCATTGTCTAACACATAATAATCCTTATTTAAGGTAGTTTTCTTTTCTCCTGTTAATCGAATAAGGTTTTTAACATGAAAATCAAAAATTTCACAAATATAGAATTGTGCACCTACTGGAGGAGCTGACGATGTCGTAGACGACGACGACGACGACGACGTAAGATAATGTTGGTTAAACTTGTTTAGTGGCATAGTTTTCTATGAACTAAAGTAAAAAATAATCTACGTCGTATATTTATGCAATTAAACCACCTTCTCTAAGTTCTTCAACAATAGACACTATTTCATTTTGGTGGGCATTATTGCCAGCTTGTTGCGAAGCTACAAGTAAACGTAATCTATCAATCAGTTCATTGAAATCATCAAAATATTTATAATCGATAGGATGATTATGGGAATATCGCATCATTGTTAAACCTTTTCCACGTCTTAGTTTTGCGGCTATTTGTCTCGTAGTCATAGTTGGAACTGAAAAAGCTCGTTCTCTAGGTGCAACAAGGGGAATTCCAAGGAATGGTTGAATGACGTTGGTGAATTTATTTTTTAATTTTGCAGAAATTCTCCTTCTCGGTAATTGTGGGTTGTTTTTAGTGTACAGAGCATTCGTTCGGCGTATAATATCAAAATATTCTTTAGCATCATTTTTAGTGTAGATTTGAGGGTCCGTTTTAAATAATAGTTCATAAAGACCTGGAGTACCCTTGTAGGTAACACCTTTTATTTTCATATCAGGTCCAACAAAGTCAATAGGAGAATCACCAATTGAAAATTTATCGAGCTGCAAATCATGATGAACTCCTAGAGTATTATCAAATTGCCCTTCGGTGTCAGCGATACCTTCTTTTATGTAAACTCTAGGTAATGGATTCTCAAACTGTTCGTAATATTCCTGCATGCCTTGGTCGGTGGCCATTCGACTAAGGTCTCGTATACTTTCATCCATAAACCGATTAAGATTTTCATCGCTACTTCCCCCTAAAGTTTTATTTGACTCAAATACATTGTCGTCGTCGTCTCTATTAGAACTGAAAATATCCTCTTTGGGTGAATGTGAATCGAATGCCAGAGTATAATCGGAAGGCTTTGGTTGATATTTTTTTGAGCTTGATGGAGGTGGTGGTGGTGTTTCCCGTTTAATCGATGGCGGATATGAGTCCCGTTTTTCAATAGTTGATATTAATTGTTTTATTGGTAGAGTAATTGGCTGATACGTATTTTCCAATTGTGTTTGCAATTGGTTTTCGTTTTGCTTTAAACTTTTATACTTTTTTCGGAGCGCCTGTCTAGCTTTAACTAGTCGTTGGGCCAATTCCATGTTTTGAATTGCTATAGACTTTATCATTGCCTTATATATGAATGTAAACATCAAATCCTTTTCTATATCGCCCGGATGTCATTTCAGAATCCTTATCGATAGTGACGAAGCCAAACTTGTCTTTCCAACAAAAAGAACAAATGTCTTTAAAATCTTGGAACGACATATCAATATTAACATGATCATCATAGATGTGTTTTAAGTTTGAGAAATCTTGTTGAAAAATTATTATAAGGTTAGCATTATCTCGAATTAATTGTTTTGGTATGGCCGAGTATGTTTGACATAGATAAAAACAATCTACAGATTTATGTCGACCGAAACAAAAATAATTTTGAATCGGTTTTTGATCACAGGAAGCTACATCATCAAATATAATAATTGAATTAATTTTTATATCATCTGGAGTAATTATATCATCAGAATTGCTATATTCTTCATACCCAATTTCTTTCATGGGTTGAATTAAATTACGTAAATAAGCATATTTTGGTTGGTGTAAACTTTTGGAATAAATGTATAAATTTTCAAATCTTAAACCATTAGGATGATCAATTAGGGATAGCATAGCATTAGTTTTACCACAACCACTTGGTCCGATGATTAATGCTCGTTTAGAGTCACCACCAAATAAGGATCCATGTTTACCACTTGCTGTGGCATTACACTCAAAATCGTGATTTTTCACAGGTAACGATATAAAATGTTTTTTGATCTTCATTTTCTCACCTATTCAACTACATCGCGTTTGACAGTGTATATATATATATTTCAAGGTAATCAAAGTGTATATATATATAAAGGGAACACAATGGTGAAGCGTAAACTGTTTCAATCGCGTCATCAAGGTGGAGATTTAGTTTCGTTACTTAATAAATTACCATTTGAAATTCATTTACCTGGTGGATACGAATATTGTGGACCCAATACAAAACTAGAACAAAGATTACAACGAGGTGATAAGGGAATTAATCTTTTAGATCAAGCTTGTAAGGAACACGACATAGCATACGCAAAAAGTAATAATTTACAAGATAGACATATAGCCGATCAGATATTAGAAGACAAAGCTTGGAAACGAGGAGTTAAATCCAAAGATTTAGGAGAAAAACTAGCTTCCTTGTTTGTCACTGCAGTAATGAAGGGAAAACGTAAGCTAGGTTTGGGCGTAGGAAAAAATAGGTCGAAAAAAATCAAGAAACGTATAATTAAAACACCAAGAAAAGGTGGGTTTTTACCTCTACTATTACCACTAATAGGTGCATTAGGGGCTTTGGGAGGAGGTGCGGCTGGCATAGCAAAGGCAGTAAATGATGCTAAATATAAGAAGCAACAGTTGGCTGAACAAAAGCGGCATGATATAGCAATGGAATCAGTGAAACAGGGAAAAGGATTACGCAAACGAAGAAAAGGAAAAGGTCTTTATGTGAGACCATACAAAGGACAAGGGACAAAAAACTGAAATTGCCCCATCGTGGGCTTACCGATAAAGATCTGTGGAAATATGTTAAACAACTAAAAATACCATTTTTTAGAGGAGTTTTTATGAGAGATAATCTGCCGACAAAAATCCATAAAAATGAATGTGGTATTTTAAATACAGATTCAGTAAGAGGGGAAGGAACTCACTGGACATCTTACATAAAATCGGACAGAAAAATCATATACTTTGATAGTTATGGAAATTTACCTCCACCATTGGAACTTGTCAAGTATTTTCACAGTAATGGTCCTGTATATATAACATACAACTATGATAAACTACAGAACAATTCATATAGTTGTGGTCATCACGCACTTAAATTTATACATCAATATTATAATCATACTATTTAAACTTCTAGAACACACACACACACACAGTTAAAATGTCATTTTCTGTAACATTAAGTGGTCGATCGTCTATTCTTAATTACAATTTCAATCCACCTATTTACTTAGATGAAAAATATGACTATGAAGTTGGATTAGTTAATTTTAATAGTTTTAACACAATACCAAACATTGATGAAACCAATAACAGATTCATATTTGGAGGTCCCGTATATCATACAATAATTGTTCCTAAAGGTGCATATGAGCTCAATGAAATTATTCAATTTCTCAAACAAGAAATGATCAAACTAGAGTCAGATTCAACAATTGAAATAATACCAAATCTAAACACGTCTCACGTATCGATTCGATGCAACAAAACAATTTCATTTATGACTGATGATACCATTGGTGAAGTATTTGGATTTAAAAACGTATTGTTACCCCCAAATGTTACACATATATCCACAAATCCTATAAACATTTTACAAATTAATTCTATTGGAATTGATTGCAACATTGCGCTTGGTTCATATCTCAATGGTCATCCTGTTCACATTATCCACCAATTTTTTCCTACTGTTCCAAGTGGCTATAAAATAGTCGAATCGCCTCAAAATATCTTGTATTATCCTGTAAGTGCTAAGACAATTAACAACATAACAATTAAAATTATCGATCAGCGTGGTGATATTATTAATTTTCAAGAAGAAGAGATTACCGTTACTCTACATATTCGACAAAAAAATGGTTTTAAACTTTTGCCATCCGGCGTATAGTGTAAAAAACTATAAAAGATTGCAGAATCAACGAACTAGTACTAGTTTGTGTAAAAGAATAGCCGACATTACTCCTAAAAACAAACGTTTTTTAAAATCACTCGGTTTTAAGTTATTATTATAATGGACATATTAGAAGTTAATCATGAGCCCTTCAATGATTTAGCTGTGGAGGATTATGAATATCACACGTATCAACCATATATTACGGGAAAGTTAAATTATAATGATGAGATTCGTATAGTAGTGCAAGATTTAGACTGTATAACATATCCGGCTGACAGTTATCTTGAGATTGTGGGAAAACTTCAAACCGACACTGGCACAGTACCGACAAAATTAAAATTCATTAATAATGCAATAGCTTTCTTATTTCGTGAACTTCGATATGAACTAAATGGGGTAGTAATTGATTCCGTCAGAGATGTTGGTCTAGTTTCAACAATAAAAAGTTATTTATCTTACAATTCAAATAAAAGTATTTGTTTAAACAACTCAGGCTGGTTTCCCAAGGGAGAGGTTAAGTTGACGGACAATCATGGAAATTTTAACGTTTGCATACCGTTGAAATTATGGTCAGGATTCTTTGAAGACTTCAATAAAATAATTTTAAACATGAAACAAGAGCTAATATTGTTGAGGTCTAGTGACGATAAAGACTCGGTCACACATACAGATGATACAGAAAAACCTAACGTTGAATTAACTCACGTTTATTGGAAAATTCCACACGTAAAACCGAGCATTAAACATGAATTACATCTAAACAAAATTATACAAAGTAACAAAGATTTGCCAATAAAATTCAGATCTTGGCAATTGATCGAATATCCTAGCTTACCGAAAACCTCTCGCCACACTTGGGCTGTAAAAACTAGTACAAAAGTGGAGACACCTAGACATGTTGTAATTGCATTTCAAAATAATGCTAGAAGTAATATAACAGCCAATATGAGTCAATTTAAACATCTCAATTTAAAAAATATCAAGATATTTCTTAATTCTGAAAAATATCCATATAATGACTTAAATTTAGATTTTACTAACAATAATTTTGCTGCGTTATATAAAATGTTTGCTGCTTTTCAAACTTCTTACTATTATGGTGAACGTTCAAACAGCGAACCTGTTTTTACTCCTAACGAATTTAAAGATATAGCACCCTTAATTCACATAAATTGTTCCAAACAAAAAGAGGTTATACAATCTGGATCTGTAGTTCTTCGTATAGAATTTGAATTAGATACTCCAATTACAAGTGATATTTCAGCTTATTGTTTGATTTTACATGAAAAACATTTTTCATACAATCCATTAACTAAAATTGTTAAACAATGGTAGAACACATCACGTCTTAATGCGCATGATTAACTTTGAATATAAAGGTATTTTTCCTACCTACTTATTGTACATTTTTTATCTATTAGAAACACCACATCCACATACGCTATTACTTTCACTATAAGTAGAATTTTTTGGGCGGGGATATATTGAATGTTGTTTAATGAATATAAAAGAATTTTCCCTACCTACTTATTGTACATTAAATATGAATATCTTTGAGTATCAAACTGCCATTAGTCGGTTTCTTTTTAAATTAACACGTCTCAAACGAGACATAGAATATTACGAAAAATATAAAAACACTGTGATTAAATTGCAAGATTTACAAATATGAAAGTTGTTATAGATGTTCAAGGATTTAAAATTGAAAATAATAAATTTATCGTTAAAGAATTTGCAGCTTATAATGGATGTCAAGTAAGTCATTATATTTTCAAATCTCCATTTCGTCTACATTTGTTACCTTCAGACTTGCATAGACAAGCAATTTGGTTAATGAAAAATCATCATGGAATTCATTGGAACAGCGGTCATACACATTTACACAAATTTGGACACATTCTAAAGGAAATTACTGAAAATGCAGAGACGGTTTTCGTGAAGGGAAAGGAAAAGGCTAATTTCATACAAAAATATACCACAAGACCAGTATACGAATTTGATGAAAATCCACCATTAGCAGCCTCGACACCAAAATGTTTTTATCATGATATCAATACATGTGTATGTGCGTTGACAAATGTTTTTTTCTTATATGAATATTTTATAATGGATGATGACAAATAAAACAATATTTAATTAATTTGTTTTTTATTTACAAACCGTTGAGTAATGCTTGAAATGCATTATAACCTTATTCATTTTTAATAATATATATAAAATAATAATAGTAACTAGTAATATTAATGAAATATATGTTAATATATACAATTTATGGACTTGTTCATTTGTGTTGACATGTTGTATAGAACCATCTGTAATCATATTTTGCCATTGCACTTGATCACCTTCAGAATTGTCATTAAATATTATTTTTAATTTGTAACTAAAATACGTTAAATTCGTTTCTGGAATCTGAATATGATATGCAGAGAGATGACCATTATTTTCTTTTGTTAAACTTAGAATAGTCCATGTCGTTCTATTACACTCTTCCTTCACATTTTTCATATCGAAACATATTGCAACATGTTTTGCATTCTCTGGTACATTTGTGTACAGCACATTATTTGAAACTGCTACCAAAATAATAAAATTCACTTTTAAAAAACCCATTATTTAAACTATCCTCTTCTACTTCTGTTGTAACACTAACGGTCCTGCTTATTTTATTCTTAAATTATGCGTATTTTTTATTAATTACGTATACGGTATTGATTCATAATTTAACCATCATTTTTCATCTACACACGCTATTACTTTCACTAAAAGTAGAATTAGTTTGCCATTTTATTCTTAAATTATGCATATTGTTATTACTCCATATGCAAATAAATCGTATTGATTTATGCATATTTTTATTAATCTTAATTACATAATATGCGAATATTCACAACTTGATACAATGTTACTACACTTTCTACCGGTCGGGCGATCGGAAGGGGACACTGAAGGTCATTTAACGTAGAACATACATTGTATTACTACTCATTTAAGGGAGGTATATAGTCAAGATCTTTAATGGAATCATCACTATTAACTATTAAATAGCTTGCAGTACTATTATCTTGTGTCTTATCACTTAACTGCTGTTCTTTTTCATAGTTTGTAGTATCTTCAAAAAGAAAACCAGAGAAGTTATTTATCTATTACATATTATATTTTTACTTAAAAAGCAATCTTTTGTAATTGCTTATTTAACAATTATATTTGGTTTTTTTTCGCAAACATGTAATTTTCTAATACTATTTTGTTTTAAATTTAAGGGAAATAAAAAATCTTAATAACACAGTTATAGAGAAACAGAATTTTAGAACTAATTTGAGTTTGAATAATATGTATTTACCTTTTTCTTTTAACGGACTATTTTTAATGAAATTGTCATCTCTCGAATCATTTAAGGGAGGTATATAGTCAAGATCTTTAATGGAATCATCACTATTAACTTCTAAATAGCTTGCAGTACTATTATCTTTTGTCATCACTCAACTACTGTTCTTTTTTATAGTTTGTAGTATCTTTCTTCAAAAAGAAAACCAGAGAAGTTATTTATCTATTACATATTATATTTCTACTTAAAAAGCAATCTTTTGTAATTGCTTATTTAACAGATATATTTGGATCTTTTTATGAAACCATGTAACTTTCCAATACTATTTTGTTTTAAATTTAAGGGAAATAAAAATTCTGAATAACACAGTAATAGAGATACAGAATTTTAAAACTAACTTGAGTTTGAATAATATATATTTACCTTTTTTTTTAACGGAATATTTTTAGTGAAAATATTATCTCTCGAATCATTTAAGGGATGTATATAGTCAAGATCTTTAATGGAATAATCACTATTAACTTTTAAATAGCTTGCAGTACTATTATCTTGTGTCTTATCACTTAACTGCTGTTTTATTTTTATAGTTTGTAGTATCCTCAAAAAGAAAACCAGAGAAGTTATTTATCTATTACATATTATATTTTTACTTAAAAAGCAATCTTTTGTAATTGCTTATTTAACAATTATATTTGGTTTTTTTTCGCAAACATGTAATTTTCTAATACTATTTTGTTTTAAATTTAAGGGAAATAAAATATCTTAATAAAGCAGTTATAGAGAAACAGAATTTTAGAACTAATTTGAGTTTGAATAATATGTATTTACCTTTTTCTTTTAACGGAATATTTTTAGTGAAATTGTTATCTCTCGAATCATTTAAGGGAGGTATATAGTCAAGATTTTTAATGGAATAATCACTATTAACTTCTAAATAGCTTGCAGTACTATTATCTTTTGTCATCACTCAACTACTGTTCTTTTTTATAGTTTGTAGTATCTTTCTTCAAAAAGAAAACCAGAGAAGTTATTTATCTATTACATATTATATTTCTACTTAAAAAGCAATCTTTTGTAATTGCTTATTTAACAGATATATTTGGATCTTTTTATGCAAACATGTAGTTTTCTCATACTATTTTGTTTTAAATTTAAGGAAATAAAAATTCTGAATAACACAGTAATAGAGATACAGAATTTTAAAACTAATTTGAGTTTGGATAATATATATTTACCTTTTTCTTTTAACGGAATATTTTTAGTGAAATTGTTATCTCTCGAATCATTTAAGGGATGTATATAGTCAAGATCTTTAATGGAATAATCACTATTAACTTTTAAATAGCTTGCCGTACTATTATATTGTGTCTTATCACTTAACTGCTGTTTTTTTCATAGTTTGTAGTATCTTCAAAAAGAAAACCAGAGAAGTTATTTATTTATTACATATTATATTTTTACTTAAAAAACAATCTTTTGTAAGTGCTTATTTAACAATTATATTTGGTTTTTTTTATGCAAACATGTAATTTTTTTATACTATTTTGTTTTAAATTTAAGGGAAATAAAAATTCTGAATAACACAGTAATAGAGATACAGAATTTTAGAACTAATTTGAGTTTTAATAATATGTATTAACCTTTTTCTTTTAACGGACTATTTTTAGTGAAATTGTCATCTCTCGAATCATTTAAGGGAGGTATATAGTCAAGATCTTTAATGGAATCATCACTATTAACTATTAAATAGCTTGCAGTACTATTATCTTGTGTCTTATCACTTAACTGCTGTTCTTTTTCATAGTTTGTAGTATCTTCAAAAAGAAAACCAGAGAAGTTATTTATCTATTACATATTATATTTTTACTTAAAAAGCAATCTTTTGTAATTGCTTATTTAACAATTATATTTGGTTTTTTTTCGAAAACATGTAATTTTCTAATACTATTTTGGTTTAAATTTAAGGGAAATAAAAAATCTTAATAACACAGTTATAGAGAAACAGAATTTTAGAACTAATTTGAGTTTGAATAATATGTATTTACCTTTTTCTTTTAACGGACTATTTTTAATGAAATTGTTATCTCTCGAATCATTTAAGGGAGGTATATAGTCAAGATCTTTAATGGAATCATCACTATTAACTTCTAAATAGCTTTCAGTACTATTATCTTTTGTCATCACTCAACTACTGTTCTTTTTATAGTTTGTAGTATCTTTCTTCAAAAAGAAAACCAGAGAAGTTATTTATCTAT
This sequence comes from Ophraella communa, assembly GCA_035357415.1. NCBI lineage: Eukaryota > Metazoa > Arthropoda > Insecta > Coleoptera > Chrysomelidae > Ophraella > Ophraella communa. Next base: position 47,243,806 of record CM068979.1, on the reverse strand, counting down.
TACATATTATATTTCTACTTAAAAAGCAATCTTTTGTAATTGCTTATTTAACAGATATATTTGGATCTTTTTATGAAACCATGTAACTTTCCAATAATATTTTTGTTTTAAATTTAAGGGAAATAAAAATTCTGAATAACACAGTAATAGAGATACAGAATTTTAAAACTAACTTGAGTTTGAATAATATATATTTACCTTTTTTTTTAACGGAATATTTTTAGTGAAAATATTATCTCTCGAATCATTTAAGGGATGTATATAGTCAAGATCTTTAATGGAATAATCACTATTAACTTTTAAATAGCTTGCAGTACTATTATCTTGTGTCTTATCACTTAACTGCTGTTTTATTTTTATAGTTTGTAGTATCCTCAAAAGAAAACCAGAGAAGTTATTTATCTATTACATATTATATTTTTACTTAAAAGCAATCTTTTGTAATTGCTTATTTAACAATTATATTTGGTTTTTTTCGCAAACATGTAATTTTCTAATACTATTTTGTTTTAAATTTAAGGGAAATAAAATATCTTAATAAAGCAGTTATAGAGAAACAGAATTTTAGAACTAATTTGAGTTTGAATAATATGTATTTACCTTTTTCTTTTAACGGAATATTTTTAGTGAAATTGTTATCTCTCGAATCATTTAAGGGAGGTATATAGTCAAGATTTTTAATGGAATAATCACTATTAACTTCTAAATAGCTTGCAGTACTATTATCTTTTGTCATCACTCAACTACTGTTCTTTTTTATAGTTTGTAGTATCTTTCTTCAAAAAGAAAACCAGAGAAGTTATTTATCTATTACATATTATATTTCTACTTAAAAAGCAATCTTTTGTAATTGCTTATTTAACAGATATATTTGGATCTTTTTATGCAAACATGTAGTTTTCTCATACTATTTTGTTTTAAATTTAAGGGAAATAAAAATTCTGAATAACACAGTAATAGAGATACAGAATTTTAAAACTAATTTGAGTTTGGATAATATATATTTACCTTTTTCTTTTAACGGAATATTTTTAGTGAAATTGTTATCTCTCGAATCATTTAAGGGATGTATATAGTCAAGATCTTTAATGGAATAATCACTATTAACTTTTAAATAGCTTGCCGTACTATTATATTGTGTCTTATCACTTAACTGCTGTTTTTTTTCATAGTTTGTAGTATCTTCAAAAAGAAAACCAGAGAAGTTATTTATTTATTACATATTATATTTTTACTTAAAAAACAATCTTTTGTAAGTGCTTATTTAACAATTATATTTGGTTTTTTTTATGCAAACATGTAATTTTTTTATACTATTTTGTTTTAAATTTAAGGGAAATAAAAATTCTGAATAACACAGTAATAGAGATACAGAATTTTAGAACTAATTTGAGTTTTAATAATATGTATTAACCTTTTTCTTTTAACGGACTATTTTTAGTGAAATTGTCATCTCTCGAATCATTTAAGGGAGGTATATAGTCAAGATCTTTAATGGAATCATCACTATTAACTATTAAATAGCTTGCAGTACTATTATCTTGTGTCTTATCACTTAACTGCTGTTCTTTTTCATAGTTTGTAGTATCTTCAAAAAGAAAACCAGAGAAGTTATTTATCTATTACATATTATATTTTTACTTAAAAAGCAATCTTTTGTAATTGCTTATTTAACAATTATATTTGGTTTTTTTTCGAAAACATGTAATTTTCTAATACTATTTTGGTTTAAATTTAAGGGAAATAAAAAATCTTAATAACACAGTTATAGAGAAACAGAATTTTAGAACTAATTTGAGTTTGGATAATATGTATTTACCTTTTTCTTTTAACGGACTATTTTTAATGAAATTGTTATCTCTCGAATCATTTAAGGGAGGTATATAGTCAAGATCTTTAATGGAATCATCACTATTAACTTCTAAATAGCTTTCAGTACTATTATCTTTTGTCATCACTCAACTACTGTTCTTTTTTATAGTTTGTAGTATCTTTCTTCAAAAAGAAAACCAGAGAAGTTATTTATCTATTACATATTATATTTCTACTTAAAAAGCAATCTTTTGTAATTGCTTATTTAACAGATATATTTGGATCTTTTTATGAAACCATGTAACTTTCCAATACTATTTTGTTTTAAATTTAAGGGAAATAAAAATTCTGAATAACACAGTAATAGAGATACAGAATTTTAAAACTAACTTGAGTTTGAATAATATATATTTACCTTTTTTTTTAACGGAATATTTTTAGTGAAAATATTATCTCTTGAATCATTTAAGGGATGTATATAGTCAAGATCTTTAATGGAATAATCACTATTAACTTTTAAATAGCTTGCAGTACTATTATCTTGTGTCTTATCACTTAACTGCTGTTTTATTTTTATAGTTTGTAGTATCTTCAAAAAGAAAACCAGAGAAGTTATTTATCTATTACATATTATATTTTTACTTAAAAAGCAATCTTTTGTAATTGCTTATTTAACAATTATATTTGGTTTTTTTTCGCAAACATGTAATTTTCTAATACTATTTTGTTTTAAATTTAAGGGAAATAAAATATCTTAATAAAGCAGTTATAGAGAAACAGAATTTTAGAACTAATTTGAGTTTGAATAATATGTATTTACCTTTTTCTTTTAACGGAATATTTTTAGTGAAATTGTTATCTCTCGAATCATTTAAGGGAGGTATATAGTCAAGATTTTTAATGGAATAATCACTATTAACTTCTAAATAGCTTGCAGTACTATTATCTTTTGTCATCACTCAACTACTGTTCTTTTTTATAGTTTGTAGTATCTTTCTTCAAAAAGAAAACCAGAGAAGTTATTTATTTATTACATATTATATTTTTACTTAAAAAACAATCTTTTGTAAGTGCTTATTTAACAATTATATTTGGTTTTTTTTATGCAAACATGTAATTTTTTTATACTATTTTGTTTTAAATTTAAGGGAAATAAAAATTCTGAATAACACAGTAATAGAGATACAGAATTTTAGAACTAATTTGAGTTTTAATAATATGTATTTACCTTTTTCTTTTAACGGACTATTTTTAGTGAAATTGTCATCTCTCGAATCATTTAAGGGAGGTATATAGTCAAGATCTTTAATGGAATCATCACTATTAACTATTAAATAGCTTGCAGTACTATTATCTTGTGTCTTATCACTTAACTGCTGTTCTTTTTCATAGTTTGTAGTATCTTCAAAAAGAAAACCAGAGAAGTTATTTATCTATTATATATTATATTTTTACTTAAAAAGCAATCTTTTGTAATTGCTTATTTAACAATTATATTTGGTTTTTTTTCGCAAACATGTAATTTTCTAATACTATTTTGTTTTAAATTTAAGGGAAATAAAAAATCTTAATAACACAGTTATAGAGAAACAGAATTTTAGAACTAATTTGAGTTTGAATAATATGTATTTACCTTTTTCTTTTAACGGACTATTTTTAATGAAATTGTTATCTCTCGAATCATTTAAGGGAGGTATATAGTCAAGATCTTTAATGGAATCATCACTATTAACTTCTAAATAGCTTGCAGTACTATTATCTTTTGTTATCACTCAACTACTGTTCTTTTTTATAGTTTGTAGTATCTTTCTTCAAAAAGAAAACCAGAGAAGTTATTTATCTATTACATATTATATTTCTACTTAAAAAGCAATCTTTTGTAATTGCTTATTTAACAGATATATTTGGATCTTTTTATGAAACCATGTAACTTTCCAATACTATTTTGTTTTAAATTTAAGGGAAATAAAAATTCTGAATAACACAGTAATAGAGATACAGAATTTTAAAACTAACTTGAGTTTGAATAATATATATTTACCTTTTTTTTTTAACGGAATATTTTTAGTGAAATTGTTATCTCTCGAATCATTTAAGGGATGTATATAGTCAAGATCTTTAATGGAATAATCACTATTAACTTTTAAATAGCTTGCAGTACTATTATCTTGTGTCTTATCACTTAACTGCTGTTTTATTTTCATAGTTTGTAGTATCTTTAAAAAGAAAACCAGAGAAGTTATTTATTTATTACATATTATATTTTTACTTAAAAAACAATCTTTTGTAATTGCTTATTTAACAATTATATTTGGTTAAATTGATTGTACTAACCCTTACTTTTTAGAAGTCCATCTTATTAAGGATAATAAAAAACTCTTCGTTTTAACAAAACTTCCAATATTTATTTAAAAACTGCTTTTTTAAAAGACTCAATGACAGCCGTTTCGCTAGACAACTAGCATCGTCAGATTGACATATTGAAGTTACTATTTATTTTTGTAGCTAGGAACCTGATGTTTATTAGATAGTTATAAGGCTAGACCAAGTACGGAAGTAATAAGACATAACAATATTAAAGCCTAGATGTTATTAGCCCTAAGGGATTATCTTGGATGTATTTTCCTCTAAGATCAGTATAACTGTGCAATGATATAGAAAAACCAGGAAAAAACTATATCATGCTGATCTTTACAATAACTTAATATATTTGTGTTACAATTACGTCTTATCTATGTATAAAATGAAGACTCAATCAAAGCAAACACTTTAAAAGTGGAGAACTTCCCAGATTTATTTGTTCATTAACAACTTTAAATTGTGGATCTGCTAGATGTCTTTTTATTTCAAGTTCTTCAAGGAAATCTAAATTTTGTTTTTTATTACAAATGTGTAGTATTTGGATGTCATTGGTGTGAAAATGTGAGGTTGGATGTTCAAGTAGGTGTTTTGCGTAATTTGAATTATCTGGTTGTTTTAATCTATATGCTCTTAAATGTTCGTTAAATCTTACTTCAAAATTTCTTTGTGTTTGACCTATATATACAGCATTACACTTTGGACAATTAATTTTGTAAACGCCAGATTTTTTTAATTTAGGTAATTTTGTTTTTACATTTAACAATTTTGTACCAACATTATTTTGTGTTTTAAATGATATTATTGCTGATGTTGCTGAAGATATTATTATTGAAATTTTATTGGAAATACTTCCACAATAAGTAATATTTTTATAACTTTTAATTTCTTTAGTTCGTTTAGGAAATATTAGTTGTAGTGCCACTTTCTGTTCTTTTTTATTTATAAATGTATTTATCAAATGAATTGGGTAGCCATTAGATGTAGCTATTTGTTTTATGATATAAATTTTTTTATCAAAGTTAATTTTGTCCATTGGAATTGAAAATGCTCTATGTACCATAGAATTATAAGCTGCTAATTTATGTGTTATAGGATGATTTGAATTATATGGTATGGTTACATCTGTTTGTGTTGGTTTTCTGTTTATTGAATAATTTAGTAAATTATTAACTTTTTCAATTTTTAAATCTAGAAAATTAATTGAAATATTTTCTTCAACTTCTAAAGTAAAATTAATTTTAGGATGCAAGGTATTAATATAATTAAAAAATATATCTAATTGTCGTTCGCTACCAACAAATCCTGCTAACACATCATCAACATATCTATACCAAAATACAATATTGTTTTTATAACTAGAATTAAAGATTTTGTTTTCTAAATTATCCATACAAATATTTGCAAAATTGGAGAAATGGGACTTCCCATTGGAAGACCCTCATTTTGAATATATACTTTGTTATCAAAAGTAAAATAATTTTGACTAATGCATGCAGGTACCCACAGAATGAAAATCGATCTGACTACCATGGTTTTCGCACGTTAAGTCGCTAATTTTGTACCATGTCACTGTTCCCATTTGTATGCGATTGGATCTTCTTTGGATCTCTTCTCGGAGGGTAGTTATTGTGCTCGTTAAAATGGATATAACGGCTTGAATGGTTTTAGCGGTTGCTTGGGCACTAGCTGATTTTGATATGACTTCAAAGAAATCATCTGTGAAAGATTGCACTCGAAATCCACTAAATACTGGAATTGAAGACATCTGAGAGTAAGCTAATGTTAAGAAACCTGATTGGTTTGCTGATGGTTTGGAAGGATAAATTGGACCTGATTTCCACAAGTTGTCATCTGTTGGAAACTCTTTCCCATATTCTCTCTAGTGTACCATGTTTTGGTTGTCGTCATCTCAGATAGTATACCGAGGTCTTCGCAATAGGTTCCAAAGATGCAGTGAAAAGCTACTTGTGAAGCGTGTTGTTCTATCCAATTTCCCTCTAGAATGAAAGAGTGATTTTGCATTAACTTATATAAGTAGAACCCTCCCCTTCCGGAAACACTAAACTCTGTCAATAGAGCGTCACCCCCTTTAAAACCGGTACTCTCTTTCCCTTTCTTTATGAAGCCATTCTCATCTATTTCCCAGGAATATGCGATGTAAAGCATGTTTATCGGAAAGAACATTCTCTGAGCTTTTCTTGAAGTGACTAATGTAAGCAGGTTTGCAACGAGAGTTAGGAGTGTTGAAACCTCAGTGGCCTCTTTCCCTGCTGTAAGTATTAATATGTCATCTATACAGGGAACATGAGCCATCATCCTCTTACAGGCATTAGTCCATTTTTCTCTGTATGGACGAGGTGTTCTGATATGCATGAGCAATGCTGCTAATGGTCCTACACTCTGTGCCATTGCTGAACGCTTCTCTGGAGGGAATGTGCAAACTTCTAACAGGATATGGTGCATTGGATTTAAACCATATTTACTCAAGGGAATAGCTTTGGTGTTTCCGGCAGGGTCCTTACCAAGGGGCATTTCTCCATGTCCAAGTCAAAGCTCATTTAGTCTCAGTGAATTCGCGAGAAAGAAATCTAAATAAGGCATAACTGTCCCATACCAGCTTTCTTCACCGCGGGTAAACGCCTTGAATTTCTATCCAAAAATTCGTGCCTGCTCAACGATAATGTTGTCAACTTCAGCAACGTCTATAGTGTGTTGGGACCCCAGTGTTGTTATTGTGTAAACTTTCTTCTCTTTTGCCTTTTTCTCAGTATTCCCTTCTCTTCCATTTGCGGCTTGTCTCCTAGAGGTAAATCCAGAGAAGATAATGTTTGTCACTTGGCCCGCTACATTGATGTTGTTTATCTTGCCACCTGCTGCACTTCCAAAGACTTTAGCCATTATTGCACCATAACAACCTAACAGGAATTTTAAACAATTCACCTTTTTCGGCTGATCAGGAGTCACTCTTGATTTCTTTGATCGAGGAATTTTTGCTCCAGTATCAGGATCAACAAGTGTTATTCCTCTCTTATTGCCATTTATTGTAGGAACAACTTCCATGGGAGCGGGGTTACTCATGACTAATCTTTTGCTTAGCTTTGCTTTTGTAATTGCTTATTTAACACTTATATTTGGTTTTTTTTATGCAAACTTGTAATTTTCTAATACTATTTTGTTTTAAATTTAAGGGAAATGAATAACACAGTAATAGAGATACAGAATTTTAGAACTAATTTGAGTTTGAATAATATATATTTACCTTTTTCTTTTAACGGACTATTTTTAGTGAAATTGTCATCTCTCGAATCATTTAAGGGAGGTATATAGTCAAGATCTTTAATGGAATCATCACTATTAACTTTTAAATAGCTTGCAGTACTATTATCTTTTGTCATCACTCAACTACTGTTCTTTTTTATAGTTTGTAGTATCTTCCTTCAAAAAGAAAACCAGAGAAGTTATTTATCTATTACATATTATATTTCTTCTTAAAAAGCAATCTTTTGTAATTGCTTATTTAACAGATATATTTGGATCTTTTTATGAAACCATGTAACTTTCCAATGCTATTTTGTTCTAAATTTAAGGGAAATAAAAATTCTGAATAACACAGTAATAGAGATACAGAATTTTAAAACTTACTTGAGTTTGAATAATATATATTTACCTTTTCCTTTTAACGGAATATTTTTAGTGAAATTGTTATCTCTCGAATCATTTAAGGCAGGTATATAGTCAAGATCTTTAATGGAATAATCACTGTTAACTTCTAAATAGCTTGCAGTACTATTATCTTGTGTCTTATCACTTAACTGCTGTTTTTTTTTATAGTTTGTAGTATCTTCAAAAAGAAAACCAGAGAAGTTATTTATTTATTACATATTATATTTTTACTTAAAAAACAATCTTTTGTAATTGCTTATTTAACAATTATATTTGGTTTTTTAATGCAAACATGTAATTTTTTTATACTATTTTGTTTTAAATTTAAGGGAAATAAAAATTCTGAATAACACAGTAATAGAGATACAGAATTTTAGAACTAATTTGAGTTTTAATAATATGTATTTACCTTTTTCTTTTAACGGAATATTTTTAGTGAAATTGTTATCTCTCGAATCATTTAAGGGAGGTATATAATCAAGATCTTTAATGGAATAATCACTATTAACTTCTAAATAGCTTGCAGTACTATTATCTTGTGTCTTATCACTTAACTGCTGGTTTTTTTTCATAGTTTGTAGTATGTTCAAAAAGAAAACCAGAGAAGTTATTTATTTATTACATATTATATTTTTACTTAAAAAGCAATCTTTTGTAATTGCTTATTTAACAATTATATTTGGTTTTTTTTTCGCAAACATGTAATTTTCTAATACTATTTTGTTTTAAATTTAAGGGAAATAAAAAATCTTAATAACACAGTTATAGAGAAACAGAATTTTTGAACTAATTTGAGTTTTATTAATATGTATTTACCTTTTTCTTTTAACGGAATATTTTTAGTGAAATTGTTATCTCTCGAATCATTTAAGGGAGGTATATAGTCAAGATCTTTAATGGAATAATCACTATTAACTTCTAAATAGCTTGCAGTACTATTATCTTGTGTCTTATCACTTAACTGCTGTTTTTTTTTCATAGTTTGTAGTATGTTCAAAAAGAAAACCAGAGAAGTTATTTATTTATTACATATTATATTTTTACTTAAAAAGCAATCTTTTGTAATTGCTTATTTAACAATTATATTTGGTTTTTTTTTCGCAAACATGTAATTTTCTAATACTATTTTGTTTTAAATTTAAGGGAAATAAAAATTCTGAATAACACAGTAATAGAGATACAGAATTTTAGAACTAATTTGAGTTTTAATAATATGTATTTACCTTTTTCTTTTAACGGAATATTTTTAGTGAAATTGTTATCTCTCGAATCATTTAAGGGAGGTATATAGTCAAGATCTTTAATGGAATAATCACTATTAACTTCTAAATAGCTTGCAGTACTATTATCTTGTGTCTTATCACTTAACTGCTGTTTTTTTTTTATAGTTTGTAGTATGTTCAAAAAGAAAACCAGAGAAGTTATTTATTTATTACATATTATATTTTTACTTAAAAAACAATCTTTTGTAATTGCTTATTTAACAATTATATTTGGTTTTTTTTATGCAAACATGTAATTTTTTCATACTATTTTGTTTTAAATTTAAGAGAAATAAAAATTCTGAATAACACAGTAATAGAGATACAGATTTTTAGAACTAATTTGAGTTTTAATAATATGTATTTACCTTTTTCTTTTAACGGACTATTTTTAGTGAAATTGTCATCTCTCGAATCATTTAAGGGAGGTATATAGTCAAGATCTTTAATGGAATCATCACTATTAACTTTTAAATAGCTTGCAGTACTATTATTTTGTGTCTTATCACTTAACTGCTGTTCTTTTTTATAGTTTGCAGTATCTTCAAAAAGAAAACCAGAGAAGTTATTTATTTATTACATATTATATTTTTACTTAAAAAGCAATCTTTTGTAATTGCTTATTTAACAATTATATTTGGTTTTTTTTCGCAAACATGTAATTTTCTAATATTATTTTGTTTTAAATTTAAGGAAAATAAAAAATCTTAATAACACAGTTATAGAGAAACAGAATTTTAGAACTAATTTGAGTTTGAATAATATGTATTTACCTATTTCTTTTAACGGACTATTTTTAAAAAAATTGTTATCTCTCGAATCATTTAAGGGAGGTATATAGTCAAGATCTTTAATGGAATCATCACTATTAACTTCTAAATAGCTTGCAGTACTATTATCTTTTGTCATCACTCAACTACTGTTCTTTTTTATAGTTTGTAGTATCTTCCTTCAAAAAGAAAACCAGAGAAGTTATTTATCTATTACATATTATATTTCTACTTAAAAAGCAATCTTTTGTAATTGCTTATTTAAGAGATATATTTGGATCTTTTTATGAAACCATGTAACTTTTCAATACTATTTTGTTTTAAATTTAAGGGAAATAAAAATTCTGAATAACACAGTAATAGAGATACAGAATTTTAAAACTAACTTGAGTTTGAATAATATATATTTACCATTTTTTTTAACGGAATATTTTTAGTGAAATTGTTATCTCTCGAATCATTTAAGGGATGTATATAGTCAAGATCTTTAATGGAATAATCACTATTAACTTTTAAATAGCTTGCAGTACTATTATCTTGTGTCTTATCACTTAACTGCTGTTTTTTTTTCATAGTTTGTAGTATGTTTAAAAAGAAAACCAGAGAAGTTATTTATTTATTACATATTATATTTTTACTTAAAAAACAATCTTTTGTAATTGCTTATTTAACAATTATATTTGGTTACATTGATTGTACTAACCCTTACTTTTTGGAAGTCCATCTTATCAAGGATAATAAAAAACTCTTCGTTTTAACAAAACTTCCAATATTTTTTTAAAAACTGCTTTTTTGAAAGACTCAATGACAGCCGTTTCGCTAGACAACTAGCATCGTCAGATTGACATATTGAAGTTACTATTTATTTTTGAAGCTAGGAACCTGAAGTTTATTAGGTAGTTATAAGGCTAGACCAAGTATGGAAGTAATAAGACATAACAATATTAAAGCCTAGATGTTATTAGCCCTAAGGGATTATCCTGGATGTATTTCCCTCTAAGATCAGTATAACTGTGCAATGATATAGAAAAACCAGAAAAAAACTATATCATGCTGATCTTTACAATAACTTAATATATTTGTGTTACAATTACGTCTTATCTATGTGTAAAATGAAGACTCAATGAAAGCAAATACTTTAAAAGTGGAGAACTTCCCAGATTTATTTGTTCATTAACAACTTTAAATTGTGGATCTGCTAGATGTCTTTTTATTTCAAGTTCTTCAAGGAAATCTAAATTTTGTTTTTTATTACAAATGTGTAGTATTTGGATGTCATTGGTGTGAAAGAGTGAGGTTGGATGTTCAAGTAGGTGTTTTGCATAATTTGACTTATCTGGTTGTTTTAATCTATATGCTCTTAAATGTTCATTAAATCTTACTTCAAAATTTTTTTGTAATTGACCTATATATACAGCATTACACTTTGGACAATTAATTTTGTAAACACCAGATTTTTTTAATTTAGGTAATTTTGTTTTTACATTTAACAATTTTGTACCAACAATATTTTGTGTTTTAAATGATATTATTGCTGATGTTGCTGAAGTTTTTTATTTTTGAAATTTTATTGGAAATACTTCCACAATAAGTAATATTTTTATAACTTTTAATTTCTTTAGTTTCTTTAGGTAATATTAGTTGTAGTGCCACTTTCTGTTCTTTTTTATTTATTAATGTATTTATCAAATGAATTGGGTAGCCATTAGATGTAGCTATTTGTTTTATGATATAAATTTCTTTATCAAAGTTAATTTTGTCCATTGGAATTGAAAATGCCCTATGTATCATAGAATTATAAGCTGCTAATTTATGTGTTATAGGATGATTTGAATTATATGGTATGGTTACATCTGTTTGTGTTGGTTTTCTGTATATTGAATAATTTAGTAAATTATTAACTTTTTCAATTTTTAAATCTAGAAAATTAATTAAATTATTTTCTTCAACTTCTAAAGTAAAATTAATTTAAGGATGCAAGGTATTAATATAATTAAAAAATATATCTAATTGTCTTTCGCTACCTACAAATCCTGCTAACACATCATCAATATATCTATACCAAAATACAATATTGTTTTTATAACTAGAATTTAAGATTTTGTTTTCTAAATTATCCATAAAATTATTTGCTAAAATTGGAGAAATGGGACTTCCCATTGGCAGACCCTCATTTTGAATATATACTTTGTTATCAAAAGTAAAATAATTTTGACTTATGCATGCAGGTACCCACAGGATGAAAATCGATCTGACTACCATGGTTTTCGCACGCTAAGTCGCTAATTTTTTACCATGTCACTGTTCCCATTTGTATGCGATTGGATCTTCTTTGGATCTCTTCTCGGACGGTAGTTATTGTGCTCGTTAAGGTGGATATAACGGCTTGAATGGTTTTAGCGGTTGCTTGGGCACCAGCTGATTTTGATATGACTTCAAAGAAATCATCTGTAAAAGATTGCACTCGAAATCCACTAAATACTGGAATTGAAGACATCTGAGAGTAAGCTGATGTTAAGAAACCTGATTGGTTTGCTGATGCCATCTTTGAGTAGTATATCAATTTTGGAAGGATAAATTGGACCTGATTTTCACAAGTTGTCATCTGTTGGAAACTCTTTCACATATTCTCTTTAGTGTACCATGTTTTGGTTGTCGTCATCTCAGATAGTATACCGAGGTCTTCGCAATAGGTTCCAAAGATGCAGTGAAAAGCTACTTGTGAAGCGTGTTGTTTTATCCAATTTCATTCTAGAATGAAAGAGTGATTTTGCATTAACTTATATAAATAGAACCCTCCCCTTCCGGAAACACTAAACTCTGTCAATAGAGCGTCACCCCCTTTAAAACCGGTACTCTCTTTCCCTTTCTTTATGAAGCCATTCTCATCTATTTCCCAGGAATATGCGATGTAAAGCATGTTTATCGGAAAGAACATTCTCTAAACTTTTCTTGAAGTGACTAATGTAAGCAGGTTTGCAACGAGAGTTAGGAGTGTTGAAACCTCAGTGGCCTCTTTCCCTGCTGAAAGCATTAATATGTCATCTATACAGGGAACATGAGCCATCATCCTCTTACAGGCATTAGTCCATTTTTCTCTGTACGGACGAGGTGTTCTGATATGCATGAGCAATGCTGTTAATGGTCCTACACTCTGTGCCATTGCTGAACGCTTCTCTGGAGGGAATGTGCAACCTTCTAACAGGATATGGTGCATTGGATTTAAACCATATTTACTCAAGGGAATAGCTTTGGTGTTTCCGGCAGGGTCCTTACCAAGGGGCATTTCTCCATGTCCAAGTCGAAGCTCATTTAGTCTCAGTCAATTCGCGAGAAAGAAATCTAAATAAGGCATAACTGCTCCATACCAGCTTTCTTCACCGCGGGTAAACGCCTTGAATTCCAATCCAAAAATTCGTGCCTGCTCAACGATAATGTTGTCAACTTCAGCAACGTCTATAGTGTGTTGGGACCCCAGTGTTGTTATTGTGTAAACTTTCTTTTTTTTTTGCCTTTTTCTCAGTATTCCCTTCTCTCCCATTTGCGGCTTGTCTCCTAGAGGTGAATCCAGAGAAGATAATGTTTATCACTTGGCCCGCTACATTGATGTTGTTTATCTTGCCACCTGCTGCACTTCCAAAGACTTTAGCCATTATTGCACCATAACAACCTAACAGGAATTTTAAACATTTCACCTTTTTCGGCTGATCAGGAGTCACTCTTAATTTCTTTGATCGAGGAATTTCTGCTCCAGTATCAGGATCAACAAGTGTTATTCCTCTCTTATTGCCATTTATTGTAGGAACAACTTCCGTGGGAGCGGGGTTAGTCATGACTAATCTTTTGCTTAGCTTTGCTTTTGTAATTGCTTATTTAACACTTATATTTGGTTTTTTTTTATGCAAACTTGTAATTTTCTAATACTATTTTGTTTTAAATTTAAGGGAAATGAATAACACAGTAATAGAGATACAGAATTTTAGAACTAATTTGAGTTTGAATAATATGTATATACCTTTTTCTCTTAACGGACTATTTTTAATGAAATTGTCATCTCTCGAATCATTTAAGGGAGGTATATAGTCAAGATGTTTAATGGAATCATCACTATTAACTTTTAAATAGCTTGCAGTACTATTATCTTTTGTCATCACTTAACTACTTTTCTTTTTTATAGTTTGTAGTATCTTCCTTCAAAAAGAAAACCAGAGAAGTTATTTATCTATTACATATTATATTTCTACTTAAAAAGCAATCTTTCGTAATTGCTTATTTAACAGATATATTTGGATCTTTTTATGAAACCATGTAACTTTCCAATACTATTTTGTTTTAAATTTAAGGGAAATAAAAATTCTGAATAACACAGTAATAGAGATACAGAATTTTAAAACTAACTCGAGTTTGAATAATATATATTTACCTTTTCCTTTTAACGGAATATTTTTAGTGAAATTGTTATCTCTCGAATCATTTAAGGGATGTATATAGTCAAGATCTTTAATGGAATAATCACTATTAACTTTTAAATAGCTTGCAGTACTATTATCTTGCGTCTTATCACTTAACTGCTGTTTTTTTTTTCATAGTTTGTAGTATCTTCAAAAAGAAAACCAGAGAAGTTATTTATTTATTACATATTATATTTTTATTTAAAAAACAATCTTTTGTAATTGCTTATTTAACAATTATATTTGGTTTTTTTTATGCAAACATGTAATTTTTTCATACTATTTTGTTTTAAATTTAAGGGAAATAAAAATTCTAAATAACACAGTAAAAGAGATACAGAATTTTAGAACTAATTTAAGTTTTAATAATATGTATTTACCTTTTTCTTTTAACGGAATATTTTTAGTGAAATTGTTATCTCTCGAATCATTTAAGGGAGGTATATAGTCAAGATCTTTAATGGAATAATCACTATTAACTTCTTAATAGCTTGCAGTACTATTATCTTGTGTCTTATCACTTAACTGCTGTTTTTTTTTTCATAGTTTGTAGTATTTTTAAAAAGAAAACCAGAGAAGTTATTTTTTTATTACATATTATATTTTTACTTAAAAAACAATCTTTTGTAATCACTTATTTAACAATTATGTTTGGTTTTTTTTATGCAAACATGTAATTTTCTCATACTATTTTGTTTTAAATTTAAGGGAAATAAAAATTCTGAATAACACAGTAATAGAGATACAGAATTTTAGAACTAATTTGAGTTTTAATAATATGTATTTACCTTTTTCTTTTAACGGAATATTTTTAGTGAAATTTTTATCTTTTGAATCATTTAAGGGAGGTATATAGTCAAGATCTTTAATGGAATAATCACTATTAACTTCTAAATAGCTTGCAGTACTATTATCTTGTGTCTTATCACTTAACTGCTGTTTTTTTTTTCATAGTTTGTAGTATGTTCAAAAAGAAAACCAGAGAAGTTATTTATTTATTACATATTATATTTTTACTTAAAAAACAATCTTTTGTAATTGCTTATTTAACAATTATATTTGGTTTTTTTTATGCAAACATGTAATTTTCTCATACTATTTTGTTTTAAATTTAAGGGAAATAAAAATTCTGAATAACACAGTAATAGAGATACAGAATTTTAAAACTAACTCGATTTTGAATAATATATATTTACCTTTTCCTTTTAACGGAATATTTTTAGTGAAATTGTTATCTCTCGAATCATTTAAGGGATGTATATAGTCAAGATCTTTAATGGAATAATCACTATTAACTTCTAAATAGCTTGCAGTACTATTATCTTGTGTCTTATCACTTAACTGCTGTTTTTTTTTTCATAGTTTGTAGTATGTTCAAAAATAAAACCAGAGAAGTTATTTATTTATTACATATTATATTTTTACTTAAAAAACAATCTTTTGTAATTGCTTATTTAACAATTATATTTGGTTTTTTTTATGCAAACATGTAATTTTTTCATACTATTTTGTTTTAAATTTAAGGGAAATAAAAATTCTGAATAACACAGTAATAGAGATACAGAATTTTAGAACTAATTTGAGTTTTAATAATATGTATTTACCTTTTTCTTTTAACGGAATATTTTTAGTGAAATTTTTATCTTTTGAATCATTTAAGGGAGGTATATAGTCAAGATCTTTAATGGAATAATCACTATTAACTTCTAAATAGCTTGCAGTACTATTATCTTGTGTCTCATCACTTAACTGCTGTTTTTTTTTTCATAGTTTGTAGTATGTTCAAAAAGAAAACCAGAGAAGTTATTTATCTATTACATATTATATTTTTACTTAAAAAGCAATCTTTTGTAAATGCTTATTTAAAAATTATGTTTGGTTTTTTTTATGCAAACATGTAATTTTCTTATACTATTTTGTTTTAAATTTAAGGGAAATAAAAATTTTGAATAACACAGTAATAGAGATTCAGAATTTTAAAACTAATTTGAGTTTGAATAATATATATTTACCTTTTCCTTTTAACGGAATATTTTTAGTGAAATTGTTATCTCTCGAATCATTTAAGGGATGTATATAGTCAAGATCTTTAATGGAATAATCACTATTAACTTTTATATAGCTTGCAGTACTATTATCTTGTGTCTTATCACTTAACTGCTGTTTTTTTTTTCATAGTTTGTAGTATCTTCAAAAAGAAAACCAGAGAAGTTATTTATTTATTACATATTATATTTTTACCTAAAAAACAATCTTTTGTAATTGCTTATTTAACAATTATATTTGGTTTTTTTATGCAAACATGTAATTTTTTTTTACTATTTTGTTTTAAATTTAAGGGAAATAAAAATTATGAATAACACAGTAATAGAGATACAGAATTTTAGAAGTAATTTGAGTTTTAATAATATGTATTTACCTTTTTCTTTTAACGGAATATTTTTAGTGAAATTGTCATCTCTCGAATCATTTAAGGGAGGTATATAGTCAAGATCTTTAATGGAATCATCACTATTAACTTTTAAATAGCTTGCAGTACTATTATCTTGTGTCTTATCACTTAACTGCTGTTCTTTTTCATAGTTTGTAGTATCTTCAAAAAGAAAACCAGAGAAGTTATTTATCTATTACATATTATATTTTTACTTAAAAAGCAATCTTTTGTAATTGCTTATTTAACAATTATATTTGGTTTTTTTTCGCAAACATGTAATTTTCTAATACTATTTTGTTTTAAATTTAAGGGAAATAAAAAATCTTAATAACACAGTTATAGAGAAACAGAATTTTAGAACTAATTTGAGTTTAAATAATATGTATTTACCTTTTTCTTTTAACGGACTATTTTTAGTGAAATTGTTATCTCTCGAATCATTTAAGGGAGGTATATAGTCAAGATCTTTAATGGAATCATTACTATTAACTTCTAAATAGCTTGCAGTACTATTATCTTTTGTCATCACTCAACTACTGTTCTTTTTTATAGTTTGTAGTATCTTCCTTCAAAAAGAAAACCAGAGAAGTTATTTATTTATTACATATTATATTTTTACCTAAAAAACAATCTTTTGTAATTGCTTATTTAACAATTATATTTGGTTTTTTTATGCAAACATGTAATTTTTTTTTACTATTTTGTTTTAAATTTAAGGGAAATAAAAATTATGAATAACACAGTAATAGAGATACAGAATTTTAGAAGTAATTTGAGTTTTAATAATATGTATTTACCTTTTTCTTTTAACGGAATATTTTTAGTGAAATTGTCATCTCTCGAATCATTTAAGGGAGGTATATAGTCAAGATCTTTAATGGAATCATCACTATTAACTTTTAAATAGCTTGCAGTACTATTATCTTGTGTCTTATCACTTAACTGCTGTTCTTTTTCATAGTTTGTAGTATCTTCAAAAAGAAAACCAGAGAAGTTATTTATCTATTACATATTATATTTTTACTTAAAAAGCAATCTTTTGTAATTGCTTATTTAACAATTATATTTGGTTTTTTTTCGCAAACATGTAATTTTCTAATACTATTTTGTTTTAAATTTAAGGGAAATAAAAAATCTTAATAACACAGTTATAGAGAAACAGAATTTTAGAACTAATTTGAGTTTAAATAATATGTATTTACCTTTTTCTTTTAACGGACTATTTTTAGTGAAATTGTTATCTCTCGAATCATTTAAGGGAGGTATATAGTCAAGATCTTTAATGGAATCATTACTATTAACTTCTAAATAGCTTGCAGTACTATTATCTTTTGTCATCACTCAACTACTGTTCTTTTTTATAGTTTGTAGTATCTTCCTTCAAAAAGAAAACCAGAGAAGTTACTTATCTATTACATATTATATTTCTACTTTAAAAGCAATCTTTTGTAATTGCTTATTTAACAGATATATTTGGATCTTTTTATGAAACCATGTAACTTTCCAATACTATTTTGTTTTAAATTTAAGGGAAATAAAAATTCTGAATAACACAGTAATAGAGATACAGAATTTAAAACTAACTTGAGTTTGAATAATATATATTGTTAGGAAAAGTCACTATCACTTTAAAAATAAATTTAAGAAATCAAATTTTTCGGTAACGACTTGACGACTGTTAATCACGAGCTCTCGATATCGAATGAAAATTATTCATCTATCGAAAGACCGACAGCGGTCATATAACGAAATTACTCGGCTGTGATTCATACTGATAAGTTTTATTTTTTTATTTCTAACACGGCCAATCCTGAAAATAACGTCGATCTCGACGTGCCAATAAAACAAAGACAATAAGTGAACATTTTATTTATTTCTTTTTAAATACCCCAAAAAAAACAACCACACAAAAAAAATTATAATAAAGAAGTATTTTAAATTAAGAGCGTTTTTAAGGGTCACTTTGTTCTTCAGCCATTTCGTCCTGGGTATCTTGTTCTTCAGAGCTGAAAGTACAAGATATTTTAGTCGTGATAATGGAAATTTATCAGATTAGATTTACTAACGACTTTCAACCAATGCAACGTTTGCCATTTTGGTAACAAAACAGATCAAGCGCGCTTTCATTATCTCTCAACAAGAACTATTTGCACGAAATTTCTACACTTTACAACAAATACAAGCTTTTAACATCTCACAGACAAATGCAAAGCGTACAAGCTTTCAACATCTCACAGACAAATGCAAAGCGTACAAGCTTTCAACATCTCACAGGCAAATGCAAAGCGTACAAGCTTTCAACATCTCACAAACAAATGCAAAGCGTACAAGCTTTCAACATCTCACAGGCAAATGCAAAGCGTACAAGCTTTCAACATCTCATAGGCAAATGCAAAGCGTACAAACTTTCAACATCTCACAAACAAATGCAAAGCGTACAAGCTTTTAACATCTTACAGGCAAATGCAAAGCGTACAAGCTTTCAACATTTCATAGGCAAATGCAAAGCGTACAAGCTTTTAAGATCTCAAAAACAAATGCAAAGCGTACAAGCTTTCAACATCTTACAGGCAAATGTAAAGCGTACAAGCTTTCAACATCTTACAGGCAAATGCAAAGCGTACAAGCTTTCAACATTTAATGCAAAGCGTACAAGCTTTCAACATTTCATAGGCTTTTAACATTAAGAAATGAAATTGAAATTTTACATTAATAATTTTCTCACCAGGGTTCGCTTTTGGCCATTGTCGAAGTTGTTCTTTTGCAGCCTTTGTGATTAGTGCCGCCCCTACTCTCCGAATCTCGTACCGCCCTTCCGAAGTAATACCCACTATTTCGTATGGACCTTGAAATTCGTAATTTAATTTTCCCTTATGCATCTCTTCATCCCGATGCATGAGAACAAAGTCCTCTATGGCGAAGGTAGCGTTGTCCTTACGTTTTTCGCTTACAGCTAGTTAGTTTTTAAGGGATGCGTCAAGGTTTTCCTTAATTCTTTTACGATCTAACTCTAAATTGCGTATTGGGTGTAGATCAGAGCTTAAATTCGTCAGTAGACTTTGTATCAGTTGAACCATCGATTCCAATTAATGCTTTAAGAGGCGTCATCTTAATAGACTTTTGAAAGGTGCTATTTAATACAAGTTGGATCTTCCATAGAGAGCTCGACCATTCTGACCTTACCTTGGTTTCGATTCGAATAAGATTCATGATAGATCTCATGTACCGCTCTACTTGACCCTTTGATCTATGCACATCGGAAGTAGTATAATGGTACTTCATACCCAACGAAAATCATTAAAAACAAGTCGATAACATTCAAAAATGCAAAGTGCTAACACGCCTCAGTTCGTAAGAGAAATAATAAAAAAAATTATTAAAACAACCGTAATGTTGCAAAAAAAATTCTTACGTAGTGCATACGACACAGTAATACATAATATGGTCTCCTACCTTTGGACAAAGGGCGAATCCCACTTCTGATGTTAGGAAAAGTCACTATCACTTTAAAAATAAATTTAAGAAATCAAATTTTTCGGTAACGACTTGACGACTGTTAATCACGAGCTCTCGATATCGAATGAAAATTATTCATCGATCGAAAGACCGACAGCGGTCATATAACGAAATTACTCGGCTGTGATTCATACTGATAAGTTTTATTTCTTTATTTCTAACACGGCCAATCCTGAAAATAACGTCGATCTCGACGTGCCAATAAAACAAAGACAATAAGTGAACATTTTATTTATTTCTTTTTAAATACCCCAAAAAAACAACCACACAAAAAAAAAAATATAATAAAGAAGTATTTTAAATTAAGAGCGTTTTTAAGGGTCACTTTGTTCTTCAGCCATTTCTTCCTGGGTATCTTGTTCTTCAGAGCTGAAAGTACAAGATATTTTAGTCGTGATAATGGAAATTTATCAGATTAGATTTACTAACGACTTTCAACCAATGCAACGTTTGCCATTTTGGTAACAAAACAGATCAAGCGCGCTTTCATTATCTCTCAACAAGAACTATTTGCACGAAATTTCTACACTTTACAACAAATACAAGCTTTCAACATCTCACAGACAAATGCAAAGCGTACAAGCTTTCAACATCTCACAGACAAATGCAAAGCGTACAAGCTTTCAACATCTCACAGACAAATGCAAAGCGTACAAGCTTTCAACATCTCACAGGCA